>OX457132.1:0-1287500 GCA_949752895.1 Dendrolimus pini | reverse complement strand
TGTAAAATGTACTGAACCATGTATTAATAGGAATAATATTTGTATACAACTACATTTATGCAAGAATAAATATTTCATTTCATTTCATGTCAACCGATAATCGTAATGCCATACTTTTCTAACATTTACTTACATATCCATAGGTAAAAGACAGAGTACGCACAAATAAAACTGAATCATCCCCTGAAACAACTCTAGAGCAGGTAGAAGACAAGAGTAACTTAACTCCTGGCTCAAAATTAGATTTCGTACCAGGAAGGAGCTCGACAAATCAATGTCGTTTATAGTCCACTGCGTTTTCAATTTTGTGCTGCACTAGAAATACTAGTGCAGCGTGTGTCACATATGAATACAGTGTTACAATAGTTTAAATGGATACGGTATTTATTAAATAATAAGTTGTTAATATCTAAATAGTAATACTTTATTTTGCATTATACGGCTTGGTAAGAAAGACTATTAGCCAGGTCTTAATTGATATTTAACACTGATTAATCATCAATCTTGGCCAAATTGTAGAACTTTAAGTGACGCTAAACAATAGTGTTCTTCTGGCAATTCTTTAATTATAATTTCAAAATGTCATTAAACAGTTATTAATCATAATTTATTGGTACTTAAATTTATGCTCATATTTTTTGTTAGTAACAAATTAAAACCTGACTTGCATTTACATTACTCAAACTCAAGTCAGAGTCAACTGACGAGTTAACTCCTTATCATCGTTTGGATAGAAAATTCCCAGTTAAGCAATAAATTGTTGTTTATGTAAATGTTTGTTTTATGATTTATTTGCAAATGATCTAACTTTTTTTAATACTGGAGTAAAGCAGACAGACCGACGGCCCGCTTGACGGAAAGTGGTTATTGGCATCTTTGGACATTTGTAACACCGAAGTGTTGCTAATATGCCGTGGACCTCTATGAGAGGACTGGAACTTGCCCACTAATGTCGGAACATTACCTCACTACTTTATAACTAAAACAAATGTCTATAAACTAATTATTTATTAGTATTTGTTTAATAATAATAATTATTATTGTAACTTGTATTGTAGTTACCCGATCTCTAACTCCACTAGCAGTTCATCCCAGTAGTCCGGTCTCATTCCCTATAACAGTCCTACGCTTACCGGGGCTTGTCATTATTATATGGTGTAGACAAGGATAATTGCCGGTCAGTGTTACGACACATTTACATTTAATTGGTCAAGGGGCCTATACTTGTTGGTCTTCCCATGGCCCCACGCAAGCCCTCCAAAAGACAGGGCCATTTTATGAGCTATATAGATAATAATTATTATAATTACGTTGTGATGGAATTTTATTTAATTTTTAATTCGACGTTTCGGACGCTCTTCATTAGCCGTTTCACGGCTAACGTTAAAACGTAGTTTTAAATTAGTACTACTCTCGAAAACTTAGAAAATAATAACTAAAAATGTATATTTATTTATACCCAGTTGGTGTTGTTAGGCATTAGAACCTCTTTTGTATTATTTATATTTACTTCTAATATTGTCACTGACTTGACATTGCTGTAATAAAGAAACCATGAAAAGAGCACGCTTTGTTTAAATCGCTTATCCCAATAATTTATCAAGTTTTCATAGGTTATGGGCCCAGACGCCCTATAGGTTGTAGGGAAATGAATAAGTAAAATGTAGAGAGTAATATTATTAGAAAACTATAATAATATATATAAAAATTCTGAAATACGAAAAAAAAAACAAAAGAAAATGTCGGAAGGAAAATTTCCCCTACTAAAAGAAAACTGTAATTTTGCCCATTGGAAATATCGAATAGACCTATTATTAGAGGAAAAAAGTATTAATTTAAAAGAGGAGATCAAAGATGATAAGCAAAAACGCATATTAGATACAAAAGCTCGTGCTATTATTGTTCAATGTTTAGAAGATAAATATCTCGATATCATATCAAAATGTCAGACATCGGAAGAAATGATAAACGTATTACAAGAAACTTTTCAAAGAAGTAGCATACAAAATAAAATGCATCTAAAGAAGAAATTACTAACTATAAAATGTCAGTTGAACGAAAAATTACAAGAATTTTTTTATGAGATTCGAACAAATTATAAATGAATTAGAGGCAGTAGGATGTAAATTTACAGAAATGGACAAAGTTTGTAATCTTTTAACCGCATTACCCAAACAATACGAGAATGTGATAACGGCAATAGAAACTATGAATGATTTAAATATTTCAATGAACTTCGTGAAGGCGAGACTATTAGATACGGAATTAAAAATAAAGAATAATGATGAATATCATGAACCTGAAACAGCATTTATTACGTGCTTTAAATGTCACAAGAAGGGACATATTGCGAGAAATTGTAACCGAGGAAGTGGCTCATCAGGACGAGGTCGAGCATTTCAAGGAAGAGGTAGGACTTACCCAAGAAGAGGTAGAGGAGCAGGACGACAGTATTTCAATGGTAGATATGAATACCAAAATCAGTATAAAAATACTGTAAATTATGCAGAAGATCCTAGTAGCTTTTTATTTTTAAGTACGGGCTATTGTAATAATTTAAACTATAAAATAAGCCAGAAAATTGAATGGGTCATAGATTCAGGATGTACGGAACATTTAATTAATTCAAATTTTGAACAATATATGACTAACGTAAATATTTTATCTGAACCAATAAAAATTTATATTGCTAATGGGGATTGTCTTATAGCTAAAAAGAAGGGTACCATAGATGTTATTTGCCAAGGTAGGAATATAAAATTAGAAGCGCTATTAATAGATAATATCAATTTTAATCTATTGTCAGTAAAGAAAATTGTTCAAAACAACTTTGAGGTCAATTTTAATAAAGATTATGTTAGAATATTCTGCTGTCGTACAAATAGATCAATAAAAGGCACTTGTGTAGGAAAGTTATATATTTTAAATACTAATGTCAATGCAAACGTGTGTAATGCAGCAAGCTCTGATGATCTGTGGCATAGACGATTGGGACATCTTAACAGAAGAAGCCTCCGCTTGATGAATTTGCCTGCAAGTGAGAAACCATGTGGTCCATGTATGATGGGTAAGGCAACCAGACTTCCTTTTAATTCTGTTCCCAGGCCAAGATCTCGAAACATCGGCGAGATTATTTATTCTGACATAGCAGGTCCGATGAGAACTGCTGGAATAAATGGAGAAATTTATTACCAGGTAATAATTGATAATTTTTCACATTTTTGTAACACATATCTTTTAAAACATAAAAATGAAGCTGCTACAAATTTGATTAATTATATAAGAAGATTAGAAAATAACAAACAGACCAGAGTAAATAAAGTTAGATGCGACAATGGTGGAGAATTTAAGAACCGATTTTTCCAAAATTTTTGTTATCAAAAAGGAATCGAAATTCAATATACGCGACCGTATTCTCCTCAGCAAAATGGTGTGTCAGAGAGAATGAATAGAACCTTATACAATCGAGCGAGAACTTTGTTGATAGAAACTGGACTACCAAAGAACTTATGGACTGAAGCGATTACGTGTGCAACTTACCAGCTGAATAGATGCCCATCTTCAGCAATCCAATTTAAAACACCAGCAGAGATTATGTTTGGAGATAGAGATTTATCAAAACTGAGAGCTTTCGGAAGTAAAGTGTGGGTATTAACAAAAAGGGATAAGTTAGACGAAAGAGCTAAAGAAATGAGAATGACAGGATATGCTCCAAACGGCTACCGCTTGTGGGATCCGAGTAATAATAAAATAGTAATTTCAAGAGATTTAAAATTTGACGAAAATGATATAAAATACATAGAAAACAAACAAGAAGAAACTCAACGGAGATACTTTGAAGAGGAAGAAAAAGAAGAATATCAAAATAGAGAGACAGAACAACAGTTTGAAGAAAGGGAAGAAGTAACGAGAGAACAGAGAGAAACACATATGTATGAAAGACCAGTAAGAGAGAGAAGGTTACCTAATTATTTAAAAGATTATCAAATGGAGAATGAAGGTCAAGATAATTCTTATGATGCTAACATAGCATTTTGTCTATTTAACAATAGTGAAGATCCTGAAACATTTCAAGAAGCAATTAGCAAAGGTGAAGAGTGGAAAACAGCGATAGATAGCGAAATAAGCTCATTAGAAGAGATGAACACGTGGGAAGAAGCAAAATTACCAGATGACAAGAAGGCGATTGATACTAAATGGATATTCAGAACAAAGCAAAACGGTAAGAAGAAGGCTAGGTTGGTAGCGAAAGGTTTTCAGACAGATTCTAAATATAATGATTACTCACCTGTTGCTAGAGTGTCAACTATCAGAATGATGCTAAGTCAAGCTGTACAAGAAGATCTACCTATTAGGCAACTAGATGTACCAACGGCATTTTTAAATGGTTATTTAAGCGAAGCAGTATATATAAAACCTCCTGAGGGTATAAGAGTTAAAGAAGGTTATGTACTGAAACTAAGGAGATCTTTATATGGTCTGCGTGAAGCTCCAAAGTGTTGGAACGAAAGATTTAATGATTTTATTGTCAAGCAAGGTTTTGAACAGTCGTATTACGATTACTGTTTATATGTCAATAAAGATGTATGGATTTTGATATGGGTAGATGATATTCTATTAATGGGAAATGGCAAAGTAATAATGGAAGAACTAAGAAAAGAATTTAAAGTTCGAGATTTAGGCGAGATAAAAGAGTATTTAGGTATGGAAATAATAAGAGAAAAAGAACAGATAAAAATATGTCAAACAAAGTTAATAAACAAAGTATTGGAGAAATTTCAGATGAGCGAATGTAAAGGAATACAGACACCAATGGAACAAAGATTTTTAAATGAAACTGAAGAAGTGATTAATAATGTACCATATAGAGAATTGATCGGATGTTTAACATATATTTCTACTATATCACGACCTGACATAACATACACAACATCTTTTTTGAGCCGATATTTAGATAAGCCTACAAAAGAATTATGGATTTCGGCTAAAAGAATTCTTAGATACTTAAAACAAACAATGAATATGTGTCTTACATATACTAAACCTAAATCAGGACAACAGTTGATGGCATACACAGATGCTGACTGGGGAAGCGGTAAAGATGATAGGAAAAGTGTGAGTGGATGCGCTATTTTTCATAATAATAATTTAGTGTCATGGTTCTCTAAGAAGCAATCCACAGTTGCGTTGTCCACAGCCGAGGCGGAGTATGTTGCTGCGGCAATGGCAACTGCAGAATTAATTTATTTGAGAGGCATTTTGTTGCATTTCAACTGCAATACTCAGAACAAATATCTTCTATTAACGGATAACCTTAGTGCTATAAAAATGGTGGAGAACAATGAAAATAGTAAGCGCACTAAACACATAGATATAAAGTATCACTACATTAAAGACTGCGTCAGAAAGAAATTAATACAAATAAGTTATGTTTCGACAAACGAGAATATTGCAGATATTCTAACAAAGTCTTTACCAACTGTAAAACATAGTTACTTTGTTAAAAGTTTGGGACTTGTGTAAATATTAATATATGAATTAATACCTAATTATAGAATAAATAATTACTGTAAATATGTTAAAAGAAAGTATAGAGTGTTAGGTATATTTTAAATATTACGTGTTACAAGGGAAAGCTATTATGTTATGTTTATAAGTGCAATATTAAAAGGAATTTAATATTGAAGGGGGGTGTTAGGCATTAGAACCTCTTTTGTATTATTTATATTTACTTCTAATATTGTCACTGACTTGACATTGCTGTAATAAAGAAACCATGAAAAGAGCACGCTTTGTTTAAATCGCTTATCCCAATAATTTATCAAGTTTTCATAGGTGTTAAGATATTCCAGTGGCAGTGAAGCGTGGCCTGTACTTGAGCGACACACAGTGGTGGATTTACACTAGGGGCAGTCGGGGCTAGTGCCCAGGGCGGCAAATTTTCTGGGGCGGAAAATTTGGAAAGTGAGAAAAAAAATTCTATACAATATATAATTAACCTTAGAATAATTACACCTAGAATGATAGTTCCCTTCAAAGCGGTCTGTCAAAAGCGTGGCAAGAATATAATCTATGTGTGCGTAAGGTACTTGTATTTACGCTCGACGAAACGCACACAGTGAAAAATATAATGTTGCCAATACATTAAATTGTATCTAAAAATAGGGAAGTGGAAACTATAGTGGTGATCACAGAACAAATGTGATTATTAGATTACACCTTTTATTTATTTGGAACTCATCAATTCTTACTGCTGAATTGATGACAAAGCCCATAGATCCCCTAAACGATTAGGAGTTAAATATAAGTGCAATTCGTCTACCGAAACTATTTGGTAGTGACCCGTTTTGTTTACATTTTATGTTCAAACAATTAAGAGCCAGAATTGTAGAGGAAAGTAATGTTTCAAGTTATAACTTGTCTATAGATAGATACGGGTCTAAGAGTGATCGAGATGAGAACACTTTATGAGAAAAAAAACAAACAACATATATATAATCATTTATTTCAATAGCCTTGTAACTGCAACTGTTTTCTGAACAATTGTCGCTTCGATGACACGTATCGTTGTACATTTTCTTTTTTGGATTCATAGAAGAATCGAATTCGCTAAATTCGAAAGCTACTGCTATTAAACTTCCCTTCAATATTAAAAACGTATTATAAGAAAAAGGTATTTTAGTTTTGTTTGGACAAAAATTGTTATACCTTAGTTGGAACTGCACCCCTGCGTAATCTACAAAGACCACCTTTAGTAATATACTTTTCTTTATCCTCGAAATGTAAGGAACAAATTTTTGTTGTTTTAGTAGGCACCCAACTGTCTGTCTACATTTTGATTACGTCTATTTTTTTCGGTCCAACGAGCCGCAATGGTCGGATCAGAAGGAAACCTAAAACCAAACCAAAACATAAAATTACATATTATTATTCTACAAGTACGCGAACTTGTTGTTTTTTGTCTCAGTTCCCTTATTAAGCAATTTAATTTAATCAAAAAGAAAAAAATGCTCTTTTAATTGCCTAATGAGACGTATTTCACTTTTAATTAAACAACAAAATGTAGGAAAAATTTTCTCCGTGTTGGCAACATTTTCATAAACTGTGACATGAAAAATTATTGAAATTTATTTTTCATTTTGATGAATGTTTTACGTAAAAATATAAGTTCAAACACATTACTTACCCGTGAAATGTAATGTTACATCTTTCTTGTGTTTTTCCGATGTACTGTGACATCCGTTCACTGCACAAACAGTCATTTATAATCAAAATTTCGGGAGTAGTTTTCGCTACGACACGACCTTGAGCACTGACGGGCCGAGGAATGAACTTAGCCAAAATGGCTAGGTTTGAGTTGCCTCACTTTACAGAGGCGGACTCGGTTTCTAGGTGTAATTATTCTAAGTAATTAACTAATTCTTTTAAATAAACATTTTATCATTCAAGAAATATAATTTAAGTATTATGTATCAAATTAAAATTTTGTATATAGGAAATTTAAGTAAAAACTATTCAAATAGTTTAATTTATTTATTTTCATAAAGGTTTGAAAAAATTAAAGTTGATATTTTTATTTTCTGGAATTGATAAATTTATGTAGATTTTTTGAAGAATTAAAAATATTTTCAAATTATGTATGTCTTTTTGATAACAGAAACTTTATTACTTTAATGATTTTTTCTAAAATTGGAGAATAATTATCCAATAATATATTATTATAAATATAATATATATTAATAATATATATTTATTTATTATATATAATATATAATACATAGTAAATTTCCTGCAATCAATTAGTTATTCTAATTCTTAAAAAATAAGATATCAAAACTATTAAAATAACATTTAATTCATAGGGCGGCATTTTTTTCAGTGCCCCAGGGCGGCACAAGTTTAAATCCAGCCCTGGCGACACAAGCAAGAACTGCGTGTCACGGAGATGAATATGCTGCGTTGGATGTGAGGAGTGACGCGGAAAGACTGTGTCAGGAACTCCCGCATCCGTGGCAGTCTTCATGTCCGTGACATAGCAGACAAACTGCAAGAGTGTCGCTTACGCTGGTACGGCCACGTTTTACGGAGACCGGCTAATTATGTGGGGAACAAATTTCTAGCCATGCCAGGTCCTGGTCGAAGGGGAAGGCCCAAGAAATGTTGGCTTGACGTCGTGAAAGATGACATGCGTGCCAATGGTCTCAAAACGGGGGATGCTGAAAACCGCGCGAAGTACAGTAGAAAAAGTAGGAAAGCGGACCCTGGGCGTCGGAGTGAATGCTCCGAACGCAACCGGGATTTAACGCTAGGATAATGATGAATGGTGTTAAGATATTCCATACAAACTTGCTTTAAAATGATCAATTTTCTTTGAATGCAGTTCCTTTAAATATATTACGTAAAGGATAATACCGCATCCGATTACTACTGTTTGAATGTATTGTGCATCTGCCGTGAGGACCCATACACTAATGATAATTTATTTGTCCGCATTGTCTCCAGTGTTTTAGGAATTCTATTCTCTTACAGATCGGAAATTAACCCTCTAAACACTTTAGATGCATTATGCTAAAATATTATTCTGAAATACAAATTGCAGATTTTCGAAATTGTTTCTAAATTCCCATCACTTATCATTTTCATCAGGTGGTAGGGTATTTGCCCGACTGGATGGCTACCATCCCTGGTCTAGAGTATGCCGCCATAGCAACCTTGAGTTGTGTTTCGGCATTACTGGCCAGATTTCTGACTCCCTCAAGAGAATAGCAGCGCATTTGTAGCACCTTTAGTGTTGCAAATGTCCATAGGCGATGGCAACTGCTTTCCATCAAGTGGGCCGTCTGCCTGTCTGCTGAACTGTGACGGAAAGTGGTTACCATCGCCTATGGACATTAGCAACACCAGAGGTGCTGCCAATGTGCTGCTGGCCTTGAAGGGGCAACTGGAACCTGGCCACCGATGCCGGAACACTAGAGCAGGGGTGGTAGCCATCCAGTCGGGCAAATATCCTACCACCTGGTTGTGGGTTGCTTTGTCGCCTCATACGGCAGGCCGCCCGGCCGCAGGAATTAGTGTTCTTTTTCCATTATTGCACGGGTAATAAGTAGTTATCTGACCTAATGCGCATATTGTTACAATCACTACGTGCTAACGGTGAAGGAAAACATCGTGATGAAACCTGCACATCGAGATAACCGATGTGTCAAACTTAGACAAAAAATGGGGAGGTTCCTCTAAAACAAAAAGGAGGGATCCAAGCCCAGCAGGGGGACGTTGATGGGCTACTGATAATAAGACGTATAAACGTTCTTATTTAAAAACTAGCTGCGCCCCGCAATTTTACCCACGTGGTGATGGAAAATCTTTATAAATTGTAACTTATGTGTTATTCTGATGTGTAAGCTACATTACTGTAAAGTTTCAGCAAAATCCATTCAGTAGTTATTGCGTGAAAGAGTAACAAACATATATGTATACATCCATTCTTACAAACTTTCGCGTTTATAATATGTACAGGATTAGTAGGAGTGCTTTTATCACTATCATAATTTTTACAACAACTGCAGCCTAGAGCGAGAAATCCAATCACTTACGCCAAATTCCCAATCATAAAAAAGTTGTATTAAAACATATCATATCTCTTTTGCCAATAACTCGATATATAAAGGGGCATGAAAGGTGAACAGCATTTTGATAATGTCGTAAAAGATCTGCAGCTATCTGGAGATCGCGTAAACCTTTCAAAGGAGGGCGCTCAAATAATCCGGACAATAAAGAAAAATTCCAACCCTCTTTATGAAGAGGTAAGTCCTCGGCAAATTGTTCCTATCAACATACACGGAGATTGCCTTAGAATTAATTTCATTTTTTACAAGGTTTCTATTAACTTGCAATGGATGTTTGTATGTATGTGAATTCGAGTGGAATCTTGCAAGTTAAATTTGACCAACTTCCCGGTTTCCGATTGAGCTGAAATTTCGTACACATATCTATATCGCATGATAATGCAATAATATGGTACTATGGAGCTGATCTGATGATGGAGTTCTGTACCAAACTAGATAGACCCGTCGTGTTTGTGCTCGTTTTACTTGTCTTGGCTAACACTCTGCTGCTACATGACATCCAGGATCTGCAAAGCTTGTATTTAAAAACCTTTTTACAAAAGCTTATAAATTAGTTGAGCTTATTAAAACATGTTTTATCAATAATACTAATATAAACTTATAAATAATAATTACTTACATTAAAACTATAAAAATTAGTCCAAATTGGCTTTATATATTCTTTAAAAAAACCTTGTATATTGAAAGGTACGTACACACTTAATGTTGTCCAAATAACATGTGTACATAGACTAGGAAGTAAAATTAAATTTTAACTTATATGTATTGACCTTCAAAAAGTGTTCTCCAGTGGAACTTATTTCGAATAAAAAGTTTAAAAAAACATTACAACAAGTAACTTTATTCAGAAGTCGATTTTCTCGAATACATGTTTGGCGTGGAAAAGTTGACATGATTTTTTTATAGGGTGCTTGGGCGTCTATATTATGATATTATGAAAAAATACATGAATGGTACTTAATAATTTCCGTAATCTTCCGTAATCAAAATAATGAAATGAATTTGTTTACCACAATTTTTTGTGATTTAAATATCGGTGCTAAACTATGGTTGTTAATAAAATTCCAATTCCGTTTGCAATTTATATAGAAATGTGAACCCTCAAATTTTCCACTAACGGAAGACCAGGGTTGGTTGTTATCAACCAGCGTTCGCTGAGTTACGGCCAGTTTAGAGTAAGTTAACGTTTGGCTTTTATTATGTATAATTTTCATTTTAAATAACTCTAAATAAACATTATTTTCTTTATTCCTTTGGACTAAAAATATTCAATATTCATTTCTGGTCGTTTGATTATTCAAAATATTAAAAAAAGGAATATAAAATGTACAAATAAAATATTATATAAATATGAATCGTATACTTCTAGTGACATACTTAAAGGAATGGAATGTATTGACATTATTTCTTAGCCGAGTAATTAAAAAAATTATTGAAAGTGTTGCCGTCTCCATGCCATTTGCTGTTCCATATCGAGTGGCAGAGAATGTAACAGACGACTACCGTGCAGGTAAGAGACGGCATAAGTGGATTGCTTTTCTACTTTACATACAAAATAATATTTTGTGCAAACGTCGTCCGGATCGCCATCGTTTATGTATGCACGAATACTTTGTTGAATGGAACGATTTATTCGTATGCCTTTCGATTTCCATAGACAAAGTGGAGTGTATGGCCAGACAAGTGTCTTTGCGAGTGTCAATTTTTGTCTGCAAGACCTTGCATTCAAGGCTTTCTGAAGAATGTCCATTGTTGCATGGTGGATATCGTATTGTTACGAGTTACAGGACTCGAATTAAAAATGCTGTTGGGATTACTATAGAATTTATTAGAACTATACAAACACGTATAACACAGGTAAAAATATAACCAGTACATACGTGATACACGATTCAATAACACGCGCCAAGTGCGTCACTATATAGCTCATCAATGTACCCACGTCTTCTTCGTATCGTAATCGTCGCTTGGCTGCCGTACCCCTCCGTTGTTTTATACTAAACTATACAATACAACACTCGACCGCTTGGCTTGAATTTCTCGCTGGATTCCCGGAACACAAAGTATTGCAGCATTTAAAAAAGAATGTAAACCATCGTTTAGTGGAGACTGTGTTGGAATAAGCAGATTCTCATGCATCCGAATAACTTGAAACCGCTCCCGGGAAAAATTCCGCGAAACTCCCGGAATTAATTATAATCCATATTTTATTACATAAAATTTGCTATCGCTCAGTGAAAAGATTACAGTGGAATTCGATTTTCTTTAATCTGGCGATTTTAAATACTTTCCAGAAAAAAATCCGCGGGATTTCTAGGATGAAATCGGCCTAGTAGTTTTATGTGAATCCCGAATAAACAGACAAACAGACGAGAAATCTAAAAAAATGCATCGTGTTCTCCAGCGTTTTTATAGTCTATTCCAGTTTTTTATTTAAATAAGTTCAATGTACAGACACGGTACGTTTAGAATGTTATAATATTATATATCGCTTCTTTGCTTCAATAACGTGACATATCCCAATACTCACTTATTTCACTCACTCACTATATTTTGCTAAATGTATCATATTATCACAACTTTCTCATATATTTCAAAAAGCTTAGTAAATTGACACTAAATTTACAAAAAAAAAATACAAAAGAAGTGTAAAATATGTTTGGGTAAAATCTTTTTTTTTATATTTTAAAAGTGGCGTACTGTAAATTTGGGTTTTTCAAGATACCACGTTATTGAAGCAAAGAAGCGATATTTTATATTTATATTTTATATACATGTGTAAACCTTTAGTAAAAAAATACCTAGCTGATAGTCAGACCCGCTTAAGACTTCGTTTTGTGGTTTAGGAGGATTTAACGGATATTCAAATTCAAATTGAAATGTTTTTATTTAAAATAAGTTCCACTGGAGAACACTTTTTGAGAGTCATACATATAAGTTAAAAAAAAGATCCCGACGGATTGAGAACCTCCTCCTTTTTTTGAAGTCGGTTAAAAAATTAACTTTACTTCGTAGTGTATGTACACCGCTTTGCAACGTGTAATTGCTGTTAAGGACAAGAAGCGACGAGAAACTCCCCAGTAATACGTCTAGCTAAAAATTGATTCACTCGAACTTTTTTTTAAATAAATTTTATACAGAAATATGTTACTTAATTATTTTTATTGCAAGAGTTCAGCAGACAGGCAGACAGCCCACTTGATGAAAAGCGGTTACCATCCCCTATGAACCTTTACAACAACAAAGGTGCTAAACATGCGCTGCTGCTTTCTTAAGGGAGACTAGAATCTGGTTGCTAATACCGAAATACAACCCAAGGTTGTTATGACGACATACTCTAGACCACGGGTAGTAGCCATCCAGTCGGGCAAATGCCCAACCTGCCTGCGGATCGCTTTGTCGCCTCTTACGAAAGGCCGCCCGGCCGCAGGAAATTGTATTCTTTCACCGTTCCTGCACGGATAAAATTACTGACAGACGCGGAAAGTGTCTTTGTTATATAATATGTAAAGAAGATAAAGAACCAGAGAAACGACTAATCAAGTCCCGTAATTCAGAACTCCGATTTGTCGTGAGCGATGGTCGGACAGACGGAGGCACTTAATATAATAAAAGCATTGGAAATCCACGAGATGATCAATGCGAAGGTAATCCTTCAATCAATCACCGTAGCGTTATCACCTTGACAGCGAATCGTATGGGTGCCGAGCAGATAGCATCATTCGTCAGGATTAGGGGATTATCCATGGTGAGGGCCATACCTTTATATCGTGTAGTTTTAAGATGCTTTTCAATATGGAGGGTTATTATTGCTGAGACCCGCGATTTCGTATGTAATTTTTACTCACTATAATGCCCGGTTTCTGAGGTTACGTTTGTCAAGTGTCAATAAAAACTGGCAGAACTGAAAAGTGGCCGAAACGTCGAAATAATGAAAACCCAACAAATTACCGCGCTTAAAACCTAAAAAACTTAGACAATATTATGTTTTTGTTAAATATTTAGTCAAGATTCCTGCCACATTGTTTAACTATAGAAATAAATGAAATTAATTCTTACCTTACCTTAAACGTACTTGTATTTTCATTTTCGATAGAAAATGAAATTACAAAATTTGAGTTTAGAAAATTACTTACTACAGTGCGAACAAAGTCGTTGACACAGCTAGTTTTCAAAATGAAATAATTAAACTTGCATTTAAACGTAAACCTCTCTCACCACTAACTCGCTGTCAATTAATTCAATCTATCTTAAGTGGGATATCTGCAGATCAGTTTGGAGCATCAGGAGGATACCTGGCGGAGATTGAGCCAGGGGTCGGCGCTATCCACAATGATCCCATAAACGCTTTCAAGTATAATAAGATTAGTTTAGACCGTTTGTCTGGCCGGCATCCAGTTGGTTGCGTGGCCTAAGTCATAAGAGCATGTGGTGCAGTTAGTCAAACGGAATTATCCATACATGATGGATATCAAGTTAGACCGTGATTTGTAATTGAATTGTACTAGAAGTGCAGTTTTTTTAATTTTGAAGTGATAACTTTTTATGGGAGGGTAAACCGCTTCGCATTACGTAACGATGCGTTACGGCGCCAGTCTGTCTAGCATTGATATATGATCTAAGCTGTCTAGCTTCCCTTTCTCTCACGCATACGGCAGCGGTAGGCAGACTCCTCCTCTCTCACTCTAATCCACGCGCGATATAATAAAATTTAACTCATAACCTAAGCTTTTCTCAAGTTAAAAAATTTCACTATTAAGTTAGATTACTTAAGTTATCACTGCTGTCGGGTCTCCTGAGACGAACACGTTATTTTGAATTTTTTTATTGTTTGAGTTCACCGGACAGGCATTCTATAAGGTTGATAAAGGACATGCGAGTTCCCTTATAACTATATAGAATAAACACTTTATAAGTAATACGACCATGTTTGATAAATTAAAACAAAATATATCAGGGGGCTTAAAACGGTTGCTTTCGCAGATTGGTAATACAAACATAACCAGTATGTATGAACTATACGTGATTTATATTTTACGCCCACTATTATTACTGACACATGTTAATTTCTGTAAGTGATTTTCCAAGTGTGGCCGTTTTAGGCCCTCTGTCTTGTTACAATAGGGGCGGGTAGTCAAATAAACTGAGTCACTTTTAATCATCTTACAAATGTCGCAGCGTCAAAAGCGTACGAGCGTACATTACGAATGTAAATAGTACAAGGAGTCAAATGACGCAATCATTACGGTTTCAATATTAATGAAAATTATTTCTATATTATAAGGATGTTTTAAAAGACAAGATAATACTTTATCGTTTGCCCTTTTGTATGGTAAAGTTAGAATTTATTGTAACATCTACCCGCATGATTAGAAAATATATACACTATCGTCGAATTTTAGGTGAAGAATCAGGCTTACCGTGATACAGGTACCTTGGCAGAAAATATAATAATATCCCTAAACGAAACAAGTTATAACAAGGAGAACTCTGGGGCTGGTCTCAGACATTTAGACTACAAGTAAGTAACTGAAAGTTGTTTGCGAAAATTACAATGCTAGGAATCTAACGCGGAGCGTCTGCACTGCAGTGGGGTAGACCGGCAAAGGTTGAGCTCACTGCACTGCATATAGTGACCTTCAAAAAGTTTCATTGAAAATTCTCTACTATCTTGTGACTTGGACCATTTCTGCAAGGTGTATCCTGGGTGAGTGAGCTCGTGGAGATTAGCCGCTCAGCAACGACGAGGCGACTTTATGAGCCGCCACTTACTGCGATCTCGGGTGGAGCGGATGCGTTTGCCAATTCAACCGACTTCAAAACTTTAAAACTTAAATTAATGAAGTATATTGGGAATAACAGCGAGGGAAAGCATTTGTGATTTATTTTTATAATAGGTAATTAAATGGGCCCATAACCTGTGGGAATAATAAGATTTATTCAAACATACCTTTTAATTACTTTAAACAATTAATTACAATATTATATTTGGTAGTACATGTGGTAGACCGCGGATGAACGAATGGAAGGGGCGATGACGTGTGAAACAAATCCGAGGCAAAGGTTTCGTGTCTATAATCACGGCTACCAAACGTATATAGCGATATACATTTATAAACTAAGAAAATGGGTTTATTTTGGATAAATATAACAGACCAGTCTAAGGCTTATCCCAAACGTAATAATGGAAAGATAATTTAACACACCAGAAATCTAATCCAAGTAACCTAAATTAAGTTAAAAGGAGGCGACCCACTAAACCCTCCAGCGTCCCTCCACATCATGATGAGGCGCCACGGGACCGTAACCATGGGTATGACTGCCGTGACATCTTGATACAAGCCGACAAGGAAAGGTGTCCCTGGGACTAGAACACCCCACGGAAATGGGCGTGGTTCGCCAGGGGGCCCCCAACCCTTCAGTCCCACTACGTTATAGCGAGGAGTTGAGCAAAGCAACGTCTGCGAACCTCTGTTCTCCGCCTGCTCATCAAGGGAGGAGCTTGTTCTTTCGGCAGGCTCCTTCTGGGACATAACGTCATCGCAGAAGGAGGCCACTGCTAGCCAATTAGACTAAATAGAAAGTGATCACTGTCCCCCATAAAAGTTTGCAACACCAGGGGCGAAGACGTGTTGCCAGCCTTAGCATTTAAGTATGGGATGGTTTAAGAAATGAAAAAGAATACAATTTCTTGCTGCCAGGCGGCCTGTCGTAACTGGCGATAAAACAACCCACAGTCAGATGGCATTTGCTTGTTGGATGGCTACCATTCCTGGTCTAGAGTATCCCGCAATAATAACGTTGAGTTGTGTTAATTCTGAGGCCAGCAGCGCGTTGTTAGCTCCACTGGTGTTAAGATGTTTATATGCGACGGTAACTACTTTCCATCAGATAAGCCTTCAGCTTATGCGGTGTACTCTAGCGAATAAAAATCTTAAACTAATATATAAAGAAGAAGAGTTTGTTTGTTCGATTAAATGCGCTAATCTCAGAACTACTGGTCTGATTTGAAAACTTCTTTCAGTGTTAGATAGCCCATTTATCGAGAAAGGCCATAGGCAATATATCGTCATGCTAAGACCTATTGATCTTATGCTCCTATTGGAGCGGAGCACCAATGAAGAATGTTTTAAAATCGGTGGGGTTTGAAAACAAATTCCACGCGGCCGACGTCGCGTGCACACCTAGTCTCTTATAAAAGAAAATACGCTATGTATTCAAATTTAAATTCCTTGACTGAACATCCGCACAATTTTGTATGAAGGTGACCAATTTCGATTAATTAATTAATCAATCAAACCAATTAAAAAAAACATTCGCGAGACGAACATCACTACGCTATAATTACCCGACTGCTAACTGCCAAGGAGGGTTATGTTTTTTTTCATATATAAAATGCAAATTTTTCGTACATAGTGGAAAATTTAGGTATACATAAAATTGAGTCCAGAAGCCGGTCGTCTTTATCGAGACCTATCAAAAAACTTGATAGATGTCTCACGAAACCAAAACGACGGTCTATATTTTGGCATAAGCGTTGCCATACAACGTGGTAATGCGGCCAGCGTTTTGGGAACGTTCCCAACCGACGGTGATTTGGGACGTATTTACTATTTGTAGTTTTTATCTTTTATAAATTAAGTTATATATATATTTATATTATTAGAATAGGTAAATTATGTAAAATAAATTCATGTACAGATAAAAAGAAAGAAATAAAATAAAAAGTGGAAAATTTCATAGTATTGTTGGGAAACATAAGCGCTGGTGTAGACGACATTACGGCCACGTCGCTGTGCTCCTGTGCTGTGTGTGCTCAGAATTTCTATGTGTACAAATTTTGCGTGCCTTTCGATAATGCCGCCCGACCGCTGAAGTCTGGTCAATAACTAACCTAGATAGTTTGGCGGAGTAGCAGCGGCGTGGTGGCGCCAACTTTCCACAATATCAATTGTAATTTTAAAATTCATTACATGTATAATTTGAATGATTAGTTTTGGCTTCAAATCTATTACGATAATAAATTTAAGAATTTATGTTCAGTTTTTTTTTTGGTTCAGTTTGCTTGGAAGAGGTCGCTTTGTGATAAAGTCGGTTTTTGTTTTAAAGCCTATTGTACTGTTGTGAATTTTGTAATTTTTATTTTAGTAAACAATAAAGTGCTATCTATCTATCTAGATCAGATATTTTTTGTTTTAATATAATATAAAAATTACAAATTGTAAATAGAATCTTTTGGGCCATGGGGTCCAGAAGTAAACCGCCTTTGTCGAGACCTATCAAAACGGTTGATAGATGTCTCACGCGACCAAAACGCTGGCCTATATTTTTTGGGAACGCATAAGCGTTGCCATACAACGTGGTAACGCATCCAGCGTTTTGAGAACGTTTCCAACTTGTTTGGGACCCATTTTCTTTTTTCATTTTTGTAAATAATTAAGCTATATATAGATATTATTAGTATAGGTATAGAACAGAATAGAATAGAATATACTTAATTGCATAACATTAAGATACAATTAAAGAAGTTTAAGTACAGAAGACAATAGGCGGTCTTATCACTAAAAGCCATTTCTTTCTGACAATCTTAGGATGGATTAGAGCAAAATTGTGTAAAATGTTGGTTTTGCAATATAAATATAATAAAAAAAGTATATAGGTATATAAGATTTTGAAATCATCATCATCCGAGCGTTAAATCCCGGTTGCGTTCGGAGCGTTCACTCCGACGCCCAGGGTCCGCTTTCCTACTTTTCCTACTCCACTTCGCGCGGTCTTCAGCATCCCCCGTTTTGAGACCATTGGCACGCATGTCATCCTTCACGACGTCAAGCCAGCATTTCTTGGGCCTTCCCCTTCGACCGGGACCTGGCGGAGGCGGCATGGCTAGACATTTGTTCCCCACGTAATTAGCCGGTCTGCGTAAAACGTGGCCGTACCAGCGTAAGCGACACTCTTGCAGTTTGTCTGCTATGTCACGGACATGAAGACTGCCGCGGATGCGGGAGTTCCTGACCCGGTTTTTCCGCGTCACTCCACACATCCATCGCAGCATATTCATCTCCGTGACACGCAGCTCTTGCTTGTGTCGCTCAAGTACTGGCCACGCTTCACTGCCATACAAAAGGACAGGTCTAATGATGGATTTATAGACCTGTCCTTTTAATTTGACCGGCATTTTGGGGTCACAAATGACACCTGTCAGCTCACGCCACTTGGCCCAAGCTGCTGTGATACGGGCCTTGACGTCGAGATCGATATCCCTGGACGCACTAAGGACAGATCCCAAGTACTTAAACTGATCCGTGCGCTCGACCGTATCTTCGCCTATGCGCACGGATGTGGGATCTGTAGTGTTGCAGGCCAAGTACTCAGTCTTCGCCACATTTAGTTTCAGACCGCCGTTCTCTAGCGATCTCTTCCACGCATTTACACGTCCCACCAGGCGACCCCTGTCCGAATCTGCCAGCGCGATATCGTCAGCATACATGAGCAACCATGGAGGTTGCTCATGCGCATCTCTGATGCTGTTCGACACTTCGTCTAATATCACGCTGAACAGAAACGGACTAAGGACCGATCCCTGGTGCACGCCTACGGTAATGGGGAAGGGTGTGGTGTCGCCAACAACAATAAGATTTTGAAATGCCAAGTATTAAATACAAAATAGGTTATAAGATAGGTAATAAGACATATATTGATATATAGTATTATATATATATGTCGGAGGAGGCTATGAATCGGATTGATTGTTATTTGGATGTATAACGCACAATATTATTTGTTTACATTTTTAATTACTTTTAAAATGTTAATGTTAATTTAATTTAATTTGATTAGTTAAATCTTTCTATAACTTAAAAATCGTCCTAACCTAATAAAAGTTATGAATATTGTAATTTAATAAACGACCAATCAGAGCAGTGCATAAGCCGAGCGGGGTCAAGACGCCATCTGTACTTGAGTAGTATCTACCTTAGTAGACGGAGGAGTTTTTGCGACACATTTGAGTGATGACAACGGGTCGAGTTGGACCGTTGAGAATTTTAAAGAAAGTGTTGAAGTTAGAAGTATGATTGGTGCTCGGAACCCGCTGCTCGGTCTAAACTGTGTCGAATGATTGTTTAAATCTAAATTAAAAGTGTATAAACCGTGGCCATTGTGCTGTTTATTTACGTTTATAATGCTCGCATTATAAAATAATAATAATATATATAAAATAATATAAAATAGTAATAATGTATGGAATTACATAATATGGGAGAGATGAAGATGTTGTATATTTAGTTATTATTTTATTTAACGTAGTCATTGTAAATATCATCATAATTATATATAAACTAGCTGTCCCGGCAGACGTCGTCCTGCCCGGAAAAGCTTCAATCGATATTTAACAATAAAAAATAGGGGTTGTAATTTAGGGTTGTATGTATTTTTTAATGCAGTATCATAAAAAAATTAAAAAAAAAATATCTAAAAAAAATATTTAGGGGTGGACTACCCTTAACATTTAGGGGGATGAAAAATACATGTTGTCCGATTCTCGGACCTACCCCATATTGGGTACACACACACATAAAATTTCATGGGAATCGGTCAAGCCGTTTCGGAGGAGTTTAACTACAAACATCGCGACACGAGAATTTTATATATAATACATACATACATACATAACTTCACGCCAGGTCCCTTGCGGGGTAGGCACGAACAACAGAGCGCCATACAGGCTTATTCTTACACACCTCACTTGCTTCTTTGACATTCATAGCTCTTGTCATGCACGCTCGTCTGTTCTTAAGGCTCCTGACATCACCTTCTGCTAATACACGATCAATTTGATCATGGAAGGTGTGTCGTGGCCTTCCGCGACTTCTGCATCCATCCACTTTTGCATTGTATATCTGTTTAGTCATTCTTTCATCATACATTCTTTCCACATGCCCGAACCACCGGAGCATTCCTTTCCTTACCTTCACCCCGACACTCTCTTTCAGACCAATTTATATATAATATTATATATTATAATATTATAATAATTCCAATAATTTTATATATAATATTCTACATAATGCCTGCAATAGTGTATCCATGTTTAGAAAAGGTTAAATAGTTTTCAAATAATATTAGGAGCTATCTTATACTCAATCTACCAACCTTCCCCGCGCCACCCTTACCTGTTAAAAACCAATATCTTAAATAGCACGTAACCGGCCATCTTGACTCTATTGTGTCCGAAGAAAATGCGATGTTTTGCCGTGAATGGGCTCCGTCAGGGCCTTTGTGCCGAGGCATTCGGAGAATTAACCACGGTCTAGACGACCGGTGACCGAGAAAAAATATCGACTTGGAAGGTAACTTTATTATCTAACCCATAGTGCAGTCAACTCGTTTGTTAAGGTTATAAATAAGGGTACCGAAAACAAAACCATAGAACTAGGTGTAAGTATATTAGAAGGTTCATTTTTAACTTTAAATATGAATAAATAACACTTACATAAGTTAATCGACCGCTCTTGAATTCGTTGTACCGATATATGTATAATCGGTTGCCTTAGAAGTGCCTTCATCCATAAATGCCATTTGAAGTCTATCGTACTGTTACGAGTTACGGGACTCGAATTAAAATGCCGTTGGAATTACTATAGAATTTCTTAGAACTATACAAACACGTATAACACAGGTACAAATATAACTGGACGCAACCCGTACAAACGGAACACACGATTCACTAACATATAGCTTATAGAATGGACACACGTCTTGTCTCGCTTGTGCCTATCGCTAAACTGCCTCATCTCTCAGTTGGGGCATTGTTTTATACTGCACCAATACAATATGTCTCGACACAATACTCGACCGCATAACAATTATTTCCAAGAATCACACCTGGCTAATGCCTACCATAAAGGATTACAATACCCAATAGGCTGTTTTTCTAATTACAAGTTTTAAACATAAAGTATACAAAAGAAGTCCAAATGTCGAAAAGGTAATAAACTGCAGGTGTGCATTCACTTTTGAATGAATGAATGAATGAAAACTCTTTATTGTTCACCATAAACTTAAATCTAGACAATTGATACGGATACATTTGTATTAGAACAATGGGCGGCCTTATCGCTTATAGCGATCTCTTCCAGGCAACCCGGTGTCAGGAGATTTTAAACGAAATTTAAATATAAGAATTTTGGTGGTGTATTATAAAAAAAATAAAAAAAAATAAAGTAATATATACTTATACTACTTACATATACATATAGATAATCATATATACATATATAATTAGATATAATTATGATGATATTATAAATATATATACATTCAAACAATAGATACATTAATTTAATGCAACGATTTTTATTTAATGGACCAATAATGGTCAGTGACTACTCTCTTACTACTCACTTTTGTCTGCGTGTAACAGTACGATTCGTCCAGTGTCAGACAACACTCGAAATTTCGTAAGAAATCATAGCGCGAAAATGTTCCCGGCGCAGAACCATTTTTCAATGGGACACGATAATTTAAATTAGCTCGCAAACAATGTGGAGGGAAATTTTGAAATTGGAACGTACCTTTTTTTAGTTATAAATAACACTGGTCTACAGTGGTTTTGTTGCCCTAGATATGAAAATGATTTTGGGTCCATTTATGCACACAATTCATGAAACTATCAATGATTTTGTTAGATTTGCTCTGATTTTTATATATATCTTTATTTTCATTTTACATTACAAAAATCAAAAAACGACAAATAAAGTAACAGATATATTTATAATGTCAGTAATGCAATGTAATGTGGAGCAAGGGTCTGAGAGTGGGGATCACGTGATGTTTGTATGCGCGAAAAAGTTGCGCAGAAGCCTTATCATGACTGGAAAATTAAATTTTATTTTTAAGGAACCGATAATTGTTCAAAATATAAGATATGCAAAAATCATGAAAATACGAGCACATTGAGAACTTTCATAAATATATTCGTAATCTAGGCACTTGAAAACGTAAACATTTGCGATGATATTCAGGGCAACAAACAAAAACTTTTTTTTTGTGGAGCTGTGTAATGATACTTTCAAAATAGATTATAACTGGCCAGTCTCTTATACATAAAAACTATTTTCGCAATACTTTCTGAGTGGCTTAGTATTAATAGGAATATATATTATGTATATATATATATTTATAAAATGATCGGGCAGACAAACATATTTTGTATATCCCCAAATTAAGCAAGTTACGCTTGTATTACGGACAATATACGACGGGCTACTCTGGGGCCTGTTCCAGACACACAGACCGGACCAGACAAATTATGCAGATAAATCGTTTCTGAAATTAAACATACGAGGAATCGAACCTGGAGGCTCTGAGTTGTAGCGAGGTAGGCTGACAAAGTTTTATCCGGCTCAACTACAATGACCGTCCAAATATATACAAATATAGTATATATAATATTTGTAACTTAATTTGTAATTTTTCTATACATTCAATAAAACTGTGGAGGTCGAATTTCTATACAATGAAAAAATATATAAAAACCGAGTCAGGGGGAAGTAAGAAGTGAAATAGAACTAATTTAGATTTTTTTTTAATTTTTTTGTTTCTCTGTTTGTCTGCCTGTTTGTACCGGCCAATCTCCGAAACGAAGGGGCTGATTTGAATAAAATTTTGTATAGTGGTAGCTTCTATCCCTAGTCAAAATATAGGATACTTTTGATCCCGAAAAATTAAAGAGCTCGTGGGATAGTTAAAAAAACCGCACCACGCGGACGAAGTCGCGGGCAGAAGCTAGTGAATAATAAACTTCTTTTAATCTACAGGCGTAACAAATAACAGCACTAATGTAAATGACAAATTATTGGAATTAGTCCATGTTACTTTAAATCAAAATGATACATAATATTATCATACTACCATTTTCCCGCGACTTTGTCCACGTTGGACATTTTGATAAATATAAAATCAAAGGTAATTTTCAGCAGGGTGATAGATTTTTCAGTATGAAAACACAAGAATCCCGGAAATTCCCTTAAAAGCTAGGGATAAGACACAACTGCAATTAATTTACTAACGATTTCATCGATTACTGAAAGTTTTTTTGACCTGGCGAGCTTGAACCTCTCACAAAAAAACTCACACATTTCCAAAATTGCATTTCTGATTAATTATCATAATTACATTATGTATGTAAATCGCAGTATTCAACGAATTTTTGATATTTCTTTAAAACTCACAAACAGACACTGTATTTTTATTAGTATAGATAATCTGTCTATTAAGTTGATTTAATCAAGGTACACACGAGCATTATGATGTCACTATGATAGGAATCTTAATAGAGTCGTTATTAAATCCGAACAGGCAGCGTTCTCACGATCAGAGTAGTCTCGGACCAAGTGTAACTAGTTGTAAGAAACAATTTCATACGAGTGTACAAGGATAGCGATTTACTTGATATTCTCAAGGTCTTTTAATATTTGTACACTTTGTATAACCGCAAGCTAAGCGAATTACACTTGAGTTATTGGTAGTACCTACACGGACCAGTCTGGGGTAGATATCAGACACCCAGGCTGTATAACAGGAAACATACATAGTAAATAATGGCAATTTCATTTGCAAAGTTTATTATGCCAGTAATCGAACCCGGAACATCTCTGCGTTCCAGGGAACTAGGCCTGAAAGATTGATTCAACCAAAGTGGCCGTTAAATTTTATTTTTATTTATTTTCATTTCCACAAAACATAACAACAATAAAGAGAAAATAAATCTTAACTGCGGGTGGGAAAGTTCGGAGTCAAAACTAGGAAAAAATTCCTGTCATTATGGCACTCCTGACCTTTCACCTCCGACTTAAAAATATATAGAAGCCGATACTAATGTAGATAGATAATACTTTATTGTTCATCAAATATACTCAAAATACACAATTATCCGTGCAGGGACGGAGAAAGAATACAATTTCCTGCGGCCGGGCGGCCTGTCGTAAGAGGCGACTAAACAATCCACAGCCAGGTGGTAGGGCATTTGCCCAACTGGATGGCTACCACCCCTGGTCTAAAGTATGTTGGTATAACAACTTTGTGTTGTGTTCCGGCATTAGTGACCAGGTTCCAGTCTCCCTTAAGAGAGAGAGAGAGAGAGAGAGTGTTGCAAATGTCCATAGGCGATGGTAACCGGTTTCCATCAAGTGGGCCATCTGCCTGTCTGCTGAACTCCCGCAATAAAAAAAATATTACAATATTGTCATGATAGAAACAATAGGCGGCCTTATCGCTTAAACCAATCTCTTCCAGGCAATGTTTATAAAATATCCCAGTAGTATAAGTTATAGTTAAACTCATTTATAATGTTTTCATAACATGTTATGTATTTTATTTAATAATCGTACCTCTATAACTGAAATAACCTGTATTCTGACCTCTATAAGTGAAACCACATTGCAGGTCCCTTGATGTTTCACTGTATATGAATTGTATGAGCCGTGTGTGTGTGTGTGTGTGTGTGTGTGTGTGTGCGCGCGCTTGAAGATTGAAATTATTAGGCCAGTGAGCGCCATTTTTTTACAATGACGAATAATGATGAATAATTTATTTCTTTGAAACATGGTTTTTTACAAGGTATTATGTATATTAGTCTCAGGAGTAGATTCGAAAAAGTTAAGCAGGTTCTGAATTTAATCAAATCTGTTGTCCGAGTGTATTTATATTATGAGTTTCCACCATATAATAAATTGCATCCGAGTGTACTCGGATCGTGTAAACACGCCAATATGATAAAGGTCTTAATATGCTCAAAATATTAAGAACGTGACCCATCTTTTTCGATGGCGATCAAATGCGGATGTCCATTGTTAAAAAGATTATCTTGTTTTATTTATTTATGGTCATCCTAGCCTTCAGGGCGATCGGATAAAGTCTTACGTAATTGATATATTACTCAAGGTCTAGGTTCTGATAGACAAATCTAGATTTATTATGACTTGGGATTTTGTTGAAAATACATCGTCATTTGCAGAATCGACTTAGCTTTTTATTCAAGGTTACGTAAACATTTTGGCTAAAACAGAACTCTTAAAAAGTTGTTATATTTGTCCATTTATTTGTCTGTATATATCCAAATGATTTCTTTGAAATTTCTAGGTAGCACGAACTTGCCATGTTTTTCGATTGAGCATATAAGAAATAATGAATTTATGCAAGTAAAGCTAAATTAACCTATTATTGAAAAATCAGGAAATGCATACTAAAAGGTGTACTACAAGGATAGACGTGTGTGTGATACGTATTCTGAAATAAGGAATATGGTAGCGAAATTAAAGCAAGCGGGAAAAGTGTTACTTTTAAAATAGTTCTTGATTATACTTTTTGTGTTTAAAAAGATTACTTCATAGATAGATTTATAATTTATTTTATATAGATTATATTATCTACAGTATAATCACAGGTACTCCCTATATGTATATGAAAGATTGTATTCGTGGAAGCCAAAATCATAGTACCGACTTTGTAGTAAATTAAATAAAAAGTTAATTGATTAATATCTTGTTTCATTTAATCCTTTTTTTAGAACACCCGTTACATGTTCCGGCAGAGAGAAGAGAGAACATAAATAAACTTCCGTTGTCTTTGAGAGAGCGAATTAAACGTTCGGATACATTGATATTAAATTTACTGTTCGGATACGACAGACCTGATTAAACGAGACCTACAATCGCGGACACTCATTTGCTTCTCATTGACGTCTATTTTTTTACTAACTGACGTAGGTTCTATGTAGGTCGTAGTATATTCCTGGGGGTCGATATAGACTTTGAGAATCAATGGTTTATAGGAATGATATTTGACATGAAGTTGTATTCTTTACAGAAAAGAAAGTTACAATTGTTTTATGGGTACTTTTCGGGTCGATCTCAAAGCCAGACCTTTAAAGGCAATACAATACTCAGCTGACAATACCTAGAAGTTCGAGTGCCTTAATCTGTGCTTTTTTCGAATGAAATTTTAATTTACCGATTATCACAAATTCTGCAAAAAAAACATGTTCTGTGATAGTTAACGTTAAAATAAAACACTGTAAAGCTACTTACGCTGGCTGAGTTAATACGCGACAGAACAACTTGGCCGTGAGCCAGGCCATTATTACTTGATACCTGTGTGATTGTACTCTTAATTTCTCTTCGTTATTTATTGTTATAAGAAAATTACTGTTATAGGAAAAGCAGCCGGCAAAGAATTACTTTGTTTGAAAAGCTAATTGAATAATAAGCACTTATTGTAATTTGAATATATGAAATACTTTAGTTGAAGATTGCTTTTAACCCAAATAACAAAATTTTGTATGGCTGTCAAAGGTGAAATATGGATTTTTCTAGTCCGTACCAAGTGCGTCTGTGGCTGCGTGTGTGTGTCAAATTCATGGTATTGTGTGTAATATTTTTTTTATTAATTTATTTTACGCATAATTTTTAAATAAGTGTGCGAAATTTCATTATCCTCCGTCCGCGCAACTTTCGTAAAAAGAGGTACAAACTTTTCGCTGCGTTTTTACTTCACGTATTAATATATGGACACCTTTGGGAAGTGTCAAGACACAAATAAAAGGTGTACAGAGCAATGTTTAAGGTTGGCGG
This sequence comes from Dendrolimus pini, assembly GCA_949752895.1. Taxonomy (NCBI): domain Eukaryota; kingdom Metazoa; phylum Arthropoda; class Insecta; order Lepidoptera; family Lasiocampidae; genus Dendrolimus; species Dendrolimus pini. Next base: position 1,260,241 of record OX457132.1, on the reverse strand, counting down.
AAATAAATAAAAATAACGTGGATAGAGTGTACTAAAACGGGCAAGGAGTTGACCGGAATTGGAGGGACAGGTGGCGACGGAAATGGAGGGCGCTTCCGGTTACGGGCCATTAGGCTTTGATGGAAAAGGTATTGGTTTAAAGAAAGTACAATTCAGGTTTCAAGAGTTTTAGTAAGTTCTTTAAAGTATCCAAATTGTTTAAGACTTCGCCTGAATCCAGACATAAGAGACTTTTGAGCAGATATGTAAGTCAATATTTCTCATGGGCAGTAAAAATGACTCGGACTTTTACGCCGAAGGCCAATATGTGGAGACCATATGCAAACTATTACATAACATAACATATTCAGACAAAACAACCCACAGCTAGGTGGTGGGGCATTTGCCCGACTGGCTGGCTACCACTTTTGGTATAGAGTATGTCGCCATAACAACCTAGGGTTGTGTTCCGACATTAGTGACCGGGTTCCAGTCTTCCTTAAGAGAGCAGCAGCGCATTTGAAGCACCTTTGGTGTTGCAAATGTCCATAGGCGATGGTAACCGCTTTCCATCTAGTGAGCCGTCTGCCTGTCTGCTGAACTCCTACAATAAAAAAAAACTGTTTTTATCATAATGGCTTGATTCTAATATTGTCTCTTTCTACGCAGTATAGCTAAGGCTATTGATAAAAAAGGAAACAAAAGGGACTAGGCTATTGAATTGTAAAGCTAGTTTAGGTAATGTTAGGTATATGGCCAATGTTCGAAGATCACGACAAAATGTGGAGACAGTAATTAGTAACTCACTATAAGGACCGAAATCCAAAATGCTGTACTGGAACGGCAAGAGGCAATACAGAGGAAAGTATCTAATGGGTGTGGAGGTATGTAAGCAGACTATATTTGTTTTTATTGTTAAGTATTTTCTAATAAAATTTAATCTTAACTAACTCTAATTGATGGATATGAGATTCTATTCTACCTATAAAGTAGAATACTGATCCCAGGTCCTATCTTCTATGGGCAAGGTGCTTCGATTAGAGGTCATATTGGTCTGTTGTCCGAGCGCTCTGATCACTCGAAGAGTTGATTAGGCATGAATAATGTATGTATATGTTACGGGCAATTTGATTAATTGGGCAGTATTAATATGGACCGATCATTATGAATAATAACCAAGGGTGTCGATCAATTTGATAAGTTTATTACTTTGGCCGGCTTATATTAATAATGCACAACGGCCCGATGTCCAATTAAAAAATCAGAGTTTGAGATAGCTTGAATTTATCACGTGAACCGGGCAGTATAAATACATTCCTACTAATAGCTAGACAATGTGATAAAATCGATTATCTTTCCATAAGAATTAAGTAAATTTAACTGATTTAAGGGTGGGGTATAGTTATATATGTGGCCGTTTTATTTATTATGAACGGATCCGTTTTTTTTAAATAAGGTTTAAAAAAATATAGGTTAGCCTTCGTGGTTATTCTTTTATAAACCACCCAAAATTCACTTTATATCTCAGATAATAAAAAAAAGTGTCTTTTAACTATATCCTTACCTCATTTATTAAAGAAAAAACTACATTTAATCTGTGTTTTATTATACTGCCCAAAATAAGGTCTTTTTTTTAACTGACCGGGAAAAGTGATTAATCATGCAGTTTCATTTATATTGCCCAGTTGATATTAATACGGGCGTTATGTATACAGACTGGTCATTATTCATAATGACCGGATTGATCAAATTGCCCGTAACATATTTCTAGATATCATGCCATAATAAATTCTTATCCTATGGCTGGTAAAATCCAAAACACTTTACAATGTGGTGGCGTACAGGAAATGTGCTCTCATTTGGCACACGTTAAAACTGCGCTGTATCGTGCTTGCAAAGGTGTTAAGCAGCACCGTGTCTTAATGCCCACGTTAGGAGAATGAAAAGAGCAACATTTTACTAGTTTTTGATTTTTGTTTTCTTTTTTCGTGTATATATAGATCGCCCATTGTGCCATTTAGAATATTTTTAGGCTATAAGCTTTTCTGTGTTTTTTGTAATGGTGTACAATCTATCTATGTATCTAAATATCTTATTTTAAATTATCTATCATTTATCATAAATGATAGTCCCCATCTGTACGCACCGTACACTATTCTTCAATAATGGTACTCTAATTCTAGATGAAAAGTATCCCATATACTTTTTGTACCCCTGACGACGTGTATACATAATTTCGTGACGATTGATTCAGTAAGGCTTGAAATTAACAAACAAACTCAAATTTGCATCGATAATATTAGTAAGATAACAAAGCGTGGTAGCTTGGCAGAAGGCACGCAGCGAACACTTAAATTTCACGGTATTTTGGCATTGGAATAAAACAGGAGCTAAAAGGTGAGTGCGGGGCGTGTATCGGAAACGACGCATATTGCGCCGGGCCATATATTCCCAGGGCGAGCACCAGGAGGCGAACGCAACACTGATAGTGCACGCCCTAACATTACCCTTGGAGAACGAAGATGTACGAAACCCAAGGAGGAGGTAGTTGCAATTTTATACTTTTATTGCTATATTATAGCAGACCCTGATGGAATCATTGTCTTGATTACAGTTTTTATGGCCAGCGCGATCGGTGTGATACCACGCGAACGCAGAATGATGGTCTTCTAGCAGGTAGAGGTAGAGGTTAAATGATACTTCAAACGACAGAGCAGTATTCACTATATTGTTACGAGTTACGGGACTCTAATTGAAATGCCGTTGGAATTATTATAGAGCTTATTAGAACTATACAAACACGTATAATATAGGTACAAATTTGACTGAACACAACCAGTACAAACATAATGCACGATTCAATAACACGCGCAAATTCCGTCACTATATAGATTATCGAATGTACACACGTCTTGTCTCGCTTGTGGCTATCGCTAGATTGCCTCACTCCTCCGTTGGGGTATTGCTTTATACTGCACAAATACAATATGTCTACTCGACCGCGTGGAATGAATTTCCAAGAATCACACCTAGCTAATGACTACCATAAAAATTACAATACACAATGGGCTGTTTTTCTAATTACAAATTTTAAACACAAAGTTAACAAAAGAAGTCCAAATGCCTAAAGGTAATAAACTGCAGGTGTGAATTGGTTTTTGTCGGTCGTAACAATATATAGCACAGTGTGTGAACGAGAGGGATAATGTGCGAGCGAGATAGAGCAATTATTATGTGCGCTCCGGCGTTGCGCTAGCCAGTACGCCAGTAGTTCGTTGTCCACTGCGATGACTGTATGCAGCTCCCATAGTGTAAAACGGTTAGTTTTAAGCTTATCATGTTTCATATGATGAGTAAGAGTTCCAATGACCCACTTTCTTCTTCCTTCATTCATCATTTTTATAATGTTAAGTTTTTGATATTAGTATTTAAGTTACCCTTGATTGATTGATTTAAATTCACTTCACGAATGTCAATGAGAACTTTCATGGTTGGGTCACTTATAACTTAGTGAAGGCTGCAACTGGAAGTCAGCGCTGTGTCATCTCTTCTTGACACAGCGTAATGCTGAGTTGTCGGCCTCATTGCCGTGTATGTTAAGTACATTATTTTTTAATATTTTGTGTTTTATAACATACTTAAGTCTTTATGTTTTACGTGTGGATCCTGTTAGTTTTACTTTTTTTTAGTTTGATGTGCATTTGTGGCGGCACTATGTGCACAGCACTAGTTGCGCGTCACATCACTAACAAAAAAGGAAAAACAATTCTGTCATATTATGACAGATATAAAAAGCAATTCCTTCCCGGCAAAAAACCACCGAATCATCAATACCGTTATTGTATTTTAACGTGTTCTTTTATAACGCTCAGCCTGTGGAGTTAAAATGTCTACTATCCATGTGTTCTGGATCTTCATCTATCCACTGTCGACCCGGAGGTGTCTAATACCTCCACACATTCACTCTCGCTGATAAATATTACTTTCTTTCTTTCCGTATCCCATTCTGCAAGATTAATTTCCTATCCTCCTATCTCACTGCCTATACCTCATAATAAAGGATAACAACACATCGACTTCGCCTCTGGTGTTGCAATCGTATAGACGAGTCGCCTGTAGAGGCGACGGTGACCCTTCCCTTGCCTACTATATGGGTCATCTAAATGTGTCATTTTCAAAAAGACACACTGAACGCCGTGGTCTTTTGAAAACTGGTTCCAGCGCCTATGGATATTTACAACAGCAAAGGTGTTTCTAACATACTGTCGGACTTGAAAAGGGCCTGGTATCTGGCTACTGATACCCGAATAATTCAAAGTTGTTATGGCAGTATACTGTAGACTAGTATTTAGCCATTCAGATGGTCAAATGCTCTACCACTTATTTGCATTATATATCACAATCCTTCGAGCTTACACTGTTCCTCAGTAGAATTTTAGGTCCTTCCATTATGCGGGAAATGGACAGTATACCTGCCACGCTTGTCTAAGACAGCTTGGTAGGTTTGACACATTGGTTATCTCAATGTGCAGGTTGCATCACGATCTTTTCCGTCACCGTTGTTAGCACGTGGTAATTGTAACAATATGCACATTAGATCCGAAAACACAACTGACTAAGTAGTGCATGCGTTCCGGCCAGGATCGAACCCGCGCCCTTTGAGTTTAGTCCGCGTGCGCTAGCCATTACGCTACCACGACTTAGTATTGAGACATTGAGTCTTTAAAAAAGAGCGTGATAAATATTTTTATACTGGTAAGATAACTATTGGCAAAAACTTTATTTACCTTCTTCGGATTGAAATGTTTATTTTCTTAAATCAATGTTAATCTTAAGACGTAGGGGTAAAACTGACCTTACACACCATGACTCAGGTACTTTAGATTAACCGTCTAGACGCAGTGTGTCGCGCCCCTTATTTATTGTTTCTCTAACGTTTTACGTGTATTTTCAATTTAAGTACATTTGTTAGTTTTATATTGTTCAATGTAAATTGTCGTTTTGTCGAACATAAAAAGAACTAAGAAAAACTTATTATGATTTTAGTTAACCTATACTATAACTACGTTTGTAAACTTGTACAAAATTTGTGGGACAACGAGTTTTATTAGATTATCAAAACTATCTCATTTTTCTTGAATATCCGCTCCCCTATTCTCAAATCATTAAGCCTTTTAGTTATTAATTTAGTAGTCTTACAACAAAATAATAGTTCAAACTAACTTTTGCTACAAAAAATATACGTCGGTGCAAATGTCGCTTAGGATAAAATAGCGAATATATAGAAACTAAACACGCAGTGGAGATCAGCAAATACCAGACACAAGTATAGAAAGAAAACATTAAAATACGCATGTATATCTAAAATTATAACAAGATTGATAATGTATTATTTATTGCGCAGGTAGTTTGGCGGTCGGCCAGCAGCCGGCAGATAGCGGGCAAGATTTTAAAAAACCACCCTCGCTATTTTAGGGTGTAATAATTTTTAAAACATACCTATATCACAGAAATAACGGCGAAAAAATTCACAGCACATTTTACTTTGTATCCTGTTTCTGTATTTTTGTTTTTGTAGCATTTGCGTTTCTGATTTCAGTTTATTTTAAGGGTTTTTAGCTATAGTATTTTTAGTTGTCATGATTATTACTCATAATGAATGAATAAATAAATTAATGAATGAATATGCTTTATTGTGCTTTAAAAGATACGGTTAACAGAAATAAAATTTTATAATACAATATAAATTTTATAATCTTATCGCTATCAGCAATTTCTTCCAGGCAACCTTTGGATGGAGAAGAAGTTTAATAAGAACATAGGTATGTTGCATTATTCTCACTACCGAATCAGTATCTTATAAATACATACATACATTAATAAAATATAAAAATTATCTTATATGATATATGTAAATAAAATCTATATATTAATACGTGAAGCAAAACACAGCAAAAAGCCTTGCCACAGTGTAGCCTTGGCGAAATCTGTGATTATAGAAGTATATTCTTTGACAACAGAACCTTAATAATGTTCAAACTTATAACTTAAATTAATTATTATATTATGGTCGAATTTTGACCACGGGCGACTACTAGTATTATAAAATACACTTACATAAATAAGTATTAAATTAGAATAAGCTGACAATAACTGCTGCTGCATCCTTGAATTGAGTTTTTTGAGCAATTATAATCCTTCACAAGTCTATTAAAAAACGTTCCAAAGACGAACTGCTTGGACTGTAAAGGATTTGCCATAAAAGTAAGTTGTATGAGAGGAGTTTTAAGTAACAAATTTCCCGCTCCCCTATAGAAAGAAACCCGAGCCAAGCAGTGGGACGTTTCATCATTATCAACCGAGTGTTAAATCCCGGTTGCGTTCGGAGAGTTCACTCCGACGCCCAAGGTCCACTTTTCTACTTTTTCTACTCTACTTCGCGCGGTCTACAGCATCCCCCGTTTTGAGACCAATGATATGCATCTCATCCTTCATAACGTCAAGCCAGTATTTCTTGGGCCTATCTTTTCGACCGCGACCTGGCGGAGGCGCCATGGCTTGACTAATTATTATTTAATTTTCGTGTTTTGATTCAAGCTCGCATTTCAAGGGTTGTTATTATTTTCCTCTTGTTGTGATTTTCGGTGAAATGTAGTTTTTATGTGCTGTTGTACTGTTTGGGGGCCCCTCGAGATACCTGAATGTAAAAGTTAACCGGCGTCGCTCCATTACCTTGCTTACAATGTTATTTTTACCACAATGGATTGCATTATGCTATACCGCAATATATGAAACTAAGAAATTAATTTAAATTAAAACATATTTTTTATTGCTATAGTGCAGCAGACAGTGACGACCTACCTGATGGAAAGTTGGTACCGTCGCTATACAAAGTACGAACAAATGTACAATGGTCAGCAATTTACATATAAACAAATTAGGCCTAATGTTTAATTATAAACTTATATACCGCTATTTTTGGATATTAAAAAAAATCTGTGTCATTACAGGGGTCGTTGAGTTTGGTATTTCTTATATTTTATTCTTCCCTCCTGTACTAAAACTGTATAAAGACTAAAATCGTATATGGACCTTTGCAACACCAAAGGTGCTATCAATGTGCCTCCAGCTTCGAAGTAGGTTACTGGAACCTGGCCACTTATGCTGGAACACGGCTCAAGGTTGTTATGTCATAATTTAGATCAGTATACCGATACTATAATGAATATAAAATAAACTTATTTATATTTATTTATTTATTCAGATGTTTCTTGCGCGTAAATCCATAAGCCAAAATTCATGAAAACTTATAACAATACTCAATTTTTGAAATGTAATAATTTCAATAGTTTTTAGATTTTTCTGTACCATATATCAGTAATCAGTTTCATTTTATCTCTTACTCTCAGCTCTAACGGAAGATCAGCACCGGTTATTATTAACCGGTATTAATAGAGTTACAGCATGTTCACGCCAGTGGCGTAACGACCTGATTTAATTTTCTCCTTCTAGGTTGTATGACAACCCCACTATCCCTCAATTCTCAAACCCAAGGACGTCAAGGTGAAAACATACAGTTACCAGTCCGCGCAAATCCTTGTGAAGTAATATAATTTATTCATGGGACACGCTAAAACTAATCTGTACTTGCTATGTATATATCTAACGACATCAGAGGAATTCATCACCTTCAGCTTATTACCAGTAAGGGCGCGTTCCCACTATGAAGTAACGATTAATTCATCGTTGGACGACTGTCGTCTCTAGCTGTTCCCATTATAACGACTGTTTGTCGTCAAAAATGTTTAACGATCTTTTATCGTTTTTATGAATGTCGTGCTAGCCGTTCCCACTGTCATTACAATCTGTCGTCGCTGCTAAAAATGTCGTAGACGACAGTATGTCGTGTCGTTCTAAATTTGAACACCTCCATTTAATCATATAAGCCACGACACTTAAAACTACATAACTATTTGTCGTCACGGCATAGTGGGAACGCGCCCTCAGTCCATTTGATACCATCCATTTAGCTCATTTTGCCCACTCAACTAAGGAGATGTTTACCGCGTCACCAGAGAATATTTATAGTAATGTTTATATATATGCCTATTAATGTATGTTATGTTAGAATTCTCATTTACACTAAATATATTTCTCTATTTCTTGACGCCACCTATTTCCCAGTTAGCAATTGTGCCTTGGGTTTATAGCGTCTTGCAACCCCGCATGTTGCCGCCGCTCCCGTTGCGCATGAGTTAGTACGTCACCACACGCCACGCTACCGCGACGCACTTGAAGTAGTATCGCACCCAGCTTTATATTATCGAAGATTTCCGCATCCAGTTAGTTACTAGGACATTCTCCTCAACCAACTTAAAAACTTAAGTGGTCATGTGTATCTGCGTCCCTTGCGCCCCGGGGCTCGTGTGGAAGGACTTTGCTACCTTTGTGTATCGCCACGTGATAAGAAGCGGCAGACCCCTGAACCAGCGCTGTCGTGGGCTGGTGGCTGACTGCGAGGTAAGTACAAAATTCTATATTCTACGGGCACCAGTTCTTAATTGGAGAATAAGGGATGGCCTATATTGAGCACATAACTCCCATCTCGCGGAATTGCCTGATTTCATCTCCACTCTTTCTTTGAAAAAATATAAATAACTTTTTATTGTCCATGTTGCATAAAACCGTCCACGTCAGAGAACAACAAGCCCACGCGGGCCTATAAAGACACGGCGAGCCGCGTTAAGCCAGTCATCGTGTTTTTGTAAACAACCCCAGAGCACTACGGACTACGGGGCGACGCTACGTCGCATTGACTACGCCGTAGCCGCATTAATTGTGTCAGGAAGCAACATGTCGTGGATGAAAATGTTAATTTCGATTTAATTTGGTTCCAGGCAAGTAATACGTGAAGCAAAAACTTTGTACCTCTTTTTACGAAAAATGCGCGGACAGAGGTATATGAAATTTTGCACACTTATAGTTTATATAAAGAAGGAGTGAAGAAAGTGCTAATAAAAAAAAAAATTAACATAAAAAATACACTAAATAAAAATAAAATTACACACAGTAGCCTTGGCGAAATCTGTGATTACAGAAGTATAGTCTTTGACAACCTTCCTAATATTCAAACTTATATTATTTAAATTAATTATGGTCGAATTTCGACCACTGGGCGACCATTAGTAATAATTAATTGTTGAACTGAAAATTATCACAATGATACTTACTTAATGTAATAATATAGAAACATTATAGTTTACCATATAAACTTATAGTAATTATAATTATTAAAACCTCCTTTAATCACAATAGTTATACGAGGTTTAAAGGCTAGTTAAGCACGTGATTTCATTACTAATGCGATAATGAATAACACTTATTGATAGTTTTATTAATGAATTTACAAACTTCGTATAACTATCTCTATAATCTCTCTCTCAATAAATATTATAAACGCGAAAGTTTGTAAGAATGTATGGATGTATACATGTATGTTTGCTACTCTTTCACGCAAAACCGGCTGAATGGATTTTGATGAAACTTTCCAATAATATAGCTTACACATCAGAGTAACACATAGGCTGTAATTTATAAAGATATAGTGTGAATCATCCAAAATATAACGATTCTCTTTAATATTTACTTTGTATCTAAACTGTATTAGTAATGCTGATATTTTTTATTTTATTATTACATGGTTCACTTCTGTATTTAAATTTTGATGAATCATTTAATGAAAGAATGTCATAAGTGTCGTTGTTTCTATTTATACGCCGTTCTAACAAATTTGTTCAGTTTAGTTGAATAGTCCAATTCGCCTTTAAGACACATACTTAACTAAACGGGTAGTGTTTAATCCCTTAGAGGCTATATAAAGTTAATGAAGTATTATCTGACTTTAAGTGTCGCAGCCCTTTTATTTAGACACATGCTTCTGCCCGCGACATCGTCTGCGTAGAATAGTTAAAAAAGAGTATGTTAAAAAACCCTCCGATTTTGAAACATTCTTCATTGGTGCTCCGCTCCTATTGGTCTTACCGTGATGATATATAGCTTTTCCGATAAATGGGCTATCTAACTTCGATTTTTTTTTATAAATCAGAAGTAGTTCCTGAGATTAGCGCGTTCAAGCAAACAGACAAACAAACTCTTCAGCTTTATATATTAGTATGAGATTAAATCCAGCATTAATATTTTCCCTGTACAATGTTTTAATAGTTAATATATTAAATAATATTTTTCAAAATTGCATTCCCGTTACATCCAGGATGAAATAAAGGCGAGCGGTCAGAGCGGGCGCATTGTTTTTCCCTCATTAATTATTTCCAGTTAACAAGGTGTTGTCTCTCGCTTATTTATTGCTCTGTGAGCGGTGAGCGTTAGCTAAAGCTTTCTTCACATCAAATTATTGCTATGTAAAGCTATTTATGAATTGCTATGGACCTGTCTTAATTTCACAAGGCTCATTTAATGTTCTATAATAGCGAATGGTATTTTGTTTTTATTTTAACAAAATTTATTCTGTTTAGGTCATTCTTACAAAATTAAGGGGCTGCCTAAATTGAGTTCGCTGTCTCGCTCGCGCACGCTTTTGAAATATAAATTGATTTATTTTACTTACACAATTCTGTATTCTATGAAACTTAACAAATAAATTAAGAATGTTTCATAGGCATATGATTTTGATTTTATGCTTATTTCTATAGATAAAAAAAATATTTTTATGTATAAATTAAAATATAAAATTTTTATGAAAATTCGTAACTTATTGCTATTCGTAGAACACAGATTTATCATAAGTAAACTCTTCCAAGTTATATATTCCAAATTGTGCATTTGTAGCAATATGATGTTGCAAGTGTCCATAGGCGATGGTAAACGCTTTCCATCAGGTGGGTCGTCTGCCTCTCTGCTGAACTCATGCAATAAAATAAAATAAAAACTCAACTTATGTAATCCCTTAAAAAATCAAAATTACATAATAAAATAGTATAAGTCCCTGTGAAAATTTTACAAAAACATTAATGAACACAACGGAGCAACAGTGTAAATTTGCACAAATATAATAAATACATGTATATGTTACCCAAAGTTCCAAACATCAGTAAATTAGATTAGATCCTAGATAAGAAATGTATAAGATATCCACATGAATAGAAATAATAGAAGTAACTGTAGTCGATACAAATGTATACAATAATAGAATGGGAACAGTGTATAATACATAAGATGTAATAAAACAGATAAAATGTAGAAAGTAAGAAAGTATAAAAAAATATAGAAATAAAAACACCCCTAAATTTATTATACTAAAAACTAGTAATAAAATACAAAAATAAGATCCCATTACGGGACAGAGAAAGACTAATTAAAAAACAAATGTTGAGTCACAAATTGCCGTCACTTGGGAACATTCCCGAAGCGTTCGAAAATTGATTTTCGTTTCTCTTTTGATCCCTAATTTATCTATATGTAGGTATTTATCTGTAGTGAGGAAACAAATTGCTGCATATTTAAGAAATCAGAAATCTTTTATTCATAACAAAGTTAATACAAAAAGTTACACGTCAATGTCTCCATAACATATGGTCACAAATAAAATTAAAAGTACATGTTAGGTCATAGGACATAAACTCCTCATTACTATAAAAGGTGTTCTCCACTAACCATTTCCTGAGCCGTGTTTTAAATGACCCGACGGATGGTGACTCCGTAATCCTACTACTAACTATTTCTACTACTATTACTACTACAACTACCACCACCACCACCACCACCACTACTAATACTACTACTACTACCACTACCACTACTACTACTACTATTTTATAGGTAGTTGTGTGTATATTAATGGTCCCATGACATGCGTCATTGTCTCCAATTTCTCATGATTGTGTTTCATATATTTCATGTCATTCCTGTGCCGAGTCACGTGCTTATGCACGTCACTATGCTTGGCATAGGTATGAACGTTCAGTCACATATATACCGCTACTTGATACATAAGTATACTAGGTAGTATGTTATATTTATAGCGCCATCTACACTATATTTGAAGAACACAAATCCAACTTTTTTGTATAGCATAGTTTTTAGTGGATTTATACCTTAACGCAATGTTTTGCGTCGGGCCTCGTTAGTCAAAGCACCTCGCAAAAGAATTAACTGCAGTATTTTGACACTTATTACTAACAACGTGAACGTTTTTTAACTTCTTCCTTAGAAGATTTATTAGTGAAAAGTTTTTGCATTATGCCATATTATTTAATTTATAAATTAGATAACTTTTAAAACCAGTTAACTATGTTTATTTCATAAATCTTTCCTTATACTAAAATTATTTTATTTTATCTATTTTCATAAAGAAATATAACTTAGTTTTAAGAAAATTATACAAATTTGTAAAGAATTCATTTGTAACGATAAAACTTTGAATTCTACTCTTTCTTTAAAATAGTTTATTCCGTTTTATTTCTATGTTGCATGCAATAAAGTATATAATAAAAACATAAACAAAAACAATTATAATTCTTTTACAGTGCAGGCTGTTAAACTTTGGACTATGCTGCCTCTTACTGTCAGAGAGGCCAAATCATTACCAACAATTAGAAATATGCTCAAAAAACACTATTTGTCCACAAATAGCTGCCTGATTCACACAACATCATTAATACATTTATTATAGTAACTTATTTTGAAATTCATATTACTAAGTATATATATTTATTTCTTAAATTACTTTGAGTATTTATGTATCTATTACCTTTTTCCTGCACCAAGTATATCGCCTGATTCAAATTTCTATGATTTACATTGCCTGGAATTGATCGCTTTGAGCGAAAAGGGCGCCTATTGTATTGTCTAGAAAGATTGTAAACAGACCATCTGTTTTTGTTATGATATATTTTGGTGTGCAATAAGCGTTATCTCTCGCTCTCTCTCTCTCTCTAAATGAAGTTAGTAATAAATATCAGTGCTATTTTCAAAATATTGGATAATTCCAAGGTGAAACGGTATCGAGCGTAATATATGAGTCTCATTACCAAAGTTGTTCGAACACAAAAACTGCTTGTGACAGTTTTTGTCTATAGTGCAGGTGTTGGTTATTAGATCGGGCCAACTTTGCTTATAAAGGGCAAAAACTATCGTCGGGTTACTCGGGATATAATTAAATATGGCGCGTTATTTACGGGTTTTGCTGTAAATTAAACCTACATTTTATTTATATGGCTAGATCAGCTAGTTTGGCGCTGGTATAAAGTGACATGGGTCGTAATTAACCCCCTGATATTTAAAAATGTGTAATTCACTAGCTGTCCCGACAGACGTCGTCCTGCCCGGAAAAGCTTCAATCGATATCCCGACAGCAGCGCCACCTACCGGGTCCAATTGTGAACCAATTCAGAAACCTGCTCTGGCTTATGCACAACTTTGCTAAAGATCATCACATGATCAAATGTATAGTTTACGATTCTATAAAAGACATACGGACAAACATTCATTTTTATATACAAGAAGAAGAAAATGACCAAATATCGTGGAAATTATAAAATTATAAAACTTTTCAAATTCCGTCAGACATCTTTCGGAAACTTTAAAAATTACTGCTCGTGGGAAACCAAGTATTGTTGTTATTTTTATATTAGCGGATTTTAGACTGTTGATAAAACATTAAAATTTAAATAACATGGATAAATTAACTTCGTTTACATTTGACTGACATTGAACACAGATAAGGTAGACTCCGCTTGGCTGTCTATAAAAAGGTGTTGGTGCCAGCCCTTATGTATAGCAGTAAAAGTTGGGTATGGCAGAAGAAGCATGACAGTAGGATAAACGCAGTAGTATGATATGATAAGGAACAGTGTGATAAGGGAACGTTGTGGACTGGTAGAAGATGTAATATTATAACAAGAGTTGAAAAAGAAATGTTAAGGTGCTTTGGACATGTAGAGAGAATAGATAAATGTAGAATCATAAAACAGGTGTATGACAGTATTGTGAATGGCAGAGTTGCTGCCGGTATACCGATACGAACACACCATGATCAAATATCAGAAGTTTTAAAGAGCGGTCAGCTAAAATGCATCTCGAATAAACGTGCTTGTATGAAGAGGTTAATAAAAGTAGATGTAGCGAAAGTTGTTTGTCAGGATCGTCGCAAGTGGAGATCCATAGTCTCTACCTAGCCCTATGGGAAACAGGCGTGTTATTATGTATGTAAGTTAGAATATTGCCAGGCTGTACAAAAATTGACACCAGTAGAACTCCATTCACGTAGAGGTTATACATAACTGCTGATATAACCCAACAAACGAAGTTAGTATTATAATATGTTGTGTTATATGTTTTTAGAATTGAAAATATTGCATTTTCTGCCATCTTTTATCGCATAATAGGTGAAAAAATAACTTTATTGTTCGCGCCCCCATTATTGTGTCATCGCTTAACTTTCGACGCCCTTTGAAAAAGTCACGCGTGCTTGCTTTCATCTACTCTTTGATCTTCCAAGTCAGATACCTACTAAAGAGTTGTGGGAGCGTACACGTTTTTATACTGTATGTATACTTACATTAATTTATTTTATTTGATGACATAACAATGAATGACTGATATGCAATGAAAAAGGGAACGCGACGTCAATTCTGGAGGAAGAATTTAAATTAATTAAATTAAAAATTAAATTCATTCATGGGGTTGTCTTGTAGTGATAAGATTTAGCGACCGCCCTTTGTACATAACTAGATGTTATTACGTACCGAATAGAAATGCGCACCTGCCTGTCATAAAACGCAGTTTACCTTTGTCGGATTTTTAATTATTTTGTTTACTTTGTGTTTAAAATTTGCAATTATACAATAGCTTATTGTTATTGTTTTCGAATGGCCGTTCTCAGGCATAATTAACCAGGTGTGCAGATTACGGTTTCTTGGAAAAACTCAGTACACGCAGTCGATTGTAGTATTATACAGTTCATTATTAAACAATGCCCGAACGGAAGGGTGGGCAGTCAAGCGAGGATTACGATACGAGCAAGACGTAGATTAGATGAGCGATATAATGACGGACTTTGCGCGTGATATTGAACCGTGCAGTTTGCACTAGTAGTGTCTAGTTATATTTGTACCTATGTTATACGTGTTTGTATAGTTCTAATAAATTCTATAGTAATTCCAACGGCATTTTAATTCGAGTTCTGTGTACCTCGTAACAATATAATTTTAGTCTTTAAGTTCATATATGTGTACAATAAAGTGTTATCTATCTAGTTAAAGAAAAGTTTATATAGGCCAGAAGAAGTTACTTGGTGGTACCAAAGGTTGTTGTATTAGTCGTTTGGATGTACAAAAATATTATACACCAACAGACAGACAATGTCACGAAAACGCAAAATTTACTTTTTGGCTAAAGTGGCTACAAAAACAGATGTATCGTTATAATACCCTTTGAAATGAGGATGAGTAAAGAAGCCGGCGCGGAATCGATCCCACGACCTCCGCATTCTTTGCAAATTGTTCACCCCATCAGACCTTTACGCGTAATGGAACTGTAATTGTTTTAAACACAAATATCATTCATAATCATCTTTTATTTTGCTGCAAGGAACTAGTGTGAGTGTACTTATATTGGGTAAACAAACTTACGGACTTATAATCCGTTGGAGTAAGTTTGTTGACTTCTTACAGAACCTTTAGGACTTACTACTATTTTATCTTCTTACAAATTTACTATAACTCAATATGAATAAGGCTTAATTTTTTTTTTGCTGAATCTCAGCACACAGCCTGGTGGCCCAACTGTGATGGACAGTGGTTACTGTAGCCTATGAACATTAGCAATACTAGCGCTGCTGCCAATGCGCTGCCGGCCTTGAAGGAGAAACTGGAACCGGGCCATTGGTGCCGGAACACAACTCAAAGTTGTTATGGCGGCATACACTAGACAAGGGGTGGTAGCCATCCAGTCTGGCAAATACCCTACCATCTGGCTGTGGGTTCTTTTGTCGCCTCTTACGACAGGCCACCCGGCCGCAGGAATTAGTATTCTTTTTCAGTTCCTGTACGGATAAATCTATCAATCTATCTTCACCGGCGACGTGGTTTGAGTTGTAATCTTCTTCTTCTTATATATAAAAATGAATGATTGTCTGTATGTCCTTTATAGAATCGTAAACTATACATTTGATTATGTGACGATCTTTAGCAAAGTTGTTGCGCATGAGCCAGAAGAGGTTTCTGAGTTGGTTCACAATTGGACCCGGTAGGTGGCGCTGCTGTCGGCTTATCGATTAAAGCTTTTTCAGCAACGACGACGTCTGCCAGGATAGCTAGTATAATCCCCGCAAATTGCTATTGCGTAGCATCACTGGCCGGCGAGTGCGCGTACATATCGAGTTGCGGATGACGTCACGTGAATGTTAATTTGACAAGGTTCCAGCGCATTACCAATTTGCGGGGATAATATGTAATAATTTTGAAAAAAATAATGTCACCAAAAAATGTTGTTAAAAACACAGACGTTGACGATATGCATATCTTCTCAAAACTTTAAAAATAAAATTTTGGCTGCGACGCGGTTTTTATACTGTTTGTATGTCATATAGTAACCCACACCCGTCCCGTACTACATGACCTTTTAGTTTGAGTGGCCTTAGTTTATCACATGTCACACCGGTTACCTATCTTCGCTTTAATTAACATTTAGTTAAGTACATTTATTATCAAATCTCGTTTTATAATAATTCTAAGGTTAGATATATTTTTGACCGGCTAGAAAAAAAACAGGAGATTCTCAATTCTTTCGTGTAAATATTTTTATGTTTAATGTATATTATTAAGCCATCTTTTTTGTTTGTGAATTGTTTGCGTTAGGTTCAGTATAGCTTCATTTTTAAAATTGTTTGGTACGCACCATGTACGTTACTTAAAAGTGAACAAAAATTCTAGTAAGAGAGTCTTCAAGAGTAAGTAAAAAGCAATAAATAATATTTTTTAAAAAGCCTTGAAGTCGGTGTAAGGAAGCAAAAAAAAACAACCACAAATTTCCAAAATATAGTAATTAGAAATGTAGAAAACATTAAATTCTTGCTTTTTAGTTACTTTTACCGCTTTTCTGTCTTGGGTTAGGGCAGAGACCTCTTTTTCTGTTTAAATTTTTTCTTTTACTTCTTTTTTGGGAAAATAAATTTTGGAGTTTATTTCTTTTTATGTTTTACTCTCTGTTCCTTTTTAGTGAAAACTTACATTTTGTACAGTATGTACCGATTATATATAAATCTATTCTATAAACTTTTACGGCTTTTTTTTTAACGGCTTCTGTGGTTGAGCAGTCTAAGCCTTTGCCAGCCTACCTCAATGCAACGCAGAAGTTTCGGGTTCTATTCCTGGTACAGTACATTTATTTTCCTGTATTTTCTCCGTTATTTACTATGGTCTGGGTGTCTGGGATCGGCCCCAGAGTAGTCCGTTGTTTAATTTGGGGATATACACTATGTGTGTTTGTCTGCCGATTTTTATTATAATAAAAATTGTAATATACGAATAAATCTGTTACAATTTGTGTAAAAACACCTTTTTTTTAAAATAGAACTTTACATTTTTTCGGTCTTACTTCTATTACATGTTTTGTTAACAACTGTATTTTATATCAATATTGCATTTATATGTGTACTGTGTACTTACTATATTGAAAGAAAGAAAGAATTATTTTATTTAGAATAAATAACCATTTTAACAATATTAAGTAAAATAAAAGATAAATGCATCAATATAAATCCTAAAATTGGACCCAGACTAAGCTTAATGCTAGCTGCTAGGGCCAGCGCTGTTCTGCCGCCTGGGACCAGCAGGTGGAGTCACGGAGGACAAAACAACACAACTATTGAAATATACTGTTTGTTTTGTTACATTTATTTACTTCGACTTCTCATATTGAGGATTTATATAACTGATCTTTTAATTTGAGTGGCATTAGTTTGTCACATGTCACACCAGTTCCTAGTCTCCGCTTGCTATGCTACATTGATATTGGAATCTCTATTTAATTATTATTCTAAGGTTAGCGATATTTTAACTAAGCTTCTGTAGTTTCTATTGTTACAACACTATATGCTCAAACACAACACTACTTGACCGATTAGGAAATAAATTCTTACGTTACCTCATCGTTGTGGGTAATCACTAATTTGTGTGTCATTAGTTAATGCGCGAACAATGCACAATTTAATTATGACGATTACATTAATGACGTAACATACATTTCTAGACAGAAAATATTATTTTATTCTGTTCTACAGGTGTTCTTTATTTTCATTTGAACACTTCTGCATCAACACCAATTTTATTAACTAACACCTATAATACAGGCTTTGCCTAGTTTAGGTGTTAGTATCCACTAATTTTATTGATTATTTTTAGTTTTAGAATAGGATACAATAGAATAGAATATACTTTATTGTACAAAAATGCTACACAAAATCAAGAACATTAATATACAAGTACAATCGGCGGTCTTATCGCCCATGGCGATTTCTTCCAGACAACCTTTGGATGGAGTATAGGAAGGACAACAAAAGTCGGTAATTGCTAAACCAGCACTAGTACAATAATTTCGTTTATTAATTAATAAATAAATAGTAATATGTTATATAGGATAATATAAATACACATATTATATTATATACATACAAAAGTAAACAATAACACTATAGCCTGAGGTAGTAGTAATCTTTAACTAATTTGTTAAAAGAAGCTTCATGTTTAGTGGTAATGCATTCCAGAGTTGAATGGCCTGGATGGTAAAAGACTTGTTGTAAAAACTTCTTCTGTTTACAGGCGTTTTTCCCTAGTTATTAATTAGATTTACCTGTTTCATTGTAATACAACATCATAGCACCTTTTGTTATCGTTGTTACATGCTGTGGTCCCTAATAAACTATTTTTTATTATTATATTTGGTTCCAGTAATTCAAAAATAATCTTTAAAAGAAAATTGCCAAGAATGCTAAAAAATTTGCTGATAGTTTTTTCTTGTTACGTTGAGAAACACCTTTTCATAATATTAGTTAGAACGACAATTCAACGCGGTATTATATCTATGACTAGTTGTGCTCGCGACTTCATCCCCACGGTTTTTTTCGCGGAATTCTAGGAAAAAGTAGCCTAAGTTACTTCTTATAACATCAGCTATCTGTTAATGAAAGAACCGTCAAAATGTGGTTCAGCCTTTTCAGATACTTGCTGAAACATCCAGAAAGACAAAAATATTAAAAAATATTTTTTTCATTTAATAAAATGTTGTTTTTTTAAACAGACACTTCAATTTTATTTGTCTACTTATATTATTTGTTGATAGGAATGGCTTTACTGTGTATCTGTTATACTATAATCAATTTGTTGGGGATATCAAATATATATAATGATATTAGTAGGATGTTCTGTCTGACACTAATCCATAATACACAACTTGGTAACATTTTTTACGAAATAAACAGTAATTTTTAATTGCATAAAATTTATTTAAACACATCCGTACATACGTTTTGTTTTTTATAATGAATATTTTACCGTCCAGGCTGTGCGTCTTTAGAATGAGCCAACTATTGCTGTAAGACAAGCCAAATCCTTACAATGTTTTAGAAACAGGCTCAGAAGCATTACTTCTCTATTGTATTTAATAATGTGTGTATACGTATATATACATACATATATATATATATATATATATATATATATATATATATATATATATATATATATATATTTATATTGTTTATGTACTTATATGTATTGTGTATACTTATAATTTATGTTTATTTATAAACTGCACAACCGTCAGTATTAAAAATCTATTAATCCCTGCCAAGGGTTGCCTGGAAGAGCTCGCTTTTTTCGATCAGGCCGCCCGTTGTAATTACTATCTGTTGTATTTTCTATTTCAGTTTATCTATGTTTTGGTGTACAATTAAGTGTTGTCTATTTATAAAATAAAACCCTCTTAAACTTGTTACTATTTAATAATAATTTTATACTTAGATTCACGATGTTCACTTCTCCATTTACGCAGTTTTTACCATACTATTTGAAATAGACTGCAGTGAAAAATATGTGCTCATACACTTAGCAGCTATTGGCACTTCATCGATGAATGCTTGTACAAATAATAAGAGAGTTGTGAAGACCATTTAGCGGTGGCCACGTGGCGGCGCTGCGCGTGCGACTCTGTAACGACCACCGGCCGGCGTGCGGGTGGGCGTGTTAAACATGCCATACTCGTCTATGGTATTCGGTGGGTTCTAGGTAGAATAAGTGTGTATCCATTGTCCACCGAATAAGTATCGGATGTTTATTTCGATACAACCAACAATTCCGGTCGATAATGGTGACAGTATGGTGGGCTGGTTGAGGAAAGAAAGAAAAAACATTTCGTCTTTATCAGTGTTGGACATTGTAACACACTAAATACATAACAAACAATATGTCTCGCGATGGTACCAAATGGGCGAAGTTCAGCAAATTATAGACACAAGTGTTTGACGCTGGCTAAAGGGACGATTTCCATCGTGTCGGATTTCATTGAGGCGCCTCACAAAGACGCTGAGGAACGTTGGTAAATTTACGGGTAGTGGGAGCCTGGCGGCCGGCATCTCTCAACTCCTTTGTGATGGAAAGCGTGTGCAGCTTCTGCTCATGGGAACCCCGCCCCATATACCACTCATAAAAATCTTACACTTCTAGACTACACGTTTCATACATCTAACCATAGATCTAAGATATTTTCCTACCGTACAATATCTTTACATCTAACGTTACGTTATTATTCTTAAAATATAAAAAATAATAGTTTTTTTATTTCCGGTATTAAACCTATAAATAATTTTCATAGTATAAGATACTAAGTTCATGCTCATATTATGCTCATATTGTTATAATCGAAATAAAGTAAATGAATAGTTAACTTATACACTTGTTATATATTTTTATATCTTTTACTATGTTTACTGCTTTATCCGACAAGTATTGCAATGGGCCTAGCGAAGTATCCGCGCTGGTTGATTCGAACAGTAATCTGATAATCTAAGACAAATTTAAGCTTTCTTTTAGTATTTCTGTGCTTATTTAAATGTTATTGTAGTATAGTTCAAAATATGTATTGGCCGATTCAAATTGAATATCGGATTAAAAATTATCGTGTCGTGTTAAGCAATGCAACCGCACCGATCAATCACGCGGCCACCGAATGATTCGTCACTACACACCGTCACCGAATATCTGAGTTATACTTTTATTTTTATCCAATAATTATGCAGACGCGACATTCGTGCCGGTGTCAAGGTGAACGGCATCGGGTGCCGTCGTGTCAAGAACACAGGCGAAAGTTAAGATGAGTCTATAGGGAGTGTTAAGTGATTTTATGTGCGGTGTTATTGAGGAATGTGGGTGTAGAGAGATAATGCCGTTTTCTCGCAAGTTATTATGTATTTTCGCAATGTTTTGCTGATTATGTAATAGTATTCTTTATCCTCGTTTCGATTTTATATTTTTTTCAAAAAAAAACCCAGAATTGTTGTCTACTTTTCAGCACCGATATGTTTATGAACGATATTTGCATCTCCAACACATTAGAGTCCGTGCCACGGGAGAAGTCCTGCAGAAACTAAAGTAATTCAAAGTGACAGCTCCGCTATTTGATAAATTTTTGTTCGTAAAGTAGCCAGGAAATAAATTTACAGCTTTAATTATGGAATATTTTGTATATATTTTTATATATTAGTATTTTGTATATATTAGTATTTTGTATATATGAGGACATTGTGAATGGTAGAGTCGGTGCCAGTAGACTGAGACGTACTCACCTTGATCAAATTGGAGATATTTTGAAGAAAGGTCAGATAAAAGCAGCTTAAATAAGCGTGTATGTACGAAAAGATTAATGAAATTTGATGAAGCGAAAAGTGTCTGTCAGGATCGTAGTATGTGGAGATCCATCGCTTCTGCCTACCCCAATGGGAAACAGGCATGACAATATGTATGTATCTTTTGTATTTATTATTAAGTAATATACATCGATTTCCTATGATATAAATCATTGTTTTGTCAGAGTTAAGTACGGCTATTACAGGCCAGCGCTTCGTCTATGGGACTTCTATGGTACGGACTCTACTTATAACCACAAGCGTGTCGCGTCAGCTTGAAGTGAGGATCAAGTAGTGTTGAGTAGAATACGTATGAGCCATTACATTCGTCTCGTAGAAAATACATTTATAGTGACACGGCTTAAAATTTAAGACTTCAAAATTTTGTTGCGCTATTTTTTTTTTATTGCAGGAGTACAGCAGACAGGCAGACGGCCCATTTGATAGAAAGCGGTTACCATCGCCTATAGACATTTGCAACACCAAAGGGTCTACAAATGCGCTGCGCTGCACACACATGGCACTAGATAGGATAATAATATAAGTATAGACATAAGGCCCACACTGCACATGCACTCTCTCACAACACCAGCATGTAACAGATACACTCTACATTAGTATAAGTTTAATATTAAGAAATAGAATAAATTAATATAATAAGCTATTCGTAAGATACATACATCTCAACACAAAAATCACTAAATTAAGGTCGCACACGAACCTAAATAACTATTAAGCGTGTTAAATTAAAAAAAAAAAGTAAATCTAGAAATTAAGTTGTAAAAAAGGTTACGGAACTCGAGTCCGTAGTAGTTGTTATTAAAAAAAAAAACAAATGCGCTGGTGCTCTGTTAAGGGAGGGAGACTGGAACCTGGTCACTAATGCCGGAATACAACACAAGGTTGTTATGGCGGCATACTCTAGATCAGGGGTGGTCGCCATCCAGTCGAGCAAATACCCTACCACCTGGCATACTACTTAGGAACGATTCTTAGGAAGGACGGATGGAGACTTACGCTATAACAGTACACTGACGCCACTGGGGATACTCACATGACAAACAGGGACCACATAATATATGACGACTGCTAGTAAAATTAGGTGACCGAGGCCGATCACATGCGATTTTTCACAAATATTTCCTAACTAGAAGCTTTGATTGTACCGCGGAGGTACAAATTGTGAGGAACAGTACATTTGAGGGAATGACGTTCACCGCTGGCGTCATCCTTTCAAATGTATTAAGTACTGCCGCGGGACAAACCGTACAAATCTCGTCGCCTCATTTGAAGTTGTACATTCTACTGCTTCAGTAAAATTCGTAATGTTACTCTTACAATATAGTCATTGTATAGTCGTGTGACGTGTCCTACTCAACACTAGCGTCAAGTCATTAAAAAAAGTTAAGCCTTGACGCCTTCTAAAAATTAATAACGTAAGGTGTTAATCAAACCATTAAACGAAGTTAATAACATTTGTATACCAACTACAGTATTTATTTGCAAACCATAGCGCGATTGAAACTAACAGTGCTGCTATCTATTGTTGTTTGACATCAAGAATATGAAACTGAGGGATTTTAATCTTTCAAATTCAAAAGTTCTTATTAACATATGTTCCACTGGAGAAAATCTTTTAAAGGTCATACATATAAGTTAAAATTTAATTTAACCAGCGAATTTTCATGCTGAATGTTGTTGGTGTGAAAGTATGTGAATAAAGACTTTACACCAACGAGTTTCCGTGGAAACATTTAAAATATTCCATTTGGTTACTTTTTCCGATGTGATGTATCAACATCACCATCATTCAGCAACGGAACAATAGCAAGAAGTGGGATATAAATTTGTCAAACAATAGTCAAGCAATAGCGCATGCGGTTTCCGAAAACGGCGCAATTTTGCGTCCCAGGGTTTACTTTCGGGACACAAGGATAGATAATTTAAAAAAGGGACAGTCCCGTTCAAATCGGGATGTCTGGTCACGTTACCCATGTCGGAGATAGCGCCATACTTAGTCCAATAGTTCAATCAATGCAAAACTTGATGGCGCTGTCTCCTAATTAAACACACTATTGTTTGTATTATATCTCTCGTCAACCTCTCACATTCTACTCATAGGTAAGATGCGGCTAAGACGGTAAGACGTAAGGTGTGTTGCGGGGAAGTTTTTTTTCGCCGTTTTTTCTCTTCCAGTCAACACGTTGTGATACGGCTGTAAGATAGCGTAAGCCGCCGCGAACTGCCGGTCCCGATCCCCCGGGACCCTTCCCCTCTGGTTTTATGTTGCCCGTCGCCCGTTCTCAATTAGTAAGTACACTGTGTCGCCCTCTAGTCGGCATCGTTAGATTCTTCCCCTTTTCATGGCAACAGTCGACGAACACGAGTTCGCTCGAGCAAGTTGCCTCCCGGTCTCGAGGGCGCTCGCCTCGAAAACCCCGGTAAAGTTGTGAGATCTTCGGACTACAACATAAAGTCAAGTCTAATGAAAAAAAAACTTAGTTCAGTTCGATAGAGCAGTGCAAACAAGTGAATAGTAATGCAACTTAGGGCATCCAGAACATCTTATAACACAAGCGTAACATACTTAGCTTTTGTATATAATATACAATATTCGTTTGTTAACCGATTATTAATTAAATTTCACAGCCGAATACTTCGTGACTACTTTTGACTTTCATTAATTAAAAACACCCATAATCAATCAAACATTGAGATTAATGATTTTCATTCGTATAGTATTAATTAAATAAGCTTCCTGTATTAGTTTTGATGATACACTAACTTTACATGAACATAACGATCGCTATGTCAAGGTTTTTGTATGCACGTCGTGTTTGGCATTTTATCAAGGTGCTTCGTTTAGATTTATAGACCAATTTTAATTATTCTAGCTAATATTATGAGTACGAATGTCATTGTCTTTGTTAGGCTTTAACGTCTTAACCAAGTAGCCAATATAGCAGGGGCCTAGCTGCCGCCGTATCAGCCGTATCAATAATACAAAGCCTCCAGGCTACAGGGGCCTCGAAAGTGTGTAAGCAAAACTTCTTTGAAATATCCAAAATCTTTTATAGATTAATAACATTTTTGAGAATAACTGCTGGGACAACAGGACGGATATCAAACTTGTCATTATTGTCTATATAGAGACAGATAATCTAGAAACACTGAAATCTTCTTTAGCTATGGATGATTTGAATTTTTGAAGTGATAACTTCTTATGGGAGAGTAAACCGCTTCGTTACGTAACGTGTTTTTTTACATTAAATTTAAGTAATAACCTAAGATTTTCTCAAGTTAAACAATTTCAATATCAAATAGTTCAACTTAGATTAGTTAAAGGTTATCACTTCTGTCGGGCGTCCCGAGACGCACACTTTTTTTTATTGCTGGAGTATAGCAGACAGGCAGATGGCCCTGATAGAAAGCGGTTACCATTGCCTATGGATATTTGCAACACCAGAGGTGCTACCAATGTGCAGCCCCTCTCTAAAGGGAAACTAGTACTACTAATGCCGGAACACAACTCGAGGTTGTTATGGCGGCATACTTTAGACAAGAGGTGGTAGCCATACAGACGGACAAATACCCTGCCACCTGGCTGTGGGTTGTTTTGTTGCCTCTTACGACAGGCCGCCCGAAATTCCCGCAGGAAATTGTATTCTTTCTCAATTCCTGTACGGATAATCGATAAAAAAAGTTTGCCGAAAAAGGCGAGAAAATTGTATTTTGATCGAAATTGTTCGTCTAACTTAGCTCCTAGGAGCATTGAGTGTAAGTAATAATTTATAATCAATATATAATTATTTTAATACAATTCGAGCATTTTTTGTTTCCTTTATAAAAAAACTTTAATCTTGCCTCAGCCAGCCAGCACGGAGTGGAGATCGCTAGTTAAGAGCCAAGCTCCAGATGTGTAAGTGATAAATGACAATGTAAGCAGTACCTTCGGTGAACCTGCAGCTCTCCTCTCGACACCCCTTAGGTATTCATACCCATGGTCCCCTCGCCAATCTTGTACGGAATTTTTAGCTTGGAAGAATGGCCTCACCTATACTTAGATAGTAGATAAGTAGCGCCTCACGCAACATCGAAGGAAAGGGGAGTCCATTCTCTCGGCGGACACTGCTGGTGCTAGCCCGGTCTCTGAACAATAAAGACGCGGCTTTCTTACACCTGATGGCATAAAAGTAAATACGTGCCTCAGCGAACATAGTGGATGCACTGCACACTTGTAAGCCATATCTTAACTCATTCATCATCCCATCACATGTGTACCATGTGTACTCATTACATTTCTTTGGAACAAATGTCCCCGTGTCCTTTTGCATACACATTGTCAGAGGTATCGAAAAGGACAGCGTAGTTTTCATCGAAAAAAAGCACTGCTCCCGAGGTTACGTACTTGAGGGGTGAATGCGTCACAAACAGACGAACTAACATTCGTATTTGTAATACTAGGATTAACTTACATTTGAATCTGTACCAATGTTCGTATAACGTTAACTTAAACAGAGATTTACAGATCAACTGTCACGAAATGTATTATAAAAAATTCCCACAGGTTCATCATCAGCCCGTTCACTTATCAGTTGAATCAGTGAACTGGTGCGTGAAAGTTTGACATTTGCACTGTGTGTTCGAGTGCTCATCCCGCAGTCTGGTGCAAATGCCACGACTATTACAACAGCACGTGTCGCAAAAACACCTGTAAGTCACCTACGACATCGCATTTGTACAGTACACACACAGGGGTGGCAGAGTGCTTATTTATTTTTTCATCGCTGTAAAGGGGTGAACAGACTGACGATCCCACCTGACTTGAATTAATTACCGTCGCCTATGAACGTTTGCAACATCAGGGGCAATATCAACGCGTTGCCAACCTTTTAGGATGGAATGGAGGGTATAGGATAAACTTAATAGAATAGAGGGTATGCGATAGAGGATATGGGATAAAGTTTATGGGATAGAGGGTCTAGGATAGAGTTTATAGAACAGAGGGTATGCGATAGAGGGTGTCGGATAAAAGTTATGGGATAGAGGTTATGGTTTAGAGGTTTTATGATAGATGGTATGGGATAGAGATTATGGAATAAAGGTTATGGGATAGAGGGTATGGGATAGAGGATACAGGATAGAAGGTATGGAATAGAGGGTATGGGATGGAGGGAAAGGGGTAGAGGAATGAAATAGGAAGGTTGGGTTTAGAAAGGCGGGTTATGGTGGTGGGGCAGGTGAGCACTAATGGGGATTGAGCCACTGGAGCTCTCACTCGCCATAGAAAGGCTAACCATTTTATGCCAATAGACTGTGCTCGTGTGGCATCACCCCGATCTAGCCGTACCTAAGAAACAGTAAGCAATGGTCAGAATCGTATTGGAATCTGAAAGTATTTATATGCAGTATTTAAATTATAATTTATGGTAATTAAATTATTTTTCATGTCTCATTTTTATAACATGAAAGGAGTCTACGCGAAAGAAAATAGGCTGAAGCAAGTCCTGTGAAAAGAATGGAAGAAGGCAAAAAGGGTGTTTCGTCTCAATTATGATTGTAAAGATATTAGGTATTGTTAATAGCATTTGTAACTAGTAGCGCCACCTACTCAGGTTCGTGTTAGTGGCTTCATCTTAACGGCTCTATTCATATTGAGGTAGAATAAGTTTGTAGGCTTCTTTAAGAACCTTTAAAGAATCATACAAACTTACTTTAACTCAATGTGGATAATATCAATAGACTAGTATTTAATGAACTAATTAGAATAAATTGTAGAATTATGTATACTAGTGGTTGCTGTGGTCGAAATTCGACCATAATATTGGCATTAATATGACTATACTTCTATAATCACAGATTTCGCCTATGCTACACTGTCAATTAGACTTTAACAATAAACAGAGTATAAATGCTTGTGTGTGTCAGATACATGGTAGTGTGTGTAATATTTTTTTTACTGATTTGATGGGTTTTTTTGCATAATAAAAAATATAGCATTCTGCACGCCTCTGTATAATCTATACGTGTGCGAAATTTCATACTCCTCCGTCGGTGCAATTTTCGTAAAAAGGGGTGTTTTGTTTAAAGTCTTTGCAAATTCCGAATATACATTTTGTGCTTTGCAGCTTTTTAGGTACTAAATTTTTATATATTATTTATTTGCAATATTTATGTTAGACGTATGTAAGGCGAATGACATGTGTGATTTATAATAATATTATGAAGTACTGAACGGAGGTTGTAATGAATGGAAAGGTTCTGTTAGTCGCAGACAAGGGGTATAATAAAGTTTTTGCTACACGTATGAATATATAGATTTTAAAATAATGACGGTACTTTTGTAATACATCACATACAATTCTTTGTTCGGAATTCCAATCAAACAGTCCTCAAAGTTCTTCGTGATTACTTGTATAATTCCCGCACTGTGAGAGTGTATGAGTTGTAGACAACCCTAATAATTGTAATGTGTGCATTATATTCGGTTTAATGGTTTAGCCAAGGCGAGTGCGTAATCTGTGTGATTGATTTTTAAAATGACAGCAAAGTACAGGCGTGACGAAAGGTTATTCGCCAATACGTGTAATTAGAGGTTCAATATTATATTATAATTATTTTTATTTCACCAGCTATACCGGTTGTGTTTCGCGCAATATTTAGTGTCCAATAATAGGTTTTTTTCATTCACCGTCGTAGCGTAATTGCTAGCGCACGCGCCTCAAAATCAAACGATTTTGTAAACAAGTTACAATATTATACAACGTAAGTAACAACGATATAATACGGATCAATCAAGTTGATTCAATTTGTTTGATAAACCGAAAAGACAAGGATATTCAATATTATTGAAAGACATATTTTCATGTTTACATGGATCACTTTGGTTGCTTCATCCAAATTGACAGACAGAAACAACAGAAGTTTAACAGTGAAGCATAGGAAGTCTTCAATGAAGCACCGTGATGAATTTTCGATTATTGGCGGTTGGCCGTAGACAATGAGCGTTCGACATAGTAACTTTTGATATTGCGTGTACACACCGGCGCGAGCGTACTGATTTCATACTCGGCTGGACCGGTGTGTGCCTTCCTTTGGTAAATCATGCCGTGACAAACAGTATTTTTATTATACATTTCTATATTGTATGCTTTAGGAACTGTTGTTTGCAGCTCTAAGAACTAAAACCTGTATACTCTTGGTATATTTCACAAGTACACTTCAGAATTAAAGTCGTGGTAGCATAATCGCTAGTGTACGCGTTCCAGACTCAAAGGGCGTAGGTTCGAATCCTGACCATAGCGCATGCACCACTTAGGCAGTTTTCTGACCAGTTACAATTACCACGTGCTAACAAGGGTGAAGGAAAACATCGCGATGAAACCTGCACATCGAGATAACACACTAAATATTAAGAAATGCACCTTCAATGTCATTGTTTAGGATCAAACTCAAGGCATTCTCATCAAAACGCACAATGCGATCTTAAGCATGACACAAGTGCTATATGACTTTATGAATTTATTTATTTTAATTTATTATAATTTCGTTAACTTATAGATATATGTTATTTGTTTCGTTGTTGCTACATTTATTTTATATATGTATGTGTTATATAAATTATTGCCTTTTTATATATGTTATTTTTTTGTCTCCAATTAATTTAATTTTATAAAATTGCATTATACTATATATATTGTTGGTCTTATGTGTTGTATTGTCCACCGTAACTGCACTTTATGGTTCCAGACGGAAGAACAGCGCTAGTCCTTGTTGGCTAGCATTATGCTGAGACTGGGTCCAATTTAGGACTTATTTTGTTTCTTTTTCTAGTTATATAAAACAGTTTTTGTCCTAAATAAAATATTTTTCTTTCTTCTATCTTTCTTTCTAAATACGTAGCAAACAATGTCTCGCGATGGTACTAAATGTGTGTAGTTCAGCAAATGCCAGATACAAGTGTCTGATGCTGGTTTTCAACTACAATCTGGGACGGACGGATTCGAGGGATTGAATATGCACATGGAATACTCTCTTAGTCACCGTACAAAATATGATTAGATCAGAGCTAACCCTTTCACGACGATATTCTGTGAGAGCGTGGTATCACACCGATCGAGCCTAGCCTAACAGCTGTAATCAAGGTAACGATTATACCACGGCTCTACCACATCGTAAAATTTCAAGTCATATAATGAATTTCCATTATTTCTGACACAATGTGACCGCGACTTGTGACGAACAAAATTGCATCACCTTGTCAAATAATTTTAAGTTTATCATAACTCATGTATAGTCTATTTAATTTAAATATGTTGACAAACACATTTAAATAAAACATTAGCAGAAACCGATCTCAATAGACTTCCAAAATCATCTTCATCCGTTTATCCATTGAGAAAATGATTATTAGCTATGCAAATGCATAGACGGAAATATTATTCTACTTTTTTCTATGTGTCACCTTCTTACAGTAAGAAAACTATATGTTGTATGAATGTTATCTTAAAACTCATAAAATCTTTGGATTTTATGAAAGCCTTGATGAAGGAAGAAGGAAAAGGAAAACTATAACACTTCATTTGCTAATCAGCAATATAAAATGTACTCCATGCATGTATTTAATCAAATTAGTAAAGTATTACAAAATAGTAATATGAAATATTATGACTGTAAGAATTTTTTTATAATTTTTCTATTATTGAAAACATAAACACAATCACTTAGTCTGATACATATACACACATACGCACATTCATACACACATATATAGGTACACAACACATACAAAATATTTGTATAAGGATTATTGTAATAAAAGTTATATTTTAATATTTAAGGTAACTTGAACTTAACTTAGTTCTAACACAAGTATATATAATATAATGATGTACTTTTGGAAAAAATAAACAATTGTTATTATTATTTTTATGTGAATAAATGATAGTTTGCCTATAATAACTTTTCGAAATGGTAGAGCCATGCTGACATCACTTTATTGATCACAGTTCTTAGGGTTCGGTCGATTGGTGTGATACTATGCCCTCACAGAATATCGGCGTGAAACGGTTAGCCTTGAGATACTGATGTTTCGATGTGTGTGTACAAACTAGCAGCCCGGCAGACGTCGTCCTGTTTTGAAAAAATAATAATCTATTACCCGATTGCAACGCTACATACCGGGTTCAATTGTGAATCTAAACCATCCCGGGACCCATTCATACACACAAAAATAATTTCACCTAAATCTTGAAATCCAATTGCAGCGCCACCTACCGGGTCCAATTGTGAATCTAAAACATTCTGGAATTCACTTGAAAGAATTCTAAACGAAATAATCGAAATCTGTTCAACCGCTTAGGACGATTTCAGTGATATACGCACATACAGAATAATTATATACGTGCATACTAGCGGCCCGGCAGACGTTGTCCTGTTTTGAAAAAATAAAAATCTATTATCCGATTGCAAGGCCACCTACCGGATCCAATTGTGAATCTAAACTATCCTATACTCACACACAAAAATAATTAATAATATAACAAACAAATTTCGTTTGAAGATTAAAGTTATAAGATTGGCAAATTTATTAGTTTTTTTAAATGTCTGTTGCTCAAAGTAATCATTTAAATTATTCAGGTATGTTAAAAATTATAAAAAATTAGCATAATATATTTAACATTGGCTTTGATTTAGCACAGCCAAGTGCAGGGTATGTGCTCATCTTAAACAAGCCACGACATGTTCCGGCACATTGTAAAGGTTGAAATAAATTAACATTGATATGCAGTGGACGTAGGACCAGCCTATCTGTATGTTTACGTCATTTCATTTTATTCAAAGCCTATTCTAGCTGCGGTAAGGTTTTTGTAAATATTTTTAAAGAAACGGTACACATATGTGTATGCATTTAAAACCCTATAGCTATCCAACCACTGAGTTATAGCTGTACTCTAAAGTTCTAAGTGTTAGAAAGCTTTATGTTCTAAATGTAATTTTAAGATTACAGAAATCTAAGCCTTTACACTCAAACATTGATACTACGATAAGACGATACGTACTATTTGAACTAATAACTATAAAAACTTCCTTTGCTAGGCGGCAATACGTTTATCAATCCAGCTACTTGTACAATACAATTAATCAGGTGTTAAATGTGTATCATGTGGACACATATTATAAAACCTCTTTGCTAAAATGGCTAATATCACTCAGTAGAATCTCTCTTACAAATTCCTTATTGAATATATCATCAATTATGCGGACCCATACACACACATACACACAAACTCACGTATTCTTATTTTCATTTATTAAATACTATTATAATTTTATGTACTGTACTTAATGAAAATATTTAAGTGCAGTAACTATTTTCTAGCAATACAATATGATAATGTAATAAAATACAGGGTGGCGCAATAGAACGTGCATATTTAAAATATTGATTAAAAAATAAATACAAAACGTATAGTTAAAATAAAACTGAGGTATTATAAAGAAATAATTGAAGTTTATTTTTTAAAAATAACATCGTCTAAATGATGACCCTCTCTACGACGACACTCCTCTAATCGCAAACGGAAGTTATTGAAAACTTTCTTCAGTAATGCTGGTGTAATTGCTGCCATTTCACCACGGATATTCTCTTTGAGCTGATCGATGTTTTTCGGATTATTGCTGTAGACTTTGTTCTTGAGGTATCCCCACAAAAAAAAGTCAGGAGGCGTCACGTCTGGACTACGTGGGGGCCATGGGATATCACCTCTTTTCGAAATCAGTCTGCCAGGGAACATCTGTTTCACAGCCGCCATGGAGTCATTTGATGTATGACAGGTAGCTCCGTCTTGTTGAAACCAAGTCCTAGAATTCACTATTCTTGAATTTTCTAGCTCTGGAGCCAAAAAACCTTCCAACATCGCAACTTAGCGTTCGGTATTAACAGTGACGTTTTGCCCCCGCGCATTTTCAAAGAAAAACGGTCCAATTATTCCTCTACCAGAGATTGCTGCCCATACTGTCACTTTAGGACTATGCAGTGGTTTGTGGTGCTTGAGTTTGGGATTCTCACTGTTCCAGTAACGACAATTTTGACGGTTTACGAACCCATTGATATGGAAGTGGGCCTCATCTGAGAAAAGGATATTGTCAAAATTGGAAAATCGATTAAGATTAGATTCGATTTCATTAGCAAATGCGAGCCTTGCTCCGAAGTCAGACTCTTTCAATTCTTGTGTTAACTGCAGCTTGTAAGGATGCAGTTTAAGATCCAAGTTTAAAATTCGTTGCAAACTTAGTCGCGATAAGTGTAAGACAGACGATCTCTTGCGAGTAGACATTTGTGGATCTCCTCGTACAGACTGCATAACTCTCTCAATATTGTCGTCGGTCCTAGATGTTCTTCGACGACCTTTTGCTTGTGGTTTAAACGTTGAACCAGTCTCTTCAAAACGCTGTACCCATATTTTAATTAAATTAGCACTCGGAGCTTCACTAATTTGCCGTAGTCCATATTCAGAACAATATAAACGCCTAGTAACGATGTATGAACGAGAGTTCTCGTAAAATGCGCGCACGCAAAATGCGCGACGCTTCCCGTCGAAGTGACTCATAGTGACTAAAACTCCATGAGCCCGCCTACCCAACGATGCAGGCTCCCCCCGCCCGCGCACTTTCTACCCCGCGAAAAAAGATGATGCAATATGCACGTTCTATTGCGCCACCCTGTATTTTGCTATGTTTATTATGTTGTGTACTTAATGAAAATTAAATAATTTTTAATATCAATGTTATGTCCTCTATAGCATGAAAATATTCTAGAAACTTTTAAATACAATGTTATATTTAAGGTATGGAAGAGCGGGATCTTCTGATACAAGTAAATTTTGCTTAAAAGAAGATTCCAATAACTGTCTACAAATTGTGCATGTGTTTCCTAAGAAATAAATGTTTTCATTTTCATGTATTTCCTCAAGCAATAAGTATGTTCCAGTCAGTGTTACCAACCCTACTGATTTAACAGTACATTTGCTGTTTTTACATTGATGTCCCTGTTTTCTGTTTCATTCTTAAATTTTACTGTTTTTTCAACTAGCGTTTAGTGCCACCTATTACACTATGCAAATATTTTTTGATAACTACTATGTAATAAAACGTATTACGACTATTACCTACTAAATCCGAAATAACCGATTGCTACTCATTTGAAGCCACAGAGAGGCACATGAGGAAATGTAATAAAAATGTGTATGATTAAAAAAAAGAAATGAATGAGTATGAAAATACTGAAGATGAGGCAATTGAGAATGTAAATCAAAATTTTGATATATGCATGTAATATATAACAATGTTGACAAAAAAGTTTATTATATATAAGGTCATGCATTGACGGCGACGATATGTCATAACTCAGGGGTTCCCAAAAAGTGTGTCGCGGTGCCCTGGTGCGCCGTAGAGAGTAAAGAGTTTTACCATTCTCTTCTTCTCTCTCTTGCAATATATTTTATTTCTTATTTTTGAAGTGAAACTTCTATATAGAGGGGGTCTTATGGAGTTTTAACTCACGAAAAGATGTCACAGTCACGTGATCACCGTCACTAATTCTTACATTTTTAAACTCGTGATATCTTTCGAATGGAATGTCCGAATTGAATAATTCAAAAAGTTATATAAAGGTATTGAAGCAGTCTTGAATATGAAGTAATTTATTTTGATAAGGATTAATATCAAGATACAAATAAAAAGCCTTTTCTAGCGGCGGCATTTTAATTAATTTTTTATAATAAAAAAACGCTTATTGTGGCATAACAATAATAGTTAGATATATGTTGTCGCGATACTTTTTGTAAATAATGATGTGTTCTACAAAGTCGTAGTACATTATTTTATTTTATCATCAATAGTTTTCGCAGCGCACGCGATTTTAGGTATTTTTTTTATACCTTGGATTAAATTTTTGGAGTTTTAGTAATGATCCCTAATTTTTTTGTAAATATAATATAGCCTATGTCACCCGGGGATAGCGTAGCTTGCCAACAGTGAAAGAATTTTTCAAATCGGTTCAGTAATTTATTTTATTTGTTATTTTATCATCAATAGTTTTCGCAGCGCACGCGATTTTAGGTATTTTTTTTATACCTTGGACTACATTATTGGAGTTTTAGTAATGATCCCTAATTTTTTTGTAAATATAATATACCCTATGTCACCCGGGGATAGCGTAGCTTGCCAACAGTGAAAGAATTTTTCAAATCGGTTCAGTAATTTCGGAGCCTCTTCATGCAAGCAAAAACCAATCTTATCTTTCCTCTTTATAATATTAGTCTAGATATTCATAAATATATTTATTATAAAATTAATTAGATATTTGCATATTATAAAAAGCGCAAGATTTTGCGCTGGAAGTTGCTTAATAAAATTGGGAGCTGGGTTGCCCTAAAAAGCGCTATATCTAGCTTCGAAAGCGCTAAAGTGGCAGACTTGGTGAGCCGAGCCGAGCGCCGGGGAAGTCCCGCAAACGAGAAAGCGAGCGAGAGAGCGAGCGAGGATATACCTCGTTCTCCGACGACCTCGTCCCTCTAATACCTAAAATCGCATTCTGCGCATCGGAAAGTGGGATGTTCCAATAAGAAAACAAATTAACAACTAGAAAACTTTGCCAACGGTTCAGTTTTTTCGAAAGTCACAACGAAGTGAACGACAAGTGTTGACAGAAAAAAATTGTCGGTGCGTGTGTAGTGTATTACACTATACAGACAAAATATATATTATAGGAGTTACATCTGCTCTGTTGGTATTCTCCGCGGTGTGTAAGTATATTTGAAATATTTTTTGAAATACTTTTTTTCTGTCAATATAAATCATCAAAGCCGCGTGTTCTAATACTTTTTAAACTCGTGATATCTTTCGAATGGAATGTCCGAATTGAATAATTCAAAAAGTTATAATAAAGGTATTGAAGCAGTCTTGAATATGAAGTAATTTATTTTGATAAGGATTAATATCAAGATACAAATAAAGTGCCTGTTCTAGCGGCGGCATTTTAATTAATTTATTGAAATAAAAGGACATTTATTGTGGCATAACTATAATAGTTAGACATATGCTGTCGCGACACTTTTTGTAGATAATGATGTGTTCTGCAAAGTCGTAGTACATTATTTCATTCTATCATCAATAGTTTTCGCAGTGCTCGCGATTTTAGGTATTTTTTACACCTTGGGTTACGTTATTGGAGTTTTAGTAAGGATCCCTAATTTTTTTGTAAACATAATAAAGCCTATGTCACACGGGGATTGTGAAGCTTGCCAACAGTGAAAGAATTTTTCAAATCGGTTAAGCAGTTTTGGAGCCTCTTCAATGCAAACAAAGAATTTAATCTTTTCTCTTTATAATATTAGTATAGATATTCATATATATTTATTATAAAATTAATTAGATATTTGCATATTATAAAAAGCGCAAGATTTTGCGCTGGAAGTTGTTTAATAAAATTGGGAGCTGGATTGCCCTAAAAAGCGCTATATCTAGCTCCTAAAGCGCTAAATTGGCAGCTCTGGTGAGCCGAGCGCCGGGAAAGTCTCGTAAACGAGAAAGCTAGCGAGAGAGCGAGCGAGGATATACCGCGTCCTCAGACTACCTCATCCCTCTAATACCTAAAATTGCGTTCTGCGCATCGGAAAGTGCGATGTTCCGAGACGCTATTAATGGAGGCAAACTTAAGTTTGCATCGAACTATAGCTCTGCTCTCCACGTGACAAGGTATCACTGCCTCTATTTGTGGTATGTGTAAAAAAAAATATAAATAAATAAATAGAGTTTGTTGAGTAAACAAAAATAACAACAAGAAAACTTTGCCAACTGTTCAGTTTTTCGAAAGTCATAACAAAAGTGAACGACAACGAACAACAAAAGCGTTGACGTAAAAAATGGTCGGTGCGTGGGTAGCGTATTACATACACCATTAAAATGTACTTTAATTGTTAACCTAACCAAATCATAATTTGCAGTAAACCTGCGAAAAATCGAAATGTGTGCTGGGACACATATTAGAAGTGAAACTTCAACGGACAAGTGGAAAAACGAATCGCAACGGACAAGTGGAAAAACGAATAGCAACGGATAAGTGGCAAAACGAATCGCAACGGACAAGCGGAAAAACGAATGGCAACGGATAAGTGGAAAAACGAATCGCAACGGACAAGTGGAAAAACGAATCGCAACGTACAAGTGGAAAACGAATCGCAACGGACAAGTGGAAAATCTTCAACTGACAAGTGATAAAATGAATTGCAACAAAATTTTAACTTGAAGTTTTACGGGCAGATTGTTAATGTACTTGTCCAATTTGAAAACCTGCCCGTAAAACTTCAAGTTAAAATTTTGTTGCGATTCATTTTATCACTTGTCAGTTGAAGATTTTCCACTTGTCCGTTGCGATTCGTTTTCCACTTGTACGTTGCGATTCGTTTTTCCACTTGTCCGTTGCGATTCGTTTTTCCACTTATCCGTTGCCATTCGTTTTTCCGCTTGTCCGTTGCGATTCGTTTTGCCACTTATCCGTTGCTATTCGTTTTTCCACTTGTCCGTTGCGATTCGTTTTTCCACTTGTCCGTTGAAGTTTCACTTCTAATATGTGTCCCAGCACACATTTCGATTTTTTTCTGTCAATATAAATCATCAAAGCCGCGTGTTCTAATACTTTTTAAACTCGTGATATCTTTCGAATGGAATGTCCGAATTGAATAATTCAAAAAGTTATAATAAAGGTATTGAAGCAGTCTTGAATATGAAGTAATTTATTTTGATAAGGATGAATATCAAGATACAAATAAAGTGCCTGTTCTAGCGGCGGCATTTTAATTAATTTGTTGAAATAAAAGGACACTTATTGTGGCATAACTATAATAGTTTGATATATGCTGTCGCGACACTTTTTGTAGATAATGATGTGTTCTGCAAAGTCGTGGTACATTATTTCATTCTATCATCAATAGTTTTCGCAGTGCTCGCGATTTTAGGTATTTTTTACACCTTGGGTTACGTTATTGGAGTTTTAGTAAGGATCCCTAATTTTTTGTAAACATAATATAGCCTATGTCACACGGGAATTGTGAAGCTTGCCAACAGTGAAAGAATTTTTCAAATCGGTTAAGCAGTTTTGGAGCCTCTTCAATGCAAACAAAGAATTTAATCTTTTCTCTTTATAATATTAGTATAGATATTCATATATATTTATTATAAAATTAATTAGATATTTGCATATTATAAAAAGCGCAAGATTTTGCGCTGGAAGTTGTTTAATAAAATTGGGAGCTGGATTGCCCTAAAAAGCGCTATATCTAGCTCCTAAAGCGCTAAATTGGCAGCTCTGGTGAGCCGAGCGCCGGGAAAGTCTCGTAAACGAGAAAGCTAGCGAGAGAGCGAGCGAGGATATACCGCGTCCTCAGACTACCTCATCCCTCTAATACCTAAAATTGCGTTCTGCGCATCGGAAAGTGCGATGTTCCGAGCCGCTATTAATGGAGGCAAACTTAAGTTTGCATCGAACTATAGCTCTGCTCTCCACGTGACAAGGCATCACTGCCTCTATTTGTGGTATGTGTAAAAAAAATAAAAAAAAATAAATAGAGTTTGTTGAGTAAACAAAAATAACAACAAGAAAACTTTGCCAACTGTTCAGTTTTTCGAAAGTCATAACAAAAGTGAACGACAACGAACAACAAAAGTGTTGACGTAAAAAATGGTCGGTGCGTGGGTAGCGTATTACATACA
The DNA here is from genome assembly GCA_949752895.1 of Dendrolimus pini. Lineage (NCBI taxonomy): Eukaryota > Metazoa > Arthropoda > Insecta > Lepidoptera > Lasiocampidae > Dendrolimus > Dendrolimus pini. The sequence continues at coordinate 1,221,573 of OX457132.1, read as the reverse complement.
CCATTAAAATGTACTTAACCTAACCAAATCATAATTTGCAGTAAACCTGCGAAAAATCGAAATGTGTGCTGGGACACATATTAGAAGTGAAACTTCAACGGACAAGTGGAAAAACGAATCGCAACGGACAAGTGGAAAAACGAATAGCAACGGATAAGTGGCAAAACGAATCGCAACGGACAAGTGGAAAAACGAATGGCAACGGATAAGTGGAAAAACGAATTGCAACGGATAAGTGGAAAAACGAATCGCAACGTACAAGTGGAAAACGAATCGCAACGGACATGTGGAAAATCTTCAACTGACAAGTGATAAAATGAATCGCAACAAAATTTTAACTTGAAGTTTTACGGGCAGATTGTTAACATCGTACGCGTTGTCGTGAAGACGACAACCACAACACTATTTAATAATATACCAACACGAAAAAAATAAACTACCTTGCTTACTTGCTTTTTGCTGCATTGTCTTCCAGGTAACGTTTGGATTGGCAAAAATCGACGGTGTGGCACGCTTAATTAAGCAAAAACATCTCAAAAATCTTGACTTTGAAGATTGAAACGTGTTTGTTGGTGAATTGCAGTAACGGTAACACCATAAAATTTAAAAACTTCGTTTAAAAAAACCGACTTCAAAAACTAAAATGTTTAAAATAATTTATTTCTAAAGCTATTATTATTAATATATATTATCTAAAACATCTTAAAGTCGGTGCTTAGTAATTTTCAAAATATGGTAATTTTTATGTTTTACTTTGCACCGACTTCAAGATGTTTTAGATAATATATATTAATAAAAATAGCTTTAGAAATAAGTTATTTTACACATTTTAGTTTTTTAGTTTTTGAAGTCGGTTTTTTTAAACGAAGTTTTAAAATTTTATTTGTTTCTTTTTAGTATCAAGCTATGTATGGGTGGACCTACGAATGGTGCCGCGCTTCTTAAAAAATTAGGTCCCAAGAACCGGAAACAAAAAAATGATCGTAAAATGAAAACTACTGGGCCAAACTATGTAAAAATTTTAGGAGACCAATTGGAAGCTATTCCGAGTCGAAAAAAAAAGAATCACATAAATCGAATCATAAATCACGGAGTAATCAGCGAACATACATAAAAAAAAGCAACAAAAAAAAAAGATCCCGAGGAATTGAGAACCTCCTCCTTTTTTCTAAGTCGGTTAAAAATACGCGACAGATTTTTTAATCTCGCCCCTGTCCTTGTCACATTCGCGAGACTCCTCTATATATCCTCTCCCATAGAGTAAATAATAACCATAAACAAAATTAAAACTAAATAATTAAAATGAACAAGTTGGCGGTAGGCTAAATAAAACTTTAACAATACTCATTGATACTTGACATCTTTGTCTTCCGTGATCACGGCCACTGAATAGTAGCCGAAACGTCGGAATAACAAAAATCAAATACATTACCGCGCTTAAAACCGTTAAAACGTAGTTTTATTATTGTTATTGGAAACTTATAATACATCACTTATAACACACAAATACGCGTGCACTTGGCTACAACCAAAATGGAAGAGAAACCAAAACGCAACGACAGTGTTGCAAGTTTAAAAACTGTTCAGTTTTTCGAAAGTCATAACAAAAGTGAACGACAACGAACGACAAAAGTGTTGACGTAAAAAATGGTCGGTGCGTGGGTAGCGTATTACATACACCATTAAAATGTACTTAACCTAACCAAATCATAATTTGCAGTAAACCTGCGAAAAATCGAAATGTGTGCTGGGACACATATTAGAAGTGAAACTTCAACGGACAAGTGGAAAAACGAATCGCAACGGACAAGTGGAAAAACGAATAGCAACGGCTAAGTGGCAAAACGAATCGCAACGGACAAGTGGAAAAACGAATGGCAACGGATAAGTGGAAAAACGAATCGCAACGGACAAGTGGAAAAACGAATCGCAACGTACAAGTGGAAAACGAATCGCAACGGACAAGTGGAAAATCTTCAACTGACAAGTGATAAAATGAATCGCAACAAAATTTTAACTTGAAGTTTTACGGGCAGGTTTTCAAATTGGACAAGTACATTAACAATCTGCCCGTAAAACTTCAAGTTAAAATTTTGTTGCGATTCATTTTATCACTTGTCAGTTGAAGATTTTCCACTTGTCCGTTGCGATTCGTTTTCCACTTGTACGTTGCGATTCGTTTTTCCACTTGTCCGTTGCGATTCGTTTTTCCACTTATCCGTTGCCATTCGTTTTTCCACTTGTCCGTTGCGATTCGTTTTGCCACTTATCCGTTGCTATTCGTTTTTCCACTTGTCCGTTGCGATTCGTTTTTCCACTTGTCCGTTGAAGTTTCACTTCTAATATGTGTCCCAGCACACATTTCGATTTTTCGCAGGTTTACTGCAAATTATGATTTGGTTAGGTTAAGTACATTTTAATGGTGTATGTAATACGCTACCCACGCACCGACCATTTTTTACGTCAACGCTTTTGTTGTTCGTTGTCGTTCACTTTTGTTATGACTTTCGAAAAACTGAACAGTTGGCAAAGTTTTCTTGTTGTTATTTTTGTTTACTCAACAAACTCTATTTATTTATTTATATTTTTTTTACACATACCACAAATAGAGGCAGTGATGCCTTGTCACGTGGAGAGCAGAGCTATAGTTCGATGCAAACTTAAGTTTGCCTCCATTAATAGCGGCTCGGAACATCGCACTTTCCGATGCGCAGAACGCAATTTTAGGTATTAGAGGGATGAGGTAGTCTGAGGACGCGGTATATCCTCGCTCGCTCTCTCGCTAGCTTTCTCGTTTACGAGACTTTCCCGGCGCTCGGCTCACCAGAGCTGCCAATTTAGCGCTTTAGGAGCTAGATATAGCGCTTTTTAGGGCAATCCAGCTCCCAATTTTATTAAACAACTTCCAGCGCAAAATCTTGCGCTTTTTATAATATGCAAATATCGAATTAATTTTATAATAAATATATATGAATATCTATACTAATATTATAAAGAGAAAAGATTAAATTCTTTGTTTGCATTGAAGAGGCTCCAAAACTGCTTAACCGATTTGAAAAATTCTTTCACTGTTGGCAAGCTTCACAATCCCCGTGTGAAATAGGCTATATTATGTTTACAAAAAAATTAGGGATCCTTACTAAAACTCCAATAACGTAACCCAAGGTGTAAAAAATACCTAAAATCGCGAGCACTGCGAAAACTATTGATGATAGAATGAAATAATGTACTACGACTTTGCAGAACACATCATTATCTACCAAAAAAAGTGTCGCGACAGCATATGTCTAACTATTATATTTATGCCACAATAAGTGTCCTTTTATTTCAATAAATTAATTAAAATGCCGCCGCTAGAACAGGCACTTTATTTGTATCTTGAAATTCATCCTTACCAAAATAAATTACTTCATATTCAAGACTGCTTCAATACCTTTATTATAACTTTTTGAATTATTCAATTCGGACATTCCATTCGAAAGATATCACGAGTTTAAAAAGTATTAGAACACGCGGCTTTGATGATTTATATTGACAGAAAAAAAGTATTTCAAAAAATATTTCAAGTATACTTACATTACACACCGCGGAGAATACCAACAGAGCAGATGTAACTCCCTATAATATATATTTTGTCTGTATAGTGTAATACACTACACACGCACCGACAATTTTTTTCTGTCAACACTTGTCGTTCACTTCGTTGTGACTTTCGAAAAAACTGAACCGTTGGCAAAGTTTTCTAGTTGTTAATTTGTTTTCTTATTGGAACATCCCACTTTCCGATGCGCAGAATGCGATTTTAGGTATTAGAGGGACGAGGTCGTCGGAGAACGAGGTATATCCTCGCTCGCTCTCTCGCTCGCTTTCTCGTTTGCGGGACTTCCCCGGCGCTCGGCTCGGCTCACCAAGTCTGCCACTTTAGCGCTTTCGAAGCTAGATATAGCGCTTTTTAGGGCAACCCAGCTCCCAATTTTATTAAGCAACTTCCAGCGCAAAATCTTGCGCTTTTTATAATATGCAAATATCTAATTAATTTTATAATAAATATATTTATGAATATCTAGACTAATATTATAAAGAGGAAAGATAAGATTGGTTTTTGCTTGCATGAAGAGGCTCCGAAATTACTGAACCGATTTGAAAAATTCTTTCACTGTTGGCAAGCTACGCTATCCCCGGGTGACATAGAGTATATTATATTTACAAAAAAATTAGGGATCATTACTAAAACTCCAATAATGTAGTCCAAGGTATAAAAAAAATACCTAAAATCGCGTGCGCTGCGAAAACTATTGATGATAAAATAACAAATAAAATAAATTACTGAACCGATTTGAAAAATTCTTTTACTGTTGGCAAGCTACGCTATCCCCGGGTAACATAGGCTATATTATATTTACAAAAAAATTAGGGATCATTACTAAAACTCCAAAAATTTAATCCAAGGTATAAAAAAAATACCTAAAATCGCGTGCGCTGCGAAAACTATTGATGATAAAATAAAATAATGTACTACGACTTTGTAGAACACATCATTATTTACAAAAAGTATCGCGACAACATATATCTTTACAAAAAGTATCGCGACAACATATATCTAACTATTATAGTTATGCCACAATAAGCGTTTTTTTATTATAAAAAATTAATTAAAATGCCCCCGCTAGAAAAGGCTTTTTATTTGTATCTTGATATTAATCCTTATCAAAATAAATTACTTCATATTCAAGACTGCTTCAATACCTTTATATAACTTTTTGAATTATTCAATTCGGACATTCCATTCGAAAGATATCACGAGTTTAAAAATGTAAGAATTAGTGACGGTGATCACGTGACTGTGACATCTTTTCGTGAGTCAAAACTCCATAAGACCCCCTCTATATAGAAGTTTCACTTCAAAAAAATAATATAAATAATTATGTTAGTCTTATCAACAGGCATAATTTCTTCCTGCGCTCTTTCAACATGACAACCCGTGATGTCCAAAACGGTCTACTATAACTCCACACTGACTGTGATGTGGTACCCAACATGGCACCCTCAGGTGTTAACTCACGGCTAATCGAAATGAGTCTTATATTATAGTACTTAAATTTTAGTAGATCTATAGAATATACTGTGGCGACCGAGGGTAGAACTGGCCAGCAGCGTAAATCAGTTTTAAAACTTTTAGAAAAAACTAGAACATTCTGGAAGGAAAAGACAAGGACGGATATATTTAGAAAGGGATAGACGATGAACGAAAGACAGAGATAGATAGATGTTAGAAAGGGATAGATGTATAAACGAAAGTTCCCGGACAGAATGTTCGGGAAGGAAGAAACAGAGATAGATAGATGGGTTCTAGAAAATTCTTCCGGGTATATAAACAGCGTAAGCCGCGCCCACCGGGCAGTTTAGAGTTGAGTTCAGTTCAAGACGGTGAAGCGACAAGAGCGATACGGAAGAGTTGGAAGAGAGGATTAATAGAAGACAGTGACGTGTAAAGTGTCTTAAAACATAATTATAGTTTAAAGTACCTTTTGCAACAAATAAATATACTTATAAAATTGCGGTAAAAGCTCGATATTTGAACCTTCAGTTAAAAAAGATGTAACTGATGGATGGTGAAAACAGCTTAAAAATTCATTGCGTGGTTTAGTTTGAGTTAGTGGACATACAAACAGACAGATAGATGCGGAAAGTGACTTTGATTTATACTATGTAAAGTTAGATAAGTTTGCTATACATTTAGTTTTCAAAAAATTCCCAATCATTTAAACTTTATCGACTTTAAGGATATATTAAAATAAACATTTCATCTGTATTTATGTATGTACAAATACTGTAATAAATTATAGACTGTAGTTTTTTAAATCGTGTTAATCTAGTTCCGTGGATACCAAACTCTCTTAATTGCCTATTAATATGAGACCTGTACAGAACCAGCTCTTAACCATAGACCATTAATAGAAAGACGGAGTCTCGGACTCTAAAAAGTGAGACCGGATAAAGGATGCCAATCGCTTTGCAGTCGGAGGCGGTTCGAGACGATAGATCACTCTGCCTTCGGCGGCAAGATTACCTATAAAAATGTCTGCAAAAACGCTTGAACTTTGAAACCCACTGTTACAATATTGTTACGAGTTGCGAGACTCGAATTAAAATGCCGTTGGAATTATTATAGAGTTTATTAGAACTATACAAACACATATAACACAGGTACAAATGTAACCGAACACAACAAATCCAAACGTAATGCAGAAGGTCGTAATTCAATAAAACGCGCAAAGTTCGTCACTAATAGATTATCGAATGTACACACGCCTCGCCTTGATCGTGGTTCTTGCTCGACTGCCCCCTCCTTCAATCAGGCCATCATTTTATACTGCTTAAATGCAATGTGCCCGTATCGTAGTCGACATAATCCGAAAAGCCTGGCTAATGAGTCGAACGCAAGCGGCCATAAATGAGTACAATAAAACAATGGGCTGCTCTCTAGAAACGCATGCCAATAAATAAGTAAACAAAAGAATACGATCATTATAGAATTACAATTAGTTCAAATGCTGACAGGTTATAAAATGTGTTTTGTTTCAGATATGTAGGTGGATTTTGTTTTTGTCGGGACCTAAGTTGTAACAAGTTGTTTCATTCGTTCACTTGAATATAGAAAGTACAAGTAAAACACGAATAGACAGGGTTGTGGGAGAAGAAATCTAGATAGAAGACTTCTTCTTCTTCGGCAATTTTCAATGCAAAATGGATGGGTCAGCCTTGTTGGGATGCGCTGCGGGTACTCAAACGAGTTACACAAGTTTGTAAAAAAGGCTTCACTTTATTTATCATTTGTATTTTAAGTAGGCTCTGTCTTTACATTAACAGTCTAGGCTATCCGCGAACATGTATATACGTCCTGTTACGACATAGAGCGGATATATCCAAGGCCTTGTAAAAGTAACCTTTTGATCAGATAGATGAGCATATGACAATCCTCGTATGATTTCATAAACTGTGAAATAATTACAAATCACTGAATCATTGTGGAATGTTATGTATTGTATCGAAGGTTAAAGAGTAATACGATGAGACACCGGTATGCATTATACATAGTTGGAAATTTCTGTATTTATATTGTTACATACCGACAAAGGTAAACACACACCTGCCTGTCGTAAAACGCAGTTTATTACCTCCCCGCATTTAGGAATTCGTTTGTTTACTTTGTGTTTAGAATTTGTAATCAAGAAAAACATTATATTGTTATTGTACTTGTTTTATGGCCGTCATTAGTGTCGAACTAATACTTGTTGTTATTGTATTGCGTCGAAGCTTGCCAGGTATGGATCGGTGCATTATAAAGCAATGGCCCAAGGCGGAGCGGGGCAGTCAAGCGAAGATTACGATACGAGCAAGACGTAGATTCGATGAGCGATATAGTGATGGACTTTGCGCGTTTTATTGAATCGTGCAGTTTGTACCAATAGTGTTTAGTTTATTTGTATATGTTTGTATAGTTCTAATAAATTCTATAGTAATTCCAACGGCATTTTAATTCCAGCCCTGCGTATCTCGTAACAATATTTTATACAAACACAAAGAGTCCATACAGTAATACTGTAAAAGCTTTTATTTATCTTGTACTAACTTCTTCCCGCGACATCGTCCGCGTGGATTTTTTTTTCATTAAAATGTTACTTCTAATACCTCCAAGAATATGTATACAAAGTTTCATGATGATCGGTTGAGTAGTTTTCGCGTGAAAGCGTAATAAACAAACTTACATTCACATTTATAATATTAGTAGGGATTGAATGTTACTTAGTATGTATAGGTCCAAATCTCATTAGCTGAATTAGAACCAAGGTTTACGATTTATACATTTGCAAAGTCGTGGTGGCGTAATGGTAAGCGCACGCGTCCCAAACTCAAAGGACGCGGGTTTGAATCCTGGCCGGAATTCATGCACTACTTAGGCAGTTTTGTGACCTAATGTGCATATTGTTACAATTACCACGTGCTAATAACGGTGAAAGAAAACGTCTTTATGAAACCAAGCCGCTTTGGACAAGTGTGGCAGGTATACTCTCCGTTCCTCTATAGTGGGAGGATCGAGCCACTGGGATATTTATGGGCTGTTATTATAATATTATACATTTGGTAACATATCCGTTACGTTCTAACGCTCTAGGCTTTATCGAGACGTCGCCAAACGTTTGGTGACGTTTACGCGACCAAAAGGCTGGCGTTTATTTTGCTCAAAAATTAAGCAATTACTATGGAACGTGGCAAGGTTGTCAGACTTTTGGCAACGTTCCCAATAAATGACAGTGGTTTGGGGCCAACATTTTATATATAATTATATCGTTTTTTTATTTAGTTCTAGTTTTTAATATGGCCTAATTTGTATTTTATTTTTAAGTTTATGTTGTATTTTAATTGTGTTAATTTTTAGTGTTTAATTTAATTTTTTCGATAAATTTCTTATCATAATCTTTTATAGGAAAAAAGAAGCAAGAATATTTTATTTTTGTTTCTTTTCTTAAATAATTATGCCTAATTCTTATACTATAGACTTATTAATATATAATAATGTGTAATAATAAGTGTTATCTATTTATCTAATTTTACTGCAGAAAAGTAACACACACACAATGTACAGCCACAGCATGTTTGGATTTTTATAATATTGTAATGAGTTTAGCTGGGATTCGAATTAAAATGCCGCTGGAATTATTATAGAGTTTATTAGAACTATACAAACATGTATAACACAGGTACAAATGTAACCGAACGCAACAAATCCAAACGTAATGCAGAAGGTCGTAATTCAATAAAACGCGCAAAGTCCGTCACTATTTGATTCTCATTATGTACACAATTCACGCCCGTATCGTAATCGTCGCTTGACTGCTCCCTCTCTCCGTCAGGCCGTCGTTTTATATCAAAAATGCGAAATAATCCGCAATACCTGGCTAATGAGCGAATACAATATGGCAATAGGCTTTTCTCCACAATAATTAGAAACGTATGCCAATAAATAAATGAACAAAAGAAGACAGACAAAAGGATTACAATCAGTTCAAACGCCGGCAGGTAATAAAATGTGCTTTTACAGTCTGTACGTGGAATTTGACTTTGTCGGCGCCTAGGTTGTAATAATATTATAGATAGAAAATAATTATGACGACTGGACCCTTAATACATAATCTTGGATCTTGCATCAGAACAGATTGACCTTAACAAGATCTCAATTTTAATATAATATTAATAAATTCATAGAGCGAATCGAACGAAAAACAGACTGTATTTATATCTGTAGACACATAATTTATGACCCGCCGTTGTGTTTATTAGACAAATTTATGAAAAAAATATGTATAATTTATGAGATGAACGATTCGAGGACATTTTAATAATCCGATAGTACTTTTATAACCACCAAGGCCATATTATGGCAATAATACCGATTTTTTCCCTTTCATTTTTATTAAAACTTCCTGATTTAGACCAGCGACACACCTGCGCACGCACCGCGCGGAAAGGTCGGCGATGGAAGGATTTGTTCGCGGCGAATCGAGGCGGAAATTCCGCTGAACCGTCATAGGTAGTGTTGCCAGGTATGTTCGAAAAAACAACCAGCCAAGTTTTTAATGTTTATGAAGTGAACTTCTTAATCTCGATGACACTAAAAAGAGATAATTATGTAGGACTAAGCCTGTGACAGAATTAGATATGAGTTTTTCCATTGTGCAACTCAGATTAGAGATTCAATAGGACCGGTGTTTAAATATAGGTCCAATTTGGACCGAAATAAAACTGATAACATATTATGTTTTTGACAAAAACAGTGAAAATTTGAAGGTGATACTCAAGAGGTTTATTTTAAATTATACTATGTTAACGGATGTAGGCTAAAAGAATTATATTTATAATATAATAATCCGTACACTGTCCTCTATTCTGACATGTACCCTCTGTCACACCACAAATCATCTTATTGTTACGAGTCGCGAGACTCGAATTAAAATGTCGTTGGAATTATTATAGAGTATATTAGGACTATACAAACACGTATAACACAGGTACAAATATAACTGAACACAACAAATCCAAACGTAATGCAGAAGGTTATTCAATAAAACGCCCAAAGTCCGTCACTAATCGATTACCGAATGTACACAAGTCTCGCCTTGATCGTGGTTCTCGCTCGACTGCCTCTCCCTCCATCAGGCCATCGTATTATACTGCACAAATGCAATGTACCCGTATCGTAGCCGACTTAATCCGCCACACCTGGCTCTCGGCCGTAAACGGCCATAAAAGAGTACAAATAAACAATGAGCCGTATGCCAATTAATAAGTTAACAAAAGAAGACGATCATAAAAGAATTACAATTAGTTTAAATGCCGACAGGTAATAAAATATGTTTTGTTTCAGATATGCAGGTGGATTTTGTTTTTGTCGGGACCTGAGTTGTAACAATATCATCCTCTACACTTTGGTGAACTGCACCTATTTGGTACAATCACGAGAGATATTTGTTTTGCTATTTATCTACAAAGTATATATTTTTTTGTTTTCTATGTGTCTCGGGTATGTGAAGACCAAATAAACGATTTGTTTTCTTTTCTCCTTTCTTCTTATTTCACACAATCCATCCATCTCTTTTTTGCTCTACTTTTACATTTCTGTATTTATATAACATATTAGCTTCTGCCCGCAACTTCATCTGTGTGGAATAGTAAAAGAAAGTAAGTTAGAAAAAACCCACCGATTTTGAAATATTCTTCATTGGTGCTCCGCTCTTCTTGGTCTTAGCATGATAATATATAGCCTATAATCTTCCTCGATAAATAGGCTATCTAACACTGAAAACATTTTTCAAATCAGACCAGTAGTTCTTGAGATTAACGCGTTCAAGCAAACAAACAAACTCTTCAGCTTTATATATAAGTATAAGATAAATCCATCCATTCCATTAACACAACCATACCTTTTTACATAAGTTTTATCATAAAATCTGGGACGAGTGTTATTATAACCTAACAGAGGCGCAAGTCACGACGCGTTCTTGCAGCTCGCGGTGTTGTCACATGATGTAACAAGCGGCTTATTGTAGTATGCACATATCTGTGACACATGCACTTGTTCTTTCGACGCATAACCTTTTGGGGTCACGGATGTATGTATGAATATGTAAGAATTTCATACACGTGAAAGTGAAAATGCGTATATAGTGTGAATTATTCAATTAATATCTGCACAGAAATTTATTCTATTAGAGTATTTTGTTAAAAATTAGCGCTTTCGCCTTGATGTTAGAAATTCCTTTACAGAAATGGATGTTTACAAGCTATACTATGAGTTGGTTTAATGGTACATACATTTTTTTGTTAATAAACTAATTTATCTATATATGTAATTGTGTATTATATCACGAATATATAATATATTGTTAAGCATATTTATCATCCATCTGTTCTATATTGGTTTTAAAAGGCTCGGTCATTTTTAAATGCTTAAATTGCCTATTAATGTAAGAGTAAAATGGAAATTCTTTACAACTCTCTAGAATTACTGGTAGTCGTAAGACATATCAAGTTTTACTCTATTTTGATACTTATCAAATGGCTTACAAATACAGCTCTCTTGCCCATGACAGGGACGACCATCTTTATCGATAGGCCGTTGGCCGGCGCCATGGTAATTTGGAAAAACATAGAGGCCATGCAATAAATATTGGATACATTGAAAAAAATCTTGTAACTTAATTTCAATGTTGACATTAAAATAGAAGATAAATTGGAAACATCGTCGTATTGCGATGATAAATTTGAATTATACCTGTTTAATTAATTAAAGTAAGAAACATTAAGCTTTATCATCGTAAACTTGAAATAAGTATTTTTAATCAACTTCAAATTAAGAGATTTTACATTGTCGGGTAAGTATATACATTTTATGGTTTTCTTGCTTCTGTTATAATCTTTTCTTTAACGATTATAGTATTACGTAAATTAAAGACACTTTCTCTAAATCTGGTTCAACAAAAAAAACAGTTGTTATTGTATATGTGTATTGTATTGTATTGTACTAGTAATAGGAGAAATGATGTTGATGGTAGTAGTGGTGTTGGTGGTAGTATAGAATGGTAGGTATAACTGGACAATGGAAGGAGATTTTTATTATATGTAGAGACTGAATCATTTTATAATATAAAGTTTTTTTTTGTATTTGACTTATCGTTGTTTTAAAATACTTTTTATTTTATATTTTTTATTGCATGATCCAGCTGACAGGCAGACGGCCCACCCAATAGGAAGCGGTTACCATCGCCTATGGACATTTGTAACACCAAACGTGCAACAAATGCGCGGCTGCTCTCTCAAGGGAGACTGGTACCTGGCCACTAATGCCGAAACACAACCCAAGGTTGTTGTGGCGACACTCTATATCAGGAGTGGTAGCCATCCAGTCGGGCAAACGTCCTACCACCTGGCTATGGGTTGTTTTGTTGCCTCTTACGACAGGCCGCCCCAACGCAGGAAATTGTATTCTGTCTCCGTTCCTGCACGGATAACATGAACTAAAATAGAAAAACAGGTGTCTGTTGTTCGCGATCTTTCTTTAAGCAAAAAATGTCTTTTCCCTCTGCCATCTTTTTTAACCGTAAAAAATATAATCCTTCTGCAAAATATAGGGGAAAAATAACACACGTTTATTTTTCATTATTTATTTTATTGTTGTATTTTCCATGTGTATGCAGTGTGTATGTCTGCTGAACTCCTGCAAAAAAAAGTTTTCAAATACAGTCAAGGTGGCGAAGTCAGTGGGGGAACTCCATCCACCTCTCGTTATTTCCGTGTTCGAATAGTTATGACGACAACGAATTACTCAGTGTCGCTAAGACTCCTTTGCCTGTCTTCGGAATGCAGATGGCGTTAAATTCGGTTTAAAAAAGTTAAAAATCTATGAGTGGTGTGTGAACTTATACCATTGACGGCCCTCGCCACCTTGACTATAATCGCGTTATTATCATAACATATCCGACTGACATCAATCAATCAATATTTTTATTTGCAAGAATGTAATTTATATAGGTGTTATACAATTGTAGATGGACAGTACATTCTACCACATAGTGGTGTACAAAATGAATTAAAAATTAAAATTATATTAACATAAATATTCTAATTAAAAAAAGTTAATTTTAAGTAATATAAAAGCAATTAATGTCATGAGAAAAAATAACAAATACATTACTAAGATTTTTCATATCTATATGTATATATATAAAAGAAAGTCGTGTTAGTTACACTATTTATAACTCGAGAACGGATGTACTGATTTGGCTGAAAATTGGACGGACATAGGATAGTTTTCATTCCATTGGAACCGGTAGGCGAAGCTGAAATCGGGTTCTAGAATCCCCTAATCATCAGGACCGATTTTGGTGATTTTGTTTTTGTGTGTTTGAGTTGGTTTAAATCCACAATTGGAACCGGTAGGTGGCGCTGGGATCGGGTCATAGATTTTTATTTTTTTAGATCAGGACAACGTCTGCCGGGGCCGCTAGTAGATAATAACGACAAGCACTTCTTTTAAGGAATTCATCTACAGTATAGAAACACTCCTTGATCAGCCACTTTTTTGAGACTTGTGAATTTTCTTGGGGGTACGTTTATAATATTATTTGGCAAAGAGTTATAAATAAGAGGAGCCATGTAAATACAGTTCCTTCTGAAGAGATCTAGAGAAATCACAGGCATCTTCAATCTTTGATTGGATATCCGACAGACATCATTGTGTCATATTTTATCTCTGACAGGATACAGTTGACATAATTCGTCTTATAACTTTGTAACTCGCTTAACGACTTTGCATTTATGAACTAATCCATCAATGATAATAAAGCTATATTGAAATGTAAACAGGATGCTTGATAAATAAGTGACGACGAACAAATTGACTTGTTTTATCTTACTTTAGAAATAAATAATTTTGTTGTTTTAGTATAAAACTTTAGATATCGATTATTAACCGATTACAACACTAGCCTTTATAGCTAAAATATGGGAATTCTATGAATGAATGAAAACACTTTATTGTTCACCAAAATTAAAACTAATTCCTTAAAAACTAGATACAATAAATGTTGAACAAAGGGCGGCCTCATCGCTTAAAGCGATCTCTTCCAGGCAATCCCTTAAACTAAGGAAAATATTAAAACATGACAGTGGCGATGTAGATAATAAATAATATAAAACATTCAAAATATATTAAATAAGTAAATAAAAAAAGAACTTTATTATATACTATACACAAACACACAACATATTATAATACATACAGAATTAGCACGATATACCTGAGAGGACCAAAAATAATTAAAAACCATGATTTTAAAAGAGGGTTCTGACTTAGCCTGTCTGATGTTGAGTGGCAGTGAGTTCCACAAACGGACAGCCTGTACTGTGAAGGAGTTGTCAACGAAGGAAGAAGTGTGTACAGGTGTCATTGAGGAGAGATTATTACTAGAGCGCAAATAACGGAAATTAGAAAGATGTAGGAAATCAAAACGTTCCTTAAAATAAGGAGGAGCACGAGGATCATAAAAGATGTTGTACAAAAGAAAGATCAAGTGAACATTCTATTTTAAATACGAAAGTTTGGATGGATGTTTGTTTCTCAATCACGCCAGAACCGCTGAACTGGTTTAGATGAATTTGGCACAGGGATAGATTACAGTCTGGAATAGCGTACAAGCTCTTTTTTATCCCGGGAAAATGGACGGTTCTCATGGGATAACATTAATGCGAATGAAATCACTGCCAAAAGCTATCATGAAATGTGTTCGGAGCTAACAAGACGAGATTAATAAATACGGCTATAAGCTAGCTAGCGGCTAACATGAAATATGTTGGGGGATAAGAAGTCGAGATTAATACATACGGCTATAAGCTAGCTAGCGGCTAGCATGAAATATGTTGGTTTTCGTTATTACAAGATATTTCTAAGTGCAACGTCATAGGTGGCATAACCAATTTAAAAGACAGCCATGGCAGAAAATATTATATTTAAACTTAATACATACAAAAAGTTAGTATGTTCATCAAAATATGTCTAAATACCTGAAATTATTGTATTTATAATGTTTTAATCGCTAGTCATGCTTAATTTCGATGCGTAAAAATATACAAATTTGAAAAATCATTTTGTTTTTTGTTCAAAGTAATTACATTAAATGGTTTTTTTTTGAGTTTGACTGATAAGCTGGCGATATACCACATTTGCTACTGGCCGCTTTTCAGACACGCTCGCTTTATTCGCTCGGCTCGTGCGCTACTACTGCCCTCGCAACATTAGTTTGCTTCGTAACGTATAGTTTCTTCAACCAAGTCGCGGTGGCTGCTTAGATTACCTTTTATGTAGTTAAATTTATGAGCTTTCTCTTCTGTTTATTTTATAGAGTGCAGTCATGAAGCAACGTAAACAACGAGGCGACAGCATAAACTTAGACACGGTAAATCTGTGTCAAAACAGTTACAAGTACTAAGGTTGCAAGAATCAAAACAAGTTTAACATGTATATGAGCTTGTGACCTAACATAGTATGCCTGAATTCAAAAAGGTGTACAGGTAAATTAGCTTAGAGGCGTTTTTGCGTTTCTAGTAATATTTGTATATTTACATTACGTCTAAACTTGAAATTTAGCATTAAAAATTATGTTTAATAATCATTATTTTAGTATCGTTTAATATGATTAGTTTTCATATTAAGTAAAGACTTACAAAATATATGAAGAGTATTAGTTTCTTTATTTATGTGCTGACTGTACATTACTACAAACGCAAAAATGTCTCGAAGCTAATTTATTTGGTACGACGAAATTGATTTATTTAATAACGGCAAAATATAAAACTTTTTTTTTATTGCCTGAAGCAGACAAACAAGCAGACGGCCCACCTGATGGAAAGTGGGTGTCGCCAACGCGTTGCCGACCTCTAAGAAATTTTATAACACCCTTCTTAAAGAACCCCTTGTGATAGTGCAAAGGGAAAACCGCGGCGGGAAGTTCCCTTCAGATCATTGTTGTACGCGGAATAAATGTTCCAGTGAACAGTTGCGTAGTTGAGCGTGGGAGCTCATGGAAATGGGGGTGAATATCTCGTACCTGGCGAGCAGTGCGGCTTGTAAAAGTGAGGCGTCGGCACCAGATCAAACAGTTCCTCGGAACACACCCCGTTATACAGGCGGTAGAGTGACGCACGCTTCTAGGCGGAAGAACAGCGCTGGTCTTAATTGGGCAGAATATGCTGAGACTGGGTCCAATTTTACGACTTATTCTGTTTCTCTTATTTTACTGTTTGATTTAATACTCTATGTTGTATTTGTCCTAAATAAAATATATCTTTCTTTCTTTCTTCTTTATTTCTAAACCGCCTGTTAGTATGGGATAGTCGACTATACGACCGGCGCGACGCTGGATAGTTTTTTTTATTGCTGGAATACGGCAGACAGACAGATGGCTTACGTGATGGAAAGTGGCTGTCGTCGTCTATGGACGTTGCAACACGAAAAGTGCTGCCAATATGCAGCCAGCTTTAATGGAGTACTGTAATCTGGCCACTAATGTCGGAACACAACTTTAGATTGTTTGGATGGACACCACCCCTGGTCTGGAGTATAACTCCTTAACAACCTTGAATTGTGTTCTGGCATCAGTGGTCAGGGTCCAATCCTTTTGTGGCTAGCAATTTTAATTCTAATTTTATTGCAGAAGTTCAGCAGACAGGCGGACGGCCCACTTGGTTGAAAACAGCTACCATCGCCTGTGGACATTTGCAACACAAAAGGTGCTACAAGCACGCTGCTGCTTTTGTAAGGGAGACTGGAATCTAGTCACTAATGCCGGAACACAACACATGATTGTTATGGCGGCATACTCTAAACCTGGGGTGGTCGCCATTCAGCCGAGCAAATACCCTACCATCTGACTGTGGGTTGTTTTGTCGCCTCTTACGACAGGCCGCCTGGCCGCAGGAAATTGTATTCTTTCTCCGTTCCTGCAAGGATAAACGATAGCACCTTTGGTGTCTGCCCGTACCCCTTAATGATTATGTGAAAGATGATAAATATTCAGGTGTTAGAAGACGTATGTCTAATATTTTAATCATGTAGATTTCAAGTCGTTGATTCGGTTTTATTTGTATTTGATTTAATTCCATATATTTTCAAAGTATGCAGATTTATATTATTGATAGCAATGTCCTAAATATTTAAAAGGTCTGCCATATTAACACAATAATATTAGCATATTTCAAGCTTTTAGTGGTTTTCACGCCTACTTTGTATAATAATCGAGTAGTTATTAGCTGTGCCATTTCAAAACCTAGCAATTGACATTGTTTTAAATTAACGTTTGTGAATTTTGATACTTATTAGTCATTCTATACTTGTATTGCTTGAGTTTAACAGTTAGGCAGACGGCCCACTTGATGGAAAGCGGTAACCGTGCGTCGTCTATGGACATCTGCAACATCAAAGGCGCTATGAATATGCTGCTGCTCTTTTAAGGGAGACTGGAACCTGGTTACTACTGTCGGAACACAAATCAATGTTATATACTCTAGACCAGGGGTAGTAGCCACCCAGGCGGGCGTATAACCTACCAGCTGTCGCCTCTTACGACAGGGCGCCTTGACGCAGGAAATTGTCTTCTTTCTCCGCTTCTGAACAGATTGTGCAATCGTGCAAGTATCAATTTACTTAATTCATGACATACGAATTTTATCAACATAACCTATGATGTTTAATACTTTAATAACCATAATTTTGTAAGCAACAGCTTTTAACACCTTATGATAATTAACAGAGCCATTATTTAAATAAAAAAAGCTAAACGATCCATTAGAAGCTTGTCGGCGATTCTTTTGTAAATATCATCAAATTACGTCTAAAATATTTTTAATTTAAATTCCATTACATATCCTTGACAAACTTTAAAAATCACTGCTCGTATGAAACTTAGTATTGCTATATGCGCATTTAGTTATTTTTAGTATATTTACACTTAGATCAACGTTAAAATTAAATTACCTTAAATAAATTAGCTTTGTTTATAATTGATGGACATGACTACAGATAAGATAGAATATTCCTTGAAAGTGCCAAAAATTGACCATACTTTAGACAATAGGTTCTTAAACTGAGCGGTACCGTCCCCCAGTGGCCGCTGAGGCTATCAGAGGGGGCGATTGAAACTTCAAGTAATATTGACGGGCGGTAAAGAACAATCGCTGGGCGGTGGAATGTATAATGATGGATGGATAATTAATTAATATATACTAGTATTACGTTAATTGTCACCATGTATTTATTGTAATTTTTTTTAATAAACAAAATAACACAACCTAAGCCGTTTTTGTTTATTTCTCTACATATCTGTGTAAAAAAACTAGATGAAAAATTTCTGGGGAGCGTTGGATATTTAATTTATCCTAAAGTGGCCGGTACTCTAAAAAACTTTTAGAAACACTGTTTTAACCGATATGTCTGGAGTGTGGTTTTGTAAAGGTATATAGTTGAGGAGTTTTCAAATTATTGGAATACAGCTGATTGGCTGATAATCCAATTGTGATGGAAAGTGTTTACTGTCGCCTGTAGACATTTTCAATATCAAAGGTGCTACAAATGTGCTGGCGTACTGGTAAATGGGACTGGAACACTAATGCCAGAACACAACTCAAAGTTGTTATAGCGGCATACTCTACACCAGAGGTGGTACCTATTAAGTCGGGCCAATGTCCTACCACCTGACTGTGGGTTCTTCTTACGCCTCTTACGACAGGCCACCCTGATGCCAGAAATAATATTCTTTCTTCGTTCCTACACGGATATTCACATTATGCTATGCTGGGGTGTAAAATTTCCTGGAATGCACTTGCTAGGTTTTAAAATAGGACAGCAGTTATGTTTATGGATAAAATGAAAAAGGACTTGTCAACGCGGCAGCTCCATTGCAAAACTGAGGGCGTATCCAAAATGGCGCGGTCAGAATAACTAGTGGAGAGGATAAGGAAGACATCCACGTGCGCCTGAGCTGCATCGACTACTCATGCTGATCACCACGTCATGAACCTTGCAGCAATTCTTTTCAGTTGTCTTTCTGATGGGTTTGGTTATATTATTACACGGGGCCTGTTGGAAAGCGATTAACGTCGTCTATAGACATGTGCAACACCAGAGGCTGCTTCCAATGTGCTTTCATCCTCGAAGGGGGGGGGGGACTGGATGACATCCAGCCACCACCCGGCTATAGGAATTAGTATACTTTGTCCGTTCTAGTTGCCCGCTGGCGTAGTATTCTTTTAACCCCTCTCTTCTTAAAAATGCTTTTTACTCCTGTATCTTCAGAACAAGAACTCTCATAGATAGAAGTAAGAAAACAAAGAATGCTTCGTTTCTATATATTTGTTTCACTTATCAGTATAGGCTACTTGGGAGTGCACGAAATAAAATATTGTATATCCCTCTCTATTCCACTAATCAAATTTTGTCATAAGTAAGAGAGAAACATCATTATCTATGTTGTTGCTATTTCAGCACGCTTTCTTTGTGGGTTTTGTGCTGAACGTACTTATTATTGTTTCCAAACATCATTTATATGGTAAGGTAAGGAGTACCATCTTATATAAAGGGGAAGTAGAAGAAGTGTACAGCAGTATGCTGAAATCGTTGTAGTGCCATATAACGAATAAAATGCCGTATAGAATACCTCAACTATGTACGTGATCTAAAATAATTTAGTAAATGCTGTAAATGTTCCCGGAACTCTTAAAGAAGTAGCCTAAGTCATTCTTAATAATATTAGCTATCTGCCAGTGAAAGTCCCGTCAAAATCGGCCCAGCCCTTTCAGAGATTAGCCGGGACATCCAGTTGGACAGAGACAGACAAAAAAAATTATAAAGTCCCTTATATATTTTCACTAGATTCTGCCCGCATGGAATAATTTAAAAAAAAGGTAAGTTAAAAAAACCCCCGATTTTGAAACATTATTCATTGGTGCTCCGCCCCTATTGGTCTGAGCGTGATGATAAATAACCTATAGCCTTCCTCAATAAATGGGTTACCTAATGCTGAAAGAACTTTTCAAATCAGACCCGTAGTTCCTGAGATTAGCGCGTTCAATCAAACAAACTCTTCAGCTTTATATATTAGTATAAGATAAGCATTTAGTAAAAAGCTGTTATTTTGACATTACAAACATACAGTTCAATTTTATTTATCGGTATAAATCATGCCGTGAGAAAAGATGTAGAGAGATTTGATTGTTTTAATAATAAAAAAACAAAGCGGAAATCTTTCGGTCCTCGTTTATTTTTCTATCTCACTCTAATTACTTTTGGCGCTTCTTTGAAAATTTATCCTATGCTACCGCAGTGCCACCCTTATTATCCACGTTTTGAGGGACACTTTCTCAACCCAGAAATGATACTCCTTACCTCTATCATCAATAGTTATGTCATAGTATTAAAATTAAAATTTCGTATAAAGCGCAATACACACCAAAGCGGACACAACCCGACGACCTGTACCCGCGCGTCGTGCCTGCCGACATTTTGGCGCCCTGTCGGCGGCTTGCGTGCGCAAAAACTCAGGCCCGCCGACACTCAAGCTGTAGTGACGTCCTGTATTTTTAACCGATTTCCAAAAGGAGGAGGTTCTCAACTTGATCGGTTTTTTTATGTATCTACACTGATAACTCTAAGATTTATGATCCGATTTATGTGATTTGTCTTTAGTTTGATGCGGAATAGTTGCTATTTGGTCCCCTAAAATTTTTACATAATTTGGCCCCGTAATTTTCATTTTATATGAATATTTTTTTATGATTTTTTTTCCGTTTCCTTTTCTTGGGACCTATTATTTTTAAGGAGTGCGCCACCTTTTGTAGGCCTATCAATAGCTAGACACTAAAAAGTAACAAATAAAAAAAACTTCGTTTAAAAAACCGACTTCAAAAACGAAAAATTATAAAATAATTTATTTCTAAAGCTATTTTTAATTATAATATCTTATTTTTAATATATATTATCTAAAACACCTTAAAGTCGGTGTAAAGTAAATCATAAAAATTACCTACTATATTTTGAAAATTTCTAAGCACCGACTTTAAGATGTTTTAAATAACATATATTAAAAATAAGATATTATAATTAAAAATAGCTTTAGAAATAAGTTATTTTATACTTTTTAGTTTTTGAAGTCGGTTTTTTATTTTAGCCCGCCGACAAAAAGTTGCCGACACACGTCCGGCGACTTTGTTGTGTATTGTGCTTAATGATCTATTCAAAATCCTAAAAAAAACTTGCTCCATTTTTCTAGGCGTCAACTTTGTCAAACGGGTTATTAATTTACCTGTTTTTAAGTGATTATTATCATTTAAAAGTACAATATTTGACAGCGACACGCCGATAAATGACTATAATAATCAAATTTAAAGTTAAACCAACTGCCAGACCTCAAGACACTGTGAGGTCTTTCTGCATGCACTGGAACATAAACCAACTTGATTAATTCCTTTTTATTTTACCTAATACCCATTTAAATAATATATAGAATAAGTCGGGCACGTTTGTTGAAGTGTTTCTTGCACCGCTTCTTCTCTTCAAGCCACATGCTGCGAAGCGCTGGTTAATTAGATTAGGCTCCCATAGAGTAAATAATAACCATAAACAAAATTAAAACTAAATAATTGATGTTCAAGATGGTGGTAGGCTAAATAAAACTTTAATAATACTCATTGATACTTACATCTCTTTGTCTTCCGTGATCACGGCTACTGAAAACGTCGTAATAATAACAATCAAATAAATTACCGCGCTTAAAACCGATAAAACGTTCTTTTATTATGTATACTAGTCGTGAAAACTTAAGAGAATATTGAATTTAAAGTATTATAAAAAAAGTTTGGAGAATATTTTTTGAAGGGCATACAAATAAGAGTTAGATAAAAACTAAGTCGACCTAATATTCTGAGTACACCGCTTCGTAAGATGCTGTCGCGGCTTAAAGAGAAGAGAAGAGAAGAAGCAGTAAGAAACTCCTCGGCAAGACATCTGTATAAAATTATTTTTCTTCATATTTATTTATCTCGGGCTGGTTTTCTAAATACCTAGGTAAATATATACAAATAAATAAAATTCAACTTTTGCCAAAATATCAGCGTTTTACTAAATGCATATAAAAGTATATACAGTACTTATCAAAAAATAAATGTTTAAAATTTTTATCTGTCTGTTTGATCCGGCTAATCTCTGAAATGGCTGGACCGATTTTGACGGGACTTTCACTGGCAGATAGGTGATGTCATAAGGAATAACTTGGGCAATACTTTTAACATTAGGGTTCCGCGAAAAGAAATTTCACACGGACGAAGTCGCGGGCACAGCTAGTAAATTGTACAATTACTTTTTAATACTAATATGTAAAATGTTAGAATCAATTTGAAAGCTTCTTTAATAATCATAAAGAAGCTTTCAAACTTGCTCTAGCTCAATATGAATAGGAGCGTAATATTTATATTTACATTTGGTTATATGATGAATGTCAAATTTATAATTAATTAAGGTCAAATGAAATCCTAAACTGGTATTAAATGAGCATCTGTAAGTTACGAAAAAAATAAAATGTCAGTTATGCCCTTGCTACACCTGGGATAATGTTAGTAGTATTTAGTGATTGTATTATGCAGATGCAGTCAAGAATGTAATGCGTTATTTGTGATGATACATTGCTAAAAATTGACAGATAAAGTATAAATATACACTATAGTCTTATTAATAAAAAAGTTTTAATCCTAGGAGTAATTCGCCTTTAAGCCGGACTAGTTACTATATGAGTAACTAAGTATTAACTTCGTTGTAAGAATGTTATTAATAAACAAGGAGTATCCTCTGAGTAACAATACCTTCCTTACACCATAGATTAGGGTAAACATTATGGCAACACGTATCTTTTAAAAGTAAAGAAACCGATTTGGTGAATGGTAATGACAAATAATGTTGACAATTGACATTTATAGTGTGTAATTGATAATTGATTCCTAATTTCCTACACAAACGTTACCTAAATTTTTATATACTGCGAATCTGTACTTTGATTTAAAATCCTGTTCTTCAAGTTCCTCCAATGAATTATTACGGGTTTAAAAAAATTCAACACGTATACGTAATAGGTATATTAACAATAGCATTTTCACTTATTTCTGCCACGAGCCGCAATTCGTCAATAAAGTAATACCTATTACTTTTTATCAATTAATATAAAGAATCATTTATATACAATATACACTTTAGCCGTTTCCTATGTTATATAATTTTATTAATGTCAATTCATTTGTCAAATTATCAATTGTCAGCGCTTACTCTATGCTTAATCCATCGCCAAACTACCCAGCAGCTTGGAGTAACTTTTACTCTGAGGTTAAAGTCGAATTAGTCTACTCCAAGTTTACTCCACGTTTATTAATACTGATGTTGGTTGCTACTGCGATAATACTAGAAGTAAAGTTGATCTAGGTTTACTCCATGTTTATTAATAAGACGGTACATATGTGAAATGAAGTTCTAAATCAGTCCTAACTCAGCATGATGCTGGTTGACTCAACCAGCGCTGGTCTTCCGCTAGGGCCGTTACAGTGACTCACGGATACAAAAAAAACAAAGAAAATATTACGACTACTATTGGAAAACAAATATTAATACAAAAATGTATGCTACCAAGCGAATTTTTAAACAAGAATATAATAGAATAAATAAAGTAATTACGTTCTTATCTTCTTCTTCAGCCAATCTCGTCCACTGCTGGACGTAGGCCTCCGCAAGTACGCGCCACATTTCCCGGTCTCCCGTCTTCTTCATCCAGCCCCTGCCGGCGACCGTGCGCAGGTCGTCAGTCCACCGGGCTGGCAGGCGTCTTACGCTACGTTTGCCGAGACGTGGTCTCCACTCCAGGACTTGTAAGCTCCATCGACCGTCGGTCCTGCAACAGACGTGACGTTACGTTCTAATACAAATTCCTGTAGCCAGGCGGTATATTTGCAAGAGGCGACAAAACAACCCACAGCCAGGTGGTAGGGTATTTGCTCGTCTGGATGGCCACCACCCCTGGTCTAGAGTATGCCGCCATAACAACCTTGTGTTGCGTTCCAGCATTAGTAGCCAGGTGCCAGTTTCCCTTTAGAAAGCGGCAGCACATTGCTAACCTTTGGTGTTACACATGTCTATAGGCGATGGTAACTGCTTTCCATCAAGTGGGCCATCTGTCTGTCTGCTGAAATCATGCAATAAAAAAAGAGACGTCAGAACAACCCAAAGTCTGGATGCTTACCACATTAGGTCTAGAATAATTGTTGTGTTTCGCGTTTGATCGATAATGCACTTGTTATAAGTTGGAAATGCAGTCTTAAGATGAAACAAACTTACCTAAAAGTTACCTGTCCACACGAGGCTTGAAGATACCAAAATTGTGTCTTTTAGGAAACCCGCGACGAGTAGGAGTTCTACTCCTCAGCAGCACATATAGAATAGTAAAGTAAAGCGCTGCGTCCACTTGGTTGGTATTTTCACCAACAGGGGCAGCTAGAGACGGTAGGCACGGTAGGCAAAACTGTAGGCAGTTTTGCCTACCGTGTTCTGTTTATAGCGGCCATCAAAATTTTCTGCATAAACGCTTGAACTACTAAAGTCCGAAAAAAACATAATACCTAAAAATATATTTTAATTCGTTCTTTTGAATTTAGAAAATACTAGCTTCTGCCCGCGATTTCGTTCGGGTGGAATAGTTAAAAAAACCCGACGATGTTGAAACATTCTTCATTGGTGCTCTGCTCTTATTGCTCTTAGCGTGATGGTATATAGCCTATAACCTTCCTCGAGAAATGGGCTATCTAACACTGAAAGAAATTTCAAATCAGACCAGTAGTTCCTGAGATTAGCGCGTTCAAAAAAACAAACAAAGACACAAGCTTAACAGCTTTATATATTATATTTATAAGATAAAACTCTCTCACCGACACCACACCCTATCAAAATCTCCGCTTCTATTATGCAAAGAAATTACTTTCAGTCTGTTATAAGCTGCTTAAGTAATTAGCTTTTTTGACTATCCCACGGGAACTCTTTAATTTTTCGGGATCAAAAGTATCCTTTATGTTGACCAGGGATATAAGCTACGTTTCGGAGATTAGCCGGTACAAACAGACAGACAAACAGAGAAACAGAAAATTAAAAAAAATCTAAATTAGTTCTATTTGACTTCTTACATCCCCCTGACTCAGTTTTTAGCATTTTTTTTCATTGTACAGAAATTTGTCCTCTACAATTTTATTATATATAGAGATAGATATGAGTAGTTAAATCAACAAGTACATACAAAAAGAAGTTTGCTATCTACCATTCTTATCTCATAAGAGATAAGAATGGTAGACAACAAACTTCTTTTTGTTTACTTAAGGTTTGGTGGTAAGTCGTGGTAGCGTAATGGCTAGTGTACGCGTCCCAAACTCAAAGGGCGCGGGTTCGATCCTGGCCAGAATGCATGCCCTACTTAGTCAGTTTTCTGATCCGAATGAAAACCGATGTGTCAAACCTGCCAAACCGCCTTGGACAAGCGTGGCGGGTATACTTTCCGTTCCCCCCTATAATAGAAGGCCCGAGCCCAACAGTGGGACATTTATGGGCTGATATTATTAAGCTTCGGTGGAGGCAGCAATAGCTAAGACCGGTCCTGCTACCATATATCGGTGAAATGATTATGCAGCATTCTGTTTTTATGGTGACTCTGATAGACAGGTACGCGACCCACGATAGTAGGATGTGGTTAATGTCACAGTCAGTCTTTAGGATGAGATAGAAGGTGTACCCCCTTCTAACACACGAGATAGAGGGACGAACAGGATTGGAATACATGTAATGGGACAGGACGATAGAATAGGTTGGATACTATTATGGAACATGCTTCCACTGGAAGTAAGGCAAGCCCAATCCGTATCCGCCTTTAATAGACTTGTTAAGGATTTCTACCACAAAGTATAATTTATGTTGTTATTATATCTTTATGCTATATTTTATTGAATTATTATATAATATGTATTGCTTTTAATAGACGTAATATATATCTATGTGTATATATATATATATATATATATATATATATATATATATATATTATGCTTATATATATAATATTACAATGCTTTATGTATTTAATCATGTGTCATAATAATATTAATATATACAAAATGTAACACTTTTAAAATATTGTGTAGCAAACCCTACCCTAGCTTTGTGCCATATTTCTCTTTCCATCCCAAGGTTGTCTGGAAGAGATCGCTGAT
Source organism: Dendrolimus pini (assembly GCA_949752895.1). Lineage (NCBI taxonomy): Eukaryota > Metazoa > Arthropoda > Insecta > Lepidoptera > Lasiocampidae > Dendrolimus > Dendrolimus pini. The sequence continues at coordinate 1,195,182 of OX457132.1, read as the reverse complement.
CGATAAGACCGCCATTTGTACCTAATTCTAAGCTGTTCTTGTGTATTATTTCATAAATTTTATTGTACATATAAAGTATATTCTATTCTATTCTATTCTACATCTACATGTCTGGTGGTAAAAAGATGAGCGAGGAATCAGTTCGTGCACACCGAAGTGTATCCTATTGAAGACCAAGATTTCTAGCTACGCTGTTTCCAGTGCATTGAAGGGATAATCTCAAAAAATACTAGCTTGACGTCGATGCTCTCAAATAAGAAGTGCCGGACACCATGCGAAGTGGAGAAGGGAAATGAGGAAAGCGAACTTCGAGCTTCGAAACGAACGGTCCACATACAACCGGGATTTAACGGGACGCTCTGTTTATGGTTTCGTAACCTTTCTCTTTGGTTTCAACTTCTCCCAATTACTAGTGGTCAGCATTATTTGTCTTTTCCTTCCATACTCCGCTATTCCGACATACGTCCTCTGTCACACCATAAATCACCAGTCATCCTTCTCACACTCCATCCACTCTTTTTGGGTCTACCTTTATATTGGTTACCCGTCAATTTTCCAGATTAACATTGTTTTGTCAATGACTTTTATCCCGATTCATTAGAATCTTTTCTGTACCAGTTCGTCTTCTAAGATCTCCTTACTATTGTTTATTGTTTTAATTTGCTTTGTGGAGCTAAGCTGTGGCATCACTGAGAAGTACTTGCCGATGATCAGTGCTAGTTATGAAACTAGCATTATGCTGAGCAAGAGCCTTTTTAAGACATCACAATTAATTGTAATATGTATTGTCATGTAAGACTTTTTGTATCTTGTCCTAAATAAATATGTTTTCTTCTTCTTCACACATACTAATTATGGTTCCGCAACTGAAATATTGAATTGTTGCGCACTTGGCAGATTGTTAAGTAATTGTTATCGAGCAATAAAAACAAAGCCAATCATCATTGCCATTTAAAATAACGTTTTAAGCCAAAATACCATAATAGTTAACCATCGCGATCCTAACCGGACATGAGCCTACGTGGTGGCCGAAGATTCTAAGTTCAAATGTCACCTCGCGTCCTTGCGCTGGCGGAGATGCGCGGGCGCAGTATAAATAGGAGCCCCCACACCAATCGAGCATCAGTCGCTTGATAGCTTCCCATCGAGTCTTACGACAACAACAAAAAAACCACCCAAATCAAAATGAAATCGGTACGTGACATATTAGTGAATTATTTGTGATCTAATTATTTGTAAGGAATTTTAACTGTCCACCTTCATTGAAGCAAATTGTGTATACGAAAAATATCTTTCTATACATACTTACAAAATATACAAAATAACTTTCTATATATGTATATTTTTCTATCGAAACTTGTATTTTTTTGCTTGAAAGAACTTCTAATTAAAAGTACCTTGTTTAATTTTGAAAAATAGTGAGCATTTGTGTAATCTCATTCAAAGATTGAAATTGGTTGTTATTTAAGTTAAAATCATTTGTAGTTATAGCTATTTATTTTAACATCAACTTTTTAACAATAACACAATACATTTTTTTATATAAAAATTTGCTACATTTTTCAAACATTAATTTTATTTATTACATGACATTATTAAAACATTATTAAATTAACTAAAACGATTAATATCTTCATCAACACTTGAAAACATATTTAATGAATATTTTATATTCATTTAATTAATTTTTATTGATGATGATTTTGATGATGAACCTTCAACTATTGTTCGCTCAAATCTCTTGCAATTTAAACGGTCAAATTGAGCCATTACAATGCTTTATCTAGTATAAATTAAATTCATATAGCGCCCTAATATGATTATAAAGTTAGTGTTGATCATTAAAAGATCTTAGTTAAAATTGTTAGTTAAAAATTAATGTTACATCTATAGCAAAGGTTCTATAATAACTACATATAACTACTAACAGTAATTGATAATGAAAAATAGCAGATTTTGAAACATGCCTGGATTGCCATCATTTCAATTTATAGGTTTATTTTAATATATAAAAATATTAAATTCGAATTCATTTATTCAATGATGAATGTACAGTTAAATAAAATATAATATATATTAACCTTCTTAGGGTATATACAGCATGTCGTTTAATAATTTTCGCGGTTTCACCCGAGCTCTGTTCCTCCCTCGTGGTTTACAGCGTCATGTTATATAGCTTATGACACTCCCTGTTTACGTAGATGTCCAACAGGAAAAGAATTTTGAAAATCGGTTTAGTAGATCCAGAGATTACCCCCCCCCCCCCCCCCCTACAACGTCACAAACTTTACCTCTTTTTAATATTAGTATAGATATAGATACAGTCTCCTATTTAGACCTATACATATTTTCATGGTGATTTTAAATAATACTAGCTTTTGCCCGTGACTTCGTCCGCGTGGAATAGTTAAAAAAAAACCCATTTTGAAACATTCTTCATTGGTGCTCCGCTCGTATTGATCTTAGCGTGATGATATATAGCCTAAAGCCTTCCTCGATAAATGGGCTATCTAACACTGAAATAATTTTTGAAATCAGACCAGTAGTTCCAGAGATTAGTGCGTTCAATCAAACAAACTCTTCAGCTTTATATATTAGTACTAGCTGTCCCGGCAGACGTTGTCCTGCCCATCTACAGGGTCCATTACGATGTAAGCTATCTTATGTTTCAAGTTGGATCAAACTGTACACGGTGTGCAAATTTGATTAAAATCGGTTAAGTAGTTTAGGAGTCGCGGACAAACAACGTGACACGTTATTTATATATATTAAGATAAGATCTTATTAACATTGTCTATTCTCGCGCGAGCCGCGCCTCGTGGGACTCCCGGGTGGCGCAAGAGCTCAGCCACGCCCATGCTATGTCAACAAATCGATGAACCATTATCATCCATAATTAGTCAATATCAGAATAGAGAATGTAAATAATAATGCAGCACAGCAGGAGGCCCTAGCACGCCGCATAGGTTCAACTATCGGAAGTGGCTACATATTTACCGCTTTTGTGGTCAAGACCCTGTGACCAAGTGAGCCTTCATCAAGACCAACCAAATGTTTACCATTCTCACGTGAGCAAAAGACTGGCCTATATTTCGGGCAACGTATTAACGTTGCCATTCAAACGCACCAGTCTTTTGTTGTTTGATTGTGTATATTTGTATAAATAATGTATATAAGACAAAATACATAAATTATTGTATATATTTTTTCCATTGGTTCACTTGTTTAATATACGTTCTGTTTCCATTAGTTCATCGTATTCGCTCTCTTCGTCGCCGCAGCGGTTGCCGCCCCATTGTCGCCTGATGCTGATGCCCAGGTTGTTCGCCAAGTGTTGGACAACATTGGCGTTGAAGGCTTCAGTAGCGGGTGAGTGTTGTGACTGATCAATGCTAGACCGTGGTGGTCGCGAACTGTGCACGCCAGCCCCCTAGACAAGTGGTATTAGCGCTGAACGAATTCTAAGTATTAGGTCATTCGAATACGTTTTTATTCTATTCATTATGTGCTAACGCCACTTGTCTACAACGACTGTATATTTGTGACATTAATGATAGTTAAAAATCATGAAGATTTCCATTACTCATAGTTAAATCGCGACCATATAATGTATATTAATGTACATATTGTTACACTTACAACCTGCTAACAATGGCGAAGGAAAACATCGTGATGCAACCTGCACATCGAAATACCTATGCGTCAAATCTGTCAAGCCGCTTTGGACAAGCGTTGCGTGTATACTATCCTAGAAAAGGAGGCCCGAGCCCAGCAGTGGGACATTTATGGGCTGCTATTATAGTATTTATTATAAACTGCGACCAAAGTGGTGAAGATATTTTATGAAGTGTAATAATGGGGGTTTATGTATAAGTAGTAAATATAAAACAACGACCTAAAACTAGTTCACCCGGCAAATTTCGTACCGCCTCAGAATCAATAAATAAAGAAATGAACATCAAACGTTTGACATTCCAAACCACAAAAATGAAAAAACACTTCACTTTTAAATTTAATTGATTTCTAAATATCAGCCAAATCAGTCCAGCCGTTCTAGAGTTCATGTTCATCATGTTGTTTTCCTTCACTGTCAGCATGTAGTGACTTTAAAAACATACATATTAAACCAGAAAATACCCAGGCGGCGGTAAATATGTGACAGTTGTTAATCTTTACTCTAAAGAAGTATTCAAATTCTCTAAAATCTAAATTTATTCTAACTCTTGAATTTCATTTTGATGAATAAGACCGCTAACGTATATTATAGTCGTTGTATATTAACAAATTGTTGGGTGTCCGTAGCCATGACAAAAAAAAATTAAAAAGAAAAATTAGTTTCAACTATTACTCGTTAAGTCGTTTTTGAGATATAGTGTATTTGAAATCCTTCCTCTATGGTCGTACTTAAATAATGAAAGCAGTAGACGTTTGTCACTTCTATAGAACCAATCAGAATTTGTGTACATCCAAATACTTATTGTCTAAATCTTAATATAGAGAAACATAAAGAAAGTAGAATTCTGAGCCTAGGTTCTCGTAATCAACGGGTAAGGGTCTCAGAAGGCAAGCTACGTTAACTCGCTGGATCCTTGTATTGATCCATTGTCCAATGAACTAGCCCTCTGATCACCTGTCAAGCCGATTAGGCGTTTTGGACCCCACCGCCCAAGTGTTTCAACACCAAACGGCAAAATCTTAGAGAGTTAGAGAGAGAGAGACAGACAGGGAAGAGAGAGAGGGGGGCGGGAGGGAAAGAGAGAGGGAGAGAGAGAAAACACTTTATTGCACACCAAAGTATATAATTACAAAACATACCATATTTACTATATTTTCTAGGCAATACAATAGGCGGCCTTATCGCTCAAAGCGGCCTCTTCCAAGCAACCTAAATCAAAGAAATTTGAAACAGGCGATGTAGGTGGTGCAAGAAAAAGGCAATAGTTACATAAATACGCAAACCAATTTAAGAATTAAATATACACATATCTTATAAAATATATACAGTGATTTATTTCGAAATACATAAGTTATTATAATAAACGTATTAGCATGATTATAGTGTGTTTGTCTACATCTTAATTACCTATTTCACTTTTTTACAGTTACGAGACTTCCAACGGTATCAGCGCGCAAGAACAAGGAGTCTTGAAGAATGTTGGTAGCGAAAATGAGGCTCTTGAGGTCCGCGGTCAATTCTCCTACACTGGCCCAGATGGCGTTGTTTACGCCGTGACCTACATCGCCAACGAGAACGGCTTCCAGCCCCAAGGAGCTCACATCCCCCAGCCCTAAGTTAAATCTTAAATAATCAAGCGTCTAGTCCAAAAATACTCAACTCCTCCATTCCTTGTCCCTTTAACTCCATCCTCCAAGCGATCTGTGATATGATCCCGATTGTTATTAAACAATTACATTAGTAATTTAACTTGGCCTTTCATTATAATTATTACCTTTATCAATTAAATTGAAGACTCTAAAGCCGAATGCGTTTCGGTGCATACATGTATGCACATACAAAGACATATACACACACACACGCACTATAGTGACGTTATAATAATCTCGTTAAGAAACGATTAGGTATCTCTTAAGTAAGAGAATCGGAGTCAGACCCTAATCCATTAATATATATTTTTTTCACTTATAAACGTGTATTACCTGTTGTTCTAAGAGGAGCACAGATAAACAAAATTTGAATGATTAACCCAAAATATTCGGCTAAAGAGGAGTTTATGAGTAAGTTTTTCACTAATCAGCTGCTGAGCAGTTTCTTTAAATTTAAGAAACGATTATAAGAAAGGCTCTAAATGTTATGGTTTTAATATAAAATACAAAAAATGTAAATCAAAACCCGTCCAGTCTCATCAGACGATTGTTGCAGGATATAGATTAGATACACTTTATTTCTAACCTAAAATTAAACAATTACAAAAACAAAATGCATAACTACAATACTTCTTGGCAAAATGGCAGCTATTCCGCGTCGAACAAAAAAAGAATCGCGTAAATCGGATCATAAATCTCAGAGTAATCGGTGCACATACATAAAAAAAAGATTCCAACGAATTACAACCTCCTTCTTTTTTTGAAGTCGGTTAAAAACAACAGACGGTTTTATCGCTAAAAGTGAATCTCTTCCAAGAAACCTGGCTTACAAGAGACAGTTAACTGACTAATCTAGCGATGTAGGTGCGGCAGTAAAACGATAAGACTATACAATTGAAATGTACACTAATTTATACATTTAATACAGACATCCATCCAGACCAATTTCTAAAATGGCATTTGTGTATATACGAAATTATCTAAACAAATATCTAAGTATATACCTAATTTATATACGTAGGATATGATATACCTTAAATTAAATTTGTAATTTTATAAGAAATCAGCTTCTGAATGCTTGTCGGCGTAAAACTCGAGAAGTAGTGCGAAGTAGTGAGAAGTAGTGCGAAGTAGTGGAACGGGAAATTTTAAGAGTTTACTTCTTTCATTAATATCAAACTGATGAATATTGATGCGTAAAGGATTTAACTAATATTTTACAAATAAAAAATTTTTTGTTTGGCTTCTTGACAGTACTTAAACAAACACAAATGTTGACTCTGTCTTGATAATGATCATTTTGAAAGTGTACAAAACGTAAGTCTTCATTATTTCGCCCACATCGACGGTAGCAGGCAGGCAGGAAAGTGGCAAGGAAAGGCTGCTTGAGTATGTAAACCAACTTCATTTGATTATAAACTGTTTACTTTGTCAGTTTCTTGTTTATCAAAAACTGTATCGAACTTTTCCCAGTGCGATACGATATGGATCAATCTATAATAGCATTATAAAACTCCGAGCTATGTTGCAAACGTCGTGGTGGGACGTCTGTCTGATTGCTTTTGGCATAAACACACTTACAAATTATTTATTAATTTATTACTTATTACTTACTTAGACTTCTTCAAGAACCGTAAAGACTACGTCAAACTTACTCTAACTTAATATGAATAGGACCGTAAATATAAAATTGTCGGGTAGATTAACCTAGGAATTATAAAAGTTATTGTTATCATTTATTATAATTACTAATGGTCGTCTGTGGGCGAAATTCGGCCATAATAATTAATGTCAAAGACTATACTTCTATAATCACAGATTTCGCCAGGGCTACAATAAATAAAATAGTTTATATACGTGTGTGTGTCAAATACATGATAGTGTGTGTAATGTTTTTTTAGTTGTTTAATGTATTTTTATGCATAATTAAAATAAAAAAATAGCATTCTGCACACCTTCTCTATATAAACTATATTAAGTATGCGAAATTTCATACTCCTCCGTCCGAGCAATTTTAGTAAAAAGGGTACTTTAAACTTTTTACTGTTTTTGCTTCACGTATATATAGATTATGAATTATAATGGATTATTAATATTGTTGGTTATTACAACCACTTAACAATCCTTGGCAGTTTATGACATATTTCACGAAATGCCACGAACAAAAATAGATTTGATTGCATCATTCATTATTCATTGAGGAATTACAAAATATTAAATTTTAAAGCATAAATACATCGATAAAATTAAAATCTTTTCACAATCAAGTAGGTATACTTGACTGGTGTCGTCAGTATAACTGCGCAACAGTATAATGTCAGAGATCGTTTCTACATTGTTATGCTACACCTGAGATATATTAGTGTTAGTTATTGTGTCACGTGGCTGTAGCCAAGGTATGAACGCGTTATCTGAGATGTGGCATTGTTAATGACGTTACACATTGACAGGTAACTCATGTATACATATACAACTATTGACAGTGTGACGGTACGCATCATCATGTATTTATTATTTTCTCACTTATTAATTATTATTTTTTTATAAAGGAATGGCTGTTCTCCATATAATGTATTCCCTCCTTTATTTCGCATAATATATGTATTTACTACTAATCTCTTTGTATGATATAATCGAATTTTCTTAGTTTGAAACTTTGACAGAGAAAAGAGAGAACTTGAATATTCGTGTTTGACAGAAGAAGACAATGAAAAGATTATTCTCGGAAAAATTTGTGTTTTATATATTTTCAGATGGAGAAAATCTAATTGAGAATTAAATGGATAAACTAATCGTTGTTAAAAATAAATCAATCATAATATCAATGTAAATTTCGGAAACGAATGTTATAAATTTCGCCAAAGAACCAAGCTAAGTTTTCATGTTTTATTTGATACATTAATAGTTTTACTAACCATGTAGACTTACCTGATATCTTGCTTGTTATGTTTTCAGACGTTCTTCTAACGTGACCACGCATTCTTGTCTTTTGTAATGTATTAGTAGTTTAATAATAATTGTTCGTATGCATACGATTTGAATTAATCTTAAGGGCCTGAATAGTAATGTGTAGTTACAATTAACTTCTATTCTTAGTTGTACATATTATAAATAACATTGATTTTGTTACACTTAGTCGGTAGTCTTTAGAAGTATTAGGGTTCCTTAGGTCCGTTTCTTCAAAACTATAATATTATAGGAACGTTTCTATAATTTGTCTAGGCATAAATGATATAGAAATACATAAGCCTTTAATATGAAATCTTACTTAATCTTATGTAAAGATAGGTAGGGTCGTTTACTATCTACTGTCCTATATATTTTAGAACTTAATTAATTACTGTCCTTAATTTATATATTATATGGAGAACGAGCTATATAAGGGTAAAATAATTTAAAGTATGTCTTAATTGACTTGTGCGTTATTAACAGATAAGAATTGTTTGTACATTGTTTTAGTTTTATAGTTAACTAAATGACTAAGGGTTATCTATAAAGCCTCAGTGAGCTAATACATTACTTAGGAGTTATGATACATAGTCTCTTGCGGATAAAAATGTATTAATCTAATTTCATTTAAGGATCCTTAAATATAATATTGTCTTAGGAAACTTAATTAAATAATATTACTTCTTCATAGCCGGGAACTATTTGGGAGATTTTGATGATTCTTTCAAGTAATATGATTATTAGTTACTTTGCTATGGGAGATTAATTATATGTCAATGGAGACTTATAGGAGTTCTTGTCTTGCTGTTGCACACACGTTGTTGGACCTGATTATGGACTCTTACTTGTTGTGTTTGCTGATTAGAGCTGGAGCGTTGATTGTTATTGTCCGATTATTTCTGTTTCAGTGAGCTTGGAGTCAGCCTGCGTAATGAGTTTTCATTGGTTCTGATATCGAGGGATTATTATTGACCTATGGCTGTGAAGTCGGAGTCTTGATTTATAATTGATTAATTAGTCTATTTTATATGTGTATATATTTATATATGGTTTTATAACACTACATTATTACATTACACTATACAACAATCATGCATTCTATATGGGAAGGCTAATTGACTTTAGAAAATTTAAAGTTTATTTAGTTTTTATTGAATTTTAATATTTTAAATACTTTCTTGTTGAGAGAGTCTACTTTGGCACTTGGCTTTGTTTGGTGCAAAGGAGTTGTTGATTACAATTTAAATTTTTGTTAAAGGTTTCTTTTGATTAATTATATTTTCTTAAACAAGCAGCTCTACTGTTACCAAATGTGTATAAAATAGGCATTTAAATATTATTACAAACTGAAGTGACGAGATGGGGGTGAAAGCACATATTGGATGTTTTCATAATAAGTCAGGTTAGGTCCGGGTCTTCTAGAACCTTGGAACTTTGGGCGTTGAATTCACGACTCAACGCTTATCGGTACCGACAAACCTAGGATGGTTATTCGACAATTATCCAGGTTTACCGCGCGTACAGCTTTTAAGCAAATTTAGTTTGTTTTATAATATGTGTATTCACGAGACTAAAAATGGTTTCACATATTAAGATTAACTGAATTGGTAACTGAAGGTTTGGAACTGGTTAAGTCGCGGATCAGCCTGGAGGCGCGTGGGCACCTCAATGACGCCCTAGCTGGTTAGGGGGATAAGCTGCCGTGTTGCAGGAGGATCAATCGTATCAAAACTTATTTTCTTTCACGATATGTGACTTCATGAGAGTCTTAGATGTAGTTAGGCCAAGTGGACTTGACTGAATTGGAAAGGATGATTAAAAATACCTACATTTGAGTATTGTTACCAAGGAAGGCATCTTTGATGCAGAGTATCACCATTTTATGTTAAATTCAACTTAAACTTTACTTTTACGGTGCTATGCTCTCATCTCTTGGGTGCTAGGGTCATTAGATGGATGTAAGGTTTTGCTAATTTACTTTAACTTTCAATTTCATTTTAACTTTCACGGCAAACCTGAAACCTGTCTTTGACAAGGGAATCTATAATATGAGTGAAGTTGTCTCTCGCCAAACTTTAATTTAAAATTTACTTACAATTCATAGAGAGACATTCTGAAACTCTTACTCTGACAATTTAGGGATGGGAATCTTACGAGATGTAGAGAGTATCACTATTTAAACTTCAGTTAACCTTTATCTTTAATTTACTGTGATATTCTTATTACTGCATCAGGGGAGGTCTCTGAGGTGACGTTCCTCATATTGACAATATTATTTGATATTTTGGAAAGGTGACTGAGATGAAATGTTCACTTAAGTCTTTTGGCTTTTCCAACTCATTTTACACACAAGGCACTCCAAACGGGTTTCTTTTAAATGGATAGATCGTACTGCTGGGAGTTTCTTGTCGGCTCTTCTCGCCAGCAATAGTACGTTGTGAACCGACGCTAGTTTTAGATAATGTTTATAATTGATTCAATAAATATTAATTAAAAAATTGGAGGTTCTTCTTTTATCTCGATATGAGCTCTTTTACTGATAGCTAATGCGGTGGCATAACAGAGAGGTGGTTAGGAGGGGTGCCTTACACAAAAATATATAATTTGTTATGAATCTACATTAGAATATCTTTTGGCAAAATAAAGGCACGGGCGTACTCAGGTGATGAGCTTATATCATGAGTAACACATTTATCATAATTCATAAAATGCATAGCATTTTACACTTACAATATACTACTACAATATTATATATATATATATTTTACATCAACCTTTGATAGTCTTCCTGATCTCTGATCGACACTCTTATATAACCTACCTTGTGAACATAGGGTTAACGGTATTGCGACGAGGGTTCCTGCTACTAGATGATCACGATTTATGGCCAATATTACAAGATTTATTCTATGAATAAATTTTATTAATTTCCACTCTATAAATTCTTTATTTCTCATTCTATGCTTCGGCTTGAGTATGTCATTCCATAGTCATTAGACTCAAAAGGGGGTTCGTTACAACAGGTAACTCATGTATACATATAACTAATTTAGCTAAGCATTAACGGCGTTATTTTTAACGTTATAAATTTGACGCCTCATGTGGTACATTGTACATAGTAGATCGCTCCAGCATCTTACACAATCGTCTGTATAACGTTTCAATTTTGCCAAACATGTAAGGAATTTATGGAGATATGTTGCAGTACAAACTTCGTACGTCTCGTCATTATTATAACAATAATAATGTTCTTCTTACTGTGTCTTTGTCTTACTGTTTGCTACAACTCCATTAATTCATCGAAAAGTAATTCTGTAACATACTTCTGTATAAAAATTATAAAAAAAGAACTAAAGATATAAATAGAATAAGAAATATAAAGAAAGAACAATTTTAAGAAAGATCAGTTGCTGGGGAGTTTTTTCCCGCTTCTTCGCCTTAACATAGAATAGAAAGTAAAATCAAATTTTAACTTATATGTATGACCCTCAAAAAGTGTTCTCCAGTGGAACTTAATTTGAATAAAAACGTTTGAATTTGTTACAGTTATATGCCGTTTCTGTCAGAAGTGGTGATATACGTAATGCCTTATTTACGATGCGATATTGATTTGAATTGTGAATGATGTTAAACATCACGTATGAGCATATACTAATGTCGCTCTAAGTTAGCGGCCTTATTTTTTATCTATTAATTTAAATTGTTTTTTAATCTTTTATATCACGTTTCCATTAAAATTATGAGACAGAAATGAACCTCCCAAATTTCTTAAGCCACTATGAATGCACGGTCGGCTACATAAGCGGTCGCAGTAATCGAAATTAGTTTATTGAATTAAAATTCAAAATTTTCTTTATTCAAAATAAGTTATAAGTCCAACAGGAGAACACTTTTTGAAGGTCATCAAAGGTCGTCAAAATTTAAATCTCCTTCCCAATCTGTGTCCAACGCTTCGCAACGTGCTATTGCTGTTAACAAACTCCCCAGCAACATGTCTAGCTAAAAATTGTTTTTCTTCCTATATACCTCCTATCCCAAGACCTTTTTTAATCGATTTCCAAAAAGAGGAGGTTCTCAACTTGGTCAGTATTTTTTTTATGTATATACACCGATTACTCTGAGATTTATGATCCGATTTACGTGATTCTTTTTTAATTCGATGCAGAATAGTTGTCATTTGGTCCCCTAAAAATGTAATATACTTTGGCCCAGTAGTTTTCATTTTAAGTACATTTTTTATGAAAAAAATAATTGCAATCCATTCCATATGTACACCGTTTACGCTGAGATTTATGATCCGATTTACGTGATTCCTCTTTAGTTTGACGCGAAGAAGTTGCCATTTGGTCCTCTAAAATTTGACATAGTTTGGCCCAGTAGTTTTCATTTTATGAAATTTTTTTCCGTTCCCGTTTTTTGGGACCCATATTTTTTAAGGCACGCGATACCTATCGTAGGCTTACCCATAGCTAGACACTAAAAAGTAACAAAAAAAAATCTTCGTTATATATTATGTATACTATATTTTGAAAATTACTAAGCACCGACTTTAAGATGTTTTAGATAATATATATTAAAACTAAGATATTATAATTAAAAATAGCTTTAGAAATAAGTTATTTTATACTTTTTAGTTTATGAAGTCGGTTTTTTTGAAAAAGAAGTTTTTTTATAGATACATTTTATACAGAAGTATGTTATATAATTATTTTTCGAAAAATTAATAGAGTTGTAGCAAGCAGTGCATACTCAGAAAGACATAATTAAAGGAAAGTAAAATCTTATTATTATTTCCAAGGTTGCTATTATGCAATAATTACAAGCCCTTTGAATAAACACAAAAAGTTATATATTGTTTATTACGTCATAATCAAGAATACCTTTAAGGTAATGAATGTGGTACGGATTTTGCTTGAAAAGGCTTGAAGTGAGACAATAAAATTTATAACAGAGATGACCTTTAAAGTTATGCCTTGTAAGCCATTTTGCATCATTCTTACAACATAATTGAATTCATATGTCAGATTTCTACGCACATTGGATATAATCGGAATGTTTATTGATATAAGTGACACGCACAAGAATAACTATTTTTTTTTGAAGTGAAACTTCTATATAGACGGGGTCTTACGATTTTTTGCTCAAGAAAAAGCGTCACAGCCGTGTGTTATAATACTTACATTTTTAAACTCGTGATATCTTTCGAATGGGATGTCCGAATTGAATAATTCAAAAAGTTATATAAAGGTATTGAAGCAGTCTTGAATATGAAGTAATTTATTTTGATAAGGGTGAATACCGATATACAAATAAAGAGCCTTTTCTAACGGCGGCATTTTAATTAATTTTTAAAATAAAAGAACACTTATTGTGGCATAACTATAATAGTTAGACATATGATGTCGCGACACTTTTTGTAAACAAAGATGTGTTCTGCAAAGTCGTAGTACATTATTTTTAAATTTATTATTAAAAAGTATCCTACAGTATTTACATAAATTTAAGGCCCCACAATACATAATAATAAATCTAAACCAAAAATGAATACTTATAATCTAGAAAAAGAACAGAAACATAAATAGCAAGTTACACTACACCAAAGTTAATTATTTAATCTATTTAATAATGACACCTCTTAACGTTAAACTAAACACAACTAAATGATTAAATCTAAATATGAACATTACATTCCTTCATTACATTCACCCCACACAACATTTTATAAAACTGAAAATACAATATACAAGCATAAAAAAGTGTGTGTGTGTACTTATGTACACGCGTTAGAAGTTATACTTCTTTGGCGTAACAAGATAAAAATCTTTTCAAAAATTTAATCTTCCGCCTTATTCTACGTCTGTAGAAAAACGACACTAACAATAGAAAAACTAAAATGTTGACTATAGCTAACTTCAGGATGTCGGTTTTTCGTGACGATGTGCGCGCGCATCGTAAAAATTTACTCTCATCATTTTTCCCTAACGCGCCAAAAGAAGTATAACTTCAATAAATAAATGTACAATGTAATACAATGCAATAAAAAGAAAAAGAAAGTGTAGCTCTAAATTGGTCCTAACTCAGCATGTTGCTGGTTAAGCTAACCAGCGCTGGTCTTCCGGTAGGGCCATTCAAGTGACATACACAGCAGACACTGAAGCAAATAAAATACTGTTACATACCGACAAAGACCGCACACCTGCGTATTGTAAAACGAATTCTGTTATTTACTTCGTGTTTAAGCTTTAAAAACATCTATTGTTATCGTACTTATTTTATGGCTGTAATTAGTATCGAACGAATTAATCCTTGTTTTTATTGCATTGCGTCGAAGCTTGCCAGATGTGCGTGAACGGGGGCCCCTTTGTCGGTATTATACAGTTTAGTATAAAACAATGCCCGAACGGAGGGGTGGGCAGTCAAGCGACGACTACGATACTAGTAAGACGTGAAGTACTTTCGATTAGCGACATAGTGACGGACTTTGCGCGTGTTGAATTGCATTGAATCGTTCAGTGTGAACTGGTTGCATCCAGTTTTATTTTGTACTTGTTTTATACGTGTTTGTACAGTTCTAATAAACTCTATAGTAATTCCAACGGCATTTACTTTAATTCGAGTCCTGTAGCTCGTAACAATACAAAGTGAAAAAAAAGTATAAAAGAGAAGAAAATAACTTATTATAAAACTACGTTTTAACGGTTTTAAGCGCGGTAATTTATTTGATTTTGGTTTATCCGACGTTTCGGCCGCTTTTCAGTGGCCGTGGTCACGGAAGACAAAGATGACATTTGTCTAACGTGTATTGTCAAAGTTTTTATTCAGCCTACCGCCAACTTGTTCATTTTAATTATTTAGTTTTAATTTTGTTTATGGATATTATTTACTCTATGTGGGCCTAATCTAATTTACCACCGCTTCACAACATGTTGTGGCTTGAAGAGAAGAAACTCTTCAGCAAACATGCCTAGTTCTAAAGCTGAAGAGTTAGACAAATGTCATCTTTGTCTTCCGTGACCACGGCTACTGAAAAGCGGCCGAAACGTCGGATAAACCAAAATCAAATAAATTACCGCGCTTAAAACCGTTAAAACGTAGTTTTATTATGTGTACAAGTCGCGAAAACTTAAGAAAATATTAAATAACTTATTTCTAAAGCTATTACTAATTATAATATCTTATTTTTAATATATATTATCTTAAACACCTTAAAGTCGGTGCTTAGTAATTTTCAAAATAAAGTAATTTTTATGTTTTACTTTGCACCGAGTTCAAGATGTTTTAGATAATGTATATTAAAAATAAGATATTAAAATTAATAATAGTTTTAAAAATAAGTTATTTTATACTTTTTAGTTTTTGAAGTCGGTTTTTTTAAACGAAGTTTTTTATTATTATGTGTTACTTTTTAGTGTCTAGTGCCTACGAAAGGTGCCGCGCGCCTTAAAAAATATAGGTCCCAAGAAACGGGAACAAAAAAAGTTCGTCAAATGAATACTACTGGGCCATACTATGTTAAATTTTTAGGGGACCAAATGGCAACTATTTAGCATCAAACTAAAGAGGAATCACGTTAATCGGATCATAAATATCATCACTGTAATCGGTGTACATATAGAACGGAATGGAATTTTTTTTCATAAAAAATGTTCATAAAAGGAAACCTACTGGGCCAAAGTATGTTAAATTTTTAGGGGACCAAATGGCAACTATTCCGCGTCGAACTAAAAAAGAATCACGTAAATCGGAAAATCGAAAAAAATATTCCAACGAATTGAGAACCTCCTCCTTTTTTTGAAGTCGGTTAAAAAAGAAAAATGTGCACAACAATTGTAAAAATATTAAATATTATTAAACAAATGTCATTATGGAAATAAGAAAGGATATAAGGAAAATTAATTTTCTTCGCGGTCCGCATAAAATAGGTCGGCGGTTCGAATGCGGACCGCGGTCCGCCATTTGGCGACCCCTGCTCTAGACCAGGGGTGGTAGCCATCCAGACGGGCAAACCCTACCATATGGCTGTGGGTTGTTTTGTCGCCTAATACAACAGGCCGCCTGCCCGTAGGAATATCTATTCTAAAAATGTCTTCAATCTTTTTTCGTTTCCATTCTTCCAATTCTCCATTGCAGCTTCTTTCTTCATCGCCCCATTAACTTCTATAAAAACTTATTTGTCTATTTAGTTATACACTCTATATCACTTATCAATTCCTAAGTTCTCTAAGATAATGACGAGGATGATGAGAAGCAAAACCACGATTTTTGTGGTTTTAGTCCTGAGAATCATGTTAGAGATGCAAGATATACATGACTTCCCTAAGTAGAAGGTGCTCGTAAGTGTTTAATCTGAAGTGGTGATGGTAAGTGCAATCTTAGGTGATTGCACTAAAAAATTAACCGTGTGAGTAGTTTCTGCAAATGTGTGACCTTTTCAAGAGGCAAGACCGTAGACCTTCACCTTGTTACACAACAATTGTGCCAGTCATACAAAAGCGAGAATGTAAAGTCGAGTCGATATAGCGAGCGGGAAAAGAAATTAATCTCAAAGAATTAAAAGTTTTACAAGTAGCTACCTTGCGTAAATTACACCCAGTGAAAGTCAGGGTGAAATTTTCTCTTGTACATTTCAAGTTAATAAATCAATATTCAATATTTCTAAAATGATATGTATATAATGTGAATAAGTGATTTTTAAATGTCAATATATAATTTATGATAGTTTGTTCATTTTAAGGCCGCGAAGAGCAGAGTGTAAACGAGTTCTATAAACGTGGTTTTTTTTATATACAAAAACACAGATAAATGAATATTTAGTTATGTTTAAACTTTTAATGAATATTGTTACTTGAAATCTTATTTTACACTTTTATTTAACTCTATAATTTACTTCAGTCTGTAGTGAAGTATATAATCCATACTAAAATATAAATGCAAAAAGCCTTCTCTGGATCTCTTGAGAAGGAACTGTATTTATATGGCTCTTCTTATTTATAACTCTTTGCCAAATAATATTATAAACGCACCCCTAAGAAAATTAACTGTAATCTTAATAAAGTGGCTGATTAAGGAGTGTTTCTATATTGTACATGAATTTCTTAAAAAAAGTGCCTGTCGTTATTATCTATATGTAAAATCGTATTGATCTATTTGTTATTATTTCTCTTGACATTAATTACTTATATTTTATCGAAAATTCACTTTTTTTATTAGAATATTTATGTTAATTTAATTTTAAATTTCAATTAATTCATTTTGTACACCACTATGTGGTAGAATGTACTGTGCATCTACAATCGTATAACACCTGTATAAACTACATTCTTGCAAATAAAGATATTGATTGAAAATATAATGCATAAAGCCTCAACGTTTTTTGCCAGCTTTCGCTACCTCTTATGAAAATCTCTGTCCGCTATCCGTTTAGCACGTACTTCTTATCATAATCACCGTTACAACACAGTGACTTTAGCAAGTTTACCGTGAATGACAAACACATAAATAATCTTCCTATACAAGAGTATTACTAAATCCATAATGCACTTTAAAGTCTGTGTTCATGCCTATGACAGCTCAGAAGCGTGAAATACTTATTCTAATTTTTGATTTCGTAAATAATTGTGTGTTTAGAAGTCGTGGTAGCGTAATGGCTAGCGCACACGTCCCAATCTCAAAGGGCGCGGGTTCGATCCTGGCCGGAACGCATGCACCACTTAGGTAGTTTTCTGACATAAAGTGCATATTGTTATATGTGTGCACATTGAGGTAACCGATGTGTGAAACCTGCCAAGCCGCCTTGGGCAAGCGTGACGGGTATACTGTCCGTTCCCATATAGTGGGAGGCTCGAGCCCAGCAGTGGGATATTTATGGGCTGCTATATTATATATTATATATATTATTATGTTTAAACAGTTACATACAGAAGTAACGGTTACTATATATATACTTATATACACTATAAGAGTTTGACCTATTTAACCAACTTCTCTGTGAAGTGGTGAAAATTATAACTACGGCGTCCATGTATTAATGTCAATAGAATTGGGGTTGCCAGCTTGAGAAAAACTATTTCCGCAGCATAGAAATTTCCTAAATTGCAGCGATTAAAATATCGAAATCCTTCTTGTTCTTGTTCTGGGAATAGAAGATTTAATCAGTTATACCTTGTACTTATTTTAAACAATTAATTATAATATTACACTTGACAGTACATGTTTTAGGCCGCGGTGAATGAATGGAAGGGGCGATGGCGTGGTGAAACAAAAGGAGGCAAAGGTTTCATGTCTATAATTTCATCACTTGTGAAAGTGTGTTTGTTTATTGTTCTTTCATTTTTCGAATAATGTATGTATCGCCTCATGAAAATGATTCATTTATAAACTATGGCGTAAATAATCATATGGTATTATAGTTTATTTGAAGTGAGTAATTTATTGGTTAACGGTCTTGTATCTCAAACAGGCGTTTTAAATAACTTGGGTTTAAGTCCTACTCGGGAAGCACGCAACACTTAGGTAGTTTTATGACCTAATAATGTGTTTATTGTTACAATCACCACGTGCTGGCAATGAAGGAAATTTCAGTAATATCTAATCCATCACTCTGCCTTAGATAGACGTGGCAGGTATACTGTCCGTTCTCCTCTAGAAATGCCGAAGCGCAAACCCACCAGTGGGTGTTATTATGCGTGGGCTGTTATTATTATTTTTCTAATTTAATGTTGAGGTCAAAACAGTTTATTATTATAGTTTTTATGATTATTGTTGTTAATATTAAGTGTTAGTTAATTGTTATTTTTGGTGTATCTTTTTAACCGACTTCGAAAAAAGGAGGAGGTTCTCAATTCGTCTGGTTTTTTTTTTTTTTTTTTTTTGCTTTTTTTTAATGTATGTTCGCCGATAACTCCGTGATTTATGATCCGATTACGTGATTCTTTTTTTGTTCGACGCGGAATAGCTTCCAATTGGTCCCCTAAAAATTTGCCATAGTTTGGCCCAGTAGTTTTCATTTTACGATCATTTTTTTGTTCCCGGTTCTTGGGACCTATATTTTTTAAGAAGCGCGGCACCATTCGTAGGTCCACCCATACATAGCTAGACACTAAAAAGTAACAAATAAAATTTAAAAACTTCGTTTAAAAAAACCGACTTCAAAAACTAAAAAACTAAAATGTATGAAATAACTTATTTCTAAAGCTATTATTATTAATATATATTATCTAAAACATCTTGAAGTCGGTGCTAAGTAAAACATAAAAATTACTATATTTTGAAAATTATTAAGCACCGACTTTAAGATGTTGTAAAAATGTGGAATTACATCATACAATATTTGTGTAGTATGACATAATGATGTGCGTTTTAGACTTTTAATAAGTATTAACTTACTTAAGTTGCTTTGAATGTGGAGGCTTCTAAAGTCAACTTATTTTAAAGTTGGTCTGCTTGGCTGAATGTATTATATAGATTTATTTATGTCTGCTTGACTGAATATGTATTTTGTTGTATAAATATGTATTTTATTTTTATAATTTCTTAGAATGTAATTTGTTTCATGAATCAATAAATTAAAAAATAAATATAAGGGCTAAACCTACGCGTTGCCAACCTTTATGGTAGGATGGAGGTGGCGGTATAAGAGAGAGGGAATAGAAGAGATGAGGTAGAGGGAATAAAATAGGAACAATGGGATAGACAGAATGGGATTGGAGGGGTAAGTGGGCAATTGGAACTTTCACTTATCGTAAGAAACCCGTTTAGCTTAAGCCTACCTGTCTGATGCCGATATTCTGTTTGAAAGACAGAAGGAATTTATTTTGTAGAAAAGCGACAATACAAGGATGTAGAAATAATTTATACACACATTTTTTGGAGTTTCCTCCAGCACCGCGCTGATTTTCAGCGCCCATCACCCCAGTAAAGGTAACAAATAACAGTAAAAAAGATTCCGACGAATTGAGAACCTCCTCCTTTTTTCGAAGTCGGTTAAAAAGTAGTAAGAAAGTAACACAGTACATAAAACATAAACCAGATATGACAAACACGCGCACAGAGAATAAAAAGAAGCATTATTCTATATAATAAAAGAAGATAAAATATACAAGTAAACAGATCTATAATAACTACAATACCAGTACGGTAATCAATTCAAAGGAAAAGCCTTCAAAGTTGCATGTCTTTAAAATGAGTTTTAAATAAAAGAATTCACATTCTTTACAAGGAAGTCAAGATACAATACCTAGAAATCACGCATGCATGTTTGCATGATATCACATCAACCGGCCCAGCCTAAGGGTCCCTTTCCACCAGAGATGTTGCTATACAGCGTTGCTTTGAATGCGTTTGACATCCACCAATCATATTCATTGGTTCACATAGCATAGCACTGGTGGAAACTTATTCAACCCTCTCTTTTCTTTCACCATATTCCAATGAATTGGGGTCGGCACAATATGTCTTTTACTTTCGCACTCCTCTATTTTGACATACATCTTCTGTCAAACCACAAATCATCATATTATCCTTCACACAATCCATCCATCTTTACATTTGTACCCATCCATCTTGTAGTTTAACGTTATTTTTGTCACGTGACTTCCATCCTTTCTCATTATATACCCATACCACCTTAATCTTCTTCCTCTCAATTTTACAATCACGCATGCACGGGAAATTTATTCAACTAAGCTAGGTTTTTTGTATAGGATGCGTGCTGTAGTTGCATCCCTGTTGTTCATACGTCCCATAGATCGAGCTGTGCATGAGCATCTTCCTTGCGACGTACCATTTTCATAGTGCATCTTACTCGCTCCGCTACATAGCTTAGCATCAGTGGAAATGCTCAAATAGTTTCGTAGGTTAGCTTTTACTCTTTCGCAACATAGCCGCATAGCACATCTCTGGTGGAAAGGCACTTTAAGAGTTGTAATCGAGATAATAATTATTCTAGCATAGCATTCAAGATAATTATTCCACCACTTCAAAATGTTTTGGGGATAGTTTAAAATCCATTTTTATCGCTTTGTAAACGTTTTATTGTCATTTACATAAATTTAATTTACATAAATCTCGGGCAGTTTCAATGATAATTATGTGAATGTATGGACATTTCTGTCTTGTAATTTAAAAAAATCTGGTTCACTGCCGGTTGCTAAGCTAGTATGACCTTGATTTAAAATGGACGCTCATCAATCGAACTATTCAAAATAATAATTAACTCAAAAGATTACGAAATATTCTATTATGTCAAGATCCCAGAGCGATCAGACATAACTTATTTTCACATAGATGAAACCTTAGTTTCTCAGTAGCGTCTCATGCTCTTTGAATACCTGTGTGATTGTGGAGCTTGCCTTGTGACACCCGGAGAGCTCCGGCTCTGGCCCTCTCACTCAACGATAAGACCCACCAATCGCACCTCACTCATAATTGACACAAGTAGCCACACAAGACTAGCTCAGGCGTGTTGCTGGAGTTTCTTTCACCACTTCTTCTCTACCAGCTGTAACACGTTGCGAAGCGGTAGTAAAGATAGACTTGGATTGGCTCTGCCGGCGGAGTCCATAACTTCTCTCCACTTTTGCACTTACGCCTATTGGTTTAGTCCATTCAGTCTTTTATGGCTTAATTTGATGGGGGCATTGGGCCTCCGCTCCCACGGAGTCGGGAAGCCCATCAAGCTCAGTATCGCTGAAACAGCTATCGGCGGCTATTGAGCTGGTTCTTGCATAAAAAAATAGTCGGGCATGGGCTTGCGAAGCATGATAAAAGCCACGGTGAAAGACCTTCCCTTTAATACGATGGAACATCTCATTTCGCTCCTCTACCTAGTCGGGTCATTCATACAATAACATCTCTTATTCCATTTCAATTAATGCCATCTTCCCTATAACATCCCTCTATCCCATGTTAAAGGCTGGTGAAGCGTTGGATTCGCCCCTGGGGTCCAATTCTGCTGTTACTATGTCGTTAAATCTTCAGACACTCATCTCAATCATAGATTTGCCTGATTTTTTATTATTCCCAATTATCTATTCTATAAATATTAATAAGCGAAGACTTGCGAAATACATGTTTAAAATTGTCGGTAGCTTTTCATCAATCATTTCGGTTGACTCCATTTCTGCTAATTGGAATAACAATTTTTTTCTACTATTATTCCGCCGCGATGAAAGAAGATATTGTGGATTTAGTAGAATATGATTTTTGTAACACTAGGACACTATCGCCAAAGTATTAAATAAAATAGGAGAATTGTGTTGCAAACGTTTGTAGGCGATGTTTGCTAGCTGCACAATAAAAGAAGCATCAAGCGCAAGAAGATGAAATGAAAAGTAATGCTACATAGGTTACATTGAAATTAAATTGTCATAAAAATTTAAGCTCTTGAGTACAGTACTGCCGACTCGCTATCACTACATCGCCACGGAGACACCACCGCGCTGCTATTCTTTGAATTAGATAGAATTCCGCCCACCACGGAATTAATTCCGCACCGGATTAAAATTCTGTAGCGTTTTGCAGATTTGAACGGCGCTATTCAAATTCAAATTCAAATTCAAAAGTTTTTATTCAAAATAAGTTCCACTAGAGAACACTTTTTGATGGTCATACATATAGGTTAAAATTTTATTTTACTTCCTAGTCTACGTACACCGCTTCGCAAGGTGTTATTGCTGTTAAGGAGAAGAAGCGGCAAGAAACTCCCCAGCAACATGTCTAGCTAAAAATTGTTTTTCTTTATATTTGTTGTTCTATTTTTTTTTATTTTTTTTTAAGTTTTATACAGAATTGTGTTACAGAATGACTTTTGAAGAATTAATGGAGTTGTAGCAAACAGTGCATATTCAATAAGACTGAACGCAATAAAAGGATAGAAAATATTATTATAGTTATAAATATGAAGACATACCGTACAAATTTTTTTTTTGCAACATATCTCCATATATTCCTTACAAATACGGCAAGACAAAAACGTTACACTCGTACAAAACACAGTATAAGAGGTTGGAGCGAGCTGCTATGTAAATGAAGCTAGGCATCCAGCTATATCTCAATATGAATAATATTAGTCTTTGACTATTGACCTTTTGAGATCCCGTTTTGTAACTGCAACATAAAATATAAAGAAAAGTTATCAAAAATATATACATCTTTTTCTCTCATCGTATTTTCGTGATGATACCTATTCTAATATCGAACTAATTTAAAAGGTCAAAACAACTCAGCCTAGACTAGAGGTGTGTAGATTCGGATGGATACGAATCCTAGGACCTACATTCGTTCGAATACAGGTCTAATCGAAATTGTGAGACCACAAGACCCGCATCTACATGCACAGGGATCCGATTATGGAGTCGCAGGTGTACGCACCCGTACCGTCAATTATAATTAGAAGTGCCCTACATTTTGGTTTAACGGATCAGTGCACTCTAAAAACTGCAGCAAACTGTTCACTAAAAAGGAATAAAATAAAATATATATTCTTTTAGTACAATAAGTTTATTTTCAATGGAAATGAAAGTAACTGATAGTATAATTATAAACTAATTTGATATCGACAGATTACTTAGATCTCTTAGCTGGCACTCACACGATTGTTTATTTTTGCAATTTTGATAGTGAAAAAGAGTCAAGCAGTGACAATTCTTTTTTTTATAAGTTTATTATGAAGTAATGTTTTGATATATGTAAAGTTATTATAAGATTTCATAACAGGACATATTTTATATTTTTTTCTTTATCACGAACATAAAAAGTAAATGCTAGTAATCAAACTTGTAAATAGATGTTAGTATTAAGATAGTTCTACACACACATACATTATTTTCTAATGGCATAAATATAAGTTTAGTTTTTATAAACAACGTCCCTATAATACCCTATAGGGTAGACCTCAAAATATGACAAATGAGGATGTGATATATATAAAAAATGTATAACTCCATAGTCCGCTGCACATGATGATCAGAACCATATGGGTCTTGGTGTGCCTTTCCACCAGAGATGTGCTACGTGAAAATATAAATCTAAGTTACGAAACTATGTGACCACTGCTGCTAAGCTGTATAGTTTTTTTAAAATATTAAATAGGTTTGCGTTTGACCACGATCACGTTAAATGCCGGACGATGATGCGGTGAAGATGGAGCACGCTTACCTAGATAGTACCTATTCACACGAGACTTGAAGACACCCGGATTCTACTTTTGGGGAAACACGGACTCTGGTAGTGCATCCCACAATTCTGCCGTACGTAGAAGAAACGTGGAGGCGAAACATTAAGTACGTACTGGCAGCGTTTCCACTGTGAAACGATGGCGTAGACCAGAGCGCATTGTAGTCCGAAGATGGAATGATGTAGGGGGAATCAGGTCGTACAGTTCAGCCGCACACTCTCCGCACATAGCGGAGCGAGTAAGATGTACTATGAAAATGCGCCTCCGCAAGCTATGCGATGTATCGACAATAAGGAAGACATGCATGTATAGCACACATGCATACCATGCATCCATAGCATGCATCTATAGTAAGCATCTATAGCACGAATCTTTAGCACGCATCCAAAGTACGCATCTTTCGTTACAAAAACTTATCATAGTTGAATCGTCAATGCTATGCTGTTTTATATTTATTATATGTATTTTATCCGTGTAGGGACGGAGAAAGAATATAATTTTTTGCGGCCGAGCGACCTGTCGTAAGAGGCGATAGAACAACCCACAGCCAGGTGGTAGGGTATTCGCCCGATTGGATAACTACCACCCCTGGTCTAAAGTATGTCGACATAACAACCTTGAGTTGTGTTCCGGCATTAGTGATCAAGTTCCAGTCTCCCTTAAGATTTCCCTGAAGATTTTTAAGATTTGATTGCAGCGCATTTGTAGCACCTTTGGTTTTGCAAATGTCCATAGGTGATTGTAACCGCTTTCCATCAAGTGGGTCGTCTGCCTGTCTGCTGAACTCCTGCAATAAAAAGAGATGTGTAGCATTGAATATGATTGGTGGATATCAAACGCATCCATAGCACATCTCTGGTGGAAAGGTGGCCTCACGGATACCGGACCTGGATTTTCATCTTTAGGCAAGGATTCATGATGATATGCAGTTCCGAATTGTACTCGCATACATCTCTAGTCTAAACTTCCTAATTATGTAGATAGACTAGACTTAGCATAAATTCAATAATCAGGTTTTTCCCTTCGATCACGTTTTTTTGATAATAATTTATGAGTTGGATATACTTTGCTAAATGCTAAGGAAAACTTGCTTTGCCTTTTAGAATATACTAGTCGCTGTTTGCGGTGCCAACTTTATTAAAAACAGATTATAAAATTATACGAACATACAAAATTCGGAGGTGATCTGTGTGTTTAAAATGAATTCCAAATTAAGTAAAAATTATTTATACATATGTTACTACGAGAGATTGTACATAACTTTTTCGGCAAATTAGCTCAGAAAATGCATTTACAAAGCTTGTATACATTATTCGAAAGCTAAAAATTACGCACCATACAACGGAGCGTGTGGTAAGATAGGTACTCTCGCCTAAGTAACTTTTTTACGCAAGAATTGCGTATCTATTACGGTTTTATTTGTAATTTCCTTAAAAGTATATAATAATTCTTATTAAGGAGTTTTATATTACGAGAATAAACAAGCTGAATAATCGAACTTCCTTGGAAGTGCTTTTGATCAATATATTGGTCTCACTTTAATACTATAGAGAAAATGAGACGTCAAAGATTGTCGCGACTTTCCGACTGATATTTGTTTTATTACCTATTGTACAGTTTTGTTACAAATGTATTGAAAAATGTTTACTTTTGAATACTTGTTTGTAAACACTAACTCACCACAATAGTATTTAAATGACTGTTTTTAATCGTTCTCAGTTTGATTGTTTAGCTTGTCTATTTAATCTGATACACGTCTTAGGGTAGGTTCAATCACCAGATAGAATTTATTCTATAGAATAAAGCATAACATGGAAAAATAAAAAATGACAGTTGCATGAACAAAACAATTGATTTATTTTACTTTTGAATTTAGTTAGGTTATAATTTACGGGTTGTCTGGAAGAGATCGCTTTTTAGCGATAAGACCGCCCTTTGTACACAATTAAATTATTACTAGTAGTCCGTAAGTTTTCTGTAATGGTGTACAATAAAGTGTTATCTATCTATCTAATTTATTGGACTGATATCTTTTATCTGATGGTAGAAAAATCGGCCCTTAATATACTAAATTGGAAATAAAAGACTTGATTTTTAACTGATTAACTTCAAAAATATGTTTTTAACAGCTAAATTGTAAGCATTTTCCCGTCTGGATTGCTACTATTAACGCGATAGTTTCCGGTGATTTGACGAAATAGTAATAGCAGAATTGGGTCCCTGGTCTCACAATCATATACTTCTCAGTACCGTATATTATGACTGGCACAAGCGCAATTTAGGTAGTAACGAATTGAAGTATGGGGGCAGTGATGAAGAGTAAACCTTCTACACGCGCCATACACAAGCAATATCATTTGTAATTACTGATATCAATCAATTGAAAACACAAACATAAACTAGTCGATTTTATTATGTGATAGTATAAAGTAAACTGATGATTTACAAGTGACGACATGCTTACGATTTTTACTTAATTAAAAAATAAAATCAAAAGATGTAAGAGAATTTCTCAGTTTAGCAATAGTATGTTATACTAATAACATTTTTACGAGTTGGCGGGACTCGAATTAAAACGCTGTTAGAATTATTATAGAGTTTATTAGAACTATACAAACACGTATAACACAGGTACAAATATAACCGAACACAACAAATCCAAACGTAATGCAGAAGGACGTAATTCAACAAATCGCGCAAAGTCCGTCACTATTAGATTCCCGAATGAACACATGTCACGCGCGTATAGTAGTCGTAACTTAACTGTCTTCTCTCTCCATCAGGCCGTCGTTTTATACTTCACAAATACAAATGTGCCCGCCGGCAACGTCGACACAATCAGCTCGTAATCGTAATCCGAGACACCTGGATAATGATGCATTCGCAAGCGGCCGTAAACGAGTACAATAGAACAACAGGCTGTTCCCTACAATAACTAGAATAATAAGACTAAAAGAAGACGATCATAAAAAGATTTCAATTAGTTCAAATGCCGACAGGTAATAAAATGTGCTTCTACAGATCTGTACGTGGAATTTGTCTTTGTCGGAGCTTAGGTGGTAACAATATACACTTTATACACCTAACTGTCTCTTGTTGGGAACGTTGCCAAATTTTCGAAAAGACTGGCAGCGTTACCGCGTTAGATGGTTATGCAAATTCTTTGACCAATTAAAAAAATAATTTCATCAAAATCCTGGAAACCGATTGCAGCGTCACTTACGCCCAATTCGAGTTTGATTAGTCGGATAGTGTAAATCGGGTTTTCGTTGCAACGGCGGCCAAGTCCCAGAGCCGGTTACGAGATTATTAAATAATTTTATACAACTTTATACATACTATATTTATAAGAACGTCTTCAGGTGTTTGCGAACGAAGTGGAAAGCGAATGTCAAGGACAGATTAAAAAATGTCACAGCATTAAAATTATTCTTTTTCTATCAAATATTTTAGAGGTTTTTTGTTACAATATATATTAATTCCGTCATGTTGTTTATGTATGTCAAAACAAGTTTATTCGTAGACTGTTAGGAATGAAATTTGGAAGGAAGGTGTTTTTTGTAAATCATTACAATATTTTTTTAGAGACTGTTAGGATAATGAAGGAAGGTTTTTTTGTTTTTGTCTACACACAACTACTACAATATTCTTTAGCAAAAACAAAATCGACTTTAAAGTTAATTTGCACAGAATAAATATTTTATACAATGCCTAGAAGCAGTTAGGGCATTTTGCAATGTTGTTGTATTTTATGTTTCACTGACTTCAACAATAGTTTTTTAATTTAGTTGTAGAATTATTTTTTCATTGAGTCGGTTTTGTTTTTGTTAAACAATTTTTTATTTATTTATTAGATTCTTGAATACCTGTAGAAATAATATTTTAAGTGCCTGTAGGAATTATAATACGGGCACAAGTATACAGTTTGCGTTTGCTACTTGCTCTCGATATCTCTTGGATCCGTTTGGTTTGCAACGCGTTCGATCTAGTCCTGGTGTTGCAAACGTTTATAGACGACAGTAGCCGCTTTTCATGAGATAGGCCGTCTGCCAGGTTGCTAGCTTTGCAATAACAAATTGACGCGTTAATTAATATGCAGGTATGCGTTACTGGCTGTTAAAGACCAACTAGTATTTTAATTATCGTAAAAACATTAAAATTTATTGACTTACATCTTAATGTACAAGTATAATTAGCAAGGTGCTTGTCAGTCTACATAGTGTAGGGTTCTTTCTTTATAGTTGTCGTTATTTGACTTCGGAACCATCATTTATGGAGTACTGGGTCCCAAGTCTGTAACTTTCACAAAAAAACCATGCTATTCGACTGATGATCGTCAAATATAGATAGGTAGCCACTAGCTATTCGATGACAAAATTCAAAGTCTCAAACATCGACGCAGGGTTGCTGGTTTTTTTTATTTTTTTTATTGCATGGCTTCAGTAAACAGGTAGACCTGATGGAAAGCGGTTACTGTCGCCTATATACATTTATAGCACCAAAGGATACGCTACGAATGCGCTACTCTCTAAAGAAAGACTGGAGCCTGGCCACTAATGCCGGAACGGAACTCAAGGTTGTTATGGCGGCATACTCTTAACTAGGGGTGGTAGCCATCCAGTCGGGCAAATGCCCTACTACCTGGCTGTGGGTTGTTTTTTCGCCTCTAACGACAGACCGCCCTAACGCAAGAAATTATATTCTTTCTCCGTTTCTGCACGGATATTCCTCATCGGGATTTCTGTCGGATACATTTTGGATAGCGTGCATTGGAGTTTCTCGATCTTATCCCACCATCTCTCTTCCATCATCAGAAAATCAGACGTTTGAAATGCCAGGGATGAGATGCCAACGCGTTGCTAACTTATGGGATGGGATATATGATGAACGGATCAGACAGGAAGAATGGCACGGAGGGGATGAGACAGGAATGAGCCCATCCATCATGAGGGAGGGAATTGGGTCATCGGAATTCTCGCTTATATATTACCTACTACAGAAGACAAAATTGCTACGGGACTCTAAAAAACTTGAATACCTTGTCGACAAATTTAACGATTTTCGGCAACCTAGGTCATTAAGGTGAGATCTTGTTTGTGGTCTGGATTTTACAGAAGACTTGATGACCTTTGCTGTCTGCGCGTCGCTTGCTCAGCTTGTTAACATCTGAAGGTTTTCGGTTGGATGATGTATAGTTCGGAATATACCAGCGTTTTGAAGATTGCTCTGGACTGGGTGATACTTGGATCGGTCAGTCTTATCTGTTGTATAAAAGTAACAAGACCTATTCAAATTCTAAAGTTTTTATTCGAAATAAGTTACAAAAGTATTTGAAGACATACAAAGAGACACACAGGCGTTTGAAATTTTGCGTGGAGCCATGATATGACCTACATATACAAAGCCCTTTCCAAATATATTCTAATATTATTAATGTGAAAGTAACTTTTTCTGTCTGTGACGCTTTACGGACAAGCTGCACTACTGATTGTGGTGAAATTTACTATATACCTAGTAATCAAAATTAAAAATGGATGTAGAACACTTTTTGGCGGCAGTTGGGATAGTTTCCGAAATAGTACATCAAGTACATCTTCCGGGGGCGATAGCGCCTAGACAAAAACTTAATGCAATGTACCTTGTGTGAATGATTGCTCTTAAAAATTAACTGGTAATAAACTGGCTTAACGTAAATGTGATATGAACAGGGGATCTCCAGTATCTAGGGAGCGGAGGTTTAATCCCCCTATTAATGAAGTGAGTTTGTCCTGCTTCCCGGGGCACTGTCAGGTATTGATGTGCAGGATCAGCGTGGGCGTAACTACGTTCTAAGTGTCACGCTTTTCCTACCATAAGCGCGGGACACATGGAAGGAGGGTGATTTAAGTGGAGTATTGGCCCATGGGTGTCCTCTCCACATAGAGGGAGGTACCTTGCTGAGTCTCCACACATGCCGGCGATTGACTCTGTTAGCTGCACTATTTTGAGTATCTAACTCTCATTGCTTCGGTCTAATCCCTAGCAAAGGACCTGGTAGTGTGCGAAATGGATTTCCCCCGCCTCAAAAAAAATGAAGCAGACTGGCGAATATCCCTCCCTATATGCACCATATAAAAATGGACTTGAGGGCAAACCTTGGTCATAGTAGGTGTGGAAAACTGTATGGATATAACCTTCCTGGAGGCAGTAGGGTGTGGATTGCTCGGTTATGGTGTTGATTCTTGGGCTTAAACTTAACTCAATTAGCTCAACTCCGTTGACGCAAAGACCCAATGTGTATCTTGGTCTTCGAAAGGAGAACACGCCACCTGTTGCTGTCCTGTGCGATTTCTCGCCAGTTATGATTAATTATGGCTTGAAGCTCACACAGGTTAGCCTCCACTCCGTTGCTCCCCGGTACGTAGCCCATCCCATGGTCCCAAATAGGCCCTCAGGGTTAGCAACGGGTGGGTTTAAACACAAAACTTTTTATTATTATTTTAAATTTGGAGTTGCCTATAGTAGAACTGTTGTTGAATACAGAAAGGAGTAGTCTATTGAAATTAACTGATAATGGAGCTGAAGACCTGAAGTTGGGGTTTTCCCGTTGTAATGTAAGAAGAATACGGATGAAATGGGCCGCCCTTGACTTCCCACTAACTGCTTAGGCTGTTTTTAATACCATAAAAAATATAAGGAGAGACATTAGTAATGTAGAAAGGTCTGCTGAAATTATTCATACCCGGGCGCCTTTCAGCCTTATACCTTCAACACTTCCAGAAGGTTGGAAACGTCTATAAGTGAGTATAGGCACTTTCCATCAGGTGGGCTGTGAGCCTGCTATCAATCAATCAATTTATTTGCTTAACAACATAGTACATTACAATATATTATAGGTGTTACGACATATACAGTAAAAATAATATTATATTACATATTATTTTATTTACTAAATTATAATGTTTGTGCCACTTGTGTTTTCATTTTAATTTACAAGGAGTTCATTGTACTACAGTAAGACAAATATACTTGAAAACAATAATCATAAAACAACATTCTTGCCCTAATAAAAGTAATGAACATACACGCAAAACAGAATTCGCTCAGAATTTTACCTATTTTTGGCTTCTTTTGTATAAAAGTTTGCGTAAGACCGTAAATTTAAAATATAAATCGAGATATCAATGTTAAACAAGCACTATATTTGCAAACATTAAATTATGAAGGAACGGAATATTTACTTAAAATTTTCATATAAGAATAAACATATAATATACATATAAAAACAAAAAAAAACTATTTATTCTTATGCAGAAAATATTATTTATGGCTAATCTTTAATATATATTACTTTATACCAAATTTATATTTAATTATATTATATATATACTTATTATGTATTTGTCAATACTACAGAAAATAGATGTATATGTGTAATATAAATAAAATATGTGTATATAGTAGTTCGAAACAAATATCTATCGTTTTGAGATTATTTACTAACGGGACGTGAATTTACTCTGCCGTAACACAGTTTTACACTAGTACGGGGGGAATGATGGTCACTAATGTTGTTAAGTTAAGCACTAGTGTATATTGTAATTGTATTGTACTTGTTTAGCTTATAACTGGAGAGCAATAAATTCTTTAATTGTATAATATCATTTGTTAATCAGCCAATTATGTATTTAAGTCTAAATAATTTTATTCATAAATCTTTTAATGTCTCAGGAAGGCCCCATATAGATACTGCTACTCTATTGTTTGTTTGATCACGCAGTATCCTCTCACCTTCACTACAGCTATGATGAAAGTCTTGGGAGTTAAGTATTAACTTTTGCGCCAACTACTCCTTGAGTTTTGGTTAACGCAATCAAGGGGACTTATTCTGACCCCATGAAGTTGGATACCAAGGTCCTATTTCCCCCTCATCCTGGGCACCTAACCTAGGGGCATCCTGCGCTTTACCACAAGGCCTCCCGGGTCTTATTATATGTAATGGTTTCATAAGCTCACCCAATTGAACTGATCATGTTCAATCGTGTTCAACAAATAACTGTCGGCCTTTGTGGTTGAATGGGCTAAAGCTTTTGCCTACTTCATTGCAACGCAGAGGCACCGGGTTTGATTCCTGGCATGATAAATTTCGTAAAAAAAAATAGTTATTTACTATGTATGGTCTGGGTGTCTGAGATCATCCCCAGAATGTTCCGTTGTATATTATTCATAACACAAACGTAACTTGCTTAGCTTGTGAATACACAATATGTATATATTATGTATATGTTTGTTTGTAGATTATTAAAAAAAGTTTGTTTAAAGATTTAAACAATGTTCTTATAATCACACCTAGGAATCAAATTTAGAAATAGCAAAACCACTTGAAATAAATGAATCATAAATTATATAAAAAACTTGTTTTTTTTAAGGTTTTTTTTAAATACAAGCTTTTGAGATGCTGGATATCATGTAGCAGCAGAGTGCTAGCCAAGACAAGTAAAACGAGCCCTAGCACGACGGGTCTATCTTTTTTCGTAAAGGTGTTCCTATGGCCACCTTCTGACTCCATCATCAGATCAGCTCCATGGTACCATACTATTGCCTTGTCACGCGATATACATATGCGTGCAAAATTTCAGCTCAATCGTAAACAGGGAATTTGGTCAAATTTAACTTGCAAGATTCCACCCGAACTTACATACATAGCTACATCCATTGCAAGTTAAATAAAAGCTTCTAAAAATGAGACCGTTTCTAAATAATAATCTCCAAATTTACATTAGCGTTAAGTTCATTAAAACAGGATTTGTTAATAAAAGTATAAATTCCTATTGTTAATAGAATAATCAACAAAAACTAAAGTTGAAAGAATCATTCATCCCAACATTCAAATATATGCTAATAGTTGACCACGATCCAGTATATAAATGTGAGATAGCACAGATGCAATCACAGTCGTTGGTACATCTTCTAAGTGACACCCCACTCACCAAAAACCACTCAACAAAAATGAAATCCGTAAGTCAAATGTTGCATTACCTTCTACATTTCTCATTGCGATATTCATTAAAAAGGTTATTTAATTATTGCAAAAATATTTAGAAATCATCAATAGTATTTTTAACATTTTATATCTAAAAGTTTTATTCAAAGTTGTGAAGATTATCAATGAAGGTTATATATTATTATATTATATTATAGTATTATACTTTAGTCTGTGATTGAAGAATGCATTAATATGGATTAAAAATATGTACAAATTTCATTATTGTCATTTAAAGATGCCGAAGAACTTTTACGATTTATTTGCTAATCACCTTTTACTGACCGTCATTTGAAAATAGTTATTTTGATCACTTACGTCTACACAGACACTACGCGCACCCACACACTCACGCATACTCGAATATAAATAAAAACACCCCCCCCCCCACACACACACAAACACACATACACAAAAGCATATTGTTATGAGTAACATTTCTGAATATTAAATTGTAATTTTTAATTTAACAATAGAAAATATTATTTAAAGATATAAATTTTCACTACACAGACATTGAATTAATGTACTAACATCAATGATAAGAATTATATGACCGAAGCGAATCCTACTGTGGCCCGCCACACAGGCTCTAAGGAGACCTTCAGAGTTTCCTTTGGGACGCTATTTGTACTGTTCTCTGTATTTTGTACTACTATTATGCAAGTACATATATGTAATACAATGTTATAATCTAATATAAGCAGTAATAATCCAATACAATATAAGAGAACTTATTTCTATTGTATTCTACCCATAGTCCCTCAAGACTATAAGTAGAATACTGAGCCTAGATCACCGTCTTCTATGGGTAGTGTGCCCAGAAGGCTGGCAACGTTTCCTCGCTGGATCGCCATACTGATCCGTTGCCCGAGGTAACTTAGACTACTTGCTTATTTTACATACAACGGTTTACATGGCTGTTTGAAAGAGAAGCGACAAGAATTCCCCAGCAATATACCTAATTATTATTGAAAATATTTGATTTTTTATTAATTATTAAATACAAGAATTTCTCTCTTTCTTTTTGTCTTCATTTAAATATATTGTAATAGCTTTTTTAAATAACACTGACCACTACTTTTTACTAGACTCATCTATTATTATGTACTTCGATACGCTGACTCCGAACTTGTGGTCCGTTTGGTATTAAGTTTAGAAGAACATACGAGTCTGGTCATGTAAGTACAGGTCACTTATTCTTTTTGGACCGGTGTAGTTAATTTTGCAACTGACTGGATATAAAGCGAACACTAGCTTTCGTAGTTATGCAAACAATTTTATAGTTCAAATTCAATTTTTTTAATTCAAAATAAGTTCCATTGGAGAATACTTTTTGACGGTCATATATATTAGTTAAAAATTATTCATTTTACTTCCTAGTCTATGTACACGCTTTGCAACGCGGCACGAACTCCCCAGCAACACGTCTAGCTAAAAATTGATTAACTGTTTTTTTAAAAAAAATATTATACAGAAATATATTACACAAGTATTTTTGGAAGAATTAATGGAGTTGTAGCAAACAGTGAATACTCAGCGAGGCAAAGACATAATAAACGGAAAGACAAATATTATTAAGGTTATAATAATGACATAACATAGTATTTGTTTTTATTGCAACATAATATATCTCCATAAATTGTACATAAGTTCTTAGGGCGATATGTAATGCTAAATTACTGTTAATACTACATTCCTAAATGTTACATTGACTAGACGTACATCATTCATTACCTACAATAATTTTCTACGTGTTTCTTTGAGTCATTCTGCGCTGTACTTCACTGTTAGATAGTGTGGTCGTATCTCTTCCTGGTCTCAACTAAAACCTTCCTAACTTTCCTCGTTTGAACCCTAACAGGTCTAGCCAGAGTACTGCTAAAGGAAAATAAAATGGAAATCATCCAACCCATTTTAATATTATTTAAAATTATTAGACTTAG
This sequence comes from Dendrolimus pini, assembly GCA_949752895.1. Taxonomy (NCBI): domain Eukaryota; kingdom Metazoa; phylum Arthropoda; class Insecta; order Lepidoptera; family Lasiocampidae; genus Dendrolimus; species Dendrolimus pini. Next base: position 1,159,766 of record OX457132.1, on the reverse strand, counting down.
GCATGTTTGCTGAGAGTTTCTTAGGCCGCTTCTTCTTGTTGCGAAGCGGTGGTAAATTAGATTAGGCTCCCATAGAGTAAATAATAGTCATAAACAAAATTAAAAGTAAATAATTAAAATTAAGAAGTAGGCGGTAGGCTAAATAAAACTTTAACAATACTCGTTGGACAATTGTCATTTTGTCGTCCGTCACCACAGCCACTGAAAACCGGCCGAAGCGTTGGAATAACCAAAATCAAATAAACTACCGCGCTTAAAACCGTTAAAACGTAGTTTGTTTATTATGTATACAAGTCGCGAAAACTTAACTATGTGTTTCATCATAAATGTTGCCGTGTAAATGTTAAAATAAATCTACAAACTAATTAATGTCTGTGTCTATAATTTCACAAGACTTGCTTTATAAGAACCTTCAGACGACCATCTGTCTAAAGATGAAATATGTACACGATATTAAAATATACATAAAAGACTTGTAAGAAGATTACCATTTTACTAAAACGTTGCACATATCAAAATGTTAACTGCCAATCTATTAGTTCCCATACAAAAATAACTTGCGAACATGCTTACATAAATATGTGCTTTGTATGTGAGACACGTGTAAGCAAATCATAAATACCATACAAGTTAACTCTATAAAGGCGTGGCTCGGAAATGTTAATACATGCTAAGCACGTCTCTAATAGTGCCTGAAACGACTGCTTAAGTGCGATAATCCCTGAGTTTTGGGTCATCTTCATTATTATAAAGATATATAAATAAATCTACTATAGTATATAAACTAGTAGAATTTATTTACACATTTTCCTCCTGCGTTTGCGTAAACTTCGTATCAAGCATCCTTTAACATTCACACCCAGAATTTAAATTATTATTAAATGCCCATCAATGATCTTCAAAAATATTTGTATCAAATTATATATGTATGGTGAAAAGCGCAAGCGAGGATAGGACGCTAGTGTTATTTAAAACATAACAGTAAAATCTGACCCGACCGTTGAAAATAAAAGTTCATGCAGATTAAACAAAAACAGCTCTATAAAAACTTTGTATTGCAGCTATTTAAAGCTGGTCCCACACTGTATTCATTGTAATATATAATCTAATTCCATTTTAAAAATGAAAAATAATTAAAAGAAAAGCACAGACTACAGACACACACACACATACACACAATCTTGAGTTGTGTTCTGGCTTTAGTGGGCAGCTTTTAGCCTTCCTTTAGAGTGCAGTTGGTTGCACTTTTGGTGTTGCAAATGTGAATGATGTGATGATAACCGCTTTCCATCAGGTGGGCTATCTGCCTGTCTGCCGAACTCAAGCAATAAAAACGCAATAGCATAGGTACTATTAATTATTTAGAATTTTATAAAGATCTATTAAACGAAGGTTAACACAGAGTTGATAAAAATTGAAAATACAAGATCGTAAAACCATTTGAAGGGTTTATAATATTCCCAAAAGATATGCGGAAATATTTGTTATACTTTTACTTTTCGTTTTTCATTATAAAGGTGACAAGATAACTAGTCATTTCAAAAGATTTTCGTAGCGGTGAATTATACTACAGTCATCAAGTTCGTATTAGCTTTAAATCGGTCTAGAGCGAACACTATTTTCGAAGAAATTTTCGACGGTAAAATTACCGAACATACTACATACATTTAACCAATTTTATGACAGTCCATTCATTAAGCCTTAAGCCACGAATAAGGAGTAGATAGACATTGTAACGTACTCACTCATACTGTAATACGGATTTAATATTAATTTAATACTACGGTACGAGGATATTACGCTAGTGTGACTGCAGCCTAACATGCAAAAATGTGCCACATATTTATTATTGTTTGTATTCCATTTAATATTACCAATTTAATTCTTGTTGATATAATTAATTTGCAATATATTGAACATTCCATAAAGGTATCCAAAGATCATCAAGCACTACAGAGATATAGGTTTTTTAAAATCTCTTCGCCTTTGACTTAATTTTTTTACTTTTTTAAATTTTGTTTGGGGGGGTATCCAAACGGTTACGTCGATCCCATCGTACCCTAATCTAAGTTACTCTAAATACATTATATTATAAAAAAATGCCGTCACTAATCAAGGACTCCAATTAAACCACCCAGCCGTTGAGATATTGACATAATATTTACAAATTATTAGAATTCATTATAGCGCGCGTCAAAATCTCTATTGAGGGCTAAGAAGTCATTTTTTTATTCTGTTTTGTCAATACGTCAACTCTATCGTGACCTAAACTGTCTAACTCTATTCAGAAAGTGAAACATGTTCAGGGTGACTTAGACCCCGTTTCGCAGTGAATGTGTTGACAATCCTATATAACACAGAGGGAAAACCGCACCGAGAAGTTCCTCTGTTGTAAATATGTAGACCATAAGATAAAAGTTATATTATAGAAAGAAATATAAATAGATAACAAGAAGCTTGTTGTAGTAGTAGAAAGCATAAATGTAAGAATGTAGATCCTAACATAGAAGTAATAAAGTAGAAATAAGTAACTGAGAACTGAGAAAGTAAATTAAGGAAATTTTGCAAAAATAATCTTGTATAATTATGGAAGCAACAAGACATGTATTAGTAATAAGTAAACATCGTAAAAAAGTAAACTTCTTGAAAAATAAGATATGAAATAAAAAAGATAAGAAAAATAAAGATAAGATAAAAAAATATATATAAAAACCCCCCAAAAGTGATAAGCCCGAGCAATCTCGTTCGCTTGGAGAGAGGATTAAATAAAAAAAATGTAAACCATCAACAAATCCATGTAACCATCAATAAATCTATATATATAAAAGAAAGTCGTGTTAGTTACTCTTTTTATATCGTTGGAACCGATAGGTGGCGCTGAGATCGGGTTCTAGAATCCTCCTAATCACCTGGACCGATATTGGCGATTTTGTTTTTGTGTGTTTGAGTGGGTTCCCGGATGGCTTAGATTTACAATTAGAACCGGTAGGTAGCGCTCAGATCGAAGTCTAGAATCCTCCTAATCACCTGGACCGATATTGGCGATTTTGTTTTTGTGTGTTTGAGTGGGTTCCCGGATGGTTTAGATTCACAATTAGAACCGGTAGGTAGCGCTCAGATCGGGTTCTAGAATCCTCCTAATCACCTGGACCGATATTGGCGATTTTGTTTTTGTGTGTTTGAGTGGGTTCCCGGATGGCTTAGATTTACAATTAGAACCGGTAGGTGGCGCTGAGATCGGGTTCTAGAATCCTCCTAATCACCTGAACCGATATTGGCGATTTTGTTTTTGTGTGTTTGAGTGGGTTCCCGGATGGTTTAGATTCACAATTAGAACCGGTAGGTGGCGCTGAGATCGGGGTCCTAGATTTTTATTTTTTCAAAGCAGAACTACGTCTGCCGGGGCCGCTAGTTAATTTTAAAGGTCATACGAATCTTGGAATTTAATAGCTGTTCAATAAATCTTTACGGATTCGTCTGGTTACGTATGATGACGAGATGATCCGTCGGTCCGGTCGGAATGCCAAGTGGCTTGGCTGCAGCCTTGACATTTACCCATCGTTGATTATGTATGTCTCATTATTTGGATGTCTAATAAATTTGGATATAAACATCTAATAGGTCACGGCACATATTGAATACGAATTGCTGATTTGTAAACTAGATTTCAATTTCCTCGTTTGACGGAAAATCCACTTTTAATATCTATAGATATCTAAGCTATTATGTCCTCTAATCGTTTTGTATGTATTAGTGGTCGAAATTCGACCATAATTAATTTAAATGATTAGTTTGAACATTATTAAGGTTCTGTTGCCAAAGATTATACTTCTATAATCACAGATTTCACCAATTCTACACTGTTAATTTGACTTTAACAATAAACAAAAGAGTATATATGCGTGTGTGTGTAAAACTGTCAAAATGTTTTTTTTTGTTGCTTTAATGTATTTAAAAAAAAATTATTAGCATTCTGCACTCCTTCTCTATCTCTTATAAACTATAAGTGTGCGAAATTTGATACTCCTCCGTCCGCGCAATTTTCGTTTAAGGGGTACATAATTTTTCCTTCACGTATAATGATATTTCACTAGTTTTTGTTCTGCTTAAATTGATTTAATATTAGCTAAACCCTTTCGCTGGGCGTCATAAAAAAATACCCACGCACACACGCACACATAACAAGGTTTAATTAAGCTTAGTAACCTTTAATTAATTCATAATCGCGGAAGCACTCGCAGTGCCTCGTACGAGGAAGTGCGCAATTCTTGCGTGGAACGTTATTGCTGTAACATATTTGACAGGCGTCCCCGTGCCCACTTCGCTGGGCATAAAACATGTTTACTTTTTTGATTTATTAACTACAATCAACAATCAAATATCGGCTGTCACTCGGGAATATTGTTACTTTTTACTAGTGAAAGTATTTTCGATTTTGAAAATACTTCTACACAAATACTAATCGGTAGTACCGGAAATTACAACACCGAACATCTAAACTCACAGGCCTCTTTATAATATTAGTATAGATGAATTTTAAAAACAACGAATATTTGACGATTGTCTGTCGAATGAATCTTGACTCGCAATGGCTAAGTTTTATAAAAATAAAATTTACTGACTTGGGGCCTAGTACTCCATACATGCTGGTCCGTAGTCAAATAACCATAACAGTCGTAGTTCGTTACCCACCTCTAAAGAACCAACCAATGTGTAGACTGACAAGCACTTTGCTATTTTTACTTATACATTAAGTTGTAAGTCAATAAATTTTAATGTTTTTACGCTAATCAAAATACTTTAATAGTTATAGCCAGTAACGAATACTTGCATATTAATGAACACGTTGTTTTCTTATTAATTTATTTTATTTTCAAACCCACGAGAGCCTGTGTACTGCAACTTGCACTTTTTGTTATCCAACGGGCACCGTATATTTTTCCGGGATAAAAAGTAGTCTATGTGCTATTCCAGACTATAATCTATCTTTGCGCCAAATTTCATCCAGATCCCTTCAGCCGTTCTGGAGTAATTGAATAACAAACCTTCATCCAAAATTTTGCATTAGAATATTAGTGTAGGGAACATGTAAGCGTGCTAGGTAAGCAAAATGCATCGTGCAAGGAGATGTATGAAAGGCGGGCGGCCACTGCGAGCCGACCCGAGCGTGAGTGAGGTTGTCGCTTTGGGGTAATAAAATAAGTTAAAATATTCGACTTTTAAATTATCCCAAACCTCATCGCGGATCGCAGCATCACATCGGGAAATTGTCCCGAAATTAGCATAGTAAGTGTTACGAACTCTTTCGTATCTTTATTTTTAAATATATTCTGATAGATAGGAGAATGACGTTTCTGTTTACTTAGTTACCCAAATATATGTATTTTCACCATCGTTGTCCAGCGTATTATTTCTCAATATCCTTACTAAATTCATACAGTCCCTAACATTTTGGTTCTTCGACCAGATTTGAACCAGTGACAGTAATTATAGATTAGAGTAAGAAGCAGGTTTGATAAAGTTATGCTTATTTATTGCGTGAGTTCAGGTGACAGTCAGACGACCCATCTGATGGAAAGCGGTTACCATCGCCTATAGACATGTGTAAAACCAAAGGTAAGCAATGTGCTGCCGCTCTCTAAAGGGAGACTGGAACCTGGCTACTAATGCCGGAACACAACTCAAGGTTGTTATGGCGGCATACTTTAGACCAGGGGCGTTAACCATCCAAAAGAGCAAATACCCTACCACCTGACTATGGGTTGTTTTGTCGCCTCTTACGACAGGCCGCCCGGCCACAGGAATTTTTTATTCTTTCTCTGTTCCTACACGGAGAAAATAATTGTTGATTAATTAATTTATCATTGAACTTTATATACTATATATACAGAAATCTTAACTGCTGCATCTATGTAAAGTCTAAACATATTCAGATTATATTATAATAATAGCTTAATTAAAATCACTCATTTTTTTACAATCTCTGCCTAATAATCTATGAAAGCATATCCATCTTTTATCTTGGAAGAAGAAGTCTTAGTAGTCATGAATGGTGTATGTTTCCAGTTCATTGCCTTCTCCCTGCTAGTGGCCGCCGTCGCCGCCATCCCCGTGTCGGACTCCAAGGATGCCACCATCCTCCGTTACGACAATGACAACATTGGTGTTGAGGGTTACAACTACGCGTAAGTATTCTGTATTCAACACCTGAAGAGTAGAAGTAAGGAGGACCAACCTTTCCTTCATCACCTAATGGAAAGTTAACCGTCGTTCCTAAGAAAAGTTACCCGTCGCCAATGCGTTCTGCCATTTATAAACTAAATTTTTGTACGAGTGCTGGTTTAGCAACTAATGACTTATGTCATCCTTCTTATACTCCATACAAAGGTTCTCTGGAAGAAATCACTATGGGTGGGTGGGACTCAAGATTGTTTTAGAATATTTTTGTATTATCATGGTACCGCGTTTGACAGCTATCTCACCTGATCTTAAGTGAAGATGCTATCTAGCACGCATACCTAGTAGATACCTATTCATTCGTGACTTGAAGACCACAGACTCTGACAAATTGTTCCACTCGACAGCGGTGCGCAACAGAAATTAGGAGGCAAAACATTTAGTTCTAATCAATGGCATGCCACCATGCAACGATGGTGCAAGCCAGTGCGTCTGGTTGTCCCATGATAGAAAATGGGGGAACCAAGTCGTGAAGTTTCATAACACGATCTCCAAAGTGTATACTATATAAAATGGAGACCTGCCACCCTGCGGCGATACTCAAGGCTTTGAAGCCGAGAGTCAGAAAGAGTATCATTGCCAATCAGCCATATTAATGTTCCTGGTTTTATGTAACATGTTTGTACACTAAAGTATATTCTATTCTATTTTGTGAGAACGTGCTTTTAGAATGATCGACCTGGCCCTAAAAGCTGTTATTAAAATAATCAAAAGACTTCTCCCCTTATATGGGATTCAGCAGTAAATAAACTGGTTCAAGAAGTATCCTTACATCTTGTTCCGTGCAGGAACGGAGAAAGAATACAATTTCCAGCGTTGGGGCCGTCTGTAGTAAGAGGTGACCAAACAATCCACAGCCAGGTGGTAGGGTATCGGCCCGTCTTAATATAACACCCTTGAGTTGTGTTTCGCTATTAGTGGCCAGGTTCTAGACTCTCCCTCAAGAGAGCAGCAGCGCATTTGTAACATCGTTGATGTTGCAAATGTCCATAGGCGATGGTAACCGTTTTCCATGAGGTGGGCTGTCTGCTTGTCTGCTGAACTCATGCAATAAAAAAAATATATTACTCCCCTGACCGAATCCTGAAAAATATATATCTATTATAATATAATAATGTATGTATGTTTGTGTTCAGTGTTGAGACCAGTGACGGCAAAGCCGCCCAGGAATCCGGTGTCCTGAAGAACGTTGGTACTGAAAACGAGGCTATCGAGGTCCGCGGCCAGTTCTCCTACATCGGCCCCGACGGTGTCACGTACGCCGTGACCTACCTTGCCAACGAACTCGGCTACCAGCCCTCCGGAGCCCATCTCCCGCAAGTCTAAATTAACCAGAAGCAACCCATCTAGTTTGTACATACCGACCACGCAAGAGGATATAATGTTTTCTGTTGACTGATCGTCTTGTATTGTTGGACTCTTGCACATAATAGCTGATAGAATAGCAAATACAATGTTTTGATTTAATCACTTCTTTTATTTGAACCTTATTACGGGTTCGCGGCCATTTTGTATCTTGCGCGCGCATTACATTTTTGAAGATTGACAAAAACTACTTACGACAAGGGCTACGGTCCTATTAGCGACTCACGTTCACGACCGCGATTTTTCCCGTTCCACCTGCTTGTCGGCGTTACAATCGTAAACCCAAGTGGAACAGTTATTAGACCCACCTCTTGACATGGGTCGTTGTGAGCGTTGTGTGATCGAAAATGATGACATAATTAGTGATGTTTTCGCCACAACCACAACGACCGCCGTCATCTTGTGGAACGGCTAACGGGGCATTTTGGGCGGTGTGAGCTACTAATGGAACGCGCTGAAGATTTGTTGTTTGTTGTGATTAGATTCTCTCAGTTTTGCACAAAATTTAACAATAAATAATAATAAGTAAGCGTGTAGTCCCTATTAATATTATAAATACGAAAGTAACTCTGTCTGTCTGTTCCGTTTTCACGGGAAAACTACTGGACCGATTTGGCTGAAAATCAGTGTACATATTTTTTTTTACGATGCCGAGAATAAGCATAGGATACTCTTTATAACGAAAAATGAGATAGTTTCCGGGATAAAAATATACTTGTCACCCTGTTTGTTATGCTTTTACGGAAAAACTACTGGACCGATTTGGCTAAAAATTGGTATATATGTAATTTTAATACCGAGGGTGGACATAGATATTTTTCATGCCGGGAATCCCATCTCTCGAGTTTGCGATATAAAATGAAATTAATTTTCCGGGTGCAAATAGTACTAACATAAAAATTTAGTACAATGTAACCTGTATTAAAAAGAATCAATTTTTTATGAAACATTCGTGATTAGGTTTTGGTAGAAACACAAAGACTTTTATACCCATTATCGCCGGATTCAGGTACCTCCTAATCCATTAGGTGGATATACTACGCGTTGCACTCACCTAGATCAAAGTTAATCAAAGGAGGAGCCACAAAGGACGAAAAAGGAGTTCCATTGTGGCAAATAGTACTGTACAATAAACACGACTTGACTGTTGCTCTACTTGGTACTAAATACGAGTATATATTGACAGGTTAAGTCAATATGTTTTGCGGTCACGATAATTAGATAGATAGATAGAAAATATCGTTCACCACATTCACAGTCATTTCGTATCGAGGCAGGAACAAATGACGGCCTTATCGCTTTAGAGCGATCTTTTTCCGACAACCAGGGCTATGGATTATCCAAAAGGAATCGAGAGTGTATGACGGTCGTGTACAAATCAAATGCATGTAATTAATTGGACGATTCGATTCCTGGTTTGGTAAATTTAGGAAACGAATATTTTCCATCATCTACTTATGGTCTGAGTATCGGCCTCAGAGTATTCCGTTGTATATTACTCATAACACAAACGTGATTTGTTTAATTTGGGGATATACAATATGTTTGTTCGTCTGCCGATTATATTACACAATACATATAAAAAAGTTAAATAAGAAGATTTGATATCGTTGTTCTAAATTCAAAAACAATTAAGAGTCATCCTAACTAATATTATAAATGTGAATGTAAGTTTGTTTGTTAAGCTTTAACGAGAAAACTACTCAACCGATCATCATGAAACTTTGTACACATATTCTTGGAGGTATAAGAAGTAACATAGGATACTTTATATGGAAAAAAATTATCCACGCGGACGAAGTCGCGGGCAGAAGCTAGGATTTAATATGTCGCGAATATCCCATCCACTCTATTCCATTTCTCCTGTGTGATCTCTCTATCTCATCACCCTAGATAGGGTGGTGGCAGTGGCGGTGGGATGAGATCATCTTTTTTATCACATCCTAAAAGTTGGCAACGCGTTGGCTTCGCTATTAGCGTTGCAAACACCTGTAGGCGAAGGTAATAATTTTCCATAAGCTTGGCCATCTACGTGTTTACCAGCTTCGCAATAAAAAAAACATATTTTTTTGTCATCATGGAGTCCTACTCAAATTAATCAGATCAAAAACTTTAATATGACTAATTGTATAAAAATTAAGTAATTATTAAAAAACCAATTACACGTACGCACTAACTATTAATATTTTATGTACCTACCATTTTCTCGATTAAAAACCAAACTCTATATATTATTATACCTACTCCTTATAATGGGATAGCTTAGAAGAAAGAAAGAAAGAAATAATTTATTTGCTAGGAAAGCGATACGATGATACAGAAATATTTATACATACATTTTTTATGACATTATATATATATATATATATATATATATATATATATATATGTCGCAGAACGGCCTCGTTCTTACGACATCTTTAGTTATTGCAGGTTTAGTGGGCGTCATCAGGATAAAATGCGAGCATAAAACACAATAGCCACGGTTTATACACTTTTAATTTAGATTTGATCAACATTATGACATAGTTTAAACCGAGCAACGGGTTCAGGGCACCCGCTCATACTTCTAGCTTCAATACTTTCTTTAAAATACTCCATGGTCCAACTCGACCTGTTGCCACCAACCAAATGTGTCACAAAAACTCCTCAGTCTACCCAAGTAGATACTACTCAAAGTATAGAGGGCGTCTGACCCCGCTCCGCCATATGCTCTGCTCTGATTGGTCGTTTATTAAATTACAATATTCATAACTTTTATTAGATTAGAACGATCTTTAAGTCATAGAAACATTCAACAAATCAAATTAAATTACATTAAGAATTTTAGAAGTAATTAAAATGTAAACAAATGATATTGTGCGTTACACATCCAGTCAACAATACGTCCAATAAAAGCTTCTCCGACATATATATATATATATATATATATATATATATTACACCGCATTTCCTACAAATGAGATCGGCAACTCAACTTCATGCTGTGTTGGAGTTTCCTCCAGCACAGCGCTGATTATCAGTGCCAACCCCGCCTCATTTTAAAAATATTTGACCCATCACTACAGTAAATATACACAAGCAACAGGAAATATAATAAGACAGAGTAACACAGTATATGAAACATAAAAACATAAGACAAACACGCGAACACAGAATAAAAGAATCATTATCCTATATGGTAATAAAAAAATAAAATAAAAATAATAGAAAATATATACGTAAACAGAGCTACAATAATGAAATACCAACTAGTACGGTAAACAATAATAATTTTATTACTATTTTTGAAACAAATAAATTAAATAAAAACAGAAAGAAACAATCAATTCAATGGAAATCAAATCAAATCCTTAGGAAATTTGAGTTGCCCTTCTTACTTTCCAGAAAAGTATACTCATCATTTCTAAAGAAGTCAAAACACCATATCTAAATTTTTTAAACATATCTATAGGTCCTCTTTCTGTGATTGTAGTAAATATCTTTTAAAATGAAATTTAAATGTGAAAAATGATTTTAGGTTCTGATGGGTGGAGGAATATCGTTCCAGCATTTCGTGGCAGCATGTTTGAAGCAGCCTCTAAATGCAGCTGTTCTGTGCTTGGCTGTTAGTAATGGCTTGGTTACAGATCGAATAGGATATCCTAGCTTACTTTGTCTCCAGTCAATTTTATTCTATAAATATATTGATTTATGGGTAGAAATCACTCCAAATAGTAGACAGGACAAACGTTAGTTAGTATCGCTAATCCATTAGTATCTCATTCTATAATGACTTTAATTCGAGTATTGGTCATTGTTACAACAATCAAGTGCTGACAGTAAAGAAAAACATTGTGATGAAACCTATACATCAAGATAACCGATGTGTGAAGCAATACATTTTTTTATGCCGAGTTTCTATTCAATTATTGTTCTTGTTATCGGTAGAAAATTGGCAGTACTTCTATGGCTTTAAGTCCAAATTTTAACCAGCAGAAAGGCAAACGAACAGATCATAATATTGTGGCGGGTATATTTCCCGTTCTCCTAATTATGAAGAAGCCCAATCCCAGCAGGAAGACGTTTACAGGCGTATATTATAAGATGACAATAATAACTAACAGGTCAAATGTACCATAAATTTTGTACGAGTAAAATAATCAAACAACTTTAAAACAGCTAATAACAGTTTAATATAAATTCATACTTAGACATAATTATCAATAGTGACGAATTAATATAAATTTAATGACTTGGCGTAAGAAACGAAATGATACATGTATAATGCATAATACAGGACAGCGTCTCATTTGTAATAAATATTAATGAATAAACTAAGGACATAAATAAATAAATTTATATATTAATCAGCATTAAGTGGAGAGCAAACCTTGTTTGCTGCTGTAGCTTGAATGCGGCGTACAAATTCTCAAAGTATATTTTTATTTTTAAGATACATGTTAGCAATGTCGTCGTCGCTATTTCTTAAAATATTTTTCTTTCTCTCTTTTAGATACATACGAGTACATGTATTACATAGAAATATGCCAAAACATTGTATTAAAGCCTATGTTGGTAGGTATCATGGTAGGTACATATATTGATTGCCCAAAAATAACAATAAAAAAGTTAAAACTGATAATAGGATCCTTAACAACGTTCGAGTCGAAAGCAGGTCTAATTCATAAAAAACTACTAAATGAAAAATAGAGTACCCGTTCGGTAATTCCAAGGAAACGGTGTACAGTCGTACAAAGGAAAGATTACATCTGTGGCATCAAAGGAGGCTGATACGGCGAGGTGTTAATGCACTGGTTTATTACTGCACAAGTGTACATTACGACATGTTGTACGTGTGGCTATAATACATAATATTAAGTGTTTGGGGAAAACTTGAAAAGTAGTAGGTATTTTCTTAAGTTATATATTATTACGACCCAGGTCCCGACAAAAACAAAATCCACCTGCATATCTGAAACAAAGCACATTTATTACCCGTCGGCATTTGAACTAATAACATTGACATTCTTTTATGGTCGTCTTCTTTTGTTTATTTGTTGGCATACGGCCTATTGTTGTATTGTTATCATTAGCCAGGTGTTACGGATTTTCAAAGTAAAAACTGATTCTAGGAATTTCGGTCCACGTTGCCGGGCGGACATATTGCACTTGTGCAGTATAAGACCATAGCCCGATTGAGGGAGGAGTTAGTCCAGCGAGAACTACGAGCGAAGCGAGACGTGTGTACTACAATTGGGAATCTCATAATTGACGGACTTTTCGCGTCTTATTGAATTACGACCTTCTGCATTACATTTGGACTTGTTGTGTTCGCTTATATTTTTACCTGTGTTATACGTGTTTATATAGTTCCAATATACTTTATAGTAATTCTAACGGCATTCTAATTCGAGTCTCGCGACTCGTAACAATATATATATAAGCTGCCATACATTTAGGTTGCCAACAAAATTTGGATGATTGAACCAAAGTGATCCGTGTAAACATATATGTTTATGTATATTTATGTATATATTTATATATGTATACGTATGTATATGTATATATATAAACTTAGTCTACTATATATAAATTCTAAAATATGTAAAGTAATCATAAATATTGTTCATAAGTATATAAATAATAAATATTGTACTCACAAACTCATAAGAAAAAATGTTCCTAAGTCCCCACAATACATATTGTCGTTCTGTAGATTCAAGTTCGTGTTTAACAAGCTCAATGCTACATTGGCAATTTTGGAACTACCTCCAATTTTTGTTGTAAGTTTTGTTTTATGTAACATGGAATTAATTTGTTAAATAAGTTTAATTAGTACGTCACTGGGAGCAACTAACACCTAGGATACAGGCTTGGCCTAGTCTAGGTGTTAGTATCCAGTCTTAATTTTAAGGCAAATTTTGTAACATTTTTGGTGTCAATAAAAATTCTTTTATTTATTATTTATTTATTATTATAAACTTAAATCACATAACGTCATCGATTATCGTCTTGTACTTTCAGTTGCAAACCTGTCATCTAAATTGTTCAATTCGATTGAAAAGCGTAAAATCCGCATTAGACGAAAACCAGATGGAATTCTCGCCTGTACATAGGTTAACTTTTCAACAAGTAACAATAACCGAGACTTACGTGTTACAATTTTTTGACAAATGCTTTTTGTTCCGCCCCCGAGTGACGCCATGTGCGTGTGATAGTGAAGCGTTAATATTACAGGTGCACATGATCTATTGCGAGGACGTGCGCCTGATTGGTCTAAGTGATAAACATAGAGTAAACAGTGATGTGTTTGTAGTGGATACACTTACCACGTTCATAGTTGTTGATATTTTTATATTCTTTACTTTGCTTAATCCACCACAATCCTGTTTTTTTATATAAACAACTCTACGGACTCGAGTTTCTTACCCTTTTTTACAACTTAATTTCTAGTTTTTTTTTTTTTTTGAATTTAAGATAAGCGTCTTACTTATTTTGGTTCGTGTGTGTTACCTTAATTTAGTGATTTTTGTGTTGAGATGTATGTATCTTACGAATAACTTACTATATTATTTTATTTTTAATACTTATACTCATATATGTAATGTAATAACTTATACTAATGTAGAGTGTATATGTTACATGCTGGTGTTGTGAGGAAGTGCGTGTGCAGTGTGGGCCTTATGTCTATACTTATATTATTATCCTATCTAGTGACATGTGTGTTGTTTTTTCCTTTCTGTGCCTGGGTTATTAGTTTTTAGGCTCTTTGTGTGTCTTGGTTTATTTGTAAAGTGTGCGTGTAATGCAATGCGGTAGTACCACGCATGACTGTGCGTGGTACTACCGCATCATCATCGTTACCACACGCTAGGGTTTCCAACTCAATTATTCGCTTATACTTGTCCATAAGAAACTTTCATTATAAAACTTGTTTTTAAATATAATTCTCTCATAAACAAAAGTAGATCAAGTTCAAGATCAATATTTTGGCATTTAGTAGTAGAATTCGCCACAAAGGCAGGCAAAGGAATCTTAGTCCATACGGCCAATTCTGATGTATAAGTTCCGACGCTCCGAACAGTAAACGTAGGGTTAAGATAATTCTGTTGACACATTGCTTCCAATGCCATTGGGTAAATCAATTCGCTTTTTAGGACACCGTGGAAATATTGGGAAATATCTGTAAAGTAATTTTGTTATTTATTTATTTAGGTTTATGGCCTGGCAGCTAGGCCTTTAAGCCAGATCTTAGTTTACAATATAGTTTCTTCATTTTCTTAAGTAGTATAGTAAGTAATCAGCTAGTGCCATTCAGCGGAGTTCTTGTGAAAACTCGAAAGGCCACATTTGACTATACAGTTCACATTTCTCACAAAAACACATAATTACTACTCAAAAACTATCAATATCCTAAAACTATTGTTAATTTTAGAGTATTTTTACACATTTTTAGAAAATTAAACTGCACAGCGCAAAGTCCCCTTTCAGTTCCCGCCAAAAACTCCTTTTGGCATTTAGCTTTTGACGTTTGACAAGTGCTACCTTAAGAAAAACATAGCAACAACGTCTTTTGATATAAGCTATGTTTATTATTCATATATAATCATAATTTCTAAAAATAAATTATACATAACTATCCACTTCAAAATTCTTAATTATTAATTTAAGTTATTTGTCAATAACTTAATTATCTACTTTTGTTATGGATAATCAATGCCTATTTAGCTGTGTTAGCCTGGACGTAAGGATACGACTAACCAATGAGAGTTGTGTATAAACGTCGCTCTCATTGGTGGCAATACAAAAATGTAAAAAAAGTCACGGTTTTTGAATTCAGTTAGTAGAGAGACTACTACTATTGTAAGATACATACTAGTGTGAAAATAAAAGTCCAGTTTTAAGATCGAAGTCATATTTAATCAAAAGCCTTAATCACGTCCAATATCATATGACTCTCTTCGTGTGGTGTCCGTGCAGGAACGGAGTATTAACTAGTCTGGACTTTCTTTAATATAAGCATCAACTCTTATGAAAGGACAACATTTGTTTTATTTGGTTTTTATCTTAAGCCCTGGAGGCTTGAAATACCAAAATGTGGTTTCGTTGTTTATAACGCTTAAAACTAATACCGTTATTAAACTTACCGTTATTTTAAGGCATTACATCGGCAATAAAATATAACTTTGATACTATTTTATCGGTATTTTTACCGTTATAACTATGTTTTGATACCATCGTCGCTCTCTTTAACTCGCAAATATTGTCAAACAACACTGTTCTAAGAGCGCGCGTAATATTTAGAGTTGTGTTTGTCGATTGTTTCGGTAAATGCAGTCGTAATAAAAGCAATTCTTAAAAATGGCATTGTCGCTTGAAATAACGTAAACCGATACGTATAACGTATACATACAGTTACGAGTGCGGGACTCGAATTAAAAATGCTGTTGGAATTACTATAGAACTTATTAGAACAAACACGTATAACACAAGTACAAATATAACCGGACGAAATAAGTCCAAATGCAATGCACAATTCAATAACACGCGCAAAGTCCGTCACTAAAACACACACAGGTGTTGCCTCGCCTGGGTTATCGCTTTGACTCACGTCTTGCTCGTATCGTAATCGTCGCTTGACTGCCTCACCCCTCGTTCGAGATACATCATTTACACTTAAATATCTTAATCAATACTATCGTATAAAACGCGTAAGCTTCTGAATTATACCAGACAAAAGTTTTCGGGGCATGTTACATTCTTTTGCCACACGAAACATGTATTTGTTTAACACGTGGTAGACGTGTAGCGTACGTTGGATATTTCGCAAGCATGATTTATTATTTTTAATCTATAATAAGACCTGCCTGCCCCGATAGCACAATAAGCGTAATGTACGTACATAGATTTTATTTAATATTTTTTGCATATAATCAAAAGTACAAATATGTAATATGTATTTTATAACAAAAGAATCTGTGATGCGTTTTATCATAAATCTGTTGATAGTTTGTAATATAATAATATAAAAATGAGAAAAAGTCAGAAGGGGGGGGGGGGGCTAATTGGGACAAGCAGATTCCGAAAATGAAACTAACTGTGTATTAGAGCACCACGTGAAAACTACTGAACGGATTTAAATGAAATTCGACAAAGAGCTCTTAGCTAGATAACTCTGTTTTGTCAATTCACTAACAAAATCATGGCAAAGACAATAACAATTTCGCAATTTTAATGTGTTGCTTTCATGGTTAGTTCCACTTTTGATAGATGGCGTTATTGATATTGGAAATAATAATTAAGTTTGATATTTCTAAGAATTATAACATACTCAATTCGTGACATATGTATTATATCATTGTTTTTATAACGTTGGGGGAATTAGTTTGTGCACTATTTCTGGGCCAGGAAAAGGTTACTGGAGGGGCGGGTGGGTTTGAGGGATTACGCCGGGGGCTATGATTCTACTGGCAGGTGGATATAACCCGAAGACGCCCGAGGTGCCCTCTCCTGCCAGGGCAGAGCTTCCATTTACCCGAAGCCCTGGCACAAGGCGAAGGAAGGAACACTGAGTGATTCTAGTGCATAACCAAAACTCTGGTGACAATAGTACTTGTTCGGGGGTAGATACTAGTGCCACCCCAACACGGCGAATCCCACACGACTCCGCCTCGTGTCTCCTGCGGCGATTAGTCTACTACTACAAAATTGATATTAACGCGAGAAAAACCAAGGGAAAAGCTAGTACAGAATAAATTGAATAATTTCTTTGTACTGTGTTCAAGCATAGGAGAAAGGGAATCATTCTTACATTATCTCGCGAACACATTTTTTACGACAGTTTGCCGAATTTCCTTCGGCTGAAGTGGGAAAAGTTTCAATTTCATGCCATCAAATCACTGTTAACGCACCCCGTGAGAGACAGATCCCTGTGAAAGAGACAACGAATGCTATCACATAAAAACATTTGCTAATGTCCCTGCTCCATTTGGAATAATGTTAGTCTTGGTGTTTGTGTCATGCAGATGTGGCTAAGGGCTTGAGCGTTATTTGCGATGCAATATATTTTAATTATTATATTTAGATATAGAATAAGCTTTTTGAAGTTATACTTATTTTGGCGCGTTAGGGAAAAATGATGAGAGTAAATTTTTACGATGCGCGCGCACACCGTCATGAAAAACCGACACCCTGAAGTTAGCTATAGTCAACATTTTAGTTTTTCTATTGTTAGTGTCGTTTTTTTTATCTTGTTACGCGAAAGAAGTATAACTTCTAACGCGTGTACATAAGTTACACACGCACTTTTTTAATAGGTTTTTAAATACAAGCTTTTGAGATCCTGGACATCATGTAGCAGCAGAGTGTTAGCCAAAATAAGCAAAACCAGCCCAATCACGACGGGACTATCTTGTTTAGTACAGGAGTGACTATGGCCACCTTCCGGCTGCATCATCAGATCAGCTCCATGGTACTATATTATTGCATTGTCATACGATATACATATGCGTGCAAAATTTCATCTCAATCAGAAACCGCGAAGTTGGTCAAATTTGACTTACAAGATTCCACCGAAACTTACATACATAGGTACATCGATTGCAAGTTAAATAAAAGATTAATTTAATATATAATTATGTATATGTGTATGTCTATATTTTAAACCGTTCAAAAAAGGAGGAGGTTCTCAATTCGTCGTGTAACATATTTTTTAAATGTATGTTCAACCCTTAGATCATATAAACGTCTATAACTCAATGGTTCAACCATAACTTTGCTGTTTCTGAACCGATTTTGATGTGTCTTTTACGTGACATTCGTTTAATCGTGAAATGCTTTTGCAGAGTACATCACATACGTGGTATACCTAGTTTATTGCTGCATAATTAGCAAGCTTATAACTGAGTAGTTCATGTACGTCAAAAACTGTTAATACATAAAACAGAAAAACTTCGGAGATGCATCTACGAGCATTTTTAGGTTTTAAATAGATTCATGTAGCAATTAAGATTTCTGTATATACAGTCTAAAGTTTAATTATAAATTAATTAATCAACAATTATTTTCTCCGTACAGGAACGGAGAAAGAATACCATTTCCTGCGACCGGGCGGCCTGTCGTAAGAGGCGACAAAACAACCTACAGTCAGGTGGTAGGGCATTTGCTCGACTGGATGGCTACCACCCCTGGTCTAAAGTATGTCGTACTAACAACCTTGAGTTATGTTTCGGCATTACTGACCAGGTTCCAGTCTCCTTTAAGAGATCAGCAGCGCATTTGTAGCAGCTTTGGTGTTGCAAATGTCCATAGGCGATATTAACCGCTTTCCATCAAGTAGGCCTGTCTGCTGAACTCCTGCAATAAAGTGCATAGAGAGTACAACACATGTCTTATTTTGTACTCACCTCCAGCGGTTGAACCTAGCTCCCGCGACGATGGAGCCATGAGCTCTCGACTGGTGGTGCAACCCCCTAACCAATGGGGTGACATCATAGACGCACCACAGATATTAAACAAACCCCCACATAGTATATCCGCTAAGTCCCGCATGTGGTGGCTACCGCGCAAGCGAGAGTCTCTAACGCGGTCTTTCCGCGGGACTCCACACTTCCACCGCAACATAGTCGTCTCCGTGACACGCACCTCTTGCTTGTGTCGCTCACGTACAGGCCATGTGTCTGCTATGCAAAAGGACTGGCCTAATAATAGATTTATAGACCTCTTCTTCTAGCTTAATCACCATTTTGGGTCACTTGGCCCAAGCTGCTGAGATACGGGACTTGACGTCGCGACTTGGGCCGGTCATTTGACTGTACCCAATTTTATCATTTCGTATTATTTAGAATTTGGTCCCGAAGGTCCTGTATAAAAATACAACCTGTATAATGATAGTGAAAGAAAAACACTAATTATGGATGGCGCATATATCGATAAAATTGTTTTGCAGTTTCGAAATAAAAACAGGGAAATAAAAGAAATAAAAACGCAAGGAACCGAAGTGCAAATTGAATAAGATAGGAAAATTTTTATGTGCTTTTTTCACCTTTTTTAAAGAAAATAAGCGGAAAATAGAGAGAGGGCCCTTTTTATTACGCCTCTATTAGGATCGGAATGGGCATCGAATTGGCTAATAACCGTTCTATCAGGTGAAAGGAATTCACTTTCCCGTTTCCTTAGGGATGGAAGTGTCCACGCAATTTGTCGATATTTTGAGTTATCTGTTTTTTAATCTTGTTTAATTTATAACGTTTGATGGATAGCACATTTAATTTGAAATAAATAAATTATTTATTTCTAAATGCAACACATAAAACAACTGAACATGAACATGTAACAAAATAAGAAACATATTTAAAAAATGTGTGCGGTTCACACGTAATAGAAGTTAAACTTAGGAGAATGTATGTAATGTCACAGATAATTCTTCTTATTAACTTTTATTACTTGGCTCATACAACTGTAAGAAAATATACCTAAAGAGCTTACAATGCCCCACGAGTCCTATACAATAATTCCCTCAGGGTGCTGTTGGGGCGAACATGTTTCGGCAGTAAAAAAAGAGCATCGTTAAATTAATAATAATAATAATCTTTATTTTCTCCCAAATATACAAGTCTTAGTAAAAGAATGTTACATTATAAATAAGTCTTATTTATACTATACACAAAAAATTTAATCAAATCAATCGGTGCTAAGTAGATTGTATAGTAGCAGACATAGCATCCTAAAAGGAATAGCTGATAAATTTGACTGCCCACTGATTTTGTCCTTCATTAAGAGGACAAAATCAGCCCTAGACATTAATTACTCACATAGACATAAGGAAAAAATATTACTAATAACATATTGATAGCACCACCTGCTTTATTATTAGCTAAAATATACAGTAAAGTAAGATTGTAGTTTAAATACGTACATCCGTCTTTAGTTGTATTTTATATGAATTTTTAAAGATTTTGAATTATGTCGTCATCTCACGGCGATTATTTTGTTTAGCAGTAGATTTAAAAATAATTTGTAGATTAATATATAATCGGACAAAAGATGGATAATATGTATTATAAAATACATTCGACTTTATGAAAAACAAAGTAGTAGTTAACAAAAATAATCTAAGTAAAGGATTTCGTAGAACTGAGAAAAGTTCTCTTATCATTTAATTAAGAAACTTAGTTTATAGCATGGATGTCAACAGGTACGTCAAACTGAAAACTGTCTTTTAAAATTTTTCCGGAATATTTATCAAATATTAAATATATTTAGCTCAATATTACTTTCTCAAAATCAGTGAAAAATGCAAAAAACTGTCATAAGTATCTAGTGCATCACAAAAATTCTGAGAATATACCTCTATTTCTGTTCATGTTACTACCAGATATTTCCGCCTCAACAAATAAGTATATAAAAAATCCAGTGTTTCGGCGAAGATAATATATTTTGGCTAAAAGACAGAAGCAAACTAGTCTCTGAACCCGACCCAGTCTCAACCCATCGCACGCCAGATATTTCCGCCTCAACAAATATATAAAAAATCCAGTGTTTCGACGAAGATATATTTTGGCTAAAAGATAGAAGCAAACTTGTCTCTGAACCCGACCCAGTCTCAACCCATCGCACGCCAGATTCACCTCGCCTAAGGACCTGCTACATTCGAACTCTCGAGATCACTTTGAAGCAGGAAACAGCCTTTGTAAAACGCCCTCACCATTTTTAATCATCTTTTTCTTCATTCTTTAGTCTTAGTCCTTTTTTTTAAGCGAATTATAATTTAGGAATTACTTTACACTTTCTAAGTATATTAATTTTAGCAACATGTTTTATAGATTATTTGTAAGTTCTTTTTATCTTTAATTTAATTGTATTGAATTTTATGACACAGCCCCAACCTGATGTGGCGTCGTTGGAAAACCTAGTTCAGTGTCCTAAATGCCTACAGGCCCGTTATTTTAAAGGTAATAGAGGCTTGAAAATACATCTCGGCAAAGCCCACAGGGGCCAAGATGCATTATCAACCTCAGCCACGCCCCAACAACCTCTTTGTAGTGATACTAATATTTTTACTCTTTCGGAAAAACTAAGTAGACTAAAACATTTGGTCCAAATTATAAAAAGAATCCCACGAGGAGGAAGGAGGAATTTATTCGAAATACAGTAACTTTAAATTCTTTACGAGCCTGGGAGGATTTATTACAGCTCCCTTATAAAATTTTAAACATTACGCCTAACGAATCTGGAAATCTTACAACTAAAATTAAAAAACGCTGCCAAAATCTCCCAGAATTAGATGAATTTCGTACAAATAGAAATATTACAAAAACTGACAAGGAGTCTACATACAGACTTAATAAAATTGTAGAAGCAAAACTTTCTGATGGAGACATCAAGGGGGCGGCTAGAATTCTGTTTTCCAACGACACCATTGCTCCCAATAACGAGACCACTCTGCGGGCTTTAGAAGAAAAATATCCACATTCAGAGGCAGCTCCGAGCTCCAGCTTAGTATGTCCTGAAGAAAGCCTAGTTGCAGCACCAAAATCAGTTTTTACATCTGTTATGTCTTTCAGAAGTGGTTTAGCCGGTGGGCTTGATGCCTTGACCCCCCAACACCTAAAGGATTTGTTGGGAGGAGGTACTGGCACAGCTGGTGAGACTCTTTTGAAAGACATAAGAGACTAAATTAATGCTATCAGGTGGAGTAAATAACGACGCTATTCCAACTTTATACGGTGCAAATTTATGTGCTTTAATAAAAAAGATGGAGGCATACGCCCTATAGCAGTCGGTACTACATACCGCCGCCTTGCCGCCAAGATATGCTGCCGGGAGATAATGGATTTAGGCTCTTCCTATTTTGCAACACGCCAATTAGGTTTTGGCATAAAGGGCGGCTGCGAGGCGGCGGTACATTCACTTCGAACTTTTACGTCCTAGCCTATTGCGAAGCTCTTCTGAAGGTGGATGTACAGAACGCTTTTAATTCGGTCAACAGGGCCACCTTGATGGCTCAAGTGCGCGATAAGTCCCCAAGAATTTTCAATTTTATCCACCAATTCTACTCTGATAAATCAATTTTAATGTACCAAAATCAAAAAGTTTTTGCAGAAACCGGTTGCCTGCAGGGGGACCCCCTTGGGCCGGCCATATTTTCACTCGCCATTCATCCCATTATAGAAAAATTAAATTCTAAATTCAACGTATGGTACCTCGACGACAGCACCCTTGGAGGAGACATTGATACTCTTAAAAAAGATATACAATATTTAATTTACGAGTTTGATAAAATTGGTTTAGAGCTAAATTATTTATTTCAAAATTTTCAGTCAAAGATAGAAAACTTAAAAAGTATAAGTTTACATAGCGCATATTATATTATTCGGCACTGTTTTTACACCAAATTTTATATATATATTTTGAGATGCTATCCTATATGGCAAAACCAAAATATTCTAAAAACCTTGGATAATGTTATTCGGTACTCTCTCTCATCGATTTTCAACATTCCCTTTGATGACCGTACATGGACCCAAGCCTCCGTACCAATAAGGTATGGAGGTTTGGGTATACGCAAAATTTCTGCAGTTTCTTTACCCGCCTTTCTGTCCTCAGTGTACAGTACAAAGGACCTCATTGGTGAAATATTAAATCCGTCACTTGGTGACTTTGAGGTCCTGTATTTGACTGAGGCCAGAAATGCTTGGTCTATGGCCTGCCCATATCAAAATTTACCCATAAATCTAAAGTCACAGAAGCTATGGAACGGCCCGCTTTGCTCATTGGTGCATAAAAATCTTTTGGATACGTATGCCAATGAGACGGAGCGTGCTCGTCTCCTAGCTGTCTCACGTTGGGAGTCTGGTTTGTGGCTGCAGGCACTCCCGTCGGCAAATTTAGGCACTTTTCTAGACGATAACACGTTTAGAATAAGTGCTTCCATTCTCCTAGGGGCGGCATGTGTTGTCCCACACCGCTGTCAGTGCGGAGATAAGGTCGAGCGCCTCGGTCACCATGGGTTATCGTGCATCAGGAGTGCCGGTAGAATTTCACGTCATGCAACACTTAATGACATTATCCGTCGGGCTCTTGTCACCGCCGGGGTACCTGCCGTCCTAGAACCGAACGGCCTTTGCCGCGACGATGGCAAGAGACCCGATGGTATGTCATTGGTGCCCTGGAAGATGGGTCGCCCCTTAGTATGGGACGCGTCTTGCGTTGATACTTTGGCAGCGTCCCATCTTCCAGCTACTAGCATGTCTGCCGGTACAGCTGCTGCACAACAGGAAGCCCTAAAACGCCACAAATACTCAGCCATCGGAAATGGCTACATATTTGCGGCTTTTGGGCTCGAGACCCTGGGACCATGGGGGCCTGAGGCTCACAGACTTTATCGAGACATAGCCAAACGTCTGGTGGATGTCTCACGTGACCAAAAGACTGGTTTATACCTTGGATAACGCATCAGCATTGCCATTCAGCGAGGCAATGTGGCCAGTCTTTTGGGCACGTTTCCGACTGACAGCGGTCTGGAACTAGATTTTATGGTTTAATTTTAGTTTGTATATATAGTTTATTTTTAGTTTAATTTATTTATAATTTAGTTTATTTTTAATTATAATATACCATCTGTGAAGTTGGTTTTGGAGATATTAATATTTTTCAAAGAAGTGAAAAAAACTCGTTGTTTATAGCAAGACAAGTCTGTCTTGTTTGTTCTCATTGTATCGCAGAGGCTCCGGGTTCGATTCCTGGTATAGTAAATTTAGGAAACGAATTTTCTCCGTTATTTACTATGGCCTGGGTGTCTGGGATCGGCCTCAGAGTAGTCCGTTGTATATTACTCATAACACAAGCGTAACTTGCTTAATTTGGAGATATACAATATGTGTGTTTGTCTGCCGATAATTTATTTATTTTTGTCTAGTCAGAAACAATAGAATTCCAAGAATTTCTGTTTATTCATGCATATCGTATTATTTTATATAAATTATATAGGATTTACCCGCGACTTCTTCCATGTGTGGCTTGAAATTCCCACGGGATTTCCGGGACCCCAAGTATCGCAGCACTTAAAAAAGAATGTAAGTTATCGTTTTAGTGGAAACTGTGTCGGAAAAAGCTAATTTTTATGCATCCGAAAGCATCGTGTTCTCTATCGTTATATAGTCTATACCAGTTATTTTCTTTAAATACCTTCAATGTGGCATGTTTTGAATTTCAAAATCATTATATAAAACACGTGAAGCAAAAAATTTGTTCCCCATTTTATGAAAATTGCGCGGACGGAGGAGTATGAAATTTCGCACACTTATAGTTTATAAATAGACAAGAAGTGCAGAATGCTAATTTTTTTTAAAAATATGCTTAAAAATAAATTAAATCAATAAAAGAACATTACACATACTACCATATATTTGACACCCACACGCTCTTTTGTTTATTGTTAAAGTCAAATTAACAGTGTAGCCTTGGCGAAATTTGTAATCACAGAAGCAGTCTTTGACAAAAGAACCCTAATAATGTTCAAAATTATAATTTAAATTAATTATGGTCTAATTTCGACCACTGTGCGACCACTAGTATTATAGAAATAGAATATAGTTTTTGTTTTAACAGGATTTGTACGGATGTAATTATTTATTGTTCTGACATTATGCGGTCTTGATCAAACTTTATATTTGTGTAGAACATAAAGATTCAATTGTTATTATTTAATCGAAGCAATAGTGTTTTCGACGTGTACTTCAAAAAATTGTTTACTAGTTAAAATGTAAATAAACCTGTAATAGCATTGTTATTTTCTATTTTAGGAACCGCAACGAATTTGTATGACTTGTTTGAGTTTCGTAAGAAATTCTACATTCATAGTTTTGCAAATATTTTAATCGTTTTAAATGCCACAGACAGTTAATCCTTTGTTTTGCATTGTAAAACAACGTTCGTATCTGATGGGTCTAATATATCGCCTTTGCCGTCTTTTTCTATACATTTGTTAATGATGTAACCTTGGTAAGATATTTTAAAGTTAAAACTAACCTGTTTAGCAAAGAAACTGGTCTGGTATAAGGTC
Source organism: Dendrolimus pini (assembly GCA_949752895.1). NCBI lineage: Eukaryota > Metazoa > Arthropoda > Insecta > Lepidoptera > Lasiocampidae > Dendrolimus > Dendrolimus pini. Next base: position 1,134,118 of record OX457132.1, on the reverse strand, counting down.
TGACTGGAAAGCTAAAATTGTTCATACAAATTCAGACGACGTGGAACGAATTTGAATATGTGATAAGTTATATATTTGTTATCAGTGAACTTATTTAGACATAATAACTTTCTCCTTTTATCTTTGCAGGAACTGTCGTAAGAGGCGAAGAAACAACCCATAGCCAGGTGATAGGGCATTTGTCCATCTGGATGGCTATCACACTGGTCTAGACTTTAGAGCATGCCGCCATAACCCTTGAGTTGTGTTCCGGCATTAGCGGCCAGGTTCCAGTCCTATCAACTTTTTCAGCAGCACATTAGTAATACCTTTAGTGTTGCAAATATTCACAGGTGGCAGTAACCGCTTTCCATCACATGGGGCGTCAGCCTGTTTTCTTCATTCCAGCAATATTTAAAAAAAAATCTTCTATAGATATAAATATGTTTTTTGTTACTAAATGCATATGAAATTATTTTAAAAGACCAACTTGGGAAGGCCTACGTCCAGCAGTGGTCAACGATTGGCTGACAACGACACATGAAAGTGTACACTGTACTTCAAAAACCATTTTTTAAACTTTTTGTCTGTCTATCTGGATATTTCGGCTAATCTCTGAAACGGCTGGACCGATTTGGACGGGACTTTCACTGACAGAAAGCTGATGTTGTTATGGTAGGGTTCCGCGAAAATACATTCCACACGGACGAAGTACCAAACACGACCAAAATATTAAAAAGGTATATCGATATAATTGTTAATTTATGTTTCCCATCACTTCAGTTCATTCCGTTCGCAAAGTTAGTTCACCTTGATGGCAGTTTCAGCGCTGGGGGGTGCCTTCATCGTGCTCCAAACCATTCGCACGCTTTGACTCCTGTAACTTTGAAACTCTTCCATTGCTTTCCGATAAAGTAATTTTTTTTTTGTTGCATCACAAAATTCTCTCATTATAATTTGAAAACATTTTTGAAGTGAAACTTATTTAGAATTGTCGTGATTGGAAAATTGATGAAACGAAAAAGTGACACAAAAAAGAGATAAAAAAAGAGAAAAAAAAGAGATAAATTTAAACAACATTTAAAAGTTTTCTAATGAATTTTAGCTCTATCTGTATATACTTAAGGCAATTATTCTTTTTTACGTAGATCAGAGGATTTTGTGCGTAACAGTGGATTGAATTTTGAACTTGAACGACGGAGGAATCGCGTGACAAACATACAACTCATTTTTGAAGTCCGTTAAGAATATATACAGCCCTCTTACTTATGTTGCATGTTATCAGACGTGTAGAGATTGCAGGCGTTAATCCTGCTTTGTGGTTAGAAGTGGAAATCTACATGTAAATTGAAGCTGATACCGCAGGTGTCCCCTGGGCGGCGTAACCACTTCAAAACGGCTGGGGTAAAACAGACATATATATATACATTTGAGTTGTTTACCATTATATACAATAACACACATGGTGTACCACAAATGTTATATTAATTTACCATTTGCAAAAAAACTTTATAAGCCTTTAGCGTTTTACAATTTAACAAAAAAAGGGACATAGAAAGATAATTAGGTTATTTATTTAGGTTTATGGCTTGGCAGCTGGGCCTGAAGCTTAGGCTTAAGCCAGATCTTAGATTACAATATAGTTTCTTCATTTTCTTAAGCCTATGTATAGCTCAGCTGAACTTAAGGAGAAGAAGCGTCAAGAAACTCCTCAGCAATATTTTAGCAAGGCGAGTAGCTTGTGTATTTTGAATAAAAGTTTTGAAGCGAAATAGCAAAAGCGCTTTACATTTCTGACCTCTATGGAACTAATCATGCGTGGATCGACACATTCCACTTTACTTACTCGAAATAAAATATCACTAAAAATTCAGTAGGAATTTAGTTGGAAGCGAAGATTTCCTAATCAATTTTTCACAGTCACCGACCCTCAACCACGACAATATGTCACTCTATCGCACTCCTAAAACTATTCCCCCAACGGTGGGCGCAACAACGCAATATCACTGGACCATTAATCACAGCGCCGGTTGCACGCAGGTGACTGATTCACTGCTACTACTCGCTGATCTATGGTAATGGCTAACATGGACACATGGATAAAGGCTCTGTAAACACCATATATTTATTACCCGGTATAGACTAAACGAGGTCAGATATAAGAAAGGTGTATTCAAAATAAACATGAAATAAAATTCTATGTAATAATTGCAGGAATGGATAAAGAATACTAATTCTTGCGTAAGAGGCGACGAAACATCCCACAGACAGGGTAGGCCATTTACCCGAATGGATGGCAGAGTATGCTGCCATAACAATTTTGAGTTACGTTCCGGCATCAGTGGCCAGGTTCCAGTTGACTCCTTCAAGGTCGGCAGAACATTGGCAGCACCTTTGGTATTGCTAATGTCCATAGGAGATGGTATCCACTTTCCATCACAGGGCCATCAGCCTGTCTGCTATGCTTCAACAATAAAAAATCTTCCATTTTGCCTCTGTTTGTGACTAGTGGCCCTGGCGGAAGATCCGCGCTGGTTGACAAAGACAACCAGCAATCTACTAAAGCCAACTTAGAACTTCATGGTTTTTATTATTATATGTATGTCTTTCAAGACCACGGGCCATAAAAATGGCCCGGACTTTTGGAGGGCTTGCGTGGGGCCATGGAAAGGCCAACACGTAGAGGCCCCTTGACAAATTTAATGTAAATATGTGGCGTGACACTGACCGGCGATTATCCCTGTCTACACCATATAATTTATTATAATATTATTATTAGTATTTTATATTATATTCAATTCTAAATTTAAAAAATATTGCGGGAGTTCAGTAGACAGGCAGTGCAACTGATGGAAAGTAGTTACCACCGCCATTTATAACACCAAAGGTGCTACTTATGTGCTGCCGCTCTCTAAAGTGAGGCTGCAACTCGGCCACTAATGTTGGAACACAACTCACAACTTTACTTCTTTTCTTTCTTTCGATGATCCTAAAAGGAGGCAGAGAAGAAAGGTAAAATAAAAGATTAGGTACCCTCATGATCACCTAGAGATTAACGTACCCACTTATGATCTATATCAATACGTGAAGCAAAAATACAGAAAAAACTTCGTGTCCCTTTTGACGAAAATTGCGCGGACGGAGGTGTATGAAATTTCGCCCACTTATAGTTTATATAGAGAAGGAGTGCAGAATGCATTTTTTTTAATTATGCATAAAAATACATTAAATCAATAAGAAAACATTACACACACTACCATGTATTTTACACACATACACACATAATGTACTCTTTTGTTTATTGTTAAAATCAAATTAACAGTGTAGCCTTGGCGCAATCTGTGATTATAGAAGTATAGTACAATCAAACAAAAAGTACCAACATAAAAGTTCACTTGGTTCTTGTCTAATGCAGTATTAATCCCAAATGACAAGGCAACCTCAGCGGCGCGATAAGCCTGCAAGTTTGCGAGGTTAGCGGGCTCTATCTCCGTCTACGATCTGAAAGGTGCCACTTAATTTATCCGCGTTGCATCTCGACGGAGATTAAAAATGTTAATTCAGGAATTATACAATGTAATTTATTCAACTCTTCTCCAGGGAGTACACCTTGCCGAGGTAAATACAGGGGGATATTTTTTCTATATTTTGTCACAGGATTAAAATTTTCAAAAGCGTATTTATTATTACTAGTAGTCGCCCGTGCTCGAAATTCGACGATAATAATTAATGTCAAAGACTATATTCCTATAACCACAGATTTCGCCAAGGCTACACTGTTAATTTGAGTTGAAACAATAAAGAAAAGAGTGTGTGTGTCAAATAAATGGTAGTGTGTGTAATGATTTTTTATTGATTTAATGTATTATTTATGCATAATTATATAAAATTTAAAAACTTCGTTTAAAAAAACCGACTTCGTCGTTTTTTTAAACGAAGTTTTTAAATTTTATTTGTTACTTTTCAGTGTCTAGCTATGGTATGGGTGGACCTACGAATGGTGCCGCGCTTCTTAAAAAATATAGGTCCCAAGAACCGGGAACAAAAAAATGTTCGTAAAATGAAAACTACTGGGCCAAACTATGTCAAATTTTTAGGGGACCACATGGCAGCTATTCCGCGTCGAAAAAAAAAAAGAATCACGTATATCGAATCATAAATCTCAGAGTAATCGGTGTACATATGGAACGGAGTGAAAATTATTTCCATGAAAAATGTTCATAAAATGAAAACTACTGGGCCAAACTATGTAAAATTTTTAGGGGACCAATTGGAAGCTATTCCGCGTCGAACAAAAAAAGAATCACGTAAATCGGATCATAAATCACGGAGTTATCGGCGAACATACATTAAATAAAAGCAACAAAAAAAAAGATCCCGACGAATTGAGAACCTCCTCCTTTTTTCAAAGTCGGTAAATTTTTTTTATTAACGTTCTGCACTCCTTCTCTATATAAACTATAAGTGTGCGAAATTTAGTACTCCTCCGTCCGCGCAATTTCGTAAAAAGGGTAGTTTTTGCTTCTCGTATTAATACATAGATTACAGGTAATAATAATAACTAAATAAGTAATATTGAATCTCGAAATCTGCGTGCTGTAGGTAATAAGAAAAGCAATAATATGGATCTCACAATTTGGTTCATAATATTTAATGAAGAATGATAATCTTTGATTTACAATTTCATTGAAGGAATTTCATTTGTGTTAACTTTTTAGATGCAATTAGAAAAAAAAAATAGCGTAAAGACAGCAGATGATAGATCATTTTTTATTCATAACTATGTTACATGTTAATTTCAATGATATAAATGTGATCTCAATTAACATAGGCCATAAACTCTTCATGACTACATAAATAAAAGAAATAAAATAAAATAAAGAAATAACTTTATAATTATTATTTTTTAATTTTATTGTCCGAACGGTTTAAGTGTTTGTTTTGTGTTGCCAGTTGTCAGAGCCTTCACTTATTATGGCTTGGCGCCACACTGAACTAGTGTGTAATAAATGTATAAAACAAAAAATATATTTTGATCTCAATAATGATATGGACTTAAAGTGCGTAGTATAGAAAACAGATCGTCTATCAACCAACGAAACTTTGTTCGCGTAGCCACAAAGACGTGTTTATTAATAAATTGCAAGACGTTCCTAAAAACAAACCTTATTTTAATAGTAAAACCGATATTGGACAGTTCATTTCTCTTTCAATTTATATGAATCATCCAAAGGGATCCGTATAATCATAAATTTAAATCATTCAATATCATTGAACCGTGTGTGAAAATGGATGTTCAACTCGCTGCTTTTCAAGCATGTAATTCAATTAAATTGATCCGTCTAATATCAGCATCAGATATAAACATTCTGCAATGATGACCAAGACCTTCAATCCCAAACCCATAACATCCATAACAGTTATTTTACTTGGAATAGCTTCCATTCATGAGAAAAGCCGTTAAAGTTATTTAATAGGTATCATCTTTGATGGATATTATAATTATTGTTTTGTAATAACAATTTCGGAATCAATTTTGTGGAAATGTCAAGGTCGTGTTGCAATTATAGTTGTTTTAATTCAAGTTTTGTCTTGGGAAATATTAATGGATCTGTTCGATTAAGTATTCAGTTTGTGGTTCGCTCATGAGGTCTTCAGTTCAAATCCTTGCTTAAAACGTAATAATTATTTATTTATATGGAAAAATTATCAATTCTTCCATTTACAAGCATTTTATGAGTAAAAGAAATATTTTTACAAATAATTAATAAATAAATAAAAAATGAGTTGGTTTAGATGTTTGTTTGTTGTTTCTCACAACATTGAGAAGATATTGTTTTACAATGATTTTTATCTAAAAAAATATAATTCACAATGTTTATATTTTGGTCCATAATACCTAAATTAGGCGAAGCTTGTATTTGGAGACAAACAACTATACTATGACAATAATTATATGTGATTAAATAATTAATTATAGACTAATGTAAGCATTACTTAAAAGAGTCTGTGTGTGCGTATTGGGAAAATTTGTGTATAGATAAGGTTAGCGGAAAAGTGCATAAAATTTTCAGGCTAGTTAAATGGTATGGAAAATTCTGTTATAACAATATCCAGCCTGTATATTTTGGATTAGTGTTGTACGATATCTTCATTAATCTGGTCTTAAGATAATACATAATTCATGCAAATAATTCCAGTTCAGTTCTTAAATGCACCCGTATATTCAACATTACATATATATCATTGGAAACAATAATTTATAGTACTTGGTAGTAAAGGAAATCATGCGGTAAAAGCTAAAAATTGTGATTACCGATGTGTGAAATTTATTAATCCGCTTTGTAGATGCTTGGCTTAAATATTTGTCCAATTCTTTGAAATGAACAAGCTCGTGCTTTGTTATAGCAAGTTTAAAAGCTGATAACACTGCTCCACAAAAAGTGGTTTGTACTTTTGATCAGACCCATCTATTCACATGTCTTTTGATGCGTTGAATCTGGGATAGTTTGCTTCATGCACCCTCAAACTTTAGATGCTTTATAGACAAAAGATCGACTTGAATCAATCGAACAAGGTCAAGCGAAGCGAAACGGTGTAGAAAGAATAGGAAGTAGATTTAAATTTTGGCTTACATGTATGACCTTCAAAAGTGTTCTCCAGTGGAACTTATTTTGAATAAGAACTTCTGAATTTTATTTGAAGGAATTTTCCGACTTTGAAAGTGAATATATCGTCACTTATCGATTTAAATAAACACAATTTAACCTTCACATACTTACTTGTACAGCGAACGCTTATAATTTTTTTGCACTTTTACTAATACAATGTACGCAGTAGCTTCCAAAACTTACTGAAACAAAGCAAAAACTTTGTACCACTTTTTACGAAAATTGACTGACGGCTGACGGAGGAGTATGAAATTTTGCACACTTATACTTTATTATAGAGAAAGAGTGAAGAATGCTAATATTTTAAAAAAATGTATAAAAGATATATTAAATCAGTAAAAAAAACATTACACACACTACCATGTATTTGACACACACGCATATATACTCTTTTGTTTATAGTTAAAGTCAAATTGACAGTGTAGCCTTGGCGAAATCTGTGATCATAGAAGTGGTCTTTGACAACAGAACCTTAATAATGTTCAAACTTATAATTTAAATTAATTATGGTCGAATTTCGACCACTGGGCGACCATTAGTAATGTGTTATTACATTACAGATATGGAGTTTTTGGCAGGAATTGAAAGGAGATGTTGTACTATGCAGTTTTATTTTCTAAAAATGTGTAAAATTACTCTAAAATGAACAATAGTTGTAGGTTATTGATAGTTTTTGAGTAGTAATTAATGTGGCCTTTCGAGTTGTCACAAGAACTCCGTTGAATGGCACCAGCTTATGACCTACAGTTTAGCTGTGCTACACATAGGCTTAAGAAAATGAAGAAACTATATTGTAAACTACGATATGGCTTAAAGGCCTAGCTGCCAAGCCATAAACCTAAAGCTATACCTAAGGTGAGAGAGTTTCATTTTATATATAAAATATATAAAGCTGATAAGTTTGTTTCTTTGTTTGTTTGCTTGAACGCGCTAATCTCAGGAACTACTGGTCGAATTTGATTTTTTTTTCAGTATTAGATAGCCCATTTATCGAAGAAGGTATAGGTTATAAACCAAAACGCTAAGAACAATAGGACCGGAGCACCAATGAAGTATGTTTCAAAATCGCGGGATATTTTTAACTTACATTTTTTTTAAACTATTCCACGCGTACGAAGTCGCAGGCAGAAGCTAGTAAATAAATAACAAAATAACTTTACAGATATTTCCCAATATTTCCACGGTGTCCTAAAAAGCGAATTGATTTACCCAATGGCAGTGGAAGCAATGTGTCAACAGAATTATCTTAACCCTGCGTTTACTGTTCGGAGCGTCGGTCCGCCGGACCCCACCTGATGCGTAGACACGTCGCACTTTGAATGGCAAATCACGAAGGTAGACCTTCGGGGCCTCGGAGACTCCGTATGAAAATAAAATGATTGCGGAGAGTTCCATATTAAAATATCCCCGAAGGTCCAAACGGGCACCTGATGTTTTCAGAATAGTTCTCGGGTTGTTTATTTTGATTTTATCTTTGAGGAATTGTGTGAGGAGGGTTTTTATGAAGTGGCCCTCGTCGGTATGTGGTTTGAGGATATTTGTTTAACCGACTTTAAAAAAAAAGGAGGAAGTTCTTCAATTCGTCGTGTAAATATTGTTTTTTAAGTTCGGCCAAAACCTTTTTGTTTCTGAACTGATTTTGATCATTCTTTTTTGCATTGAATTCAGCGTAGCTTTAAAATAGTCCCATATATATAATTTTTTTTTTAATTTTTTTATTGCAGGAGTTTAGCAGACAGGCAGACGGCCCACTTGATGGAAAGCGGTTACCATCGCCTATGGACATTTGCAACACCAAAGGTGCTACAAATGCGCTGCTGCTCTCTTCAGGGAGACTGTAACCTGGTCACTAATGCCGGAACACAACTCAAGGTTGTTGTGGCGACATACTATAGACCAGGGGTGGTAGCCATCCAGTCGGGCAAATGCCCTACCACCTGGCTGTGGGTGGTTTAGTCGCCTCTTACGACAGGCTGCCCAGCCGCAGGAAATTGTATTCTTTCTCCGTTCCTGCACAGATAGATTGATTTATTGCTATCGATTGATAAGCGCGAAAAAAGTAACCCTTCCTTGGTAGTCGGGTAAACCATCTTATTTGTCGAACAAAGCTTTCCCCAGTGTTAATGTTAATATTCTTTAGGTAAAGTAAACAAAATATCTGTTTAAAGTGATTACTTATAAACTGGCATCCCTTATTATCATTGTACTGACAACATTTTTTTCTCTCTGCCCTCATCCTTTGCTCTCGGTGTAAAAAATATGGTGCTCTGCATCCCAGTGGATCTTCCCGACATATTTTAAAAATACAGAAATGTACGGAAACTAGCACCATCAAGTGGACCAGGAACATCAAAAATTATAACTAGTTCCATTTAGTCCACTTAACTTCACTTAAGAGGGCGTTGTGCAATATCGTTGAATAAATACATAGCGCTAACGAGATCTTCAGAGCATAAATGAAACCACAAGTTATGGTCGAGTTTGGTGAATCTAGCACCATTGTTCACTTTTGGCATAAATATAGTGTTATGCATAAATTTTTTTAACTAATTTTATTCTGTCTTTCCCTTTATTCCAATTTATAAGTTATAACTTATTATTACCATTTAGTGAAATTTATAGAATTATCGATTGTAGCGCCATCTATCGGACAGGGTAAATGATATTTTGACATTTTATTCCAGGGAGGCCTCATTTATTTTATACATAGTGTAATAATACACTATGTATAAAATAAATGAGCATCATAGATAACTATGATGCTCTGTGTATGTGATTTTTATATAGTAATAAATCAAGTTTATCGTGCTTTAGTTATTTTTGCTCTAAACCCTTGATCTAGGAACTTTTCTACCGCTCTTTTGTTTTAAATAGTTTTGATTTACTTTATTTCTATTAACGCCGCTGTTGCGGCGGCTCTGGGTTTGGTGATAAGCAAACTGTTTCAAAATGAAAAAAAAGAGAATTGAACAATTTTGAAGGGTAGGGGAGACCGAGGAGAATTGTTGCAGAGGAGAGTTGTGACATACTTGATTTCTCGGAACCTATGACCGTTAATAATGTGACAACAACTCGCATTTGTTACTTTCGAGATGGGCTATTTAATGCAGTGCGAAAGAATGGCGTATGGAAAGTGGTTTTGACACTATGACATTTGCATACAAAAAAATGCAAAAAGTAAACTTTTTATAATAAGTTTCATAGCCTGGCAATGTTTTTTTTAGGTTGGCATCTTATTTATGAATTATTTATTATTACTCTGATTGGTTCGCTAATTTTTGCACTAAGGTGAGTTGTGACAGCTTGTCACAACTCTCCTATTTGGCCGCTTTCTTTTGTTTGTTTTCTGGCAGTTTTCTCTTATGGTATGATGTTGCATGCTGCATTGCCATTTCTTTGATTCAGAATGCTAAATATATGAAGGACTGATAATATGATAGATTGACATTGCTAACGCTGAAATTTGTGAACTGTGCCTGACTACTTCAGAGGAGTAGTCAGGCTAATATTTCACACTCATAGAATTGCCGCATACTATTCCAATGTCAACTAGGTACATTTCCTTGCAATCTTAAGTATAAAAACAAGTAAAAAAGTAAAGTAATAAGAAAAGTATCGTTTATGACTAAGAAGAAGCAGAAAATGATTGGTTTTGCTATTGTTACCTTGATATCTTTGTCAAGCAAATCATAAGGGTTTATAAACCAGAATTCCAAGACTGGTTTCAAATAGACGAGCTCCGATATGACTATCATAATTGTTTCTCAGATTAAACTTTAATTTTTAAACTGATTTATATACAACAGGTTTCAGAAATATGTCATACTATATTATTTAGGATATTCATGTTTTTTATGTTAATGTTATATTTTATTTTCGTTCGTACATAAGTGTCACAACTTACCTTGTTATTCATCACAACTTACCTCGGTATTAGGAGGGTTGTGACACGAGGAGTAGTTTTTGTTTTTGGACATTTTCTCAGAAAACTTAACATTGCTATTAATTTTGATGATTATTTCTTAAAGCCTATGAATTAAGCTACATTTACTTATAGAGCTCATAGATGTAGAATGCTCCTGGACTGAGTATTATATATATTAGTTAAAGTAAAAATTGACACAACTCTCCTCGGTCTCCCCTAGTGGAAAGAAAGAGCACGCACGTACCTGATTAATGGGCATGAAATTCAGCTGTTCCTTTGCTCCTTAGTCTTCCTTACTTTCGCCTTTGTTATGTTAGTGTAATTTATTTATTATTTAATAAGCGGCGAAGATGTGTAGTTTAAATTATTTATAATATGTTATTTATATAATATTTTTGTATTATATTATTGAGTTATAGTACTTTATATATAAATTATAATATATTTGCCATGTGCGGGGCGATTTAATTTAATTTATTATGACATGAGACGAATGACTTATGGACGTGCGTGCGTATAAGGGAACACGCCGTCAAATTTAAAAGAAGAATTTAAATTAATTAACGAAAAGTTAGACCGAAAGAAGGTTACTTGGCGATACCAGCCTCAGAAGGAGAGAAATAAATCGTATAATTTTGGCATTAGACTCGGCTGAAGAAAAACAAAAAAGCCTCACACACTCGTAGAAGCGATAGTTTCCGGCAATTTCAATATCCTTCCCCTTTAGAGGAAAACTTTATATCAAAGTGAGGAAGTGGGTATACCTTTGGCTCAAATCTGGTCCGTGTCGCACGTGACCTGGGTCCGGGATTCGATCCCTTTAATAAATAGACACTATTTTTTTTGGCGAGCCACACCTTGCGGCGGCAATCTTTATGGGGGCGGTGTGATTTGAATTCTTTAAAATGATTGCGTATTATAGCCCCACATATATTTGTTTTACTATAAAAACAATAATATTCAAAACAATACTTATATTTATATTGTTACGAGCAGCAGGACTCGAATTAAAATGCCATTGGAATTACTATAGAGTTTATTAGAACTACACAAACACGTATAACACAGGTACAAATATAACTGGACGCAACCAGTACAAACTGGACGATTCAATAACACGCGAAAAATACGTCACTATATCGCTTATCGAATGTACGTCTTGCTCGTATCGTAATACTCGCTTGACTGCCTCACCCCTCCGTTCGGGCATTCGAGTTTTCAAATTGGAGAAGTACATTAACAATCTGCCCGTAACACTTCAAGTTGAAATTTTGTTGCGATTCATTTTGTCACATGTCAGTTGAATATTTTCCACTTGTCCGTTGCGATTCGTATTTCCACTTGTCAGTTGCCATTCGTTTTTCCACTTGTCCGTTGTGATTCGTTTTTCCACTTATCCGTTGCCATTCGTTTTCCACTTGTCCGTTGTGATTCGTTTTTCCACTCATCCGTTGCCATTCGTTTTTTAACTTGTCCGTTGCCATTCGTATTTCCACTTGTCCGTTACCATTCGTTTTTCCACTTGTCCGTTGTGATTCGTTTTTCCACTTATCCGTTGCCATTCGTTTTCCACTTGTCCGTTGTGATTCGTTTTCCACTCATCCGTTGCCATTCGTTTTTTAACTTGTCCGTTGCTATTCGTTTTTCCACTTGTCCGTTGTGATTCGTTTTTCCACTTATCCGTTGCCATTTGTATTGCCACTTGTCCGTTGCGATTCGTTTTTCCACTCATTGGTTTTTAACTTGTCCGTTGCAATTCGTTTTTCCACTTGTACGTTGAAGTTTCACTTCTAATATGTGTCCCAGCACACATTTTTCTTTTTTATCTGTGCAGGAACGGAGAAAGAATACAATTTCCTGCGACCGGGCGGCCTGTCGTTAGAGGCGACAAACAACCCACAGCCAGTTGGTAGGGCGTTGGCCCGACTAGATGGCTACCACCCCTGGCATTAGTGACCAGGTTCCAGTCTCCATTAAGAGAGCAACAGCGCATTTGTAGCACCTTTGGTGTTGCAAGCGGGCCGTCTGCCTGTCTACTGAACTCCTGCAATTAAAAAAAGACCTGTTATTGTTAACTCCTATCTTTTGCGAACATCTTGTAAGAAGTAATCGACCACTGGGGGTCGACTTAGACTACTTTGGGAACCATCAACCTTCTGTAATGAATACTATGACAAAATTGTAAAGTTTATTTGGAAATTATAACAATAGTGGTATTACTGTAAAATAGTTTATACGCCATTGTTCTGTATTGTAGTGCGTGCATCAGTGCAGCAATAAAGCTCGTCTAGACAAAAGTGATTTATACTCACCTGAGCGACCCCCTAACCGTGATGTGGTTGGGGCCATTTTTTAGCATTTAACACCAACACAAAAAAGCTTTTCACACAATAATATTTATCTGGTGGAATGTGAACTACTATATTTAAAATATTTTTGAACTGATAACTTCTTATGGGAGGGTAAACCTCTTCGTTACGTAACGCGTTACGGCGTCAGTCTGTCTGGCTTCCCTTTCTCTCACGCATACGGCAGCGCTCCTTCTCTCTCACTATAACCTACGCGCTATATACATATAATTTAAGTAATAACTTAAGCTTTTCTCAACTTGAACAATTTCAATATTAAATAGTTCAACTTATTTATATATCAACGTCAGGTGGTAAGGTATTTCATTGGATGGCCACCATATCTAGGGTCAAATTCTGCTATTGCAATTTCTCGACGTGGCGTTGCGGAGATATTCAAACTACTATTCCATTGCGATAATGCCAAAGATTCGTATTCTAGTAAATCCTAATATCTTTATAATATCGTCGCGATGGAATAATAGTAGGAAAAATTGGTATCACCACTAGCAGAAATAGCTACCCAAAATTTGAATATTATTTGATTTTGCGAGTTTTCACTAATAAATATGTATAAAGATAGAGTGGTGTGCCATGGGCACATTATTGAGCTTAACAGAATACCGAAATTAGCAAACCTACAATTGGGATAATAGTGTCCGGCGATTTTGACGAGATAGAGATAGCGGAAATTCACCCCTGGTCTAAAGTATGCCGTCAACCTTGAACGTGTTTTAGCATGAGTGCTCAGATGCCACTCAAAAAATGGTTTTCAAAATCTGCTGGTCCAAATTCGTAACCTCTGTTTTTGTCCCCTCTTTTTAAATTGCCTATACAAACTTGACCCCTATACAAATTTACTATATGTATTATAGTTATTTTAAATCAAGGGTTTAATGCTCTATCTATAGTAATATTATAATGAGGAAAGATTAGTATTTTTGTATGTTAGTCTCATGACTGAAATCTCATGGCCGAGCCCAACGTAGTTGGGGAGATAAGATCTCACCGTCTCCGCTAGCTTGGTAATGTGGAACGGATGGAGGAGGATCGGGGAGTGAAGAAAGCATACTTGGGGAGATAAGTCGATCGGTCAGTCGGTGACCGGTTGGTCTTGCTAAGTATCGCTGGACAGAAGGACAGAGTAGAAGGTGACCTGACCGTACTACAAGCCCACAACTGGCCAGACACTGCGCAAGACAGAGGAAAGGGGCGTGCTCTCGTTTCAGAGGCCAAGACTCACTTTAGGTCGCTGAGCCAACGGAGTTAGTTAGTAACGAATAAACTCAAAGCTACTTGACCGATTTTTAAAATTCTGTCACTATTACAATTAATAGAAAAAAATAGGGATCCCTACTAAAACTTCAATAATGACACCCAAGGTGTATGCGCGGAACCGAAAGTAAAAAAACCCATATATTCAGTACACAGGAAACCGCTCAAAGTAATAGTCTAAATTTGTTGCCTCCAGTAGTTGAGGAAATGTTTGTCAAAAAAAAAAATACACTCACCCAAAACCCCGTCGACTAAGAACGTCCTCCTTGGCTTCATAAGTAGATATCACATATACACGGAAACTAAAACCCTCTTAATCAATCATTCAAACAACAACAATCCCTTTTCAGGGGAGCCGCCAACAGCTCACTGCCCTTGCCAAAGATCTTATTATTTCTTACAAGTCTGTCTTTTTAACACCGCATACGAATCCGACTACAAAAAATGGCGGCATCTTCCATGAACTAAAAAGAAATTAGAGGGACAGAGATAGATATACAAACATACCAGTATACAAAAGGAGAAGGAAATATAATCGAGGGCTTCATAACAAATGGGCGTATACGCAAAAATGCCATTTTTTTGTTGTTAACTAAAATCTATGCATGTTACAATTTAGAAATATGCAAGTGTACCCAAATATAAGGGTATTCCAAATTTTAGCCTTATACAAGCAAGTAGTTTTGTTTTATTCACAATTTTGTCTCTTGTGTAAAACTGCACTTTTGTCTGTACGCCCATTTGTTATGAAGCCTCGATATATCTATCAAGAATGTGTATTGAAGTTTGAACAAGAGATGGCGGTACTATTACTCAAAAATAATTGGTCAACATTAAATAATAAAGACAAGGTGAATAGGTGATGGAAGGTGAAATATCCATGAACCACCTGTGCGAAGCCTGGACGTGCCGCTTGTGTTATACATAGCTATATTAAAGACTAGCTGACCCGTGCCCACTCGCTGAGGTTCAGATAAACATTATAAATCACAATCAAATATACCCTATATCACTCAGTAATATGTAGTTTTCCACTAATGAAAGAGTTTTCAAAATCGGTTTAGTAAATCCAGAGATTATCCCCTACAACGTCACAAACTCACAAACTACCTCTATCCCTCTGGTATATTAGTATAGATACATTCAGAATAATAATTAACTATACTATTTCCTGGTATAAAAACTAGCCCATTTTTAACCCTGTTTTCTGAAGTTCTGAAAAAGAATTAGACAACAAACTCATGTTCCGTTTACGTCCCATACTCAGTATGGATGAAGTACAGTATGTCCAGGAATATAAAATAGAAAAACAAAATAAAGGTAAACAAGGAAACGGTTATCGTTCAAACGTAATTTGGGGAAGAAAAAAAACATTGCCTATTACCATCCTTATCTAGGGTAAGTCAATTTTCTCCACTCTACCCTCACATGGCAAAGTTTCTTGGCGACTGTCCACGGGAATATCGACCTTTTATTCTAAGGATTAAAGTAGGTACCCGTTGCGAATGGAAGTTTGTATCGGTGACAATGTCCAAGGTATGTGTAAGAACGTTGACAAGGTAGAGGGTGATCGTATAATCCGCATAAAATAAGGTGACCGGTTAAACCTTGGATACACTGAGAGGAAAAATATCTTGTAGCGGCCAGCAGGCTGCCTCAGCGATGTAAATTATTCACAGAGAAGCTACACGGCCCTTCGTGTCCAATACAATTATGCGTTCAGGGCGGTGTTGGGGCTGAACCGCTACTGCAGCGCCTCGGGTATGTTTGCCCTGATGTGCACCGATTGCTTTCAGACCACCATCAGGAAGCGGTGCCTGTCCCTGGGGCGTCGGGTGCGAGCCAGGACCAACGCCGTCCTGGCGATGATTGCTGATAGGATAGACTATACCTACGTTAAGCACTGCTGCGCTATGCATAATAGTATAGTCAAAGTATAGCTTGTAGTATATATGTGAATAAGTGTGAATGTGAGTATGTACGTATGTGTAACTATTTAAATTGTATGTATTAAAAAAATTAATGTGTATAATGTATAATTTGAATAATGTAATGTAATGTGTATTAGGACTATGGCACATGTTTTCCAGGTATAAAATTATAAATAAATAATAATATATAGATAATTGTGTCAAGGCTTCTTCGAGTTATTCGCCGCCCGCGGCGCGTTTACAGCGCTTCTCTTCCTCCGACAGCTAAACGCTGTCGAACACTCTGTTTCGGTTAGCGTGCGAGTACAGTCCTGCCGCCGTTATCATGCTTGTATTCTATAATGTAAACTTTCTCAATATAAAATGTGCCATAAATAGTAAATTATATAGTCATTACACAAACCGGCAACCATATACCACAATTGATGGTATGAATATTTGATCTTTTCGTCCGGATTTTGAAATTTTCGAGGGTGAGCTAAAACTGAATAACTTGTTTTTTTAAAAGGGTTTTTAATACAAGTTTTTGAGATCCTGGATATCATGTAGCAGTAGAGTGCTAAGACAAGTAATACGAGCCAAAACACGACGGGTCTATCTTGTTTAGTACAGGAGTTCCTATGGCCACGTTCCGACTCCACCATCAGATTAGCTCCATAGTATATTATTACATTCTCACGCGATGTGCATATGCGTGCAAAATTTTAGCTCAATCGGAAACCGGAAACTTGGTCAAATTTAACTTGCAAGATTCCATCCGAACTTACATACATAGGTACATCCATTGCAAGGTAAATAAAAACTTCTAAAAATGCCGCTCACGCTCGCCTATATTTTTACCTCAATCATCATCTGAAATGATGTCATGCCCACTGATGGACAATGACCTCCCGGAAAGAACGCCATAATGACCGGTCTAGCGCTGCTCTGTGGTTTTTAACCAAGACCTTACAACTTTACCGGGGTTTTTGGGGCGCGTGCCTTAGCTAACCAGCCCGAGGGCAACTTGCTCGACGGAGCTCCCTAATAGCCTTTACCCCGGCTGGACTGTTGCCAAAAAAAATATGTACTCGCCACGGAAGCGCTTATAATTAGCTCGGTGTGTCCCATCCTTCTCGATAAGAGTATAGGTAATCCGTTTCGCCGGTATCATCGCGCCGTCCGAGCGTTCGGCGGGTTACGACCGCTGGCGGACGGCAATAGCCGATCGGACACCGGCAGCCCCAATTGATACGGTTAAGAATTTCCTTTATACCATAGGTGTACACATTTCAGTAGACTAGTGTTCGCCCGTGGTCGAAATTCGACCATAATAATTAGTTTAAATTATAAGTTTGAATATTATTAAGGTTCTGTTGTCAAAGACTATACTTCTATAATCACAGATTTCGCTAAGGTTACACTGTTAATGTGACTTTTAACAACTAACAAATGTTTCTTTAGTTTTTTTATTGATTTAATGTATTTTTATGCATACTTTAAAAAAAAATTATTAGCTCCTCTATATAAACTACTAGCTGTGCCCGCAACATCGTCCGACTGGAATTTGTTTTTAAAACCCCCCAATTTTGAATATTATATTCTTCATTGGTCCTCCACTCCTATTGGTTTTAGCGTGATGACATATATTCCTCGATAAATGTGCTATCTAACACTGATTTTTTTTTCAAATTAGACCATTCCTGAGTTTAGCGCGTTCAATCAAACAAACAAACAAACTCTTCAGCTTTATATTAGTATAAGATATATATATGTCAAGCAAAAACTTTGTACCTTTTTACGAAAATTGTGCGGACATAGGAGTATGAAATTTCGTACACTTATAGTTTATACTATAGAGAAGGAGTGCAGAATGCTATTTTTTTTAAATTTTGCATAAAATTTTTATTGAATCGATAGAAACAATATTGCACACACTACCATGTATTTGATACACACACGCATATATACTATTTTGTTTATTGTAAAAGTCAAATTTACCGTGTAGCCTTGGAGAAATCTATGATTATAAAAGTATAGTCGTTGACAACAGAACGTTAATAATGTTCAAACTTATAATTTAAATTATGTTTATTATGGTCGAATTTTGACCATGGGCGACGACTAGTTATATACAATAGGTTATTAATATATACAGAGAAAACATTAGCGTCATCCTCGCACATTAACCTTTACGACATAATTTGGCAGTGGCAGCCCATTTGGCAACTCTTGCCCGACATCACATTCAATGTCCCGTGCCCACAACAGGTATAGCCAACCTAAAAACGGAGACCCAAGCCAACTTTGCTCTTGATGCAGTTTTTATTGTTGCCCCCACTGTTATTGTTTGGATTTTGGCATGAATATGAACTAAGGCTATTGTTGAAGGTTTCATTGTTTGTAATAACATCTTTATGCTTGCATAACTTGGAAAAAAATGTAAGTAATAAACTATGTTTATCTAAAAGTAAAAAAAATATAAAATCATAATTCATGAGTAGTGGTCCAGAAATTTAACAATATATTGTTACGGAATTAAAATGCCGTTAGAATTACTATAGAGTTTATTAGAATTATACAAACACGTACTACACAGGGATAATGATAACCGAACACAACAAGTCCAAACATAATGCAGAAGGTCGTAATTCAATTAAACGCGCAAAGTCCGTCACTTATTAGATTCCCGATTGTAGTACACACGTTTCGCGTCACTCGTGGTTATCGCTCGACTAACTCCTCCTGCCATCGGGCCATTGCTTTATACTGCACAGATGCAAAATATCCGCACGGCCGCGTGGACCGAATTTCATAGAATCAGCTTATACTTTAAATCCGTAACACCTGGCTAATTATCACAGTACAACAATAGGCCGTATTCCAATAAGTAAATAAAAGAAGACGACCATATAAGAATTTAAATGTTATTAGTTCAAATGCCGACGGGTAATAAATGTGCTTTGTTTTAGATATGGGGTGGGTTTTGTGTTTCTCGGGATCTGAGTTGTAACTACATAAATATACTATATATACTTCATGCAAATGTCACGTTCTAGAATCAATGACATGAGTTTAAATTCTGGTAAGAAAAGTATGCACCTCTTAGGCCGTTGCTTGACCTAACGTGCATGTTGTCTCAATTGCCACGTATTGACGATGAATAAAAATATGATGAAACCTGCTAATGAATAATCAGTTTACTGTCCGCCTAGGGAAGTAATTTATTATTACTTTCAATTACTATTATAATATTAATTAATTACTTCCAAATTTGCTAAGTAACCGAATAAAATAACGATAATTATATTTCTTATAACATTATATGTTACTTTTATTAACTTTAGCGATGTAATTTTTTTACAATAATAACTAATAATTTTAAAGATTGAAGAACACGTTTAGAGGTTACTTTGCAATTATTTTCTATCGAGAAAACTTATCGAAAATGCGTTTTAACTATAAATTTTACCTCAGAAGATCTCCAGATTGACATATTTTTTTTTACTTCTCTAAAGTGTGTAAATATTGGCCAAGGAATCAATCAAAAAAGCTTTTTGTCTTTTAGCCAAAGAACAGTAGTAGGACGTCTGTGGGTTTTTATTATCTATATACATTAAAATCAATTGCTGTTCGTTACTCTCGCTAAAACTCGAGAACGGCTGGACTGATTTGGATAATTTTGGTTTTGAATTGTTTGTGGAAGTCCAGGGAAGGTTTAAAAGGTGAGAAAATATGAAAAAAAAGAATGTTTGGAATATAGTAAAAACAACAATTTCGCTTTCCCTTAGACACTATTCCTACTTGTCAAACATTTTATGTACGTCCCGTCGTTTAAAAAGCAACTAAATTTAAAATCCTTCAGAAATCAAATTAAATTTAAAAGTGAATTTTTATTTTTTTGGTTTTGAATGTCAAACGTTTGATGCTTGCCCCGTCGTTCAGAAATCAACGTTTTTATTTATTGATTCTGAGGCGGTACGAAGTTTGCCGAGTCACCCAGTTACATATATTATTTTTACTACATATTTCTACACATATGCGGCCGGGAGGCCTGTCATAAGAGGTGTCAAAACAACCCACAGTCAGGTGGTGGGGTATTTGCCGGCTGGATGGCTCCAACCCCTACTCTAGAGTAGGCCGCCGTAACAACCTTGAATTGTGTTCCGGTATTAGTGGCTAGGTTCCAGTATCCTTTAAGAAAGCAGCAGGGTATTTGTAACGGTTTTGGTTTTACAAATATCATAGGCGATGGTAACCGCTTTCCGTCAGATGGTCCGTCTGTCTGTCTGCTGAACACATGCAATAAAAAATATTACTTCATATTTTTTTCCTTCTGACTAAATTTTAAATTCATATTCAGCAAAACATAATATCTCATTTGTATCAAGAACATATCATACTAAACTCATTATAAACAACTAATTCCGATAGCTTTGAAGAAACAAGAATAACAACATAACAATAATATAATTTACTTTATAGATATTAGCGCCAGGTGGTAGGGCATTTGCCCGACTGGATAGCTACCATCCCTGGTCTAGAGTACGACGCCATAACAACCTTGAGTTAACAATAGATGTTTTTTTTAAAGTTTAAAGACGAAGTAAATAAAAGAATTCGTTTTTACAACATGCCAGATGTGTGGTCTTTGTCGGTCATCTATTAATG
This sequence comes from Dendrolimus pini, assembly GCA_949752895.1. NCBI lineage: Eukaryota > Metazoa > Arthropoda > Insecta > Lepidoptera > Lasiocampidae > Dendrolimus > Dendrolimus pini. Next base: position 1,113,339 of record OX457132.1, on the reverse strand, counting down.
TAATATTAATAGATGTATTTATACGAGTATGTCTTTATTAAGCATAATTCTTACCCATATAATAGTTTTGATTGAGTTCATCCACACTTCATAGACACTTGAAAGTCTTCCACGGTACGTGGCGGACGCTCCTTCATGCCATATGTGTCCAAGTTATGGAATGAACTCCCTCCCGCGGTTTTCCCAGAGCGCTACAATATGGCTTTTCAAAAAGGGCGTGAACAGATACCTAAAGTCTTCACGAGGTAGGCAACGCATCGGCTCCCCTTGAGTTGCAGATGTCCATGGACGACGGTAGCCACCTATCACCAGGTGGTCTGTTTGTCAGTTTGCACACTAGCAAACATAAAATAAATTACATAATTCTACTACTATCTACTAGCTTCTGCCCGCGACTTCGTTCGCGTGGAATAGTTAAAAAAAAGTAAGTTAAAAATATCCCGCAATTTTGAAACATTCTTCATTGGTGCTCTGCTCCTATTGGTCTTAGCGTGATGGTTTATAACCTATAACCTTCCCTTCAAATCAGACCAGTAGTTCCTGAGATTAGCGCATTCAAGCAAACAAACAATATCCCACGGGAATCTCTTTAATTTTTCGGGATCAAAAGTATCCTATATGTTGACCAGGGATATAAGCTATCACCATACAAAATTTCATGTAAATCGGTCCAGTCGTTTCGGAGATTAGCCGGTACAAACAGACAAAGTGACAAACAGAGAAACAAAAAATTTGAAAAATATCGAAATTAGTTAGTTTTTAGCATTTTCTTTCATTGTACAGAAATTTGACCTCTACAATTTTATTATATGTATAGATTAATGAATAAAATAAATGTTAGTAATTGCATATCGTATAATATGTATGTATACCACCTTTGACAAATTGTATCTGTTTTATTCCTGCCACAGGTTGTCTGGAAGAGATCGCTTATTAGCAATAATCGCGCCTATTGTGCACATTTAGAATATTTTAGGCTATTAAGTTTTTCTATATTATCCGTGATGGTTTATAATAGTGTTCTCTTTCTCTCTCTGTCTCTCAATAACCATAGGTTCCATGTTAGTTGTAAAAATAATACAAACTTACGCAATAGTGGAAAACACTTTGTTACTTTTAAGAGAACTGGGATAGAACAATGCAATTCAAGAATACTGCGTGAAATAAATTTCCAAGTGAAATTTCTTTATTTATTTCAGTACGACATTGAGATGGCCTCACAAGGCCACAGTAACATGATTAGGCAGTAAGACAAGTCCATTCGGTACCATCTATTTCTACGGTAAATACTGATTGCTTAAGAATCGCATTGTTGGGTTCGATAGCGTTCAGTTTACTGCGGACTGTAATTTTGGTTTAAATTTAAAGAAGACGGCGACGCGTGTATTCCTCAATATTAGGTATAAACCTCGTACAATACAAATAATGCAATTTTAACTGAACACCCATATAACATGGGTTTGACTTTAGTAAAGAATAGATAGAGTTTTACGATTGTTTTATTAAGACGGTCGTGGTAGCCTACTACGCTAGCTAGGCACGCATCTCAATCTTAAAGGGTGCGAATTCGAATCCTGGCTGGAATGCATGCACCACTTATACAATAACCACTTGCTATTAGCTGTGAAGGAAAGCATTCTGATTCTGACACCTGCACAGCGAGTTTATGGACTGAAAAGTAGTTTAAGTTACTACTTATAACATCAGCTATCTGCCAGTGAATGCCTCGCAAAAATCGGTCCAGCCGGAACATCCAGACAGAAAGAGAAAAATTCTAAAACTATATTTTCGCCATCTCCTGGTCCGAATTATCCCCTGATTTTTTCTCATTTTTATTTTAACATTATTTTAATTTGCTTACTGCTTTTCTTTTAACTGTGTCCGGAACTAAATGCACACCTATCTAACGCATGGGAACGTTGCCAAAGTAACCTGCCACTGCATACAGACATGTACTCCGACGCCTTCCTACAATATAATATATTACTAGTTCATTTTCCTAACGTTTTTATAATTGAGATGAACATGTAACAAGGAGGGTTTTTTTATAGCCCGAAGCAGGCAAACGGGCAGACGGCCCATCCGATGGAAAGTATTTTCCGTTGCCTATGGACGTTTGTAACACCAGGGGTGTCACCAACGCGTTGCCGACCTCTATGAAATGTTATAAAGCCCTTCTTAAAGAACGCCAGGTCATAGCGCAAAGAGAAAACCGCGGCAAGAAGTTCCCTCCAGAACATTGTTGTACGCGGAATAAATGTTCTAGAGAACCGTTGCGTAGTTGCGCGTGAGAGCTCAAGGAAATGGGTGTGAATACCCCGTCGCTGGCCAGAGGTGCGGTTGTAACAGTTTGGTGTTGGCACCAGATCAAACAGTTCCTTGCAACACTCATAGTTATACAGGCGATAAAATACGCAGAGGGACGCAGTCACTGCGAAGGCTAAGCGATTCTGAACCGCCTGTTAGTGTGGGATCTTCTACGATACGAACGGCGCGACGCTGGATGGAGTCGAGGGGGTCAGTCTGGTAAGCGGGTGCTCCGGCCCTTAGATGTGAGCAGTACTGCATATGCGGTCTGATTTGCGCTTTGTACAGCGCAAGTCGTTGCCGCGGAGTGAAGTACTGCTTGGACCGGGATGAAAGTTCCGTTATATAGGTATAAAAAAATAAAAACAAAAAGAGATGGAGGGATTTATGAAAGATGACATGTAGTGTGACAGGTACCTACATCAGAATAGAGGATCAAATAAATAGAAGAAGGTGAAAGAAAAGAGAGTAATTTTAGAGAGAATTACCTGTGACAGATATGACTATTGTACAAGGGCTCCGCTAATACGAAAATGGCTAATCCTAAAAATGTCAAATATTGATAAATAAGAAACTAAAGAAAATAAACAAAGTATATGAAGATTTATGTGCAATTACATAAAAGGGATAATAGCAAACATGTCTAATGCCTTATCGGGAGGACAAAGTGAGGGAACAACTCCGCTACATCAACGCAAAAGTTACTGATAAACAACACCGCCTATGCCCGATATTTATGTGTACATTAAAATAATTAAATAGTTTTGTAGGTCACGTCCGGGGACACTCGTGTCACCTAGTAGTGATAATTTATATAGTGAAAGTATATAGTATAGTAATATATCTTTAATTTGCCGAAAAGCAAATAACATTGTATATGAGCAGCTTTGGAAATCTAAAATTGGATTCGGTGGCTTCTGTGGTTGATCGGGGTAGGCCTTTGCCGGCCTATCACACTGCAATGCGAAGGCTCCGGGTTCGATTCCTGGCATGCTAAATTTCGGAAACGAATTTTCAGCTATTTACTACGGTCTTGGTGTATGGAATCGGCCCCAGTGTAGTCCGTTGTATATTACATAGAATGTGTGTTTGTTTTCCGATTATAAAAAAAATCTTTGTGAAGTATTTTAAGTTCATATACCACAAAATTCCCAAGTAGACATTAAATAAAAAAATAAAGCTTATAAGGTATATAACAATAATCTATATTATATTCTATTAATTCGTAGAAGGTTCAAGTCTGTAGAATATAAGATATTAAATATGAGAAATAATATTAGGGAGGCTATTTTTGGACCAGTAGATTCCGAAAATGAAAATGTTATGATTTTTATCTGTCTTTTAGAGCATCACGTGAAAATTACTGAACTGATTTAAATGAAACTCAATACAGAGCTAGTTTATATCCCGGATCAATACATAGGATATTTTTTATCAAAATAAATGCGGTTGTTTCAGTGTGATAGATGAGTATATTAATATATTAACAATTACTTCAGTATCATGACAACGCGAACGAAGTCTCACTGGCACATACTAGCATAGTAATACATTTTTTTATATAACTTGCATAAAAGTTACCATTCTATTCAATACGTGATAAAAAATTGTCTAAAATTGTTTTCCTACACAAAATAAAAACACGCCTGCGTCACGTCATTCTCTGTGGGACGTGTCACGTGACAGGTAGCGGCGTGCTCGACAATTTTTAACACGCCAACATTTAAATTAAATTCGTACGGCGCTGTCGCGCGCCCACGGACGTGAGCGCCACCCGACCCGTTTAATTTAGCCAATTACAGATATAACGCGCTATCTCTTACTTAGGACACTTTGTTACAGCGGTGTTCAGTTGTTTGCGCTTTGCACGGATATGAATACGAAACACTTTACAGTGTAATTACTAGAGAGAAAAATGAAATATAATGTGTTTATAACTTGAAACTAAAATTAAATGCAATTGAATAATCAAGGTAAGACGTTATGGCAGTTTCTTGTTGCGAAGCTGTCCAACAATCGGACGGCTCTCCTAATAGTGGTTACAGTCGCCTAGAAACCTTTGAAACCCCAGGGGGGCGAAACCAGTTTTTTGGTTGGGATAGGAAAAATGTGGTAAAGGGGATGGGGTAGAAGGGATAAGATAAAGGATACAGGAGATATAAAAGTGAAACGGAACAGAGAAAATATGATAGCGGGTTGAGGAAGACAGAAGAAAAGCCATCAGAACAGAATTATTGTTAATATAACAAAACAAAATCACATTATTCTCCACCCAAAATTCTTAAATATTTACTTAAAGTGACGTTAAACATTATTCAAGTAAACCAAGGGGTGACAAGGGCTAAACTGAACTAAACGACAAAATACAATTTATTAATTTTAAAAAAAGGAAACAGCGTCACCTGTCACGCGGCGTGACGCGGCGACGTGATGAATTGCGCGAAATAAAAATTACGACGTAACTGCGCGAAAGAAGGGGCCCGAAACACGTTTTAATTTTAATCGACTTGTCCTATTTTGCATTTTGTTTCCCCTTTTTAACTTTAAAGGTGAGAATTTAGACGGTTGAACGCGTAAATATTTTTCAAATATTTACCTTGTTGAAGGGAAGTAAGATTTTAGGAAAAGTAAACGGATATTTTCAAACTATTAGAATTGAATATAGAGGTGGCCAATTCAGTAAATGGGCACAGTGATTATTTTGCGATTTTTTAATTTATTATTGTCATACTTAAGTTACCTAACTTTTCTCATAAAACGGCTCTAGTTTTATGAGAAAAGTTAGGTAACTTAAGTATGACAATAATAAATAATACTTTTTATAAAAAATATTACCTGAGCTCCAAATCGTTTAGATCGAAATTTCAGGACAAAATGATTCCAATATTAATAATAAATTACACTCATTTCCAATATATTTGTAACTCAAAATTGTTTTAATATATTTAAACTCATTCCTTTATTTATTACACTTATAAAGATAAGATAACATATTAACATTTAAATATTAAAATTGTGGTAAATAACGTTGAAAGGGGATTTTAGGTGGTTTTGCTACTCCTCAAAGTTATTCCATTTTTTCATTTTTATGAAAAATTAAAAAAAAATCTTTTTGTACGGGGAACGTAGTCTTTGACTCATTATGCATAGTTATTTTGAATTAATTATAGAAGTAGTTCATTGGCTTCTTTAGATATAGATAAAGCATATTAAGATTTATATGGATATATGTATATATATATATATGTATATATATATACATATATATATATATATGTATATATATATATACATATATATGTATGTCGTATGTCGGAGGGAAGCTATGACTATGACGATATGACGATGTATTGTTGACTGGATGTATAACGCACAATATCATTTGTTTACATTATAATTACTTCTAAAATTCTTAATGTAATTTAATTAGATTTGTTAAATGTTTCTATAACTTCAAGATCGTTCTAACCTAATAAAAGTTATGAATATTGTAATTTAATAAACGACCAATCGGAGCAGAGCATATGGCGGAGCGGGGTCAGAGACGCCCTCTATACTTTGAGTAGTATCTACTTCGGTAGACTGAGGAGTTTTTGTGACACATTTGGTTGGTGGCTACAGGTCGAGTTGGACCTTTGAGAGTTTTAAAGAAAGTATTGAAGTTGAAAGTATGAGCTGGTGCCCTGAACCCGCTGCTCGGTCTAAACTATGTCATAATGTTGATCAAATCTAAATTAAAAGTGTATAAACCGTGGCTATTGTGTTTTATGCTCGCATTTTATCCTGATGACGCCCACTAAACCTGCAATAACTAAAGTTGTCGTGAGAACGAGGCCGTTCTGCGACATCAGAAGTGGGATCTCAGTGCCCACAATGAAAGCAATGACTGCGAAGCCTTGCCAGTATAAGAAGGCGTGCTGATGGATTGAAGGATGCCCACAGTGGAAACAAAAGCATTTGAGGACGATTGACATGTCGGGGCCGTCGGCGGAAATAGCGGCGACGTAGTGGTGACGTCCTGAATGTGCCTGTGGAGCGGCGGTGTGTCGGCCTATGTATGCATGGTTTGGTCACCGTTGGGCTTACTATGTGCCGGCATGGTTCAAATTCATGTTAGTACAGCGAGTGGAAGTGCAATTTTATGGATCGTGCAGGGTAAGATAAAAATTACGTGCCTATTCTACTTGGCACAGGAGGTATGGTAATTTTTAATTATTATTTTAGTGCGAATTCTGAAAATGAAGAAAGCGAGATTTAAAAAAAAATTATAGTTCATCGTTTGTGGTAGACAATTTTACTACCCTCATATTTAAGTGATATTTTTCGTGTACGAAAAATTACGATATGGTTGCCAAAAAATGGAAAACGAACAAATTACGTAGGTAGTTTACTTTTTCATCATTATTTTTGGGAGTTGGTTACTTACAAGAAATTTGTGTTCGTTATAAACGATGTGCGTGTATTAATTGTCTTTTCAAGTCTACCTTCCAAGAGTTTTATAATGGGAAAATCGGATCTAGTTTTTTTAAATTATTTTACTTAGATTATGTATGGTAGAAAGTTGACTTTGACATATTATTCCTATGCGATGTTTTCCTTGGTTTTCTGATTAAGATAAGAAAACTTCTGTATGTTATAAACGATGTGCATGAAATTCATTGTCTTTTCAAGTTTACCTTCCAATAATTTTTACGTGAAAATCGGATCTAGTTTTTGAGTTTTTTTTACTTAGATAACGTATAGTGGAAAGTGGTTATGACACATTATTGCTACGCTATGTTATCTTTCTTGTAAAAGTAAGTTTACAAGCTTTATATGAAAGACATTTTAGATTCAGATGATAATAATTTTACCGTGAAGAAAGTGTGGCTATGAAGAAGTTTGAAAGCCACTATAAGGTACACAGGGGGTATTTACGTTAGTAGACACTTTGGTAAGTTGATTTTTTATTTAAGATTATTTTTGTGATAGTTTCAAATTCGAATTAGGGTGAATACCCTAGTTATTGAACGCATTGTAAATCGGAAAATTATTTTGAGTTTGTTTGTACCTCTATTATAATGAGTTTTCATAAGTTGTCGACCCTGGAGCCCGTAGAGTGATAACCTTGGTTACTCTGATTGTATATTCTGGTAAAAATAGTGTCATCCGATCCACGCCCAGCGGGGGTTGGTTAAGAGAACACACTCGTTTAGTCTAGATGTGTTGGTTGATTGACTGATTGAGAAGTGTTGTTAGTGGGTTGGATGACTGATGCGTTCACACGGTTTTTGTTTGAAGTTAAAATAATGGAATTTCAATAATTATTAAACGTGGTAAATGCAGTTGACTATAATAATGAGTAGTTTTTAAATTTAGAGGTACATATAGAGTGAAAGATTTTAGTCTGATAGTCAAAGATTGTGAATTTGTGATATTATTATTGAAATAATAGTCGTTGGAAATTTTGAAAGTGTATTTTGATTTGGATGTTGAAGTAGTCATTAGTGCTCAGGGGTAGCAGAGTGCTTGTTTGGGTTTATTTAAGCTTTGTAGCGGGCGCGGTGGCCATTACAAAGTGAAATAGAGGCGAGGTGGCTAGTGAAATAGAGGCGAGGTGGCCAGTGAAATAGAGGCGAGGTGGCCAGTGAAATAAAATGCGAGGTGGCCATCTGGGTTGTTTTAGGTTTTTAATGGGTGCCGTGGCCGTTGCAAAATAGAATCAGTGGAATAAAAAGCGGGGTGGCCATTGAAAAGTTAAATCAGTGGAACGAGAGGCGAGGTAGCGATTGAAAAGTGGTATCGATAGAATGAGAAGCTGGGTATTATTTGGAGATATTTTTGTTTGATGTTTTGATTTGTGTTTTGATATTTGACCCAAAATGCGTAGCTCGATGGGCGACGAGGTGGCAGTTTCGATACTGCCGACTTGATTTGGTGTGTAGTCTGGAGTCTGTTAGGACTCGGATCTCAGAAAAAAATCCAGAATGAAGTTGTTGCGCAGAAGATAAAATGTACACGATGTCCTTGGTCAGGAGTGGCCGAACTTTAATATCTCTTTCTTTTTGCAGATAATCCATAATGGGCGGCCTATTACACGAGGGCGTGTAATACGTCAGGAAGGCCGTGTCGGAGGGAAGCTATGACTATGACGATATGACGATGTATTGTTGACTGGATGTATAACGCACAATATCATTTGTTTACATTATAATTACTTCTAAAATTCTTAATGTAATTTAATTAGATTTGTTAAATGTTTCTATAACTTCAAGATCGTTCTAACCTATTAAAGTTATGAATATTGTAATTTAATAAACGACCAATCGGAGCAGAGCATATGGCGGAGCGGGGTCAGAGACGCCCTCTATACTTTGAGTAATATCTACTTCGGTAGACTGAGGAGTTTTTGTGACACATTTGGTTGGTGGCTACAGGTCGAGTTGGACCTTTGAGAGTTTTAAAGAAAGTATTGAAGTTGAAAGTATGAGCGGGTGCCCTGAACCCGCTGCTTGGTCTAAACTATGTCATAATGTTGATCAAATCTAAATTAAGTGTATAAACCGTGGCTATTGTGTTTTATGCTCGCATTTTATCCTGATGACGCCCACTAAACCTGCAATAACTAAAGGAGATGTCGTGAGAACGAGGCCGTTCTGCGACATATATATATATATATATATATATATATATATATGTTAGCCCATAAATGTCCCACTGCTGGGCTCGGGCCTCCCGTTACAGGGGGGACTGGACAGTATACCCTCCACGCCTGTCCAAGGCGGCTTGGCAGGTTTGACACATTGGTTATCTCGATGTGTAGGTTGCATCACGATGTTTTCCTTCACCGTTATTAGCACGTGGTAATTGTAACAATATGCATATTATATCAGGAAACTGACTAAGTGGTGTATGCAGGCCAGGGTCGAACCCGCGTCCTCTGAGTATGGAACGCGTGCGCTAGCCAATATGCTACCACGACTCGCGACACGATATTAAAATTTGCCATGGAAATATTCTGCATTATGGTATACGAAATAAAATTCTATATTTTGTATCTGAAATTATCTGCCTCTTTGTACGCCTAATTCAATACAAGTAGGTAAACTGATTACGATGAACACAAGACACGGTGCCGATGCGCCAGACATTTCCACTGCATAATGCAGGTGTTAGCAACTGCCTCACGTTTCGGGCGATAATTAGATGAGCCTCATTACCGGGCCCCCTTGCTGACGCGGTTATTGGAGTTCTTTACTTGCGCCGTTTTGCCGCGCGGTGAATATGTTAATGCCGTCACGGAGATGAATACAATTTTATACTTAAAGATGTCTCCTACTAAATGTACCTATTTGTAATCTTCGTATAATTAAAACAGGAAATTAGAACATGCATTTTAATGTTTGTATATTAGTATAACGTATAATGTGCCTGCTACATCTGGGATAGTGTTTGATTCGAGATTGATTGTTTGTATTCGAGATTCAACGTTATTAGTGACTTTAAAAATTGACACATAACTCATGTATCTATACACTAATGTAGCTCCTAGTTAACGCGTTATTTTTAAAGCTGTAAATCGTAAACTACTAACATTACAACTAATAACTTCTGTAGTTGAGCAGGCTAAGGCTTTGCCGGCCTACCTCACTGCAACGCAGAGGGGCTCCGGGTTCGATTTCTGATATAGTAAACTTCGAAAACGTATTTTCTCCGTTATTTACTATGGTCTGGGTGTCTGGGATCGGCCCCAGTGTAGTCCGTTGTATATTACCCATAACACAAGCGTAACTTGCTTAATTTGGAGATATACAATATGTGTGTTTGTCTGCCGATTATTATATTTTTAATAATAATTATCGATCAGTTGTCCTCGCCAGATGTCTACTAGTGTCATTTCTCACAAAGCAAACAGCACGGAGTAGGGATTAGAACGAAGGCGGATTCCGGTCTCTCTCACACAGTAAGCTTTCTCTCACTCTCTACACAGTTGTCGGTCATTATTATTGTTTGTGCATCGTATGAATGGTTGGTGTTTTGTCATTTTTATAGGCCGTCATCGTCGACAGCACTCCATTTCTCTTTCAATCATAGAACCACATCCTCACACAATTACAATAAGTTTATTTAATGTTACGTCACGTATGTGGAATAATTTATTGCTGGATACTTGGCAAGGTTAAATTCAAATTCAACAGTTTTTATTCAAAATAAGTTCCACTGGAGAACGCTTTTTGAAGGTCATACAAATAGGTTAAAATTTATTTTTACTTCCTAGTCTATGTACACCGCTTCGCAACGTGTTATTGCTGTTAAGGAGAAGAAGTGGCAAGAAACTTCCCAGCAAGTTAGTCGTGCAGGGACGGAGAAAGAATACAATTTCCTGCGGCCGGACGGCCTGTCGTAAGAGGCGACATAACAACCCACAGCCAGGTGGTAGGGCATTTGCCCGACTGGATGGCTGCCACCCCTGGTCTAAAGTATGTCGCCATAAGAACCTTGAATTGTGTTCCGGCATTAGTGACCAGGTTCCAGTCTCCCTTAAGAGAGCAGCAGGACATTTGTGTTGCAAATGTCTATAGACGATGGTAACCGCTTTCCATCAAGTGGACCATCTACCTGTCTGCTGAACTCCTGCCATAAAAAAGCAACACGTCTAGCTAAAAATTTTCTTAATATTCCTTGTTGTATTTATATCTCAAGTTCTTTTTTTTAATTTTTATACAAAAGTATGTTACAGAATGACTTTTGAAGAATTAATGGAGTTGTAGCAAACAAAAAATGAATAGTCCACGTACGTATCAAAAACAGTCAAAACAGAAAACCTTCGGAGATGCAACTACGAACATGTTCTAAATTACAAATATTATCACGTAGCAGTTAAGATTTCTGTATACACAGTCTTAAGTTTAATGTTGAATTAATTAAGCAATAATTACATCTAGAGTACAACACTCGTCGTATGATTTTGTACTCCCCTCTCAAGCGGTCGAGTTTAGCTCCCGCGGCGCTTGAGCCATGGGCTCTAGCCAGTGGTGTGTCACTCTCATCCAACAGGGTAACATCATCGACGCACCACACACATAAAAATAAATCCCCACATTTAAATAACAAAATATTCAATAGAAATCTTCTATATATATATAATGAAAATGGTGTTCGTTTGAGGCTCAATCACGCTTAAACCACTGATCGTATCGACATGAAACTACCACCATTCGATGCGAAATTTTTCCTAGATGGTTTATGGCTATCTATCTATCTATATATATATAAGCAAAGTTTGTTTTCTTTGTCCGAGGTAAACTCGAAAACTACTGGACCGATCAGCATGAAACCACAACCATTCGACGTGGAATTAATCGTAGATGGTTATAGGCTATATATATTTTTCAAATTCTATGAGCCCTTTGCCATGTTTTCTCGATTTGTTTGTTTATTAATTTATTTGAATAAGGCGGTACGAAGTTCGCCGAGTCAGCTAGTAATTTATATAGCCAAACAACGTTTGTCGGTTTATATAATATAATTTGTCTAATTATGAATGAATTGTCTGAGATAATGTCAATCTATACATATAGGTAATAAAATTGTAGAGATCAAATTTCTGTAGCATGAAAAAAATGATAAAAACCGAGTCAGGGGGATGTAAGAAGTCAAATAGAACTAATTTAGATTTCTTTCAAATTTTTTGTTTCTCTGTTTGTCTGAAAGTACCGGCTAATCTTCAAAACGACAGGACCGATTTACATGAAATTTTGTATGGTGGTAGCTTATATCCCTGGTCAACATACTGACTGAAAGTAATTTCTCTGCAACGTAACATAATAGAATCGGAAATTTTGACAGGGTGTGGTGTCGGTAAGACAGTTTTATCTTCTTCTTATATATATAATACATGAAGCTGATAAGTTTGTTTGTTTGAACGCGCTTATCTCAGGAACTACTGGTCTGATTTGAAAAAAAATATTCAGTGTTAGATAGCCCATTTATCGAGGAAGGTTATAGGCTATATACATTTACGCTGAGAGTAATAGGAGCGGAGCACCAATGGAGAATGTTTCAAAATTGCGAGCGTTGTAAGACTCGCTTGACGTGCTGAAAAAAGAAAGAACTGGTAAAAGAACACATTGCTGACATGAAACACACAAGTTCTACGAAGTCTGCGATCAGTGAACACACGCTGGATAAACCCAACCACCATACATCAGATTCGATAACCTACAAATCCTCGCGAAAGAGAATCGTTTCATACCAAGAATGATGCGTGAGGCTATTGAAATCAAAAAACACCCAAATTTCAATAGAGAAGATGGTTGGCAGGTACCACCTGGTTGGGATCCGATCATCAAAACTATTAAAACCCGAACCCAGCAAAAACCAACTGCCAGACCTCAAGACACTGTGAGCTCTTTCTGCGTGCAACGAAACACAAACCAACTCGACTGATAATTTCTTTTATTTTTCCTTCCACCCATTTTAATTTTATATAATTTTTTTAGAACTAGGCATGTTTGCTGAAGATTTTCTTGCGCCGCTTCTTCTCTTCAAGCCACAACATGTTGTGAAGCGGTGGTAAATTAGATTAGGCTCCCATAGAGTAAATAGTATCCATAAACAAAATTAAAACTAAATAATTAAAATGAATATGTTGGCGGTAGGCTAAATAAAACTTTGACAATACACGTTAGACAAATGTCATCTTTGTCGTCCGTGACCACGGCCACTGAAAAGTGGCCGAAACGTCGGATAAACCAAAATAAAATAAATTACCGCGCTTAAAACCGTTAAAACGTAGTTTTATTATGTATACAAGTCGTGAAAACTTAAGAAAATATTATACTTTTTTTAAACTATTCCACGCGAACGAAGTCGCGGGCAGAAGCTAGTCTTCAATAAATTATCTAAATTGTGTATTAAAATTCATATCCACAATGTAAATTAAAATAATGAGATGTCTAACAGAAAGCCAAGGTTTACAATAACTTGTATATGCATATAAATAGAGGTGATTCGTAAAATTCTATATTGAAATATCTGATTATTTAATCTGGTGCCGGAATGGAGAAAGAACACTAATTTCTGCGGCCAGGCGGCCTGTCGTCAGAGGCGTCAAAACAACCCACAGCCAAGTGGTATTTGCCTTTCTGGCTGGCTACCACCCCTAGGCTAGTATGTCGCCATAACAAGCTTGCTGTTATAATCCTCTGAGATATGGTGTGCATACCGTCGCCACATTCGCACTCTGGACCGCTTTCACTTTAAATGCCTTCGTACCATCATGAAGATCAGATGGTCCGATAGAGTGCGAAATACCGAAGTTCTTCGGCGAGCCAATGTTGATGGCATCGAAGCCCACTTAATGCGTCGACAGTTTCGGTGGTGCGGTTACGTATCTCGTATGGCGGAGGAAAGAGTGGCCAAGCGCATCTTCTTCTCTGAACTGGAGGAAGGAAAGCGGAATCAAGGCGGTCCCCTCCTCCGGTACAAGGATGTCCAAAAGCGACACTTGAAAAGATGCAATATAGAGCCCTTTCGATGGGAAAGTTTGGCAGCACAGTAGCCAGAATGGCGCAGGATGGTGAACAGCCAAGTACGCGAGTTCGAGGTTCAGCGTAAAGCTGACCTTGATACTAAACGCGACCAGTTAAAGGCTCGCCCACCTGCTGCCATTATACACAATTATGACAACGGCGTACTCACGTGCTCTCAGTGTGCACGGAGTTTCGCCGCCAAGATAGGCTACATAAGCCATCTTCGCGCGCACCAGTTCCAATTATCCGACTAGGGGTCAAAGTGGTCGCCATGGCCGAAAACAGTCGGAACAATCATCATCAACAAGCTTGAGTTGTGTTCCGGCATTAGCGGCCAGGTTCCAGTCCTATCTACGAGTCCGGCAGCACAGTAAGTGTTGCAAATGCTCATAGGCGGTGGTAACCACTTTCCATCACAGTTGGGTCATGAAACAAATATACATTTAGACTATAATATACTTTATCTCTCATCTCGAAGCAAGAATAAATCGTACAATTTGCAAATACAGTTAAAAGTTGGTTCTCTTCGACAGGGCCGTACTAATGAGTGAACTCGACCGGGAGTCAATAGTTCAATATTGATGAGCCAGGGGGCCGTATCTGATTTGCGGCGGGATTTATGGCCGAGGATAAGTGGCTGGAGTCAGGTGGGATATTTACTGCCGCAATCGGGGTCAATACGCCAAATAGAGGCTGCGATTCGTGTTTATTTTGTCGTAAAATGATCACAACTGATAAAGCTAGAAGCTAGCGAGTGAGAGTGGCGTAAGCGGCCACAACACCTATATATTCATAAGTGCAGTGGACGCTTAATTCCTCTACTACACATAGCTTTTAAAAGATATTATTCACTAGTACTTTGAATAAACCGCTTCGCAACATGTTGTAGCTTGAAGAGAAAAAGCGGCGCACATTGCTGAAGAGTTTGTTGTGTTTCAAAAAATAAAAATAACATATTAAAAAATGTCAGATACCAACATAATCCACATGTGTTGTGTTTGTCTTATTGACAAGTTTTGTGTTATATAGCACAAATGTTACGTTGTCTACAGCTCTTAAGGGAGTCTGGCACTTAGCCACTAATGCCGGAACACAAGGTTGTTACGGCGGCATGCTCAAGACCAGGGGTGGTAGCCGTCCAAGCGGGAAAATGCCCTACCACCTGGCTGTGAGTTGTTTTATTAGCTCTTACGATAGGCCACCCCAATGCAGGAAATTGTATTCTTTCTCCTTTTCTGTACGGATATATTCTAAATACACTGATAATTTTATTTAAATTTTAAGCACTGCACTGAAACTGCAAAAAATAAATAAAAAATAAAAGTAAGGACTGTTTCATACGCGATTATCTTTCACCGTAATTCTCAAATAGCTCTATTGAGACAGATGTGGACGTAGCTTTACAATTGCTGTATACAAATTATGTTGCGTAGGAGGCATAAAAAACGTCCTTCCACCAAGGACCAGGTTAAAATTAAAGTTTTGCGAATTAGTAGTCCAGACATAGGGGCCATAACGCTCGACGCGCCCCCTACTGAATAGCAATGTACCTGCGACTAGCATTCATTGCATTTGCATTGTGACTCATTAATAATTTTGTTTTTATAAGTTTCACAAACGGGTTATGAGAGCAAATAAATAAATGTTATTATTATATTTGTAAGTATGTCTTTCAAGACCACTTATTGCGTGGGGCCATAGAAATGCCAATACGTAGAGGCCCCTTGACAAATTGAATATAAATGTGGCGTGACACTGACCGGCGATTATCCCTGTCTACACCATATACTAAAGCACCCTAGGACAAACCCCGGCTTGTGTAGGACTATTGTGAGAAATGAGGACAACAAGTACCTGGCTATTGGGGTGAACTGCTAGTGGTACTAGGGGTCTGGGAATATGGGACTATGGCGTCCACCCGTCGCAATGTTCGGGGAACATGGAAAAATGGGCAGACGGTGACTCGCCACTCGCATGGGCCCCAAAAAATGCCATAGAAGACAGGGGCAACATGGGTGTGAGTGGCTAAGGGGTGTAGGTGAAGGGAGGTGGGCTGTAGGTTCTAACGTGATGCCATTTATCACTTCCCCCCTGGAGCTTGACCTCTAGCGATCTCCACTCCGTGCCGGCTGGTTAAGGCAAGTATGGAGTTGGGAGCCTTGCCTTGGCCCCCGGAGTCGGGTACGTTATTATTATTATTATTATAATGTGGCCTGTGGCCGGGAAGTATTGCTTTCTAAAAAAAGAGCAAAGCACCAGGGTTTGACCCGAGGCCAAGCCACTCGGACCAACTTAGGTATACATATAAATAACCTTAAAACCTCGTTGAATATTACCTAAAAACCGAGCAGTTTTCATATATGACAGTGTTATACATCAAACTCCACCGCTTTAGGGTCATCACTTTATTTTACAACCCCACGTGGGACAAGCAATCTTAAAACCAACTTAATTTAACAACCCTATATGGATAAACAGAACCTTAAAACCATTGCAATAAGATCACAAATAGCTGCTTTTATAACACAGCATAAACATATGTTGTGCAAAGTTATTCTTTGCATGTGGAAAAGCAGGATTTTTATTGACTTAGAAACGACAAATGGAAGTTTGGACGGTAAAATAAGTTTGTGGACTTTGGAAACCAGATGTCCTCATTTGCATTGGACAGGAGAGAAAATTGTCTGTTTGTCACCTTTGCTTCGATGCTCATAGAAGTTTAAAGGGTGGTCATTAAAGTAGGGGTTTTGTTTGTTTATAATATTTCCATGTCCATGTAAAAATATTATTTATAAATATAATAACGTGTATGGGACAAAGCGCTAGGAATATATTGTGCGAAGGATTAGGAATGCGGGACTCCAATTAAAATGCCGTTGGAATTACTATAGAGTTTATTAGAACTATACAAACACGTATAACACAGCTACAAATATAACTGGACACAACCAGTACAAACTGCACGATTCAATAACACGCGCAAAAACCGCCATTATATCGCTTATCGAATGTACGTCTTGCTCGTATCGTAATCCGCGCTTGACTGACTCACCCCGCCGTTCAGGCATCCTTTTTATCCTGTACAAATACAATAACAATCGTTTCCAAGAATAAGTTCGACACACCTATCTAATGACTGCCATAAAACAAGTACATTAACAATAGAGTATTTTTCTTAATTACACATTTTAAATACAAAGTAAACAAACGACGTCCAAATGCGGGAAAGGTAATAAACCAGGTGTGCATTTACTTTGTCGGCATGTAACAATATGATACCAACCATTGTAAATGATCTCAGAAGACCTGCAATTAAAATACAAAAATAACCATAAATCGATCAGATAGATAGATAACACTTTATTGTTCACCAAATATACAATTTCAAAATACACAATTACAATATTGTCATGGTAGAAACAATAGGCGGCTTTATCGCTGAAAGAAATCTCCTCCAGGCAACCTAACTTAAGGAATAATTTAATCTAAACTGGCGATGTAGGTTGTGCAGATAGATCATTAAATATATCACAAATAAACATACTTAAACTACATAATTTATAAATTAAATACAATACACTACAATACTTAAACTGAATTTATAAAGATTAAATACGTACATATATATACATACATATATATTAAATAGTCTATAATATAAGAATTAGGCATAATTATTTAAGAAAAAGTAGTGTTTTCTGGGTGCGTTATTAAATGTAGGCGATATATTTATATAGAATCTTTTCAGATATAACCTGAAAAGATTCTATATTGATTCCTAAAGCGGACCATCTGGTTCAAATGTGCAGACCTACCACGAAAACAGAACTAGTATACTAGAATGATGATAATCCCGATTTTATTACCAAATCAGAACTGAACTCTAGACTATTACTCGCCTCTGCTTTTTTTTATTTTTGATATATATATGAATGTAAGCATATTGGACAATAAATAAAAAAAAGAAAATGCCGCGGCTAGAAAACGCTCTTTATTTGTATATTGGTATTCATCCTTATCAAAATAAATTATTTCATATTCAAGACTGCTTCAATACTTTATATAACTTGTTGAATTATTCAATTCGGACATTCCATTCGAAAGATATCACGAGTTTAAAAATCTAAGTATTAGAACACGCGGCCGTGACGCTTTTTCGTGAGCGACCCCTCTATATAGGTTTAAAAACATAATTGATAGCTTGGACTTTTAACGCAACTTTGGGACCAAGTCCCATGGAAATGATTCTATTTTTCCACAGAGTAGTATCCTATATACATTCTACTTCTCAACAATTGTATATCCTCAAATTAAGCAAGTTACGCTTGTGTTATGGGTAATATACATCGGATCACTCTGGGGCCGATCGCAGACACCTAGACCATGGTAAATAACGAAGAAAATTTGTATCCGAAATTTACTATACCAGGAATCGAACCCGGCAATTCAGCGTTGCAGTGAGATTAGCCGGCAAAGGCTTAGCTCGCTCCACCACAGAGGCCGTCAAACAAAAGGTTCTATACTTACTTAAATAAAATTTATTGATTTTTTACCAAATCAAAATTTTGTGTCTAAGGAACTATATATTACATGTGCTGTACAACGCATATGACCACTTTTCAAATCAATATTTTTTATCTGTTTAATTTCTTCTATAAGCCCAACTTTTATTATAATCTTTAATTTTGGCACAGTGTCCAAAATAGCTCCATACCTCATTGATTCCTCCGGCCATTCCCTCGTATGGCTGAATGGAATTTATTACTATCTGTGCCTCGGTTGACTTCACACCGCCCTGGTGGCTGGTGGCTGCCGTCTGCCATCCAGGTATGATTTAACATGCCCAACACAGGTATTAAATTTCTAATAGACCATTTCGGAACTCCATTTCACTTATTTGCAGTATTTTTCAGTTTTCCTCGAATAAGTAATTAAGCACCAATTTTCAGTCTTTTAATTTAAAAAAACAAGTTTTAATTTTGATGAAAATCAAAAGAAATCTTAGTCTATAAATTTTTCTAACATGATTCTTTTAAGACTATAGTTACGATAGCTAAAATATATTGAATGTTCAGAAATATATTCTGTCGCATATTGCGTTCTTAACATGATAATACATGTAATAAAATAAATAAAAATATAAAAAAGCTTAAAACCGTTATAACGTAATTCTATTTCTGAGTAATAGTCGCGAAAACTTAGAAAAAATGCATTGTAAAAAACAAGTGCAAAAATCACTTTGAACTTTACTATCCCTATTATCCCTATTAATATTATAAATGCGAAAGTAACTCTGTCTGTCTGTTCCGTTTTCACGGAAAAACTACTGGACCGATTTGGCTGAAACTCAGTATATATATATTTTCGATACCGAGGATGAACATAGGATACTTTTTATCCCGAAAAATGGCATAGTTTCCGGGATAAAAATATATTTGTCCGTTTGTTTGTTATGCTTTTACGGAAAAACTACTGGACCGATTTGTCTGAAAATCGGTATATATGTAATTTTCATACCAAGGGTGGAAAAGGGATATTTTTCATCCCGGATAATCGGATAGATTTTGGGATAGATTTATGTTAAGGTTATCCCAAAAGTGGGATAGGTTTTGATTGGTTTTGTGATTTGCCATTTTCATCATTTTGGTTATTTTGTCCTTTTTGTATGTTTTGCTCTTTTTGTCCTTTTTGTTGTTTTTGCTTTTTTGACCTTTTTGCTCTTTCTGTCCTTTTTGCTCTTTTTGACCATTTTGTTGTTTTTCTCTTTTTTTGCTCTTTTTTGTCCTTATTGTCCTTTTTGTTAATTTTGCTATTTTGCTCCTTTGACTCTTTTGTTCTTTTTGTCCATTTTGATCTTTTGGCCATTTTGCTCTTTATGCTCTTTTGCTCTTATTTCTCTTTTTGTCTATTTTGCTCTTTATGCTCTTTTTGTCCTTTTTGCTTTTTTGACCTTTTTGCTCTTTTTGTCCTTTTTGATATTTTTGACCTTTTTTATCCATTTGGCCCTTTTTCTCTTTTTGCTCTTTTTGTCCTTATTGACCTTTTTGTTCATTTAGCTATTTTGCTCTTTTTGCTCTTTTTGTCCATTTTGCTCTTTTGCTGTTTTTGTTTTTTTGTCTTTTTGGCCATTTTGCTCTTTATGCTCTTTTGCTCTTTTTGTCCATTTTGATATTTTTGCTCTTTTTCTGTTTTTGCTCTTTTTTTGTTCTTTTTGTCCATTTTGCTGTTTTTGCTCTTTTTGTCCATTTTGATATTTTTGTCCTTTTTGACAATTTCGTTTTTTTTGTCCTTTTTGTCCATTTCGATCTTTTTTCTCCTTTGCTCCTTTTACTCTTTTTCCCCTTTTTGTCCTTTTAGCTCTTTTTGTCATTTTTGTTTTTTTGTCCTTTTGCTGTTTTTGTCCTTTTTGTCATTTTTGTAGTTTTCATAGATAAACAAAACTAGGACCGCATGAAATAGAGGTTGAGAGTATGAATGAGACCAATCATTTCTCAAGTTCATAGATATAAAAATTCATCGTCTATAAAAGTGCGATAGTAACTCGATATGTCTTTCTGATAAGTTTTCGAAAAAACACTGGGAACACTGGATCGTTTTTATGGACATATATACTCATGCCAGGAGATCGGATAGTTTGCGATATAAAACGACTTTTGGGGTGCAAATGGCACTAACATAAAAATGTTGTACAATGTAACCTGTATTTAATGCCTGCTCTTTAAACAAGAAGCAGGAACTAGAGGTTAACCCGCGGCGCAGCCGCGGGGTAAGCTCTAGTATACTATATATATACTAGCTGTACCCGGCAGACGTTGTTCTGCCTTTAAAAAATAAAAATCTAGAACCCGATTCCAGCGTCATCTACCGGGACCAAATGTTTATCTAAACTATTCTCAAATCTACTTGAACAAACAAAAAATTTCATCAAAATTAGGCCCAGCGTTTAGGAGGAGTATCGCGGCGCCACCTACTGGGTCCAATCGTTTATTTAAACCATTCCGGGACAAACTTCAAAACATACAACACATTACCTATATATTATATAAATGAACTACTGATTGTTATCTGTTGTGTTGTCCAAATAAACTAATAAATAAATACAACAACAAAAAGAACACCTAAATTCTGGTACCCGATTGCAGCGCCATCTACCTGGTACAAATTAAAATCTAAATCATCCCAGTAGAAAATTATAAAAATATTAATATCGCTATTAAAAAATAGGGGTTGATCGTAGAGGGTTGAAAATTTAGGGTTGTATGTATTTTTTAATGCTGTATAAAAAATAAAAAGATTATCAAAAAATTAAAAAAATATATTTAGGTGTGGACTACCCTTAACATTTAGGGGGATGAAAAATAGATGTTGGCCGATTGTCAGACCTACCCAATATGCATACAAAATTTCATGAGAATCGGTCAAGCCGTTTCGGAGGAGTTTGGTAACTAACACTGTGACACGAGAATTTTATATATAAGATAAAGGAGACGGGGTCTTTTGGGCCAAAGAAATGAGTTGAGATATGCCTTAAAAAATGCGTTATATTTTTCTATTATAGATAACTCAACCCTAAGTTCTATTTGGAAGACGAGAACTCTTAAAAGTAAGGTCACAAATAAAGTAAGTTATCGATCACCATAGTTAACTTGTGAGTCAATTTTAACAATCTATACAAATATATAAAATTAAAGTGTCTGTTTGTCATGTCGAAATATCAGCTTTTTACTAAATGCACATGTAAATATATACGGTAATATATAGGTCACGGTCTCAAGTGACCAAAAGACTAACGTACTAGCGTTGCCATTCAGCGAGGCAACGTGGCCAGTTTTTTGGGCACGTTTCCAACTGACAGCGGTCTGGTACTAGATCTTACAGTTTGATGTTAGTTTGTAAATATAGTTTATTTTAAATATTTAGTTGTACGTTTTAAAGTTAATTTGTCAAAATATAAAAAAGCAAACACATACGGTACTTATATTTAAAAAAAAATATCAAATTATATGTCTGTTTCTATGTTCTGGCTGATCTCTTAAACGGCTGGACCGATTTTAATGGAACTTTCACTGGCAGATAGCTGATGTTAGGCAACTTTTATTTAAGAGAAAAAACGCGCATGCCGCCGCCGTACCGTTAGGCAAATTAAATTAAATTACACGCGTACGAATTCGCGGGTAATAGCTACTTAATAATATGAATACACTTACACAACACGATTAATTCATTCAAAATAACTAAGCTCCTATAATTACAAACACTTTCAACATAATAAAAATATTTTTTAATCTGGGCCCAAGTATGTATGAAAGAGTATCCCTCTCCTTTAATCAACAATTAGATGATAAGAAAAAAGCCAATAACATACAACTAAAAAACACCAAACTGGGTTTATTTTATATGGGAAACCATAAGCGAGCAGACATTTTTGAAGTTTTCAAATCACATCAGATATAAGCACGTCAGCGTATCAGACGGGCGCACCCATCACTGGGATGGGCCCATACTTCTACCGGGATGAGTGTCTGGAGAGAGGTGTGCTCACAACATTCATATTTTTATGGATTTGTTCTTCAATTTGCGGGAAAAGCTCTTTGCAGAATTAAAGATTACTAGCTGAATTGTTCTTTGCTCTCTCCAGGCGAACGGTATTGCCTGGGCTTTTTTGTATTTTTTTGACTGGTACCAAGTATATTTATTTATTTATTTATTATCATACAAACATCGCTATCATTACAGTTGCCACCAATACGATAGCGTGGTACACATAATATTCATTATAGATATAAATATACATATTCAGTCGTCATAACATATAATATAATACGCAGTTCTAGTGAATTCAGTCACAGTACAGATAAAAATGTCAATTTGTTGACATGTCTTGTTCAATGTTCGCAAGGCCTGTGTCATCGGCGCCTTATTAAGTAGGTTGGTAGGTATATATTTAATACTAGTGGTCGCCCGTGTTCAAAATTCGACCATTAGACGTGTAGTTGATGTAATAGACTATACTTCTGTAATCACAGATTTCGCCAAGGCTACACTGTTAATTTGAGTTTAACAATAAACAAAAGAGTATATTTGCGTGTGTGTCAAATACATGGTAGTGTGTGTAATGTTTTTTTATTGATATAATGTATTTCTTATGCATAATTTTTTTTAAATATTAGCATTCTTCACTTCTCTATATAAACTATAAGTGTGCGAAATTTCATACTCCGTCCGCGCAGTTTTCGTAAAAAGAGGTACAAAGTTTTTGCTTCACGTATTAATACATAGATAATAGCTTTTATAAACAAATTTTAATATTCTAAACTATCTTAAAAATTCAAATACACTATAAAAAACCTTAAATTAAATACTAAAACTAAATAAAAAAAGTGTTTTTTGTATCTTTTTCTTTCTTTGATTTTGTCTTTCTTTCTTTTTAAATTTCTTTATTACTTGCAAAAAATAACAAAGGGTACTTACTATCTAAATACAAACTTCTCTTAAACACTTTAACATAATGCTTATCTTCTATGGTTATGTGTTTTCTTAAGTGCTCTTAGTTAACAATGAACAAGACAGAAGACAGAAAGAAAGAAACTATTTTCTTTCTTTCTGTCTTCTTATACAAATTATAATATCTGCTAAGAGCTGTATTAATTACGTAATATAAACTTATATATTACGTAAGTTATATTTTGTATAACGTTTTTATCTTGCCAAGCATGTAAGGAATTTATGGAAATTTGTTGTAGTATAAAATGTAAGCACGTCATGTAATTATTATAAATATAATAATATTTTTCTCTCCTGTTATTGTGTCATTTATTTTACTACTACATTGATCCTTGGAAAAGTGAAGGTGTTAATATATTTATATATAAAATTTATTGAAAAAAGTTGAGTTAATCGATTTTTAACTAGACGTGTTGCTGGGGAGCTTCTTGCGAGCAATAATACGTTGCGCAGCGGTGTACATAAAATAGAAAGTAAAATTAAACTTATATGTATGACCTTCAAAAAGTGTTCTCCAGTGGAACTTATTTTGTTTTTTTTTTATTATATTAGACATATTTATACATATAGTAATTTCTTAATGAGTATAGTACAAGAGCTAAAATTATCTATACTCTCTAACCTTTTCCGTACAAATGGCTGCTTAATTTCCGAAATAGTTATCTCTCCCCACCCAAGGGGTGAAACAATTACCCCGTAGAAAGGGTTGAAGAGGGTGAACACCCCATATCGTCAGGTGCTAATCGAAAAAGTTTGCGTTATTGACCCAACCAAGTTTTCCAATAGCAATCTATTTCACTTGTTTAAGTGAACTTCAAATAGGGTTTAAGGTGAATAGGATGCTATTTTATTTGCTCCCTTTTAGATTAATGGAGTCAAGCAACGTTATATAGGGATTAAACTCGGATCGGTTTAAACTACATGATTATAATGTTACAACCTAGGCGCCGACAAAGACAAATTTCACGTACAGACTGCAAAAGCACATTTTATTACCTGTCGGCATTTGAACTAATCGTAATCCTTTTATGATCGTCGTCTTTTGTTCACTTATTTATTGGCATACGTTTATAATTATTGTGGAGAATAGCCTTTTGTCCTCGCTCATTAACATCATTAGCCAGGTGTTGCGGATTCTTTTGCATTTGTGGAGTATAAAACGGCGACTGGATGATGGAGAGAGGGGGCAGTCGAGCTACGATTACGATACGGGCGTGACATGTGTATAATCGGGCATCTAATAGTGACGGACTTTGCGCGTTTTATTGAATTACGACCTTCTGCATTACGTCTAGATTTGTTGTGTTCGGTTATATGTGTACCTGTGTTATACGTGTTCGTATAGTTCTAATAAACTCTATAATTATTCCAATTTTAATTCGAGTCCCGCAACACGTAACAATATAATAAATGACATGTTGTTTATGACAACGTAGATATTTGTTAGTGAATTGAAAAAATGCGATTGAAGCGCCATCTATTTTGCTAATCCGTTTATTTTAAGGAAAACTTTTTTAAATGTACTACTAGCTTTAGTAACTTCACTTATGTTTCAGTAAAATGAAAGTACTTTCAAGCCAATAAAAACCGTACTCCCTGTAAAATATTTGGTCACTCGTTTCCAACCACTTAGCAAAAGGTGGAAGCAAACACTAGCATTTCAGTTGTAAGTTGGCAAACAATTGTAACAAGAGAATTTTAGGAGACAGTACTTAGGATACCAAGTAGGTATTGATTTTCGCCTATAAGAAGGATCGTTTGTAAAAATAGAGTTTTTGAAGTTAAAACTTCTTTGGATCGTTTTGAATTGAAACTCGATGAAACGAAAAAGCGACACCAAATTCTTAGGTATCGTTTTGTGATTTGCCAATTTCGTCATTTTGGTTATTTGGGTAATTTCGGTATTTTTGGTAGTTTTTGTAGTTTTCGTAACCTCCTCACTCTTGTCTAATAAGCGTTATAGATATAACTATGTGCGTCTGTATATTCTCTGAAGTTTCACTTATATTGCGTGTATTATTCCATGAGCTTAGCAGACAGGCAGACGGCTCATCTGATGGAAAGCGGTTACCATCGCCTATGGACAACAACAAAAGTGCTGCCGCTCTCTTAACGGAGACTGGAACCTGGCCACAAATGCCGGACACAACTCAACCAGGGATGGTAGTCAGCCAGATTGGCAAATACGCCACTTGTGCTTGTTTTGTCACTTCTTACGACAGACCGCCCCAACACAGGAAATTGTGTTCTTTTTCGGTTCCTGCATGGATGGCTATTTATGGAATGCTATTAAAACTTCAATACATTGACAATATATTTTTTGTTTCCAAAGGTTAAAAAGATGACATGGCTAAAGAGACGCGGTTAAAAGGTTTCAAAAACTTGAAAGAAAATTGACCAATTTGGAGCGATAGTTTTAACTTTCAAAGTTCTCCGCAGGTTAAGTTACGTCTCGAACTTTCTAAGAAGAGTGCCAAGATTTCGGTTGTGCTTTAAATTAGATGTCGTTTCTATTGGCTTTCTTTGACAAACGATATAAACTTTATTTGAAGTCAAATTATTTTTCACCGATATAGTTCTTAATATTATTTTAATATTAATGATTGATTTGACAATACGCCTAGAAATCTGGCAATATTTTTACTTTAACCAGACCAATGGTTTGACCGATTTTTGTATTTTCCTTTATGGTCAAATTTGGTTTGCCCTATAAAAAAGGTTCAATGTGTAAAACTTATTGTTACAATACTAAGGGTGCTATCGACGAAGGTAAATATTCTGAGGAAACGTGCACACGAGATAACCTATGTCTGTAACCCGGTAAATTACTTATGAGAATCGTGACCAGTACATCGTCTATTCCCCTGAGATGAGTGCACGCAGGTAGACACAATCAGACCAAAGACTGGAATAGATCTTTGTATTTTGTAGTACTGCTTTGATATCTACTTTATTATATTAATTAGTTATTCACCTGAACCTTATTAGTATAGTAATCTATATTAATATTATAAAGAGGAAAGAATTGAGTTTTTGTATGTTTGTAACGAATAAACTCAAAAATTACGGAATTGATTTCAAAAATTCTCGCACCATTAGAATGCTACATAATCCTTGAGTAATATAGGCTATATTCATTACTAGAAAAAAATAGGGATCCCTACTAATGGTTTAGTAATGTAACCCAAGGCGAAAAGATTTTATTGAAACTTTATGTGTGTTTGAGTGGTTTCTGGGATGGTTTAGATTCACAATTAGTCCTGGTAGGTGGCTCTAGAATCTGGAAGATGGAATGTTTATTTTTTAGGACAGGACAACATCTGCCGAAACAGCTAGTCTATATGATTGAGAATTTCAATATTTCGTATTTTTTGCTTTAGCCTTTATTATATTCCTCTTCTTAAGTCAGTCCCTGTTTACTGCTGGACGTAGTAGGCCTCCCCATGTTTGCGCTACATATCCCGGTCTCCCGTTTTCTTCATCCAGCCCCTGCTGGTGACCTTGCGCAGGTGGTCAATCCACCGGGCTGGAGGGTGTCCTTCGCTACGTTTGCTGAACCGTGATTTCTACTCCAGGACAATTTTTGCTCCATTAGCCGTCGGTCCTGCGACTTACGTGACTGACCCTCTGCCACTTCAACTTGATAATTTTGCGAACTACGTCGGTTACCTTAGTTCTCTTACGGATATCCTCATAGCTATAGCAACACCTAACATAGCTCGCTCCATAGCCCGTTGAGCGACTTTGACTTTGTGGACCAGTTCCAACGGTAGTGTGCATGTCACCTATGGACATCTGAGGGAATCGATGCGTTCACCTCGTTGTACCGCACCACCTCGTTGATACTAAGTTTCTGTATACGTCCGTTTTGAAGAGCCCCAGATTGTAGTGGTCTGAGAAAACCGGGGTTTCATAACTTACACACATATGGCATGAAAGTGCGTGCGCCACGTGCAGTGGAGGACTTCCAAGTGTCTAGGAAGTGTGGATAAACTCCCAATCGCAGAGAAGTGGTGCGATAATAGAAGAGCGACGTAGGCACCAAATCAAATAGGTCATCAGAGCTCCCTGTTGTACAGACGGTAGAACATGCTTAGAGTGCCCACGTCCCTTCTAAGGCTAAAAAACTCGTCTGTAATTTCGGGATCATTGACAATCCGAACCGCTCGGCGCTGTAAGGAGTCAAGTGGGAGCAGCTGACACTGAGGTGCACCAACCCAAAGATGGGAGCAGTACTCCACATGGAAACGGACTTGAGCTTTCTATAAAAAGCCTATGTCCTGGTATAAAGTACTGCTTAGTCCTATTGAGCAGACCAAGCTTTTGTGAAGCGATTTTCGCTTTGCTCTCCAATCATATCATATCCGCCCATAAATGTCCCACTTCTGGGCTCGGGCCTCCCATTAGAGAAGCAACGGACAGTATACCCGCCACGCTTGTCCAAGGCGGCTTGGCGGGTTTGACACGTTATCTTGATGTGCAGGTTGCATCACGATGTCTTCCTTCACCGTTGTTAGCGCGTAGTAATTGTAACAATATGCACATTCGATCAGAAAACTGCCGAAGTGGTGCATGCGTTCCGGCCAGGATAGAACCCGCGCTCTCTGAGTTTGGGACCCTTAAATTACTTTCCGTTGTTATGTATTGTGGGGCTATGAATGAATGAATTATGTTTTACTAATAGTGTGGAATTCATTAGCTATATCATAGGAGTTTTGAATCGAAACCTATATTGTTGTCCTTAAACAAGCGCCTAAAATAAACAAGTGGTTAAATTCTACAACAAACTCAAGCCGTTAACAGAAGCCTTCAGGTTAACAAGTTGGAAGTAGTGACAATAAAACAAGTCGTGCAATTTGTGCGGAACTGCGGGTTAACTTGATAGGGTTCCCGAGGGATGCATTAGGCCTCGAGGTGGCAGCACTTACCTACCGAGTTGAGGAATATAGACATAGCTTTGTTTCGAGCTTATGAATGAAGATCATCACTAAAAGAAAAAAACAAATAAAGTAAATTATACCATGGTTGATACCCCACGGTTGATTGGTAGTAATTTACTCAAGATATTAGGAATCTGAATTTTTTTACTCAAATTCAAATTTGCGGTGATTGTTTCGTAGATAATCGGCATAGTGGTAGAACCACCCATTTTAATCTAATACTAATATATAAAGTTCAAGAGTTTGTTTCTTTGTTTGATTTATTGAACGCGCTAATCTCAGGAACTACTGGTCTGATTTGAAAAATTCTTTCAGTGTTAAATAGCTCATATAACGAAGAATGCTTATGGGCTATATATCATCACGCTAAGACGAATGAGCGGAGCACCAATGAAGAATGTTTCAAAATAGGGGAGTTTTTTAAACTAACTTTCTTTTTAACTTTTCCACTCGGACGATGTCGCGGGCAGAAGGTAGTGTTTTAAATCGAGAAGGAGTGCAGAATGCTCTTATTTTTTATTGTTATGCATACGTAATAAATACATGAAATCAATTAAAAAAAACATTACACACACTATACCATGCATTTGACACATACGTTTTCTGTTTATTGTTAAAGTTAAATTGGCGAAATTGATGTTACAGAAGTATAGTCTTTGACAACAGAACCTTAGTAATGTTCAAACTTATAATTTAAATTAATTATTGTCGAATCACCACCACCACCACTGGACCACTGGGCGACCACTAGTTTAAAGAATATTGCCAAAAAAATTATGTCAAAACATTACAACAGTCAAAATAACGGTCTAAAGCCACCCGTGTAATCGTAAAGGCATAACCACACTTACACGCATCTCACGGCGCGCACTCGTCGATAGCCTGTCAGGTATAAAGGCTTAGGAATGATTTACTGCTCGTGTGGAGGTGAAACTAAACCGATTATTGGGTCCATTCGCCCAACGTCGGTGTTCATTGCACTATTTTATTTTTTATTGGGCTTAGGTGAGTGTGAGGTTTTATTTTTAGATATTTATGGTTTTAGGTGGAAACCAATGTTCTATTATTTGAAACTGTATCTTTCTTGAAACTAAACATCGTCAAAGGAATATGAATAAAAAGTATTAAATAAAATTTTGCTTTGTTTCGTTGGAAATTTGCTGTCGTTGTTTATTTTATAAATACTTTAGGTATGTACTATCAAAGGTTTTCAAAGAAAGCTTAAATATATTTAATTTATATAACAGACTATCATATTTGGTTATTTCAGATACAATTTAGGCTAGAGGGTCTAAAGTGGCTGACTTTGGAGAATCTTTTCGTGAAATTGACACGCGTCTAGATATACTGGTAGGTAAGACGTAGTATAAAGTTCCACTTTATACAAGTAATGATCTTTGTCATGTTTGTAATACGAAGCTATAAAAGCGACAGATCCCAAGGTATACGAAATTTAGGACACATTCCGAATTGTTGTGTGCTTTAGTGTAAAAATATTATTCAATATTGAAAAGGATGCAAATAAAAAATTAAGCAAACTTGAGTGATGTTTTAAACGAACGAACGACGATTAACATAGTACAGTGTTTTTATAATTTTGAAATATTTAAATTTAAGACAAATCTAAAAACTTTTATTGGTACAATACATTCAATTATCTTATCTTGAAATGTTTCGGTTTATTGATAAAAATACAATATAAACTTAACAATCAACTACAACAAATATACTATATTAAAAACTAAAACTAAATAAAAAAGAGAAAAATACCTAAAAATAAAATATTGGTCCCAAACCACTGTCACATACCGGTAACGTTTCCAAAAGACTGGCGACGTTGCCACGTTGTATAGCAACGTTTAATCTTTGAGCAAAATAAACGCCAGTTTTCTAGTTTGTTTCTAAATGTTCTTAGGAACTAATCTCAAAAATATGAGTACTTTGTTTTCCTAAACGTTTAACGTATGCATAAAGAAAAATTTCAATTAAAATAGGGGTTTAAACGATCATGACAAAATGCGTGAATAATATTTCATCCACTTCATAGCCGACGGTATACGTCAATGCTTTAACGACATGTAATTTTTCATACTGATGCACAAACGCAGAGCTAAGAAAACATTAATATGTATTAGCAAATATTAATGTTTATACTTTCATTGGGAAATTCTAATAAACTTGAACTCCCATTTAATTAGGTCATGGTGTCGCACTCAGAAAGCCTAAGCTAATTACTTAATTTATATTACAGATTCTTTTACATCTTGCCTTACTAGAACAATCTATAAACACAAGTTTCTGTAATCACTTTCTTACTGGTAAACTTAAAATACAGTCAATTACAAATATAGTGGTATAAAGAAAAATCAATATTAAAGGCCCATTTAGTGCAAAAGATAATTTTATTTTAGTTTAAGTTCTGTCTGTTATACTAATTCAAAAAGTAGTTTAGAGTTTATTAGTGCTCCCATGTGGTTTTGCTTGGATATATTTTTGTTCTGTTTTTTTAAGTGATAACTTCTTATGGGAGGGTCAACCGCTTCGTTAGGTAACGCATTACGGCGCCAGTCTGCCTGGCTCCCCTCTCTCTCACGGATACAGTAGCGGTAGGCAGGCTCCTTCTTTCTCACTCTAACCACAGCGGTAGCCGTATTTCGGTAATTAGATATTTAAAAAAAAAAAAAATTGCAGGAGTTCAGCAGACAGGCAGACGGCCCACTTGATGGAAAGCGGTTACCATCGCCTATAGACATTTGCAACACCAAAGGTGCTACAAATGCGCTGCTGCACTCTTAACGGAGACTGGGACCAGGTCACTAATGCCGGAACACAACTCAAGGTTGTTATGGCGACATACTTTAGACCAGGGGTGGTAGCCATCCAGTCGGACAAAGACCCTACCACCTAGCTGTGGGTTGTTTTGTCGCCTCTTACGACAGGCCACCCGGCCGCCGGAAATTGTATTATTTCTCCGTTCCTGCACGGATACAATTAAATAATGATACAAAAAATGTACATACACCAAATTCTAATGTACATATTCAAGAATTGTAGCTAAGAGTAAAATATATTTTATAATCAATAAAAGATTTTATTAATAAATAACCTTTTCTGACATTAAATAAAAATATACATAAAATTCAAATAATAACCTAAGCTTTTCTCAAGTTAAACAATTTCAATATTGAATAGTTCAACTTAGATTAGTTTAAGTTATCACTTCTGTCGGCGTCCCGAGCCGCAAATCGTGTTATTTTTTTAAATAAAAGCTATTTTTATAAAATGTATTTACACACTTAGATATGAAGAGAGAATGGAGGAACAGCTATATACATTTTATTCATGCTTTGCCAATGTACTACTAAGTAACGATGCGTTTTACACTACACTACGAAATTAATTAATAATCATTTTTCTACGTAGACAGACATGCCGCATCCATTTTTCTTTTAACATCAAACCACGCCGTGACGCTTGACGTGACAGGTGACATGTTTACACAGTTTTTTCATGGCTTCCAGGCTCAGGGCTCGGTAATGTTGTGGTTTGAAAAATGAGCCGCTGTTAAGCGAAGGGTGCAACTCAAACCAATTACGGAATGTTTAAAATGTAAAGGGTGGTCTATGGTTATACTTCACGACTTATCAATGCTATTTTAAGGCTCTGCGTTAAGTAATTTAAACCTTTGTGAGTTTCTATGTAATGTATCATAATTAGTAACATCGTGGTTAATGAATCCGTGTCTTATTCTAGTCACTAGGTTCGATTCATATCCGGGAAGAACAATAAATTTTCTGACCTGATAGTATGCCATATTAAGTTATAACATATTATTACAAGCTACAGGACTCGAATTAAAATAAATACCGTTGGAATTATTATAGAGTTTATTAGAACTGCACAAACACGAATAAAACAGGTACAAATAAAACTGGATGCAACCAGTTCACACTGGATAAACTGCACGATTCAATTACACGTGAAACGTCCGTCACTATATTGCTTATCGAAAGCACTACACACGTCTTGCTAGTATCGTAATCATCGCTTGACTGCCTTACCCCTCCGTTCGGGCATTTTTTAATACTAAACTGTATAATAGAACAAAGGATCGCGTTCGCCGAATTAATCCCGCACACCTGGCAAGCTTCGACGGCCATAAAACAAGTTCAATAACAATAGCATGTCTTTCTGGATTAAAAATTCTGAACACAAAGTAAACAAAAGAATTACTCAATCATAGAAGGCAATAAATGGCGTTTTACGACAGGCAGGTGTGCGCATTTCTTTGTCGGTATGTAACAATGATGAATGATTGACTGATGGTGAAGAAAAAACCCAACAAACCTGCATATTATTGAGATTTACAATAAATGAAAACTGCCAGTTTATTTTGAATTATTTATGGGCTGATAAAAACACTAATACATTTTCATAGACATAAATAAATACTACATTCTTGCTTATCATGATCAACTGCACTCCTTTACTGTTTTGATTTTTAAACTATA
This sequence comes from Dendrolimus pini, assembly GCA_949752895.1. Lineage (NCBI taxonomy): Eukaryota > Metazoa > Arthropoda > Insecta > Lepidoptera > Lasiocampidae > Dendrolimus > Dendrolimus pini. Next base: position 1,080,564 of record OX457132.1, on the reverse strand, counting down.
CAATGAAAATTCTAGAAGATTTAAGATGGTAAAAATTAAAACTTCCGGAGGATTTTTGGGATATGCGATATTTTCGATTGTAAAAAAAAATTGAGATACTGTGAAAATTTTCGTAGGTATAGTGTCCAAAGATAAAACGTAAGCATTCTATTATAGTGGAATCCTTCGTGGTACAAGTTCAACTCTAACTTGCATGGTTATTTATTACATCATAGAGCTGTTTGCGTGTTGAAGTAAATTAATTTACATTTATACATACTTAAGTAATCTTAACTGTATCAGTAGAATATAAAATGTCAATCTAGCAAACTGATAGACAACCTATCTAATGAAAAGTGGTTATGAACGTTTGTAACACCAAGGGCGAGGCTAACGTGGAACCAGACTTTAGAAAAGTATAGATGAGATGGAATAAGGAAGATGGGGCAGAGGGCAGGAAGATGTGATGGAGGAGTGAAATAGGGGGATGAGGTAAGCAGAGTGGAAAGTGGACCATTGGAATTGGAATTGGTCGCTCGTCGTAAGAAACATGAATAACTCAAGAGAACGTAGTATCATACCGATCAAACCAGCCCTAATAACTGTAATAAAGCTAATGTGTCCAGCTTGGCTTTACCACGATAAATGCATCGACACAAATCATGCAAATTAATATTTAAAAAAGCATCGATTTTAAAAACAGAATTAACAAATCCTTAAACAATCAACGCGGGTACACTAGTACGGCAAAACAGCGAAAAGCGAATGACGAAAGGGCAAATGGCAGAACGGTGAGGTGAAAACAACTGGAAAATGGTTTGAAAGCGGCACCGCGATTTATTGGCGCGCCCTTTATGGCTCTCGTGATTGATTCCTATGCGTTGAATGCCGATGAAGTGTCTATCGTCCTTTTTCAATGCGCTTGATGCGTGGAATATAATTCATTTGAGTTTATTGCTTTATTAATTTTGGATAGAATTTTATGAAATATCTGACATATCTGTGAGCTAAGATAAATAAGACAGATTTCGAATTAGTAATTTATTCGAGCTTTATTAAATAAAAAATAATTAAAGGAATAATAATTATAAATTAATAAACTTAATTATTCCGAAATGAGAAATCTAGACCTAAAAGCAGAACTTTTATGAGCCGGCATATTATATATGTATTCTGTCGGTATCTTATACTAATATATAAAGCTGAAGGTTTGTTTGTTTGTTTGCTTGCTTGCTAATCTCAGGAACTACTTGTCTGATTTGAAATATTCTTTCAATGTTAGATAGCCCATTTATCGAGGGAGGCTATATATCATACGCTAAGACCAATAGGAGCGGAGCACCAAGGTAGAATGTTTTAAGTTGACTGATTTTGTTTATTATTATTTTTTAAGCTATTCTATTATAGGAACATATAGTAGGATGTCAAAACGAAGGGTAAGAGTAGTAGAATTAAAACATTTATTGCCTTATGGGTTAGACTTGATTTATAAAAACATTTTAACGACTGAGTAATTTTGTAAAGATCTATATATAATCGCTAATCTGAAATTAGCAAGTGATAATTTTCACTAAAATGTAGCTAAATACACTTTAGAACTAGCTTTATTACGGTAGTTAATTCTTTTTTCAAATCCTGTAAGCGCTTCGAAATTTTGCTCCTGACTCGACAAGCCTGCATTTTTCACCAGTGAATGTCTGAGCATATATTAATCTTGACTTATTTCAACTTTTTCCTTATTTACGTGTGAAGTTGGGAATAGCCGTTTTGTGAGTGATCACCGGATGGGTTTAGGCATTCATTCACCTGTCCCGACAGCTCAACGGGTCAGGCTGCCCCTTATAGTGTCTATATGGAGTTGATAATACCTCTACCAATCAATTTTCAAAAACCTAGGAACCACTTTAAATATATATACAGATATACGTCTAACAGGGCAGTTGACAAATTAATCATATTTATTTATTAAAGAACATATTTGTAAGAAACTATTTACATTACAAAATTTACATACAAAACTTAATTCTAAATATAAATTAACTTAATATTTTATATATAAAGTAAATTCTTATAAATTATATACGATGTCCAAAAATTATAAACGGTTCGTGGCGTACATTTTGAAAACTCAGGTAATTTTTAAGCAGTAGATGACAAAGCTAAAGTGATTAGACAACAGATAAAATCAGTCGAGATTTATATAAATACTGGTATATAATAATAAGCATAGAAAGTTATGAAGTAATATAATATATACGAGTATTAACAATTATTTTATCACCTTTTATACTAAGAGCAATATTATGATAGCTGGGTTTAGTATTTTTTCAAAATGTATCATATAACGAGATACTTAATCATTAGATTGCTTCATACAAATTATTAAAAATTTGCCGTCTCTTCATAATCATTTAATTTAGTGGTAGGAAATTCAAAAAATACAACGATAAAGTTAAAAATACGGTCAACTTTCTTTATTATAAAACCTTTGGTTGTTGTTTTCCGCTATTGCAGCTTTTATAGAGCATGCCCTGACATGCGCTTGACCTTTAAAATGACACGAAACGAGATTTAACTCATTAAAATGGCTCATTTTAATTTCTTGAGCTTCACTTAATAATTTTGTAAATAAAAATAGGAGGAATTACAGTCTCTATTTATTTCCAGAACAAAGATCCAAAGAGCCGCATTTATCGCGATACGCGGAACGGGCCCGCACCGCGCCGGGCGCTAGCGTCGGCAGTCGGGGAGGGCGATTGAAAAACGAAAAGGAAGTGTCTAAAGGTTTTTAAAAAAGAATAATGGTTGTGAATAGCTTTTAAAGGTGGTCCAAGACAAATGGTTGCGCTGACGACGCCGACCCGCCCACTCTGACTGATGGTTTTACAACTTTTTACATATATTCGAAGTTTTATGTACCAAGTCGATGGCAGATATATTCTATGGATAATTGAGAATAATAGCAGTAAAAGTCTTATTAGGATTTGCATTAGTTAAGTAGTTAGTTAACTTGCGAATATGACGAGTTAAGTCCTTAGCATAGTTCGGAGAGATATCTACTTAAGTTGTCGATTAATATACCAATAAACTTGTTGTATGTTATGTGTTGTTATTTTGTAAGTTTAGTTATATTGTATTTTAATTTTAATTTATATTAATTTACGTTTCACTTTAAAATACAACATAAACTTAAAAGTAAATTATAAAAAACTAGAACAAAAAAGAGGAGGTATAATTATAAATATAATATTGGTCCCAAACCACTGTCATATATCAGGTACGAGTGCGTCGATGAATGTAATATTTCATTCAAATTTAATCACATTGATACAGGTGATATTTTAAAAACGTTTAAATCTTTAAATATAAAAAACACAGCTGACTTTTGGGGTATATCCTTAAAAGTATTAAACGACATAATTGACACTATTGCTCTATCACTAGTAGAAATATTTAATAGATGTGTAGATAAAGGAGTATTTCCTGACTTAATGAAAGTTAGCAAAGTTATTCCTATATTTAAAACTGGAAACAAGAACGACCCCTCCAACTTTAGGCCAATTTCTATTTTACCAACCTTAAGCAAGGTCTTTGAAAAAATAATTTTAAATCAACTGCTCTCACATTTTAATATTAATAAATTATTTCATGCTAAACAGTTTGGGTTCACCAAAGGTCGTTCTACTACCGATGCAGGTGTTGGGCTCATAAAACACATTTATGATGCTTGGGAAGGGTCACAGAATGCCATTGGTGTATTCTGTGCCTGTCCAAGGCATTCGATTGCGTTGAACACGTGACTCTCCTAAAAAAGCTCAATTATTACGGTATTCATGGCAATTCTCTTAACCTATTATCGTCTTACTTAAATAACAGATCCCAAAGCGTTGAAATTTACAATGTCAAATCTCGTGACACTGGTATATCTATGGGTGTGCCCCAGGGCTCAATTCTAGGTCCCTTCTTGTTTTTGATATACATTAATGATTTACCATTTTTTATTAATGATATGTGTGAGGTAGTGTTGTGTGCTGATGACACGTCACTTATATTTAAAGTTGACAGAAATAAACAGAACTTTGACGACGTAAACAACGCCTTAACCCAAATATCTAAGTGGTTTACTGTAAATAATTTATTACTCAATCCGAATAAAACGAAATGTGTTAAGTTTGTTATGCCCAATGTAAAAGAATACGATTTTAATATCTCCCTTAACGACACTAGACTTGACCTAGTAGATTCAAGTGTATTCTTAGGCATTAACCTAGATCAGAAGCTCCGATGGGGCGCTCATATATCTAATCTCTCAGCAAAGCTTAGTTCTGCTGCATATGCGGTCAGAAGAGTTATGCAGTTCACTGACGAAGAGACTGCTAGACTAGTTTATTTTAGTTATTTTCATAGTGTCATGTCCTATGGTATTTTACTCTGGGGCAACGCTGTTGACTTAGAGACCATATTTGTTTTACAAAAAAGAGCCGTAAGGTCAATTTACAACCTCGGCCCTCGGGAGTCTCTTAGGGAACGCTTTAAGGAAATAGGTATTATGACGGTCGCCTGCCAATATATTTTCAATAATATAATTTATATTCGTAATAATTTGAGTAACTACAGGCAGTATAAGGATGTTCACAATTTCAAAACTAGGCATCGTAATAAACTGATACTGCTATCTTTTAGATTACAAAAAGTATTGTCCTCTTTCTTGGGGGTTGGTATACGCTTCTTCAATAAGATTCCTAGTGAAATGTTATATCTGCCTTTCACTAAATTAAAAACCAAACAAAAGTATCTTGCTAAAAAAGGGATACTACACTATTGAAGAATACTTAAATGACAAAACTTAATTAACATAGCAGCTCGCTCCAACCTCTCTTATACCATATTTTGTATAAATTATCTTGCTAAGCTTGTAAGGAATTTATGGAGACATGTTGCAGAAAAATAAATAAAAAATGTAGTACGTCATGTTATTCTTTATTAAAACTATAGTAATATTCTTCTTTACTTTTATTGTGTCTCTGTGAATATGCACTGTTTGTTACAACTCCATTAATTCTTCAAAGTCTTTCTGTAACATACTTTTGTATAAAACTTATTAAAAAAAGAACTTGAGATATAAATTGAATAAGAGATAAATATAAAGCAAAAAATGATTTTAGCTAGACGTGTTGCTGGGGAGTTTCTTGCCGCTTTTTCTCCTTAACAGCAATAACACGTTGCGAAGCGGTGTACATAGACTAGGAAGTAAAATTAAAATTTTAATCTATATGTATGACCTTCAAAAAGTGTTCTCCAGTGGAACTTATTTTTAATAAAATCTTTTGAATTTGAATTTGATCCCAAAAATCTGGCGGCGTTACCACGTTGTATAGCAATGCTTAACCTTTGAGTAAAATAGAGGTCAGCCTTTTGGTCGTGTGATAGAAGAAGAAGAAGAAGAGTAAACGATTGATGATACCAATTCCTCGCCTCTACTCCTATTTTTTATATACAAATTAATTCAAATTATAAGTTTGAACATTAATAAGGTTCTGTTGTCAAAGACACATGACAAAACTGTTAATTTATGCATGTGTGTCTCAAATACGTGGTAGTGTGTGCAATGGTTTTTTTATTGATTTAAAGTATTTTTATGCATATTTTTTTTTATATTATCATTCTGCACTCCTTTATATAAACTATAAGTGTGCGAAATTTCATACTCCTCCGTCCGCACAATTTTCGTACAAAGGGGTACAATATTTTTGCTTCACGTATTAAGACGACTATAACGATGAATGTAAGCATATTGGAAATTAATAAAAAAACTCCGGCTTACGACGCTTGAGGGCCTCCTGTTCGCCTGGAGCAGAACCGGTGGCGGTAGTCCACGTACTTGAAAGATGGGACGCCGCCAGTGTCAACGCAAGTAGCTTCCCACGCCAAGGGGCGGCCCAGCTTCCAAGGTGCCAAACAAGTATGGTTGAATGAATAACTTATTGCACATAAAATTAAAGTACATACAATGGGCGGTCTTGTCACCAAAGGCGATCTCTTCCAAACTACCCTTTAAAATTATTATCCGACTACATTATTCAGTGACTTAATAATTATTATTAAATGGAAGAATACACTGTATATTTATTTGCATTCGTCATAGTTATATAATTAAAGTTATCAGTTATATGTAGATTTCCATCCAAACGATGATAAAGACTTATTCGCAAGTTATCAAAATAATGTTACGACTTTTAGCAGGACTCGAATTAAAATGCCGTTACAATTGTTATACAGTTTCTTAGAACTATACAAACACGTATAACACAGGTACAAATATAACCTAACACAATAAAATCCAAACGTAATGCAGAAGGTCCTAAGTCCATAAAACGCGAAAAGTCCGTCACTAATAGATTAACGAATGTACACAGGTCTCGCCTTGATCGTGGTTCTCGCTCGACTGATTGGTCTCTCCATCAGGCCCTGGTTTTATACCTCACAAATACAAATGTGACTGTATTGTAGTCGACCCAATCCGTGACACCTGGCTAATAATTCGACCGCAACGGCCAGAAACGAGTACCATAAAACAATGGACAGTTTGATAGTATAATTAGTAAACGCGTGCCAATGAATAAGTTAACAAGCCTCTGTGGTTGAGCGGGCAAAGCCTTTGCCGGCTTACCTCACTGCAACGCAAAGGCTCCGGGTTCGATTCCTGGTATGGTAAATTTCGGAAACGAATTTTCTCCGTTATTTACTATGGTCTGGGTATCTGGGATCGGTTCCAGAGTTGTCCGTTGTATATTACCCATAACACAAGCGTAACTTGTTTAATTGGGGGATATACAGTGTGTTTGTCTGCTGATTTATAAAAAAAAAAATACGTTTGCGTCCGGGACGCCCGACAGAAGTGATAACTTGCGAGAGAGCGCCGTAACGCGTTACGTAACGAAGCGGTTTACCCTCCCATAAGTTATCACTTCAAAACGAAAAAAGACGATCATAAAAGAATTAGTTCAAATGCCGAAAGGTAATAAAATAGGTTTTTACAGATATGCAGGTGTGAATTTGTGTTTGTAGGAGCCTAGAAACACTATTTAACATTAATTTGAAAAAGTAATAAGTATGCAGTAGAAAACAAAACTAGTAAGTCAGGTGTTCGTGCCCAGAGTTTGTATAAAATTAAATTAATCGTACACAGAGTACATCGCTTCTTATAAAGCTGCAAACTTAATGAGGTGAGCTTTAGAATTTTAACTCGTTGCTAGTTAAATATATGCTTGACTTTTAGGGTTTCGTAACCATTTTGGCAGTAATAAATTGTCATGTTTGTCTGTTTGTTGTTGATGCCAGTATTTTTTCTCGATTAACATTGGATCTATTAGGAATTAACCTACAGTACCGTTCTTGTAGACTTTCACATATTTATTTTATTATATTGGTGTTTTAATGTATTTTTTATTATATAGTATCACTTCCTCCAACAGAATATTTCATAGATACTTTTCACATTTGTAAAAATCCATATTATCACGCCTTTTTACGATTGGGCTATGTTAACGCCGACCTATTTGGTCATCGCCTGTCTGTTTTTTTTTTCATCTGTCACTATGCAATGTGACATGCTCTAAGTTCGACCGCCGAACGCACCGCTGCTTCCGCGCAAACCTCGCCGCGTTTTGTGCGTTGTGCCGCTATTCAAACCCGCCTTCATCAACCCGCTCGTTGGAATTACACGCTGCATCGTTCCAGCTGGTCCACTTATCGAAGGAGCCGCAAGAGGAGAAGAAAGGATCACGATTTATCCCCGCTCCCGCCCGCGCCAACATGGTAGGCAGGGCAGATTTTGACTGGCTAGAAAAAAAGAGATAACGCTTTTATGTCAAAGCTCAAAATTTCATCCCTCATAACATTTTCATACCGGGGACCTTATTTATGAACATCGTGTCATATTTAAATGTATTGAGTAGCATAGTTGCTCTTGTCATGTTTCTTTTTAAGGTTAATAATTAATTTTGTTATCTACCCTCCTATTTCTTAGCGATACAATCGGCTATTTTCTTAATTGAGTAATAATGTTAATTTTTTATTTATTCTGTGATTCACGCCTGTTTTCTATAGTATAGTTCTCTATGATTTACCATAATTTTATGTAACAATGTTTATTTCTAATATGATGTGGTCATTAGATAGATAGATAGATAACACTTTATTGTACACCATTACAGAAAACACAAAAGAACTTATAACCTAAAAATATTCTATATGTGCACAATGGGCGGTCTTATCGCTAAGAAGTGAACTCTTCCAGACAACCCGAGGCAGGAATAAAAACATTTTAAATTGGTCAAAGGTGGTATACATAAATATTAGAGGATATGCAGCTACTTACATAAATTGTATACTAAATAGACATATATAAATACTCCTATTGATATTACATACATAAATATATACATACATAAATACATAGATACATATATTATTATATATACACATACAAACATACGTAGAAATATCAGACATCACTAAGTAGTGCTTTTTTGTCATATTCTTAAATATTGTTAGAGATTTAGCTTGTCTAACAGTAACAGGTAACTCATTCCAGAGTCGAATAGCCTGTACAGTAAAAGAATTGTTGAAAAAAGATGAATAATGTTTGGGAGTATTAAGTCTGAGATTCGTAGAAGGTCGTAAATGATGAGAGGAAGAGATGAATTCATAGCGTTCTTTGAGATAATACGGGGTTGTGGGGATAAACAATACACTGTACAGGAGTGAAAGAATATGAGTATTCCGGCGAAAGCGAATTGGCAACCACTTGAGTTTTTTACGAAATTCAGAAACGTGGTCATATTTGCGTAACCCAAATATGAACCTTATACAAAAATTTTGGAGGCGCTCAAGCTTATTAAGTTGCTCTTGAGTCAAATCAGTATAGCTGGCGTCAGCATAATCAAGAATGGGGAGTAGTAAGGACTCTGCCAAGCTTAACTTTGGTGGCTATGGGCAGGAAGTTGGGTCATTGTGTAGATTATAATTCAAAATCTCTCAATTGTATATAGACGGTATTGACTATATTTTATTTTCAAGTTTGTAGACGCAATAGATTTTTTTACTGGGCTCGATTTATTTTATTACATGTATGTGTGTAGAGTCCGTGTATGAAATGTATTTAAGCCATGAGGTTGTCTGATTATAAGTATAGTGACCAGTTGCTGTACTTTTATTACCATACACGCTTCTGAGTTGTTATAATAAAAGATTCTTAAGAAGTATTTTCCAAAATATTGTCCTGAATGTGTGTAAAGTAACATATCCTTTACATAAAGGCATCGTGAAATTCGTAACAATTTTCGCTTTTTTATCGATAAATCGTTTAGCTCACCTGCCCTCGTTGGGGGATAAAAGGAAAATAAAGCATCGGCCAATCAATCGGGGAAAATAAGAGAAATGATTCGATTCGCCTCACGTGCTGCGATGCGAGAGACAGAAATAATATCAAAAAAATATATTGTGCTTCTGTATTCTGTGCTTCAGTGTTTATTGTTGTCATTGTTTGTTTATCTACAGAAGAATTGAGTTCACTCTCTACATTTTTGGCTTGTATGTGGTAAGACAGTTGTTTTTTTAATCCTAGCAATGATTTCTTCTTTAAGTCGAGCGCAGAAGGTTTGCCGATGACTATTTTCTATTATTGTATTACTTACTATTTTCTATTATTTTATTACTTACTATTGTTATATTTTATTACATACTATTATTGTATTGTATTACGTACTATTATTATATATACTATTAACAATGATTTATTTACATACATAAATTATAAGCTAGTACAATGAAGAAATTTATAAGTAATCTAATACAATTAAAGAAAACTTACCTTATTTGTATTGCATTACTCCTCAAGACTATAAGTAGAATACTGAGCCTAGATCACCGTCTTCTATGGGTAAGGTGCCCAGAAGGCTGGCTACGTTTCCTCGCTGGATCGCTATACTAGTCCGTTGCCCGAGGTAGGCATCAGCCTTCTGAACACCTGAAGAGTCAATGAGTCCTTCTGATATATTTATTAAGTGTATACAATAATAAATCTGTTGCAACAACTATTTATGTAAACCTTTTTTGTCAAACCTACTGGCCATCGACGCGTGACATCATGAGGCTATCGGCAAACCTTCTGCGCTTTGTTTCCAGCTTTTAGGATATGATAGGAGGTATGAGATAAGAGGATGAGATAAAAAAATTAGATAAAGATGTTGCGATAGAGGGATAGAACAGAGAGGGAATAGGCTGGGAGGGGAAGGGATAGAAGGAGGGGAAATTGGGCCATTGAAACTCTTACTCATCGCTGGAAACAGGACTAGCTCAAGGCTAACCATTTCACGTCGATATTCTGTGAGAGCGTCGTGGTCACGCCATTCGAGCCCGCTCTAGAAGCTATAATCAAGATTTAAAAAAATTGCATGAGTTCAGGCAGATGGCCCACTTCCATAAAAGCGGTTACCATCCCCTATGGACATTTTCAACACCTAAGGTGCTACAAATACGCTGCTGCTCTTTTAAGGGAGACTGGATCCTGGTCACCAATACCGGGACACAACTCAAGGTTGTTATGGCGGCATACTCTAGATCAGGGGTGGGAGCCATCCAGTCGGGCAAATATCCTATGACCTCTCTTACGACAAGATAATTACAGCATGGCTCAACCACTTCTGAAATCTTTATTTCTTGTACACAATTATTACCAATGATCATAATTTTTTTGTGTCAGGAGCCTTAAGAACAGACGATCGTGCATGACAAGAGCTATGAATGTCAAAGAAGCAAGTGAGGTCTGTAAGAATAAGCCTGTATGGCGCTCTGTTGTTCGTGCCTACCCCGCAAGGGACCTGGCATGAAGTTATGTATGTATGTATGTATCATAAAAATTCATGAACATAATATAAACTCTAAGTATACGGAATTTCTCCAGTACAACTAATTGAGTGATATACTTGAAGATAATTCTATGATATATTTTGAGAGTTTTCTCAAAATTCACCTTGGTTAAGTTTTATCCACCAATCACTTACACTAAAGCGAATAGTGCAAGTTAGCAAAGTTTTTTGGCTAGTGCGCCCAAACTAAGTTTACCCAACGTGGGTAATGAAAACCGAAAAGTTTGGTACAATCTTATTGAATCCAATCTAGCATGACTTATCCTAGGTATTTGCTCAAGTGAAATAAAATATTGGACGGGTTTAAATTTGCTCGTCTGGAGTTTTCAGTAATTTCAGTTTCAGAACTTCTCTTCTGGGTAGAATTAATATTATTTGGGTTACGACGTCTAAAGGTAAAAACTTGTTTTTAAAAAGGTTTTTATATACAAGCTTTTGAGATCCTGGATATCATGAAGCAGCAGAGTGCTAGCCAAGACAATTAAAACGAGCTCAATCACGACTGGTCTATCTTGTTTAGTACAGGAGTTCCTATGACCACCTTCCGACTCCATCATCAGATCAGCTCCATGGTCCCATATTATTGCATTGTCACACGATATACATATGTGCAAAATTTCAGCTCAATCGGAAACCGTGAAGTTGGTCAAATTTATCTTGCAAGATTCCACCCGAACTTACAATACATACGTAGGTAGTACATCCATTAAATAAAACCTTGTAAAAAAAGAAGTCGAAAAGAACGATCTTACTTCAGTGTCTGCTGGTAAGTTATAGTTGATTATCATAAAAACTATTTTGGCTTCATATGGATATTAGGTACAAATAAAAATATCATTAAGTCGCCTTGCCAGACAATCGCAGCTGTTGGTCGTAGGCCTCCCCAAGTCAGCGCCACTCATCCCTGTCCTCCGACTTCCTCATCCATCGTCTACCGGCAACCTTGCGCAGGTGCCGGCCCAGCGGGATGGAGGGCGTCCGACGATATGATTACCATGACGCGATTTCCACCCCAACACTAGTCTGCTCCATCGGCCATCGGTCCTGCGGCCGATGTGACCGGCCCACTGTCACTTTAACTTGCTAATATTCACTTTAAAAGTTTAATGTGTCTATAAATTTGCAAAAACGATTAAGAAATCTGAATAAAATACATAAGACCAATTTTAATATATGACTATGAGGCCTACTTACTTACACTTAAAGAAGAGAACCAAATGTTTATTTAATTTTTTATTGCAGGAGCTCAGCAGACAGGCAGATGGAAAGCGGTTATCGTCGCCTATAGACATTTGCAACACCAAAGGTACTACAAATGCGCTACTGTTCTCTTAAGGATGACTGGAACCAGGTTACAAATGCCGGAACACAATACAAGGTTGTTATAGCGACATACTTTAGACCAGGGGTGGTAGCCATCCAGTCGGGCAAATGCCCTATCACCCGGCTGTGGGTTGTTTTGTCGCCTCTTACGACGGGCCGCCCGGCTGCAAGAAAAAGTATTCATTCTCCGTTCCTGCACGGATGATGATGATGATGATTATTCTTAGAAAGGAATGTTCTCAGAAAAACTAAGACCCAACAAGAAGAGGAGATGATAGCCGGAGGGTCCAAACCAACTCTGAAATAGAAAACCTCGTAGCTGAGCCTAACGTAATTGGGAAGATAAAGGCTTTTGTTTCTTTTGAAGCAGGGGGAAATACATTTTGTACACTACCGGGCCCTTTACTGGGATTAGACTAAAGCAATGAGAGTTATTCACTGAAGATGGCGCAGATAACAGAGTCAATTGCCGGCTTGTGTGGAGACTCAGCAACGTATTAAAGGAGTAAACTCCCTATTAAAGAGGTAACCTATGGGCTAATACTCTACTAAAACCCCTTCCTCCCATATGCCCTGCGATTTTGGTAGGAATAGCGTGAGACTTAGAATGTAGTTACGCCCACACTAATACTGCACATCAGTGCTTGAGAATGCTCTGGGAGAGGCAAACTCGTTTCGTCAACAGGGGTGGGTTCCTCCGCTAAAGGAGAGATAAAATCTTACCTTCTCCGCTAGTTCGATCACGTAGAACGAATAGTAGAGGATTAGAGTGTGCATAAACTACACTTGGGGCGACCGATGGGTCGGCGAGCGGTTGGCCTTCCTAACTATTGCTGGAAAGATAGAGTAGATGCTGACCTAACCGAAATTAAAGCCTATAAATAGGAAGCATACTGTGCCGTACCATTAATGAGTTAGGATCGCTGAGCTAACGGAGTTAGTTAAATAAGATACAAGAGTTTTTAAAATATTTTGTATTCGTCAAAGATATTTTTAAAGACACCTTTGGCATTAGTGTTTTGAGACGTATGCCCTTAAATACTAATTTAAAAAAAAGTGACAATGAAAATAGTAAATCTAACAATAAAAGGCGTTAACTATAGCCTCGAAACACTAAAATAACTTAACATTGTAAATAAACCTTTACAACATCACATATTGTGATTGAAGCCATGTTTACCTGCTGCGAGGGAAGAGGGTGTGGACACACCAAATCGGAAACAAATCATATAGCTCACGGACTACGCGATCGGAGGGCCAGCGTGTACTGGGATGGAAATAGAGTGTACAATTTAGTTTCTTTTTGTTTTTATAACTGTTATGCAGTAGATTAGATTATTAATATTGTTCACGCTGTGCAAGTGTGCATCTCTGGAATGCTCTGCCAGCAGATGTCCATTCTGATAAATCTATACATTCCTTTAACAAACTTGTGAAGGAGCACTATTTAACTGTATAACATGTTTATTGTTAGATTCGTATATTTATGTAGGTGTATATATATATATATATATATATATATATATATGTCGGAGGGAAGCTTTAATTGGACGTATCGTTGACTGGATGTATAACGCACAATATCATTTGTTTACATTTTAATTACTTCTAAAATTCTTAATGTAATTTAATTTGATTTGTTGAATGTTTATATAACTTAAAGATCGTTCTAACCTAATAAAAGTTATGAATATTGTAATTTAATAAACGACCAATCAGAGCAGAGCATATGGCGGAGCGGGGTCAGCGCCCTCTATACTTTGAGTAATATCTACTTGGGTAGACTGAGGAGTTTTTGTGGCACATTTGGTTGATGGCAATAGGTCGAGTTGGACCATGGAGTATTTTAAAGAAAGTATTGAAGTTGGAAGTATGAGCGGTGCCCTGAACCCGCTGCTCGGTCTAAACTATGTCTAAATATCGTTTAAATCTAAATTAAAAGTGTATAAACGGTGGCCATCGTGTTTTATGCTCGCATTTTATCCTGATGACGCCCACTAAACCTGCAATAACTAAAGATGATGTCGTGAGAACGAGGCCGTTCTGCGACATATATATCTATGTATAATAATTATTTTATTATTATATTTATCAATATCTATTTCAACTGCACGCCAACGCTGTCTATGTAATAAGATCTTGTCCATTCAAAGGTTGCCTGGAAGAGATTGTTTTTAGCAATAAGGCCGCCCATTGTACTAACTTTAGTAAGTTTTTTGTGTATTTGTACTTTTTAACCGACTTCGAAAAAAGGAGGAGGTTCTCAATTCGTCGGAATCTTTTTTTTTTTTTTGTTCCTTTTTTTTTATGTATGTTCGCCGATTACTCCGCCATTTATGATCCGATTTACGTGATTCTTTTTTTGTTCGACGCGGAATAGCTTCCAATTGGTCCCCTAAAAATTTTACATAGTTTGGCCCAGTAGTTTTCATTTTATGGACATTTTTCATGGAAATAATTTTCACTCCGTTCCATATGTTCGCCGATTACTCCGTCATTTATGATCCGATTTACGTGATTCTTTTTTTGTTCGACGCAGAATAGCTGCCATGTGGTCCCCTAAAAATTTGACATAGTTTGGCCTAGTAGTTTTCATTTTATGAACATTTTTCATGAAAATAATTTTCACTCCGTTCCATATGTACACCAATTACTCTGAGATTTATGATTCGATTTACGTGATTCTTTTTTTGTTCGACGCGGAATAGCTGCCATGTGGTTCCCTAAAAATTTGACATAGTTTGGCCCAGTAGTTTTCATTTTACGAAATTTTTTTTGTTCCGGGTTCTTAGGACCTATATTTTTTAAGAAGCGCGGCACCATTTGTAGGTCCACCCATACATAGCTAGACACTAAAAAGTAACAAATAAAATTTAAATACTTCGTTTAAAAAAACCGACTTCAAAAACTAAAAAACTAAAATGTATAAAATAACTTATTTCTAAAGCTATTATTATTAATATATATTATCTAACACATCTTGAAGTCGGTGCAAAGCAAAACATAAAAATTACTATATTTTGAAAATTACTAAGCACCGATTTTAAGATGTTTTAGATAATATATATTAATAATAATAGCTTTAGAAATAAGTTATTTTATACATTTTAGTTTTTTAGTTTTTGAAGTCGGTTTTTTTAAACGAAGTTTTTAAATTTTTCTATGTAATGTTGGTGTACAATAAAGAGTATTGTATTGTATTAGTTCATAGGCACTTGATGGAAAGTGATTACTGTCGTCAATGGACATTTGTAAACGGTTAACCTTATGGGAGTACCCAGCTTTGGCTGCTGCTGTGCTGGTTTCGCCCTGCACACAACACGAAATACCTACACAGTGTGCAGAAGAAACACGATACAGACGAAAAAGTACTATCCGCAGCACGATGATGTTTGATATATATATTGATAATTAATCAAATATAAATTAAGTAACTGCATAACGTGTAATATGTATGTACCTTTGAAAAAATAAATCTGTATTTTTTCCTGCCACGGGTTGTCTGGAAGAGATCGCTCCTTAGCGAGGTCCGCCCATCGTGCACATTTAGAATATTTTAGGCTCTAAGTTTTTATTTTTTATTTTTTTTTATTGCAGGAGTTCAGCAGACAGGCAGACGGCCCACTTGATGGAAAGCGGTTACCATCGCCTATGGACATTTGCAACACCAAAGGTGCTACAAATGCGCTGCTGCTCTCTTAAGGGAGACTGGAACCTGGTCACCAATGCCGGAATACAACTCAAGGTTGTTATGGCGACATACTTTAGACCAGGGGTGGTAGCCATCCAGTCGGGCAAATGCCCTACCACCGGTCTGTGGGTTGTTTTGTCGCCTCTTACGACAGGCCGCCCGGCCGCAGGAAATTGTATTCTTTCTCCGTTCCTGCACGGATAAGTTTTTCTGTGTTGACTGTAATGGTGTACAATCAAGTGTTATCTCTCTCTCTCTCTCTCTCATTTCTCTCTCTAAATATATTGTAAAGTAAGTCGTAACGTGACTTTACCATAACTTTAATCGGCAACAGTAGGAATGTAGGGTTACAATCTAGGGGGGGGGGCAGTTTCCCTTACCTCCTCCCCCTCTCCTTGGGTGCACTCTTGGTCAACTGGTCAACCTTGAGCTGCTCGTGTTTTGTGCGATGAGTAAGAGTTCCAATACCGAGACCACTTCTCCCTACCCATATCCCAATTCCATATCCTATCTCCTCGACCTTATTTCTCTTATCTAAATATATGTCTGTATAAATACAGACAGTAAATGCAGAGGTAAAGGAAAATTCCCTAAAACTTGACTCGAAATTAGAAAATAAAATGCACTATTTTCCTGACCTAGCCTTAGGAATAACGAAAATGGAGAGAGTAATTACATGTGAGCAGTACCCAATATAAATTGATATACTTGGCATAAATATCTTCTCTATCAGTTGTACGTCAGGCTTTAATTTATAGAAACTCGAGTCACGTATCGAGGGCTGGAGGTGGTAGCGGCCAATAAAAATGTATAGAAGGCTTTGTATCGGGTATAACCTCCATATTGCAGACCGCGCACACGTCGACAATTAGTGAATTATTAGGTGGGCACGTCCGAGATACGGTATTTCACGGTTTTTGCTGTATTTCGACTTGTGAATGAAGGGTTATGAGTAAAAATAAGCGAGAAAGATTTGATTTTAACTGACTTATTATATATCACAAAACACATGAACACAGCAACAATTTACATTTCAGAGAGCACGGAATGAGATAGGGCGGAGAAAACAATGTTGCCAGTATGAAGATTAAAAAGTGATACCAGTTGTTATCTAATAATTAACCGATATTTCGTTTATTTATTACTAAAATAATATTTACTTTAACAGTGAAGTGCATTTTTATTATAATGACTGAAAAGTGGCCGACATTTTCTTAAATATTCGCGAAATGTATAAAGGTACTATTCGAAAAAACTCAAGAAAATACGCCAACTAAAACTGTTTACCTGCCGTTGAAATCTAAAATTATTAAATTTTTTGGTACAACTCTGATAACTACGATACTTTTCTTTTTTCTTGTTGTATTCTATTCCCTCGCCCAAGTCCGTCCTTCGCTATCTCAAGTTGTGATAGCATAATTTAACTAAACTTTACTTTAACTAAGGACGTTTATGAGTTGAATTTCGTCTCCTAAATTCACATCCACCTAAACATAGTTTACTGAACATGCACTGTTTGCTACAACTCCATTATTTCTTCGAAAAGTAATTCTATAACATACTTCTGTATAAAACTTATAAAAAAGAATTTGAGATATAAATACAATAAGAAATATAAATAAAAACAGTTTTTAGATAGACTGTTGCTGGGAAGTTTCTTGCCGCTTCTTCTCTTTAACAGCAATCACACGTTGCGAAGCGGTGTACATAGACTAGGAAGTAAAATTAAATTTTAACTTATATGTATGACCTTCAAAAAGTGTTTTCCATTAGAGCTTTGAATTTTGAACTATTAGTCTCGAAAAAACTTTGGTCGGAAACCACAGCATTTTTTTATAAACCTCTCTCGCAGAGGATTAAGGGTGTAATCCCTTAGATTGGACAGGTTCACCTGTCCGGTGGACCCTGGTCGTAAGCCCCCTAATGAGGAAAAAGGCTAAAACTTAATCCGACAATTTACACGAGATCGGATGTGTAATTAAATACACTTTTATACATGGCGCTATACTTTATAGGGCGCGCTATTGATGGGTTTTAATTCTAATTTGTTTATTCTTTTTCATTCAAATTCAAAAACATTTATTTGATTTATTATAACAAGCTTTTAACTCGAAATGGATGTTACCTATGTATGTATGTATGTAAGTTCAGGTGGAATCTTGCAAGTTTAATTGGACCAATTTCCCGGTTTCCGATTGAGCTGAAATGTTGCACGCATATGTATATCGCGTGACAATGCAATAATATGGTACCATGGAGCTGATCTGAGGATGGAGTCAGAAGGTGGCCATAGGAACACCTCTACTAAACAAGATAGACCCGTCGTGTTTGGGTTAATTTTACTTGTCTTGGCTAGCACTCTACTCCTACATGATATCCAGGATCTCAAAAGCTTGTATTTAAAAACCTTTTATAAAACATTTTTTTATTTATTTTGTTTGAAAACACAAATAGTTATACAATTAAATAAAACTGTATATACAAATCAAAATAAAACTATAAAATCTAGCGCCAGACGCTGTCAGTTGGAAACGTGCCCAAAATACTGGTCTTTTGGGCACGTGAGACGTCTACCAGGCGTTTCGCTATGTCTCGATAAAGTTTGTGCACCTCATGCCCACAGGTCCCAGGGTTTCGACTCCAAAAGCCGCAAACATATTACCATTTCAGATGGTGGAATATTTGGGGCATTTTAGCGCCTCCTGTTGTGCAGCGGCGGTACCGGCAGACATGCTAGTGGGTGAGAGATGGGACCCTGCCAGAGTATCGACGCAAGACGTTTCCTATACTAAAGGACGGCTCATCCTTCATCACCCCCTCAGCATCAAAGCCATTTCATCAGGTCTCTTGACATCGTCGCGGCACAAGCCGTTCTAGAACGGCAGGTATTATGTTATTATTAGTAAGTATTGCATCACACGGAATTCTGCTGGCACTTCTGATATAAGAGTAAGTTAAAGTTAAAGTAAAATTTTATATTTATACATTTTTAATAAATTATTAATGTTTTTATTTTTATTCAAAACTAGCGTCCCCAGCAGACGTTGTCCTGCTCTGAAAAAATAAAAATCTAGGATCTGATCCCAATGCCACCTACCTGGGATAAAAAATATCCTATGTCCGTCTCTTGGTTCTAAGATACCCCACAAATTCTCAGCCAAATCGGTACAGCCGTTCTTGAGTTATAAATAATGTAACTAACACGACTTTCTTTTATATATACAATAAGATTAAAATTTGAACAAATAAAATGTACAAGTTGGGGATGAGTTAAATAATAAATTTAACATTACTTATTGATTCTTGACATCTTTGTCTTCCGTGATCACGGCTACTAAAAAATGGTCGAAACGTCGAAATAAAACCGTTAAAATATAGTTTCGCTAGATAATATTAATGCGATGAAAAATTCACCTAAATGTAACAAATTGCTATTAATATTTAATCAGGCATTTGAATTTTATATGCAAAAAATGAAACGAATACTTTAAAAAATGATGATAAATATTTCAGTATTGGGTCACGTTCAAAAACCAGAATCATAATGTAATATTCAAGAGCTTGACGTGCAGGTG
The DNA here is from genome assembly GCA_949752895.1 of Dendrolimus pini. Classification (NCBI taxonomy): domain Eukaryota; kingdom Metazoa; phylum Arthropoda; class Insecta; order Lepidoptera; family Lasiocampidae; genus Dendrolimus; species Dendrolimus pini. The sequence goes on along the minus strand of OX457132.1, from coordinate 1,061,065 downwards.
GCGCTTTGATGCGCCATTGCGGGTCGGTTTCTTTATGCATGAAGCCCTCTTGTGATTCGGAACGCACGTCGCCGATATGTGGGGCATAGATCACAAAACTGCAGAGAATCGGTCAACGCAAACATTTTTTTTTGTTTAATAGCTCTACGGTGTCGATATCCGTACCCTTTTTAACCGACTTCGAAAAAAGGAGGAGGTTCTCAATTCGTCGGATACTTTTTTTTTTTTTTTTTTTTGCTTTTTTTTTATGTATGTTCGCCGATTACTCCGTCATTTATGATCCGATTTGCGTGATTCTTTTTTTGTTCGACGCGGAATAGCTTCCAATTGGTCCCCTAAAATTTTTACATAGTTTGACCCAGTAGTTTTCATTTTATGAACATTTTTCATGAAAATAATTTTCACTCCGTTCCATATGTACACCGATTACTCTGAGATTTATGATTCGATTTACGTGATTCTTTTTTTGTTCGACGCGGAATAGCTGCCATATGGTCCCCTAAAAATTTTACATAGTTTGGCTCCGTAGTTTTCATTTTATGAACATTTTTCATGAAACTAATTTTCACTCCGTTCCATATGTACACCGATTACTCTGAGATTTATGATTCCATTTACGTGATTCTTTTTTTGTTCGACGCGGAATAGCTGCCATGTGGTCCCCTAAAAATTTGACATAGTTTGGCCCAGTAGTTTTCATTTTACGTACATTTTTTTGTTTCCAGTTCTTGGAACCTATATTTTTTAAGAAGCGCGGCACCATTCGTATGTCCTCCCATACATAGTTAGACACTAAAAAGTAACAAATAAAATTTAAAAACTTCGTTTAAAAAAACCGACTTCAAAAACTAAAAAACTAAAATGTATAAAATAACTTATTTCTAAAGCTAATAAATATTAATATATATTATCTAAAACATCTTGAAGTCGGTGCAAAGCAAAACATAAAAATTACTATATTTTGAAAATTACTAAGCACCGACTTTAAGATGTTTTAGATAATATATATTAATATTTATTAGCTTTAGAAATAAGTTATTTTATACATTTTAGTTTTTTAGTTTTTGAAGTCGGTTTTTTTAAACGAAGTTTTTAAATTTTATTACAACTTAGTTTCTAGATTTAATTTTTAGAATTTAAACACGCTTATTGGTAATTTTGGTTCTTGTGTGACTTTAATTTAGTGATTTTTGTGTTGTGGTGTACCTTACGAATAAGTTATTGTATTAATTCATTCTAAGTTTAGTACTAAACTTATACTAATGTAGAGTGTATCTGATACATACTGGTGTTGTGAGGAAGTGCATGTGCATTGTGTGCCTTATGTCTATACCTATATACATTATCCTGTCTAGTGCCATGTAACATAGTGACAACGCAAACATTAGCCTGGCCAGCGAGTCGTCTCACAAGCTACTTGTTTAACGCACAGGCTTTATCGAGACATAGCCAAACGTCTGGTGGATGTTTTATGTGATCAAAAGACTGGTTTATAGCTCGGGCAACGTATTAGCGCTGCCATTCAGCGAGCCAATGTGGCTAAACTTTTGGCTACGTTGCCGACTAACAGCTGTCTGGTACTAGATTTTAGAGTTTAATTTTAGTTTGTACATATAGTTAATTTGTGATTTAATTTATATTCTTATTCTTTTCAGTTCAGTCTTTCACAAATATGTATATATATACTATATTTGATTAATATTTTATGTATTTAGTAAAAAGACGCTTCAGTAAAAAGTTGCAGATTAAAACAATACTGCCTAATACGCCCATCTGCGACGTGTAATCTATTGAGTCGGTGGGCAGCGGTGTTCCAGCAGTACATTTACATTTATATTGGCGGCGCTCAAGACGTCCGAACCGGAACACCCTTGTTCAAACTTCAACCTCCAAATCAACTTTAATTAAATTATAACTTCTGTTTCATTTTGTTCCTTGATACCTATAATTGGGCGGAAAGACTTGTATTTTAGAACATACTAGCTGTCCCGGTAGACGACGTCGTACCCGGAAAAGCTTCAATCGATATGCCGACAGCAGCGCCACCTACCAGGTCCAATTGTGAGCCAACTCAGAAGCCTTCTCTGGGTCACGCACAACAACTTTGCTAAAGATCATCACATGATTAAATGTATAGTGTACGATTCTATAAAGGACATACAGACAAACATTCATTTTTATATATAACTAATAACTGTCCCGACAGACGTCGTCCTGCCCTGAAAAGCTTCAATCGATATGCCGACAGCTGCGTCACCTACCGGGTCCAATTGTGAACCAACTCAGAAACCTTCTCTGGCTCATGCATAACAACTTTGCTAAACATCATCACTTGATCAAATAAATAGTTTACGATTCTATAATGGACATACATTCATTTTTATATATGAGAAAGATACTATAGATGAGTGTTACGCCGACCTATTTGGTCACCGCGTTTTTGTTTCCTTTTTTAACCGACTTCGAAAAAAGGAGGAGGTTCTCAATTCGTCGGGATCTTTTTTTTTTGTTGCTTTTTTTTATGTATGTTCGCCGATAACTCCGTGATTTATGATCCGATTTACGTGATTCTTTTTTGTTCGACGTGGAATAGCTTCGAATTGGTCCCCTAAAATTTTTACATTGTTTGGCCCAGTAGTTTTCATTTTATGAACATTTTTCATGGAAATAATTTTCACTCCGTTCCATATGTACACCGATTACTCTGAGATTTATGATTCGATTTACGTGATTCTTTTTTTGTTCGACGCGGAATAGCTGCCATGTGGTCCCCTAAAAATTTGACATAGTTTGGCCCAGTAGTTTTCATTTTACGAACATTTTTTTGTTCCCGGTTTTTGGGACCTATATTTTTTAAGAAGCGCGGCACCATTCGTAGGTCCACCCATACATAGCTAGACACTAAAAAGTAACAAATAAAATTTAAAAATTTCGTTTAAAAAAACCGACTTCAAAAACGAAAAAACTAAAATGTATAAAATAACTTATTTCTTAAGCTATTGTTATTAATATATATTATCTAAAACATCTTGAAGTCGGTGCAAAGTAAAACATAAAAATTACTATATTTTGAAAATTACTAAGCACCGACTTTAAGATGTTTTAACTAATATATATTAATAATAATAGCTTAAGAAATAAGTTATTTTATACATTTTAGTTTTTTCGTTTTTTCGTTTTTGAAGTCGGTTTTTTTAAACGAAGTTTTTAAATTTTTTCTTTCGCCATATGTAATTTGACATAGTCTACGTCGGACCGCTGAACGCGGCCCTGATTCCGCCGCGTTTTGTGTGTTGTACCGTATTTTACACGCTTACATCAACGTATTGGAAAGTACACGCTGTGCCGTACCCAGCTGGTCCACTCGTCGAAGGAACTGCAAGACATAAAGGGTCACGAGTAAGAAGTGCCTGCTGCTGCGAAGACCGCATCGTTCGTAGCGTGTCTGGTGCAGCGACCTTATCCTGTAAGTTCTTTCCGTCTCCTTTATTCCCGCCCCCTCCCGCGCCATCAATCATTCTGGTCAAAAGTACACACTACTTCTTTGTGGGGCAGTGTTTCTGAATAAGGTTTTTAATTTTTCCCAAGAACTGTTTAGAATGGTGCCTTCGTCCTCTTTCTACCATCCGCTCGCCATCGGTTGGGAGTTCGCCCCCATTTCCTTGAGCCGCTTCGCTCATATACGTGACGGTTCTGCAGAACGTTTCTCTTGCGGACCGTGGGGATTCGTAAGCTCCCAGCCGAGGTTTTCCCACAGTGCTACGATATGGAGTTTTTCAAAAAGGCTGTCATAAAATTTCTTCGAGGCCGGCAGCGAGTTGCTGACATCTCTAATGTTGCAAACGTCTATAGACGCTATATCGCTTTGCATCAGGTGGGCCGTCAGCCTGTTTGCTGTACTCCAGCTATAAAAAGAATAAAAAAATATTATTACTATATTTTACAGACCGACACGGCGATCACGGCTGCTTACTTATTATATATTCATATAGTATATCCTACTACCCGCGCGCAGAAGGTTTGCCGATATCCTCATGATGTCACGCGTCGATGGTTAGTAGCGTTCACAAAAAAGGTTACATGAATAATTGTTGCAACAAATTTATTACCGTATACACTTTCGAGACAGCGTCACGGTAAACGTAGTGTCGGACGCCCTCCAGCCAGATGGACCTGTACAAGGTCGCTGGTAGGCGTTGGATGAGGAAGTCAGAGGACAGGGATGAGTGACGCCGACTTGGGCAGGCCTACGTTCAGCAGTGGACTGCGAATAGCTGACCACTATGATATACTTTATATATGTATATAGTTTAACAGGCAAACGGCCCACTTAATGGAAAGCGGTTACCATATGCTATAGATGTCCATCCATTGCAACACTAATGGTGCTAGAAATGCGCTGCTGCTCTCTTAAGGGACACTGGAACCTGGTCACTAATGCCGGAACACAACTTAAGGTTGTTAGGCGACATACTTTAGACCACGGGTGGTAGCCATCCAGTCGGGCAAACGCCCTACCACCTGGCTAGGTGAGACAGTTTAACCACTGTCTCACCTAATGTTAAGTGATGACGCGGTCTTGGTCTTGATATTGATGTTGCGATAATAATATAAGTTATATTACAAGTAACAATAATAGTCTTACGAGTGCAGGACTCGAATTAAAATGCCGTTGGAATTACTATAGAAATTATTAGAACTATACAACCACGTATAACATAGGTACAAATATAAGTAGACACTGCCAGTTAAACTGCACAATTCAATAACACGCGCAAAGTCCGTCACTATATAACTTATCGAATGTAGACACGTCTTGCTAGTATCGTAATCCTCGCTTGACTGCCGCACCCATCCGTTCGGGCATTGTTTTATACTAACTATATAATACAAAAAATCGAACGCTTGCACTGGGGTGTCCGAGAAACATTTATCTGCACACCTGGTTAATTATTCCTGCGAACGGCCAACAAAATCTAAAACAATAACAATAGGCTATTGTCTAATTGCAAATTTTCAATACGAAGTAAACAAAAGAACTCCGAATGCGGGAAGGGTAATAAACCAGCTGCACAGTCATCGGCAAACCTTCTGCGCACTTCTTATACTAACTTAATAAAACTACGTTTTAACGGTTTTAAGCGCGGTAATTTATTTGATTTTGGTTTATGCGACGTGTCTTCCGTGACAAAAAAGATGACATTTGTCCAACTAGTATTGTTAAAGTTTTATTTAGCCTACCGCCAACTTGTTCATTTAATTATTTAGTATTAATTTTGTTTATGGTTATTATTATATACTATGGGAGCCTAATCTAATTTACAACCGCTTCACAACATGTGGCTTGAAGAGAAGAAGCGGAGCAAGAAACTCATCAGCATACATGCCTAATTCTAAAAGTTTTATATAGTATTAAAATGGGTGGAAGGGAAATGAACAAGTTGGCGGTAGGCTAAATAAAACTTTAATAATACTAGTTGGACAAATGTCATCTTTGTCGTCCGTGACCACGGCCACTGATAAGCGGCCGAAACGTCGGATAAACCAAAATCAAATAAATTACCGCGCTTAAAACTGTTAAAACGTAGTTTTATTATGTATACAAGTCGCGAAAACTTAAGAAAATATTGTACTAACTTATTCATATAAAAGGTAGATGCAAGCTCCACCGCCGTGTGCCGCAGCACCGTTGCTTACAAACTTTTAAAATGGACGTTTTATAAAAGTTCCCAATCTCGCCGGAGTCCACCTGACCCGGGAACTTATTCGATTTAATGAATACTTTATACCGCATCCGAGAACTTTGTGAGTTTCCATGATTTTTATATTGCGAAGTTTCGAGCGCATTACCTATGCATTGTCTCCACGATGAGGTTATACTTATTTTATGGGGAAATCGGGGACATCTGTTTCGGAGGGCTGTGCTTTAAAATATATTTTTTTTCAATTGCGAATGGGAAGCGGTTACTGTCGCCTGTAGACGTTTCTAAAACCAGCCAACCTTGCATAGCCAGGATGGCATAAAGAGGATGTGCTGGAGGCTGAGATGAAGAGATTAGATAAGATTAATGGGACAGCAGGATAGGGAAAAGTGCCCAAGCTCAAGGCTAAGTGTTTCACGTCCATATTATGTGAGACGGCGGTCTCACACTAACCAGGCTACCCTAAATAGCGGTAAACAAGATAACGTTTCTAGCATGGCTTTACCGTGTACATTTTTTAAAATCAACTATATTGTTTTTATACAATTTTAGGTAAAATATATATATCAGAAGAGGAATGTAGATTATTATCGGCACGACGCTCATTGATTGACCCTTATTTAATCACTTCAAAGCATTAAGAAAATTTTATATTTTTTTATTTTGTATCCATACAATGATAATCTTTATTAATATTATAAAGAAAAAAAAGAATTTGTAACCAACAAACCATAAAAGTACTGGACCGATTTCAAAAATTATTTTATCACTAGAATGCTACATTATCCCATATTAATATAGGCTATATTTATTACTATACAAACCTAGGGATCCCTACTATAACTTCAATAATGTAACCCAAGGTGTAAAAAAATAGTGTTTGAGTGGGTCCGGGATAGTTTAGATTCACAATTAAAACCGGTAGGTGGCGCTGGAATCGAATTCTAGATTTTTATTTTTTCCAGTATAGAACAACGTGTGCTGAGACCCTGTAAATATACAATAAGCACTACAAACGTATTGATATTTGTATATTTACAGGACTTAAATTATGAAATTATGTTTGATATTGTTACGAGCTACACAGGACTCGAATTAAAATGCCGTTGGAATTACTATAGAGTTTATTAGAACTGTACAAACAAGTATAAAACAGGTACAAATATAACTGGATACAACCAGTACACACTGCACGATTCAATAACACGCGCAAAGTCCTTCACTATATCGCTCATCGAATGTATGTCTTACTCGTATCGTAATCCTCGCTTGACTGCCCCTCTCCGCATTGGGCCATTGCTTTATAATGCACCGATGCCATACCTAGCAAGCTTCGACGCAATACAATAACAACAAGGATTAGTTCAACACTAATGACGGCCATAAAACAAGTACAATAGAATGTTTTTCTTAATTACAAATTCTAAACACAAAGTAAACAAAATAATTCCTAACTGCGCTTTACGACAGGCCGGTGTGCGTTTACCTTTGTCGGCATATAACAATATTAATACTTATTATTTAAATATCGTTTAATATTATTAGTTTCATATTAAGTATCGACCTATAAAAGTTTATGAAAAGTATTAGTTTATTTATTAATAAGCTAACTTTACTTAAGTAATTTTGAACAAAATATTTTATATTATAAAACCGCAAAAAAGTGACTTAAAAAAGGCGTCTTATGGTGCCATATCTGTCATTGAGAAGATTTTCTAAGGTACATTTTTACTGGGTAATTATTCTTTTTAAAGTGAAACTTTTATTACAACGTCTCAAACTTTTTGGTCTGTGTGTTGCATGTCGTGTGACGGTTGGCCGCGGCCAAGGCCAATATGGCGGCGCCTATAGTTCGCAGCAACTGACCGTGTAGTAATGTGAAAAAAAGTTTCACTTTTACCGTGGTTTTATAAAACCACACAATCGGTTTTTTAATATTTATCCTTCTTTTGATCCTAGTATTAGCTTTTAGAATAATCTAAGCTGACTTAAAAATACGTAGTTAACACGACTAGTTTGTCTAGAAATAGTGTTTCGCAACGCAATTTGCATTTACCCTTAATTAGATTTGTAAACAATGTAAATGCGTGCTTTGTGAACCGGTCTGGGTAATATTTATGTGTCGCGGGAAGCCACCGGATATAACCCTAAACATTCTGCTTTGCGTTTAGTTACTTTAACCCTAATTACGATATGTAAAACTATTTTATTATTGTACATTCGGGAATCTAATAGTGACGGACTTTGCGCGTTTTATTGAATTAAGACCTTCTGCATTACGTTTGGAATTGTTGTCTTCGGTTATATTTATTTGTACCTGTGTAATACGTGTTTGTATGGTTCTAATAAACTCTATAGTAATTCTAACGGAATTTTTTTTTCGAGTCCTGCTAAACTCATAACAATACCTATAGACTTGAAATTAGGCTTGGACCTTCCTTTCGCCAAGTAGAGGTCAGCTAAGAACGGATTTTACGGCACGCGATGCGGGCGGGTATCAGCTAGTTAAGGATATATGTTTAAATAAATTACATCTTCTATTTATTACATAACTAGCTGTGTCCGCAACCGCGTTGTTTTTTTTTCTAGTAGTCTAAAGCACTCTTTATAACATCAGCTGTCTGCCAGTGAAACTCCAGTCAAAATAGGTTACAGCCATTTCAGAAATTAGCCGGAACCAAGAGACAGACGGATTTTTTATATATAAATAATAAATACTGTATAAGCATTCATATGCTTTAATAAAAATCTCTTATTTTATTCTATTACTAGAGTTTACCCCGCGGCTGCGCTGCGGGTTAACCTCTAGTGCGTTTCTCTTGTTTATAGAGCAAGTGCTACAGGTTATATTATATTACATTTTTATGTATTTGCCCACGGAAGATTCACTTCATTTTATATCGCTAATTATATATACCATCCCCCGTCTATCTGTCAACAAAATAAATTACAAAACTTGACCAAAAAGGCCAAAATGGTCTAAATGACCAAAAGACCACAGTGACCGACATGGTTAAAATGACGGAATAGGCAAAAACGACCAAAAAGGCCAAAATAATCAAAATGGTCAAAATGACCAAAGAGGCCAAAATGACCAAAAAGGCCAAAATGACCAAATAGGCCAAAATGACCAAATAGACCAAAATTACCAAAAAGGTCAAAATGATCAAAAAGGCCAAAATGATCAAAAAGGCCAAAATGACCAAATAGGCCAAAATGACCAAATAGGCCAAAATTACCAAATAGGCCAAAATTACCAAAAAGGCGAAAATGAAAATAATCCCTTGTCCATCCCCAGTATTTAATTTACATACGTACCGAATTTCAGCCAAATCGGACCAGTAGTTTTTCCGTAAAAGCATAACAAACAAACAGACAAATATCATTTTATCCCGGAAACTATCCCATTTTTCGGGATGAAAAGTATCCTATGTTCATCCTCGGTATCGAAAATATATATATACTGAGTTTCAGCCAAATCGGTCCACTAGTTTTTACGTGAAAACGGAACAGACAGACAGACAGACAGAGTTACTTTCACATTTATAATATTAATAGGGATATATCTGTATATTATATTCTGTTATATATCTGTTAGTTTATATTTCCTTTTAGTCTAATTGCCTGGAAGAGTTCGCTTATAGCGATATTTTGTTTTACCAAATAACTATAGTCTCGTTGAGCTGTTTTGCAATTGGCTTCACCTACAATAATGTTTTTAAAGATTTAGGGCGTTTCACGCAGCACGCAGCGATGCGGTGTTGTTAATGCCGTTAAATATTTACAGATTAATTATGTATATACACTAATGTGGCTATGCGTTAATGACGTGATTTTTTAACGCTTTAATTAAGACGCATTCGGTCACAGCCTTAAGCTTTAACAATAACGCAGATAAAGCCCCAGCATTATAATAAGATTGTATTTGTTATTCGTGTAGGAACGAAGAAAGAATACAATTTCCTGCGGCTAAGCGGCTTCTTGTAAGAGGCGACAAAACAACAGACAACCCACAACCAGATGGTAGGGCATTTTCCCTTCTGGATGGCTGCCACCCCTGATCTAGAGTATGCCGCCGTAACAATCTGAGTTGTGTTCCTGCATTAGTAGCCACTTTCCATTCTACCTTTAGGGAGCGGCAGCGCATTTGTAGCATCCCTACTGTTGCTAATGTCTATAGGCGATGGTAACCGTTTTCCATGAGGTGGGACGCCTGGCTGTTTGTTGAGCTGGTTATTTTTCTATAAATAAGGTATTTAGAAAGAAATACCTTACTGTTTAATACTATTACCATCTAATCTAAAAAGATTAATAAGTAATTTAAATTTAACCTAAATTAACTAAAATATTCTTACTAAGAAAGTGTCCATTAACACTTTTCTTATTGTTAATCTATTAACTATCTGTTATCTATTAAAGCGAAGACACTTTGTTCGTGTGTTTTTAATTAATAGCTAGCACATTACACAACACTTTTTTTTGTTTATAGCACTAGTTCAAATGGTTTTGTCCTTTTGAGCCTTCTCGTTATGTCCGTGTTGTCGAGGAGCTGGATCGCCTCGACATTCAGGTAATGTTGAGCTCGAGACATTAAAAAATGAAATATGCATATTTTAGATTTTTGCCCAATAACTGGAAGCAACATCTTCGCAATCAGTGGAAGTCTGTTCGATATTAGGTGTGAAAAACAAAAGAGTTCTGTCGCCAATGAGTCTGGAATGAGGATTGCAGCCGGCTTTGCACTTGTACCTTTGTTTCATTTCCTGGTACCCTGTTCTTTTTTCGTGCTCTTTGTCGAACGCTTGTGTAGTGTGGAGACGGGTTTTTTACTTGCCATATCTATGTATTAATACGTGAAGCAAAAACTTTGTACCTACCCCTTTTTGAGAAAATTGCGCGGACGGAGGATTATGAAATATCGCACACTTATAGTTTATATAGAGAAGAAGCGATGAATGTTAATATTTTTTTTTATTATGCATAAAAATACGTTAAATCAATAAAAAATACATTACACACACTATCATGTATTGGACACAAACACACGCATATATATCTACTCTTTTGTTTATTATTAGTCAAATTAACAATGTACCCTTAAATTTGTTATTAGAGAAGTATAATATAAGTCTTTGACAACAGAACCTTAATAGTGTTCAAACTTATAATTTAAATTAATTATATTATCGATCGAGGCCGGAAGCGCGTTGGTGATACCTCTGGTGTTGCAAACGTCCATAGGCGAAGGTCCATCAGGTGGGCCGTCTGCCTGCCTGCTGTACTCTAGCGATAAAAATAAGTTAAGCAGTTAAACGAGTTTAAAATGTTCTTATATTACTATAATTATTTCATATAAATTACACACTTTTTAACCGACTTCGAAAAAATGAGGAGGTTCTCAATTCGTAGGGATCTTTTTTTTTTTTTTTTTGCTTTTTTTATGTATGTTCGCCGATTACTCCGTCATTTACGATCCGATTTACGTGATTCTTTTTTTGTTCGACGCGGAATAGCTTACAATTGGTCCCCTAAAAATTTTACATAGTTTGGCTCAGTAGTTTTCATTTTATGAACATTTTTCATGAAAATAATTTTCACTCCGTTCCATATGTACACCGATTACTCTGAGATTTATGATTCGATTTACGTGATTCTTTTTTTGTTCGACGCGGAATAGCTGCCATGTGGTCCCCTAAAAATTTGACATAGTTTGGCCCAGTACTTTTCATTTTACGATCATTTTTTTGTTCCCGGTTCTTGGGACCTATATTTTTTAAGAAGCGCGGCACCATTCGTATGTCCACCCATACATAGCTAGACACTAAAAAGTAACAAATAAAAAATAAAAACTTCGTTTAAAAAAACCGGCTTAGTAATTTTCAAAATATAGTAATTTTTATGTTTTGCTTTGCACCGACTTCAAGATGTTTTAGATAATATATATTAATATTTAATAGCTTTAGAAATAAGTTATTTTATACATTTTAGTTTTTTAGTTTTTGAAGTCGGTTTTTTTAAACGAAGTTTTTATTTTTTTACATTACTAATAAAAGTCCTGTTCCATAAAATGTATCCGATCACGTTATTAGGTATGATGGGGCCAAGCACCGAACTGCGGATTTCAATAAAGCGATAGACCTTTTGTTACGTGTGCTCCAATATTTGGACACGGCTTACCAGCCGCTGATATTAAAAGATTCATCTACCAATGAACGGCCGACGGTGTGCCGGAGCTTCGATCTCTACCTCCCATAACTTGTCAAACTTAACAAATATTATACAATTTTTGAAGTGAAAACTTCTGGGTTCGCGTCACCGACATGCTCATGATTGGCGCATGTACAGCGGTCGTGTGCAGTGCCCGTTAGACGCTTTTTGGATGGGTGATATCTCGCGTCACCGACATGCTTATAGCAGTACATATGTAGCTATGCAACTGACGTATTGCGAAATTGAATGGATTTAGTGAAAATTTCAATGTGCATATACTATGCATTGTTGAAATAGTGTTTCAATTCAAACTATTTCATCCTGAAATGTATCCCATGTCAGTTTTTGGTGTTGAGACTACGTATATACCAATATTCAGCAAAAATTGACACGTTATTCTTCCGAGAACGCACAACAGAGAGAGTAACTTTCGCATTAATAATATAATATTAAACTATACTATGTATAGTATGTATATAGGACAGTAGTGTAGACGAATTGTTATATAATTAAACTTGAGAAATAATTAGTCTCCTATATAGGAGATAAGATATAAACAAGTTCTATTTTAGCAAAATAGTCTATATCCTTATCCAAAGCCTATTCTAAGCCTTATCCAAAGTGTCGTCTATTTTTATCCATGTACAATGTTAAGTAGAAATTCCATCAATGCGTCTTTCTCTTACTGAGTATTCACTGGTTGCTATAACTCCATTGATTATTTAAAGAGTAATTCTGAGACATACTTCTGTATAATACTTATAAGAAAGAGCTTGAGATATAAATTAAATAAGAAATATAAAGAAAACAACTTTTAGCTAGACGTATTGCTGGGGAGTTTCGTGTCGCTTCTTCTCCTTAACAGCAATAACACGTTACGAAGCGGTGTACATATGATAGGAAGTAAATTTATATTTTGACTTGTATGTCTAACCTTCAAAAAGAGTTCTCCAGTGGAACTTATTTCAAATAAAAACTTTTGAATTTGAATTGTATGTTTATTATCTAGCTATTACATGTCGTTGAAAAATGTACTTCAACTAATTTCAGAAACTATCCCTCCCGTCTTTGTTGAATGTTGTGTGCAGGCTGTCTGGAAGAAATAGCTCCCAAAGATAAGACCGCCATTTGCTGCCCGATTGTGCTTATCATTACGTTTGTATATAAGAATTTATTTTGTAACATTGTATGCAACATAGTATATTATATTCTGTTCTATTCAGTTCAATTATGTTCTGTTCTATTCTATTGTTATTGTCTACTACAATGTATTGATACTGGTTTAGAATTAATTAGCAGCAATTTAATATTGTTCAGGATAATAAATTTTTAATTAAAATTTAGATAGATCACTGACGAATCGATTGTTTCTAAAACTGTATAGTCTTGTGGAACACTGCGTAATCCATCTATTTGTATAATATTTACCTGAGTGGAACAAAATTAGATATGCATGAAATCATTCAATCGGTTAAAAGGACTGAATCGCTTATCGTGTTGCATACACATACTATAGGTATTAATGACAATCTTGCAATGTGTCCATGTTAGAATAGAATAGAATATTCTTTATTGCACACAAGAAAATAACAATACACATGAATTAAGAATCTTATAACTAGTACAATAGGCGGTCTTATCGCTAACAGCGATTTCTTCCAGACAACCTTCTGGGGATAATTTTACATTTCTAATAATTAATGGGTCGGTATTTCGTGCGCATAATTTAAAATATATACAATCGTATATACATAAATTACAAGTGAAAAATAAATAAATACACATACATATTTGTATACAAATATATGTACATAGGGTTACATAGACATACATAAATTACTGTTTACAACTTTAAATAGTGATCTTTGAGGAGTTTATTAAAAGATGTAAGGGACTTGGCACTTCTGATACTCATCGGTAATGCATTCCACAACATTACAGCCTGCACAGTAAAAGATTTCTGACAACATTGCGTAGAATGTATTGACGTCATTAGTCATAGATTTGCTGATCATCTCAAGAGCCTCGTGCTACTTTCTTGAAAGAAATCAAAGCGTTCCTTCAAATAGGAGGGCGCTTTTGGGCTAAAGAGTACATTATACAAAAGGGATAAGATATGAGCATTCCGGCGAAGGCGGATAGGAAGCCATTCGAGCTTACTACGACATTCAGAAATGTGATCATATTTGCGCAAACCAAATATGAAACGAATGCAGAAGTTTTGGAGTCGCTCTAGTTTATCTAATTGGCTTTCGGTGATATCTCAGTAGCTGTTACGATACGATAATATTTGTCCAATTCTACATCAGTTCTGAGCTAAAGTGCTTCATCCTTACAGGTATTTGCGAACCCCCGCGTAACTGGGGCAATCAATCAGTGAGTTGGCAAAACTGAGGGTCCGAGTCCATATTTGTATCCGTCCACGGGCACTGGCCTTTGGGTATTTCTGCCGGCTAATCCGGGCACACTATTAAACGTTTCGGAAAGTGCAGGACCGTAATTGGATGACGATCTTAACATACATGATGTACCATTAAAAGTTTTGCACCATGCATGTTATCCGTGAAGAAATAAAGAAAGAATACTACATAGTTCCTGCAGTCAATAGTATGGGTTGGGTCGATTTGTAGTCTCTTACGACGGCCTGTCGTAAGAAGTGACAAAATAACTCACAGTTAGGTGATAGGCTCTTATGTCTTATAAATAAATTATTGTTGTCTTTATGTTCTTTCAACGTTGTGACTACGTGAATATTTTGGGGAGAAGAAAATGTTTTAGTACCTAAACATCTGTCAACATGTTTAGTTATTAAGATGTACATAATTTGTTTTCAGTATTGGGACAGGTCGTTGATTTTGCATTCATAGGAATGAAATAAATGTGACTACTGTTCTATTTCTTTATACGTATAGTTATAATTATGTTTTATTAAAATGACACTATCTACGTAAAAGATGCTGTCATGCAATTACTGCATACAAAGATAAATTATCAGTATAGATAGATAGATAGATAGATAACTCTTTATTGCTCACCAAATACACAATTTCAAAATATACAATTACAATATTGTCATGGTAGAAACAAAAGGCGGCCTTATCGCTGAAAGCAATCTCTTCCAGGCAACCTAACTTAAGGAATAATTTAATCTAATCTGGCGATGTAGGTGGTGCAGATCATTAAATATCAAATAACATAAATAAACATACTTAAACTAAATAATTTATATAAAAAAAAATACACATACTTAAACTAGTTTATAAATTAAATACATACATACATATGTATTAAATAGTCTATAATATAAGAATTAGGCATAATTATTTAAGGAAAAGTAGTGTTTTCTGAGTGCGTTCTTGAATGTAGGCGATGTTTTGGCCTCTCTGACAGTAAGAGGCAGCGCATTCCAAAGTTTGACAGCCTACACTGTGAAAGAGTTATCATAAAAGGATGAAGTGTGTGCAGGTGTAGTGAGTTTACGATACGTATGAGTGCGCAAATTGTGGGAAGTAGAAAGGCGAAAGAATTCAAAACGTTCCTTAAGGTAGGGAGGACTACTAGGGGTAAATAGTATGTTATAAAGTAATGTGAGAATGTGAGTATTCCGGCGAAAGCGAATAGGGAGCCACTTGAGTATATTTGTATCTTAATCTCTATTAATTTACTTTGTTACTGTTTTAAATTTGCCACGATCTCCAACCAAATTTCCATTTATTTTTACCAATGGTAAAGTAAAATTACGAGTAGTAAGATATAGAAGTCCATGATAAGAAGTATAATTTTTTACTGCACGTTACTATTAATCAATCAATCTAAAAAGGGGAAACGATTAAATACAAGAACAAACTGAGAATTACGGCTTAATCGAATGAAAACATCGCGAATACGAAAACAATTCAATTCAATCGTTCGTTCAATCACTCACTAAGAAAATTAATTTCACCTAAATCCGTACCGTTGTGACAAAGAAAAATTGTTCCGAATTGAGTAGGCCGGTTTAAGCAACCTGTGTGGAAAATCTTACTTAACAATTTGCTAGGTGAAATTAAACTTTATTTTAACACGAATAAAGTTCAAAATTAAAAGTGAACTTTTTCGACTAAGAACGTGATTAAGTGATGAGAACGCGCGAGTTTTATTGATGCTGTAAATATCCTTTCTAAATATTTAGCTTACTAACCATAAATTATGTTATGTATTACGTTTAATTTAATTTTATATCAAAGAACACTATTCTTTCGCAACCGGCTCCTGACCTGATAATCAAAGCAAGTCAAAGTATTTTGGATTCGATTTTAGATCATCTAAAAGCACGAAAGACGCCTTTAGTCAGCTTACTAGTCCCGCCGCTTTCCTGCATGGATCTAAAAGAAAATTTATGGGTGATTTGTGATCGGTGAGGTGAGGACGTATTTCAGAATAGAGTAGTATGGAAAAAAACCACATATTGAGCCGACCACAAATAATTGGGAGAAGAAAAGAAAAGAGAGAGAGAGAGAGAGAGAGAAAGAGGGAATCACTTATCGTGGCAACAGCAATGTTATAGTTCACTCTATAATGTAGTCATCTTTACCGCCACCACTTTTGTCTTGTCCCACAAAAAGCGTCTGGCAAGGTAAGTGAGGCAAGTTGTCAGTCATTAATAGCCTGCCCGGTGAGCGATGGAACGTCACCCTACCCCTCTAAACGTACATAATGCGCTTGTTAACTAATTTCAATGGACTTATTCATTTTATGTGATCATTTATTTATTTTATAGATTAATGATGATTCCTTGCACAAGTCAAGTGTGAATATGGAGGCTTTGAATTTTAATTTTAAATTCAATAGTTCTTATTTCATCCTAGTTTCACTGGAAATCATGTTTTAAAAGTCAAACATATGTTCCGTCCTTGTCTAGTACGAGTATAAGGTAGGTAAATCATCGCTCCATCAATTTTGCTGTGTGCCCTCTTTCTGTGTGAGTTGATGGTTAGCACACGGGGATATAGGCAACTTTTTGATACGTTATTCGCTGTCAACGATCAACGATATCGCGCTGTGCGCTCATCTGGTTTTTTTAATCAAGTAATTGTGTTACTGGCCGTGGCAAAACTTTTATTGAGACCTAACCTGTGTACAAACTGATAACTCTCAAGTGAAACCATAGTGCCGTGTTCCCGAGTGCAACCTAAACCGAGTCAGGAAAGGGCTGATCTCAAGGTTGGTGGAGCTTCTGCTTTTCTAGTGCGAAGATCTGGTTCATATCTCTCTCATACAGTCCATAACAATCCCCACCCCACAATATAAGTTAAAAATTAAGACTACAAGACATGATGACATTGAAAGACATCGGATGAATTCAATTTTATGTATAAATCGATCCCTTAAATTTCTTCATCCAAATTGAAGTGCAGAAATAGGTCTAATACCGACTTAAAGTAATTAATGGAATTATAGTAGAGTAATAATAATGAGCCCATAACCGTCCCATTGCTGGACTCCGGCCTCCCACTAAAGGGGACAATATACCCACCACGTTTGTCCAAGCCGGCTTAGCAGGTTTGACACATCGGTTATCTCGATGTGCAGGTTGCATCACGATGTTTTCCTTCACCCTTGTTAGCACGTGGTAATTGTAACAATATGCACATTAGGTCAGAAAAATGCCTGCAAGTGGTGGATGTGTTCCGGCAAGGATTCGAACCCGGGCCCTTTGGAGTTTCGGGTGCGTGCGCTAGCCATGACGCTACCACGACTTACCTTACCTGATCTTGCTTACAAACCTGGTAGTATATGTAAATACATTGTGTACACTTTTAATTCTTGTTTATTTATTGTATTGGAAACTTTAAAAGGAATCTTAGGCACAGAAAACTCCCCTTCGTTAGCGCCGAGACAGGTAAGGAGCGGAATTCATAATTAAACGCGATTGTCCCGGTTGTTTGTCCCACAGGACATGTCCCGAGAACGGCGGAAATATAAAACTGTTGAATTAAACAACCGACGCCTGAACAGCTTACGTTATTGTTTGGAGTAAAGTTTTCTGCGGGTAGTACTCGTTTGTTTTAATCGTTTGTTATACGAATTTATTAGCAAATGGCTTAAAAGAAATGATGTTTCTGCTAGGTACTAACAGAAGACCAGCGTTGGTTGTCATCTACCTAGTTAGAGCTTTGTAGAAGATACATGCCGTCATCCGTGTAGGAACGGAAAAATAATACAATTTCCTGCAGTCGGGCGGCCTGTCGTAAGAGGCGACAGAAAAACCCACAGCCAGGTGGTAGGGCATTATCCCGATTAGATGGCTACCACCTCTGGTCTAGAGTATGTCGTCATAACAACCTTGAGTTGTGATCCGGCATCAGTGGCCAGGTTCCAGTCTGCCTCAAGAGAACAGCAGCGCATTTGTAGCACCTTTGGTGTTGCAAATGTCCATAGGAGATGGTGATTGCTTTCCATCAAGTCTGCCTGCCCGCTGCAATAAAAAAAATAGCAATTAAATATTTTTAACTCAATTATGTATCAAATAAGCGTATCATTAAATAGCAAAACTCAGTTGCAAGTTGTTTAGAATCAAACGCGGATATCGGGTCGTGGGATCAGTATAGGATCGGCGTAATCCCGCAGGTGAGCCGGGATCGCCGGGATTATGGGACACCGGCCCTATCTGTCTTCATGATGTATTATGGCGCGGGACGCGATCGACAGATGTCGCTGCTAGTTACAGTTGTTGAGGTGGACTGGGGATTTTGGGTGATCATGCGATATCACGGGGATTCTTCGCTCGTATTAACGTGTTTATGTATTGACAGGTCTGATATTTAGTTCAACCATTGAAAAGGAATGGTTAGAATTGAAAACGAAAAACACACTCTGTAATGACAGCTGGTGTCACCAATCTGTTTCGTTTTGTAGAAAATCTATATTAAAAGTATTAAGATCCAAACCCAGCAAAAAACAACTACTAGACCTGAGGGTTTGAGTCAGACTGTGAGTTATTTCTGCGCATACCGAAACATACACCAACTTTATTGATAATGTTCTACTTTTATTTTTCATCCACCCCTTTTAATATTATATACAATTATTATAGCTAGGCCTGTTGCTGAAAAGTTTCTTGCACCGCTTCTTCTCTTGAAGACACAACATGTTGCTAAGCGGTGGTAAATTAGAATAGGCTCCCATAGAGTAAATAATAAACAAAAATTAAAATTAAATATTTAAAATGAGCAAGTTGTCGGTTGGCTAAATAAAAACTTTAACATTACTTATCATCTTTGACACATAGCATCTTTGTCTTGTCTGATCACGGTTACTAAAAAGTGGCTGAAACGTCGGAATAAAATTCAAATAAAATACTGCACTTAAAATTGTTAAAAGGTAGTTTTATTATGTGTACTAGTCGAAAAACTTTAGAGAATAACAGTTTTATTATATTATAGATAGAATAGATAGAATAAGTATAAGTATATAAGTATCGTTGAATGCATGATCCACCATCAGAACGAACAACTAATGACCTCATCACATCCAGAAACCATTAAACTCGAAAGAATAATTTAAACTTGTAACTACTTATAAAGTTCACCTGAAAACTTGAAAGTTCGGAATTTTAATGAAAAAATAATTTCAATTTGCGAAGACTCGTTCGTCGTGGCCTGCCCCTCTCTCCCCCCCGCTCCGGGGCCATGGAAGTTCCTTAACATCATTACCTCCGCATATTTGAGGACACTTTCAAAGAATCCAAGTTTTATGTTTAATTTTCGCCGCGTGTTTGGTATAAGCCACTGGCAAATAAGGCGTTTTCCTATGAAAAGTAAATGTAAAGTGTGGCCATGTTTATAAAAAAACTATTTTTCGCCTTTAGGCAATATTCTATCTTACCTGTAGTTAATGTCAGTAAATTATAAACAGCGTGAATTTAATAAAACTACGTTTTAACGGTTTTAAGCGAGGTAATTTATTTGATTTTTATTATTCCGACGTTAGAATTAGATTAGGCTCCCATAGAGTAAATAATAAACATAAACAAAAAATAATATGAACATTTAGCGGTAGGCTAAATAAAACTTTAAGAATATTCATTGACACTTGACATTTTTGTCTTCCGTGATCAAGGCTACTGAAAAGTGGCCGAATCGTCGGAATAATAAAAATCAAATAAACTACCGCGCTTAAAACCGTTAAAACATAGTTTTATTATGTATATTAGACGCGAAAAATTAAGAAAATATCAGACTGAATTTATCCATATATTTATGACGTTTCGAGTAAAGGTGCCAAATACGAGATATTATTTTCATTTTTACGTATTTCTCATAAAATATCAAAGCTAACAAATTAATTATAATTGATAATATTTAAAATTTAATGTATATTACAAATCTGTAAATAATGGAGCAATAGTGGCTTTCCGTTTCTGTGTTATAAGTAATTTAACAAAATAATACTAACATTATATTTTAGAACTCTCTACCCGTAGATGTCAGAAAAGCTAAATTACTTGCCATATTTAAAAAATCTGATAAAAACCATTACCTTAGTATATAATAAAATATATATTTTTCTATTCTTCTTAACTTAGCTGTTTAATTCAATTATACCCAGATATAAGTTGTTAAAAGTATTCTCTCAGTCAGGTTGCCTGGAAGAGATCGCTTTAAGCGATAAGGCCGCCTTTTGTTTTGCCGTTAAATTATTGTAATTAGTCATTCTGTAATTGTTTATTTGGTGAACAATAAAGCGTTTTCTATTCTATTCTATACTATTCTATTCTAATCGTATAATATAATAATAAAACGAGGGTGTCCTAATTTAAGATACTCGAGGTGCCTGAATTAAGATACATTTATTTTTTGACAACTCTACTACTATTATATATTATATTATATACTGTCCTATAAGCCTATTTAGAATTAAAATATTCTGTGAGTCCAAGTATTTGTTAATTAATCATTCTGAGAGCTTACTTTTAAATAATAGGATACTCTTAGCTTCTTTATAATAATAAATTATTATTGCTATTATTTTTATAATAAATACTTTAAATTTATTATGATATATATACATATACATATTAATAATTTCAAAAATTATTTTATAACAAAATATAAAGTCTGCTAGCTATACAAATTAAACAGTGTGAGTTATTTTGGTGAGCAATAAAGTGTTATCTATCTGTCTAACTTAACTTAAACCGTCGCTTAACCAAACTTTATAAAACCGTGATAAAAGCCTCGAGTGTCTTTACCAGGCGACGGTCCGTGCCGCAACCGGCGAAAGCCGCAAGGTTCGGCTCGTACCGGATCAGGTGGAGCGGATTATTCCGGTTCGGGGCGGTTTCGTGCGGATATAACACGATTTCGGACTTACGCGTCCGGACTGAGACCGGATTAATGGCGGCCAAAGTGCCCGTTGTACGGAAGGGTTGATTGCTTCTGAAAATTTGAAATACGATACAATGAAAGGTAAAGTAGGAACTATTTAAAAATATATTATTAGTACAAAACGGTTTTTTGAAAAAATCTCAGGAGAACAGTTAAAAGTTTGAAATTAGTATTTTCTTGAGTTTTCGTGAATAGTCTACGTAATAAAACTAAGTTTCAATGGTTTTAATCGCGCCATTTTATTTGTGTAATGTTTTATACTGACGTTCAGGCCACTTTTCAATAGCCGTGGTCCCGGAAAACAATTATTTCAAATGTCAATAAGTATTGTTGAAGTTATTGTTTAGCGTATCCCCAACTAGTTTATTTTAATTATCATAGGAATTTAAAAATAAAATACTGTTTAAAACTGTTTTGACGTAGTTTTATTGTGTGGCTGTTTTATTAGTGACGTAAACATAAAGAAATATTTTAAAATAAGAGTTGCCTCAAAATATTGCTTCGGCCTAGGCGCCGACAAAAACAAATTCACACCTGCATATTTGTAAAAACACATTTTACTACATGTCGGCATTTGGACTTCTTTTGTTTACTTTGTGTTTAAAATTTGTGATTAGAAAAATTGTTGTATTGTGATCTTTTACGGCAGTCATTAGCCAGGTGTGTCGGATTAAGTCGGCTTAGATACAGAGACATTACAGTTGTGCACTTGATGGAGGGGGGAGTCAGTCGAGCGATAACAACGAGCTAAGCAAGACGTGTGTACTACAATCGGGAATCTTTTAGTGACGGACTTTGCGCGTTTATTGAATTACGACTTTCTGCATAATGTTTGTACTTGATGTGTTCGGTTATATTTGTACCTGTGTATACGTGTTTGTCTATTTCTGATAAAGTCTATAGTAATTCTAACGGCATTTTAATTCGAGTCTCGCACTCGTAACAATATAATAACTTTACGATGTTCATACTGTTACGTGCGAGCGGGGGCACGCACTTATGGATTGGAAGGAAACACCAGTTTTTGACTAAGAGCTTTTATTCACTTACAAAGCCGCACGTAGTACCTCTCTGCAGGGTTGCCCCTATACGCACGACCAACGATGCACAGTCCCGACGATAAGTTGTCACACCCTCAATACCGTCGCCGATATTGCGTAGACCACCTCCGATGTTATCGCGTGTAGCTCGCTTCTGGTTCCTCTCTCGAGCTACGCTACACACCTCCTTTACGTATCTGTCCATCAAACTTGTCACTAAATTCACCACTTAATTCGTCTCTGTCCTCTATTAACCTTCTCTTCCAACTCTTCAGTATCGCACTTGTCGCTTCACCGTCTTGGACTGAACTCAACTCCAAACTGCCCGGTAGGCGCGCCTTACGCTGTTTATATAACCGGAAGAATTTTCTAGAACCCATCTATCTATCTCTATCTCTTCCTTCCCCTTCTGTTCGGGAACTTTCGTTTATACATCTATCCCTTTCTAACATCTATCTATCTCTTTCTTTCGTTCATTGTCTATCTCTTTCTAACATCTATCTATCTCTGTCTTTCGTTCATCATCTATCCTTTTCTAAATATATCCGTCCTTGTCTTTTCCTTCCAGAAATTTCTAGTTTTTTCTAAAAGTTCTAAAACTGATTTACGCTGCTGGGCAGTTCTACCCTCGGTCGCCACAATACTTATATATTTCGTGGTAAGCTTAAATGAATGAATGAAAACTCTTTATTGTTTACCATAACTTAAACTTAGACATTTAAAATAAATACATTTTCCATTAGAACAATGGGCGGCCTTATCGCTTATAGCGATCTCTAAAACGCAGCCCGGTGTCCAAGGAGACATTACAAGAAAAATTAAACAATGTTTGGTGGATTAACTAAATTAAAACTAATTCAATCGTAATTAAATATAATTAAAGAAACAACAAAACAATAATAAACCAATATAGATATACATAATTAAATAGATAAGAATAATATAAATTACATATACCTATGTTGGAGCCTAACCGGTTCTGCTCTGCTAGGAGGGGAGCCGCCAATACATACAGCCGCCATAACAACAGGGAGGAGCCTAGACAACCTACATGCAAACAATAATACAATATCATTCTCTATCAATCTCATTCCTGTAATTTGCGTTCAAATAAAACTCTTTTGCTAATAATATTTGCACACACTTTTTCCTTCATAGGAAACAGGCTGTCCGACTGTGGAACTCCCTCCCCTTACCAATCAGACAAACTAAATCAATGACTACATTCAAAAATATTGTTACGAGTTGCGGGACTCGAATTAAAATGCCGCTGGAATTACTATAGAATTTATTAGAACTATACAAACACGTGTAACACAGGTACAAATATAACTAGACACAACCAGTACGAACTGCACGATTGCACGACACAAAGTAAACAAAAGAAGTCCAAATGCGGAAAGTTAATAAACTGCAGGTGTGAATTGTGGTAACAATATGATCACTGACCATTACTGATTACTGTAAATGGCACTTAACTCAGTTGATTTAATTGTCATCTACTCAATTTTTCTTCACAAAACCGCTGTCGCTCGATTAGTGCGGCTGGGGCCTTAAGGCGCATTTGTTTATCTCTCCCATGCTTGGAGACTGGAAAGTTTTGACAGCACACGAAGCGGTAAGTGCCTCGAACAGGTGTTAATCGGGATCTGATCTGAAGTTCGAGCAAACAAAGTTTTCGAAGTTGTGACAGTTTGTGTCCGGTGACAGATCAGCTTCTGTATGTTCCTGCTGCTCCTACTCCTAATGTTATGTTGACAAATGTTACACAATATATAACCTATTCATATTGACAGAATAACTGATATATCAACGCACAGCTCAAAAAATTTCAATAAATGGAGAATTGTATAGAATGTCAGCAGCGCATTTGTAGCACCTTTAGTGTTGCAAATATCCATAGGCGATGGTAACCACTTTCCATCAAGTGGGCCGTCTGCCTGTCTGCTGAACTCCTGCAATTTAAAAAAAAGAATGGCGCATAAATCATAGTTTTTAATTAATTAACTTCTCTAGACGATACCCTAATAATATAATTAGGAAAATTAACAAAAATAATAACTTCATAGATAAATTTTCTTAATTAATTATAGTTGCAATAAAAAAAAATTATAATAATAAATATTAATAATATATTAACCGCAGGGGGGCTTTGTGGCGAAACCTTAGGTGAGTAGCGACACCTCGTACCTGACTCCGGGGGCCAAGGCAAGGCCCCCACCTCCGTGCTTGCCTTAACCAGCCGGCACGGAGTGGAGATCGCTAGAGCTAAGACTCAAGCTCCAGGGGTGGAAGTGATAAATGGTCTAACGTCGGAAGTAGCTTCGGTGTACCTGCAGCCCACCTCTCTACACCCCTTAGCCAGTCATACCCATGTTGCCCCTGCCTTTTATGGCATTTTTTGGAGCCCATGCAGGGAGTGGCGAGTCACCGTCTGGCAATTTTTCCATGTTCCCCGAACATTGCGACGGGCAGACGCCATAGTCCCCATATTCCCAGACCCCCAGTACCACTAACAGTTCACCCCAATAGCCCGGTGCTTTTTGTCCTCATTTTCCACAATAGTCCTACACTGGCCGGGGCTTGTCCTTGGGTGCATTATTATATGGTGTAGACAGGGATAATCGCCGGTCAGTGTCACGCCACATTTACATTAAATTTGTCAAAGGGCCTCTACGTGTTGGTCTTTCCATGGCCCCGCGCAAGCCCTCCAAAAGTCCGGGCCATTTTTATGGACCGTGGTCTTCCAAGACATACAAGAATATTAATAATTATAAAGAAATTTGTACGTCGAACAGGCAAGAAACATGTCAATCTTTATAACAATGTAAAGACATTACCTATAAAGTTACCACCGATGACATGCATCGTGTTTTTGTACAATAAATTATTTGATATGATTTGATTTGAACAATTTTTTTCCCTCTGACATTTGTATTAGAAAATATGAAATAAAGACGCCCATTCATAAAACGCATTTGTACTTTTTGACGAAACGAAATGCACAAATCCCTTTAAAAATAGCAGCAAATTTTCGAATGGGGGGTGGCTTCGAAAAAAGAAAGGGTTGCGTCCGTATACCTGAGTAATTCATGCAAACGAATGCAAGCCAATTAATTAGGAACGGCGGGGCTGCGCTCCGAAATCTGCTGCCGTCACAGAAAACTGAGGCGGACTGTGTTAGGGCAGGCTCAGACAATGACGTGTAAACTATGTCTATTGTTAATAACATTTATTGTACTATTGTAATAAATAAAAGGCGGGTAAATTTGTTAATTAATCGGACAGAAAACCGATCGGGTGTTGTGGTGATAGGTCATTCACTCACTCTTCAAATTTGGTCGGATGCACATGTTATAGGCCATGTCCTGACCTACGGGGCTAAGACGTGGACACTGACGTCAGGAATGGTCCATAAGGTTCCAAGTCGCTCAACTGGCTATGGAGCGAGCTATGTTAAGTCTCTTATGGATTAAATTAGAAATGAGGATATCCGCAAGAGAACCAAGGTAACCGACATAGCTCGCAAAATTAGCAAGTTGAAGTGGCAGTGGGCCGGTCACGTCTGTCTGTGTCTGTCACAGGACCGATGGCCGATAGAGCAGACGAGTCCTGGAGTGGAGACTGCGTCTCGGTATACGTAGTGTCGGACGCTCTCCAGGCCGATGGACCAGCGACCTATGCAAGGTCGTCGGTAGGCGCTGGATGAGGAAATCGGAGTACAGCGATGAGTGGCACCGTCTCATGTTATAGTAGCTCTCTATTGTGGCTAATTACTGTGTGAGAATCATAACCTATAGTGATTAAACTTAAGATTGACATTCTTCGTTCGGGAGTCGAGTTAAACAGTGCTCTAGTTTCTATGTGTTTTGCTGTATGAATCTACTATTAATATTATGCTAGTGCTATTGCATGTGCCAGCGAAACTTTGTTCGCATTACCCTGATGATGATGTGTTTATTAGGAAATCGAAGCGACATCTTTTTGGATTTATTCATATAGCTCATAGAAACGATGTCATTTATCGAGATGAAAGTATATTTAGTGTTAACCTGGGATATAAGTTACCTCTGTGTCAAGTTTCATTAAAATCCATTTAGTAGTTTTCATGTGATGCTGTAACAAATAGCTGCTACTGCTGCTGAAGTTTATATTACAAATTATTAAAAAATCATTTTAACGTATGATGTATAATTATTGTGTTCTAGTTGACTTTTTTGTTGCTCAAGTATAGTAGCTGACGGCCCATCTGATGGAAAGCGGGTACCGGCGACTATGGAAATTGCAACACCAAAGTTGCTAGCCATGCTCGCTCTCGACAAAAATACAATATTTCCCATTTTTTGAACATTTATTATGATATGGTAATTTATTACTACACATACCCTACTGTGAATGTACGTGATGTAACAAATTACAATCAAATAAATTTAACCAGCTAGATTTTATATTAGGTTTATTTTATTCTAATTGTAACAGAAAAATATGAATATTTGGGGTAGGCTACATAATAACTCTTCGATATTTGAGATCTTAGTCTTTCGTGATCACTGAAAGTTGACTGAAACATCAAAATAAAAATCTAGAACCTGATTCCAGCACCACCCACCGGGTTTAATTGTGAATCTAAACCATCGCCGTACCCACTCAAACACAATTTTTTTACACCTCGGGTTATTGAGTTACATTATTGATGTTTCAGTAGGGATCCCTAATTTTTCTAGTAATGAATATAGCCTATATTAGTTTGGGATGATGAACCATTCTAATGGTGAAAGAATTTTTGAAATCGGTCTAGCAGTTTTTGAGTTTATTCCTTAAAAACATACAAAAATACAAAACTTTTCTCTTTACAATATTAGTAGAGATAAACATAAAATGTACATAACAATAATAGTTTTTATTTCAGATAAGAGACGCATAGTGATTGAAGCAGCGAATATAGCAGTCGCGTCTGTTACGCCCTTATCTAAAGCAATTAATACTACTGCAATATCTCGTTGCTTTCTGCAATAAGATCTTTTAAGATTAAGGTGTTTCATTATAAAGATTAATTGAGGATTTTTTGCAGTCAAGTTTCTAATTGAAGTGCTTGTCGTCGTTGCTTATATAGGGGACGATAAAGTCTGACAATTTCTAACGTTTGTACCGATTATAGGTGAAAATATAATTGTTTTCTTTTAGCTTCAACCATTTTAGATGGCACTATCGTAGCTTATAGGTAAAAAACTCCTTGTGGCACTCGGGGACTGCCGCGGTAAAGCTATGCTATGCACATTTTTTATCAACTTATGCAATTATAATTATTTATTTATGCAGTATTTTTTTTCTTCGATATTAATTCAAGATACACTTTTTGAGCGTGGTGACCGATAAGAAAACAAATCACCTATGTATACATATATACCTACATGTATAGTTACGGGGCGCACATGCGGTGAGTGTGGCAATATAAAGATATGATAGATAACTATACACCTATATACTTTCTCACAAACAGCTGCTTACGTATTCGTCCGATTTCGGAGCAGCTCGTCGTCCATAATTTGCAATACCTGACATACCTCGAACCGCTACGAGAGCTCGCGGGTCACTGTGGTCACCGCACGCCTCCGCTCGCCGCGCCCGCCTCAGGCCCCCGTCACCGCGCATGGTAGGCCGCGTGGGAGGTGTTAGGTTTATTTTCGTTACGGAATTGCTTCATTCGGTCGCCGCGCTCAAAGTCCGCGATAAAAGCTATACAATAGCTTAAAAATAATGATTACTGGTAGCTCAACTAATACATCACTTCTCAATATGTATACTGTGGGGGTTTAGATAAGTTGTGTGGTGCGTCGATGATAGCTGCTACACCGTTGGCCGAGGTGACGCACCACTGGCGAGAACCCATGGCTCAGTCGCCCGAGAGGGGAGTACAAAGTAAGACGACGAGTGTTGTACTGTAGTTATAATTATTGATTAATTAATTTAAGACTATATATACAGAAATCTTAACTGTTACAGGAAAATATGTAAAACCTAAACATATTCGTAG
The DNA here is from genome assembly GCA_949752895.1 of Dendrolimus pini. Taxonomy (NCBI): domain Eukaryota; kingdom Metazoa; phylum Arthropoda; class Insecta; order Lepidoptera; family Lasiocampidae; genus Dendrolimus; species Dendrolimus pini. The sequence continues at coordinate 1,032,711 of OX457132.1, read as the reverse complement.
ATGCATGTCTGAAGGTCTTGTCTGTTTTCTGTATTGACAGATTTTAGCACCTACATGGACTCAGTTTCAACCTTGCTGATTACGTATTAATAAATTATTCCATGTACGTCACGAACATATGCTAAATGTAACGCATTCTACAATAAATTTTGTAGAGGTATTTAATGTTCACTGTCTAGATCAAACCTTGGTAGAAATAATTCATGTGCCCATGATAATTTTTAAGCCCTAGTATTTTCTACTCAAGTCTAGCAGTACAACTTCTACGAATGGACTCTAACCACACAAAAATATTACTGTCGCCGCACCATTAACCAAGGAAAGTAGGTACACACCGGTCCAGCCGGGCGTGAAACAGTACGCTCGCGCCCGTGTATACGCGCATTACAATTTAATTTACTATGACAAACACTCGTTGTCTACGGCCAACCGTCAAGTTTCGAAATTCAATACGGAACGAAAAACGAAAGGATGGCGATATGACAATGCTGTGAAATATGGAGCCAGTCTTTTGATCACGGGAAGAGTAGAAAAGTTTTTTACAAATAAATGTCTTTCGAGAAACTTTGCCGATGGATGCCCAAACGAAAAATCTTTTTTTTTTTAAATAAAACATTTGCCTGTGTTTATGGTAGCGTATTAGCGCTGTCATTCAACGAGGAAATACGGCCAGTGTTTTAGGAATGTTATCAACTGACGGCGATTTGGGACTCTTATAATATAATATATAATTTTCGTTACTATTATTGTTTTCTTTTAATTTGTATATATTATCCATTTCTAAAGAACACGGCCAGGAAATACTATCTGCAATATAATGACTTGTAATTGTATACAATTAGTATTATATTGCATACAGCTATATGATAATTATATATACCACCATCGCCACTCCTAATCAGCAATATTCTTGCCACGGGTTGTCTGAAAGAGATCGCTTTTTAGCGATAAGACCGCCCTTTGTACACAATTAGAATAATACTAGTTCGTTATCTATCTTAGCTATCTATCTATCCATAATAATTTGTATAACCAATAATTAATTAAATATTCGTCGGCTTGTTAAAAAAATTCTACTAGCAAAAAACATTACTAAACTAAAGTCCTAAGAATTATATTGTATTAGTTAATAATAATATTTTAATGTTATTGTAAGTAAATATTGTATAAACAGTGCAAGATACCTTAATATTATAGTTTAAAATCAACCCTTACCAACATTTGGCCATCCGAGTTGAGTTTTCTATAGAATTTCCTTCAAATTCGATTGGATATAAACTGTGTCAAAATGAGTGCTCTTTTGGAACATTAGTTGACGAAATAAGAGTGAAATTGCTTGTTTGGTGACAAACTCGACATTGAACGGGTCCACTGACTCAATAACATTTGTCACGCGCCCGTATGTTTCACTAGTGATGGGAAAATTAACCTGTGGTTAATCGATAAGATAATAATGATAATTATTATGAGAGATTAAATAGAGACTAGCTAGACTTCGAAAAATGTTGGGAGTCCGTTAAGTTCTAAAATATAAAAACTACTGTAAGCAAAGAGCAAATAATATTTTGACCAATTAGTAAAAGTAACCATGTAACCTCAATATGAAAGTGCTACGGCGTAGTGTTGTAGGGTATCCTGCAGAATCTTGCTACACAGACTTACGGTAATGTGTTTTGTTGTAGCGTTTCAGAGACAGTTTTAGGCTGAATTCCTATACTCGAACCAGAGATTTTATTTCCGAATCTTAAACTGTGAATTTTAAAAGCAGATAACTTTGTTTATTGCGACTAGGAGAGATTTCTTCCAAACACATTTTTGATGGAAAGGAACTCGGTATGGATGGATAAGTATGCAATAGATATATTATATATATATATATATATATACCTATATATATATATATACCTATATATATATATATATATATATATATATATATATATATATATATATATATATATCAAAATGTACAAAAGGTGTCTACGACAAGATGTTGCGAGATGGTAGAAACCCATTATTCGAGTGGCAACACTAAAATGTTGCGCAATTTATGTTTCTTAGAGTGGTAACACTAAAAAGGGTCACGCAAATTATTGTTGTTATAGTGGTAACTCCAATAAATAAAGCCTTCTTAAAAACGTATCCTTGTTGAAAATTTCTCCAACAACATAAAATCCACATATATCGTTTTAATCGCCAAACCAAGCTTCCAAATTAATAAAGCAAACAAATTGTCAAACAAAACCACTTCAAACATAACACATAACAACACATTGAAAATAATAAAATAAATTATCGATAAATGTCATCGACAGCCGTACAACCCTATACGTCACACGTTGAGTTATGCAGTCTGGCGTCTAGTGAATATCGATGAATTATTGAGCTATTTACATTACATCACTACCGAGACGCGTTGTGCTGCGCTCTGCAATATATATTGTACAGTTTTACGCTATTCCGCGAGTAGCAGATATATATTATTGTTTTGTAGTTTGGAATTTAAATAAATATTATAACAAGAGAAGTGATGCTATCATGTTAATCATAAGAACCTATTCTACATTGCTTGCATCTTCAATTCAAGGAGAGGATACGCTGTAACAACAAGGAGAGATTTGGGTAAGTAGATACCAAATGATAAATATTTAGGCAGGGTGTCCCACCTTTTGTATTGTTCAGCCTTTGATATCCCTATTTGATATGCCTGCACAGGAAGCAATGAACGCTGTCTACACGCTACAACGCCTTTTTATACAAAAATGTTAACTACAAATCAATAAATAACATTGCATCATTTCTAAAAATAGCAATTTTATCATAGTGTTTCCAGGATCACAACAATAAATATAACAATTAGTTTTTGATGCATTAATTTATTTAGACGATAATTTATTGGGCTTATAAAATTAACTAACAAGTAGAAAATGGTAATTTAATTATAAATCGAATCATCTGATAAATCGCCTAAAAATATTATTATCTATATATCGATATCTTGCAACAATGCATATGAGGTGAGTTCTAAATAGTAGAACCACTAGACAAAGAGGGAAAATATATTTGATGAAGCATATGCCATCTTCTTTTTTCTACCTCTATACTAGTAAAATTGAAATGTCTTAAATGAAAGGAAAATTGATATTTGCCTATACTATGGCTAAATGTAAATTTAGGTATTTAGAACATTTCTTTTTCAGTATATCCGAAAATATGTCTCGAATAGGCTATAGACATGTTTTAAAAAAAGCTGTTGGATAGTTCACACAACTTTATATGAAATTTTCGCCGTTGGAATTATCACAAAGTTTATAAGAAGTAATAAACTTTGAGATTCACAGTTCTTATTAGTATAGCCGATTACAACAACAGAAACAAACCGTAAGACAGAAAATCAGAAAAGTTATAAGATACTCGGTCCGAAAGTGCACTAGGTAATGCCTCGTTCGCAGTCAGATCACGACTGGGGGCATTTCCTGAGTGACCGGCCCTCATCCATTTATAAATTAGACATGGCCTTCTAGCAATATGCCGCCCACTGGTTATTGAAATTGGTAAATGGTCAGTTTAATGGCTTCCAAGAACTCGCACAAAATACCAACAGAGAAAAGAAGGTTTTATAACGTGTTACGACAGCGTTATGCGCGAACAATAGATCACTTAAATTTAAAAGGGTAATAAGACACCTACAGAGGATTAGTATCTGCTAGTAACAATATTATAAAATTCTAAACTTGCCGTACCTGTACATTGAAGCTATTTAAAAAAAAACCAGAGTACACTATATAAACGATGCATTTTTTTAGATTTCTTGTCTGTTTGTTCGTGATTCACGTAACAAATTCGGGGCCGATTTCGATGATTCGATTCGATTTTTGCTGATCGATAGCTAATTCTTACACTTAAACTCTGCACTACTTTTTATCCCGGTAATCCCGCGGGAATTTCATAACTGTAAAACTAACAAATTGCGATTTATCCTAATTTTTGAAATTAAAATAAATTAATTAACAATGTATTAAAATGTAAAGTAAAAACTTTCTAAAAGTACTCGTAATGTAAACAACATCCCGTCGGAGGGCATCCAGTGACGCAGATGGATGGCTGCGATGGTCATCAGCAGATAGGTGATCCAAGGTGGAATGGAAGCGTTATCTGATCGACATGAGCTGGGGGACAATTCCCGTGCTTGTGTTTTGATTTACAGGGGACATCATGGGAAGAGTACAAAAAATACAACTTGCACCTCAAATCCGAATTTCAACTAAATCTATACTATAAATGGTATTAATCTTTATAATAATACGTGAAGCAAAAACTTTATACCCCTTTTTACGAAAATTGCGCGGAGGAGTATAAAATTTCACACACTTATAGTTTATACAGAGAAGGTGTGCAGAATGTTAATATTTAAAAAAAATATGCATTAAAGATACATAAAATCAATCAAAAAAACATTACAGACATGACCACGCGTTTGACACACAAACGCATATATTCTCTTTTGTTTATTATTAAAGTCAAATCAACAGTATAGACTTGGCGAAATCTGTTATTATAGAAGTATAGTCTTTGACAACAGAACCTTAGTAATGGTCAAATTTACCATTTAAATTAATTATGAGGGTCGAATTTCGACCACGGGCGACCACTAGTAATAATTAATCTGTAAATGGGTCGAATCTTTAAAATGCATTTACAAATGAAAAACAACGGGGGCTAATTCGGACCAGCAGATTCCAAAAATACAATTTATAGAATTGTATCTGTCTGTCTTTTAGAGCGTCACATGAAAACTACTGAACAGATTTAAATGAAACTTGGCACAAAACTAGCTTATATCCCGGTGCGTAACTTATGATACTTTTTATCCCGATAAATAATGTCGTTTCCTCAGAATGGACGGATTAGCAAAATAGATTGATTGCGTTGAATGATTCAAATTTATGTTTATGTAACTATAGATTCACTTTGGTTGATTCATTTAAATTGAAAGGCAGAAATGAACCGTCTAATATCGGCCTAACGTTGTGGTGTATTCATATTTAGATATGAATTATGAGCCGAAACGTTAATAACAGAATTTATGGTATCATACAAAAAACGATTTTGTCACTATTTGACATTAAAAACTCATAAAATAGCTATAAATTAAATTTTATTTTGGGACTCGTATATTACATGTAATTTTCATTATTATATGTTTTAATTAGTATATACAGTTTATTTTCAGTGCCTAATTGTAAAAGGAGTAACTAAAAATCATTAAATTAATATTTTCTACATCACTAAAATAAAATATTGAATTTGCGTTAAAGGCTTAGTTGCCAAGTCATAAACTTAAAAAAAATCTTTTTCTCATTATATCTAGTCTAATTACTCGAATCAAATGGCAAGCCAGATAGTGGCTTGTTGTAATTACTATCATTTCATACCAAAATATCAAAAGGCTAAAGAAATTGTGTTATTTTAACAATATTTCCAGGAGTTCCCGTGGCCCACGTAAGCTATTACGTCCAAACTAAGCGATCACCGGACCTCATTACTGCCTACCCCGTCGGGGGAGGGAGGAGAGCGGGGGGGGGGGGAGGTTAAGTGACTCCGAACGGAAATAAAGGTGCACGCGAGTGGAGGTAATGTTAATTGAATTCTGCAGACGCTGAAAATAGTGATGGGCTTCAAACGTTGCAAACAATTATCGATAAATAATTATAGTGGCAGATAACTATTAATATTTAAAATACTACTGTCAGAATAATAGAATCAAATATAAAAATTACTTTACTTTAGCTTTTAGCTTTAAGAAAAATTTGTATGCCAGAAAAAGCAATATATTTCGCAATATATTCTCACTATCATACGGGTTCTTGTATCCATATTTCATATAAATAAATATTTCATTTCAAATATACTCATCACACGTTTCCAACCTGAGCAAGTTACGTCTGGTTTATGGGCAGCATACAAGAGAAAATTATAATGGACTGAACTCAGATACCCAAGCCAGAGTAAATAATAGAAAATTCGTTAAAAAGATTTATTCTGCCAAGAATTGAGCAGTATTTACTACTTTACACCACAGAGACCGTCGTAGTGATATTAAGAATTTGTTCAGTAAAAGCCGATATTTATTATATTATATATTTTACGTTAAATTTTCAAGTTAACTTTTATACTAGATAAAACTAGGTTCAAGCTTGAAATGTTTATTATTTGAACTGTTTAAAGGATGTATATATGCGTGTTGAATGCTGTTTTTGACACGAGGTACCAGAAATGAAAATAAACATGTTTAGCTGATTATAAAGTTAGTAAGTACTTTTAGAAGTAAATAAGTCACTCATATTTGTCTGGCCTTTTCCATCATTGAGAATCGGAATCGCTATTTTTAATTTAATTTACATTAATTTGGGCTCTATGCCTTCCCGGAATTTACTTCTCATTTTAAATTTACCTTTAAGCTTACACCCAACAGGATACTTTGGTTTAAGTTTCCTTCGTCCTTTCTGCTCATCTTATGTTAATCGTTTTTCTCTCAATTTATTTATAATATAATTAAAATTATCGACATTTCCCATCACTGTTCCCAAACGGCGAGTGATACGCGCGGCCGCCGCGTCTCACGCAAGATTAAACGTCACAAACCTTCAAGATATTTCCAACAGCAGGAGGGCGAACGGCCGAAATACCTGTGCAGTTGTCACCTTGCTTATTCTGAAGCAAACAAGGTTCGTTTTCAAGACAAAAATGGCTGAGATATTTTTGTAATATTCATAGTCAGTTGCAGCGAACAACTGTGTTTACAGTTTTATTGTGACGTAATTAATATCTGGATGTATTTTAAATTTTAATTAAGTTTCTAATATTTTTACTTCTGTAATAATTCTTCTTAGTCTCGTGTACGCAATGACTCACAAGAACGTTTCTCTTACGCACCTTGGAGATTTGAAATGAGCTTCTTGGAGACACTTTCCCTGAGTGCTATCATACGGAGTTTTTAGAAAAAATGTTTATCAAGTTTCTTCAAAACCGGAAGATGTTAAGCCATGATATATTATATAATATATATGTAAAAATGATGTAAAACCTGGTGCTGCAAATGTCCATAGGCGACGATAACCACTATACATCAGGTGTGTCTGTTATACTGCAGTATTGAAATATAGTTATAAATAATGGCAAGGATCTCATTGATATAAGAACCATAATTAAAGTTTCTGAAAGGTTGTAGAATTATAATAAAATCATTTATCGAGTAAAACAGAAATAATATTTTTGAAGCTCATTGGTACGATTCTAATCGTGAAATTGTTGTTTATAGTTACATTCGTGTTTTAAAATTATGTGTGTGTGTGTGTATGTGCGTATGCGTGTTTGTGTGAGTTGTGAGATTGTGAGTTTGTTTAGGTAAATAAGATAACAATCTCAATTAAATATGTGAAGTCCTACCCCACCTACCCCTTATTTCCTCTGGTTAGACCAGGACAAAATAAAATATATAATTTATTTAATTTCAGAATAAATTCATTGTCGAATAGCTATTTGTAAGTAACGTCATGGCATGAAAGTCAGTAAATATCACTTCATAAGAAAGTATCAATCAAAGCAAAACCTTCTTGATCCAAGCGAATAAAAGCACTCAGGGTATTAAGTGGCTAAGAATTACCTGCAATAATCCACCATTAGATTGCATACGTACGTGTTCCAACGGCACACCTCCACTTAGCGAAGTGGTGGAAAAATTGCAGGATAGCAAATGGCGGAACGGTGACGATTGAAAGAAATTGCCCCGAAAATTACTCCGTCGTTGGAGCACTCCGCTTGTTGTAACTTAGGTGAGTCATTTCGGGCTTTTGTTGAAAATTGTTCAAGGTACTTTGATTTTTCACGTGATTGTGGTTGATTCCATAAGAATGGGTTTTAAAGAAGACAGAACATACTTTTAGGATGCCATAGTTATTTAGGCAACATTTTTTTTTTAACTTCGGTGTCAAGTATAACATGAAAAGCAGCAGCAAATTTGCAAAATGATATTTTTTAGTTACTTTTGAAGTCAGTTTAATTTTTGGTATTTTTTATTTTACGCAAATACTTGAACATTTATTGAAAAAAATGTCTGAAAGACGTTGTTGTTGTTGACGTGCCTGTAATATTCGTGGATTGCTCTCGATTTTCCTGGGGTCCACTCATCAGATCCTGGCCTGATGACAATGGGACCACCTCAGCAGTATACGATTTTTCAATTTAAAAAAAGAAAAATACAAAATAACGAAGTCTAACTGCTAACCTCCTTTTTATATGTCATAATTATAATAATAAACAAAAAAATACATATACCATAGACCTCAGCAACCCACTCCACATCAAAATGAGTATAAAGAATAAAACCTAGATTTAAAACATTATTATAATTAATTTAAAGGTATTGATCAACACAAAAACAACACTCAATAAAATGCCACACACTATAATCAATAATTATAATGAAGCGTGTAAATTCCAGTAAAGCTAAATAAATCTCTTATTTTTTTACGGAACCTAGAGTCCATAGATTTCATTGTAAAAAAACCTTTTTTGAAGTCGGTTGGAAACAAAACCCGTGTAATGTAAGCCATGACTTACATTATATAATAAGAAAACGAAAATGTAGTACCTGCATTACCGTGACCTACTAGTAGGAAGAACATGCTCTTCAAAGACCGGAATGGCGATTCGCAAAAGACGCCACTGTCAAGGAATACTAAATCATTCATCCGGAAGACCTCCAATACATACACATAACAAAACCATGACAGTGCGAGTCAAGATCGATTTGACATACAATGGTGAAATATTAAATGAGCCTCAGTAAAATGAAGATCGATTCAGTATTGACCCGAGATAGTTTACATACTACAAACACCATCAAAAGTTACGATTCCAATTCGATTAGATTCACCAATTTAAGTTACAGATTCGGGAACCAGTTATACTGTTTCTTTTGCAGCCATTCTCGTTCCTATGTTAGAAAATCATAACAGCCTCGGAACATCGACAGATACGTCATATAAATCATCATCATATAATAGTTACGAAATTCTAAAAGAAACCAAATATTGACAGAATATTTTTTTCTAAATCCCCGAAAAAACACCAAAACAAACATAGATATCTCCCATTACACTTTTTCCCTTTAAATCAAATAATAGTGCCCGCATTTCGCTGTACCCAAACACCTGAGTTGTTTGTTGTGTTAAAAGGTGCTATCCGGTTACATCCGGATACGGTTACCGTTAAACGCTGAGACAATAGCGCTGCTGCCAGTTGCGGTTTATCGATATCGATTCTCTTTCTCGCACATCACTAAAGATAGGTTTAATTATGTACGATATGCATTTAGCAATATCTGACTACATTTTAAAAAGAATAATGTATAGATTTGTTCAGTAACCATGTTCTTTAGATTTCCTTACTAGCGTTTGTGCGCGACTTTGTCCACGTTTGATAGGTAAAATATCAACCAGTTAAAATATTGCGTTGGAATCAGATTTTTTTTCACTCTGACCAGTTTGAACACTTCCCACGAAATTCCCTCGAGATTCCCGAAATATGAAGTACTGCAGATTTTAAGTGTAATGTGGTGAGAAGCAATGGGTAGTTTAAATGATACGTCCGTCTGTATAGAATGATCGTTAATGACTAGCTTAATACTATTACATATTATGCTGCACTACACTACATAAGTACGGGAATTTCCTATCGATTAGTGAAATCGGTGTCGTAATCGGCCCAATAGTATTTACGTGAATCCCGACAAAACAGACCAACGCAATGAAATTTAAGAAACAAGACACTTTTATATAATACTAGCTATCCCGGCAGACGTCGTCCTGCCCGGAAAAGCTTCAATCGATATGCCGACAGCAGCTCCACCTACCGGGTCTAATTGTGAACCAACTCAGAAACCTTCTCTGGCATCTCTGACATGACAAAATGTATAGTTTACGATTCTATAAAGGACATACAGACAAACATTCATTTTTATATATAAGAAGATTATAGAAATTGAGATATTATTAGCATGAGAAACCAATCATAATAAGTCTCTCATAAAGTGTCGCTTAAAATAAATGTGATATTAATCATTAAGAGTGAGAATAAGCTTGAACGCTTCTTTATGTTTCTTTTTCTTTCTCACCTTTGGATTGGCTCTGCCAAATATCAACTCGAAGCAGTAGAGTCGATTGAGCGGAGAGCCAGGACGCTGGTTGACAACGACCAAACTCAAAGTCTCGAACATCGACGCACGGTTGCCAGCTTGTCAGCTTTCTATCGGATTCACTTTGGAGAGTGTGCAGCTGAGCTATTCGACCTGATCCCGCCATCTCCCTTCCATCATCGGACAACCAGACGCACCGGCATGCGGCATCGTTATGTGGTGGATATTCCACCTATAAGAACAAAACGATTTGCAGTTTCATCATACGAACTGCAAAGGAATGGAACTCATTGCCGGAGTCTGTCTTTTCAGATACTTATAACCTGGGTGTCTTCCAGTCCCGTTTGAATAGGTACTTTCTGGGTAAGCGTGCTCTATCTTAGACCACATCTTCGCTCTACATAGGGCGAGATTGTGGTCAAATGCGATCCTATTCTACTTTCTACTAATAATGCTACTTAAAGAAGCGTTCAAACTTACTCTAACTCTCTATGAATAAGACCGATAGTCTTTAACTCCTCGGAAGAATGCCTATGGAGCTAATATTGTATAACGATACAAAAGCAAAATGTATAGTTCAAAATAATAAGGTGACAAGGATGTATGTGATTATGTTAGGTAAATCAATTAGTTGATTAAGCTTATCAATCAGGAGTCGACTTTGATTGAAACGCTTTTGTTTTCCTATTGTTATTTGTCTTGTTTTTCTACGAAGTTACCGGGGTGATAAATATATTTTTTATTTGTCATATTCTGATAGTAAACTTTTAGTTGCCTGATCACAGGGATGAAAACAGTACTTTTCGTCCTTGGGGAAACAATTTTCATAGATAATACATCCGACTCATGTCCCAACTTTTATTTACAACCACTGTTAAATAGCGGCATAAATTGTAATAAAAAAATATCAACAATTTTGTAACATCATTTTATACTTATAAATTACTTGTTACTAAATTATTATTTAATTTACATAAATTTGAGCTAAATATTTACTATCATCGCTGGTTTACAAAAATACGAGCTGGTAGAATTCCACAGAAAAATAAATTTATTTATAGCTTAGTTGATTTTTAATATATAAATGCATAACTAATATGCACGCAAAATCGAAAAAAAAACACGAAATTGTATTAACTTGCCAGATTTTTCAAAATTAGAGATATTTAGAAAACTACGCGAGAAACTGAGTGTAAAAAGAAAATGAATTTCCAATTTTCATGGCCACAAAATTCTGGTTTCTGAATATTTTTTATATCATTCAACACAGTCTCGGGTAAATCTTTCACTATAATACAAGTGAAGCAGTAAATGTTAGTAGATATAGTGTAACCGAAGCAATTTCCTCGCAGAGGTAACAAAGTCTAAGGGACTGACCGGTCGCCATATATCGCGAACAAGTTAGTTGGCATAACATGGACAATCCTTTCCAAAAAATGATACAATGCAATAATTTTTATTGTACACTAACATGACAGAAAATATACGATAAACTTAAATACTAAGGTAAAATGCAATGGGCAGCCTTATTCCTTCCAGGTGACCTTTGTATAACAAGATCTACTACCCGTGCGCAGAAACTATGACGATAGCCTCATGATGTTACGCGTCGATGGTCAGTATGGTTGACAAATAAGATAACAAAAATATCTGTTGCAATAAATTTATTATTTTAATTAATTATATACTTTACATAAGTATATACGATAATAGTAACTGGTCAACGACAAACATTCTGCGTGCGGCTTATATCAATACGAAACGAAACGACATTTTTAATCCAACGATAGAGCAACGCAGTGAGTTGAGAGAGTGGTCGCGGCGAGAACCGGTGAGCCATACGGTGACTCTCCTCATCGACGTCGCTTTCACTGCGCGCTCCCCGCTGGCTTAGTGGTCTGCCACAAATTGAACATAGGTAATTACTTACTAGACTCAGGTTGAAGACAAATACAGATATGTTTTTAATTTAGAACTAGTGTTGCCACACTAATAAAATATAGTAGCGAGTAGAGGCGCCACAAAAGTTTGAGAATTGTGCCGTCATCCACAAGTTTCTATCAGCACACGAGCAGTAATTGGCGCTATCAGAGTCCCGGCCACGCGGCCATAAAGAGGTGAAGCGAGGTGGGCACCCGATCGACCGTGAACGCACTGCCCGGGCGTGGACCAAGGATTCTATAAAGTCCGAAGGTCCTTTTTAAGACCGGGATAAATTTCAAAATTTATTTTGTGCTGAGTGCATTGATTTCATCGAGGATTTGACGTCGGGGTATGTTCGTATGTGTAGGCTAATCATCTATACCAGGGATTCCCAAACTATTTAGGGCAAGAGACCCCTTTTCCAAAATGGACTGATACCTCAGACCACCACAGCCAAATTACTTTAAAAATCCTGTCTCTAGTTTTTTATTTATTGATACAATACTTATTTATTGCAAAATACTTAGCAATTTAAAAACTTTGCGGTTGGTTAAGTGAAACAATATAAAACATAAAAGTCAGTAAATATGAAGTGTAATTAATAATTATTAATATAAATTACGTAAAAATATTTATATAAGTAGGTAATTGTTAAAAAAACACATTTGTACACGTAACACAATTTATACAGTATCTTGAAGGTTTCAAATAAAAAAGGAGATTTTTAGACCTCAAAATTAGTTTTCGTTTATGTCGACGCCTGGGAAACCGATTTTAATTAATATTTATTCATAAAACAAAAAACTCTTTATTAATTACGTACACGAAGAAGATTATTTATTTTTAACAAAAAAAAAACATACATCAAAAAATAATTAAATACAAATATTACAAACGAGTATTTACAGCAACAATATCGACCACTTTGGGAATCCCGGATCTATACATACGATTTCAAAATACATACCTACTTTTGTCATTTATATTTCCCATAGGGATAGACAGACGATGGATCTCAACCTGCATATACAAGCTTATTGTTGTGCATTAGCTTCATATTTCCTCATATATGCACAAATGTGCAATAGCCATTACACGTGATTTCAAAATAAAAGCTAAAATTGAGTGAAAATTACTATTTTATTGTTATTAGAAGTCTATGTGCCGATTTGAAACTTGTAGTGAAATCGGTTCCGAAACATCACAACGGCTTGCTATAGAAATTCTAGCGATAACCTTTATTATTGTTACATCAATGGTGATAACACAGAAGTTTTATATTAAATGTTTTTGAAAGTAAACTCCATATAACGTCACTCAACTTAACGACAAACTCCCTTAAACGTCGAAATCACTTGGCTTTGGTTGGTTAAGCTTGTTATCCAAACAATGACACGCTCTATATAGCATTATACCCACTCTCAATAACGGCAACAACTAAGTAATAAAAAGTCATTTTTAAGTTGCCAAAATTAGTAAAACTGCGCAGCTGTGTACGTTCTTTTATCGCTTTACTATCGTAGACCATAATAAACTCGACTGTCGGTATCATGCATACAGAAATTTCTAAGTACTTCCTTTATCACCAAGATGCCTCAATATCGTTAGATATGAATAAAATAAGTAAAAAATACAACAAAATTACTGGGCAGCAAAAGACGTCAGACAAAAAAAAAACCAGACATCACCTCTATTTAACGACTAACCCTTATCTAACGATATAACGCCTAAAAGAACAGTCCCTTCAGTGTCGTTATAGAGAGTTTACACTTTAATTATAATTACTATTTATGCAATAATTAATACGTTATTTGACTACTTTTACTTGCACAATCTTATGATATCAAGTGTGTATGCTCGTACAAAATCTACGAGGCTACGACGATAGTATCTCAAAGGATTTTTGGGAAGAAAATGCCCGTAGGATTTCCGGGACCAAAAGTTCAGCAGATTCAGTCCAGGATTTTTTTGTTGGGCAATGAAAACCGCATCGTAATCGGCCCAGTAGTTTTTGCGTGACTCCTGAACAAACAACATTTAAAAAACAAACAATTAAATTTTACAATGTTATAATATAGTTTTTTTATTATTTTACATTAAATGGGTTTACGTTTGACCACTATCATGTTTAGTATCGGACGAGGATGCGGTCGAAGATGGAGCACACTTACCTAGATAGTACCTATTCACACGAGAATTGAAGATACTGGAAGATATGTTTATATATATATGTACACACACACACACACACACACATATATATATATATATATTGAAAGAAAAACGTTTGCGCTTCGGGACGCCCGATAACTTAGCCTGCTTACCGCTACGATATGCGTGAGAGAAAGGGAAGCCAGACAGACTGGCGCCGTAACGCATTGCGTAACCAAGCGGTTTACCCTCCCATAAGAAGTTATCACTTCAATAATGATTTTTTCGTAGTTTTATTACAAGTAAAATTATCATTAATATGAGTCAGGTTGAGTTCGTCAGTGATCAGATTAAGAATTGCACTTAAAAGCGAACATATAAATTGGTATACCTACCGCATCGCCTAACATAAATCCGCAACAATGTCCCTCAGCATTTCTAAATCAAAAACACGGCCGGTTGCCCCCAAGAGTGACTTGCGGAAAATTGGAAAGCGAAACAAGGTGAAAAATATTATTAAGTGGAGTTCTCACCGCGTAGTGCTCCCGGGGGCAACGCCAGTCTCACCGATACGCCGCTGAAAGCGTTTTCAAATTAAATTGTTTCTTGGAGAAATCTGTTACTGTTTTATAATTCGGTAGAAAATTTTAATTGTCTTTTTGGAAATTGTATAGAACAATTTAAATTATAATTTTTATTTTTGTACTAACCGCTGTTTATGGGGATAACTTTTGTCTATCTATACTAGCTATTGCCCGTGGCCTCTCGTGTCAAAAAAGACATCTGTGTCACAAAGTGAATGTTATAATTCTTAGAAATGTCAAATTTAATTTTAATAATAATATTTCAAAGTACCTAATGATGAATACCCGTAACGCTACTAACTACACCTTATAAAATCAGCTATCACCAGTGGAAGTTCCGTCAAAATCAGTCCAGCCTTGTCAGAGATTAGTCGAAACAGACTGATAGGCATTTAAAAAAATTAAAAATGGATTTTTTTATATAATACTTTCATATGCATTTAGTAAAAACTAGTGGTCGCCCAGTGATCGAAATTCGACCATAATTAATTTAAATTATAATTTTGAACATTATTAATGTTCAGTTGTCAAAGACTATAAATACTTCTATAATCACAGATTTCTCCAAGGCTACACTGTTAATTTGACATTAACAACAAAAAAAGAGTATATTATATATGCGTGTGTGTTTGTCAAATACATAGTAGCGTGTGTAATGTTTTTTATTTATTAATTAATGTATTTTTATAAATAATTCAAATAATTATTAGCATTCTGCACTCCTTCTCTATATAAACTATAAGTGTGCGAAATTTCATACTCCTCCATTCGTGCAATTTTCGTTGCACTAATTTTATTTATCTGTGTACTTGTACATATATATAAAATATATATATATATATATATATATATATATATATATGTCGGAGAAGGCCTCGTTCTCACGACATCTTCTTTAGTTATTGCAGGTTTAGTGGGCGTCATGAGGGTAAAATGCGAGCATAAAACACAATAGCCACGGTTTATACACTTTTAATTTAGATTTAAACGATATTTAGACATAGTTTAGACCGAGCAGCGGGTTCAGGGCACCCGCTCATACTTCCAGCTTCAATACTTTCTTTAAAATACTCCATGGTCCAACTCGACCTGTTGCCACCAACCAAATGTGTCACAAAAACTCCTCAGTCTACCCAAGTAGATACTACTCAAAGTATAGAGGGCGTCTGACCCCGCTCCGCCATATGCTCTGCTCTGATTGGTCGTTTATTAAATTACAATATTCATAACTTTTATTAGGTTAGAACGATCTTTAAGTTATAGAAACATTTAACAAATCTAATTAAATTAAATTAAGAATTTTAGAAGTAATTAAAATGTTAACAAATGATATTGTGCGTTATACATCCAGTCAATAATACATCCAATTATAACTTCCCTCCGACATATATATATATATGTCGCAGAACGGCCTCGTTCTCACGACATCTTTAGTTATTTCAGGTTTAGTGGGCGTCATCAGGATGAAATGCGAGCATAAAACACAATAGCCACGGTTTATACACTTTTAATTTAGATTTGATCAACATTATGACATAGTTTAGACCGAGCAGCGGGTTCAGGGCACCCGCTCATACTTCCAGCTTCAATACTTTCTTTAAAATACTCCATGGTCCAACTCGACCTGTTGCCACCAACCAAATGTGCCACAAAAACTCAGTCTACCCAAGTAGATACTAACTAAAAGTATAGAGGGCGTCTGACCCCGCTCCGCCATATGCTCTGCTCTGATTGGTCGTTTGTTAAATTACAATATTCATAACTTTTATTAGGTTAGAACGATCTTTAAGTTATAGAAACATTTAACAAATCTAATTAAATTACATTAAGAATTTTAGAAGTAATTAAAATGTAAACAAATGATATTGTGCGTTACACATCCAGTCAACAATACGTCCAATTAAAGCTTCCCTCCGACACGGCCTTCCTGACGTATTACACGCCCTCGTGTAATGGGCCGCCCATTATGGATTGTCTGCAAAAAGAAAGAGATATTATAGTTCGGCCACTCCTGACCAAGGACATCGTGTACATTTTATCTTCTGCGCAACAACTTCATTCTGGATTTTTTTTCTGAGATCCGAGTCCTAACAGACTCCAGACTACACACCAAACCAAGTCAGCAGTATCGAAACTGCCACCTCGTCGCCCATCGAGCTACGCATTTTGGGTCCAATATCAAAACACAAATCAAAACATCAAACACAAAAATATCTCCAAATAATACCCAGCTTCTCATTCTATCGATACCACTTTTCAATAGCTACCTCGCCTCTCATTCACTTTGTAATGGCCACCTCGCACCTATTTCACTGGCCACCTCGCCTCTATTTCACTGGCCACCTCGCCTCTATTTCACTGGCCACCTCGCCTCTATTTCACTGGCCACCTCGCCTCTATTTCACTGGCCACCTCGCCTCTATTTCACTGGCCACCTCGCCTCTATTTCACTGGCCACCTCGCCTCTATTTACTGGCCACTAATGACTATTTTAACATCAAACTCACAATAAACTTTCAAAATTTTCAACGACTTATTTCAAGAATAATATCACAAAGTCATAATCTCTACACACCAACCCATTTTAAGTATAGTAGCTTCAAGAATAACTAGGAATATTAGAACTATTGTTCATGGCTACAAAAACTCCAGCAATAATTAATCACAGTAAAAAAAAACCTAGAGACTCAAGAAACACGAACATTGTAAACCTTTATCATTTTAACTATCAGACTAAAATCTTTCACTCTATATGTACCTCTAAATTTATAAACTACCCATTATAATAGTCAACTGCATTTACCACGTTTAATAATTATTGAAATTCCATTATTTTAATTTCAAACAAAAACCGTGTGAACGCATCAGTCATCCAACCCGCTAACAACACTTTTCAATCAGTCAATCAAACCAATATACATCTAAATGAGTAATGTACTCTCAACCAACCCCCGCTGGGCGTAGCTCGGATGACACTATTTTGACCAGAATATACAATCAGAGTAACCAAGGTTATCACTCTACGGGCTCCAGGGTCGACAACTTATGGAAACTCATAATAATAGAGGAACAAACAAACTCAAAATAATTTTCCAATTTACAATGCGTTCAATAACTAGGGTATTCACCCTAATTCGAATTTGAAACTATCACAAAAATAATCTTAAATAAAAAAATCAACTTACCAAAGTGTCTACTAACGTAAATACCCCCTGAGTACCTTATAGTGGCTTTCAAACTTCTTCATAGCCACACTTTCTTCACGGTAAAATTATTATCATCTGAATCTAAAATGTCTTTCATATAACGCCTGCAAACTTACTTTTACAGGAAAGAAAATCTTAATCATAAAACCAGCGGAATACATTGCATAGGAATAATGTGCCAAAACAAACTGTCCACCTTACATAATCTAAAATAACTCAAAAACTAAATCCGACTTTCACATAAAAATTATTGGAAGGTAAACTTTAAAAGACAATTAATACACGCACATCGTTTATAACGAACACAAGTTTTTTTACCTTAATCAGAAAACCAAGGAAAACGTCGCATAGGAATAATATGTCAAAGGCAACTTTCTACCATACATAATCCAAGTAAAATAATTTAAAAAAACTAGACCCGATTTTCACATTATAAAAACTCTTGGAAGGTAGACTTGAAAAGACAATGAATACACGCACATCGTTTATAACGAACATAAATTTCTTGTAAGTAACCAACTCCCAAAAATAATGATGAAAAAGTAAACTACCTACGTAATTTGTTCGTTTTCCATTTTTTGGCAACCATATCGTAATTTTTCGTACACGAAAAATATCACTTAAATATGAGGGTAGTAAAATTGTCTACCACAAACGATGAACTATAAATTTTTTTAAATCTCGCTTTCTTCATTTTCAGAATTCGCACAAAATAATAATTAAAAATTACCATACCTCCTGTGCCAAGTAGAATAGGCACGTAATTTATACCTTAGATTAGACTTCACGATCCATAAAACTGCCTTTCTACTCGCTGTACTAACGTGAATTTGAGCTATTGCTGGCACATAGTAGGCCCAACGGTGACCAAACGTCAAAGGCCATCACTACGTCGCTGCCACATACATGCCAATTGTCCTCCACTGCCAGCGCTTCCGGGAGCATCCTTCAATCCATCAGCACGCCTTCTTATACTGGCAAGGCTTCGCAGTCATTGCTTTCATTGTGGGCACAGGCTGAGATCCCACTTCTGATGTCGCAGAACGGCCTCGTTCTCACGACATCATCTTTAGTTATTGCAGGTTTAGTGGGCGTCATCAGGATAAAATGCGAGCATAAAACACAATAGCCACGGTTTATACACTTTTAATTTAGATTTGATCAACATTATGACATAGTTTAGACCGAGCAGCGGGTTCAGGGCACCCGCTCATACTTCCAGCTTCAATACTTTCTTTAAAATACTCCATGGTCCAACTCGACCTGTTGCCACCAACCAAATGTGCCACAAAAACTCAGTCTACCCAAGTAGATACTAACTAAAAGTATAGAGGGCGTCTGACCCCGCTCCGCCATATGCTCTGCTCTGATTGGTCGTTTGTTAAATTACAATATTCATAACTTTTATTAGGTTAGAACGATCTTTAAGTTATAGAAACATTTAACAAATCTAATTAAATTACATTAAGAATTTTAGAAGTAATTAAAATGTAAACAAATGATATTGTGCGTTACACATCCAGTCAACAATACGTCCAATTAAAGCTTCCCTCCGACATATATATAGATTACTACTGATATTTTAATGGTATTCTTAACTGTTTAAAACTAGGGCCCAGTCATAAGAATATACAAATAAAAGCTGACCAAACTCGTCTAAGTAGCAGCTAGTGTCGGCATATAAAATGTAAGCGTGTCACGAAAAGCAGAAAAGGTAAAACCCCCAAAGGTACGTAAGTGGGGTTCATTTATTGATAGTCAATTGGGCGCAAATAGTTGGTGGTGGCTTTTAGCCACCGGAGTGACCGGCATTAGGCGACATGAGGCCTGCCCGAATAATGGTTCAAACACACGCAACCATTGTTAAGCTTAGGTATGTATCTAGTTAGATTAAAGGCAGAGTGTAAAAGAGACATAGAAAATACTTCAACAGTAAGTATTCACTGCTTTAATAAAAAAAAAATGAAAGAAAGAATTGTTTTATTTAGGACAAATAAACACTAAAAATACTAAAAATTTAAAATAAAGGAAACAAATATGCCCTAAAATTGGATTCAGACTCAGCGTAATGCTTGCCGCTAAGACAAGCGCAGTTCTTTCGCCTGGGACCAGCAGGTGGAGTCACGGAGAACAATACAACACAAATAATATAAAATCGATTTAATTCAAATTCATTTATTAATATAAACTTTTTTCTAGGCCTATATATATGATTTTATCTAAAACTTATAGTAGTAACACATTTTGAATTAAAATTACGGCTACCATTTTTTTGGCGGCGGTTGCTGCACTTGACTCTTGGTCTGTATCACGGCACCCAACACAATTTTATTATAGAATCTTAAATATAATGGAATTACTAATTAATTAACCTAAAACTATGAGTGCGTGCGTGTGTGTTTGTGTGTGTGTGTGTGTGTTTGTGTTTGTGTGTGTGTGTGTAGTGTAAGGCCCCTAGTGTTATAGTCGGATTGGAAGTATAATTAAATAATTATAAAAATAAAATGGATTATTAGACAAATTTACGGACGGAATAATAACAATAAATATATATACAACCCTTTTTAATACTTAGTTGATTTTGTGAACTGTGCTATACTTACACTTATTTTAAAAAATCTAGACGAGTGATTTTTTATGTGTTTTTAATAAATTTCCAGATGTATGCCTGTGGCAATTGATTAACGACTAATTTTTAGTAATTAACTGGGAACATTTATTATTTAGACTTCAGTGTGCAAAGATGACGTCAAGCTAGACGTGCTCACTTAACGCCATCTTTGCACACTACATTACATCTGCTGACTCTCAAGGTAAATATTGGTTATCTATAATATCTAAATATTATAAAAGTTTAAACCTGCCGTGTCTGTACATTAAAGCTATTTAAAAAAAAAACCAAATAGACTATATAAACGATGGAGAACAAACACGATGCATTTTTTTAAATTTCATGTCTGTTTGTTCATGATTCACGTAAAAACTACTGAGCCGATTTCGATACGGTTTTCGCTGATCGATAGCAAATTTTTAGTCTTAAACTTTGCGTTACTTTTAATCCCGGGAATCCCTAGGGAATTTTCTCGGAAGCGGTTTGAAGTTTTTCGTATGCATAACAATTACCTTATTCCGACATAGTTTCCACTAAAACGATAGCTTACTTTCTTTTTTATATTTTGCGATACTTCATGTCCCGGGAATCCCGCGGGAATTTCAAGTCAAGTATAGATAAAGTCGTGGGCATATTCTAGTATTGTGTATAAAAATATTTTAAAGGTAGATTAGCCAAAACAGGGCAGTGAGTACATTTGATTACGACATGTAGGAGGTTGTTCTCAGCTGTAAAAAGGGAGTTCGGCTCGCTCACCTCAGCAAAATGCAATTAGATTTCTCTCAGGAGACTGATGCGGCCACCACTTGTAGTCTAGGAGCCAATTACATATCTATTATTTCATTTTTAATGAGAGAAATCTACACAAGAAATAATAATCTATGAACATTGAAATGTAATTAATACGTGATGTGGAATATTTTGGTAAGGCATACCTAAAACACTTTGATGTTTAACCTTTTCTCTGACGATTGCCTATAATTCTGTACCGCATGTAATAGCGCATACGTTAAACGAGTTGAAAGACAGAAGTTATCGCCGAATTAAAAAAAATATAAACAATATCTTTAAATGCTAACGCAAAAGTAATTCCAGTTTTATATGCAAGATGAGGATATAAGTGTACTGGTGTGGGCACAAACTTAGTGATTGCTAGATTTTTTTGCTCTGAATTGTTTTAGAAATTAATGTGTTTCAGAAACCTTGAAAGCTTGTTTTGCTACGCTCTTTAAGTTCTTAATTTGATTTCATGTTCGAATTAGTCCAAAACAATTATTTAAATAATATAAATTGTTCCCATTGTTTGAATAAAAAATTATCCATGTTGATTAATTTTATGGTGAATAATAAAAAGTTTTCATTCATTAATTCTTTCAAAATAACAAAACATGGAAAAAGGTCACCGTTTGGAATCAATCATAGGATTTAAGATCTTTCCAATTTGTCATTTTTTATTGGGTGATTAGTACTGTATTTGTCTATGCCAATATAAATATTTCACCGGAACGCTACTGTCCAATCACAACGCGTAAAAAGGTGTCATGCTCTCGTCCTATACGTCCCCACGGCTGATTTACATATAAATTGTAGCTAACTCACGTGGCGTCTGTTACTCTTAACTGCCGCAACCGCACTCCAGTGGCGTTCTCTTTACATTCCGCTTTTTGTACGACTCCAGGATATCGTACACTTAGCATACGCGGGGTATGTTTGGAATGGATTTACATTTGTATTCAGTAACTTTTATTGTTGCTGTTTCAGATTTTTACATTACTTTAAATTAAAAGCTGTATAACAAAACAGAAGCCTACTTCAAGAGTAACTAAAAAGCATAAAATATATATTTTCTACATAACGAAGTTGGTGAATTTTGAAAATTTGTTTTAGTTTTTTATGTTTTACTTGGTATTGACACGAATATGTTGTAGAAATATTTAATTTATGGCTTTTGGTTACTCTGGAAGTCGTTTTCTTTTTTCTAGAAAAGAAAATAGATACACTCTATATAGTGTGGTATCGATATTATCAATAACTTTCTTTATCACCAAGAGTCCTCAATGTCTCAAGATATGAGTAAAATAAGTAAAAAAAATATTACATAATTACTGGTGCAGCAAAAGACGTTAGACAAAAGTAACAGATTTCTCTCCATTTAACGACAACTCTATATAACGCCACAAAAGGTACAGTTCTTTCAGTGTCGTTATATAGAGTGTTCACTGTATTTTGTTTCGACTTTTTATATCGTCATCACGTAGAATGAAACTAAAATTATGAAATATGTTTTTGATACTTTTGACGTGGAATAATTTGAGAATTATTGCTTGAGTTCAAGCTAGCTATCGACTACAAGGAAATTTTGACTTACCTTAAATATCCAAACAACAATGCACAAAAATATCAATTACTATAACAACCTTAGCCACCCCATTTTGAGGGTTGGCAAGATAGCAATACCCCGTGTCGTGGACAGTGTGATTCAATTTGCCAAATTAGATTTTCCGTCGAGTTACCTGCGTCTTTGCCCTCATGTATCATAAGATATATCAATTTTGGACAGCCAACGTTTTGGACAAACGTTGGGACAATGTTGGAGGAAAATATCTCCATAGGTTATTTCTTACTGATCTATGGTTACAGGTTATCTAATTATTTTAATTTACATGCAGTAAGAATTGTTTGTTTTTATTTCAAATAAAATCAAAACAATTTTATTTTTATAAAGTGTATCATCATATTGTTACGACTCTGGTCCCCACAAAAACAAATTCACACCTGCATACCTATAAAAACACATTAAATTACCTTTCGGCATTTGGATTTCTTTTGTTTACTGTTTGTTTAAAATGTGTGATTAGAAAAGCAGCCCATTGTGTATTGTAATCTTTTATGGTATCAATTAGCCAGGTGTGATTCTAGGAAATTCGGTCCACGCGGCCGAGAAGACATATTGCATTTGAACAGTATAAAGCAATGCTCCAATTGAGAAATGAGGCAGTCGAGCGATAACCACAAGCGAAAAAATACGTGTGTACAAGCGGTAATCTATTTAGTGGCGGACTTTGCGCGTGTATTTGAATTATGATCTTCTGCATTACGTTTGGACTTATTGAGATTCGGTTATATTTGTACCTGTGTTATACGTGTTTGTATAGTTCTAATAAACTCTTTAGTAATTCCAACGGCATTTTAATTCGAGTCCTGCAGCTCGTAACAATATCATTTTGCATAGTACAACAAAAAATGGACTTTTTTCTAACAAATTACTTACATATTATCAGCTATGTAGAGATATGCAGTTGTAAATAGCATGGCGCAGGCTAGGATAAGACGGTTGAAAACACATACCGTTTAATCCAAGCGCCGACTACACCGCTGTTGTAGAAAATAAGACTCCACTATCACCATATAAAAAAGGGCAGGATTTGATAACAGTGATATTGATGTAGGATAAAAGTGTATTTAAAAAGCCTTCTAAGACGTGCGCAAAATCAACACCAGACGAACTGAACACACAACTGAATTATTATTATGTAATATTTATATTATATTATTATAGTAGTAGTATTACATTAGTAGTAGTATTATGAGACAAAAGCCGGTGGCTGAACGGGTTATGAGTTGCTATTTCATCCAATACGTGTGGAAAGCCACCGAGCGTAAGAAATAGTACAGTATATGCACGAATAAAAACCGTAAGCACCAATAAATTCATGGCGCTTTGGATCTTTTGGTCGCTAGTTCCTAGTTTCTTAAAGATAGGCTATGGGGAATCGAGCTGTATGAACTCTATGCTACTAGTAGATAAATGTAATAATTACGTATAAAAATAACATATTCTCTCTGAAAATGTAGAAATAAATAAAATAAACAACGAAACCCATTCCCATTTAATACAGGATAACTATTTGACAAATTAGCTCATTTTCATAAAATTTAATTTTCGAGTTATTTGCATTTCATAGTTGTTTTACGCTTGAAGATTGTGCGTGCTTAATTTCCACTTGGCGCAAAGTATTTGTATGACCTGGAATTATTATTTTTTTGGTCTGGGTTACCTGTGTGACATCTATTTGTATTTCCATGACACGTTACGAAATCATGGTAGCGTAATGGCTAGCGCACGCGTCCCAAACTCAAAGGACGCGAACTGGAATTCAAAGGCAGTTTCCTGACCTAACATCGAGATAACCGATGTGTAAAACCCACCAAGCCGCCTTGGACAAACGTGACCGATTTACTGTCCGTTACCTAATAGTGGTGAGCCCGAGCCTAGCGTAGGATGTTTAAGGGCTGCTGTCTGCTGTTAAATGTATATTTTAATTACATACATTAAGGGAAAAGTAGAATAGTTTTCAAGACCAACATTGGTCCAAAATCGCCAACATTGGTAACTTTCTTATAATTAGATTGGCACAAGTGGGGGTCAAGCGTACCGTCCTGAGGACAATGCGATGAAATATGAAATTATAGTGCGGGTCCACTAAAATATCAAGGGGATGATATATAGGGAGGTTTGTCGTTGTTGTTATATTTTTAAATAAAAGTTACTAATATTAATGCTTTAGATTACTGCTTCTTTTATTGAGTGGTTTTGCTTGTCTGTCATACTGGGACAGTTAGGTCCTCAGTTCAATTCCTGTCAAAAGGAACTTCGTAAATTAAGTTAAGGTCGGGGTGTTTGGCATTTATTCAATTAATTCAAGCATCCGCTTCAAAATATAAAAATATTTACATTTTGCTACAGTTACTATTAAAGCTGGTTTCTTTTTTGCAAGATTTTTTTTATATTTAACGTTCTATAATTTAACTTATCAAATTTGGAAAGGAGTAAGTATCTACGTATAAACTATGTTCAAATACTTGGAGTTACCTGATCACTTTATTGGGAAGCGATTTTCGATGCTGTCAAAATTTTATAAAAAAACTATACTAACCATTGATAATACATGCGACTTTTTTTGTTGATGAATGTCATATTTTAATACTTATTATCCTATTCCGGACGAAGACAATTCAAAAAACATAAAAATTTGTCCAGCCGTTCTCGAGTTATAAACAGTGTCATAACAGCCAGTACAGTTATTTTTTCTTAGAGATTTTTTGCGTTCTATTAGTAGGTACTTATTGCAGTAGATGTCACTGTTCTCAAATTAAACACCAAAATGAAAGAAAATAATATGTTTTGTTATGCGCAGTTGTTTTAATACATGTTTAAGAAATATTTGATATGTTTTTATGTTTTTGCAAGCCATATCAGCTATTTAATATATTTTAAAATATGTAAGATCTATTCCTCACATTTTTCAAATTAAAAAGCTCTTTTTAACTTTAATTACTGGATTTTTGAGGAATTGTCGATTTACCAAAAACTTATTTCAAAGATGTCAATTATTTCAAAACCAAAACGACATTCCGATCGATACGAGTCACATTCGTGAACGTATGTACATTGTTTGTGTTTTGATTATTTTTCGACAAGTTTGTTTGATTCCTGGACTCCGAAGACTTCGCTTATCAGGAACTAGTGTTCTGTAGTCACGTTGGATTTACGCATGTACCCTGAACACCGATTTGCCTAACGATTTTTGTTCTCTGTTGACTTGGATTATGGCTTCTTCTGAAAGAGGTTGTTGTGTGCCCAGATGTGGTAAAACTTGTAAGTAAATCATCCTAACGGCACCAGATTAGATGTGGATACAAATGATGTTATGAAAATGTATGCCTTTGAATATTTTAATAAAAGGAAATATAATAAATCACGGTACTGCTAAATTGTTGTTTTATTTACTAACAAATAATCATTTTTTGAAAAGGCTTTTTGGAATTTCAGGAGTTAAATTATTAACTCCCGCAATTTCCAAAAGTCTAATATAAAAATCAAAATAATACTAGACGCCCTGGACGGTTTTTGCCGTTGTATTGTGTCGTATACCGATAGAGTGCGTTAGTATATATATTTATATATTATGACTGTTGACTCTATACCCGTATATATAAAGTACTCTGTGGTTATAAATGGTGTAACTAACACGACTATATATATATATATATAAATATAAAGAGTTAGATTATAATAGTATAGATGATGTAGATTACGTACAAAAACAGTAATGAATCCAAAACAGTGAAGGGTTTAAGAACAAGGGACATATGCCACCTGGCATTAGTTTTGTCATGTTAGAGATTATAGTTTCTTTAGGTCCGAGGGTTGATTGGGGTAGACAGTTTGTCAAGGCTGAGGAAATTTATTTGACAAAAACTCTTGTAATATATTTTTCTTATGTTCCTGCTTTATCTGGGATAATTTTACTCTTAGTTACCGTTTCACGTAGATCTAGCGATGGGTTTAATGCATTACTTGTGATGCGACTTGTATACCACATTAATATTCCCATCAAATCTAAGAAGACTAATAAGTAATTTAATTATAACCTAAATGAACTAAAAGTATTCTTAGTAATAAAAAGTCTGTTGTGGACAGAGAGCACCCTCCTGACCCACCCGCCAGAGCACACATACTCTCCACGCCCCGCATACCTCCGACGCCCATAGCTGGCGCAATTAGCAGCTAGGCGGTGGACGGGATGCAGGATATAGGAGCGGACTTGAAGGCAAAAAATGTTCATTCATAATTGTTCACAATTCTGTAACAATTCTCATTGACGACTTACCTCTCTCGCATAATTTGTACTTATTCTATGTTTATTTCGATTAATGTAAATAGTTCAATAATAATAATAACCATACAGTCCATTACATCGAATTTAATTTCCAAACAAGAAGCAACTGCCACCAATAGAGTCCATTAGCACTTTTCTTATTGTCTCTATTAAGGGGAATGTTGTTCATGTGTTCTTTATTAAGCTAGCACAGTACACTACACCTTAGTTTTGTTTATAGCACTAGTTCAAATGGTTTTGTACTTTTGAGCCTTCTCATTATATCCGTGTTGTCGAGGAGCTGGATCGCCTCGACATTCACATGATGGTGAAGCCGATGGACGTGAGCTTCGGCGTACTTTCTAATAATGCTAATAACAAACTCCACTTTCAGGTCCCAATGGGGGTCGCTCGATCTGATTACCATTTAGCACCATTTAATACCACGTTAAATATTGACAAATAACTCATAAGTTATTTGTCAAGTGTATGTATGCTCATAAGCATACATACACTAATGTAGCTAATCATTATTAGTGCTTGGCCACACTAACACTAACACAAATATTTTAACGTTGTAGGGCTATGATGGAATCGTTAACTTAATTACAGCTCTTTGATACCCCTCACGCTCTCACAGAATATCGGCAGGACACGATTAGCTTTGACTTATTTTTTTAATTGTTAAACCACAGCAGACAGGCTGATGGCCCAACTGTGATGCAAAGTGGTTACCGTTGCCTATGGACATGAGCAATACCAGAGGTACTGCCAATGTGCTGCCGGCCTTGAAGGAGAAACTGGAACCTGGCTACTGATGCCGGAATACAACTTAAATTTCTTCTTAAATTTCTGGCATACTCCAGATAAATTGTGTTTTATACGATGAGTGCGAATTCCGATGGCCTACTTCTCCCTTCCCTTATCCAATTTTATCAACACCATCTCATGTCCCACCCCCTCTATCCCATTACTCCTATCTGATCCCTCCATCTCATGCCTCATCCCATCTTAATTACCCCATGCTAAAGGTTGGCTAAGCGGTAGCTTATATGACCCCTGGCAATATGCACACTATTCTTTGGAATCTTCGAAGTCGTAAGCTTAACGGATTCCAAAAATGTGCAACGAAATTTAAACATAAGAAGAAAGGATTTATTAAGTGTTACTACGGCGCAATACAGAGGGATTAACAAAAGCAACAGATCACTTAAATTAAATAAAATGGGTAATAAAACACCTGTAAAGGATTAATATCGGTTCGAAACATTATATTAAGAAATACTTTTAATTGGTACTTCTTTATTATCTGCTACTGAAAACATATCTATGAAGAAATGTAAACCTCCTTGTGCCTGTCATTTTCGTTGTCTTTCATCAGCTTGATTCTGGTGGGTTGTGACAGTGGGCCGTCCATAGTTCTCGTGTAAGCCAGTACTCTGACTTCGTAGAGGACGTTGAGCTTAATGTTGGATACCTTGGTCCTCGTCCTTTCAGAACCTGGTAGGATGATCACAAAGGGCTCGGTGTCTGGAATTCTTCTAGATTCTAGTGCCTAGAAAATTGTAAAATTATTTGTGTTAACACTACATTATATCCACGTAAGTTCCCTATTATAAGTTACAATGTCATATAGCACAGGAAGTCATATTATATTAGAAACTAGCTGAGCCGTGCCCACTTCGCTGGGCGTTATTAAAACATACACAAGCACGCACCCATGGACGCACCCAAAACAAATATAGCCTATGTCACTCAAGAACAATGTACCATTCCACTGGTGAAAGAATTTCCAAAATCTTTTCAATATTTCAAGAGATTACTACCTATAAACAAACTAAAAAACATTACCTCTTTATAATCTTTATATATATAATTCTTCTGTAGGTACGTAAGTTGACAGTAAACTACTCCTAAACGGCTGGACCGATTTGAATGAATTTTTTTGTGTGTGTTCAAGTGGATTCGAGGATGGTTTAGATTCACAATTAGAACCGGTAGGTGGCGTTGATCGGGTTCTAGAATCCTCCTAATCACCTGGACCGATTTTGGTGATTTTATTTTTGTATTTGAGTGGGTCCCCGAATGGCTTAAACCCACAATTGGAACTGGTAGGTGGCGCTGGGATCGGATCCTAGATTTTTATTTTTTCAGAGCAACGTCTGCCGGGGCCGCTAGTGTAAGTATAGATATTTTATGTTAAGTATTATTTATCAGGATATTTAAACGCAGTGGTGGTACTAATTGCTATCATGTTTTTGTAAGGTGCAATATTTATTATAGCTGTAGATGTAGCCTATCCTAAGTGACGTCAGAAGTTAGAAGTCAGAAGAAGAACTTCTAAAAGCGCATTTATCATAAACTTTAAAAAATATTTAATAATAACGCTGAAATACGGTTGTGACTTTAAAAATCTGACTAACAATACCTTAGTCATAAAATAATAAAACCACATTTTAACGGTTTTAAGCGCGGTAATTTACCAAGTATACAAGTTGCGAAAACTTAAGAAAATATTATGAATACCTTAGTCGCCTAATTACAGTGAAATGTTCGCAATTCTAATACACCATTGTACATCGGCATATTTACCTATAAAAGAATATAAATTATAAATTTAATTTATTTGCCAACTTTCTTCTCCAGTTTGACTGTAATATACACGGAGAAACAAATAGACGAAAATCTGTTTTTTATATTTACACCAAATTACATTGCACTTTTATTACACAAAAATAATTTATAATAATGCCATACCTGTGAAAATCTCGTATTTCTTTTTGCCAACATTACAGCTCCATCAGCTCTGTCGTATCGTAGCCTGTTGTCGCATACTTCCCATAATTTAATCTGGGACAAAATGTAATACTTAATTTCCTTATATATAAAAATGTCGCTAAGCAATATTTAGAGGCGACAAAACAACCCACAGCCAGGTTGTAGGGCATATGCCCGACTGGATGGTTACCAGCCCTGGTCTAAAGTATGTCGCTATAACAACATTAACATAAACAGAACAGCAGCTGCAATTCGAATGATATTTCAACATGGCAGTTGAAGTTACAATTTTTGCCATTTCACAGAAAAAGGGTTAGTCATCTAAATACATAGATATAGAAGCGACAATCATCTATACAAAAACTCCTTTATTTATTGCATAAGTTCATCAGACAGGCTTTCCATCAAGTAGGCCGTCTCCAACTGATGGAAAGCGGCTACCATCGTCTATGGACACTTCTAACACCAAAGGTGTGTTACCATGCTGCTCTTTAAAGCGCAACTGGAACCTGGCTATTATTACAGGAACACAATTCATGGTTGTTATGGCGGCATACTCTAGAGATGGTGGTAGAGATCCAGACGGTCAAATACCGTACGCTTGGTTGTTTTGTCACCTGTTACGACAGGCCTCCCGGTCGCAGGGAATTGTATTCTTTCTCCGTTCCTGCACGGATATAAACTTTACCTTAAAGACATGCACAGAAAGGAAAAAACAACACACATGGCATTAGATAGGATAATATATATAGGTATAGACATAAGGCACACACTGTACATGCACTTCCTCACAACACCAGCATGTTACAGATACAATCTACATTAGTATACGTTTAGTATTAAAATTAGAATAAATTAATATAATAAGTTATTCGTAAGATACATACACCTCAACACAAAAATCACTAAATTAATGTCACACACAAGAGCCAAAATAACTAATAAGCGTGTTAAATTCTAAAAAATAAATCTAGAAATTGAGTTGTAAAATTTAAAAACTTCGTTTAAAAAAACCGACTTTAAAAACGAAAATCGACGAAAATCGACGAAAATCGGTGCTTAGTAATTTTCAAAATATAGTAATTTTTATGTTTTACTTTGCACCGTCTTCAAGATGTTTTAGATAATATATATTAATAATAATAGCTTCAGAAATAAGTTATTTTATACATTTTAGTTTTTTCGTTTTTGAAGTAGGTTATTTTAAACGAAGTTTTTAAATTTTATTTGTTACTTTTTAGTGTCTAGCTATGTATGGGTGGACCCACGAATGGTGCCGCGCTTCTTAAAAAATATAGGTCCCAAGAACCGAGAACAAAAAAATGTTCGTAAAATGAAAACTACTGGGCTAAACTATGTCAAATTTTTAGGGGACCACATGGCAGCTATTCCGCGTCGAACAAAAAAAGAATCACGTAAATCGAATCATGAATCTCAGAGTAATCGGTGTACATATGGAACGGAGTGAAAATTATTTCCATGAAAAATATTCATAAAATGCAAACTACTGGGCCAAACTATGTAAAATTTTTAGGAGACCAATTGGAAGCTATTCCGCGTCGATCAAAAAAAGAATCACGTAAATCGGATCATAAATCACGGAGTTATCGGCGAACATACATAAAAAAAGGAAAAAAAAAGATCCCGACGAATTGAGAACCTCCTCCTTTTTTCGAAGTCGGTTAAAAAAAGGGTACGGAACTCGAGTCCGTAGAGTTATTAAAAAATAAAAAAACCTTATATCCAATAACAGGGTCCATATCATCATAGTTGTCAACACGAGTCCACTCCACTAGAAACCCTGCAGGATCGACGGCAGACAAACTCTTAATAAGCGGAGCGGGCAGGTACTCTTCCCTCCTCATCCTGGCCATGTCATAGTTACCGTAATCTCGGTAATAATTACCGTAATTATTGCTTTGATAATTACTACTATAACCATTGCCATAAGTGTAATCATAACACGTGACTCCTGTGACCGTAATAATTGCAAACGTTGCAAAAAAATATATACACATTTTGCAATTTACTTATGATTGCAAAGATTACAAATATTTCTTATATTTTTAGACCCCTTATTTAATGTCTGTACTCTTATTTATCTGCGTAAAAACTGAACTACAAAATAAGGAGTTTGATTTTATGTAGGAAAAGAATTTGATAAGGCTAGTGTACATTGGTGGTGCAAATCGTGGAATATTTATTACCTGTGAAATAATTTTATATAGTCTTCTCAAGTCTTATTCTCCTCTTTTCTTGGCTTGGGAAGGCAACTTCTCAGTTATAAATATCCAGGCACTAGCTTGCTATGTACTGATATTTAAATAAGGATTCACTGATAAATATATAAGGCTACTTGTTCGCAGACGTATTTATTGCTGGACTAAAAATATTCGTAACTACCTTATATGGTATAAAAAGTGACACATACATTACACCCTCACCCTTAATTAACATTTTTGAAGTTACACTTCTATTGGCGCGTTAGGGAAAAATTATGAGAGTAAATTTTTACGATGCGCGCGCACACCGTCCCGAAAAACCGACACCCTGAAGTTAGCTATAGTCAACATTTTTGTTTTTCTATTGTAAGTGTCGTTTTTTCTACAAACGTAGAATAAGGCGAAAGATAAAATTTTCGAAAATATTTTTATCTCGATACGCCAAAGAAGTATAATAACTTCTAACGCGTGTATTTTTTTAAATAACAAAATATAAATATTTACAAATATATAGTACTTAAAATACAGTCAGTCAAACTCAATTCTGAATCGCGTAAAAAGTGACATACATTGCACTCAGGTTCTCAGGAATCTTCTCAGGTTATTTCTTAGGAAGAATACAGAAAATTACATGACTTTATTAATATAATAAAAAATGAGCACAAAATTGTTTTTTTAATGCAGGAGTTGAAAAGACAGGCGGCCCACTTGACGGAAAGCGGTTACCATCGCCAATGGACATTTGCAACACCAAAGGTGCTACAAATGCGCTGCTGCTCTCACAAGGGAGACTGGAACCGTGTCACTAATGCCGGAACACAACTCAAGGTTGTTATGGCGATATACTTTAGACCCTGGTCTAAAGTATGGTCTTCATCCAGTAGAGCAAATACCCCGCCACCTGGCTGTGGGTTTTTTTGTCGCCTCCTACGACAGGCCGCCCGGCCGCAGGAAATTCTGTTTTTTCTCCGTTCCAGCACGAATAAATTATATAACAGTTTATGCAATAAACTATATTGTACTAGCTGCGCCCGTAGCTTCAACCGCGTGGTGTCGGAAAATCGTTATATCTTGGATAATTCACACTATATCTTTATAAATTATAGCCTGTGTTATGTGTTGTCTGATGTGTCAGCGATATTACTGTAAAGTTTCGTCAGAATCCATTCAGTAGTTTTTGTGTGAAAGAGTAACAAATACATTCATACATACATTCTTACAAACTTTCGCGGTTATAATATTTATAGGAAGTATTCTATTTTATTCTATTCAGTTTTATTCAATACTAAGTGAATTAATAGTAAAATATAGGAATCGGCTTTTGTAGAAAGAAAAGTCAGCATATTTTAACAGCTACTACAGTGCAAGCGTCCTAAGAATATTTTAAAAGTAAAACCTAATCAAACAAATTACACACAATAAATCTTGAAAAGAATAACTACGTACAACCATACTTCATTTGTATTGTAATTTAACTTCAGGTTAATACCGACAAGTATCTCTTCATACAAACGTGTGTTACAAAGAAAGAAACTAATTGAAACAATGACTATAAAACGTGACTTTTGTATATCTGACTTTTAACTCACAGGTCGATGACTTTATACGATGTCTGTAAGTGGAACACTTTTTATGACCTTCAGATATTTTTGAGGTCATAAGGTAAGGTAAGGTAACTGTTTATTGTACACCAAAGCATAGACAAACAGAAGTAAACTAAACTATGTGTTACTGATGCAGGAACACAACTCATGGTTGTTATGCCGGCATACTGTAGACCAGGGGCGGTAGCCATCCAATTGGACAAATGCCCTACCACCCGGCTGTAGGTTATTTTCTTGCCTCTTACAACAGGCTGCCCGACCGCAGGAATTAGTATTCTTTTTCCTATCCCGCACGGATGAAAACACAGTGTGATGATAAGCTGCCGAGTGCAGACCACGTCTAGAGAAACGTGATACTGTAAGACGTCCTTAGAAGTATATAATGTTACATGCCGACCAAGTGGATGCACACCTGGTTTATTACATTTCCCGTATTTAGGCTTCTTTTGTTTACTTTGTGTTTAAAATTTGCACATTACACAAGAGCCTATTGTTATTGTATTCGTTTTAGGGCGTTCGCAGTAATAATTAAGCAGGTGTGTAGATTACGTTTTATTGGAAAATGCAGTCTATGCGGTCGAGTGTTGTATTTTATAGTTTAGGATAAAAACAATTCCCGAACGGAGGGGTGAGGTAGTCAAGCTAGTATTACGATACAAGACGTGTAACTTCAATAAGCTGTATACTGACAGACTTTGCGCGTGTTATTGAATCGTGCAGTTTGTACTGGTTGCGTCCAGTTATATTTGTACCTGTGTCATACGTCTTTGTATAGTTCTAATAAATTCTATAGTAATTCCAACGGCATTTTAATTCGAGTTCCGCACTTGTTACAATAACATATATTATGTAAAACGAGTATATAATGTTCATCATTGATATAAAAGTCCTTCCATAAGTAACCCACTTTGGACGGTCAGCAGAACAAAACTCAAAGGCAAAAATCCGTTTAATTTCAATCGGCACAACTACACACATAAATCAGGGTGGCCGCCCTCATTGTGTACAAATTAAACATTATTCTTCGCATCCGAATGCCGACTGGGGACCTTTTATTGGAATTTTTGCCAATCGTTTTGTACGTGCCAATAAATGGTGCTCGCACCCCAAAGCATTTAGCGCCTCCATGTCAATCGGGACACACATAAACACAGTGTACACACACAACGCGACACGCGCACACACAAGGAACAAGGACATGCAAATCGCAAAGATAGAACACGGAATTCAACGTGTATTCTATTTACTGTTGGTTTTGTATGAGGATTTATTGGTTTGATACTTTCAAGGTTGGCATTTGGCAAAACTAATTAAAAAATAAAACACATTATGACAAATTAAAAATATATTTATTATCAATTGATGTCGATTTGGGACGCTGTACTGGTTGATATTTAGTTAATTATCATATACAATAAAATATTAAAAATAATTCTGCAAGTTCCTATTACTGTAAACAGATGTAGGTTTAATTATTAATACATACCTAAGTAAATGGTTATATACATAATATGTGCATAATGTTACTGCCAAGGAATAAGTTTTCACAAATGCAGAAGTATTTCAAAGAATAAGGCCCGCTTGCATAACGATAGCCTTTCAATACAATTAGTTAATCATATTAAACTTCCTAAATACGTTTTACTCAAAACATATTGACAGTTCTTTAAAAATATTTAGCGAAAAATTTTGGGTTGTGCAAGACGCTAATCGTATTTACGGGTGTTAAATGTGTTGAGTGTTTCTTAAATAAATGTATGGAACGTTATGCAAGCGGCCTTAAATATTATTATTATAAAGAAATAAATCGTTTGCAAATTAATTCCATTGTTTGTATCTCCTGAAAAGTTGGTTTTTGCTTATACGCCCCTCTGGCTTGAAGCCCGCGATATGTGTTTTGTACAAGTTTTATTTCTATTTATGTGGAAATTCATTTACGGAAATACATCCTTGACGTTAAATTTTGTCTGTGGCGATTTGCTTTTCTAGACAAACACTTAAACAAAGGATTCTTTCTAACAAAAACTTATTTTTTTTAATATTTTTACAGGTTATTAAAATATATTGCGAATCACTTTTTACATATAGCGCACATGTTTATATCTTCATATGGAGATTAAATAA
Organism: Dendrolimus pini; assembly: GCA_949752895.1. NCBI lineage: Eukaryota > Metazoa > Arthropoda > Insecta > Lepidoptera > Lasiocampidae > Dendrolimus > Dendrolimus pini. The sequence continues at coordinate 996,648 of OX457132.1, read as the reverse complement.
TTAGATGTATTAAACCTAAAGTCTTACCTACAAGTATCAAGACCGCACAATCCCCGAGCGCGCTAGATCCCGGAATTGTCCCTTTAACACGAATCGGTAGCGAATAACAGAATAAAATACAATACAAAAAGCGTAAAACGAGAACGTATTGATTTGCTGGAATTTTTATTAGGAGGTGTACCTACCACCTACCGGGAAATGGAAAGTTTTATTGTTTCCACGCTCGTGTGGCATTGCCTTTATTTCACTTTGTTCAGGCATTTGTCCTTTTTACTATTTATTTGAATTTTAATGACTTGTTTGCTTCTATAGGGGATTATCTGGACAAGATTTTTTTAGTAATTTCTTCTTCTCTAGAAGTCCTTTTACATGACGGACCTTTTTTGGAAAATGGTGTTAATAAAGAAAAAAATATTCGTGCTCTCGTCACAAGGGAAACTAAAAAGTTAACGTCTCAACAGTTGAGACGCCGACATTTAACAAGGTGATAACTGACAGAATGCGTTTTTAGATCATTTTCTCAACCATTTTTACAGTAGTTATACACACTTTATTGCGGTGAAAAAAATATATGTCAATCTTGATCATATTTCTGACGTAAACTTTGTACTCAGAACGCATTTACGATAAATTTTCTCGATAGAAAATAATTGCAAAGTAACCTCTAAACGAGTTATTCAATCTTGGTTATTGTTATTACTGTTAATCGTACATCGCTAAAATAAATAACAGTAACATATTATATTATAACAAATTCAATTATAGATCTTTTATTGGGTTACTTAACTTAATTTGGAAGTAATTAATTATTTTATTAAAAATGACTGCAAAAATCCCGCCTGCCGGTCCTAATGTATGGAATTTATCATAACGCCCGAGGCTTTCGTCTAAACTGCACGCGCTGCTCTGCTCCGCGACCGCCATTGAAAAATAATTTTAAATAAACGAAGGAGCAATAATAACAAGAATTTTGAAGCGGTCGCGCTATACTTGTTTGGCGTATACGGTAGAGGTCTGGTCTAAATCACTAGCTGTGTGGGTTCGAACCCTACTAGTTTCACTTGATCTAGAAGATTTTTTTATTTTGATATGAAAGTTGATAAAATGCTCTTTTTCTCTTCCTAAATAATTTTATAAAATGCAATAAAAATACTGTTCTAAATTTTTATATTTCATTTCATCTGGACTTTTATACTATTGACAATAAAACGTATTTAAATCAATCTTACCGGTAACATTAAAATTCGAAAGCGCCAGCTATGATTCTTTATAGAAAATTACGTTGACACGTGGATAAGTAGAGTTATAAATATTACAAAACTTTCAATACTTTCTCCAATGTTATTGTGGTAGAGTGAGTTGATACTAGTACACGTACGATTAGAGTTCATGGTTCGAGTGCTCATTTCATTTTTCTGTCTAATTTTTTTATGTTTTATCTTTTATCTATTATAATTTATTTTAAAGTTCTTATCTATACAGATAAACAAATGGTTTGTTTGTAATGTCAAAATAAAAACTAAAAAATTCCAAAAACGCAAAGTGAAGTGCCTGTTTGAAATCTCAAAATAAATTAAAAAAAAATCGGACCAGGAGATTCCGAAAATGCTATTTATAGAATTTTTGTCAGTCTGTCTGTGTGTCTGGATGTTCCGGATAATCTCGGACACAGCTGGATCGATTTTGACGTAATTTTAAATGGCAGATAGCTGATGTTATAAGAAGTACCTTAGGCTACGTTTTTAGGGTTCCGCCAAAAAAAATCCAAAAGCATATTTGTCTTTCTGTTTGTTATCCTTTTATGGACAGACTATTGAACCGATTTGGATGAAACTGGGTACATAATTATGTTATTTTAATATCGAGGGTGGCCAAGAACTACTTTTCATCCCGAAAAATGAGATAGTTTCCAATATGAAAATATATTTGGCCGAACGGGCCTAAATGATCAAACGGCTGAATGACACAAATGGTCGAATTGACCGAAACGACTGAAATGGCTGAAATGGCTGAAATGACTGAAATGGCTGAAATGGCCCTAATGACCGAACAGGCTGAAATGAATGAAATGGCTGAAATTGCCCAAATGGCCGAAATAGCTGAATCGACTGAAATGGCTGAAATGGCCGAAATGGCCTAAATGGCCAAAATGACGGAAATGGCCCAAATGGCTGAAATAGCTGAAATGGCTGAAATGGCCGAAATGACCAAAATGGCCGAAATGACCAAAATGGCCGAAATGGCCTAAATGGCTGAAATGGCCTAAATGGTTGAAATGACTGAAATGGCTGAAATGGCCGAAATTACCGAAATGGCTTAAATGGCCAAAATGACTGAAATGGCCCAAATGGCTGAAATGACCGAAATGGCTGAAATGACTAAAACGGCCGAAATGGCCTAAATGGCCTAAAAGGCCCAAATGGCCGAAATGACCGAAATGGCCTAAATGGCCAAAATGACTGAAATGGCTGAAATGGCCGAAATTACCGAAATGGCTTAAATGGCCAAAATGACTGAAATGGCCCAAATGGCTGAAATGACCGAAATGGCTGAAATGACTAAAACGGCCGAAATGGCCTAAATGGCCTAAAAGGCCCAAATGGCCGAAATGACCGAAATGGCCTAAATGGCCAAAATGACTGAAATGGCTGAAATGACCGAAGTGGCTGAAATGGCCCAAATGGCCGAAATGACCAAAATGGCCGAAATGGCTGAAATGGCCCAAATGGTTGAAATGACTGAAATGGCTGAAATGGCCTAAATGGCCAAAATTACTGCAATGGCCTAAATGGCCAAAAAGACTGAAATGGCCCAAATGGCTGAAATGACCGAAATGGCCCAAATGGCCCTAATGGCCGAAATGACCAAAATGGCCCAAATGACCGAAATGGCTGATATGGCTCAAATGGCCGAAATGACTGAAATAGCTGAAATGGCTGAAATGACTGAAATGGCCCAAATGTGTGAAATTACTGAAATGGCCCAAATGGGCGAAATGACTGAAATAGCTGAAATGGCTGAAATGGCCGAAATGACCAAAATGGCCGAAATGACCAAAATGGCCGAAATGGCCTAAATGGCTGAAATGGCCCAAATGGTTGAAATGACTGAAATGGCTGAAATGGCCGAAATTACCGAAATGGCCTAAATGGCCAAAATGACTGAAAAGGCCCAAATGGCTGAAATGACCGAAATGGCTGAAATGGCCCAAATGGCCGAAATGACTAAAATGGCCTAAATGGCCTAAAAGGCCCAAATGGCCGAAATGACCGAAATGGCCTAAATGGCCCAAATGGCTGAACTGACCGAAATGGCCCAAATGGCCGAAATGGCCTAAATGGCCAAAATGACTGAAATGGCCCAAATGGCTGAAATGACCGAAATGGCTGAAATGAATGAAATGGTTGAAACTGCCCAAATGGCCGATATAGCTGAATTGACTGAAATGGCTAAAATGGCCGAAATGGTTCAAATGGCCCAAATGACCGAAATGGCCCAAATGGGTGAAATTACTGAAATGGCCCAAATGGCCAAAATGACTGAAATGCCCCAAATGGCCGAAATGGCTGAAATGACCAAAATGGCCGAAATGGCTGAAATGGCCGAAATGACCAAAATGGCCGAAATGGCTAAAATGACTGAAATGACTGAAATGGCTGAAATGGCCCAAATGGCCGAAATGACCAAAATGGCCGAAATGGCCCAAATGGCCTAAATGGCCAAAATGACTGAAATGGCCCAAATGGCTGAAATGGCCGAAATGGCTGAAATGGCCCTAATGGACGAAATGACCAAAATGGCCGAAATGGCCCAAATGGCCTAAATGGCCAAAATGACTGAAATGGCCCAAATGGCTGAAATGGCCGAAATGGCTGAAATGGCCCTAATGGACGAAATGACCAAAATGGCCCAAATGGCTGAAATGGCCCAAATGGTTGAAATGACTGAAATGGCCGAAATTACCGAAATGGCCTAAATGGCCAAAATGACTGAAATGGCCTAAATGGCTGAAATGACCGAAATGGCTGAAATGGCCGAAATGACCAAAATGGCCCAAATGACCGAAATGACTGAAATGGCCCAAATCGCTCAAATGACCGAAATGGCTAAATGACTGAAATGCCCCAAATGGCCGAAATGGCTGAAATGACCAAAATGGCCGAAATGGCTGAAATGGCCGAAATGACCAAAATGGCCGAAATGGCTAAAATGACTGAAATGACTGAAATGGCTGAAATGGCCCAAATGGCCGAAATGACCAAAATGGCCGAAATGGCCCAAATGGCCTAAATGGCCAAAATGACTGAAATGGCCCAAATGGCTGAAATGGCCGAAATGGCTGAAATGGCCCTAATGGACGAAATGACCAAAATGGCCCAAATGGCTGAAATGGCCCAAATGGTTGAAATGAACGAAATGGCCGAAATTACCGAAATGGCCTAAATGGCCAAAATGACTGAAATGGCCTAAATGGCTGAAATGACCGAAATGGCTGAAATGGCCGAAATGACCAAAATGGCCCAAATGACCGAAATGACTGAAATGGCCCAAATCGCTCAAATGACCGAAATGGCTAAATGACTGAAATGGCCCAAATGGTTGAAATGACTGAAATGGCTGCAATGACCAAAATGGAAAATCACAAAAAACCTACCCCATTTTTTGGGATAACCCATAATAATTATACACACAATAATTATGAATTCCTTATCCATAAAATTCACTCGTTGTCTCAGTTATAGAAGTGACTCTGATGATAAATCGAAAGAACGAATCAAAGATATAGAAGATTTCTTCGTCCCATTAACAGGGGTAACTCAGTGCCAAAGTGCTGGGACCTCAGCATGAGTTCCAATTATGGAGGTTTCTCACTTATTCAGGTCCCACTTAGCCAAGGTTCACTGTGTTAATAATATGGTCGAAGGAGTCATTAAAACAGAACTGGTTCATGTAGGTATGAAATATAATTATTTATTATATATATTTTATCCGTGCAATTTCCAGAAACAATACAATTTCTTGCGGCCGGGCGGTCAGTCGTAAGAGGCGACAAAACAACCCAGAGCCAGGTGGTAGGGCATTTGCCCGACTGGATGCCTACCAACCCTGGTCTTCAGTATGTCACCATAACAACCTTGAGTTGTGTTCCTGCATTGGTGACCAGGTTCTAGTCTCATTTAAGAGACCAGCAGCGCATTGGTACCAGCTTTGGTGTTGCAAATGTCCATAGGCGATGGTAACCGCTTTCCATCCATTGGGCCGTCTGCCTGTCTGCTGGATTCCTGTAAAAAAAAGCAGAAAAAAAATCTTAAAAGAAACACCTACGCCTCTATCTTCCTGTCACCTTCTTTTGCTACATAACATCCTGATCGGAAAAGTTCTCTGACAATTACGGCCTAACCCCTAGTGCTAGCAAATTCATAAATTTTCGGCGACTTGGGATCTTTTACGAATCACTTCGTTGCGAATACGAGAATCAAAGGAACTCAACCTTTCCTTCCTTTTCCTTCCCTTCCTTTTATTCCTTTTTAAACATTGAAAAACATTCAGGCAACATTCAAACATAATGAATAATAATTTCAATTAGACATAAAGGAGTGTACACACGAGCCTTACAAGCGAAGTTGATAATTAAACAAGCTTAACTCGGTTCCGCGACTCACGTTGAAGATGTTCCTTCTGTTTGCCGAAAGTAACTTGTAAATATCAAGAGAGTGCTGAGGTGGGACTGTTAAAGTCTAACAGTATGGAGACAGCTTCATAAAATAATGTATTTATGTTTTAAGCTTAATTGCTCTGTGACAGGGTCATTCTTCGAGTGTTATGACCTGCCTGTATTCCTTACACCCTTCATACAATCTGGATGTTTTCAAGTCACGAGTGAATTGGTGGTTAGATAGTAGTGCTCAGTCTTAAATTGTAACATCACTTATGTATTAGGTGTGTTAGTAGTATATTAAGAAAATATAGTGATATTTTTTGAAATAAAATATTATGATAAAAAACATGTGCAAAAATTCATTTCTATTTAATTTTCAAATTTTATATATGAAATTCTGGAATTAATTCTATTTCAGTGAGTTATTTCCAATTATTAGTCCATGGACAGACATATCTTATTCCGCCACAAAAGCCGATTATGAATTTATGTTCATTGAGTTTTTTTATGTATTTTCAATATTTCTTACGTAAGTGCTATATAGTAGTAATTAATAATACATTTCAAAAAAATTTGAAATGTTTAATATTTTATTAGATAGATAGATAGATAGATAGATAACTCTTTATTGTACACCAATACAAACATGAACTTAAGACTAAATTAAATCTAGTTATGTACAAAGGGCAGTCTTATCGCTAAAAAGCGATCTCTTCCAGACAACCCCAGGAATGAATTAAGATGATAATGGCGATGGTGGTATACGTAACATATAGTACAAACTACTTACATTTTAATAATAAATACATAAATTATATATATATGTCGGAGGGAAGCTTTAATTGGACGTATCGTTGACTGGATGTATAACGCACAATATCATTTGTTTACATTTTAGTTACTTCTAAAATTCTTAATGTAATTTAATTTGATTTGCTGAATGTTTCTATAACTTAAAGATCGTTCTAACCTAATAAAAGTTATGAATATTGTAATTTAATAAACGACCAATCAGAGCAGAGCATATGGCGGAGCGGGGTCAGCGCCCTCTATACTTTGAGTAATATCTACTTGGGTAGACTGAGGAGTTTTTGTGACGCATTTGGTTGGTGGCTACAGGTCGAGTTGGACCTTTGAGAGTTTTAAAGAAAGTATTGAAGCTGAAAGTATGAGCGGGTGCCCTGAACCCGCTGCTCGGTCTAAACTATGTCATAATGTTGATCAAATCTAAATTAAAAGTGTATAAACCGTGGCTATTGTGTTTTATGCTCGCATTTTATCCTGATGACGCCCACTAAACCTGCAATAACTAAAGGAGATGTCGTGAGAACGAGGCCGTTCTGCGACATCAGAAGTGGGATCTCAGCCTGTGCCCACAATGAAAGCAATGACTGCGAAGCCTTGCCAGTATAAGAAGGCGTGCTGATGGATTGAAGGATGCCCACAGTGGAAGCAAAAGCATTTGAGGACGATTGACATGTCGGGGCCAACGGCGGCAATAGCGGCGACGTAGTGGTGACGTCCTGAATGTGCCTGTGGAGCGGCGGTGTGTCGGCCTATGCATGGTTTGGTCACCGTTGGGCCTACTGTGTGCCAGCAATGGTTCAAATTCACGTTAGTACAGCGAGTAGAAAGGCAGTTTTATGGATCGTGAAGTCTAATCTAAGGTAAAAATTACGTGCCTATTCTACTTGGCACAGGAGGTATGGTAATTTTTAATTATTATTTTAGTGCGAATTCTGAAAATGAAGAAAGTGAGATTTAAAAAAAATTATAGTTAATCGTTTGTGGTAGACAATTTTACTACCCTCATATTTAAGTGATATTTTTCGTGTACGATAAATTACGATATGGTTGACAAAAAAATGGAAAACGAACAAATTACGTAGGTAGTTTACTTTTTCATCATTATTTTTGGGAGTTTGTTACTTACAAGAAATTTGTGTTCGTTATAAACGATGTGCGTGTATTCATTGTGTTTTCAAATCTACCTTCCAAGAGTTTTTATAATGGGAAAATCGGGTCTAGTATTTTTAAATTATTTTACTTAGATTATGTATGGTAGAAAGTTGACTTTGACTTATTATTCCTATGCGATGTTTTCCTTGGTTTTCTGATTAAGATAACAAAACTTCTGTATGTTATAAACCATGTGCATGAAATTCATTGTATTTCAAGTTTACCTTCCAATAATTTTTATGTGAAAATCGGATCTAGTTTTTGAGTTATTTTAGATTATGTATGGTGGACAGTTTGTTTTGACATATTATTCCTATGCAATGTATTCCGCTGGTTTTATGATTAAGATTTTCTTTCCTGTAAAAGTAAGTTTGCAGGCGTTATATGAAAGACATTTTAGATTCAGATGATAATAATTTTACGAAAGTGTGGCTATGAAGAAGTTTGAAAGCCACTATAAGGTACTCAGGGGGTATTTACGTTAGTAGACACTTTGGTAAGTTGATTTTTTATTTAAGATTATTTTTGTGGTAGTTTCAAATTCGAATTAGGGTGAATACCCTAGTTATTGAACGCATTGTAAATTGGAAAATTATTTTGAGTTTGTTTGTTCCTCTATTATTATGAGTTTTCATAAGTTGTCGACCCTGGAGCCCGTAGAGTGAAAACCTTGGTTGCTCTGATTGCCTGCTCTAGTCACAAGGACTGGCATCCAAGCCACGCCCAGCGGGGGTTGGTTGAGAGTACATCACTCATTTAGATGTATTGGTTTGATTGACTGATTGAGAAGTGTTGTTAGCGGATTGGATGACTGATGCGTTCACACGGTTTTTGTTTGAAGTTAAAATAATGGAATTTTAATAATTATTAAACTTGGTAAATGCAGTTGACTATTATAATGGGTAGTTTTTAAATTTAGAGGTACATATAGAGTGAAAGATTTTAGTCTGATAGTTAAAATGATAAAGGTTTACAATGTTCGTGTTTCTTGAGTCTCTGGTTTATTTAACCTTTGTAACAGGCGCGGTGGCCAGTGAAATAGAGGCGAGGTGGCCAGTAAAATAGAGGCGAGGTGGCCAGTGAAATAGAGGCGAGGTGGCCAGTGAAATAGAGGCGAGGTGGCCAGTGAAATAGAGGCGAGGTGGCCAGTGAAATAGAGGCGAGGTGGCCAGTGAAATAGAGGCGAGGTGGCCAGTGAAATAGAGGCGAGGTGGCCAGTGAAATAGAGGCGAGGTGGCCAGTGAAATAGAGGCGAGGTGGCCAGTGAAATAGGTGCGAGGTGGCCATTACAAAGTGAATGAGAGGCGAGGTAGCGATTGAAAAGTGGTATCGATAGAATGAGAAGCTGGGTATTATTTGGAGATATTTTTGTTTGATGTTTTGATTTGTGTTTTGACATTTGACTAAAAATACGAGCTACGTATTATACTACGCTACGTATATACGCTGCGACGAGGTGGCAGTTTGGATACTGCTGACTTGATTTGGTGTGTAGTCTGGAGTCTGTTAGGACTCGGATCTCAGAAAAAAATCCAGAATGAAGTTGTTGCGCAGAAGATAAAATGTACACGATGTCAGGAGTGGCCGAACTATAATATCTCATTCTTTTTGCAGATAATCCATAATGGGCGGCCTATTACACGAGGGCGTGTAATACGTCAGGAAGGCCGTGTCGGAGGGAAGCTTTAATTGGACGTATCGTTGACTGGATGTATAACGCACAATATCATTTGTTTACATTTTAGTTACTTCTAAAATTCTTAATGTAATTTAATTTGATTTGCTGAATGTTTCTATAACTTAAAGATCGTTCTAACCTAATAAAAGTTATGAATATTGTAATTTAATAAACGACCAATCAGAGCAGAGCATATGGCGGAGCGGGGTCAGCGCCCTCTATACTTTGAGTAATATCTACTTGGGTAGACTGAGGAGTTTTTGTGACGCATTTGGTTGGTGGCTACAGGTCGAGTTGGACCTTTGAGAGTTTTAAAGAAAGTATTGAAGCTGAAAGTATGAGCGGGTGCCCTGAACCCGCTGCTCGGTCTAAACTATGTCATAATGTTGATCAAATCTAAATTAAAAGTGTATAAACCGTGGCTATTGTGTTTTATGCTCGCATTTTATCCTGATGACGCCCACTAAACCTGCAATAACTAAAGGAGATGTCGTGAGAACGAGGCCGTTCTGCGACATATATATTAATTTGGTATGAAAACAAAAATTGTGATTAACTACCTATAAAATAATATCCTGTGTAACATATTAATTCGCGTGAAGCCGTAAACCACTGCTAAAAAGCTAGTCTACACTTTAAATTCTTTTTCGGCTAATTAGTAACAAAGAGAGAATATAGTAATACTTTTATTATACTATTTAACAAGAATCCTTTTCCATAATTTCATAACATCGACACAGCCGCTTAATTTGAATATCCAGCACAACGGAGTGTTTAATAAAACATCCACTTTGATTTACATCCGCCAAAATCCCTACCTTTCCCGCTTTATTTAGTGTAAACACGCCCTTAAGCCGAGGTTCCATTATTAGCGGTTTATCCTTAAAGAAATAACATAATCATGGCGTTGAAAGCAATTCGAAATGTTAATTTGAGACTGGTTTCTTGACTTGTTTTTTTTTAAATTCATTATACAGCCGTGATTTTTAAAAGGTTTTTTGGGTTTGATGGTTAAGGCTCACGCGTCTCGTTCTGACAATGTGGATTGGAATCCTTGCTAGTTTCATACACAACTTTGCTAGTTTTTCTGTATTAACGTGTCTGTTAGCGACGCAATATAGTGTTACGAGTTGCAGGACTTGAATTAAAATGCCGTTGGAATTATTATAGAATTTATAAGAACTATACAAACACGTATAACACAGGTACAAATATAATTGTACACCACCAGTCCAAACGTATTGCACGATTCAATTACACGCGCAAAGTCCGTCACTAACGTCTTGCTTCGCTTGTGGCTATCGCTAGACTGCCCATCCCTCTCTTGGGGCATTGCTTTATACTGTATAAATACAATATATCTGCTCGGCCGCGTGGACTGAATTTCTTAGAATCAAAACGGGCTAATGACTACCATAACAGATTACAATATACATATACAATGGCTTGTTTTTCTAATTAATTTTTTTAAACACAAAGTAAACAAAAGAAGTCCAAATGCCGAAAAGGTAATAAAATGTGTTTCTACAGGGCAGCAGGTGTGACTTTCTCTTTGTCGGCACCTCGGTCGTAACACTAACATTATTCCAGGGGAAGCAAGGGAATAAGCGTTACGTATAATTTGACGCTATTCGCTAGCATATGAGCCGCGACTTCTTCCCGCTACCTCTGCGCTTCGAATTTTACTCGTGATTACGTCATTTAAATTCCCGTTGTTTAATTTTTGAAGTTAAAGACGTTGTATTGTTTTATTTATTAGCATATTTACAATTAAATATGGTAAGAGTTACGTGTCTTTGATTTGGCAACGTCTGAACGTCTTATGCCCAGTTCCTGTATCTTACTAACCGATCATTTGCCTTACTACTACAATTTTAAAATCTGCCACAAGCCTACACAAAAATTCTACCAATGGTAAGGAACCCGAATAATAGCCGCTCTATATCTTACTATTCGTTCGCTTCCTTTACTATTTGTTGAATTTTGACATTCAATAACCCGTGCATTGTAAATCTATATATTAATACGTGAAGCAAAAACACAGGAAAAATTTGTACCCATTTTTACGAAAATTGCGCCGACGGAGGAGTATGAAATTTCGCACACTTCTCTAGTTAGAGAAGAAGTGAAGTATGCAATTTTTTTATATACTGCAAAAAAACATTAAACACACTACCATGTATTTGATACACACATAAATTTAATGCACATACTTAAATTACTTGATTAATTTAATACATACAAACATATTTATAAGATTTTCTAGTGCAAGAATTAGGCATAATTATTTAAGAATAAGAAGTATTTTCCGAGTGCGTTCTTAAATGTAGGCAATGTTTTGGCCTCTCTGACAGTAATAGGCAGCGCATTCCATAGTTTGACAGCCTGCACAGTAAAAGAGTTATCATAAAAGGATGAAGTGTGTGCAGGTGTATGTGAGAATGTGAGTATTCCGGCTATAGTGAGCTTTCACGAAATTCAGAATCATGGTTATATTTTCGAAAGCCAAATATGAACCTAATGCATTTTTTTAATATTTATACGATATCTTTTCTTCTCTCTCTATATCTTGACAGTTTTCAATAATAACTAAGATTTCTGGTCTGCTGGCCAATAGGCGAAAGTCAGGCGGTCCAATTCGCATCACCGTTTTACGGAAAACAGCCTTTTGTCTGGCATCGGTATAAGAAAAGGCCATAAAGGCAACAAGCAATAAAGGTGAGACATTGATCGCACTGAAAAGCAAAATGCAGCCTGTAAACGGATGAATCGACGACCATTATTGGTCCAATATGTCTCTTTTATTAAGTTTAAAAGCAGCCAAAGTTAAACATCATGCTTTTGAGGTTTAAAGGGACTAACAAAACGGTTTCAGTACCTTGTCTTGATTATCTATACAAACAAATAAAATTGTAGTGTTCATTTGTAATGTGAAAATAACACCTTTTTACCTTTTACTTTTTACTTTTAAAGGTAGACCAAAAAAAATGGATTGTGTGAAGGATGATATGATGATTTCTAGTGTGACAGAAGATATCCGAGTAGGTATGTCAGAATAGAGGAGTGCGGAAGGAAAATTCATATTGTGCCGACCCCAATTAATTGGGCTATGGTGAAAGAAAAGAGAGATATAAAATAGAGAGAGATATATATAAAATACCACTCTCTTTCCATCTTATTACCCGCTATCATTAAGAAGAATAAGTACCAGGCGGACATAGCTTGACAGGAGCTAACTTCGTATCGCGTTAACTACTGAAAGATGGTAATGGAACGCGCTCACCTTTACATCTATCTCGTTTACTCTTTACACAACTCTATAGTACTATCCCGCTCTAAGCCGCTGTCACAGCCAAACTAGACGCTGACAAGAAATTAATTAGGGGAGGCTCGGCAAAATAATGGCAGTCTCGTGATTTTTAAATGAAATTTATTTTCTCCACTTCATTTCTTTCAGGGACGACATGACACTTCGGAAATTATTAGACTTAAGGCGGGCTTCCGTTTCCTGTGGTGTGGTTTCATTTTTACCTTGTAACACGATGTTTTTTTTAATTTGTTTTGATTCTTGGGTCGCCTGTTTGCGATTTCAATTAAATGAGATTTTATTTTCATATAACTACGCTTGCATAATTATAACAGTTTGTAAATAGCCTGTTGGTACTTTATAATATTTTCAGTAAGAACAAGAGTAATAATTATATATTTTTTTAAATTTAATTCAATTTATTTTCAACAAGTTTTTACAATCAGTTAACAATGGCACCCACACTAGAAAATAAAATACTGCGTTGTAGGTGCTAAGATGCGTTTCACAGAAAATTTTATCATTGACCTCGGTTTGTATGTACGTCACTTGCATGTTTAGAAAATACATAAATGCATAATAAGGATAAAATAAGTTAATAATACTCAATATTCATTACAAATACATAACATAAAGATAATCATTAAAACATAACATTTCTAGTATGTAGATAAGGTGGTTATAATTATATGTATGTGCATATATATTACTCATATACACACATACGTATTATATATACATACACACACATGTATATATAGTATAGGTACTGGTTTTATGGAATACTTGTTTTAATGAAATCATAGGATGTTTTTTAAAAAGTAATGGCAGTTAAACGCTGATTTATCATTGGGGAAGGTCGAAGTGGAAACTCATTAAACTGTGATAAGTTGATTGCGCAGTTAACGTGTATCAGTAAGTTAAATATTTATTCTGACGGGAATATTTTTAGCTGATGGTTACTATTTTTATATTACAAAATTGTAAAGTGTAGACTTTTGTAATTTTATTTGTGTGTTTGTTTGTATGCTTGTTAATGATTGGCGTTAAAACTTTCCGATTGCGATGAGATTTTCGTTGATCGATAACAAATTCTTGGACTTAAAATCTGCGGTACTTTGTATTCTGGAAATCTGTAAACATGTGGATGGTAGTGCATGTATTTTTTTTATTGCAGGAGTTCAGCAGACAGGCAGACGGCCCACTTAATGGAAAGCGGTTACCATCGCCTATGGACATTTGCAACACCAAAGGTGCTACGAATGCGCTGCTACTATCTAAGGGAGACTGGAACCTGGTCATTAATGCCGGAACACAACTCAAGATTGTTATGGCGACATACTTTAGACCAGGTGTGGTAGCCATCCAGTCGGGCAAATGCCCTACCACCTGGCTGTGGGTTGTTTTGTCGCCTCTTACGACAGGCCGCCTGGCCGCAGGAAATTGTATTCTTTCCCCGTTCGTGCACGGATAATATGTGTGTGCATGTGTGTTCGAATTTAAACATTATACACTAAGGACATGTGCCTTGAAATGGAATTTATCGTACAAACAATACACTTGTTTTACTGTTTTTATTTCAGCTATGAATAATTAAATTGCCTAAACACATTATGTACACGAACAAATCTGTTACGAACTTCAATCATAGTGTAATGCTTCAAAGTCACGAAAACATATGTCAGGCGATATAATAATTGGAATGCTATGGTTATTATACCCATAATAGACAAGTGCTATTGTTTCAGTAAATTGATGTAACAGTTTGATAAAAGTCGCTCTGTAAAGCCGATACCAAATTAAATCATTCTGTTTGTAGTATGTAAGAAACCATGCCAGTACGAGTCAAGATTCATTCGAGTGACAAATGATCCGTAGTCTCTAAAATTCGCAAATCAATCTCGGTCAAATGGAGATTGATTCAGTATTCAGCCGAGATGGTTAACGGACTAACAAAATTGTCAAAAGTTATGATTCCAATACGATTCGTTTGCCAATTTGAGTTAATATTCAATTAAATTGAATGACTTAATTTTATATTTACACGGATCAATTCGGTTGCTTCAGTTAAATTGAAAGACAGAAATTAACCGTCTAATATCGGCTTTAGTCTGGTCATTCCTGTGTTTCAATTTGGTTGAATCAACCAAAGTTATCCGTATGGACATAAATTTGAATCATTCAATGTCATTGAACACCGACGTATTCTTTTGGTTATGTGCTTTTCAACAAATTGGTTCAAATCATCAAATTGATTCAGTTCGCTCGTATTAGCATTAAATTCTTTATTACTCCAGTTCTATCTGTGTATAGGATTTAAAGGCATGACGTTAGAACGTATTTTTCGTAATCGGGTCCATAATGATTTTCTCCACACACCAAAACGTGGAAGCTTCAAAGCGAAGAAGAAAAATTCCTTTACTCATCGTTTGAAGCAAAATTCTAAACGATATTTGAAATTATGTCTTGAAACATCATCTATTCATGGACTGAACCACCTGGTAGCTGCTGGAAGACATCCTTTGGAAGTGTAAGTGTTTTGTTTAATAATAGACGATTTTAAAGCTAGGCAATGTATGCACCAAGAAGAGTGTTGAGCCACGTTTCATCCACCAATTTATTGATGTATAATTTAGCACAATTAAAGGCTATGACTAATACATGAACGCGATACTATGCAAATACTTTGATTAGGAATTTGTCTAAATCAACAGAAATAATAAAATATTTAATCATGATTAAAATATTAGTGCGCGCATCAATCGTTTGTCAGCCTTGCAATAAGAAGAAGTATATATATTATTCAATTACACGAAAAGTAAATAATATTACTCAAAATTATTTATTTTTTGTATCTTTATTATTTGGTTCAAACCTATTGCAAGTACCTACGCATTTTTGTTTCCTCTAGTAAATAAAGTACTATCTATATATTTTAATATGTTTTTTTAGATTTTTTTATTCACTTTTATAAATTGAGCTAATAGTTTTAACGAGAATCTCGAACAAACAGACAAGAAAAAAAAAACACCGTGTTCTCCATTGCTTATATAGTCTATTCCAGTTTGTTTTTTGTTAATAGCTTCAATATACAGACACGGGAAGTTTAGAATTTTATAATATTATAGATAGATTATTAATTAGTTTCCTAAATTCTTTCCAGCATTCTTTGGCTTATTATAGTAGGCCTTTCAGTGTTTGGGTCTTTCTATCTATCCCAGACCACGTGGAGTCGATATCAGTCATCGCCTACGGTTATCTCAATGGACAGGGATATGTTTGCTTGGAACACTACGTTCCCCTGTGTTACTATTTGTCCTGAGAAGAAGTTGGATAAGGTCAAGTTAGAGGCATATTTACGGTATGATTTTTATACTATTATCCCCGCAAATTGCTGCCATTTTGGTGACGTAACCGTAGCCGAACACTCAGTACTGTTAGCATCACTGGCCGGCGAGTACGCGTACATATCGAGTTACGGATGACGTCACGGGAATGTTAATTTGACAAGGTTTCAGCGCATTATGAATTTGCGGGGATAATACCTACCTTCCTGCGGCTGGGCGACCTGTCGTAAAGAATTTATTTTATTGTTCTAGCAATTCCCCAGAAACCAACAAAACCGAACTTGAAGAGTTTATTCGGGCTATTGCAAGCGCCACTTATGATAATTTTAAAGATATACCAGATTATGATAAGATACCTCCCGAAGATTATGTGGACCTGATGCTTAATCTATCAGCTGTGTTTGCTCCAACCCTTACAGTCGGGGTAACTGGTGTCATCATGCAAATCGTACCAACAATTACAGAGATGGGTTTATGCTACGCTGTGAATTGTAAAGCTGCTGTATATAATTCACCATGGTAAGCTGCCTCGTCAAATAGTGTCTTTGTATATAGTTGTATCAGCGAGAGATTGAGCTTAAATGATTCTTCAAATGGCAGAGAATAATATTGACTGTCGAGTGTTGATGTGAACTGAAGTGAACTAATTTGTATAGGAAATGGTAACCTTAAGTACAAATATTAACAAGTCGTACAGCTAGTACAATATGTAGCACAGTGCGTGAGCGGGGCGGATGGTTCGCGAGCGAGATAGAGCAACTGCTAATATGTGCGCTCACGCGCTGGATTACGTACTATAATTATAGTATTTGTACTACAAATTCTTTTTTGAACTTAATAACTATCTGTTGGTTGTATATAAAAACTTGTATTATTAATATTTAATTTATAGTTGTATTTAATTGAATTTTGGTTATTAAGATTTATGTTATTGTAGAATTCATTGAAAGCTTTCGCAATGTCATTAGGTTTCGTTATTAAAATATGGTCATTATTATTATTTATTATTTTTACTTTTTACTCGCGGGCATATCCTAATTTGTAATAAGATAAGTAATTTATAAATCTCTTTTTTTTTATACGGCCTCTGTGGTTGAGCGGGCTAAGCCTGTGCCGGCCTACCTCACTGCAACGCTGGAAGCTCCGGGTTCGATTTCTGGTACAGTAAATTTCGGAAACGTATTTTCTCCGTTATTTACTATGGTCTGGGTTTTGGGATCGGTCCCAGAGTAGTTTGTTGTATATTACCCATAACACAAGCGTAACTTTCTTAATTTGGGGATACACAATATGTGCGTTTGTCTGCCGATTATTATTTAAAAAGATAAAATCTTTATTCTATTAAAACTTGAATTGGGACCTAATTTCAGGTATCGAAAAGCAAATAAATGGAAGCCTATAAAGCATAATAGAACTTTATATATACATCCATTAGATGGAGAGGTGTTTGCTCAAGTTGTTAATTTATCAACGGGATATTCTGTGAGTGAGGATTCTTCTAATTTATTTTAAGAATTTCAACCGAGATTTTTCTAACCAATATGGGCCTTACTTATAATCGTTTCTTAAATTTAAAGAAACTGCTTAGCAACTGATTAGTGAAAATCTTATCCATAAACTCCTCTTTAGTCGATATTTTGGGTACAACCTACGTTAATCATTCAATTTTGGTTTATCTGTGCTCCTCTTAGGTACACAACAGGTAATACACGTTTATAAGTGAAAAAAAAGATATTCATTGATTAGGGTGTGATTCTGATTCTCTTACGTAAGAGATGCCTAACCGTGCCTTAGAGATTATTATAAGTAAGGCCGTATGAATAAAGTTGTCGTTAGCTACAATATACAGAATGAAATCAAATTGAAATCCAAACTATGCGAAATAGCAAAAGACACTCAAAGGAGTAGCGAGACCGATTTTGATGAAAACTAAAGCGGTATCATTAGATTTTTGTAAAATCAATTAATTTTTTTAAGAATCAAATTGGCTGATTTAAACAAAATAAACACAAATAAAACATTTTGTTAATAAACAACTCTTTCCCTTAGTTTGTCATTTGATATGTCTTAACAAAAAATAATTCTTGTAAGCTTCACTATGGTTTGTTATAATAATACAGAATGTGTTTATTTTTTCCATATTTCGCATAGGTTAGGATTTCGCCCTGAGGGTCCACTTGAAAAAAATCACTTTGTATATATAATAATATAAAACAAGAATAAAGACAAAAATATAATTTTTTAGGTGTTTATAAATAATTTAAAGAATATTTGAAATACTTCCTCAGGATTACTTGAACGTATAATATATAGCTTTCCTTTCTTTTTAACCGGTCAATTGTGAACCGATTATGATTTTTTTACCAGTTTTACCAGTACTCGTAAATTAACTGACTTTTTTCTACAACATCTTGAAGTCGGTGCCAAGTAAAACATAAACGAATAACAATAAATTTACAAAATATACCTAGTTATTTTAATAGGCTAAATTCGATTTTGTTTTTATAAAAAAAAAATATAGGTGTTTCTTCACGAGCCCCAAGAAGTTCCAGACTTAGTCAGCAGGCATTACTATTCGACAGAAGGGTTTTATATGAAGCTATATGTAACTGCTGTCACCGTATATACCGCGCCAGATGCCACTAAGTAGGTTTAATAATTAATCATATTTGTTATTCATAATGATAGACTAATGATATCCAAGTAAGATAGCTAATTACCGTTTAAATGGATGTAAATGGCATTGCATACCTATACATTTTTCCATAATAATGACAACCACACTAGACTTATGGTCGCTTGGTTGTTTAATATGCTTTTGATTTATCTTATACATCAGTACTTACCTAAGTATATCTATAATAAGTTGACATTAGAAAATGTAATCCTATTAAAATTAATAGGATTAAGTTATTTGAGTACTTGGTAAACATGACATTATATTCAATTGAAGATTTTTTTTTACAATAACATTTAGGATACATTTAAATTAAATGTAGTAATGTAGAATGAGTGACATATATAAAATATAAATAATTTACTGTTGTAATAGTAATAAATAAATGACTACGATAATAATGATAACTTTAATTATATAACTATGACGAATGCAAATAAATATACACAGTGTAATCTTCCATTTAATAATTATTTAAGTCACTAAATAATGTAGTCGGATTATATTGGGGATTGTTCACAAAAAATTACCCTCTGATTTTATATTTTTATTACGTAAAATAGGGTATTTTAAGATACTAATTTGAATATTTTTATTTTTTAAGCGTTAGTTTTTTTATAATTCGATTTTAAAGTTATTTCTCCGATGACGTCATAAGGCACAAGTTTACATTGATTTCTTTGCCTAGAAAACAAAAATAATAAAAGCAAGTTTTATCTATATCTAATCATAGTAATCTGTGCTACTTATTTAAATATTACTGTCATTACTCATTACGTATCGTGATCATTTTAGTGTATTTTGTCGCTAGGCTTATAATTTTTCGTGTTCAACCATTATTATTTTCTATAGTTATCGTTAAATTTTTTAAAGTGGTCTTTAGGGAAAATCCATGTTACATAACTTAAATCAAATAATGTACAGCTAGATTTTTTTTTACACCTGAAGCAGGCAAACAGGCAGACGGCCCACCTGAATGGTTTTAGTAAGGTCAAATAAAGGTCAAACACATTTCTTACAAAATACAAGAAGATCGTACGTTTTTTGGAATTTTAACTAGACAGAAATGATTAGGGGCACTACTCCTCGAAATGGTTTTTGAAATAGCTAAATTGAAAAAAAGTGAACAATCCCCATTGTATAGGGTAGTCTGGAGGAGATCGCCTCTGGCGACAAGACCGCCCATTGTACTATAATTTTATGTGCAATAAGGTTATTCATTCATTCATATATCATATAGCTTACAGATTTATGCAATAATTTTAACAGTATTTATACTTTCAGGCTGAGTATAGGCCAACGTCGCTGCCGATTCCCTCACGAGAACAATTTGAAGCATAACTCTATCTATACCTATGCAATGTGCAGGATGGAGTGTCGTATCAAGCTATGTCTCAAGTACTGCAAATGCATACCTCATTTTTACAGAAATATTGGTAAACTATTCAGTTTATGTATTGCTGTGATTACGGAGAAAATGTGTATTGTAATTGTCGGGTTGAAATTAAATAATTCATTAGGTTTTTTCATCGCCAAAAGCTGACACACAGGCAGGCTGCCCACTAGGCAGATGGAAAGTGATCACCGCTGCCAACGTATGTTTGCAATACCCCGGGTGTAGTTAACGCATTGCTGGCCTCGAAGAATTTGTATAAAGCTTTTCTAAAATAGTCCCATGTATCGCGCAGAGGGAAATCCACGGCGGGAAGCTTTCTCCAAGTCTTTATTGTACGGGGAATAAATGTTCTAGAGAACCATTGCTTAGTTAAGCGTGGTAGGTAGCTCAAGGAACTGAGGGCGAAGATTCCTCCGATGGCTAGCGGTGCAATGGTGAGAATGTGTAGCGTTGGAATTGAATTAAATAGTTCCTCCTCACCTCCACCTACTCAGTATAATACGCAGTTTCTACGTAGTCTAAGCGATTCTAATCCATCTATCCTTAGTATGGTATTGTTGACTATACAGACGGCGCGACGCTGTATGGAGTTAAGGAGGTCAGTCTGGTACAAGATATAAAATTAATTAAAGCTTTAAATTAATATACAGAAATGTGAATATAGTACGTATCTAGTGTGGAGGATAGCAAGGAATTTGTAATCCTACTAAAATTTATTGGTTAATGCACAATGTTAATATTTTGCTCATAACATTTTTGCAGGCGACGAAAAAATATGTGATACGAAAGGTTTGAAGTGTTTGGCTGAATACAAAGGTATGCATTGATTTAACAATATTTAATATTGCAAATTTATCATACTTTATAAGTTATTTCCTGGTTGAGTTCTTTGTTTTTTGAAGCTATATTTTTTGTAATTTTGTAATGAATTTTATTAAGGTTCACTCAAGTTCTACATTCCACTGAAACCATACTTGTTTACAAGAATAATGTATGTTTAAATCCTGAGTAGCTAATGGTTTACTTCCTATTAACATTCCAGTCGTCTATAATAAGCTTATATACTAAATTTCATGACACTCAATACACTCTTAGCGATTCAGGTTAGCGGTATCGAAAATAAACAACCGTACATCTCTTTCTCTTGCTGCTAACGGACTTGTAAAACCCCTATGCTTTAATCTTTGTCCCGTAATTCGACGCACTAAGTTCGCCAAGTTATACTTGGGAGCAGCAGTAACCAGTGAGCGTCAAGTAGTGAAAATGATTGCAGAAATCGTGTGTACATTGTATCAAGATGATCTTCTTTCTTTCTTGTCCAGGTTCGTTTTCATGTCAAGAAATAAACTGCTTGTACCTCGCACACTTTATTAACTTTACAGATCACTTCTTATTATATAAAAGTTATTTTTAATAAATCCAAAAGAAAAACGGTGCTCCTTTCCCTCTAGTCTTCAGATGAAAAAGCGTCCCCCCTTTTCACCTTCATCCTTCAAAATCAACTGGCATTTCGTAAGTCAAGTTAATGTCAAAAT
Source organism: Dendrolimus pini (assembly GCA_949752895.1). Lineage (NCBI taxonomy): Eukaryota > Metazoa > Arthropoda > Insecta > Lepidoptera > Lasiocampidae > Dendrolimus > Dendrolimus pini. The sequence continues at coordinate 975,090 of OX457132.1, read as the reverse complement.
CAACTGTCATTTTATATGTCAAGTGAAATGATATTCTGGGCGTAATAATTAACAGGTTAGATAAACCCGTATCAGATATTACTTTAGGGAGTTTTTACAATTATATTATCTTCAATATTTAACATAATATGCCGCAAACTGCGACATATATAATAGTAGTAAGGTATTAAAAAAAGTTCACTTGTATTTCAGAAAGCCTTTTTAGACTACAAGACACTGATGGTAAGAAAATTAATTGCGACTGCCTGCCCCTTTGTGACGACGTAAATTATGTGATACAGTCAAATGTACGTACTTTGCCTCCTTATGAACTATAGATAGATAAGTAACACTCTAATGTACACCATTAAAGAAAACTTACGAACTAGTATTATTCTAATCGTGTATAAAGGGCGGTCTTATCGCTAAAAAGCGATCTCTTCCAGACAACCCGTGGCAATAATATTGATGATTGGGAGTGGCGATGGTGGTATACATAATTATTGTACGATTAATTACATTTTAATAATAAATATATAACTATGCTATATATTATACAAATATACACATATACAGGATATAGTGATATATTGTGCTATAGCTTAGTAGTTAATGCACTCGCATTTAAAATGACACGGGTTAAAATAGTAGCATAGGCAGTTTTTCAACTAAATTGCGTATTGTTACAATTACCACGTGCTGATGGCGAAGGAAACATCGCGATGAAATATGCACATCGAGATAACTGATGTATCAAACCTGCCAAACCGCCTTCGATTAGTGTGGCTGGTATACCATCCGTTCCCCTGTAAAAAAGGCCTTGCGAGCTACAGGACTCGAATTAAAATAAATGCCGTTGGAATTACTATAGATTTATTAGAACTGTACAAACACGTATAAAATAAATACAAATAAAACTGGATGCAACCAGTTCACACTGCATGATACAATGCAATTTAACACGCGCAAAGTTCGTCACTATATCGCTAATCGAGAGTGCTACAAACGTCTTACCCGTATCGTAGTCGTCGGTTGACTGCCTCACCTCTCCGTTCGGGCTTTGTTTTATACTAAATTGTATAATACCGACAAAGGGGCATCCGTTCATACACATCTGGTAAGCTTCGACGCAATACAATAAAAACAAGGATTAATTCGTTCGACACTAATTACAGCCATAAAATAAGTACGATAACAATAGATGTAATTTAAAGTTTAAACACGAAGTAAATAAAAGAATTTGTTTTTACAAAATGCCAGATGTGCGGTCTTTGTCGGTATGTAACATTATTATAGGCACACATATAATATGTGTAACTAAGACACTAATATTTTTAATAGTAGCAAGCAGATGCGTATAATTTAGCTTATCTAAATCGTCTTTATCATTACTAACTACTCTAAGTATATGTTGTTGTGTGTTTATTTTTGTTTTAGAACAAAAATATTTAATTTCCAGGCTTTGCAGCCCTGGTTCATGGGCACGAACCTCCAGTGGGGTATGGTTACGTACCCTCGTATGAGGTTTCGTAGAGATATCATATTCGGTTTTACAGATGTCCTGGGTAAGTTTTGATGTAATAATAAAATGACGTTTTAACAGTTATATATGTGGCAAATACCCAGTTATTATTCGTTTTTCTTTTCAGTTTCTGTTGGTGGAATGGCCGGACTCTTTCTCGGCTGCAGTGTTCTCAGTTTCATGGAGATAATTTACTTTCTAACCTTAAGACTTGTCTGTTATGCACGTGCTCATCAATAAACTAGAAGAATTATGTTTTTAATATTGTCTTAAGTTTGCGCGACTAGTATATGTAATAAAACTACGTTTTAACGGTTTTAAGTGCGGTAATTTATTTGATTTTTTAGAATATAATTTTGTTTTTGAAATCTTTAGAATTTTATCATAACGCATATCAAAAAAGAGAATCACCAATACGGTGGAGCTTAGCTTGAATAATAATCTTTGAATAGAAACTATTTAATTTACTGAAACTTGATTTTTGAGATATAATCAGATTACAGCCGGTTACCGGTTACTTAAGAACTTTTCTTTTCGCTTTTATTCTAATTTTAACCTAAATCAAACGGTTTTTGGTAAAAAGAAATCGTCAGATACATTTGTATGTAGTTTAGTGAACCGGTTTTTGCTGAAGACCTTCAAAACCCAGCCAGATGCTACACCAAATTTCAGTTGCATATAAACACAGGTTTATATTTTTTTAAAACCTTGTCATATAGAGAAAGTAACTTTCGCGGAATAAACCGGATATTGCAGTTTTACATAATATTCTTTTTAATGTTTCCATTTCGAATGAAATAGTCGACTAAAAACGGTTATAACCAATTATAAACGGTTAAATTTAAACATATCGGTTTTAGTCGACTATTTCGTTTGGAGTGTAAATTTATAAACGCGTTATGTAAACCTGCATTATCCGGTGCATTTCACTAGAAGAGAAAGTATCATTCTACTCTCAACATGTACGTGTGCGATAAAAACCGTTCAAAACCGGTTTATTCAACAAAACCAGTTACCGCCACAATTAGCGAATAACATAAGGATATTTTTTAAATAAAAATGCATCAGTTGCTTTGACTTGTGTAATGGCAGAGTGCAAAAAGAATGAACGTACTACGTAAAACGTGTGGAGCAATAAATGTTGTTCCCACGATTTTTTTAGTATATTTTTTGTAGGCGACAACTTATTTGATGAACTTAAGTTACCAACCGATTGATTAAGGTTAAAGTTAAAACAAAAAAGAAAAGATCCTATGTAATTAGGTTATAACCGGTTCTACTTTTTTACCGGTTCCGAAACCGGTCTTGATAATAATAAGCCACAAACGTCCCATATGCTACGAAACACCCAAAATAATTAACACATATTTAACAATGACTCCAAGATTAACCCATCTTAATTACCCTACATGTGGGTAACCCTTCAGGTAAAATTAAGGTAAGGGTAATTTGGTACGTGAGGTTTAACATATCATAAATACAGGTTGGAGCACTTCGCTTAAAGGGTGGTTGGGTCAATTAACTATTTCATTAATTGAAGGGGATAAGGGCAATTGTCATTTACCTGAAATTCAGGGTCCCGGGTCTGCAACTCAATTTGGCAATCGAAACCAATTGAAATCTTATCTTTTTACGGTTTTGGTAGTCTGTAAACCATCTCGGCTCAATATTGCATCAATCTTGATTTTACCGAGACTGATTTAATATGAATTTCAGTCATGGTTTATTTTTGTGAAGGTCGAAATGAGCCTTTGAAAGCATATAAAATTATTTTCTTTAGTTTTATCTACCTTTAATATATAACTAGTTTCATAATCAACCATACGCAATACCTGAGGTATATAGTAAAGCAAAACACCCCATCAATTGTTTCACCTTAAGCCATTTGTGAAGCCAGCCGCGTGTGTGAGATAAGACAAAGAGAGTCGCGAGTGGAGCGTGGAGGCGACACTTGTTCAGCACAGCCACTTAATTCCCGCAATTAAAATCTTAACATGCAGGATTAATAAACAGCTACCTATTAGTGGTGGGAATAAATAAAAATAGAATTTATCGATAATGTTGATACTTTTGATATATACCAACTATTATCGATTGGTCACACGCCTCAATACGTGTGCGCCTAATACATTATGTTGGCATCAGTGCAGGACCTTGTAACTACATTTTTGGTGAAAACATCTTAAAAAAATATAATTACACAATCTTACACTAACGCCGATGTTATTGGATTAAAAACAGTTTTAATAATAAAAATAAGTTATTCTTAGTATGTTTAATTACTGTCGCATACTACTCATATTTTTACTGTTAACGAATTAATTCATCAACTTTGAAGCAAGTTCGAATTAATAAAAAAGATATTATATTGTTACATACCGACAAAGAAATGCGCATCTGGTTTATTAAGAACCTTAAGAAAGAATCTTTGGATTTCTTTTGTTTACTTTGTGTTTAAAATTTGCAATTAGACAATAGCCTATTGTTACTGTTTTCGTTCGCAGGAATAATTAGCCAGGTGTGCAGATTGCGGTTTCTCGGAAACCTCAGTCCACACAGTTCTCTGTTGTATTGTACAGTTTAGTAAAAAACGATGTCTGAACGGGGGGGGGAGGCAGTAAAGCGAGGATTACGAGCCGAGAAGACGTACATTACACGAGCGATATAGTGACCGACTTTGCGCGTGTTATTGAATCGTGCAGTTTGTACTAGTAGTGTCTATTTATATTTGTACCTCTGTTATACGAGTTTGTATAGTTCTTATAAATTATATAGTAATTCCAACGTCATAGATTTTGTTCATACTGTTTATCCCGATAGACATACAAATATTAACTATGATATTGAATAAGCATAATATAATTTTATGTTTATTAAGTTGGCTCATACGTATGACTTATATTCGATGTATTTTACTAGACTTAAAGTAATGTATTTTTTTGGATTTTATTTTTGAGATATAAACGATTTAAACCTAAACCTAAACTAAATATTAAATTACGGGGTATGTCTAAAATATCGATATGGTGTCACTTACCGCACGTCATTAGCAGAGAGGTAGGATGTCTTAAAATTAAATTACACCTCGACGCCCAACTCGCAAACTCCAAACAATAATCTTTAACAGTACCCCTCCAACAGCCTCCACCACGACACTCCGTCAATCCGTTGAACTAAGCCCTTTATGACGATGTGTCGACGTCTTGTGAGTTGAGATAAGTCGATAATGACTTTTATCGACAAGTGCTGGGACGCACTATTTTTATTGTTATTGTTTTGAATAATAAACCTTGTATATAATTATTTAAATTAAGTGTCAGTTTAAAATAATAATAGTTTTACTTAAGGCATGTATATTAACTTTGTCTTGTACAGTTTTATATCTGTGTTTATAGACCGGTACTTGAAATTTGTCAAGATAAATTAAAATACCATATTAGTTTTGCATTGTTCATGACTGACTGCGATGTTCATCTCGGGACTATAAATAATAAATTATATAAATAACTAGGATATGCCCGCGACTCGTCCACGCTTGACTTGAAATTCCCGCGGGATCCCCGGTACACAAAGCACTGCAGTATTTACAAAAATATGATATAATGGTTTATTACTAGAATATAAGAAATTGTATTCTCAATTCATTCCTGGGGTTGTCTGGAATAGATCGCTTTTTAGTGATAAGACCGCCCTTTGTGCATAATGAGACATAGTTTTAGTCTGTAAGTATTATTTTTTTGTATTGGTGCACAATAAAGAGTTATTGATTGAATGAGTAATAAAAATATTTCTCCAAGTTCTACGTATATTGTTGTAAAAATTCTTCACTCACAGGTCATTGAATACAGCAGTACATTTGAGTGTACACAGCATCTCTGAGTTGGCCCCCTTAATACCTGTATGGGAAATACGAAAAAAACCATAAAGCATCCTACCTACATCCATCATTTCTTTATCAGCAAAAAAGGCAATATCCACCTCTGGAAAAATGAGCAGGGCTCGCCCTTCAGACCTTTAAGACAACTATTTATCGGCATAGAGAATGTACCCATAAATCACGGGGTGTTTTTATATCTGGCAATCTTATAGGTGGGGTAAATAATGCCGCGGTGGTCGGTCGATGGGGTAAAACGATTTTATTGAGGGTAACTCTGAGTGACGTATTTTTAGTTTAAAACAACAGAGATACAGACACCATTTTATAATCATTTCTAATATCTATAATATTGTCCAAATATATTTGTATCTGTGTTATACGTGTTTTTATAGTTCTAATAAACAATATAGTAATTCTAAGGAAATTTAATTCGAGTCCCGCTAAACTCGTAACAATACTATATATAAAATAAATTTAAATAACTGCACACTATTGTAATTGTTAATCTAGATTATATACTCTCAATTTGAACGGCCATTGTTTCATATATTTTTTAGAATAAAACGCAACAAACAAAATTATGAGCCACTTGTAATCATTTACAACTACATTAGAAATTACACTAAATTATGTCGAGAATAGACAAAAATAAATTCACAAGAATTTCACTCAAACACAAAAATAATTGAGCGTCGTACACACTCGAGATAAACAACTAAAAAGTAAAATTATCCGACATAAAGATGTCGGCGAGCCTCTTACGATTTCACATAAATTCGTTCCGCAAAAAGCGTGCTCACATTTTGTCCAGTGGACAAACAATTTCCATTCGCGAGGCAGTATTATCGTCCCAATTAAGAAGCGATGAGTATGAGAGAGCTCGTTTTGTTTTGACTAAACGCAATGTCAATGATATTGATAAAGTTACGTCTACATGCAAAGTTTAACGTTATTTGTGGGGGTTGACATAAGTTGCGTGCTGCGTAGGGGTTCTTCAGTACCTGGGGTGCGGGGGAGCTGACCTCTATCGACAAAGTGAGATTGCCTCTCTTGGGGCACTCTCAAGCAGTGATGCGTAGGATTAGCGTGGGCGTAACTACGTTCTCAGTCTCACTCTCTTCCTACCCTAAGCACGGGGCACATGGGAGGCAGGGTTTTAGTGGAGTAGCGGCCTATGGGTTATATACCTTGGTGAGTCTTCACACAAGCCGACATTCGAATCTATTATCTTCGCTATCTTCAGAGGCTCTCATTGCTTTGGTCTAATCCCAGTAAAGGATCCGGTAGTGTACGAAACGTATTTCCAACTGCTAGAAAAATAAATAAATTATGGTGCGTTCTCTATTCCCATGATTCCATGTGTAATGGATACACTTGCCATGTTCATAGTTGGAGATATTTTTGTATTATTTACTTTGCTTTACATACCATGATCTTGGTTATCCATGATCTGCGCTGCCAGCGCTCTGTGAAACTGTGTATATAAGCTACTGTGCTGCCACCGCGCTACTGTCATTCCATTGCACTATCACTGTCAACCGAGCGTCAGCGGTTTAGAAGGCGAACAATTTTCTCATAAAACACCGAAATTCACTGAATAGCAGCGCGGCAAGGGCGCTGTGGCGGCGAAGTAGCGGCATATCGGCGCTGTCGTCTATACGAGCTCAACGTTTTTAGAACTGTTAAAACCTATGTTTAATCTATATCAAAGCACTGGCAAGTGTTTTGGAAAAGTATTTTAAAATAATCGTCTGACTTTTTATATCGATGGTTTTTTCTTCATTCCTTCTGTCATTGTGTTAGCAAATACATGGATTTTATTTGGCTAACCTATTTAATTGTTTTCTCTACCAAGTGAGCACTTTGTAAAATGCGATTGTGTGGGACACAGATCCCACAAGAACAAAATTATAACGCAACAATGTTAGAATTTTCCGACGTTGTACACTTATCTTTACTTGCGTGCGATTCGTAAGTCAGGTACGTAAATACGCTGTTAGCGTGTGACGCTGAGTGATCGTAATTCGCGATTTTTATGGCCCCACCTACGCACTCTCATAACAACATACGTTATAACATTATGACACTCTTTCGCCTTTGTTCCTTAATTCGATTTAAGACACGACATATTCTACTTCACTAATTAGATAAAATAATTGATTCAATGTGGCCACTTATTACTATAGATTAGACTAAGTAAAACTAAATTACTTGTTCACTAAACTCCTCTATGCTGAGGGTTATGACTACTTTGAAGTACTTTTCGGTGTCATCAAGTTTAAAGCTCCATTATACTTATATAATAAACTTTCGTGGTTTACTTCTCAGAGATCGACTGAATTGCGACAATGTGCTATGCAGCTTACGACGTCACGGCATAAGACGGTCGCTTTTAGGGGTAGTTTTCGCTATGCTGCGACAAAATGTTGGAACAATATTCCACCCCCTATTAAAAGCTTGCAAAATATACACGGGTTTAGAGCAAAATTGAAAAAATTTATATATGATCATCAAGTGAGTCAGGCGGATCTTGTACATGATACTAGTGCCATATAATGATGTTGGTTTCATGTGCAGGATCTGCCTGATCTACTTTAATGTTTCCATCTCTCGTTGTCTATATAACCATGATTATTCTCAGATTAAATATTTCCTATTTATTATATGCTGCATATTTGACACAAACCAACAGACTGACAGACAAAATATAAAATTGACATTGTTATAGTTTTTTAGTTTTTAAGTTTTATGTTCATTATTACATTATGTTCTTCTTTATAGATTCTCTTCTTAGCATTAGTTTTTATATCAGTTTTTATTTTTATTTTTGTACATATTAATGATGTAGTTTTTTTATATATATTTGTTTGCAATAATTCAATAGTCATATTGTTTTGTTTTTGTTTTGTTTTGTGTTTGTTTCGTTTTGTCTATCCGTGAGTCACTTGAACGGCCCTAACGGAAGACCAGCGCTGGTTGAGCCAACCAGCATTATGCTGAGTTAGGACCGATTCAGAACTTCATTTTAATTGTATTATCTTATTTATAAGTACGTATTGGTGTATATTATGTGGTTCTGAATAAATATTTTTCTTTCTTTCTTTCTTTCTTTCTTTTTGGACATCTCATCATCACAATAAAACTACGTTTTAACGGTTTTAAGCGCGGTAATTTATTTGATTTTTATTATTCCTTCCTTTCCTATTCCTTATTGCGTGTACCGGAACACAGACCACCTTGGTTGATGATTTATTTTTATTTTTCCTCTCACCCATTTTAATATTATATAAAATTATTAGAGCTAGGCATGTTTGCTGAAGACATTGTTGCGCCGCGTCTCCTTTTCAAGCCACAACATGTTCTAGGGCGGTGGTTAATTAGATTAGGCTTCCATAGAGTAAATAATAACCATAAACAAAATTAAAACTATATATACAATATAACGAACAAGTTGGTGGTAGGCTAAATAAAACTTTGACGATACTCATTGACACTTGACATCTTTGTTTTCCGTCATCACGGCTACTGAAAATTGGGCGAAACCTCGTAATTTTTTTTATTTTATTGCAGGAGTTTAGCAGACAGGATGATGGCCCACTTGATGGAAAGCGGTTACCATCGCCTATGGACATTTGCAACACCAAAGGTGCTACAAATGCGCTGCTGCTCTCTTAATGAAGACTGGAATCTGGTCACTAATATCGGAACACAATTCAAGGTTGCTATGGCGACATACTTTACACGAGGGGTGGTAGCCATCCAGTCAGGAAAATGCCCTATCACCTGGCTGTGGGTTGTTTTGTCGCCTCTTACGACAGGCCGCCCGGCCGCAGGAAATTGTATTCTTTCTCCGTTCCTGCACGGATGAAAAAAAAACAAATTATTCAAACCTCAAACCGTTAAAACGTAGTTTTATTATGTATACTAGTCGCCAAAACTAAAGAAAATATTATCTCATCATCATTTAAAATAGTGTCAAAAAGACTAATAGAAAAGATTCTAGAAACAAGTTTGCTAGTTGCAATGATTGTGCAAGTTGCACGTGTGAAAACTTACTTGGAAAATCCTTGGACTACGCGCCCTTTGCTCTTTAATATGCTTAGAAATCTGTCAGTAATGAGATACTAGTGTTGTGAACCTAAATTTATATCAGTTAATATATATTTATAGGAGATGGTATGAAGCTATAGTTGTAGTAATTACTCGTATAATAATGTCATAATTTAATACAAAATGTTATGTAACACGAAACAATAGCTATTTTAAGGCAGATGCTAATCTGTTGCAGTGGATAACAAGGCTAATTAGTGAATACGATACTGTTATATTGACTAAAGGTTTTGATGTCATTTGTGACCGGTATAAACAAGTTAGTTGGACATTTTAAATTACGAACATTTAATTGACGGTACTTTCAAGTAATTTATTGTATTTATTTAGTTTTGGTGCGTGAGGTGAGGCAGACACAGTTCTTCAGTTCAGCATTCGCCATACGCCACGGATCTTCAGTAAACTGAGTAATTCATACATTGTGTATTATTTAAAATGTGTACAATGGTGAGAGGATATGAAAACTTGACATAGTTAGTAAATAACTGGGAAGAACGGGGTGACTGTAAGAGGAGGTCACCGGGCTAGTTTGGGCCCATTTTTATGTCATCTTCAGTATATATCCAAATGCGTTGCTGTCAAATGAAATAGTTGAGGTATTCTTTCTTACGTTTCTGTGATTACGGTACATATATTGATTGATTTATTTTGCTGTTTTGAGGACGCTTACACAAGTCATCAAGTCCCTAAGACATAGGATATAAGTGTGAAGCTAGTTACAGTAATTGGTGCTCGCGTCTGAAGTGGACAGCTTCACTGTCAATGACGGGACTGGAAGTCATTTTTCGATAGCAGCTTACGTTATAAAGCGTTCTTATAAAGTTTGATAAAGAGACTGTTAAAATTCTTAAGAGGTGAGTTTGTGATACGGGATGTTGATATTTATTGACTAATATATATCTAAGAATCTTTATATGATATCTAAGAAAACTTTTTGAACTTAGAGCAACGCAAAATCACTGTAAATATAATTGCAGTCAATAGTCAGTAAAGTCCAAAGGAAAAGAGTAGGAAACTTATCTTAAAAATAAACCAGACTAATGTTAAAAATTGCTCCAACGTATGTAATAATTGAGCACAATTCGTATGAGACGCTTTATAGTAGGTTCTTTACATATTATGTAACTAAATAATTGTTAATACTGTATTGGACTCGTTAGAATTTCAATATGATATCAACTTTACTATATTTTAAATAAATCGTAAACGCAGGAAGCTGCAAGGATAAACATAATAAAAATGCACCAGTTGATGATGAGACGTGGCTTTGTGGCACTCTGTGTACATCTGAAAAATCTTTTTATTCACAGCTTAAGGATGGAAAGCGCAAATCTGGCGGTCAATTTCTGCGTTACAGGGACGTACTCAAGCACCACCTGTCGGCATGTGACATTCCAAGTGAGGACTGGGAAGATCTTGCTTTGCAAAGAAGGGAGTGGCGCAATTATATTGATAAGGCTGTTGCTGCCTTCGAAACGCAGCGAGTAGAACACTACGACAAGCAACGCCTTATCAAAAAGAACGGCCCTAAAATCTCTTACAACTACACGTACGACTTAACAGGACGGCTTGCGTTCCTTGCAGAAGAACTTTTAAAACCAAATTTGGATTCTCTAGCCACCTGCGCTCGCACAGCCGGACTTGACAAGGTTCGCCATTGACGGATACGTCAAGGAGGACTATATATACATCTGAAAATCTTTTCTATTGGAATTAATTATCATTTCAAACAAATTTAACGGGTTTAAGTGCTTTACATTCTTGAACATCGACATGTATAAAAACGAATCGTAGATATGTATATACGCGCATAAGTTGAGAACGACTTAATCAATTTTGATGAAATTTGTTTCGTCTGTTTGAATGGGTCCCCGGATGATTTAGATTCACAATTGGAACCGGTAGGTGGCGCTGAGATCGGATTCTAGAATCCTCCTAATCACCGGGGCTGATTTTGGTGTTTTTGTTTTTGTGCAATGAAACAAAGTCTTAGGAATTCAGAAAAAATGGCGATACGAAGTTCGCCGGGTCAGCTAGTTTAATATAAAATTAACCCACAATCTTGTAACACATTAAATGATATTTTCGTAATATAAAGCATATTTTGAAGAATAAAATTAAATATTAAAACATAAGCAACCTGTACATGCTTAAATAGGTAACACACTTGTAAAGTAAACGACATTGTCTCCTTCGTCATTGTTCGCGGTTATCCACAAGTTGGGGTGGAGTGAAAATCCCTCGTGTACCCCCCTAAGAACCAGTTTTGAAACATAGCTGACAGGAAACGGATACCATTGTTATGGTACCATTGTACGTTGACGACGTAAGAGGTGAAATTATAAGTGGTTAAATTTGTGAAGTTATTAATGATATAAGGGCGCTGGTTCGAATCGTGGTCGGAACGCATGTACAGTTTTCTGGCCTAATGTGCATATTGATACAATTACCACGTGCTAACAACAGTGAAGGAAATCATCGTGATGAAACCTGTACATCGAGATAACCGATGTGTCAAACCTGCCAAGCCGCCTTGGACATTCGTGGCGAGTATACTATCAGTTCCCCAATAGTGGGAAGCCCGAGTTATCGGCTACTATTATAATAATGATATACGTCCATCAAAGGGTCTTGGTGCCAACACTAATGTACGGCAGTGAATGTCGGGTGTGGCAGAAGAAGCATGAAAGTAGAATAAATGCAGTTGAAATGAGAGCTTTGAGAAGTTTAGTGAGGTAAGCATGAATTATATGATACGGAATAATGTAATAAGGCAACGTTGTGAATTGAAAGAAGATGTAATAACAAGACTTGAAAAAGGAATGTTGAGGTGGTTTGGGCATGTAGAGAGGTTGAATAAAAGCAGAATCACAAAACAAGTATATGACAGCAATGTGACTGGTAGAGTCGGTGCCGGTCGACCGAGATATACTCACCATGATCAAATTGAAGATATTTTGATTAAAGTTCATATAAAAAGAAGTTTTAACAAGCGTGTATGTGTGAAAAGATTAATGAAAGTTGATGAAGCGAAAAGTGTTTGTCAGGATCGTAGCAGGTGGAAATCCACCGTCTCTTTCTACCCCTACACCAATGGGAAACAGGCGTGACAATGTGTATGTATTTGAACATACATATAATTTGATGTATATGTATATATCAAAAACTTTTTATTATTAAAATTCTAAATTGTCAAACTTTGGAATATGCTGCCCCTTACTGTCAGAGAGGCCAAATCCTTACTAACATTTAGAACTTATGTATTATTGTATATATATGACTATTTTAGACTTGTGTCTAAGGTAGAGAACTCCTTAGAGAGAGTCGCTGAGTGGGGAAGACAAAACCTTGTCCAAGTCAATCCCACAAAGACACAGGTCTCGTACACAGGTGGCGTATTCTCAGCCAAGAAAACCCCATTCGTACATGCGCTTCAGTTCCAAGGAACACCCCTTACCACCTCGAAGAGTATTGGGATCCTTGGTGTCGACATTGCAAACGATGTACAGTTCAGGGGCCACCTTGAAGGCAAGGCAAAACTTGCCTCCAAGAAGCTGGGAGTGCTAAACCGGTCCAAGCAGTATTTCACTCCGCGGCAACGCCTTGTGCTTTACAAGGCCCAGGTGCGGCCGCATATGGAGTACTGCTCACACCTGTGGGCCGGGGCACCCGCTTACCAGCTAAATCCCCTGGACATAATTCAACGTCGAGACGTTCGCATTGTCGACGATCCCATACCCACAGACGGCTTAGATACGCTTGGCCTTCGGAGAGACTTCGCGTCTCTCTGCGTATTCTACATATAACGGAGAGTGTTCCGAGGAACTGTTCAGAATGGTGCCTTCGTCTTCTTTTTACCACCGCACCGCACGCCATCGGCTGGGCGTTCATCCCCACTTCCTTGAGCCGCTTCGCTCTTGTACGCAACGGTTCTCTAGAACGTTTCTCTTGCGCATCGTGGGGATTTGGAATGAGCTCCCAGCCGTGGTTTTCCCACAGCGCTACGACATGGGGTTTTTTAAAAAGGGTGTCATAAAATTTCTTCGAGGCCGGCAGCGCGTTGGTGTCACCTCTGGTGTTGCAAACGTCCATAGGCGACGGTAACCGCTTTCCATTAGGTGGGCCGTCTGCCTGTCTGCTGTACTCTAGCGATAAAAAAAAACAATGTATATAGGTATGTATGTATTTGTATAATTTATTTCTTAAATTAGTTTGAGTATTTTTGTATCTATTACTTTTTTCCTGCACTACCTATATCGCCTGATTCAAATTTCTTTCATTTAGGTTGCTTGGAAGGGATCGCTTTGAGCGATAAGGCCGCCTATTGTATTGCCTTAAAAACATTCTAAATATGGCCTTTTTTGTAATTATCTCTCTCACTCTATCTCGCTCTCTATCTAATTTTATAAATAACAACATGTAGCAATAAAAGTTTGGATGTTAGTGCAATATCGAAATCCAATTTTGGAAATTAGCGATCGCACCACCAAATACGGTTGAAGTGTTGATTGACAAAATGAAATAGCCGGTTAGTGGACGCACCGCATTAACGCAAAATGAACCGGTGGCCATTAACACCGCGTTTCGAAACGGACTTCTCATAATCACGCGATTTGTCCAATTAATTACAACCAGAATTGGTATGGGATGTTCGTATCAGTAGTGTCTCTAAAGTTATATTTTGTGTTTGTCCAAGCGTCGTTCCTGGAACTTATAGGTACGTTTCGGGTTCAATTTCTGGCCGGGCAAATTTCGTAAACGAACTTTACTACGGTCTGGATGTCTGGGATCAGACTTATAGTCGTATATTACTCATTATCGTGATATTTTTCCAATTAATTATAATTAGAACTGGTATTGGATATTCGTATCAGTCATGTATCTAAATTCTTTATTTTTTGTAAGTATGCAGTCTTTTTAGTTGAGAGGGTTGTTTTTTCCCGCCTAGCTAACTACAGTAGGGGTTCCGGGTTCAAATTTTCGAATAGTAAATTTTGTAAACTAACTTTTCTTGGTCTACTACGGTCTGGGTGTAGACAGCCAAACCTAGTATTTACTACGGTTACGTTACGTTATACGTTACTATACTATTACGATATTTAACGGAAAATTCGTTTACGAAACTTACCATGACACGAATCGAACCCGGGGCCTATGCGTTGGCAATCAAGTGCAAAACGCTGTCTATTAGAATATATTAAAGTCTAGAATTAAACATAAAATTTTGTCTATAACAAACTCTCCGATAGACCGAATCAAAATTTATACCAGCAAGACCGTAGGAAATTTATAAATATTTTTTTTATATCTCTGGACCTATATGTAGTATGTATGTGGCGCACCATAACGTAAAACACTTGTTTTAAATTGGTACAGCCACCGCAAATATCTGCCGCGTATCCGCATATCCGCGCGATATCCGCCACGGTCCACTGGCTGTGCACAAATAAACGCTTGATTTCATCAGCCGCTTTGCCACGCAATACTTTTGTGGGCGGAACTATCGAAAAACACGCATATCCGAATGAATCCGATGGATTGCGGATTAAAACGGATGAAGAGGTTAATGGAATGTGCACTTGCCTTTATGCTTAACCGGAGAAGAGGCAAAAAAAACATATTACAAATTAATGAGCGAAAATTTGTGGAGTTTTGTAAGTGTGTTATCATTATATTGTTACGAGCTGCGAGACTCGAATTAAGTTTGGACTTGCTGTGTTTGGTTATATTTGTACCTGTTTTATACGTGTTTGTACAGTTCTAATAAACTCTATAGTAATTCCAACGGCATTTTAATTCGAGTCCTGTGTAGCTTGTATGTAGACTATACCAGTTGCACATTTATAGCTCAAATGTCCGTCTGCCTGTCTACTAAACTCTTGGTAAACTTTGGTGGTAGGGCATTTGCCCGACTGGATGACTACTAGCCCTGGTCTAAACTATGTCGCCATAATAACCTTGAGTTGTGTTCCGCAATTAGTGACCAGGTTCCAGACTCCCTTAAGAGAGCAGCAGCGCATTTGTAGCACCTTTAGTGTTGCAAATGTCCATAGGCGATGTTAACCGCTTTCCATCAAGTGGGCCGTCTGCCTGTCTGCTGAACTCCTGCAATAAAAAAAACTCATGCAATTAAAAAAACCTAAACTCGTCTTATAATTTCACGTCCTACGCTTTATAATCTATTTCTCCTTACTTCCACCTATAACCTGAAACTTAAAATTCTCCAAATGATATCAAAGTTAGGTGAAATCCTCTCTAGAGAAAAGCAATGCGGTGTACACACGTACGAAAAGTTGGCGTAAAAAACTAAAAGTAGGGATTAATCCCGGCACCCCGCGCGGCAAGGTGCGGTGTACACGTTAAACCACTCAGTGGATGCCATTAGCCGCTCATGTATGAACAGCTTTATATTTACTATGTCGATTTAAGTTTGGGAAATAATTATGCTTTAAAAAGTTCACCAAGTGCGTGTCGGGCAACATAGTCTACTGTTTCTGTCTTGTAGCTCCGAAGGTCTAAAAAAGTGTGTAATCAAAAACACACAATATCTCAAAAACTACTCAAAGGCTGTTCAAACTAATTTTCGCTGAAATATTGTTTAAATTTCTTTTTCAGCTTTTACAGATTTTCCACATTATTGTTCAGTGATGTTCATAATTTTGATGGTTTTAGAAAGTATACGCTATTGTTAGCCAATAACCGTCCACTGCTGGACGTAGGTCTCCCCAAATCGGTTCCACACATCAAGGTTCTCTGCCTTCCCCATCCAAAACCTACCGGCGACCTTGCATAGATCGTCAGTCCATTGGGCTGGAGGGCGTCCGACACTACATTTACCGAGATGCGGTCTCCACTCCAGGACTCGTCTGGTCCATGGGCCATCGGTCCTGCGACAAATGTGACCGACCCACTTCCACTTCAACTTGCTAATTTTGCGAGCTATGTCGGTTACCTTGGTTCTCTTACGGATATTCTCATTTCTGATTTTATCCATAAGAGATACACCCAACATAGCTCGCTGATCGACTTGAAATTTGTAGACCAGTCTTACTGTCAGTATCCACGTCTCGGCCCCATAGGTCAGAACGGGGAGAGGACGCACTGAAAAACCTTTCATCCTCAGGCATTGCAGGATGGTCAAAGAAAGTAGACAGCATACACACACACCTATTGGGATAAATAAGAAAGTCATTAACGAATTTCCTAAAACCGACTAACGTATTTCAGGCAACTATGTAAATAAGACAATCCGTGCAGGAACGGAGAAATATGCAGGGAGTTGCGAGTCACTGTCTGCCTATGTTTTCATGTTCCCCGAACATTGCGACGGGCAGACACCATATTCCCCATATTCCCAGAACCCTAGTACCACTAGCAGTTCACCCCAATAGCCCGGTACTTTTTGTTCTCATTTCCCACAATAGTCCTACACTGACCGGGCTTGTCCTTGGGTGCATTATTATATGGTATAGTCAGGTATGACTGACAATCAGTGTCACGCCACATTTACATTAAATTTGTCTAAGGGGCCTCTACGTGTTGCCTTCCCATGGCTGGTAAACCTCTAAGCCCGTGGTCTTCAAAGACATACATTATACAAAATGTCGAATTAAAAATATGAGAAGCAAAATTACCACTTTAAATATTGTGATAATTTTTTTATTAAAATCTTTAAATAAAAGTGTAGGCATTTTTTAATATACTTCGTTATTACGTGATAAAATGTTATGAATGATATTTCCCTCTATTTTTAATTTCTAGTGTAATAATTTATTCTCTATAAATTGTTTATAACATGCGTAGCGGCGCGATTTCGATACTACAAGTCGAAATAAACTTTTAGAAATCTTGTAAAACTGCTATAAGAGTTGAAATATTATAAGCAAGAGATTCACATTGTCTAATTGGATATTGAAAGAAAACACAATAAAATTGTTTACTGACTTGGTTGAAATGTAGAATTTACGAGGCGCGGTTTTAAAACGATTTCATAACGTAATTTTAAGACCAAAGGCGCTACCAGTGTGCTGCTGCTCTCTAAAGGGGGATTGGAAACTGGCCACTATACCAGAACACAACTCAAGGTTGTTCTAGACCAGGGGTGGTAGGCATCCAGAAGGGGACATACCCTACCACCATTCGTGGATTGTTGTGTCGCCTCTAACGACAGGTCGCCCCAAAGCAGGAAATTGTACATTTTCTCCATTCATGCACGGACAAATAATATAATATTAAGCGGAACAAACCTTGTTGCCCACTGGCCGGCACGCCATATTTCATTTATAGTGAGCTGACATTACATTATATTGAGAGGGAAAAGTCATCATAAAAATGTAGATATTTTATTTATATAATTAATAATTGAATCATTTAGTACATATAAGCAGAATATTACATTAGCGACCAAATAATCCTGTCTTGCGTTCTAGCATCTAGCACCAGTGTTTAAATTCCATTACCCATACAAATCCAGCAACATATTGCTAGCACTTTTGACGTTGCAAATGTCAATAGGCGACAAAAGCTACTTTCCATCAGATAGGCCATCAGCCTGTCTGTAGTCTAGCACTAAAAATAATTAACTTCCCTTCTTTATTGAAGGTCACACTCTGTAATTGAGATTGGTAAATATCGTTACAATATCGTCCTCATAATAACAGCACAGCAATATATCTGTCGGACAGTGGGTAATGGCGCGGCCACACTGTCCCTGCTTCCTAATTATCATATACCCATTATCCACATGAAAGTCCGACAAATAATATCCGTGACAAACGAACATGCAAAGTAATAAAAGAATCGGGCCGCTGAGAACGCGTGACTGTCAAATTGATGTTTATATAAAAAAAGGTTTTCGTCACCCACTTTCGGTGACAGTTGTTTCTCTACGCTTTCTTAATTTGATTTTTATATAGTTTTTAAAAATGTTCTCATTTCAAAATTTTTTTACTTTAGAACTTTTTTTTTAATTTCATTTGTCACCTTTGACAATTACAGCTACGTTCCAGTAGGAACTCACTACGACCACGCTCACGACCGCGATTTTTCCCGTTCAACTTGCTTGTCGCTGTTACAATTGTAAATCGAAATGGAACGGTTAATCAACTCACTTCTTGACGTGGGTCGTTGTGAGCGTTGTGTGATCGAAAATGATGACGTCATTGCGGTCGCCCTGTGGAACGGCTAACGGAGCATTTTGAGCGTTGTGATTTACTAATGGAATGCCCTGTATAAGTATCAATATATATTTTTTTAAATATTTTATTGCATGAGTTCAGCAGATAGGCAGACGGTCCAACTGATGGAAAGTGATTACCATCGCCTATAGACATTTGCAACACCAAAAGTACTATCTTAAGGGAGTCTGGAACCTGGCCACTAATGCCGAAACACAACTCAAGATTGTTATGGCAGCCTAGTCTAGACCGGGGGTGGTAGCTATCCAGACGGGCAATCACCCTACCACCTGACTGTGGGTTGTTCTGTCACCCGGCTGCAGGAAATTGTATTCTTTACCGTTTATGCACAGATAATACATAAAACATACAACTAAAATCGTGAATTACAAATATATTTTGCTATGAAATTTAATGGAAGTAATATATGTACCTTACAATGTAAAGATAACCAGACACCCAGTGCTGTATGCGCAGGAGTCGTGTTACGGAATGCGCGCCAAATGCAACAGGGAAGCGGCATGGCGTCATCATTTGACATCTGTCAGTCGAGGCGCGCGGACGAATTCGCAGGTGGGCGAGCGTTTCGGTCGTTTTTCACATCTTTGCCATACCACAGATGGATGGACTAGTTTATGAATTGATTTTATTGACGTAATTAGGTGTTTCATGATTTATTTGCCAAGATAAGTCAATCATATACCTTCTAAATAAGTATGGAGACGTTTTACCATAAATTCTACCATTATTTACGTAATATAAAAGCCAGGCGTTAAAATAAAATTTTACTTTCTAATGTCATATTGTGAATTTAATCACTCAAGCGGCGTAAATATGCAACCCTCAGTGAGAGTTATATGTTTGTGTCGTTTTCTGTCGAGACCTCTACCAAAATTAATCAAAAGTACTCATAGACTGTTCTGGTGATCAGAAGGCTGGTGCTTACCTCAGGCAACTGATCAGTACGGCGATCCAGCGAGGAAACGTGGCCAGCCTTCTGGGCACCTTACCCATAGAAGATGGTGATCTGGGCTCAGTATTCTACTTAGTTACTACTTATAGTCTTGAGGGACTATGGGTAGAATACAATAAAAATAAGTTTTATTTTATTGTATTCGATTAATAATAATAAAATTGCGACGGACAGACGCCATTGTCCCCATATTCCCTGACCCCTAGTACCACTAGTAGTTCACGCAAATAACCCGGCACTTTCTTTTCTCATTTCTCACAATAGTCCTACACTGATCGGGGCTTGTCCTTTATATTGCATAAATATAAAATAATTATAATTGCATAAGTTGTTTTTTATAAAAATAATAAATATAAATAATATAAAAAATAGTTTAGTCCAGATAAATCTAAGGACACAACTAGTTGAATCCGCAGAGCTTCAGTTAAGTATAGCCCCTTATTAATAGGGCCCTGGTCTAGAGTATGCTACCATAACAACCATGAATTGTGTTCCGTCATTAGTGGCCAGGTTCCAGTATCCCTACAGAGAGTGGCAGCAGAACGGTAGCACTTTTGGTGTTGCAAATAGGCGACGATAACCGCTTTCCATCAGGTGGACCGTCTGCTTGTCTGCTGAGCTAATTCAATAAAAAATATATAAATAGAATATTGAATTTAGGCCACCGTGAATAAATTTAACGAACAGATCCGTGCAGGAACGTCGCAAGAGGCGACTAAACAACCCACTGCCAGGAGGTAGGGCATTTGCTCGACTGGATGGCTACCACCCCTGGTCTAAACTATGTCGCCATAACAATCTTGAGTTGTGTTCCGCGGCATTAGTGACTAGGTTCCAGTCTCCCTTAAGAGAGCAGCAGCGCATTTTAAGCACCTTTGGTGTTACAAATGTCCTTAGGCGATGGTAACCGCTTTCCAACAAGTGGGCCGTCTGTCTGTTTGCTGAGCTCGTGCAATAAAAAAGATACAAACCAAAATCTAACAATAAACCAAAGCAACGTGAATGGGCAGAATATCTCCCGAATTTCCAAGCGGTTGACTTGCAGGTGTTGGTTTAACAGCGTTAATAATAGATATGCGGGATACACAATATCAGAACAGCACATTGCATTAATGTCAGCCAAGGGGCGGTATTACGCACGCACTGCCGCTAACTGCCGCACTATTTATGCCGTAAAGGTGTTTGGGTACCGTTTGAACTGTATTGTGGCTGATTAGTTATCTATAGGCAAGTAGATTCTAGAAGCTTCTAAATCAATGAAATAAATTTCTAACTCGTGTTCGGGGATTTCGAGAAATGTTCCTTAGAACTTCACGAGCTTCCTGTTCTCCACCGGTTTGCACCAACGTTAGATGGTGGAAACATAACCAATCAAAATAAAGCGCTTAAAATCAACTTTTCTGGTGCACACTGCCTGTGTAGTTCTAGGTCACGGATCCCACACAGCTTCGCTGGTTCAAGTAATTGTTTAGTGGACTGTAGTTATATTTAAGGGAATAAGAGTGAGAGGTATGTCAAATCCTGCACAAAAACCGATAGGTTAATAGGCACCACTAACCTCGAAATCCACCTCCAATGCGGCAGCTAGACAGCTCCTGAGATTGCACGGCACCAACAACTCCTCGGATGGCAGTAACGTTTTCAAATCATGGCACACTCACACCAAAGAGCAAGTACGGCTGCGGCATTTAACATTACTTCCATAAGTTTATCATTTTAATATATTAAGCATGAAGCAAAAACACAGCAAAAATATGTACCCCTTTTTACGAAAATTGCGCAGACGGTGGAGTGTGAAATTTCGCACACTTTAGTTTATATAGAGAAGCAGTGCAGAATGCCAATAATTTTTTTTTGATTATGCATTAAAAATACATTAAATCAATAAAAAAAAAACATTACACACACTTACATGTATTTGACATACACACGCACATATACGCTTTTGTTTATTGTTCAAGTCAAATCAACTGTGTAGCCTTGGCGAAGTCTGTGATTATAGAAGTATAGTCTTTGACATTAATTATTATGGTCGAATTTCGACCACGGGCGACCACTAGTTCTAATTTTATTTAATGTACAATATTACAGCCATCCGAGTGACAATTATTTATCACTCTCTCATAATCATAACATTACCACCACCATTTGTACAAAGATACAGGACTCGCTTGCCTTAAATTATGACAACACTATTAACCAGTGTACTCGCGCGTTCAAACATACTACCTATAAAAGGCAGGTATTTATGAGGCTGGTAACCAGAGCGTCCCGATGCACCGCCGAGGAATGGTTAACATGCACACGTGCTGCATATCTTCAATTAGCATAAACATTTATCGTTTTCATGGCCTCCAAAACGGTTTTTGTTACTGTTCTTGCCACAATGTTCGCGTGGGATTTGGACTGTACATTAATATCTTCTAATCTTCTAAACATTGCAATATATCGTAATGAAACTCACCTACATATTTCATCCGCGCAAGAACGGAGAAAGAATACAATTTCCTATGGCGGGGCGGCCTTTTTTTTGAGGCGGGGGAAATGCATTTCGCACACTACCCGGTAGTGATTTAGTAGGGACTAAAGCGACGAGAGGTGTCAACCACGAATGGAACACCAGAATCAAATCGCCGTCTTGTGTGGAGAGTCGAAAACCTACTCAATACTCCACTAAAACCACCCTCCTCCCATGTGCCCCGCACTTATGGCAGGAAGAGCGTGAGACTTCGAACGTAGTTATGCCCACGCTAACGGCGGGGCGGCCTGTCGTAGGAGGCGACAAAACAACCCACAGCCCTAGATGGTAGTGCGTTTGCTCTACTGAATGGCTACCACACCTGGTCTAGAGTATGGCGCCCTAACAACCTTATGTTGTGTTCCGGCATTAGTGACCAAGTTCCAGTCTCCCTGAAGAGAGCAGCAGCGCATTTGTAGCACCTTTGGTGTTGCAAATGTTCATAGGCGATGGTAACCGCTTTCTATCAAGTGGGCCAGCTCAGCCTGTCTGCTAAAGTCCTGCAATAAAAAAAATATTTTTTATTATTGGAGTACCCACGGATGGCTTACCTAATGGAAAGTGGTTAGCGTCGCATATGAACATTTGCAACACCAGGGGCCCAATTCTACTATTACTATCCCGTCGAAATCGTGAACACCATCCTCTCAATCATAGGTTGCAATGCAGTTAACACAATCCATATATTTATAAGCGTCAGATACTGAGCAGTTCTTGCATCACGGAAAGGATTCCTACGGGGCAAGTTTAAAAATAACAAACTTATGAGGTCTAAGGCTGCATTTTGGTTTACATGTTATTTAAGACATTCATTCTATCATAATGACAATCGTAATTTGCTGCTCATTAATTTTACATTTTAAGTTATTTTTTGAAGTGAAACTTCTATATAGAGGGTCTTACGATTTTTCGCTCACGAAAAGGTGTCACGGTCACGTGGTCACCGTCACTAATTCTTACATTTTAAAACTCGTGATATCTTTCGAATGGAATGTCCAAATTGAATAATTCAAAAAGTTGTATAAAGGTATTGAAGCAGTCTTGAATATGAAGTAATTTATTTTGATAAGGATTAATACCAAGATACAAATAAAGAGCATTTACTAGCGGCGGCATTTTAATTAAAATTTTAAAATAAAAGAACACTGATTGTGGCATAATTATAATAGTTAGATACATAGTGTCGCGACACTTTTTGTAAACAATGATGACTTCAACTGACAAGTGACAAAATGAATCGCAACAAAATTTTAACTTGAAGTTTTACGGGCAGGTTTTCAAATTGGACAAGTACATTAACAATCTGCCCGTAAAACTTGAAGTTAAATTTTTTTTGCGATTCAATTTTCCACTTATCCGTTTTCCACTTGTCCGTTGAAGTTTCACTTCTAATATATGTCCCAGCACACATTTCGATTTTTTTTCATGTGCTTATACATTTCTGCAGTTATGTTGCAATTAAATCAAGGTTGAAATGAACGTACCCTTTTATGAAATTTTAGGATTCCAGTTATAGATTTAACAATGGTTAATATAAAGATAAATCAATTTCTTTGTTGTTAAATTTTGAATTTTTTTGGGGGAAATTATAAGAGTGGTGTTTTGCTGTGTTATATGTTTTTCTAAAATCGTTAAAGCTTATAATAAAAACACTTTGGATTTTTTTAAAAGTAAGAATTGTATGTAAATGTGGATATGTGAACTGCTTAGTGAAATCTGGCTTTTTAAATGCCCACAAGCATTCCGTCGTCTAGTGTCAAGACCTCTACAATTTGATTATGGTTGTGGTGGGTAGCTTATAAGAGGCCGGCTTTAGCTTGGAGCTTGAATATTTTCAAGAATATTCAACTATATACACAAATCGTGCGATGCCAAATTTAAAAGGATTTAACAATATAGATTCACCCTTTTCGTAAGAAAATAAAAATGGTGGTTAGTACTAAGTTTTCTTTATGATAATAGATCATTTTATTTCTTACATTTCTATTTAACTTCTCTGTCTCGCATTATATTAAAGTTTCATGCTTATTATATAGTTAAATTCGTACTAGAGTAGGTAGTTTAATGAAAACTGTTGGTTGTTTGTCTATACATATTATTCGAATGCCACAATATTTAGTGTACACTGTATATGTATATAAAAAGCGAGCACAGCTAACATGGTAATAATTTATCCGTGCAGGAACGGAGAAAGAATACAATTTCCTGCGGCCGGGCGGCCTGTTGTAAGAGGCGACAAAACAACCCACAGCCAGGTGGTAGGGCATTTTCCCGACTGGATGGCTACCACCCCTGGTCTAAAGTATGTCGCCATAACAACCTTGAGTTGTGTTCCAGCATTAGTGACCAGGTTCCAGTATTCCTTAAGAGTGCAGCAGCGAATTTGTAGCACCTTTGGTGTTGCAAATGTTCATAAGCGATGATAACCGCTTTCCATCAAGTGGGCCATCTGCCTGTCTGCTGAACTCCTGCAATAAAAAATAAATAAAAAAATATAAGCAATAAACACAACAAATAAATGTTTCAAATTTTGGGTGACTTTTCAATATTGATTTTGGCTAGTGCCATTTCTTCTAATGGTAATATTGTACTATCTTATTCCTCTACAATATCGAGGAGATATTGCGGATTTAGTAGAATACGAATTTTAACGCTATCGCAATGGAATCGTCCTTTGAATGTCTTCGCAACGATATTGAAATAGCAGAATTAGGCCCCTGCGTTAGTGCCAAGAAGGGACCGAAACCTAGCCGTAATAGAAAGCGTACGCACCTTTCATTCTCAGATCAAATACGACTTTGATAGGAGTCCATTCTCTTACAAAATGTACGCGGAAAGTTTTTTGTAATTATTGACTTTTTCAGTTCTCCAACCTAGGTTTGTGCCATAGAAGTTTTTGATCAGTTTCAGAAACAAGATCGATTGGCATCAAAAAACATGTTTGTGTAAAATGTCCATTTTCTTTCCCAGTGTACATGATTTGATAATCTACGAATGGGGATAAAAATTTCAGCAAAAATTGTGGTTAATCTCCTAAGACCATTTTCGTGTAGTTACTGCCCCGCTGAAAGTTAATAGGAAACAATACTAATAATAACACCCCGAACGAATATCTTTCACTAAATTTAAAACACTAAATTTCCTCTAATTCCAGTATTTTCTGAGCACACTTTTCTACACATTCCAAATCTATGGTTTGAGCCAAAAGGCTACGGATTTATAAAACAACCTTCACAAAAAAATATAATAGCAACTCCATAAATAGTGATGTGCAAACAAGTTAACCTGTTGAATTAATCGACAATTTGTCTTCATTATTCGTGAGCCCGGATCAGCCGTAATAGTTACTAATAGTGTTGTCTACACTACGACCAGCCGGCTTAGCGTTGTCAACTGTTAATTATATCGATACACGCTGATTTGCAAAGCAGGTGGTCTTGCTAATTTCTCTACGGTATTGTTTTGGTTTATTTATTAATTATGACTTGTGTCTTTCGTCTGCATATTTTATATGTGGAATCAACTCATATAATATCCATGATAAATTAACTTGTACTTAACACCTTTTGATTTATAAAAATTAATTAGTAGAGTTTAATAAAGTAGTAAATTAATTAATAAGGAAAATGCGGCCAGCTTTTTGGGAATGTTCTCAACTGACGGCGATTTGGGACTCATACATATATTGTTTGTAATTTTCATTGTTTTTATTTATTTATAAGTTAGTTTTATTATGTATATTAGTCACGAAAACTTAAGAAAGTATTATGTGAAGTATTTTATATTTAATTGTATTGTTTTAAGTTACTAGTGTGATGTCATAGTTTAAAAAGAATCATTATATGTATTATACTCGTATTATTTATTATTATTAATGTCTTTCAAGACCACGGGCCACAAAATTGGCTCGGACATTTGCAGAGCTTAATTTTTTTCTAGAATAAGCTTCAAAAAGACTCATCTACGGTAAACTAGGAATTATATTAGATTATCATGTATTAATTTCGATATTTTCTAGAGTACGGAATTATCTATATAAAATATATTTTTATTTAATATGTAAATGTATGCTATATCATCATCATCATATCACAAACATATAATTATCATTTCAATTCGTTCCTGCTTGACTGGAAGAGGTCACTTTTTAGCGATAAGACCGCTCTTCGCGCAAAATTAGATTGTTTTGTATTGGTGTACAATAAAGACTACATTGAGTACAAGAGTACGTACTATTTCCAAATTTTTAAAGTTTACAATTATTGTTCAACTTTTTTAAATAAAATATACGTGTAAGTAAACTCCATATAACGTCACTTGATTTAACGAAAAACTCCCTTAAGCCTCAAAATTGGTTTTGGTTGGTTTCGCTCGTCTTCTATATAATGATACACTATATATATCATTACACCCACTCTCAATGACGACAACAATAAGTAATAAAAAGTACCGTTGCCAAAATTAGTAAAAACTGCCCAGCTGTTTTAAGCTACGTTTTTTTAACGTTTTATTATCCTAGCCCGTAATAAACTAGACTGTCGTCATCATGCATACCGAAATTTCTGAGTAATTCCTTTATCACCAAGATGCCTCAATATCGCAAGATATTAATAAAATAAGTTAAAAAATTACTTGTGTAAGAAAAGAGGTCAGTCAATATAACAAACTTCTTTCCATTTAACCACAACTCTCTATAACGAACAATAATTCGTTATAGAGTTAAACAATATTCACTGTAGTCCTAAAAAAGTGGCTGATCAAGGAGTGTTTCTATACTGTAGATGAATTTCTTAAAAAATGTTCTTGTCGTTATTATCTATACAGAAAAGCTTAGTGATCTATTTGTAATTATTTCTCTTGACATTAATTACTTGTATTTTATCGAAAATTGACTTTTTTTTTATTAGAATATTTATGTCAATGTAATTGTAAATTTGATTTAATTCATTTTGTACACTACTATGTGGTAGAATGTACTTTGCATCTACAATTGTGTAACACCTGTATAAACTACATTCTTTCAAATAAAGATATTGATTGATTGATTAATAGAATGCACAGTCCCTTCAGTGTCGTTATATAGAGTTTACATTATATTCATAGCTACAATATCAACCGGGATTAAAAAATAAAACATCCAATGGGATTTTACACGCTCAATTGATTTAGAACAAAGAGGAGAATCAATCTTCTTACACCTGTCATATCGGCCATTACCGCCTATTAATGATTACGCTGTAACAGTGAAACGCGTTCTGGCCTTTGAAATGATGAATGCAGGTGACGAATACCGTTGACTTATTGCCTTCTTTATAATATAATGAATGTAAATATTATATGATATATAACTTATTTCGCATAACTATTACGTTATTATGTAATAGTTATTATACGGAATAAATATTACTGACAGTTTTGAAAGTGTTATTATTAAGGGCTATGTTCTCCTGACGCACACGCTTATTATTTGTATAGTATTTTTGTTCTTTTTACGTTTTTTATTTTTAATGGTCTTTGTTTTTTTTTTTATTCTTTACTGCCAAATTTATTTCTGATATTTTATTAAAATTTTGGCAATAAAAATTCAACTACTTATTAACTATTTTATATAATGCTACTTTTTATACTACATGTCATGTATGTACTTTTATTGTATTTCTTTATTTACTTATGTATCCATTTATTATAGCATACTAATTTCTTGTTACGGTAGTAGAACTATGTTATAATGGTTTTGTTTTTTTTTAAGTTTCGGCCACTTTTCAGTAGGCGTGATCACGGAAGACTACTACAACTGAAAACGACGGTTGTTAGAAGAACATTAAAACGAAAACAAACACACGCTAAATCTGCTGTAGTTTATATTATGTTGAAAGGTAGAGATTTTTTTAAATGCATTCATTAAAATTGTGACCTTAAATCCCGTACCTATACTTCGTAGCTAAACAAGAGGTCCGCTTTCATCCCACATTCTTAAGTCAATTTTTATTTAAGTACAATAAAACAAAGATTAGGTACTTTCTCTTCCTAAGCCAATAAAGCTCTACAAAGTAACCCACTTCAATTAAATAAACAACGCTTACAATTTTCCTCATTACAATTTTATATAATCCAACCACATTCACAAAGTCAAAGCTTTCCCCTAAAGGAAGTTAACTTCATTGTACCCTCAAGAAACATCCTCGAAACCGTATTAGCGACATATCTCAACCGAAATAATAAACCGCGTGCATCACCTTAAGATAAAACGGATTAACTACCTCGAGAACTTGTTTTCATAAGCGCCAGATAATTTTCTTATACCTTATTCTTGTAACAGTAAGGGCGATAATCGTGTAATGTTATAGCAAATATAATGTTGTAAGAAATAAATAGAATATTATTTGCAAACTCGTAGGTGTACCTTTGTATAATTTCATTTCGTGACAACCCTAATGAGTCTTTAGGGAGGTGCATATATGTTATCGATATTTGAGTTTATCTAATGTGTGAATGATATAGATATTATTTCACTAATAATAAATTAACTAATTAGCACAGTAAAATTGAAAGAAAAATATTTATTTAGGATAAGATCCAGAAAGGAAATGAGTGACTAATAAACATGAACTTAATTTTTCCAATTACTTGCACTGAGCAATAATATAAAGTAATCTTAATGTTCAAATTTAATAGTTTCCACTGCATATTAAGTTCTGCTAAAGACAATTTTTTTAAGGCATTCAATCTAATATTATAAAAATGTGAAACAATGTTTGTATATTCCGTAATGCTTTTGCTATAGGAAATATTGTGAGTAGAGAAAGAAGGAAAATGGACCAAGAAATCCCAAGCGGAAGTTCAGATCGCAGATTCTATTTAATGCTAGAGTGACAATAGCACTTTACAGTTTGTATATAATTAAATTATTTATATGATATAAGGCTAATGAAGAATTTTCTTGTGATAATTTCAGATCATAAAGTCCCTATTGCTGCGGTAAGAATTCTCCATTTTATGCCGTGTATACATTGGGTCAACAAAAGAAGTTTCCTGGCTTGCATTTATTCAATATGTATGTTTCGACGAAGGATCGAATGAGTGGTTTTCTTTGATGTTACCGCATTACCGGCGAATGTTACTTGACCTTTATTGGCCCAATGTATATGCGACATTAGATGAACGTGCAATACATTTACCACACGAAGCAAGGTCTGTATTTTATGTTTGAGGTCACGTCAGTTCTATTGAGTTGCTATTTCTTATTTATAAATACATATGTATATAGTAGGTATATTGTAGTTAAATAAAATGACATAATAATCAAGTTCGTGCAAGACGTAATAATATAGATAAGTATAAATTAATCTACTATTTTATCGATAATTACATTACAGTACAACCCTTATGACTATTAATGTTTATAATAAGCATTTTAAGTGTACATTCAACTGCCTCATGTTTGAACAGTTTGTTTTGTCTCTTTAATACCTTTGATATGAAACAGGTGAAAATAACAACCGGTATTCATGGCAAAATTAATGCGTTAGGCTGAAGATAGTCCTTACTGTTTTGTTGTTTATCTTTCAGTATTTATAGGAGTAAAGGAGACGTAGGAGCAGCTTAGAGGCTAACATGCTCGTATCCCGAAGAACAAAGTATGTTTTTATTTTATACAATATATTGAGGAATCATATTATAGCCATAGAAGTTCTTTTACCATAGTATAGTTGCGCTTTAATATACTCTCATACCTATCCGTTCAGGAACGGAGAAAAATTATTAATTTTTGCATCCAGGTGTCCTGTCGGAAGTACTCGGAACTACACAACAACCCACAGGTAGGGTATTTGGCCGTCGCCGATGGACACCATCCCTGGTGTAGTGTATGTCATAATAACAACCTTGAATTGTTATCCGGCATTATATGCGAGGATGTTCTGTCGGGGAAGAAGGCGGTCAAAGGCAGAGAGGGAGTATGAGTGAGCGGACACTCGTCGCATACGGCACATAGGGGGTCGGAGATGCCGCTATGCTCATCTTCTTCCATTGACGTAGATGCTACTACGCTAGGAGCATGGAGTGCCCCAGTCTCAGGGGCGTCCTAATCTGACGGGTCGAGGTGCTGCGGCGAACTGCTTAGGTCAGATCCCATCTCACAAAACACGGAAGGACGCTGGTAAGTTTAGTAGGCATTTTGGCAGCCGGCATCTCATCACTTCTTGCTCAGTGAAAGTGTGTGCAGAGCCTGCCCCCAAGACCCTCATATACCCCTCGTAGACCTCCCCGGGGTTCGAGGCAAAGTGCATTCCTCCAGCACATAAGAAAATAGTGCTGAGGTTCTAGTATTCCTTTCAAGGTCGGCAGGATGTTTGTAGCACCGTTAATATTGCAAGTATCGAACCTAAAAAGAAATATACGGAATCTTAAAAACTTCCGGTTCAAGATCCCCGTAAAATATTGAAAGCCATAAATCGGTAATATCTGTGTTGAAAATAGCGCGCATATAAAAACGAACGTGCGCACAGGTAATGGTGATTGCGACCGAATTGCGGCGCGCGCGCACCTACACAAAACACATGGCCCATCGTTTATGCTATTCTGCTTGGATTCAAAGAGCTTGATACTTATTTATTAACTTACAAACATCACTGTCATTACAATTGTCACCAATACGATAGCGTGGTAGATATAATTCATTATTAAACATATTCGGTCGTCATAATGTATAATATAATATGCAGTTCTTGTGTATTCAGTCACAGTACAAATAAAAACGTCAATTTGTTGACATATCTTATTCAATATTCGTAAGGCCTGTGTTATCGGTGCTTTATTAAGTAAGTTCGTTCTGCGCATGGTACTACAAACATTGGTGGCTGCCTACGTCTCATCACAAAATTCGCTCAAATGTTTAATTTGATTTCAGCTAATACACCTGGGATAACTTGTTGAATATTAATTAACACAGCAAACCAGTCAATGAAAGAATTACAGGTTTACTAAGACAATTTTGCTATGTCCTCTGTCAGTGATGAGTTGTGGTGTGGGTTTTTGTTATTTTAACAACTTATTATAATGGACTCAGATACTACTTTACGCGGAAGTTCTTTTAAGAGGTTTGGGGCTTATTAATTTGTCATTAAAAAGAAATACTACGGTTCTTAATTTAATATGTAGACGCCAGTAGAATTGTTGTTGTTATAATTAAGTCTCATTTATTGAACTGGGAAAAGTATTCAGTTCAAAAATATCTCGCTCTTGTTACCGCTAAAGACAAAGAATAATACGTCGTATATGTTATGGACAAAAACATGAAATATTTTATGGATTTTAATAACAATAATAATTAATGCATGTTTAAGATATGCATTTTTTTTATTACATGAGTTCAGTAGACAGGCAGATGGTCCATCTGATAGAAAGCGGTCACCATTGCTTATGGTCATTTACAACATCAAAGGTGCTACAAATGCGCTGCTTCTCTTTTAGAGGAGACAGGAACTTGGCCACTAATGCCAAAACACAACTCAAGACTGTTATGGCGCCATACTTTAGACCAGGGGTGGCAGCCATCCAGACGGGTAAATACCCTACCACCTGCTGTAGGTTTTTGTCGCTTTTTATGACAGGCCGCCCAACCGCAGTAAATTGTATTCCTTCTCCGTTCCTGCACGGATCGTAATAAGAATATATTATAATAAAAGTTTATATCTTTAATAAATATAACCAAACAGATATTGATAATAAATAAAACACATCCAATTTTCTGACCCGTCAATTCTGACCCGGCAAACTTCGTACCGCCTCAGAATCATATTTTTTATATTTACTTACCTTTTAAACCTTCCCTGGACTTCCACAAATAATTCAAAACCAAAATTAGCCAAATCAGTCCAGCCGTTCTCGAATTTTAGCGACACTAACGAACAGCAATTTATTTTTATATATAAGATTTTTAGAAATAAAATTATACTATTGTTAGTCTATAAATAAATTACGAGTGTCTTATAAAACTTAAATCAAAATACATGTTTAAATAGAAAAGTATCATGATTCCTTATTCCTAGTATATGTCGATCATGCGCATACGCATCAAACATTTCAGTAAAACCAACAGGTAATTTACTGTTGGTGCCGCAACCGGCTCGTGTTTATTTTTATTCAGATATCCATTTATTTTCACGTTTCCCATAGCAATAACCTAGTCTGATTCGTTGATTGGATTTTATTAGAAAATGATTTTATGCAGAAATGTTTACTACCCCTGTTTCTTTTAAGCATACAGATTTTGCCTAGAAATATTTTTATTAGATTATCTCTTAACAGTATTTAAATTTGTTAATTTTGAGTGTGTCTAATTTGTGTTTTCCTATTATTTGTAGGAGGGAATTTTGGCTCTTGATCTTATATGAGTTGAATTAAAAAAACCAATAACATATAAGTTAGGCAAGTATGTGACATATATTGTACAATATATTTAAATTGGGCCCTAGGATTCGAATCTATTAGATATCTTTGGCATGAGACACTTGTGCATTAGCCATTGAGCAATCATGACTTATCGACCATTAACGACATTTAAATTAGAATAATTGGATAAATCAATTGAGACAGTCGTCATTCACACGTGGAGTGGAGCGGGCGCGACTCGCGTGGCTCGCGCGACGCGCCCGAAGCACGCGGCGGGAACTCACCTAACATGCGGCGTCGACGACAGCACAAGGTGTCAACGATTAATCACCGTTAAATTGTTTATAAAGGTGATGCTAATTTCGTTGGGTATCGATTAATGGAATGGCCTGCTTAACTTGTGTCTTAGATGAACCATGTGGGAATCGAAAGTCCTAGCTCTACGTAAACGATATAACAATAGTCTGAATATGTCGAGACTTATACAAGATCGCATGAAAGCGTATAAGAGAAACACTGCAAATTATCACCATCATCATCCGAGCGTTAAAGCCCAGTTGCGTTCGGAGCGATCGCTTTGATGCTCAGCGTCTGCTTTCCTACTTTTTCTTCTCCACTTCGCGCGATCCTCGGCATCACTTGTATTGAGACTCATAAGTGTTCGTGTCAACCGAAAACAGCAGAGTTCGAATCAAGTATCGAACACGCTCGGTCGCTCTTATGTGTCGCGTACAGCACACATCATTTTATTTAACATTTATATCAATAATTATAATTTAATCATTAGTTTCATTTTCAAGAATTTATCATTATCATTTTATTTAATATACAACATTATAGCCATTGATGACATGATGATGAATGATTCATGACATCATCATCATTCCCTCACATAATCATCGTCATCTGTATGGATGTCTCACCGCAGCTCCTAATTTAAAGCCATAATTGTTACAATCTCAAACAGCTGTGGTGATTTAAAAATAATACGCTGTTTATATTTATTTCGCGAGTACGGTTCGTGTGCATTCAACAGTTTATGTTCGCTGCTTGTTTTGAATACATTTTACACCGGGCCGTGTTTGTTTGTATGATGTTTGTTTGTTTTATTATTCTGTACTACGGTTTAACCGTGAATTTTTTGTCTTTCTTAACGCTGGAGCTTCATCTGCATTAGTGTCAAAGATTTAAGCTTAGGCAGGATGCGTTTTATTTAAAGTGTTAAAATATATCTTCGTTAACTTCTAATTGAACCGCCTAAATCTTTAACATTATTTCAAATGAATTCCTAGATTAAAAATCAAATGGCATTGCTGTCTTGCTGAAATACGGCCGGTTTCTGTCTTACTATTCATTCAATTGCCCTATCATAAGCAAATGTACAGTCGATATAATATAGGAACCAGCCATACACCCTTACAATATTTTCGCCATGTGACATTTTTATCTGCTTATTTATCTAATAAATTCTAACATTATTTACATTTAAAATAACAGGCGTAAAAATAATATATTATAATCTAACACACGAGAGAAATAATTTTAATTGCTTTTCAAACAAAACTTAATGGGTTTTTCGATTCCTTTTTCTTATAGCTACTTATAACGGCCATACGTTGGAAAGTTATCATCGCCTATGGACACTTGCAACACCAAAGGTGCTACATATGCGCTGCTGCTCTTTTAAGGGATACTGCAACCTGACCACTAATCCCTGAACACAACTCGAAATTGTTATGGTGACAGACCCTAGACCAGGGGTGGTAGCCATCCAGTCGGGCAAATACCCTACCGCTTGGCTGTATGTTGTTTTGGCGCCTCTTCTGACAGACCGAAAGCTGCAGAAATTTGTATTCTTTGTCCGTTCCTGTACGAATAGATACAAGTACGTACGTTTCAATAGAATCTATGATTTGATTTGACTGTCATCTGTTGTCCATCATTCAGGCGAGGAACATTCCCACTCCAGGGCCACTTTTTTATTTATTAGGTTTATGGCTTGGTAGCTAGGCCTTTAAGCCTGATGTTAGGTTACAATATAGTTTCTTCATTTTCTTAAGCCTATATATAGCTCAGCTGAACTGTAGGTTTTCAATTAAAGCCATTCAATGGAGTTCTTGTGACAATATGAAAGGCCACATTTGACTATACAGTTCACATTTCTCACAAAACACATAATTACTACTCAAAAGCTATCAATATCCTACAACTACTGTTCATTTTGGCGTAATTTTACACATTTTTACAAAATAAAACTGCACAGCACAACATCTCCTTTCAGTTCCCGCCAAAAACTCTCCATTGCCACTTATTTTATTATTATATTTATGGCTTGGCAATTAGGCCTTTAAGCCAGATCTTAGTTTATAATATACATTTAGTTTCTTCATTTTCTTAAGCCTATGTGTAGCACAGCTGAACTGTAAGGTAATCAGCTAGTGCCATTCAACGGAGTTCTTGTGACAACTCAAAAGGCCACATTTGACTATACAGTTCACATTTCTCACAAAACACATAATCTCTACTCAAAAACTATCAATATCCTACAACTATTGTTCATTTTAGAGTAATTTTATACATTTTTACAAAATAAAACTGCACAGCACAACATCTCCTTTTAGTTCCCGTCAAAAACTCTCCATTTTTTTTTTATTATATTTATGGCTTGGCAACTAGGCCTTTAAGCCAGATCTTAGTTTATAATATACATTTAGTTTCTTCATTTTCTTAAGCCTATGTGTAGCACAGCTGAACTGTAAGGTAATCAGCTAGTGCCATTCAACGGAGTTCTTGTGACAACTCAAAAGGCCACATTTGACTATACAGTTCACATTTCTCACAAAACACATAAACACTACTCAAAAGCTATCAATATCCTACAACTACTGTTCATTTTGGAGTAATTTTACACATTTTTACAAAATAAAACTGCACAGCACAACATCTCCTTTTAGTTCCCGTCAAAAACTCTCCATTGCCACTTATTTTATTATTATATTTATGGCTTGGCAATTAGGCCTTTAAGCCAGATCTTAGTTTATAATATACATTTAGTTTCTTCATTTTCTTAAGCCTATGTGTAGCACAGCTGAACTGTAAGGTAATCAGCTAGTGCCATTCAACGGAGTTCTTGTGACAACTCAAAAGGCCACATTTGACTATACAGTTCACATTTCTCACAAAACACATAATCTCTACTCAAAAACTATCAATATCCTACAACTATTGTTCATTTTAGAGTAATTTTACACATTTTTAGAAAATAAAACTGCACAGCACAACATCTCCTTTTAGTTCCCGTCAAAAACTCTCCATTGCCACTCAAGCGTACAGGTTCCCTAATATGTAAATATTAATTTAGTAGTAAACTCTTGAAATACAGTATTGAATATCGTTTGACCCCTGTTTCGGGCGCAAGCCGGTGGCATCGTGCTCTCCGCGCCACGGTAATTAAAGTCTACCCGAGATACAGCATTAATACTTGATAACACAATTAATTTGTTACGCAATATGAGGGGTGTGGTTCTAGTGGCAGCGGTAAGCGGAAACTTCTCAGAAAGAACTAAGTGAATTAGTGGGAATTTACTTGTTCTTAGATGAATAAGAGAGTTTTTTTTAATATCGTGTTATCATTTTACATTTTCGTCTCATAAAGGATATTCGGTGGTGAAATATGTAGAGGAAGGTAGGACAGCTTCATAAGCAGAGCAGATTCAAACAGTGGGTATTTAGTTAGTATTACGTATGCAAAACTAATACCGTATTATTCACATTGAGTTAAAATAAGTTTGTAGGCTTCTTTGAGTTTCTTAAAAAACCTAAACTTGCTCCAACTCACTATGAGTAAGACTGCTAAAGTTTAATTTTGTACACACTGCACGCGAAGAGACAGGACATAACTTGTTTTAGCGCTACGTGAGTAATTTTCTAGCCTCAATTACGATTTAATTATTCTCTATTCATGTTTTCTTCTATAACAGGATAAATATTATTTTTAATTTCAAGTGTGTACGAATTGATTAACAATATATTTATTTACTTTGTCTGTTGAGTCAGACACCCTTAGAGTGAATCTTGGCGTAGCTTCTTGCCAATTATTGGCTCGTAGTTCACACAGGTCAATAATATACAGGGTGTTTGGCGCATGGACCGACAAAATTTTTTGGGGGATTGGGTGGATCAAGAGCTATCTTTAACCAATAGATACCTACGTCCCAAGTGTCACTGTAATCGAGATACGATTTTTTTTGTTTGTTTTTGAAAATTACCTGGTTCATCGTCTTTAAAACGACATATTTTTATAGTTTGTTGTTGTAATTGAACCAAATAACTTCTATCGCAGTCTTTAATGTATGATTATTCTAAATTAAACATTAATTCTTAGCATTAGACAACAAAACGTTCTTGACGAGCTTTCAAACTCTTAAAAATGAATTAATCTATGAAAAAGGTCAAATTCAAAATTAATTATAAAAAAAAACTAAAAGGTATTAAGAATTTCATTTGATTGAAACAAAATCTGTACTTAATATCCTTTCCAACGATATACCACATGGCCTTGAAATTATTCATGTGATCACAAAACAAGGTATTACTCAACCAGTGTCAGAATAAAGAAAACACCTTGTTTGTATTTTACGACGTTTTAATTAAATTTTATTCACAGATTGGGTTCAAAATGACGGCCTCCATTGTGAATGCATGCACGACATCTTTTTCTTATTTCCACAGTCGTCGTTTTTAATCGCATTTCTTCTTTCATTATGCGAAAGGCGCTATTTATTTTTTCTATTAAAATTTCCCTTGTCTGTACTTCTGTCGCATAAACAATTTCTTTTGCGCGCCCCCAAACATAAAAATCCAGAGGTGTTAGGTCTGGTGACCGTGTAGGCCAAGGAATCGGACCGCCTCTTCCGATCCACGAATTGGGAAAACAATTGTCCAAATGTTCTCGAACGTCTCGTTGGTAATGTGCTGG
Source organism: Dendrolimus pini (assembly GCA_949752895.1). Classification (NCBI taxonomy): domain Eukaryota; kingdom Metazoa; phylum Arthropoda; class Insecta; order Lepidoptera; family Lasiocampidae; genus Dendrolimus; species Dendrolimus pini. The sequence continues at coordinate 937,565 of OX457132.1, read as the reverse complement.
GCAACCATAATTTTGGAAAATAAAATCTTTTTCTTCTACTATTGGTAATACCAATTCAGGTAAGTCATTTATTAAAAAAGAAAAATAACTTTCTCCGGTTAGGCGCTCCGGTAAGAAATGTGGACCGATCAGGTGTCTTCCAATAACCCCAGCCCAAACGTTCACACTAAACTTACTTTGAAATGAACTTTGCCTTTTATTGCGGGGATTTTGTCCTTTTATCCCCCAATGATGGAGGTTGTGGAGATTCACAATCCCCTCATGATTGAAATTGGATTCATCAGTCCACAAAATTCTTTTAAAAAAAATTGTATCTTCTACGTCTGTATGCATCATAAACCTGCAAAATTCCAGCCGCCTCCTATGATCATCGTCTATGAGACCTAGAACAATCGATTAAATCCGTGAGAATTGTACGAACGCGATTTATTTCATCTGTGAGCTGACCCAAAGGCCACAATGAATAAACTATTTTTTTGAACAAAAACAAACACATTTGTTTTAACTATTAGAGTAAGAATTTACTTGTTAAATTGTTGTACTTGAAATTAAGTTGTAAAAACACATGCAATGAGTTTTGAATTGTTTAAAAAACATAACTTGAACAGGAGTGTAGTGGAATGCATGCCTTCCATCTTGCCGAAGAACTGACCAGACTTTCCAAACCGACAAGTTAAGTCTTTTAGCTACAGCTCGAATACTTGTCGTTGGATTCTCATCAAAAGCTTGTAAAATACTCTCATCCACTGCAACATTATGTTGCCTCACATTGACTCGAGGCTCTAGAATATTTATGCTTCCAGTCTCCCTCAGACGCCGGTAGGTCGTAGAAAACGTCTCGTGGTGTGGTACACGCCGATTAGGATATCGCTCCTGGTAAATTCTACGCGCTTCACGAGCGTTACAATTGGCGCTGCCATACGCCAACAACATATCAGCATACTCTTCGTTACTGTAGTTAGACATTGTAACGAGAACAGTGAAGACAAACACACCAACAGTTTAACAGAATAGTTCAACCAAAGAAAACTTAACAAAAACAGAACGTAACAAAAACAAAGTTAAACACAAAAATACTCCAACAATGCAGATGTGAATCGCGACAATACCGATAGCAATGATAGTAAAATCTCAACTAATACTAAACAAAGACCACGACACAAATTACGATCCAATGACAGACAAAGACAAGGGATATTTTCATGTGCAAGAAAGAGACAGTGTTTACCTGCGTACCATTGTTCTAAAAAACGGGTTCGGTGTTAGAGTGCGTGTTCGTCCCTACTTTGATTTTGATCATTTGGTCACATAAGGAATAATTTCAAGGCCATGTGGTATATCGTTGGAAAGGATATTAAGTACAGATTTTGTTTCAATCAAATGAAATTCTTAATACCTTTTAGTTTTTTTTATAATTAATTTTTAATTTGACCTTTTTCATAGATTAATTCATTTTTAAGAGTTTGAAAGCTCGTCAAGAACGTTTTGTTGTCTAATGCTAAGAATTAATGTTTAATTTAGAATAATCATACATTAAAGACTACGATGGAAGTTATTTGGTTCAATTACAACAACAAACTAGAAAAATATGTCGTTTTAAAGACGATGAACCAGGTAATTTTCAAAAACAAACAAAAAAAATCGTATCTCGATTACAGTGACACTTGGGACATAGGTATCTATGGGTTAAAGATAGCTCTTGATCCACCCAATCCCCCAAAATTTTTTGTCGGTCCATGCGCCAAACACCCTGTATATTAGATTTTTTAAGAATTAAAATTAAATTGGAAGAAAATATTCGGGGCTACATTCTTACATAAATTGATGGGGCACGTTCACATCCACGAATGTAACCCTATCGCAGAAAAAACTCGCTACCCACTCTCACTCGAACGGCGCCCCGTGACATCGTAAAATTTTCAATTTGCTGTAGCAAAAGTTTTACCTGATAAACGTGAAGTTAGGTGGTGTAAAGCGAAAAGTATTCGCGAAGATAAGGGAACTGGGCCGTGTAATTACATCAGTGGGTAAAGTGGGCAAATGGGGCTGGAGGGGGATCGAGGGATAGCCAGGAGGCAATTATTATACTGTAACTTACATTTGGAGAATAGGCCATCCAATGAGGTTTGTCGTTGACGATCTTATAGTAATTTTTATTTGTATTTCATAGGAAGCACCAATATAAATGGTTAACCGACTTTAAAACGGAGGAGGTTCTTATATATATTAATATATATTATATATATTTGAATTAAGAAATTCAATTATTTTTATTCAAATTGTAATTATGACTACGTATTTGTATTTCAGACACAAATGTTTTTTTGTTAATGAATGAATATAAATAAATAAATATGATTTCTTTTGTATATTTGTTACACGACTTCTTCGTCAATTGTGGACCGATTTTATTTTTTTTGTATTCTAAAGAACATACTCCTGAGATGGTCCCATTGTCGCCAAGCCAGAATCTGATTCATTAAATTGAATCTACTGCCGATCCTACATATTTTTTTGGTTTTACAATTGAAATTTATAATTTAAAAATTAATTAGAAATACAAGTAAATTAAGTTTAACGAGGTCTTTCCATATAAAGATAACATGACAGCATAACGTAAAATATCGCATCACTTAAAAAATATATTTTTTTTAAATTATTTTATTTTATTAAAATTATTATTTTAATTAAAAGTAACCTTGAGGTTATTTCCAACACAACTTTGCTACGAAATTAAGAAATACAGCTTCGATAATATGTTGACTATCGTACATAACTGGGATTTAAATAACTATCATAGATTGCCAATAATAATTATATTATGTGATACCACAGACTATGCCTACGTTCTATTAGAGACTCATAACGACCACATTCACGACCGCAATTTTTGCCGCTCTACTTGCTTACCGGAGTTACAATCGTAAACCCAAGTGAAACAATTATTCGACCCACCTCTTGACATAGGTCGTCGTGAGCGCTGTGTGATTAAAAATGATGACGTCATTAGTGACATTGTCGCCACGACTACAACGACTGCGGTCGCCTTATGGAATGGCTAACGGAGAATTTTGGGCGTTGTGAGCTACTAATGGAACGCGCTGTAGGTATCAGTTTTTATAATAAATATTGTCCAGCAAATTGTATGTACTGTATCTTTAGATACAACAACGAAAATAATTAATAACTCGATTCGAGTTAATTCCTGTTATATTCACAAGCTGTGTTGAAGAACATTTTACTTTATATAAATAATTGAAATGTTGGTTATTCATGTCTTATTGGAGTTTAAAACTTGGGCAGGTTTATACATTAGTAATACTATTAATCATACCAACAACATCCCACTGTTGGGTTCAGGTTTCCCAATTATTAGAGGGTCGATAATGTACAATTAATTAAAAAATAAGGAATAAATCAGGAGTGTTATTCGGGTCCTGTCCGAATAACACTCCTGATTTATTCAGGTGGAGTAATTCGGGGTATCCGCCAATCCTACCAAGCTACCTTGACCAAGCGTGGTGGAGGTGTATTGTCAGTTCCCCTATAGTGGGAGGCCCGAGTCCAGCAGTGAGACATTTATGGGCTGTTTATATTATATATATAATTCGGACTAGCAGATTCCGATAATACATTTTTAAGAATTTTGTCAGTCTGTCTGTTTGAGCACGTGAAATCTACTAAACGAATTTAAGTGAAACCGGACACAGATGATCATATAAGATAGACTATATCCAAATAGATGGCACTATAATTGCTATCGTGACAACGCGGATGAAGTTTCCTTGGCACAAGTTAGTTTTCGAATAAAATCAACATTTCAAAGTCGGTACAAACTCGTGTAGAACACTGAGGAAAATATTGATTTAAAAAATAATCAAAATGAAGTACAGTGAACAATAAAAGTGCAATATTTCCAATAGGATTAACGAATAATAACAGCTGTACCGGACTTTGAAAGAAGTTGGGCAAGCCGTGTTCCACGTAAACTGGCGCAGTAAATACGAAAGGTATTTAACCGAGTTGGGTATTATAGAGATGATACAACATTTTAAAAATATATACTTCGAGTTTTCAGCTTGAAGATTTTGCGTTCATAGTAGTGCATACTACTTATAAGTAACTATTTCGAGAGTGTGAGTCACATGGTAGCTTTTTTTGAGGAGGAGAAATCCATTTACAAACTTGTCACCTTCTGTGAATCATGTTAATTTCCTCTGGCATTCGCCGGCCTGATTTTACCTTGGTGGAGGTAAACTGCTATTGCCAGAATACACACTAAAACTTCCCGTATTCCTTCCATTCGCCTGAGACAATGGCTGACTCCACGTGTAGATACGTAGTAGCTAACTGAAATGGTTTACGCCAGTTTTAGTTACCGTGTGTAGCTAAAACACACAACACATACCCTTCTTCAAGCTGATTTATGTATAATTTGGCATAATACAGCTTACCTAAAAGAGGCTAAGACCTAAGAGAGGAGCGAGACTTTTGATAGGACGTTTAATCAAGAAATATGTCATCTATATTTATTAAAGAAAGGTCAGATAAAAAGTAGTTTAAATAAGCGTGTATGTATGAAAAAAATTATAAACGTTGATGCAGCGTAAAGTGTTTGTCAGGATCGTAGCAGGCGGAGATGTGTCGTCTCTGCCTACCCCAAGGGGAAACAAGCGCGACAATATGCATGTAGAATTAGAAAGTTTTAGATGTTACTAAAGTACTATCACTAGTAGTCACTCTAGTACTACTAGTAGTACTAGCAGCACTAGTTTCACAACTTCTAAACTGCATGTTTAATTCTCGTTTTTGATGACATTTGCAATTTAAACTGCTTAACTACAGAACATGATTGATTTTTATCCTACTTGCAGCCTTACAGATATAGGAATTTTCATACAGTATAAAAACATAATTATTTTGTCTAAGTAAACTAAATTAAATAAAATTAATAAAATCACAGTGTTTGATTTTTGCTATTATAGTCAGATTAGAGCTCTATATGATATTTGAAGTACAGTCGAATCCGAAACGGCCACGTGGCGTCTGTGCGCGCCAGGTGTGCCAACCGCACGCCTCTAAATTTAACGTTTTTATTTGTGTACCCGACTGTACTCGCTTTCGTGTTTTTACGTCGCTGTTCTGCAAACCCCCCATTATTGGTGGGGAGTTTAAAATAGTATAAAGTATTTTTGTACTACAGAAAAACCAGGTGTAACGCATAAGGCACGCTTATATCGATTTAAATTTATTGACTATAAACAAAGCCTACGTTATCACGACCGGATGCTACTTCTCGAAAAAAATCTTTGTATTTTCAAAGACAATTAAGATACTTAGTACTAGAAGAATGAAAACGATCATTCCATACCACCAAGTTACCACTTTGCAGTTACGTTTCTCATAAACCTGGTTTCAATAGACCCACAATACAACTTTTAAAATGGCCGCTTCTGTATATAAGTTTAACATTGTCTTGGTTTTTTTCGACTAGAGTCGAAAGTCAAAAAGACGAGTTTTGATCAATAGACATGTGCTTATAGTCACTTAATTTCAAAATTAGCGTACATAATATTTGTAGCATCTTGGGAGTATTGAACATTATAATATCAACTATTGTGTATCTGTATAATATTGGCTTTTGTGGTAGTACAGGTCTCAACTGTAACAAATAGATGGCAAACACTTTAATAAGGGCTCTTCACACAACGTTTTTCAAAGCGCTGTCGGCGCTGATAAACTTGAGAAAATTTTTATGATAAGACTGTACAGTCTTATCGTAAAGTACTAGGGTAATGTTTTATGAGTAATTCGCACCGTTGGTAGAAGAAAGTCGCAAGTGAAATTACGTCAATTTTTTTTTATTTCACTATTCGATAAAGGACATTATGATACATATGCTCAACAAGTTTGAAAAAAATATCCCAATAAATGACGGAGATATCGCAAATTTAGCGAAATGCTAAGATTTTTATAATTTTAAATATTCACTGTATAAATTACGTAAGTTTTGTTTATACTAGGTCATTTATGACATTTTCGCTTTCAATAAAAGCTTATTATTACTTAGTTACTTACTTATACGCCATATAATTGAAATATACGTGCATAAACTAACTTACATACTTTTGTCACGATATTTGTTAAATAGATAAACGCGCAAGGCTAGTTACGTATTTCTTCTACTAAGTTTTTATCTTTATTTTTTTAAGTAAACACAATTATGTGTTTACTTAATTAATTAATCTGGACGGCAAGAATACGTGAGTAAAATTACGATGCTGTGATCCGTGTGAATATCGTAACAACAGAGTGGTTACTTTACTTATTCTTAAAAGCCATAATACTATGACGGGGATTAAAGACGTAACGCATTAATTTTAAATTATCTCGAAAGCTACTCAATGTTATTTTAAATCAAATAGACAGGTATCTGCAGATTAATTTTTTCTATGAAGTCTCCTAAAAACACATTTATCTATGATTTACCATTTCTCCACCAAACACGTTTTTACGTTCCTGTAAAGTTCATGTTTTTCACTTGCGTCCTTTCTCTACGAATGGTGCGAATTGTTTTATTGTAGAACCTTATTAGGTACTTTACTAGCTACTTAGTGCTTTGGAATTGGCTGAAATTAAAAATAGATAGTTTACTAAACCAAAATGATCGATAAAACGCTCACTGCGCAGGTTGAGAGCCAGCGTTCTTTTTACGTGGCGCGAACTATACGCGCGCAAATGAGCCACACACGTGCGTGTATCGCGCTTGAAACGAGCGTGCGCTGTGTGACCAACCGATATCGAAGTTATTTCGTTGCTGTACGTGTCTGTTTACAGCCAAACTAGTAGCACGCGAAAAAGTCGTCGTCTGCTTACTACAATTTTATGATCATGTGAATAAGTAAGTTGGTTGCGATAACATCGCGTTTCCAGCGCGCTACAGTTATGTGCGACGCGCGTCGACGGCACCTGATAAAAACGTGTTGTGTAAGGGCTCTAAAAAAAGTTTTAGATATTTCATTCAGTATATTACTTGAAACTAAACTAATTTTGAACTATAAACGTTTAAAGTGCACTCGCAAACGTAACAAATACTAGTAATAATCGTAAATATGAAGTGGTCATTGGGCCCTGTTGCATATTATAACGACAGTGCGGCGACTGGCTGGACACAAGCCAACCACCGCAGGTAACTGCCGACGCTGTTCACACGAGTGCAGTATGACTGTCTCCATGAACAACGAAAAGATCTGAATGTACTTCTGTATTTGCAGAAACGGAAAACGAACACTATGTCCTACGGCCAGATAAACTACCGTGAGGCGACTAACAAGCCACAGCCAGTTAACATGGTTTCCACCCCTGGTCTAGGGCATGTCTCCATATCAACCTTGAGTTGTATTCTGGCCTCCTGTGGGGATTCACGGTGAGGGTGTGTGGAGATTCGCCGGACTGTTGCCGGAGTACCGACTAAAACTCCTCGTGTATTTTCCACTCGCTTGTAGCCAGGGTTGTGGTAAATGACTTACGCCTGCGTAAGCCCTGTCAGGCGCTGGCGAAGACAAGCTTGTCCATAGCCACCGCCGAACAACCCCGCTCCCTCATCCGACGGCTTTAAATGCGGCTGGACTCTCCCCTGGGTTTCGACTGCAACCGTTTGCTCACAGCATCGGAGTATTCGTCTTTATGGGTAACCCAACTAGGTGCAGGAGCGAGATGGAATGCTCCTCCGTCTCAAAGGAAGATCTTCCAGCGACCTTTAAGCCCCTTGGGCCGAAATTAATGAAATAATTTGATTACAGTAGAACAGCCAATTGTTGTGTGAACCTCAAGCCGCGCAGCATACTTTTGTCCACGCAAGTCTTTCCCGCTTGTCCACTTCATATACTCCTGGTAGATAATATTTGCTACGTGAAAACTGATTTTTATAATGCGAAGTTTAAACTCGACCACTAACTTTACTCATGTGAACAAATCATAACGCACCTATGGTCACGATAAAACGCAGGTATTTACGATCAGCTAGCAGTCCATTGTTTCAATATCGATCTGCACGCCCCCTGTGGTACACTGCTTTATAATAACTAGATAGTATAGGAGCCTTTAATTCCCGAAATAAGCCAAGTTAAACTTAACACCTAATGAAAATTAAAGTTGAGATTTACTGTCTCTGGTAGAAGAATCTTAAGTTGTGTTTTCAATTTAAAAATCTCTGATAGTGATTATTTGAAACATTTAAAATTACTATATAGGACTACCACAACAGCAAAATATTGTCACTTTTACTTGGCACCGACTTCAAGATGTAGAAAATATTTATTTTTACTTCTTAGTTACTCTTAAAGTGAAGAAATATTTAAACGACATATTGAGAACCTTCTTCTTTTTAAGTCGGTTTAAAATAAACCATACAAAGAGACAAACCATCATAAATAAATAAAGCAAGGTAATGTATAAACCAAGACCTTTTTTGTATAATAAATAGAAATACAGTCTAAGGTGGAGTACATAAGCGTACCCTAGAAGATACCTGTTCACGCCAGTCTTGAAGACACCTAGATCGTGTTCTTCAAGAAAAACAGACGACGGTCAAGAGTTCCACTCTTCAGCGGTGCGTATGATAAAAGTGGTAGCATAGCGTTTCGTCCGTTCTAATACTTTTATTTAGGTCCCTAACTGATTAAAATCTGACTTTTTCCCCATAAATGATGTATCTTAGTGATACATTAGAATTACAAAATTAATTTTTACTTTTATTTTTTTAACGAAAATTAAAAAACGAGAACTGTACGACCTTACATTTCCATCGTGACTATAACAAACTAAAAATGGGTCCAATAACACGTTTCCTATGGTCTTTATTAAGGAGAAGACACAAGCGTGCTAGAACTAAGTTACTAACTAAGTAACAAACAAAATTCGCATTTGGCTTGACTTAAGGCCTTAAATCCAAAATACGGCGAAGCCTCAATTTGTGTGCAATTACGTGTTTCGTTATGAATGTGCGTTGAATTTTCACGGCCGCCGCCACATCAAAGAGTTCTGGGGAACGGAGCCCCCTTGCGCTGACCACCCTTAATTCCAATAATATACGTTCTATAAATGGATGTGCAGTATTCGCTAGTAATATTAATATAATTATTAATGCGAAAGTAATACTGTCTGTAGTGACACAGAACATCAACGACACCTATCGATTTTGCTGAATATTGGGATATTTATGGTTAAAATATTGATAATGGTACATAGAATATTTTTTATCCCGGAAAATAGGTTAGTTTTCGCGGATCGGAATTTTTAAGGGGCAAATAGCGCGTAGCCAAAAACATTTTGCAATGTTGTTTGTGTGAATCTCAGAATACATTTAGTAGTTACTAGGTAGTACTAGAAGAGCTAGTAACTAGTATACTAGAATCCTTAGTATAAATATAGAACAATATTTTTTTTTGTCCAACACTTATTTATGCGGTACTTAGACTTTATATTCTTATATTTTGAACTGTGCATGATATTAAAATGAAACATACACGATTTAAATAATTTATTTAGAAAAAAATTTTTTATAGGAAAATAATTAACACAAACAAAAGCAAGAAAATCAAATCAAATACTGTGACTATAATCATTAAAACGTAGTTTTAATTAAATGTACTGGTTGTAAAAACTTAAGAAAATGCTATAAGAAAGACAATGTCTAGTTAAAGAAAAAGCGAGACGTACTTACATTGTTTACATGTGATAAAAAAACATGTTTAGACGAATTCGTGCGTTGCATTTTTATTCATTACAATTTTGTAAGTTTGCAATTAACTTTTTGATTGCTTGAGTTGCAGCTCGGAACACATTGAAGATAAACTTGCAGATCGATACAGATAAAAATTCTAAAGACGGTCATTTGTTAATGTTATTAGCTTTTAATAAATAGCAGTTATTAGTTAAATTTTGGCATGAAAAAAAGTTGCACAGTATTCTGTTGAACAAGTAATAAAAGGGCTAGTGCACACATTCCTCTCGCAGCCGCGATTCGACACCTGAGCACACTGCACCCCTGCGTTTATAATGGGGGATAAAGGTGAGTTTATATGGAAAAGGCTTTTAAAGAAAAGGTGTTATTCGTGCAGGAACGGAGAGAGAATCCAATTTCCTGCGGTGTCAGAGTATTTAAACGTCTAGATGGCTACCACCCCTAGTCTTGAATATGCCACCATAGCAACCTTGAACTGTGTTCCGGCGTCAATGGCCAGTTTCCAGCCTCCCCCCTTAAGAGAGCTGCAGCGCATTTGTGGCATGTTTTGTGTTTCAATTGTTCATAGGCGATAGAAACCACTTTCCATCATATGGGCCGTCTGCCTGTCTAATGAGAAAAAATTGAGAAAACCATTCAAGCAGATTCAATAAAAAAGTAATACTTTTTTATAGTCAAGTTTCATAATGATAATTTTAAACATTGTAAGAAATCGTAAAATTCGAAATTAAAATGAATTTTATACTAGATCAGGTGTTAATTATGTTCCTTGTTTTATTGCTGGAATTCAGCAGACAGGCAGAAGGCCCATTCGATGGAAAACGGCTACCATCGCCTATGGACATTTGCAACACCAAAGGGGCTACAAATGCGCTGCTGCTCTCTTAAGGGAGACTGGAGCCTGCTCACTAATACTGGAGCACAACTCAAGGTTATTATGGCGACATACTTTAGACCAGGGGTGGTAGCCATCCAGTGGGGCAAATGCCCTACCACCTGGCCAACTACTTCTATAACAGTAACAAAGGCTAACGTTTGTTTGTGTATGCAATCCTATGAAACACCGCCTCCGCACAATCAAAGCCCGCTTTAAGCAGATTCGATCGCAGCGACATTAGAGATGGGGTGGGCAGCGCAAAAAAACTGTCACAGGAACAATTACACGGCATCTGTCGCGGGCCGGTCGCGCGACTCCCCGATTCAATTTATGCTGATTGGATTTACACAACGCACTATACACACAACGAGCATAATGAACGAAAGTCCAGTGCGTACGGTGACTCATTATATTTAAGATCACCATCATCCGAGCTAGAAATCTCAGTTTTTTTTAATTGCATGAGTTTAACAGACGGCCCACTCGATAGAAAGCGGTTACCATCATCCATGTGCATTTACAACACCAAAGGTGCTACAAATGCGCTGCTGCTCTCTTAAGGGAGACTGGAACCTGGTCACTAATGCCGGAACACAACTCAAGGTTGCTATGGCGATATACTCTAGACCAGGGGTGGTAGCCAACCAGACGGGCAAATGCCCCATCACCTGGCTGTGGGTTGTTTTGCCACCTCTTTCGACACGACACCTGGCCGCAGGAAATTGTATTCTTTCTCCGTTCCTGCATGGATAAAAGTTGCGGTTGAAGCGTTCGTTTCGGAGCTTGGGATACTTTCGTACATTTTCTTCTCCGCTTCGTGCAATCTTCAGTATCCATTTGTACGCATGTCGTCCTTTACGACATCAAGCCAGCACTTCTTGGGCCTTCCTCTTCTACAAAAATCTGGCGGGCATGGCGTGACAAGACATCATTATGTTCCACATATAATATTCCTTTACCCTTGTTCAAACAAAATTAAACTTATACTCTATTGTTTTGAAAATTTTACGAGGTCAATTTTCGAATTTAAGCAAGAATCATGAAATCTCTCACAGTGATTCTATTAAATATATTTGGTTTGAGTTATCTATGCCTTTTAGTATGTCCGTGCAGTTCACGAGCACATGAATCAAGGCGCATCCGCGTCGGTAATTAGTGTTCAAGAGTACACACTTGCGGCGTGATTAATGCCTGTACTAATTACTGGGACAGATATGTGACCGCTTGCAACAATCAAGGGCCAATTACGATAGTTTACAATCTATATAGGTCTAAAAATTGTTTTTGATTTGAATATCTTCAACGTTCAGAAATTAGTTGGTCACTTGTCTCTTTAGACAGAAGATGAATTACTAATATCCCAGCTTTCTAAAAGTTTCCAGAGTATAATAGCGATAGACATAGAAGAACAATATTTGAATTGGGCACTCCTAGTAAAAAAACCTAACTTTTAAAAACACCTAAATTCGGTTGTTCGCGTGTGCCTTTCAAGTTCAAGGAACCCTTAAACCATCTTCTAAGGAAACAGAATCCTTGGTGTCGATATCGCGAATGATGCGTAGTTCAGGGATCACCTTGGAGGCAAAGCCAAACGTCTCTAGTTCATCCTAGATTATCTCGTGATTTGGACATCTTACATGTTCTAAAATAAGACATTAATTAAGAACCACAAATCATCATCATCATCATCCAAGCGTTAAATACCAGTTGTGTTCGGAGCGTGCACTCCGACTCCCTGGGTCCGCATTACCACAAATGTGGGTCTCAAATAAATTTGATACGTCTTTTCTATTTATTTTGATCAAAAATTGCAATTTGGAAATTTTAGCAAATATTTGAAGTGTGATCTTTTGCTATGTAGTTTTATTTTCAATTATCTTAGATAAAAGTGAACTATTATAGGATGTTGATTGGTTGTCGAAGATTGAAGAAATTATGTGTATATGTTGAAAATCTGTTTAATGACACAACATTAACAAAAACTTCCTCGTTTATTTTCAGTCAAACATCAGACCTGTTAAAGTTGTAGCTTGAAGATTATTCTACAACTACAATACATTTTTAGATACTTGAATCTAACAAAATAGACTAATAATCCAAGGCCATATTTAAATATAAGAAGTACTACATACAACCTAGTAGTGTGAATAAGTATTTTTTTTAAAAGCCTATTCCATCTCTGACTGGTTTGTGATTTGCTCACCTTTATAAATCCCAAAGTATCCAAAGACATTTCCAATGAAGCAAAATTTAGACGTGCGTCTACCTCAAATTGACTTGGACAAATCACTTCGATTATTTCTAGCAAAAAGCACACTAGAAACGCGCACAGGACTGATCGCCGGTGCGTGCGTGCGAAATGGATTCCGCACGCTAATTATAATGAGTAATAGTGGTCGACGTGCGATTAATAGTCGCGAGTCGCACGGACAATAGGCAAGCACGCGTTCTAAGAAATGGCGACAACTCGTAAGTGCTAAGACTAATTGTCTAACTTCAAAGATCCTAATGATTTAGCGTCTGCTTTTTGATCTGTTCATTTTCTGTTTTATGTGAATTATTTGTACTATTAAAGCTTGTACTTCAAGACGATATTGTCTTGCTACCATGGTAGATATTCTGACAAAAAGGGAAATCTTATGAAATGCTCATATCATTGTCAGAAACGTAAAGTAAAGGTGCTCTTTGAAATTGTATACTGAACTAGCTGTGCCCCGCGATCTCACCCGCGTGTTGATGGAAAATCGTTATATTTTGAATAATTCACACTTTGTCCTTATAAATTATAGCCTATATGTTATTCTGATGTGTTAGCTATATTATTGCAAAGTTTCAACAAAATCCATTTAGTAGGTTTTGCTTAAACGAGTAACAAACAAACATCCATACATGTGATCATAAAAAACACTTTTTATCATTATTTTTTAATGAGTCTATAAACCTCGTATAACCTGCTATGAATGATATGCTTCTATAAAGTGTTAATTATATGATAAATAATCGCTTTAAAAATCTTAACCATCAGTCCATTACTTGATCTAAAAGTGGGTCTTCAATAGAATTCAGCAGATTTCAACGAACAATTTAAGGATTAAATCAAATTTTGAAATGAAATGAAATGAAATTTTTTCTTCTATAACTAGGATATGCTCGTGATTTCGTCCACGATTGACTTGAAATTTCGGACATTCCGTATAAAATTATATTCCGCATAATTTTAGTGAAAGCGGTGTCGAAATAAGCTAATGTTATGCACCCAGAAAATAAAACACCGCTCCCGGGAAAAGTCCCGAGATAAGAAATATCACACATTTTATTTCTAAAATTTTATTATATATTTTCTATCGATCAGTGAAAAAATCGCATTGGTATATATATCTTTTTAATGTAGCCATTTTAAATCATTCCCAGAAATTTTCCCGCGGGATTCCCAGGATAAAAAGTAGCACAAAGTTTAAGTCTAAGAATTTGCTGTCGAACAACAAAAACCGCATCGTAATCCCCCAGCACATTTCACGTGACTCCCGAACAAAAAGACGAACAAAAAAGTTAAAAAATATTGTATTGTTTATATAGTAAATTCCAGTTGTTATTTTATTAATTAGCTTCAATGTACACAGACGACATTTTTAGAATTTTATAATATAGATAGCTAATAATTTTTTCATATTAGATCCTGTAGTCAAGTGAATTTAGCGTATACGAATAAAATGAATATGTTATTTTTAATTTTTTTTTATTGCAGGAGCCCAGTAGACAGGCAGACGGCCCACTTGATGGAAAGCGGTTACCATCGCCTATGGACATTTGCAAGACCAAAGCTGCTACAAATGCGCTGCTGCTCTCTTAAGGGAGACTGGAACCTGGTCACTAACACCGGAACACAACTCAAGGTTATTTTGGCGACATACTTTAGACCATGTACCATGTATGGGATTGACATAGGTTAAAGATATGTCATTCCACTACATTGTCTATTATATTCGTTTAGCACTAACGCTACTTGTCTACAGGCACTGATCTTACAGGATCCAAAAGATTACACAAAGCCCAAGCCCTAAATCACAGACTCAGCAAGTTAATAATAAAATATTTAATTTTGTTTATAAGTAAATATGTTAAAAACTCTCCAAACAGTGGTGCATCTGCCCCTTCTGTGCTCAAATCCATGTACCCCACACTGCAATCCTGCACGATTACCCCACGAGCCCTCGGGCACACTATTGAGTGCCATTGTTGAAGATAAAAAGGTAAAAATATGATTATAAATATATGAAAGACTGGATGTGGTATTTTATGCCTATCTTTAAATGCTATATGTTGTAAGTTGTAATGCTTACAATCAATACTTCTCTCCTGAATTTATTGTGCGTGTTGAACTGTGGGAAATAAAATGAAAGTCCATACGCCAATTGTCTTTTACTCTATAATAATATCCACACAAACACAAAGTAAACCGTACACACGCGAGGGCTTATGAGGGGCGACTGTCGACAGTGCTTCAATAATCGAACATTACAATTTCGCTGAATTGCAACTGTCACCGGCCGCCACACTATATACTCACATTGGCATTCAGTTATATCTATATATTAATATGTGAAACAAAAACTTTGTACCCCTTTTTACAAAAAATGCGCGGTCGGAGGAGTATGAAATTTCGCACACTTATAGTTTACATAGAGAAGAAGCGACGAATGCTATTTTTTTTTAATTATGCATAAAAAATACATTAAATTAATAAACATATCATAATCATTACATTACACACACCACCATGTATTTGACACACACACGCTTATATACTCTTTTGTTTATTGTTCAAGTCAAATTAACAGTGTAGCCTTGGTGAAATCTGTGATTATAGAAGTATAGTCTTTGACAACAAATTATTATGGTCGAATTTCAACCACGGGCGACCACTAGTTATTATAAAATTCTAAACATGCCGAACATGCTTAAAATTAAAGCTTTAAAAAAACAACTGAAATAGACTATATAAACGATGAATAACACGATGCAATTTTTTTATTAGATTTCTTGTCTGTTTGTCTGATAGTTTGGGATGCACGTAAAAACTACTAGGCCGATTACTATGCGGTTTTCGCTGATCGAAAGCTAGCTAATTCTTATATTATGTTCGCCTTCAATGATCATTATTGAAAGGTGGCCGAAACCTCGGATTAAAAAGAAATTTAGATGCACACTCAATCACAGAAATCGTTATTATAATAAAATGCCTTCTCCATTCACAATAGTGCATCCTTGTCGAAACATGATGCATTTCCCCCAGTTTTTGGTACAAGAGCTGCTCAAGTGGCGAGGTGTGTTCCACTTCATGCAGCTTTCGGCTGTGGCCAGATCGATACCAGCTATTGTAATGAACTTGGAATTCTCCAATTTCGTACACATCTGCACGTTTGTTTGTTAATGAGATTCTTATTAGCACCGTGAGGTATTAAACTCTGATTATTGTGTTGTCCTGTAATAATATGTAAGTATGATGTAGTGTAATTATAATTAACCAAGTACCACCATCATACACTTTGATTTCGTTCATATAATCCATAGCCCGGGTTGTGTGGAAGAGATCGCTTTAAACCGATAAGGCCGCCCATTCATCCAGCCTTTACTTATTTAGTGTTTAATGTGACTACTGTAATATGTTTGTTGATTTTATGTACATCTATATATATATATAAGAAAGTCGTGTTAGTTACACTATTTCTAACTCAAGAACGGCTTTACCGATTGGGCTGAAAATTGGTGGGCAGGTAGCTTAGAACTAGGAGTCGGACATAGGATACTTTGATACTTTTATATTTTGTTTGAATCGATAGGTGGCGCTGACATCAAGTTCTAGAATCCTCCTAATGACCTGGACCGATTTTGGTGATTTTGTTTTTGTGTGTTTCAGTGGGTTCCCGGATGGTTGAAATTCACAATTGGAACCGGTAAGTGGCGCTGGGATCGGGTCCTAGATTATTTTTTCTTCAGAGCGGGATAACGTCTTCCAGGGCCGCTAGTGTAGTAATAAATAAAGAGTTTTCTATCTATTTGTGCTTATCTTTTCAATATTTTAATCATGTTCATTTTTCTTTTCTTAGGTCGTCAGCCAATCACAGTCCACTGCTGGATGAGGCCTCCCCAAGTCAGCACCACTCATCCCTGTCCTCCAATTTCTCATCCAGCGTATACCGGCGACCTTTCGCAGGTCGTCAGTCCATTGGGCTGGAAGACGTCCATCGTGTTTCTGGTAATATGTATTTTATCGCTATAAGAATAAAACAATTCGGCATAAATTTTCTTGATATCTATATACTTACTAATATATAAAGCTGAAGAGTTTGTTTGTTTGTTTGCTTATACGCGCTAATCTCGGGAACTACTGGTCTGATTTAAAAAATTCTTTCAGTGTTAGATAGCACATTTATCGAGGAAGACTATAGGCTATATATCATCACGCTAAGACCAATAGGAGTGGAGCATCAATGAAGAATGTTTCAAAATCGGGTTTTTTTCTTTTTCAGAGCTTCCGCTGCGTGCGTTAGCGTTAGCCCAAAGTAACTATTCAACGCGGTCAAAGTCGCGGACAGAGGCTAGTCCTTACATAAACGTATTATTTCACTTTGAGTCATTAATGGCTTTAACTTCAAATTTTCCGATAAAGACAATAATAAAACACCTGAACCCAATTTGCAGGCGTTTACCAAAGGTACATGACAAGAAGACACCCGACAAACTAGATTATACCGCCTCCATCAAAGTCCTATTTGATTGATGAGCTCGATGGCCAAATGAGACAGATACATTCCCTTAGTATACAGCAATTTAAGCTTTATCTATCAAATAATAGAGTATAGGTAGAGTGCATGAAGAAAAGTTGCTGCTGTTCTTACTTTCTGCTAATCCGTCAATGAAACAAACTTAACTATATAAACAGCCAAGGGAAAAGAAACCTTTTGTAGTGTTGATAAGAACGTTGGATGAAGCTAGAAGTATCTGGTACAGGTTTGTGGATAGATTAGTAATTTGCGAAGTCGTTTTGGTTTTTATCAGGTTTCTTTTGCTGCCAGGTGATTTAGCTGTGTCATCAATCTACCTTTCAAAACAGCTAAGGAATTCTTTAAACTTGTAAATTGTTCAAATTTCATTTATGTATTCTTGTTGACGAACCTTTTTTGAAAGTTATACAAAGGTAAAAAAATTATAACTAGTTCCTATATCTTGCTATTAATTCACTTGTCTGATCATCGGTTGAATTTTAATTACTTATGACTATATTTACAATATACTTAGTTATGATGTTATAATTATATCACTTATATTTAATCCATGTGAGTTAGTAAGTGGCTAGCCAAAAACAACAAAACAAACAAAATTTATCCTTGTAGGAAAGGAGAAATAATACAATTTCTTGCGGCCAGGCGGCCTGTTGTAAGAGGCGTCAAAATAACCCACAGCCAGGTGGTAGAGTATTTGCCCGTCTGGATGTTTTCTTTGGTGTTGCAACTGTCCATAGGCGATGACTGTCTATAGACTTTCCATCATGTGGACCGTCTGCCTGTTTGCTGAACTCGTGCAATAAATGTGTGTCTATGTAGTTCACACGCAGTAGGAGTCAAACAAAGTGTGACAAGGGGTGGAAGGGATTCTAAATTTCGTGGGGTCACATTTCATATTTTGTATCATTATAATACGAGTATATTTAAGTTTAAAAACACGAAATTTGAAGTATTAACGAAAAATTTCAAAGCATTTCCAACTCTATCTGTATGAGCATAGTGTTTAAATGATTAAATACAATGTATTCTATTTCATTCTCTCGCAGGCTTACTCCTATAGATTTATGCATTTATCTCCATTTAGTGTCGCTTTCTCGTTTCATCGAGTTTCAAATCACAAAGATTCTAAAGAAACTTTTCACTTTAAAAAGCTCCATAGCTTGTGACAAATTTTAACTGATAGTAAGCCAAAGGAACGGTCGGTAATACGACTTACTTGACGTAAACCGCTTTGCGACATGTTGTCGCTGTAAACCGGCAACAAACTCTGGAGCAAATATGTCTAAAAGTTTTTAAATCATAATTAATCTTTGAAGATGCTATATTACACAGATCAACAAAATTGAATATATTTGGTTGAAAGGCACAGAACTGAAGAACACGACGGTATGTAAAGATATTCAATAATTCATGTTTGTGTATAGATCACTTTGGTTGATTCATTCAAATTGAAACAAAACAATGGTCTTAAAACCTTTTAAATCCTTTAGAAGGCCATTAAATTTTACCTCAGTTGGTATCCAGATGCCGTGACGTCTAGACGCATCTAAATTAGGTTTTTACGGTAAGATTACCTATAATAACATTAAAATGGTAATAGAACGACCACGCACCATCTCTGGGGCATTTGACAATTATATGAAAATGCCAAACCACTTTTACATCTGCAATACTTAAATTTGCACAAAACTTTCAGGCTATTTAACCTTATTGCGTGTACAGAAGAATCAAATTGAGAGAACCAAAACTTTCAACAACTGCATAAAGAACTTTGCCAATTGCCTTAATACTGCACCTGACACCGATAACTTTACAACTGCATGTTAATAATTCCAACCTTATTTTATTGGAAATAAAGTCGATGAAGTGAATAGAGATAGGAAAAGTTATTTGGTAAAGTGCCGATGTAAAAACGATGCGTTCACCAAAAGCAGTTACCGTCCGATAAAATCTCTAATACACAACATGGGAGTACTGAAATGATTTATTTTTATATAGCAAGGGGGCTATTCTATTGATATGTAGTTATGGGATATATGACATTGTCAGAGAACGCGTAAAACAGACTGCTGTAGAATGTTAATAAGAGTTACAAGGAGCAGTGCCAATGTGCTTGGTTCAAGTACATAATCACAGTTTCAAAGGAATAGATTATTCAAACAATCTATAATGTATCTATAATATGGACATTGATACTCGATTGAAGACTCGAATTAAATATTGATAAAAAATTACAATATTAATATATTGTAGCGAGCGATGGTGGACAGATCTAGTTGTTTTAAGGAATTTCAGAAAAATGTAGAAGATTTCAGAACAAAAAGACGAATACATTTTAGAAAGATCTAGATAATGAACCAAAGAATAATGAAATGGAGATCGAAATTCTAGAACAAAAGGTTCAGAAAGGAAAAGACAGATATAGATAGGTGCTTAGAAAGGGATAGAGAGTAAATAAAATAATAAGGAAAAGAAGATCGAAATTATGGGTTCCAGAAGATTCCTTCACGTATATAAGCAGCGTGAGACTCACCTACCGAGTAATTCAGTTAGAGACAGCGAAGCGACAAGTCCAATACAAAGGAGTTGGAAGCGAAGTTTAGCAGAAGATAGTGACAAGTTTAGTTTAGCGCTTCGTCGGGGCATTGCGTCGTAAGTTGTGCATAAATGTACAACTGTGTAAGTCAATAGAAGCGTTTAGTTGAAAAAAAACTGGCGTTTTATTTCAATCCTAAATGCGTACCCCCGCTCGCACGTAACAATATGTAAGTTATTTGTCCAATGCAACTTGGTGGGTTTGACACATCTGTTATCTAATGGGCAGGTTTCATAATGATGATTTCACATTAGGTCAGAAAACTGCAAAAGTGTTTCATGTTTTCTGGTCAGGAAAGCAACCCAAGTTTCTTCTGGAAACATAAGTTATTACTCGAGAATGTTACCAACCAAAGCACTGCGTTGGTAACATTATAAAATTTAACAGTATATTTATACCTACCCGCATAAAGAAAAAAACCATGACTGTCGTTGATAACGGAATTACTGTCAATACTTTTTAAAATTTAACTTTTATAAATCCAGGGTTCGGTCAAACGCAAACCGAAATGCCCGAACCCACTGACATTTTGTATTTAATTACACCAAATATCCAATGACCGTTTAACTTTTTCACGTCCGGTCGTCCGGAAAATTTTACAATCGGCCATTGGTTGAACAAAAAGGGTTTATTTTTAATTCTGCGAATTCTTCTGTTTATGGTCCTTGCTGTGAGCGATTGAAAGTAATTGATTTAACCGAAATACTATTTTATAATCATTCTACACATCGTAGATATTCATCTAGGCATATTAGATATTAATTAATTATAATAGATATTAATATAGATGTAGTAGATATTTATCTAAATATAGTACCTAGTACTTACGGATCTTTGTTAGCAACATGTACAGCACATGGCTATGCAATAGACGGTTCTTGGTAAGAAGTTGCGGTATGATCAATTCGAATTCCAATGATGTTAAGAATTGAATCAATTTGCTTAAAAAGATTAATGATTCAAGATTTTATTTATAGGCAAACACTACAGGCAATTTCATATTTTGTAGTATGAAAACTTATAATGGAGTTAATTTAAAGAAGAAACAGAATAAGGTTTTAATAGCTATTAAGTTTCAAACATATAAAATTTATATAAGGATATGTAAAAAAAAGATAAATTATATTAATTAGTAATGTGAGATGCAATAATACGACGAAATTTATAATATGAAATTGCACGTAGATCAGTAATATCACTATAAAGGTTTATTAGTTTACATAGTCTAGGTATGGGAGAGTTGGCACCAAGAACGGTGCGACGTAAAGGTAGACACAGGGATGTAATAGATGTTCGAGGACATCTAGTCGGTACTTTAAAACTAAAGCTATTAAGGTAATCGAGACAGCCAATCATTCCATATTCCATTAAATAGTTTAAACAAAAATTGCATGTCTAAAATAATCCCTGGTTTAACGTTATGATCATAATAAACTAATGCTAATTTTCGAAACCATTACTTGTTTACCATGTTTTAAAATTTCATGATTTCATAATCACCATCACGTTTGTATATATTTGAAAATGAATTTCAAAATTTTAAGAAAAATTGCTATTTGTAGAATGTGATCATTTTTTAAATTAACCGTCACTCTGTCTAAAAGTTTTATTCCATCAGGTTTCACAAAATAGGAATGCTAAATATTATATATCACAGGAACATCTAGTTAAATACGATAGGAATTATTATTTAAAGCTTTTTAATGATACAAGAATTCATTCGTTTTCTCCTATAACTATTTAAAATGCCCCCCTTGTACATTATTTTCTTGTAAATCACAACAAATTGCCATAGACACGAGCAAGCAGACGTAATAACCTTATCGCCAGAAAGCACCAACATTTAAATTCCACCTTTGGTTAAGTTTTCAAAGTAATTTATGGGAGAATACTTAAGTATCACCTACCAGGGTAACAGAAGAGGGGTGGAGTTTTGTGTGTTTTACTAATTGCCAAAAGATGCTAATCAGGTATCCGAAACATATACCTGTCCCGCTCCAACTTATGTATAAGTTGATATTCTATCTCATTTTGCTGTCCTTAAGGTATAACTCAAAAGCCGTAGCAAAAACCATGACAAGGAATTAATTAGAAGTGAAGGTAAATAATGAAGATTGTCGCTGGTACTAATGAGTTTTCCGGTATAAGTATAACGGTTTGTTAAAATAATTATCAGGCTTTGATTAACTTTGAAGGGGGCTGTAAAATGTACACTACTATAAGGTAGGATAGCAGCAAAGCTTTACGTTTTAGGAAGTTTTCAGACGGAATGCTTGTAAATCGGCAAAATGCAAACCTCTGATGATATCATGGTATTCTATGAGTGTGCCAAAGAATTGAGCGAATTAATTCGTCCCTCATCTTTTTACCACCGGACAAGCAGACGTACGAGCTCACGCCACCGATATGTGGTGGAAATACCAACAAAGCGGATGAAACGCTATCCATTTTTATTATATGAACTGTTAGAGTGGAAATCTTTACCGTCGTCTGTTTTTCCTGAAACATAGAATCTAGGTGTCTTCAAGTCTCGCGTGAACAGGTATCTTCTAGGTAAGCGTGCTCCACCTTAGACTGCATTTCCTTCTATCTGGCATTAGGCGCAATGTCGGTCAAACGCGAACTTATTCAATATAAAAAAATAGACCACTAAGCTACCACAACTTCTCGAAAGATCTTTATTTATTCATTTTAAAATCGACAAACAAATCTTTTTCATACTGAATTATTAAATGCCCTCTAAACTTGCATAAAAAACCTAATATAATA
Organism: Dendrolimus pini; assembly: GCA_949752895.1. Classification (NCBI taxonomy): domain Eukaryota; kingdom Metazoa; phylum Arthropoda; class Insecta; order Lepidoptera; family Lasiocampidae; genus Dendrolimus; species Dendrolimus pini. Next base: position 914,793 of record OX457132.1, on the reverse strand, counting down.
TAAATTATTAAATAAAAAATAAATGATACTTAACCATATTATTAGATGGCGTAGCAACAAGTAGACGTCGAGTATGTATATTATAGACGATTTACAAATACTCTTTAGTATATTTTTTAGAAAAATTTGTATGCCAGAAAATGGTGAGCTATGTTCTCACCATAGCATAAAAACTTATATCCATGTTTCATACAAATAAAGATTTTTTCATTTCATTTTTCAACCCGAGGTATGTTTGAATAAGTGTGTGATTGCGGCCTCGTGGAATAACTGGGCACCAAATGAGGTATTCTCGTTTAGCGGGTGGCTTTTTGATGTCTACTTTATCTTATTTGAATTCACCTGATGAGTTTTGAAGCCTTTCATTTTCATACGTCCAGAAGAAGGGATGAGTATTTTCAGAGTACATATAAAAAAATGTCTGTTTATGATTTCAAAAAAAATACCAAAATTTAAATTAACTCTGCTACTTATACGATAATTTTCTGTATATGCTTTATATCAATATCTTGGAAGGTTCACAATATAGAAATTATAAATTCCAAATCTTGTGCAAACGATGGGTCTACTTAGCTGGTATAGATACAAGATAGTACACTAAAACCCGTAGGGTAGAAAGTCTTCAATGATGTGCAAACTGTGAAGTGAAGTACGAGAAAACGTATATTACAGTGTTTAAATAATTTACAATAAATTTTGTTTGCATCTACAATGTTCGTCCTCCGTTCAATCGTAGATTCGAAAAAAGGTTGTTCGTAAATTCTTAAGTGTGCTTCATAGTAAATAATTCCAACAAAACCTAAATAGTAATTTTTTATACAAATAAATAAAATTGAAGTATCTTTTTGTACCAAGTTTATTTATTTTTTGTCTTTCTGTCTGGCCGTTTGCTCCAGTAAATCTCTAAAATGGTTAGACGGTTTTGACGGGAGTTGCACTGATATGTAGCTGGTGTTATAAGGAGTAACATAGGCTACCTATTTTTAGGGGTCCGCAAAAAATAATCCACGTGGTTGAAGTCGAGGGTAGCACAGCTAGAAATTATATAATAAGTATGAAATTTTTTCAGAATATCAATATGCAGTTTTCTTCAGCAAGTTTACGTTATAATTTAAAAACCAAACTAAGTCAGTAGCTATAATGATGTACTTTATATGTTTTCCTAAAATTTATTCAATATCAAAAAGAAAACTTCCATAGTAATAAAACCGTAAATGTTGGCCCACCCATAATGTTATATTTTAGAATTTTTCACACATTTTTAATAGCAATAAACACACTTTGGTGGTCCGTTTCTTGGTCGATATAACCTGTCCAATCAAAGCGTTTGACGGTCGGACGATTCCACGGGTTGTCAACAGGTTACAATTTGAATTTGGAATACGACGGTCGATTGGCAAGACGCGTCGGTGTCAACGAAGCGACGCGCGACGCGACGCGTGTTGCGCGGGAGTGTGTTACACTTTTTATATTTCTACAACTAACTGTGCCCCCGGCGTCGATTGCTTACGTTTCATATCTTCTGAACTCTAAAACATATAGAAAGAAAAAATAATTACGGGTTTTTTTGTTATTACAGGAGTTCAGCAGACAGCCAGACGGCCCACTTGATGGAAAGCGGTTACCATCGCCTATGGACATTTGTAACACCAAATGTGCTACAAATGCGCTGCTGCTCTCTTAAGGGAGACTGGAACCTGGTCACTAATGCCGGAACACAACTCAAGGCTGTTATGGCGACATACTCTAGACCAGGGGTGGTAGCCATCCAGTCGGGAAAATGCCCTACCACCTGGCTGTGGGTTGTTTTGTCGCCTCCTACGACAGGCCGCCCGGCCGCAGGAAATTGTACACTTTCTCCGTTCCTGCACGGGTAGAACTTAGATACTTACTAGAGTTTAAACAAAAGTCAGTTTTAAGATCGAAGTTATATCTATTCAAGAGCCTTACATCATGTCCAGCATCATAGCATTCTCTTCACAGTCATATAGTCCAAGTATGAACTTGCAGTATCTAATACAGTTTTTGGAAGAAGATTGTACGCACGCAGAGCCATGCAGAAAACACTAATATTAAACAACGCGGTATTATTTAGCACACAACATGTGAGATGGGTCAGCAGTTTATCTGCTGTACCTGCTCGAGTAATAATAATGATAATAATAATCGGCAGAAAAACACACATATTGTACAATATGTGTGTTTTTCTGCCGATTATTATTATCCCCAAATTCACCAAGTTACGCTTGTGTTATGGGTAATATACAACGGACTGCTCTGCGGCCGATCCCAGACACCCAAACCATAGTAAATAACGGAGAAAATACGTTTCCGAAATTTATTATACCAGGAATCGAACCCGGAGCCTCTGCGTTGAAGTCAGGTAGGCCGGCAAAGGCTTAGCCCGCTCAACCACAGAGGCCGTCTTAAATAAAAAAAACGTTGCCTAGTTACGTTTTCATACCATGAATCAAAGCATGATATAACTCAAGATAGTCCAAAATAAACAAGTCCATAAAGCTGAAGTCCATCAAAATAAGGGAAGGTACATTACCCACTATCCCTTTGACCCTCGCCAGGAGCAGGGCTTTATAACAAACCGGTGGACATTTGTCAGCGATACCTTCCACTGACTTCTGAAAAACAAAATTTTACGCAACACATATCATAGTGGACGGGGGTTGAGAATCCTATACGCACTTGTATATTTCAACGCAGCGTTTAACTTATTAAAAATGGCCTGAACAATATTTATTTCGGAAATGAAATCACTGAAACAATATTTAGGAGCTGCTTAGCAGAAGTAGACTACCTTCCTGGCACATAACCACGTTTAAAAAAAATATAGTATATATTATACCATTGTTGGTACCCCACCCAATAATTGGCACATTTCATTCGCGAATTTAATTTAATTGGCCTTCCAGTGTGAGTGGGCCGTTAATTTTTTTTAAATCAAAAGTAGCCTAAGTTACTCCTTATAACATTAGCTATCTGCCAGTGTAAGTTCTATCAAAATCAGTCTAGCCATTTTAGAGATTAGCCGAAAAAAACCCACAGGCAGATAAAAGTTTAAAAATTGATTTTTTTATGTTATTCCCGTATATACTTTCCGTTTTCTGTCCTTTCACCATATTATCATTGTATGGCTACAAAATATCTCTTAGCCATTGATGTAGCAATGCCTCTATCATTGCTACATCAATGCTCTCAGCCGTAAGATTACACATTAAAAGTAAAAAAAACTTTGTATCTGAGCGTGACGGTCACGCGAGTTCAAAGCTTTTTCCCCATCCTAAATCTCTCCAACATACCAAAAGAAGTTTTCGCTTCAAAATATATTAAGATTTCTTATTGTTTTGTTAAAATAAATAAAAAATAAAAACTTCGTTTAAAAAAACCGACTTCAAAAACGAAAAAACTAAAATGTATAAAATAACTTATTTCTTAAGCTATTATTATTAATAGATATTATCTAAAACATCTTAAAGTCGGTGCTTAGTAATTTTCAAAATATAGTAATTTTTATGTTTTATTTTGCAACGACTTCAAGATGTTTTAGATAATATATATTAATAATAATAGCTTTAGAAATAAGTTATTTTATACATTTTAGTTTTTCTTCTTCTTAAAAAATATAGGTCCCAAGGAACGGAAACAAAAAAATGTTTGTAAAATGAAAACTACTGGGCCAAACTATGTCAAATTTTTAGGGGACCACATGGCAGCTATTCCGCGTCGAACAAAAAAGAATCCCGTAAATCGAATTATAAATCTCAGAGTAATCGGTGTACATATGAAACGAAAAAGAATTTTTTTCCATGAAAAATGTTCATAAAATGAAAACTACTTGGCCAAACTATGTAAAAACCAAGGGGGACCAATTTTAGGGGACCAATTGGAAGCTATTCCGTGTCGAACAAAAAAAGAATCACGTAAATCGGATCATAAATCATGGAGTAATCGGCGAACATACATAAAAAAAGCAACAAAAAAAAGATCCCGACGAATTGAGAACCTCCTCCTTTTTTCGAAGTCGGTTAAAGAGTGCCAATCATTGCACTGGCGTGCCAACAATTGTACAATTGCCCCTAAAGCTCTATTCCACAAATATTAACAATAAAATTACGAAAATTAAAAAGTTTCAAGGAAATTGTGAACGCATGTTACTCACATAATCGTAATAAGCCACAGCGTGTTTGAAGTGTAGTGCGTATAGTGCATGGGGCGACCACACGAGGGGCGAGCCGTGGACACGGTCACTGCTTCGGCTCTAAAGAAGTGAATAAATCTGCCGGACGAACGACAAGGTGAATATAAATATAAAGAATCCGCGGACAAACTTCCGGACTTTTTAGGGTTGACTGGTGCGGTCTCCGTATTATTAAAAAAAAGTTAGAGGGAAATAAAATTCTCATAAATATCTCATTACATATATATATATATATATATATATATATATATATATATATATATATATATATACGTATATGTATATGTGTGTGTATGTATATGTGTATATATATATATATATATATATATATATATATATATATATATATATATGCGCGTTTACCCCTGTTCAACCTTTGGTGCGTACTTCTTCTTTAAAGAGCAGGCATTAATATAGGTTACATTGTACTGAATTTTTATGTTAGTGCTATTTTCACCCGGAAAATTCACTTAATTTTATATCGCAAACCATCCCATCTCCTGGCATGAGTATATATGTCCATTTTCGGTATTCAAACTACATTTAAACAAAATTACAATAAAACCGATCCAGTATTTCTATTTGTTTTCAAATAAAAATTAACAGTTAATTTATAAATAAGTTTTAATCAATTTGACTTATCTATGTACATATTTTATTTTATATCGTGTAATAAATATACTCACATTTCAATGAACATATTGTACATATATTAAATAAGTCATTTAAAACAGCCCTCATAATAGTTGCGATATTATTTTTCTTGAAAGTAGAACATTTTTTATTTTCAAATCGATTACTTTGATTTATTTACGTATAATGCCGAAGGTTTAATAGTCTGTGCGTTACATGTCTCACTGAACATCACTATTATGTCACCCACAACAATAAAGTCGACAATTATGTCATTTATTGTTTTATGTAGGCTTTACTGTCAAGAAATATGTCACTTGATAGACGTGCAAACGTTAAAAGTAAAATAAACACTTCGAAACTATTTAGTTGCAGAAACAAAGTGCATATTACAATAATGCAAACAAACAAAAAGTACTTTAAATATAACCTTATATTATTTATATTTACATTATAACAGGTTTTTCTATTAATATATAGAATAAGTTAAATTACGAAGAAACAAGCATACTAAATTTGTGTAAAACACAATAAATATATACTTACATATATACATACATACATAACAACAGATACATACAGAGTTATCTAAATAAAATACATTGATAGATACTTGTAATACACATTATAGACAATGACATTTAAATATATATAACATATGCGTCTCGGGACACCCAACATAAGTGATAACTTACCCTGCCTACCGCTGCCGTATGCGTGAGAGAAAGGGAAGCCATACAGACCGGCGCCGTAACGCGTTACGTAACTAAGCGGTTTACCCTCCCATAAGAAGTTATCACTTCAAAAAAAAGTGATATTAATTAAACATATTACTTACACATATTTTTATTTTTTATATGATGTGGTATTTCATTCAATAATTGATTTGAGGATTAAATATTTAAAAGGTATTTTATTATAATAAAACCAAGTTGCGGTCAACCCTGGTGCTTGGAAGGCAGCGGCGCGGGCACCGTGAAAGGCTAGGTGATCATAATGCCGCGCGCATGTTCTTACATAATAATATTCTTGAAATATTCCCTACTGGGAGAGACGCCACAAACTACCAAGGAACTAAGAAAGGCGTGCAGCTTTATTGTGGCTTCAAAAATCGGATAACAAAAAAAATACGACGAAGACAATCGACAATCTACATTGCTATTTAACTCACATTCATTTCATTCATAAATATTTACCACGAAAAAAACTAAAACTAAAAAAAAATTACAATTACCTAAGTACTCAACTAAAGATGATAAGGTATTTGATTGCAATAAAATGATACGTGGTATGTTGTTTAGAATTAGCATAGTATTTATTATAGTTTAAATAAGTACGTACATATAAAATCGAATTAAGAATGATTTCAATAAAAAGCAAGCATAAACCTCAAATGGCTTTTTCCCACCAACTTTATATGCCTAGCAAGAGGAGAGAAACAAAATAATTGTCAGTTATAGAGAGTGCTGATAACAGTGAAAACTTAGAGCTTTTAGTATTAAAATTTGAAATTTCATTATGTTTATTTTAAAACATATACACATTTAACTTTTCACTAAATCCATTCAATTTCATTTATAAGATATACACAGAACTAATGTTGCACAATACGTCAGCTGATAGTTACAGATATACTGTTTGCAAGGATGTCGGTGACGCGAACACACGAGATATTTTCCCATCCCAAAAGCGTCTAACGCGCCCAGCACACGACCGATGCGCCAATCATGAGCATGTCGGCGATGCGAACCCATAAGATTTTCCCCTACTTAAAAGTGCCCAACGCGGCTAAAGAAGTTTTCACTTCAAAAATGTCATATCTATATTATAACGACCGACAAGGAACAATTCACACCTGCAGTTTATTGTCTTTCGGCATTTGGACTTCTTTTGTTTACTTTGTGTTTAATTTGTAATTAGAAAAACATCCTATTGTTTATTGTGTTCGTTTATGGTAGTCGTTAGCCAGGTGTAATTCATTTATTATAATTGTTATGCGGTCGAGTATTGTGTTGAGACGTATTGTATTGGTGCAATATAAAACAAGGCCCCAACTGAGAGATGAGGCAGTTAAGCGATAATCGCAAGCTAGGCAAGACGCGTGTTGCTGAATCGTGCATTACGTTTGTACTGGTCGCGTCCATTCATATTTGTACCTGTGTTATACGTGTTTGTATAGTTCCAATAAATTTTATAGTAATTCCAACGGCATTTTAATTCGAGTCCCGTAAATCGTAACAATATTATAAATATCTATTCCATACCTTTCGTTGTTCTCCTGCAAGAGGGATGTCCCAGGAAATGGTCAGCGCGGAGACAAACTACTAGGAGCGAGGCCGCGACACGCGTCATAACGCGCCGCCCGCGCGACCGGCTTTATGTGGCACCGGCCTTATATTACGACGCTATTTTGCTTATGGATTTATTTTGAATAGTAAAATTAATATTCAAAACCATTTTTAGTAGTAAGAAAACTAAACATTTTCGTCCATAAAATTCTTGTTTAATATTGTTACAAGCCGACAAAGTGAATGCACACCTGTCGTTTATTACCTTTCCCGCATTTGGACTTCTTCTTTTTACTTTGTGTTTAAAATCTGTAATTAAGAAAAAAACATCCTATTGTTATTGAACTCTTGTTTAAAACAATGCCCGAACGGAGGGGTGAGTCAGTCAAGCGAGGATTACGATACAAGCAAGACGTGTACATTCGATAATCTATACAGTGACGGACTTTGTGCGTGTTATTGAATCGTACAATTTGTACTGGTTGTGTCCAGTTATATTTTTACCTATGTTATACGTGTTTGTATAGTTCTAATAAATTCTATAGTAATTCCAACAGCATTTTAATTCGAGTCCCGCACTCGTAACAATATTATTTATCACGACCATTTCTTGTAGGGGTAGGCAGAATCAAATAATCTCTTACTATTTATAATCCTGGTATATAATTATATACCATAGGTACCATCATTAATTCTTTCACACCCTCTCATGCGTTATGTCCATTCGCATGATGTGGAGCGAAGATTTGGTCGTCTAAGATGGTGCGAGCCTCGAGGGTACCTATTCAAACGGGACTTCAAGTCACCCACATTGTAAGTATCAGGATAGACAGACTCCAGCAACGAGTTCCACTCCATCGAGGTGCGTATGATGAAGGTAGACGCAAAGCGCTTCGTTCCTATAGGTGGAAAGTCCACCATATATTGGTGCCGCACCGGAGCTTCTGGTTGTTCAATGATCGAAGGGAAATGCCGGGATCAGACAGAAGAGCTCAGCTGCACACTCTCCAAAGTGTATCCCATATATTTATGTACAACTAAGCTTAAATTGGTATAATTTTTGGTTCTGCAAAGTTGGGAAGAAAGTAACAATTAGCGGCAGTCACCAAGTGATCAAGGATGAAAATTATTTCAGTACACATGGGGTAGTTTTTATTGCAAAATATAATCTATAGTACTATGAATACCCTAACAACATCGTGGTCAAATACGCGTATCACAAAATCCTGTTAGAGCAGGTATTGCATGGGGATTATAATACAGAGTGCAGTTATGCGCTTTGTGGGGGAAATTCGGGGTAATGCGCTAGAGGGGGTAAGCAAGATTAGGGGAGGCTGATTGATTGGGATATTGTCTGCTAAATGGACTTTGTCACTTAGTAAATACACTTTTAGTTTTTGAAGTTAAACTTTTTTAGCCACGGTAGTGAACTCTTTTGATGCGAATTTAATAATTTAAACACTATGCTCATAAAGATAGAGTAGGAAATATTTAGAAGTTTATGAATCAAATTGAAACTAGAGCAAACAAATTCCTATTTTAGTTATCATAAGCCTCTCTTGTCATTTGTGCAAGGTGAAAACATGGAATCTGAATAATATGTGTTATTATATATCTTAAATATGTAATATTTTGCATTAAAAGATAAAATAAATTTTAAGCTTGGTAAATATATTATAAAAATAATAAACCTTATAAATAACCTAATCTCGTGATACTCTATATTTATCTCATTCTCTCGTAGGCTACTTTTCTGAAGTTTCACTCCTGTAGTGTGTGAATTGCACATACCTACACACATTTTTTTTATAATTTAGTTTTTTATGATTAGTCTTTTAGAAAATTTAGTTTAGTTTTTCATTATGCTTTTAAACAAAATAATTTGCTGATGATTTAACATTTTGCAATGACGATGTTTGGACGGTATGTAAGAGAAAAGAGTACTTATTATAATTCGTTTTAGTTGTTTTGTTGGGCAAATATTATAGAAATATAGCTTTAGAAATAATATATTAAGCGCCTATAGACAATATAGTACTATTATTATTTATTTAGGTTTATGGTTTGGCAGCTTGGCCTTTAAACCAGATCTTAGTTTACAATAGAGTTTCTTCATTTTCTTAAGCCTATGTGTAGCACAGCTGAACTGTAGATTACCTACTTAGCTAGTGCCATTCAACGGAGTTCTTGTGACAACTCAAAATGCCACATTTGACTCTACAGTTCACATTTCTCACAAAAACACATAATTGCTACTCAAAAACTATCAATATCCTACAACTATTGTTCGTTTTAAAATAATTTTACACATTTTTAGAAAATAAAACTGCACAGCACAACGTCTCCTTTCAGTTCCCGCAAAAAACTCCAAAAAATATAGTACGCAATTTATTAAATTATAGATTATTACCTAACAAGTAAATAATATTTTTTAATACATAGGTACTAAAAAAATCTCATTCAATGTTTGATTATAGTTCAAGCTACCGGTCATCAGCCCTTTCGTCCATAAGTTCTAATCGATACCCCATTTATCTCAGCACTTGGAGTGTATGGGGTCCTGGCACCCTTCGCTTATTATTACGCCCCGCGGCCGCAAGGGGCCGCTGTTGTTCCACTTTTAATTTAGGGCTTACCTTTGCACGGGGCATATTGAGCAGTATATCAAACTATGCATCGTGACGTAGCCGACGCCGAAGCCCGCGATGGCCATCGGAAGCTGCAGATCAGCCATCGAGAGTTGCTGTGTAGGCATAGTGAAGCATCCAGCGGCTACTACAATACGTCGTCGGAGGGTCAGTTGAAGGGTTTTTTCAATTTGTTTTGATGTTTATTTGCGTGGGTCCCTCAGTGATTGAAATCCCCAATAAGACCCAGTAGTAGTAGGTGGCGCTGCAATCGGGACCTAGATTTTTATTTTTTTAGAGCAGGACATCGGCTGCCGGCCCTGCTAATACGTATATATAAATAATAATTTAACGGAAGACGTTTATAAAAAAATCCTATGAATTAAATTTATTAATAAATTAATACATTTTATTAATAAACAATACTTTTAATCCGGGAAAATTGGACGTCTTCCATTGAATAAGTTGATGTTGATTTTTTTTTCAATTTCGATGAAGCAACCAGGCAAATTGATCCGTATAGACATAAAGTTGAATCATTCCATGTTATTGAATACCATTATTCCTTTCAGTTCTGTGCCATAGAGTAAAATTTAAGCAATTTGATCGGTTCGTCTAATAACCGCACAATGCTTTAATGTAAAATAAATTATACATAAAAATCATTTTACTACATGCAATGTTTATCGAGAGCAAAAATTGTGGTAGTGTAGACAAAATTGTAGCAAAGCGAAATTGATATACTGAATTTCGATTACCCCTGCTTGGCAATATATTCTAAAATGAGCGGTTCATACGGTAAGCTCCGTACAAAAAGTGTCGCCTGCAGCGAAACAGTTATCCGGGCACACGTTTGAATTTTTTATATACACAAATTAAACAATAGTAGTGTTATCGCGCGGTTTTTATCGTCAGTATTTAAGTTAATATACCCACTTAAATAATGTAATAATAAAAAAGTTACTAAGATATAGTCGTGGGAGCGTACAAACAAACAGCGTAAACTGAAAGGACACGCGTTCGAATCCTGGCCGGAACGCATGCACTACCTACTTAGGCACTTTTCTGACCTAATGTGCATATTGTTACATTTACCACGTGCTAACAACGGTTAAGGAAAACATCGCTATGAAACCTGCATAACGAGATAACCGATGTGTCAAACCTGCCGAGCTGCCTTGGACAAGTCCAAGGACAGTCCGTGGCCCAATATTGGGAGGCCTGAGCCCAGCAGTGGGACTTTTATGGGCTGCTGTTATTTTAATATACTTTCCATAATTACTATGCTACGTTGAATAATTAAAATGAACAAGTTGTCTGTAGGCTAAAAAATAATATTAACATTACTCGATAGACAATTCATATACTTATCTTCAGTGATTACGGCTATCGAAAAGTGGCCGAAATGTCGGATTAAAAATCAAATGAAATGCTGTGCTTAAAAACCGTTAAAACCCTTTTTTGGTTAACTTTTATTGTATTAGCATCAAAGTCATACTTGTTCTTAATAACCATTTAATTAGAATTTATAATTCAACGTACAGACATACTTGTAATTTGATCAATTTAATAAAACGTACTAGGGGTATAATGTAAATAAATTATTTTATTTGCAAAGGGATTTAATAAAGCAGTAAAGGTGAATGATGAAGCGTGTTGAGGTAATAAAAAATATTGATTTTTCGGCTTTTGTTAAATCTATAATGGGTTTTATTCGGTTTGTGAGTGCATTTTAAATTTTAATAGCCTGTGTCCATCTGTTTGCTTCATTATGTAAAAAGCAGCTTATGTCTGCATCTTCGCCTGCGTTTATGTCCCATTTCCCATGGAAACCGTCCATTTTTCCGGGATAAAAATAGCCTATGTACTATTCCAGACTATAATATATCTCTGTGCCACATTTTATCCATATCCGTTCAGCCGTTCTGGAGTGATTGACCAACAAACATCCATCCAAACTTTCGCCTTTATAGTATTATCTACAGTAATAATAACAATAACCAACCTATCTTCCTCTTCTTATATATAAAAATGAATGATTGTCTGTATGTCCTTTGTAGAATCGTAAACTATACATTTGATCATGTGATGATCTTTAGCAAAGTTGTTGTGCATGAGCCAAAGAAGGTTTCTGAGTTGGTTCACAATTGGACCCAGTAGGTGGCGCTACTAGGACAACGTCTGCCGGGACAGTTAGTATATAATATAAAAATGAATTGACGGTTGTTAGTCTCATGTAAACTCGAGAACGGTTGAATCGATTTGCCTAATTTTAGTTTGAAATATTTAATAATATTTTTAAATAGTTTATAAAAGGTATAAAAATTAATTATAGAAATTTATGTACGCGTATAACTTCAGAACGACTTTACAAATTTTGATGAAATTTTGTGTGTGTGTTAGAGTGGTACCCCGGATGGTTTAGATTCACAATTGGGATCGGTAGGTGGCGTTGGGATCGGTTCCTAGAGTCTTATTTTTCAGAGCAGGGCTGCCCTGTGTCTGCCGGGACCTCTAGTTATATATATAAAAAGTCCCGATCTCAGACAACGGGTCAGCATGGCGAATCAGCGAGGCAACGGAGCCAGCCTTCTGGCTCCGTATTCTACTTATAGTCTTAAGGGATTATAGGTAGAATGCGATATAAGTTTTATCCGTGCAGGACCGGAGAAAGAATACTATTTTCTGCGGCCTGTCGTAAGAGGTGACATAACGACCCACAGCCAGGTGGTAGGGCATTTGCCCGACTGGATGGCTACCACCCCTGGTCTAAAGTATGTCGCCGTAACAACCTGGAGTTGTGTTCCGGCATTAGTGACCAGGTTCCAGTCTACCTTAAGAGAGCAGCAGTGCATTTGTAGCATCTTTGGTGTTGCAAATGTCCATAGGCGATGGTAACCGCTTTCCATCAAGTGGGCCGTCTGCCTGTCTGCGGAACTCCTGCAATAAAAAAAAAATTAAGTTTCCTTTACTGTTCTAGTGTACTGTATAGTTATAATGTAATAACTCGCAGAATATTGCCGCAATATTAGTCTGTACATTTACTACAACTATATTATACATACATACATAACTTCACCCCAGGTCCCTTGCGGGGTAGGCACGAACAACAGAGCGCCATACAGGCTTATTTTTACACACCTCACTTGCTTCTTTGACATTCATAGCTCTTGTCATGCACGCTCGTCTGTTCTTAAGGCTCCTGACATCACCTTCTGCTAATACACGATCAATTTGCTAATCAAATCAAAATCAAACTATATTATGCACTATTAATTTTGACTGTCACTAAAGTGACTGCCTTTTAGTTTTTTTTTAATCTTCATAAAAAGTTCCGTGTTATTTAGTATACTTTTGCTGTTTATAACAGTAGAATAAAATATGTAAAAATATTTTTTTAATTACTTTACATAATTCTCGTAATATTTTACGTAATAAACGTCTGAATTTACACTTGTTCATTTTATATAATAGAAATGTATATTCTGTATGCTTACATGTTGCAAGTATATTCACTTTTTTTATTTTGCTCATTCGTGATACATTAGAAACACAAAAAAAATATTCGAACCATTTTTAGTTCCAGCTACTCGCCGCTACGAGCGCTGCTGTCACCTCCACCTACATAGAAGCTCGGTGAATGAATCGGTCATATGCAATCTTGTTTATATCGATGCCAAATTAAACATATTAACATAATGATACTTAACTTGTACCTATATGATCGCAAAGCCTAAACATCTATCCTTTACTATTCTTTTAGTAATTAAATTAATAAATTTAAAGGTTTTGAAGACAATTAAATTGACTTGAAATAATCTTAGTAGAAAGTTCAGGGGCTTTAAAATGCTTTGTTATGAATCACACTTTTATACTACAATTAAAATATATTTAAACTTTAATTAATACGTAATTTGACTCTTTAACGACATGATGTCATAACTTGCTATACGAGTTCAAAATCGAAAAACTTTTTGCTTACTTACCTGTAATATTGGCCAACATTCCCCTATATGTCGCATGACATCTGGTTGTAACATAATTATTCGCAATAACAGATTTTTTTTTGTTTTTGTGGCTCCATTTAAATAACAAAATCGTTTAAGCATTCAATAATATTTTAAAAGAGTTTTTTCGTTATGTTGTATTTTTCGTATATTCAAATTCATTTTTTCTAATTCAAAGTAAGTTCCACTGGAGAACACTTTTTGAAGGTCGTACATATAGGTTAAAATTTAATTTTCTTCCTAGTCTATGTACACCGCTTCGCAACGTGTTATTGCTGTTAAGGAAAAGAAGCGGCAAGAAAATAGAAACTCCCCAGCAACACGTCTAGCTAAAAATTGTTCTTCTTTATATTTCTGTTATTCTATTTATATCTCAAGTTCTTTTATTTATAAGTTTAATACAGAAGTATTTTACAGAATGACTTTTATTAATTCTTCAAAAGTTGTAGCAAACAGTGCATATTTAATAAGACAGAGACACAATAAAAGTAAAGATTCCTCCCCATCCTAGCCATCAAGAAAAGAATAAAACTTTAAATGAAGAATGCGCAAAACAAGATACATTCATCTAGTGCCAGTGCTGTCACCGCAATAAGTTCATATAGCGATGGGTGGAACACAATAAAGAACATAAACTGTTGTAGGTTGTAGCTGAATTTAATGCTCATAAACTATATCCTAGTGAGTGTGTGAACCCCCGAGGGCCGAGTGCAGTGTGGCGGTGGACTGGTGGCGAGGTAAGTCACTCTTCCCTTGCTTCTTCTCCTACGTCCCTTTGCCTACTCCCGGCTATCGCATCGCGCCCGCATATAACGATGGAACAGTGAGTAAACTATATTTTATAAATAGCGGTTTTTTTCTCTATTTTTAAAACCGACTCGAGTTCCGTACCTTTTTTAAAATTTAATTTCCAGATTTAATTTTTAGAATTTAAACAAGCTTATAGTTATTTTGGTTCTTGTGTGTGACAGTAATTTAGTGATTTTTGAGTTGAAGTGTATGCACCTTACGAATAACTAAACTATTAATTTATTCTAATTGTAATACTAAACTTATACTAATGTAGAGTGCATCTGTAACAGGCTGGTGTTGTAAAGAAGTGCATGTGCAGTGTGTGCATTATATCTAGTGCCAGGTGTGTTGTTTTTGCCTTTCTGTGCCTGGTTTATTAATTTTTAGGCTCTTTGTGTGTCTTGGTTTGTTTGTGAAGTATGCGTGTAATGCAATGCGGTGGTAGTGCGCGTTGGTTTGAGTATGTGTATACTAAATAGCTGCTTAAAGCTTTCAGTTGATATACTTTGGTGGTATAGGTGGAATATGGAAGAGAAACGAGTTTTTTTGTACAGAGAGAGTAAATAATTTGAATTGTTTTGTAATACAGAATTTAATGCGCGTAAAGGTAGGTTCCACATGCAGCAAATCAGCGCCAGTGCTTCTTGGTCTTTCTTAATGGCTTCATTTTCATTGCGAATTGCCACGTAGAGTAGTCATCTAGCCCGCAAAGGTTTTTGATGGTAAATTTTGTGGAAAGAGCCATAACCTTTTGGTGGTATAGATGACAGATTGTAGAGAATCGATAACTTACTTGTAACCCAAATCAGTCACATGCACGGCCTATATAGAGTGGAAAAATAAAATATATTAAACATTTCATATTTTTTACAGAAAAACTACACATTCAATATTTTATAGGTTATGAAGTAAAATGTCATTTATTGTTGATTTTAATAAAATTTATTTATTTGTTTTACGAATTAAATATTACATAAGTAGAATTAGTTTTATTATTATTTCAGTAACAAAATTGGGTCATTTTTCTCTTACGCCAAAAGGAAGGTTAGCACTTAAAATCAGCGGTGTGTCGGATATAATTCCGGCACAGCAATATGCTGAGTGCAAACCTTGTTTGCTGAAAACGCGGCGTACAAATTCTCAAAATATGCCCTGTGTATAAAAATGTATAAGGAATGTCATCATGTCGCTATTTCTGCAAATACAGTATTTCTTTCTTTCTTTAAACGAGTCTTTATACAGATAGACAAACCAGCCTGTGATGAACTAAAAAGTTCTCAACAATATCATTTAAAATCACTATCAAATATCATGATAGTGATTTTAAATTTTGAGTTAAAAGCAGGTATCCATGGAAATACGAGTATATTAGTATGTCAAAAAAATAATTAACTATACAGAGAAGCCAAAACATCAATAAATCTAAACTCGAGTTCTTTACTGCCTATTTCCGTTGCTATTTATCGAGCGGGTCACCTACCAAAGAGCAAAAATTGAAGATCAACAAAATTTTAAATATTCTTCTAAAATCTAGTACGTGAGTATTAGAAATTAATATCTTGGCCAACATTTCACTATTATAACGACATAATTTATAGAAAATTCGACTTTGTATCTAACAAATAAACATGTAAAGTTAATCTAATGAATTGAATACATAATTTTGCGTTCAGAAAGACAGCTAAATGTTATAAATTACTACGTCACACCGCAGTCACCTGCGTGTTTTTATTTTATGACTTTTCCCACTTACAATATATGCGCGACACGCTCGCTTTGACGTTTCAGTGAATTATACACTAGTTTTGTTGCGGTCATGTTGCGAAACCTGGTCATTTCGCGTCTTACTACATTTTCTACGCTCTGTATATTCAGGAATATTTCGAGAGACTGGTGGCTTGAAGCTAACGCGTTTGTAGAGTCGTCAGTAAAATCGACACGTGTGTAAATATACTGGGAGTTGTGAGATATAGCACAAAGTTCCACATTATTTGATACTTGTCATAATCGTAATACGAATCTGCGATAGCGGTTGTTTTAGGTCCCTTGTTCAGAATGCTATCAACTTCTGCCATACTTAATTGGAGTATGATTCATACTGTTTCAAGAACATTTCTCTTGTCGAATTGTCACAGCACTATGAAGTTCAAAAATATTTTTGATGTTGCAAATCCCCAAATATTCACAACATCACCGGTGTGCATATATTCCATAATATTAAGGGAACATGCTCGCTTTGACATCGTAGTGAATAATATTCTAGATTTGTTGTGGTCATTTCGCATCTCAATGTATTTTCTACGCAATTACAATGAGGCATATTCCGTGGAACTGTTTAAACTGTCACCTTTCAAAATTTCTATGTCACAACGGATTAATTGTATTTTATGTCAATCAGCCACTTGTTTACTAGACGATTGATATTCCTGTGCATGTCTTAGAGGGAACTTATCACTGAAGCTTTGCCTTGCGCTAGTATATAGTCATTTAAGAAGGGCGTTATATTTCTTAAAGGCCGGCAACTCCTTGGTTTAGCAATCGTCAATATTCAATTCAATTTATTTTTTTAAAGTTTTTACATTTACATTATTAGTAGAATTATTGACATAATTACTATAATTACATATCATAAAGTGTTCTGTTAACTATGGCACCCACACTTGAAAATAAAGTTTTCTGTTGTGGGTGCTAAGATGCGAAAGAGACTTTTACCATTGACTTCGGTTTGTATATACGTCACCTGCATGTTTATAAAATACATAAATGCACAATAAGGATAGAATGAGTTAATAATACATAATATTCATTAAAATAGATAATATGCGGTGGTGACCACTTAAAAAAGAACAAATCTACCTCATTATTCACAATACTGATACAAAGTTTGTCAGCTTGTTAAAAATAGTTTTATCCGTGCAGGACAGGAGTAAGAATACAATTTCCTGCGGCCGGGCAGCCTGTCGTAATGGGCGACAAAACAACCCACAGCCAGGTAGGGTATGAACCCGACTGGTTGGCTACCACCTCTGGTCTAGAGTATGCCGCCGTAACAACCCTGAGTTGTGTTCCGGCATTAGTGACCAGGTTCCAGTCTCCTTTAACGGCGGCTTTTATGAGAGTTGCATTTGTATCACCTTTGGTGTTGCAAATGTCCATAGGCGATGCTAACCGCTTTCCATCAAGTGGGCCGTCTGCCTGTCTGCTGAACTCATGCAATAAAAAAATAGTTTTAAAAAGTGCATTATTTATAAGGGGGCTAGACAGTATTTAAAAGTACTATTTCGAAATACCACCTACAGCACATAAAACGTGTCTAAAAGCTTTTTTACGGTGTCCCCGTGTGTATATTTATTTGTGTATCTGATATAATTATGCCTAGTTGCAAGTATCGTTTGATCTTTGTTGATATAATATGACAAGTGTAATGGTGGTATATAAAGTGGTCGAGATCAAAGAAGGTATTTAGGTGTTTTACAACTTAGCTTTTGTACCTGGTCGGATAATATGTGGTTTATTAATCCATTAATATGTGTGTAATAAAGCCCCACTGAAATATATGGGGTGTTAATATGTTTGAGTGGATTTTTGATATTTATCTATGATAATAGCCGGGTTATGAATTACTTAGAAATTTATATATTGTCTGTAAAATTTATTTTACAAATACGAAGGGAGTATAATATCATAGAAAAATAATAATATAATAATACAGTAGAAATGCAAATTTGAAAAGTTTCTGCATTGTGCATAACTAGATGGTGCTTTTTCTTTCACTGTTAGAAACAAAGAAAGAAAAAAAGATTTATCTAGAACTACAATGACACAAATGAGTATATATAACATTAGCATAAATAAATGTAAAATGCACTTAAAGTACTAGATGCTTCATGATTTATTATTTAAAACCTATTTTTAGACTAGATTTATCTAAAATTTGAAGTATCACTTTCTTATTTCTTTCTTAGTCCTTCTTTAAAAAAGAAGAATGTAAGATGTAATAAGAACGATATGAAATAAACTCGTTTGATAAGATTTTATGGTTAATAAACAATTATTATAATAATATTCTTTTGTATTAATTTCATAATTTTATTTTGGTAAAAATTCTGCTACATCTAATTATAGATATATACCGCAATGTTGTGAAAATTCACGTTCAACCGCACCTGCTGGTTAGTTTAACAAACTAACAAACAAGTTTGTAATCCATATCTTTTGAAAATATATAAATATAATAAGAGCCCATAAACGGCATATTACTTCTCGGGCCATCAATTTGTAGGGAAACGGACAATACTTATACGCGTCACGTTTGTTCGAGGCTCATTGTCGGGTTTGGCACATCGATCATCTTGATCTGTAGATTTCATTGTTAGCACTTGCTAATTGTAATAATATGCATGTTAGGTCAGAAAAATGACAATTGGCGCATGCTTTCCGGCCATAATTCAAACGCACGCCTTTTGAGTTTGGAACCCATGTGTACTAACTACTAAGTTAGACCCAAGGAACTGCTAAGAATGATTCTACCACCGCATCACTCGTCATCAGCTGGGTGTTCCTCCTTACTTCCTTGAGCAGTTTTGTTAATGTACGCAACGTTTGTTTTGCGCAACTTATTCCAAAACCCCACGTTTTGGAATAAGTTCCCAGCTGTGGTTTTCTTACACTACGATATGGAATTTTTAATAATAATTTCATAAAATTGCTTAGAGGCCGGAAGTGCGTTGATTTGTGTCACCTGAGATGTGTCATCTCAGGTGACGCTCAGCAAATGTCCACTGGTGACAGTAACTTCTTTCCATCAGGTGGGTCTCTTTGCGTGTCTGCAGCACTGCAGCTGTAAAAAAAATATTACGGCTAAATTAAAACTAAGTCACAATTAATTATTTGTCAGTGATAAATCACTCGGCACCAAATCCTTGCAATCCCCAAAAATCTCAGGACATCGCGCGTTTATTAAGATCCCTTCTTTGAGTAAAATATTCATTAATTGATTCCGCTCCCCCAAGATACCGCTCATTACTTTAGGGTTGATTAAAACAACCTGCGAGTTACGTGGGAGAATTGTCATGACGAGGTCTTTTAGACCGTACGATTTTATCAACAGAAAATTAAATTAAATTTGTAAATAATTTTTGACGTAGTAGAGCATAATCGTAATCTTGATTACAATTAGGTGTGATATGACGCTCTCACCGAATATGGGTGTGTAACGGTTAGCATTGAGCGTAAGTTGCGATGGCCCATTTCCCTCTATCCTTATTCCATCCCTCCTATACCTGGACCTCCTAGACCTATCCAGTCCAAAAGACTGGCAACTCATTGGCTAGTGTTACAAACGTCTACAAGCGATGGTAACCATTATTAACAACTAAATGTTTTTTTTTTTGTAATGCCTCCTTAGATACCAGGTTGCTTGAAAAAGATCGCTATAAGCGATTAAGCCGCCCATTGTTCTACTGGAAATGGAAACTATATTCTATAGGTTATTAATATGGTATCCAACAGCACTTTTCACATTTTATTTTAGGACATGATATAGTAACAATAATTTATTCTCTTTTACCGTTAACGATGTAATTTACATGTTGTAAAAGAAATAATAATAAAATATAAAAGAAATATAGAATTAAGTTGGAGACGACGTAATTAAAGTTTGTTTAGTACATTATATTTGAATTTGTCAATGGCCTTATGAGGAATGGAATTATGATCGTAGATTGTAAATAGAGTCCTAGACAAAGAGGATGCGTGTACGCGGAAGGGCGGCGCTGACTGCGCGCACCGCTAATGGCTTGATGTCATTCACTGCGTCTTATCGAACAATAAAAGAACGGAGAGGAATTAATAAAAGAAATAATCGAACGTTTAGTGTAGCAATTCACAAATTACTGGCGCCGTTGATAAATTAATATACTTTATAATATAGACACACAGACGATATTCATCTTTATGTTTAACCATGGCTTTTTTCACAAAATTCTTGTTTTTATGAATTATTCCACTGTCATGTTTCCGAGCAATGGGGAGTCCGTAAATGGATTTTCACCTTGATAAAATATAAGCTAGTAGCAATTTTTATAGATGCTTGTGTTTCTTTGTATATTTATGTTTACGTTTAGGATAGGAGGGAAATAAAACGTGCATATTCTACAGTGAATAGTAAGTAACGACAGTGCTAAGTTTATAAAAAAAAAATTATTAAACAAAATAGGATTAAGGATAAAACAAATATTTCTTTCATCCGTTCTATCTTTATAAATAAAATTTACTAATATATTAATGTTTATTTACATCTAGAACAGTTCAATTTTTTTTATAAAATTTTGTACTGACATTTTTAATATTTATAGCGGCCCGCCCCGGTTTCGCACTGGTATCTAAAAAGAACTTGTTTGTCGAGTTTAATTACCCACTAAGCGAACTATTATATTAAAAAAAAATTATGTTGTGTCCCCTATGTCACCTGAGAATACTGTAGCTTGCCAACAGTAAAACAATTTTTCAAATCGGCTCAGTAGTATCGAAGCTTATTCAATGAAAACAAACAAATCTTACCTCTTTCTTCTTTCTCTTCCAACCAAATATCATTCTTTAAACTCATAACAAAATTCTCTCTATTACGATTTCGCTGGCAAAATTATCACTTTCCTGCTTTTTTGAGGTTATAGTCTCTGACTTAAAACTATAAAATATAGCGCGCGACGTTATCCCAGTCGAGCCTCACGTGTTACGGCCACCTGCTCGGTCGCCTGATACCGATGGTACGGCCTCCCGCGCCCTTCCTCCTCGCAGGCCCTGCCAGCCACCTGGCCGAGATGGTACCGATGGTACGGCCTCCCGCCCCTCTCGTCCTCTTAGGAATCGCCGGCCGCCCCGTCGTTTAGTCGTTTAAGTATGTCGGTAAGCAATGCCTGTGCGCACTGCTCTATTTTCCATGTACTTAAATTATGACGAAGTATATTGTTTACAGTTTATTATCTGGTTTTCATTTCTTGCACACCAAAATGCCCCTCTACAAAAATATTTATAGGTAAGCCTCTCCATAGGTGGCTATAGCTTACCTAGAGAATATTAATTAGAGGTAAACAAGTTTCCTTTGCAAGGTTTTCACTTCATCCGCCGCATGACGTCGACGTGACGACAGCGCGCAAGAGGCGAACAATAACATTGTCTTTATGTTGCTAGCGTAAGTTTAATAAGTATATTTTAATAATGTCTAGAATATTGTGATGTACTAAACATTATTATCACTCAGGAATAAGATTTAAATAGGTTACATTTATCAAAATTGTTTAAACATTAAAAATAAATTATACGGTTCAATCAACTTGATTTAATTTGTTTGAAAGGTACAGAAATTAAAGGAAATGACGAGATTATATGATATAGGTGATTAAATTTTAGGTTTTCCTCCATAGAGAAAGACAGAGAAAGAAAGAAGTAAGTCGTGTAATACAAATGAATGTAATTTTTGGATATGGAGTTTTTCAAAAAGGGTGTGATATAATTACTTCGAGGCCAACAGCACGTTGGTAACATCTTTGGTGTTGCAAACGTCCATATGCGACGGTAACCAACTATAAAAAAGTGAAGTTTGATGGAAGAAGAATGGAATGACACATCACTACATAAAAAATGTAAGTGAAATACCTCAATATCTTTTTCGTTTATTGCATGAATTCAGTAGACAGACAGACGGCCCACCTGATGGAAAGCGGTTACCAACGCTTGTGGACATTTGCAACACCAAAGGTGCTACAAATGCACTGTTGCTCTCTTAAAGGATACAGAAACCTGGCCACAAATGCCGGAACACAACTCAAGGTTGTTTTGGCGGGTGTTTCCGGTTTCTACCCACTTTTTCTACCCAAAAATATTTTTTCCGGTTTCAACCCAAAATCTATTCCGTTTTCAACCTACAAAAATAAATATAATATTTTTTTCCGTTTTCTACCCAAAAAACTTTCCGTTTTCAACCCATTACTAATTTTCATTGTTTTGAAGTACGGTCAGAAACATTATTTGCTTTTAAATATTTATTCATTGCAAGATAAACAGCTCACAATATTAAAATGTTCAAGTTTACTCAATATTAGTTCCTGAACGGCTTCTTAGCTGCAAGTGTGTGACGTCACTGGATAATAATAACTTACACACACAAATGAAAAACAAGTTTTCAAAAGACGTCGCTATCTCTGTCCCTCTCATAGGATCAAGGATAAAGTAAAAAGGATAGCTATATTTGTAAAAAAAAACGGCTAATCTGGCATGCCTTTTGTTTATTCTATGTTAGTTATTACGTAGCACAAGTCAAGAATACATGATTCTTAAATAATAGTTATCGGTGCAGTCAAAATGCAAAGTTCAAGTATTATTGGTAACGTTGAAACCGATTATTATTTAACCGTCTCGAAAAGAAACAACCAAGTTTTAGTGTATGGTGGAAGAGAATTTTATAATAGAAGAGTTAATAAAGACGGATCCATAGCGTGGAGATGTGCTAAAGCAAAAAAAAATTCAATGAACAGGGTCAATTTTCCCTTGGTCGTCCTATTCAACAAATCTACGAAGAAGAAGTATTAACAATAAAGGAAAGCGGTTTGGATATCTTAGAGCAACTTCCTAAATTCGTAAATGTGAAGACAGCGTTGTTCGATGCTCGGAATAGGAGTCAAAGCGTCTCAAGAGTTGTAATTAAGACCAAAAGTGAAGTTGAAATACCGAAGACCTTTAACAAGTTTTTATTGTATAATAATCTTTTTGACTTTGTAATTTTTTAAATACATATTTTTGATCGAATTTACTTTTTCTGCTGCCTCTACTTAGTTTCGTGGGTAGAAACCGGAATTGAATTTTGTAATAGGTTGAAAACGGAATTATTATTATTATTTTAGACTTGTGGGTAGAAAAAATGGGTAGAAAACGGAAACACCCGTTTTGGCGGCATCATCTAGACCAGGTTGGTATCGGTCTAAACGGGCAAATACTCTATCACTTGGCTATAAATATGTTTATTTTGTATCCTTAAAACATTTCTATTGTAAAATTAAAATTATTTTTTTTGGTCCAAAGTCTGAAAGAAGCTTACCTTTATTAAGAAGATTTATTATAGACTGGTAAACAAGTGCCTTTTGGACCAACTTTTTTCAGCAGTCTCCGAAAATTATAAATGAGGTGTCATTCGATTCGGAATGGCATCTATGGCAATAACTTTTACAATCTTTGCAAGCGGAACTTCATTTTTTTTTAAAAATCATCTAGATGCCATCCCGAACCGAATGACACCTCATTTATAATTTTCGGAGACTGCTGAAAAAAGTTGGTCCAAAAGGCACTTGTTTACTAGTCTATTAGTATTGATTGATTGGGTGGAGATATAATTATGTTTTGGATTGTAAAATGTCAAAATGCGAGAAAATAATTATTTGTGCCGCCATCTAGTTGTGTAGGATTTAGAAATTGTATAGAGTTAAGCGATTATAATTTCCAATGTATTCTTTCCATGGGTTCGATGTTCGAGTGAATTTTAAAGTTTATTTATTAATTCAAGGAATTAATTAATTAACTAAGGGAGTTGTCTCAGCGACCCAAAGTGAGTCTTGGATTCCGAAACGAGAGCGCGCCACTTTCCTCTGTCCTGCGCAGTGTCTTGCCAGTTGTAGGCTTTTGTGGTCGCTGTTCATCATCACGAATTGTTTGTCTCAAAGTGTACTTCTTATAAATTATATGCGATATTCTGTTTGTGTTGCTTTCGAAATAAGCAATTCTTCATCCAGCATAAGACCGTCCAATATTATGATGAATGATAATCATAGCCGGCGAGGTGTGACTCGCGACTAATTACCGCGACGAACGCGATTAATTGATTATTTGTGTCGCGCTGAGACGCGGCTGCCTTTGACGTCGTCCACTGCCACGCTTACCTTACACTTTGCGAAGTTTGCCCGCAAATTATTCCAAGAAGTTGCTTTAGTGTGTACCAGCTTCAAGTTTTGTCTATGCTTAGATAATCTGTCAATATTCATAGTTATTTATTTCGAATTGTTACATTAAACTTCCGATTTTTATGTGGGTTCAAGTATTCTTTAAGTACTTAATTGTTGTCCTAGCAACTGTAAAGTTAGCACAAATAATATTCGAGTACGTTCTACTAACTCTAGTTAGATAGATAACATTTTATTGCACACCAAAATATACCATATTTACAATATTTTCTAGGCAATACAATAGGCGTCCTTATCGCTCAAAGCTATCTCTTCCAGGCAACCTAAATGAAAGAAATTTAAATCAGGCAAAATAGGTGGTGCATAAAAAAGGCAATATATACATAAATACTCAAACTAATTTAAAAAATAAATTATACAAAGACATATATATACATAGTCATATGTGTATATAATATATACATTTATTATAATAACTTATATATAATATATAGTAGTTCTGTCTCGTAGTTAGGCTACGGATTCAGTTCCTTGCATAGTACATTTCGTAAAGGAACTTTCCGTCATTTACTATGGTCTGGGTGTCAGGGACGAACTCAGAATAGTACGTCGTTGTATATTACCATAACACATAGAATATGCAATGTGTGTTATCTACTGATTATTATAAAAAGTTATAATTTTGGTAGTTATCGGCATCTGTAATTATTATTCTGAATAATCTAATAAATAACTATTTCATAAGTTTACAATAAAATATGCTATAGCATGGTTTAATAGCAAAAAAATCGTGATAACATTTCACAATCTATGAATAAATGAAGTATCTAGAAAAATACAAGTTCTTTAAACATTAGCATCGATAAAGAATATTAATGTAACCCCAGTAGTAGAATATTTTAACTTTGATTGTTCGTTCCGATGGTTCCGTTGCTTTTGTTGGTTAGTGCTCGTATACTTTCACTGTGTCCTTTAGATCCTGCTAGCTATGTCTTCGTTATTTTACGTGCTTCAGACTTAAGGAAACTTACTGATTTAGCTAGAGTACATAGGTTTTTAAATCTCAATAATAGAAAATGCTTTAAATTTTTGACTGTATTGGTCTAATGAAATAATCCATCAAATGTCTTTTACATTCTACTACAAATGGTTTAACAACCAGTAAATAATATGGCTGATCATACTCCCTTGCTGGGTGTCTGTGGCCACCCATTGAGAAGCCGCAGGATATCGCTGGACTATATTAAGTGCTTTTAAATTTTGCATGGTCTAACAAAGAAAACTACGATTGGGTTATTGAATAATTAATATAAAGACTAGAGTTTTAAAGCCGAGACCCATTAGTATATTGTTAAATAATTTAATGGTACCCCGTTGGGTGTAATTGATATGCATATGCATAACTGCATAACTATGTAACGGTTCTATAGAATCTTTAATAATAATGGAGAATTCAAATTTCAAATTCAAAAGTTCTTATTCAAAATAAGTTTTTATTTTATATGTACATGTTATTGTTGTTAAGGAGAAGAAGCAGCAAGAAACTCCCCAGCAGCACGACTAGATAAAAATTGTTTTTCTTAATTGTTTAATCATTTGAGCGATAAGGCCGCCTATTGTATTGCCTAGAAAATATTGAAAGTATGGTCTGTTTTTTAATTGTATATTTTGGCGTGCAGTAAAGTGTTATCTTTCTCACTCACTCTCTCTCAATTAAGTATGTTATGTCATATGAGTTATGGTCATACGAGATAGACAGAAATCACTAGGTGATATTATTGGTTACCCCAAAATAAATATTCATTCTTACCCTCGCAACGGTATATAAACACACTCGGTCATTTCATAAAACGTCTGCTTGTGTACTTTTCTATTTTGATAGGTTTTGATTTTCGTGTCCGCGGGGGGCTGGGACGGTCGTAAAACCGCGTGCAGTTTGGCTTCGTGCCCTCGACCAGATATTTTATTAAGCCGAGGTATCGTATGTTGTAGGTAAGTAAAAATTCAGGCAAATTTTAAAATGTCTAGACAAATAAGATACCGTCTATAAATTATGTAAGAGGAGAGTGGTGGAGGGGATCGGCGAAATGCGACATTGTGTGACAAGAGGTGGGAAGGGTCTTAAATTTAGTGACGTCACATTTCAACATCGAATGGTTCGTTTCCATCATTTTCAACTTCGGAGCGCTATAAAACCCAGATAAATTAATGAAATTAAACAAATTTCTAGTGGAAATTATTTTTATTGTAAAATGACGAGAAAAAAGTTATAACGCCCAAAAAATGTGTTATTTTGTACCCCTTTTTCCAAGATGGCGGCCGGGGGAGAAGGGTGGCGACCCCACAAACTTAAACAAAAATTTATAATAACCGCCTGTAAACATAAATGTAACTTTTCAACGGTCTATAATGTATAATTTCAAAATATGTGATGTCATACCAGGTAGGGAGTCTTACATATGTGACCATCTGTGACAAGGATGGAGGAGAGGTCAAAAAATCGTGACATTCGTGTGGCGTAATTTGTAGAGATTCCATAATGATAAGTAAACTAATTTAGAATTTGTCAGCATATTGATTGCATTAATTTAATTGTATTTCCCGAAATAAATAACAGAGATCCAAAGTCTCAAAGTAATTAATATTAGCATTCTTTTCCTCATAATATATGACGTCGTTTTTAGTTATAAATTAATTTCGAAAATAAGGCATAGTTAATAATTAACATCATCTTACACCCTTATTCATAATAGTGAGATTTACAGGCTCATTAAAAAGACACTTTACTTTTTAACGAATCTATAAACGTCGTAAAATTTATGATAAGTGGGGTTGAATAGAATATTCTTTATTGCACACAAAGAATAGGTAGCTTTTTGAGTTTTCTACGAAATTCAAAAATGTGATAATGTTTGCTCAAACCAATAACCAAACGAGTGAGCTAAGCCAATATAATATATTTTTGGATGTACTTGATTCATGACGACTCAAACAAGATCAAATAAATCCAATTACTATATGCCCAGCTATTAAAAATATTCAGGAATCTCGAAACAGTGTCAGTAAGGTTCCCTGGTGACCTTGGCAAGAATGAAATCCTTATAAAATTTCAGGTCCATCCGTCCATATTGTCTTGTCGAACTTACTCTATAAGATGCAAAAAACCGAATAAAAAATAATGAATGTCTTTGAGATACTGGGAACGAAATTTCGATGACCATCGAAGAGCATCGAAAAGTATCGAAGGTCATCGAAGAGCATCGAAGGCCAGCGAAGAGCATCGAAGTCCATTGAACTTTTTCTGCCATTAAAGCAGTGGTAGCTCAGTAGTTAGCGCACACACCCCTAAATAAAAAAGGTGCAAATTCAAATCCTGGCCGAAAAACATGCACTACTTAGGCAGTTTTGTGATTTTATATGCATAATATTGTTTCAATTACCACGTGCCGACAAAGGTGAAGGAAAACATTGTGATGAAACTTCCTGCCAATCCGTCTTGGACAAGCGTGGCGGATGTACTGTTCGTTCTCCTATAAAAATAGAAGGTACGAGCCCAGCAGTGGGACGTTCATGGGCTGTTATTTTCTTAGTTTTTAACCGGTTTCCAAAAAAACAAGATCATCAATACGACTGTATGTTTGTTACGCTACTCTGTGAAGTACAGACTGATTTTAATTTTTTTTAATTCGTATCTGATGAGTGGACCCAGAGAAATCGAGAGCAACCCTCGTTGAAAAGCGTCAGTAGCACAATATCTATATGCGCTTCAAATATTATTTATAAAGTTATTCAAGCGTATAAAAAATAGTTTCACTAAGAATCAAAAATTATTATTTTCTAATCTAAATCATATATGAGATATTTTTAATTAAACTGGTCGTCGCCCGAAGGTTGAAATTCGACCATAATTAATTTAAACATTAAGTTTGAACATTGTTAAGGTTCTATTGTCAAAGACTTATACTTCTATAATCACAGATTTCGCCAAGCCTATACTGTTGATTTGACTTTAACAATAAACAAAAGAGTATATATATCCCATGTGTGTGTCAAATACATTGTAGTGTGCGTAATGTTTTTTTTATGGATTTAATGTATTTTTATGCATAATTTAAAATATATTATTGGTTAGCACTATCTATATAAACTATAAGTGTACGAAATTTGATACTCCTCTTTCCATACTCCAATTTTCGTGGGTATAAAGTTTTTGCTTCACGTATTAACATAATAATTATTTGTTATGTTTCTTAGGCTTACATAAATAGTGCATGTTTCTAACATCCGCAGAGCCCATCAACGTACGTGTCCGAAACGCACTTGACCAATTAGATTAAATAACACCTGTTCCTATTACCTAAATTTATTTAACATCCCATAATTTTGATTAAAGGGGCTATTTTGTACGTAACATAAATATGACAGCCTACTATAAAGTATCAAAGAATTTTACGACTGCCTAGTGCCAAAGAATAAAGACTATGTTCAACTAAATCAAGCAAATGTTTTATTACCTTCCTCTAATATGCAGACTACAATTATTATCTTTATTAAAAGTAATATAAATATAATCTATTTCTTTTGTTGTTCAAAGTTCAAAATCTTCTAAGACATTATCCGATCTAGATCTAGTTCATATATATCAATATATACAATTGAATTGTCTGTCTGTTACTTCAAATTAAGCGCCAAAATTTACGTGAGAAATATATATATGATACACTATAATTCTTATCTTTATTTAAAGTAATAATATAAAAATAAATATTTTCTTTTGTTGTTCAAGGTTCAAAATCTTCTAAGAAATTATTCGATCTAGATCTAGTAGATATATAATAATAAATAAACTTGAATTGTATGTCTGTTACTTTAAATTAAGCGCCAAAATTTACGTAAGAAATAAGTATATGATACACTATAATTATTATATTTATTTAAATTAATAATATAAATTTTTGTTGGTGTTCAAAATCTTCTAAGAAATTATTTGAACTAGATCTAGTAGATATAGAGAATATTTAAAATTGAATTGACTGTCTGTCACTTTAAAATAAGCGCCAAAATTTATGCGAGATATGTATGTGATGCTCTTGTCTGCGATTATATTCGCGTTAAAATATATTTTGTCAATCAATTAATGTTACATAGGAAGTATTCACCCTATTCTTATCCTAACTTATATTATGACATAAATTTGATGTGAGTTTGTTACACTTTCACACTTTAACTATTCAACCGATTGTCATGAAATTTTGCGTACACGCTGTCATACTATTCCCTAAGTGAAGATTGCCAATAACACGTGCCATCGCCGTATGTGGGACCTGAAAGCAGACAGAAGCGTGAGAGCAGTCGTCGCTGACAGTTATGTCAATATTACCAATTTTAAAGATAAACACAGACTATGTTATAGGCTTGTGGAATATAAATCCGAATAACCTCACATTTTTTCAGGATTTCTCAATACAATACACGCGTGTAAATCTCACCTAGTTATTGCACCGGTAGTGTTATTGTAAACACGTGTCATGTCAATCACGCGGCCCGGTTTTTAATACGACCGGATGCCAGCAGACGGCTACCGAACCATGTACCGAACGCCACGAATAATATAGCTTTTTATATTATACTGGTCTCTTATATAAAAAGCTATATATTATTATTAGAAGTATTTGACACTGTTTTCAAATTACCTACAAGAAGGTCTCTCTATAGCTCCTAAGAAGGCAAAGTAATTACATTTGACTGTATCACATAATTTACGTCGTCACAAGGGGGCAGGCAGTCGCAATTAATTTTCTTACCATCAATGTCTTGTAGTCTAAAAGGACTTTCTGAAGTACAAGTGACTCTTTTAATAAATTACTATTATTATATACGAGCGGCCCCGGCAGACGTTGTCCTGCTCTGAAAAAATAAAAATCTAAGATTCCATCCCAACGCCACCTACTGGTTCCAATTGTGGATTTAAATCATACGGGGACCCACTCAAACGCACAAAAACAAAATCACCAAAATCGCTCCAGGTGATTAGGAGGATTCTGGAACCCGATCTCAACGCCACTTACCGGTTCCAATTGTGAATTTCAACCATCCGGGAACCCACTGAAACACACAAAAACAAAATCACCAAAATCGCTCCAGGTGATTAGGAGGATTCTGGAACCCGATCTCAGCGCCACTTACCGGTTCCAATTGTGAATTTCAACCATCCGGGAACCCACTGAAACACACAAAAACAAAATCACCAAAATCGCTCCAGGTGATTAGGAGGATTCTGGAACCCGATCTCAGCGCCACTTACCGGTTCCAATTGTGAATTTCAACCATCCGGGAACCCACTGAAACACACAAAAACAAAATCACCAAAATCGCTCCAGGTGATTAGGAGGATTCTGGAACCCGATCTCAGCGCCACTTACCGGTTCCAATTGTGAATTTCCACCATCCGGGAACCCACTGAAACACACAAAAACAAAATCACCAAAATCGCTCCAGGTGATTAGGAGGATTCTGGAACCCGATCTCAGCGCCACTTACCGGTTCCAATTGTGAATTTCAACCATCCGGGAACCCACTGAAACACACAAAAACAAAATCACCAAAATCGCTCCAGGTGATTAGGAGGATTCTGGAACCCGATCTCAGCGCCACTTACCGGTTCCAATTGTGAATTTCAACCATCCGGGAACCCACTGAAACACACAAAAACAAAATCACCAAAATCGCTCCAGGTGATTAGGAGGATTCTGGAACCCGATCTCAGCGCCACTTACCGGTTCCAACGGGATAAAAAGTCCCATGTCCGTCTCCTGGTTCTATGCTACCTCGCCAGCAATTTTCAGCCAAATCGGTACAGCCGTTCTTGAGCTATAAATAGTGTAACTAACACGACTTTCTTTTATATATATATAGATACAGATTATTTTTCTTAAGAAGATAATTTTGCTACAATGTACACACGGTTTCTACAATCATTTCCAATATTTGACAATCGCTGGGTACTGCTGCTCAAACTTAGTACCTACGTTGAATTACGGGACACAGGTTAAAGCGTGAGGTTATGATGTGAAGGCAACTAGTAACTAGTTTTACAAATCCGCTAGCGGCAAGAAAAAGAGAAGTACGTCTGTTTGTTTTCGGTCCCGCTAGCAAAATTTTTGGCCGAAAGTTTTCACTATTAATATTTGAATATTTTTTATTGTTACTAATATTAATTAAGATAATAATTTGTTATATTGTTACAATAACCACGTGCTAACAACGGTGAAAGAAGACATCGTGACGCAACCTGCACATCGAGATAACCGATGTGTCAAACCTGCCATGCCGCCTCGGACAAGCATGGCGGGTATACTGTCCGTACCTTATAATGGGAGGACCGATCCCGGCAGTGGGACATTTAAGGGCTGATATTATATGAACAAAGTAACGCAAACAATAGCTCTAAATTTAAACAACATTGTTACATTTAATCTGTGCTAATACCGG
Organism: Dendrolimus pini; assembly: GCA_949752895.1. Taxonomy (NCBI): domain Eukaryota; kingdom Metazoa; phylum Arthropoda; class Insecta; order Lepidoptera; family Lasiocampidae; genus Dendrolimus; species Dendrolimus pini. Next base: position 882,792 of record OX457132.1, on the reverse strand, counting down.
GATTTGTGTAATGTGTTGTTGTTTAATTCTGTCACAAAGCAACATTATCGTATTGCCCATTTGTTTTCCTTAATTACCGAAAAGTAACTCACTGTTGTGACCAAATCCGTGGCAATCACGATTATGTGTGCAAGTTTGTCCACTGCACTTACTAGGTGTTACGGGAGTCGAATTAAAATGCCGTTGGAATTACTATAGAATTAGAACTATACAAACACACCTAACACAGGTTCAGATATAACTGAACACAACTAGTACAAACTAAATGCACGTTTCAATAACACGCGCAAAGTCCGTCACTATATAGATTATCGAATGTACACAAGTCTTGCCTCGTGGCTGATTACCGCTCGACTGCCCCTCTGTATTGGGGAATTGCTTAATACTGCACAATTACAATATGTCTCTCGGCCGCGCAGAATGAATTTCTAAGAATCACACCTAGCTAATGACTCACATAAAAGATTACAATACACAATGGGATGTTTTTCTACTTACAAATTTTAAACACAAAGTAAACAAAAGAAGACGGCCATAGAAGCGGTTCAATGTTATTAGCTCAAACGACGCCGGGTAATAAATATGCTTTGTTTGCAGGTGGCCCAAATTGTAACAATATTATAAACTACTACAGAGTGATGGTGATATAGAGAAGGATGTGATTAAGGTGAAGAATAAATGCAGTATGGCTAAAGTGGAGACAGGTAACTGATGTGACAGGTAATAAACTAATGCTACTAATACAAAAGGGTAAGATTAATAAATCTATACTAATATTATAACGAGGAAAGATGTGTTTGTTTGCATTGAATAGGCTCTGAAATTACTGAACCGATGTGAAAAATTCTTTCACTGTTGACAAGCTACACTATTCCAGGTAGACATAGGCTATAAAAAATTCTTCTTACATACCCGTGCGAAGCCGGGGCGGCCGCTAGTATGTTATTATACGACTGTTGCTTCTATACCATTATATTCCAAATGTTGGATCACTAAAATGGTAGACTAAAAAGGTTTCCACTCAGCTGAGATGAGAATGTTGAGTTGGTGTGATGTGATATGAATGGACAAGGGGAGATATGAGAAAAATTGGGGAGAAAAATATTAAGGTGGTATAAGCATGTTATGAAAGTTATGTGACAAAAAGACTGTTAAACCAGAAGACTGAAATGTTAGAGAGAAAACAGAGAAATATGAAAGGACCCCAAACAGTTGGAAGAAGTGAAAGAAATGAGAGTTGACCCATTTTCTCTATGAGACGGAACATGTACAATGTAGGTACATGTGACTCCTAATTTACGATTAATATAATGTTTTCTAAAAAGCTAGCGGAATGTGAAATAGTTGTTTTGATTTTAAAATTGCGTACATCTAAATCTTGAAAAATCGCGTGCAGTGCACCTGCTAGTTCACCTAATGCCAGTATTGTCATTATCGCATTCCATGCACTTGGAATGTTACAAATACAAGTAGCAAATCCCTAAATCCGCACCGGAGCGGCTAAATGGCCGCAGCTATATCGGGAACTGACCCAATCTAATCTCACTTCGCCCACTGTCAGTTTGTTTTCATTTTTTTTATTCATAATGTCGGTTTTAGTGATGCGCTCATGCCGAATTTATATATCGATTTTATAATATCGATTTTGGTTTTTAAGAAATAATTTTTATCCTATTTGAATGGTGAATTTGAATTTTACAAGATGAAAGAAAAGAGAAATGTATTAGATATATAAGAAAGAATCGCTAGCTGCTCAGTAAAAAGTATAGCTGTGAAACGGCCTGCAAATATTACGTTTTGATAGGGAGCCACAGTTCCTTATTTTGGCGTTTTGATTAAGAATAAACGTCACTAGCCTTTCTTTCATCGTTATATTATTTAAAAATATAGCTTATTTCACACTCACTCACGTACATTACTTTGATAGATTTCACATTGCATATTTACTATTATAAATTGGTTCACATTTAACGACGAACACGTTTAATACCTATTAAAAACATAATATATCAGGACCTCTAGATAGCATTTTTCGGAAAACACGGCTTTTAGTAGAGATTTCCACATCTGTGCCATGCGTGGATGTGGAGGCAAAACGTTCACCCGCTTTGGTGGTACTATGAAATATAGTAGGCCAGAGTGCCTTATCGTCCGAAGATTTTATGAAGTAAAGGGAATCAAGTCGAATAGTTCAGCTGCGTACTCGCTGACGTATATAACGTAATTTTTACTTTTATTGTTAATATTGTGTAACACAGATTTGTCATAAGAAAATTATGTACATTTATTACTTCAATAACGAAGAAATTGCGCAACGAACATAATTTACAAGGGTTTCGTTCGATTTCGTTGGGATCCGTTCATCAGATTCTGACATGGTGACTATGGTACCGATTCAGGAGTACACCTTTCAATAGAAAACCTACAAAAGCAAACAAACAAACCTAAAAAAAGCAACATAATTGAGAACCTCCTTCTTTAAAAAATCGGTTAAAAATATGGTAGCACGCGAGCAAAATAGCAAACTCCTATAGGTAGGAGTACCTATAGGAGTACCTGCCATAACTCAGATACCTAATTATGCCTTATTATCATTATGAGTATGTTCGTTTTGTGAGTCACTTTTGACACATACAGGTTTCTTCCTTTTTTAAGTGCACGTTGACCGCCTCTGTGGATGAGCTGGCTAAGCCTTTGCTAGCCTACCTCACAATGCAGAGGATTCGTGTTCAATTTCTGGTATAGTACGTTTTGGAAACCATTTTCCGTTGCATTCCGTTGGTCTGAGCGTCTGGGATCGCCCTGGAGTAGTCCATCTTATATTACCTTCGATCAATAATACACATATTACCAATAACACAACCGTAACTCGCTTAATTTGGGGTTACAAGAACAATGTATGTATGTGTGTTTGTCTACCCATCATCGATTGAATTCTAATTTGAATTGTTGAATTTCGATAATCGCATGCCGAATGTAACGCGTGGGCACATCACTAAAACTTGTTTCTTTTGGACGTTACAATGTAGAAATAAAACTTTCTGTGAAACCCAGCCAAGGTGTACGCTATGTGGGCTTCGTTTATTTTCTTTTCCCATCAAAATTGGTTTAGTACTCGTTTTTTATACTTTGTTATGACAATTATTAATTTTTTATGATGATCGCTACCGTTTTGTTTATTTTCTTGTAATAAAGGTGTTTCGTGTAATTTTTTGCATTTTGCTTTTAAAGCGTCGGATTATCAATGTGGTATTTACGACTAGGTTTGTTTTGAACTGGGTCAGTATTGTTTATATTTCGCTAATATAAAGGAAAAATTCCAATCCTTACTTATCTATCAATACTAATATAAAATGTGAACGTTAGTTTGTTTAAGCTTTGTTTCTTATTTTACTGTAAAGACTAAAGATGTAAACTGAAATTGTTCATCTCGTTGAAACTAATTATTTTATAAAAGATAAAAGACTAGACCATTATATCGATTTACTTTAAATTGTATAATACCTACTTTAGATTAGAAGATGGAGAAGCAGAGAGAAAGGAGACCAGAATTTTCTGTAATACTCTATAGTCTGGAAGGTGGAGAAAAAGAAATAAGAGTAGAGCGGAAATTCAACGCAGTCCGCCCATGTCTCAAAAATGCACCTCTATCTTACGAAAGCATTGATTTATTTAAAGGTATTCACCAATTTCCTTTAGGGTCGTTTCATACTATCAAATCAAAATTAAAATGAATGTAGTTATGGCAACCCTCAGTGAGAGTTACAAGTTTGTGCCGTTTGCTGTTGACGCTTAGACCGTGAGGTCCCGAGGCCATGACCCTGTACCAGAATTTATCAACACTTCGCATTGACTCTTTAGGTGATCAGTAGGCTGGTGCTTACCTCAGGCAACGGATCAATATAGCGATCCAGCGAGGAAATGTAGCCAGCCTTCTGGGCACCTTACCCATAGAAGACGGTGATCTAGGTTCAGTATTCTACTTATAGCCTTGAGGGACTATTTTATTTTATTTTACGATTTTTGGATGACTATCAGCTATTCACATTATAGTAATAACATATTAGTGATAGTGAGATAGACATAAATTGAGATATCTAATCAGAGAACTAAAAACATAGAAAAAGAAACATTAATTTGAACATTAAAAAAATATCTTACATACTAAGAAAATCTTATTATTACACACTAAAATCTAAATATAAATAGATCATTGAGTTGATATAGGTAGAATACAATACAAATAAATTTTCAACTATAGTATTATATTATTTATTTTGTTACATGCCTACAAAAGTAAATGCACAGCTGCCTGCCATACAGCATAGTTTATAACCTTTCCCGAATTTGGCCTTTTTTTGTTCACATTGTGTTTAAAATTTGCAATTCGATAATAGCGTTAATAATAGCGTGTTATTGTATTTGTTTATGGCCGCACATGTGCAGATTACTTTTTCTTGGAAAAATCCAGTACACGCAGTCGAGTGTTATATTGTATAGTTAGTATAAAACAATGCCCGAACGGAGGGTAAGGCAGTCAAGCGACGATTACGATACTAGCAAGACGTGTGTACATTCGACGCTATATAGTGACGGACTTTGCACTTGTTATTGAATCGTGCAGTTTGTACTAGTTGTGTCTAGTTATATTTGTGACATGTTATTATATTCCAATGGCATTTTAATTCGCGTCCTGCGTAACTGGTAACAATATTAAATAAAAATCAAAATCGTACAGTGTACTTATTGAAAGTTATGAGTCGAACCACTAATAATAACTATTTGTCAATGACATGATGCAATAGTAGATATTGTGTCGATGGGTCGAAACCCGTTTTCGGTAATGACACAGTATATAATGAGAGTCATCCATGAAATTTTCTGAAAGATGGTTTATCGTTTCAAGTTATTTTGAATAAACCGCTCTTTCGCGATAAAACCGCTCTTTAGCGGTGGAACCGCCGCTTTATGTGCACAATTACAAAAGTATGTAATTACAAGTCAAGAAAGTATTCGTGTACAAATGCAATTGATGAAAGCAAAATGTGCAGTCCATAACTCGATGGTTATTATTGTAGCCCTTAAAAGTGGACCGTATGTGACTTGCCTAAAATTTTGGAGACGGATGAAATGCACAAACCGGATGAATAAATTTATAAAGGATGAAAGTAACGTTTTCAGTCTAGACAAAGCGCCTAAATTTGATTTAGTCTAAACAAACCAAAAATCGGTCACTCGTCCCACTAATAGTTTATGAGCCGTACTTCGGACAACATTACAAACACCGCAATAGACGGTGCATAAGTGCTTTATTTTAGATGTTTATTGTAAGCTGCGATCTCACTCACCGAAACACACTATTTATTTTGGATTTAACATACCTGTCGTATCTTCCGTCTTCTTAATAAAACACCCTAATGTCTTCTTATTATTTATTAATATATTATATATTTTGAATGAATGAAAACTCTTTATTGTTCACCATAAACTTAAATCTAGACAATTGATATGGATACATTTATACATATTTTATTATTTATATTACATTTATTTTACTTAGCAGACGGTGATTTAGGCGCAATAATCTACCTAGTCTTGATGGACTGTGGGTAGAATATAATACAAATAAGTTAAGTTTTATTTTATAGTATTAGATTATTTACAAATTTCCTCATTGTACTAGATTATAATTGATGTATATTTGTAAAATATATTAAATGCCCCATATTTACATGGACGAGTATTATTCCAATATATTTTTTATTTTATATATTAATGCCTGTATTCGTGGTCTTTGATTAGAAGAAAAATTTATGTTTCAACGGGGGTATGTCACTTATCTAATTATAATGACATTTTAGACAATTTTAACAAAAACCAAACTCGCCACTCGCTTGTGGTATTTTAATTAACAGATATATGTTTGTGGTGACGGTAAAACTATTAATTCGAATGAATATTCATAATAATTTAATAGTTATTTTTTTATCAATTTTAACAAAATTGTTGTTAATTCATATTCGAATAAGTAAGTTACTTGAGTTGCCAACTGTTTTTCTATAACTTTTTTATTTATTGCGTGCGTTGCATTTACTGTCTATTTTGCGTGCAATAATAATCTGGGAGCAATTATTCGCCAAGATTTTCTTATTACGCTACGACATGAGGTTGTTTAGGAACGTGTGATAAAATTACTTCAATCCCGGCAGGTCCTTGGCGTTGTGACATGCTTGCAACGCCTCTGATCTTACAAACATTCATAAGCGGCGTTCTTTGGTTTGACTAATTCGATAATCTATCTACTACACTGTTAGGACTGTATTATGAATGAATGAATTAATTAATATGCTTTATTGTGTTTCAAGGATACAGTTAACAGAAATAAAATTTGACAATACAATAGGCGGTCTTATCTCTATTAGGGATTTCTACCAGACAACCGTTGGATGGACAAAATATTTGATAAGAACAGAGGTATGTTGCAATATTCTCATTGTCAAATCAGTATCTTATAAAAATATACATACATTATTAATGTAGGTAATAATATACCTACATTAATAAAAATATAAAAATTATACTAATACGATATATGTAAATAAAATATTATAAAACACAGTTGCATAAATGAATATAAAACTAGAAAAATATGACAATAATTGCTGCATCCTTAAATTGAGGTATTTGAGCTATAATAGTCCTTCACAAGTCTATTAAAAATAGGCAGTGATATATTATGTAATATTTTTACAGGGTTTGATTTTTTATTTTATTAACATCTGTATGTTAAATCAATTTGTTTTTTGTTGTTGTTGTTATTAATGTTGGATAGTGGTAAGTGTAGTCTCAGCTTAACTGTATGTGAGCATCATTCACAAATACAGCATAAATATGCGAACACCATTTTGCTACTTCCTTTTGATTACACTCTTTGATGTTTTTTAAAGTGATTTATTAACTTTTTACTATAAGTATTTCATATAGTTAATTGTTGATGTACCTATTTACATCGTTATAATATTTTTCTTAAAATTGTCGGCAGCTTTAATGTTTTAAAGATAAAAGGATAGAATTGTTTGGTCAAAAGACGATGATAAGTGAAAGAATAATAGTGCTTCATATCTGCATACAATTTATGATTTATGTGCATACATCATGCACTTTGTAGTAAGTAAGGATTAATACTTATTCTTTATTTAAATAAATTACATTTTTTATCAAATTCAACAAAAATGTTAAAGTTCTCAAACTGTGGGCTTTTTTAAGGTTCTTAAATAAGCCTACAAACTATTTCTAACTCAATGTGAATAAGACCATAACATGATTTTTATCATTACATTATTTGAAATTTTGCTTAAGTATTTTTTTTCAGGAGCATAAGTATACTCTATGCAATAATAGCAAAATATAAACACATTATAGATTTGATAGATAATTTGAATTGATAGATAAGTCCTGCAAACACCGTTGTATTGAAAATGGTCACTAAAGTATTGGGTTTTCAACATCTATAAACGTAAAAAGTGTCAGATAGAATTTTATACAAAATTGTATCTATAACTTGTATCTTTTTTATTGCATTATTTCAGTAGACTAACAGATGGCCCACCTGATGAAAAGTAATAACCATTGCCTATGGAGATTGTAACACCAAAGGTGCTACCAATGTGCTGCCGCTCTCTAAACGGAGACAGGAACCTGGTCACTAATGCCGGAACACAACTCAAGCTCGTTACCACGGCATACTATGGACCAGGGGTGGTAGACAACCAGACGGGCAAGCAGCTTTCATCTGACTATAGGTCATTTTGTTGCCTCTTGCCACAGGGCGCCAAGCGGCAGCAAAATTGTATTCTTACTCCGTTCCTGCACGGATAGATTGCGTACGTATACGTCCATATTGAAGTGGGTTGCAAGAATATTATCAAATAAGTTTCTTTTACATACTCGCACTGCTGCCATGGAACTTGACTTAACATAACCAAAGGGTAAGAATAACAAGCTAATGTCAAACACACCGGCAGTAAGGCGAGCTCATTACACGCTAATAACTTTGAATTATGTATTGTGGTATGAGAATAGAAAGCCGTCAGGTACAGTAAATCGCGTTGGGCTACCCACATACCGGGACAAATATAGCCCGGCCCACCGTCTAAATAAAAACCACCAAATAGGTGCGCAACCGAACCACTGACTCCTTTGTTTCGGATAGCATTGTTGTTTAATATAACTATATACATACACATTTACTTGCACAAAGCACGATATACGTATAAAAATAGGTATTTTTGTTTATTTATAAAGTAAATTAAGAGAAAGTAAGAAAGCAATATACTACAAGAGTACAACAACTTGTCGTCTTGTTTTGTACTCTTCTCACAGTAATTGAGCAATTGGTCTCTAGCTGGTGGTGCGTCATTCCATATAACAGAGTAACCAACATAGACCACGCACGTAGAGCTTGAAGATGCCGAGGAATTAAAAGGAAATCCCCCGGCAGTAGAAGTGGCCTTGCGAGGCCCACGCCTGCCAGGGCTGCGGAGAGGCTAGGTCATATACCCGTAGCCCTGGCATAAGGCGAAGGACTGAACACCCAGGGGCTTTAGTGGGTATCCCTAACTATGGAGTGGCAATAGCATGGCACCAGTTCTGACTGGGCATGCTAGTGCCACCCCCGATCTAGCGAATCCTACATTGGGTCGCGAGTTATCCCCCCAAGGTTCTGCCCTTGTCGCGGCTTAGCCCTCAATCGGATTTCCCCTGGTAAGAGGGAGTAGGTACGTTTCCTACATTACCGGACCTTTTGTGGGGGTTAGACCTTACGCGGCGAAATTAAGCATCAGAGACTCATTGGTACAGTCGTTCCCATATTACACCACTATACCAGAACCTGCCTACCATGTGCCCGCTTGTGGTAGGAAGAGCAGGAGAGCATGAGTCTTAGAATGTAGTTACGCCCACGCTCATCCGCGCATCAAGGCCTGAGTCACCCCGGGAAGCAGAGGGACCCACTTCACCAACAGAGATTAGTTCCACCGCATCCCCAAATGCTGATGGATCCCTGTGATGGAATCACGGGAGAAGGAGGACACCGGACCGTCGTCGGTACCTGTGAGTCGCATGCGCACCTCTCTGCCTCCGCACCACTCAACTTAAATCAACACCCACAAGTGACATAGGCCCGAGCCAAGCAGTGGGACGTTATTATGTTATGGACTGTTATTAATATATATGTTACAGCCAAAGCAATAAACCCGGATATTATATATATTATCTAGCCATTATTTATAATGTCTACTCAATTTAGTTAAAATGATAATTGACACAGAATTAATCACATTAACTAGCAATTTTATATAATATCTTCGAAGACTTGGATAATGTAATAAAACAAGTAGTATTTTATTACAAGTAGGTATAGGTAAAGATTATAAAATTATATTTCAATTTGCCTAAGAATTAAAATAACATTATCATAGATAATAATAATTCTACGTCAATTAAAATTGTTATAAAGTCATTTAACTTTAATTTATAAATTAAATTTATAGCTCACTAGCCATAAAACAAAATTTTAATTAAAGACTACAATAATAAAATGTTTAATTAGCCAAAGTATTAGTCACTATGACTGTAACATATATATGTCACAGTCCTATGATTAAATAGCTATTATACATAATGACTGGTCATTATATGTAATAGCAAAATTGACTAGACAATGTGATAAATTAATCACTTTATCCGGATATTATTCATAATAGCGGTCAAAGTTAGCCAAAGTATTAAATTAAATATTTTATTATTGTAGTCTTTAAAGAGTGATACCAAATACTTGTATTGATCTCTGTGTTCTTTTTTAAAATTTTGTTTTATGGCTAGTGAGCTTTAAATTTACTTTATAAATTAAAGTTAAATAACTTTAAAACAATTTTAATTAACATAGAATTATTATCTATGACAATGTTATTTTAATTCTTAGGTAAATTGAAATATAATTTTGGGTGCGGTATAGATATACGGCACATTTATTTATTACTTGAGATATAAAATTAATTTTGGGTGGTTATTAAAAAAAATAACCACGAAGGTTAAGGCGGGTGCTCCGCTTCGCTTCGAACCCATCTTAGCCTTCTAACCCATATTAAAAAGTTCGGATTTGTGCATAATAAATAAATGTGACGTATATCCCACCCATAATTTTATAATCTTTACCTATACCTACTTGTTTTATTACATTATCCAAGGCTTCGAAGATGTTATATAAAATTGCTAGTTAATGTGATTAATTCTGTATCAATTATCACTTTATCTAAATTGAGTAGACATTATAAATAATGGCTAGATAATTTATATAATATCCGGAATTATTACTTTGGCTGTAACATATACATACATTTTACGCCTTTTCCGCCTTGTGGTAAGCAGAAACAATGGCATTCCACTGGATGCGATCTTGATAATTAATTTTCGCTTCTACTATTTTATTTCATATCTTCATACATGTAAGAAAATAATTAAAGTTTCTATTTATATTTCATTTTGCATTTTTCAGAAAAAAACAAGTAAAAGGCAACTATAGGTTCACTGATTTGGTATTTAACTGTTAACTCCATTATGTGGCGAACCTCAGTCAGGTCAGCCGTCTGTCTGACTGCGAGTAAGAAAATGTACGTAAAACTAATTTCTTTATCGTGACAGACAAACAAAATTTTATTATTAACTAGCTGTGCCCGCGACTTAGTCCACGTGGATATTTTTTTACGCGGATCCCTAATTTTTAAAGTAGCCTAAGTTACTTCCTATAACATCAGCTATCTGCAGATCCAGCGGTTTCAAAGATTAGCTGAAACATTCAGATAGACAGACCAAAATTTGAAAAATTTCATTTTCGGAATCTCTTGGTCCGAATTATCCTCCCTGACTTTTTCGCATTTTAATTTGACATAACACACAAATACTTCAATTTTATTTATCTGTATAGATACATCTTTTTTATTAGAATAATCGGCAGACAAACACACATATACGCTTGTATTGTGATTAATATACGACGGTTCCCTTTGCGGGCAATCCCAGCCACCCCGACTACAGAAAAAAAAACGAAAACTTCGCTAGCAAAATTTGCCAAGTCAGCTATCGAACGCAGAGCCTCTGCATTGCCATGTGATGAGGCTAGAAAAGCCTTAATCTACTCAACAACAGAGGCTGTTAATATAGAAATATTCATAAATAACGCAGACGAAACCGCGTGAAAAACTTGTGAAGATAAAACCGCAGAATGTATTTCCAGCACAATTTCAACAATCAAGCAACATTCGGCGAAAACATTTTTTTAACGACGCGAAGGTTACTCGAAATTTATTTATCCGACAATAATTAAAGAGATGTGTTTGTGTACTTTACTTTTTCTAACGAGGTTTATGGGTTTAACCAGGTGTTAGGAAGGTGTATTGCGTGTTTACATACACCGTTTATCGTCTCAACACCGACCATAAATTACATTTAGAATTCACGTCAAATGAATGCTGTACTTTTTGATAGTTTCTTTTAAACATTCACATTAATGTAATTATTTATTAATTTAATCAACAATTGATACCTTTTCTATAGCAAAGCTGGCTAACAGGCAGATGGTGAATCTCATGGAAAGTGATTACCGTCGCTTAGATCTTCGCAACACCAAAGACGAAGCCAACACGTTGCCAGCATTTAGAATGGAGCAGGCGGATGAGGTAGATGAATCAGAGAAAGAGCAAACGCTTTAGATCAGGAGGAGTGGGATAAGGCGAGTGGAGTATGGAATAGCGTAGGTTTGCAGAGAGAGAGAGAGGGAGGAGAGTGCGTCAGCGGACCACAAAAGCAGAAGGCGGCCTAGATATCGTAGGGCCCCTACGCGCAACTTCTCCCGTAACTAGCAGTGCAGGAACGTAGAAAGAATACAATTTCCTGCAGCCGGGCAGCCTGTCGTAAGAGGCGACAAAACAACCCACGGCCAGGTGGTACCGCTGGTTTAGAGTATGCCGGCATAATAACCTTGAGTTTTTTTTCCGGTATTAGTGGCCAGGCTCCAGTCTTCCTTGAGAAGCAGCTGCGTATTTGTAGCACCTTTGGTGTTGCAAATGTTCATAGAAGATCTGCCTGTCTGCGGAACTCGTGCCAAAAAACCATCCTCTGTGATGTTTTTTTTTGCCGGGTGGAACCGGGGAGCCTGTGGATTCCCCTCCTCCCATTGTTGAAGAGGGTACCCTTCCCCGTAAGGCACGCTAAGTGAGAAGCCAAGCGTCGGGATTTCACAGATGTAGTTTTTATGATGTAGTTATGTGGCAGCCCATAAAAGCACATAGGAGAGGGGCGCAGATTTAGGTTCAGTGGATAGTCTCACGGCCGACATCTCCGGAGCCTCAAAGGTTATGTTGGAAATACGGCCGCTCAGGAGTTCCACACATTACTCGATAGAAGACCTCCCCTCAGGCCCGAGGATGGTGTCCAAAGACACTCCTCCTGCGTTCACAATTAATTAATATTAATGATTCTAATTTGTTTTGTGCATAAATATTTAAATATAGAACTCGGCCTCGAAGCAAACGCTGCTAATGTAATCTGGACTCAATGTCATGATGATGATGTTTTTTAGATACAAAGTCGTCAAGGATTTTGCTAGTCTCCTAAAATCCATACAAAATTTACGCGAGCAAAGTCTCGAGGAAAATTCTAGTCCAGTCTTGTAGCTTCATCTTACAAGAAATATAGTATACTAGAGTATACGTATCATACAATAATAGCAAGCCAATTTAGCGGTTGTCGGTTACACGGCGACATCTAAACGAGATCTCAGTTGGTCTGTCTGTCAACGTCGTTTTATATATAAATAAATACAGGTATCTTGCTACAAACATGTTCAACTTTAAGACCTATAAAATCCTTAGTAGTTTCGTTCAACATTTTGATGAATTTATTAAATACTATAAAAAATATTCTTTTACCGTTTTTGGACGGTTTTATTATTTGTTTATCATTTAAAAAGGCAAGTAATACTTGTTATAAGTTTTATTAATAAATCATTGATCATAATATACATGTTATCTAAACAGTTGTTGAAAATAATATTTGCACATTCGTCGCCATTCAATCGCAGTCCACTGCTGGATGTAGGCCTCCCCAAGTCGCGCCTCTTATCCCTGTCCTCCGACTTACTTATACAGCGCCTACCGGTGACCTTGCGCAGGTTGTTAGTCCATCGAGAGCATGCACTACACCACTACGTTTATCGAGACGCGGTCTCCACTCCAGGACTCGTCTGCTCTATTGGCCATCGGTCCTGCAGCAAACGTGACCGTCCCACTGCCACTTCAACTTGCTAATTTTGCGAGCTATATCGTTTACTTTGATTCTCTTACGGATATCCACATTTTTAATTCTATCCATAAGAGAAACACCCAACAGCTCGCTCCATAGCCCGTTGAGTGACTTGGAACTTGTGGACCAATTCTGCTGTCAGTGACCACGTTTCGGCCCCGTAGGTCAGGACGGAGAGAACGCACTGCTCGAAAACTTCCGTTTTCAAGAAGCGAGATGGTCGACAAAGAGCCTTGACGTAGCTTACCGAATGCTGCACAGCCCAACTGAATCATCCTATTGGCTCCTATTTGTACATTAACTTTTGACAATAAAATTAATGATTATTTTAAAGACAATCTATAGCAAATGATTCAATTATTCCGTTGTACCATGTTATACTAGTATAAGGCAGATCAACCAAGTTGAATCAATTCGATTGAATGACATTGAATGACTTACATTTATGTTTATATGAATCACTTTGTTTGATTCATTAAAATTAAGATTGAAAAGAAAAATCTAATATCGGCTTCATAGTATTTAATTTGGAATAAAAAAAAATACCAAAGCTAAATATTGCTCTAACATTTTATCTTTGAAAATAAAACAAGCATTTTTAACTATGAGAAAATCAAAAAGTCTATTAAAAATAAAGTTGACAAACAAAAAAAAAACACGAGTCAAACCTAATTCTGCACCTATATTTTATTAAACGAAGTGTTGCCATAAATAACCCCTTCCCGCCATTCATCACAGCCAAATCACCCTAATTCCTTCACATAGTAAAAGCACGGCATATATCGTTATTAATAAAATAATAAAGAACGTTACAATAACCTATGAAAATTCCTAAAAGTGTTGATAAGTCTTGTTTAAACGTGGCGACACGATTACGATTCGATCATATAAAGCATTTTAATTTACTGCGCGAACTAATATATTTCGATAAACATTTAAATAAATACATAGAATGAATAAATATAACAACAATATATATATATATATATATATATATATATATATATATATATTTGTATAATATACACATACATACATACATAACTTCACGCCAGGTCCCTTGCGGGGTAGGCACGAACAACAGAGCGCCATTTAGGCTTATTCTTACACACCTCACTTGCTTCTTTGACATTCATAGTTCTTGTCATGCACGCTCGTCTGTTCTTAAGGCTCCTGACATCACCTTCTGCTAGTACATGATCAATTTGATCATGGAAGGTGTGTCGTGGCCTTCCGCGACTTCTGCATCCATCCACTTTTGCATTGTATATCTGTTTAGTCATTCTTTCATCATACATTCTTTCCACATGCCCGAACCACCGGAGCATTCCTTTCTTTACCTTCACCCCGACACTCTCTTTCAGACCAACTCTCTTTCTTACTTCGGTATTACGAACGCGGTCCGCGAGCGTCACTCCACAGATTTTGCGCAGTGCTCGCATCTCGACCGCGTTTACTCTACTTTCGTGCTCTCTATTCCATACCCAACTCTCGCTTCCATACGTGAGCGTAGGTACCAGCACCGCGTTGTGTATGGCAAGCTGGGTCTTCTGGCTGAGGTTCTTAGCGCCTAGAAGTTTACCTAACGCTCCATTCACACTATTCCCCAAATTCACTCTTCTTTCTATATCAGCGGTGTACCTTCCATCCCTGCTAAAAGCACATCCGAGATATACAAACTCATTCACTTGTTCCAGCATAACATCATCGACCATTATCCTTGCATTCGTTCTGGTTGTTTCTCTTTCAAACACCATCACCTTTGTTTTCTTCGCATTCAAACGTAAGCCTCTCGCCTGACAGTCATCTTTCATCATTGTGACTAGTGTTTGCAGTTCTGATGGCGATTCGGCTAAAAGCACGGCATCATCCGCATAAAGCAAGCTGCTAACAACTAGATCACCCATCCGCACCCCAACATCCATCAATCTTAATCTCTGGAGACAATTGTCCAGATATAGGATGAACAGCAAAGCCGACAGCACGCAGCCCTGCCGGACGCCAATATTGACGTCAAACCAGGGCGACAGGCTGCCGTCCACCCGCACGCATGCCATACAGTCCTCGTAAGTGGACTGCACAGCACGCAGCAATTGGCCATTGATCCCATATCCGGGCAATATGTCCCAGAGGTCCTTCCGCACAACCCTGTCAAATGCTTTCTCTAGATCCACAAAACCGCAGAAAACCTTCCGGCCCAATGCCAGCTGCTTCTCCACGATATTGCGGAGCGAGAAAACTTGATCCATACATCCCCTTCCATTTCTGAAGCCCCCTTGTGCATCCCACAGTAATCCATCGGATACCACTCTCATTCTCCTTTCAATAATCTTCGCATATACTTTAGATGCTGTGCTGATCAAACTGATGGCCCTGTAGCTGGCGCACTCCATACGTGACCCCTTGCCTTTATACAAGGGCACGATGACAGCGCGCCTCCAGTCCTTGGGAACCTTTCCCGTCCTCCAGCACAAGTTGCATAAGGACAGGAAAGCGTCCCGGACGCAGGTTCCACCATATTTGATCATCTCAGCAGACACACTATCGATTCCTGCTGCCTTTCCATTTTTCAGACTTCTTATCGACCATTCGATCTCTTCCAAAGTGATCTCGGATGCTGACTCCTCGAAGTCGGTCACAGACTCAGTCGTGGTGCCAGCATCCGAGATATTATCATACATTTCTCTAAAATATTCACTCCATCGCGCTAAAACCTCTTGTGGGTTAGCAAGAATGTCCCCTGCTTTAGATTTTATTCTTTCCATTCTGGAAGCTGACGTACAACCCCGAGACTTCTTAACCTCTCTCCAAAAGAGTTTGGTATTCGCCTCGAAGTTCTCCGTCAGCTTCTCTTCTTCTTTCAATTTTATTCTTTCATGCTTCTCTTTCACTAAAGCTTTGGTTTCATTCTTGCAGAGGCGATACATTTCTTTCTTCATCTCTTTCATACTGTCATTCTGATGCAAAGATGCAATATAATCCAGCCAGGCTTTTCTCTTTCTCTCTACGCTAGATTTAACATCTGCGTCCCACCATTCGTCACCTTTCGTTGTTATATGCCTCTTTGCGCATCCACATGCTTCTTTTGCGCTTTCCACTATACTTTCCTTCATACTATCCCAGTCATTATCCACATCTAAGTCGGAGAAGTCCGCCTTTGCAAGCCTTTCTTCGACTAGGCGCGCATACATACTCCTTACACTAACATCTTCCAATTTTTCACATTTTATTCTTTCAAGCTCCCCGAAATTGGTACGCTCTCGCCTGTGCCTCCACTTCTTGAAAAGGCCCACAAACCGGCTTATCACCAGGTAGTGGTCCGTTCCAAGAGTGGGGCCTCTGTAGGCTCTTGTATCCGTTATTGTGTTTCGGAGGCGACTATCTATTAAAATCAGATCAATCATACTTTTCTGTTCATTCATTCTCCATGTATACGTGTGAATATCCTTATGATGGAATAAGGTGTTCGACACAAGCAAGTTTCTTTCCATGCATACGTCTATGATTGGCTTACCAGCCTCGTTCGCTCTCTTGTCGCCATAGGGTCCAAGGACAGCCTCAAAGCCGTCTCGTTTGGTATAATATATATATATATAATTCCTCTGTTAATGTATATGTCACTGAACTCTTAAACGGTTGGACCGATTTTGTTGTCAGTTTTTCAGTGTATTCAAGTGGGTCTGGATGGATGGATGGATGATTTAGATTTACAATCGGACCCAATAGGTAGCGCTAGAATCGGGTTCTAATTTTTATTTTTTTAGGGCAGGACAACGTTTGCTGGGGCCGCTAGTATATGTTGCGTGGTTTAGGAGGAGTCCGCGGATATATAGACAGATACAGAAAGTGACTTTGTTTAATATTAAAGGAAAACGAAATAGTAAACATCTAGTTCTTTTCGCTAGAATAACACGTAAAAGAAATAAATATCTATGGATGGTACTGTACAAAAAACTTATGAACTATGAATAATTGTGTATAATGAGCTTATGTTACGATGAAACTACAAGTTAATTATAGACTATATACCACATCGCTGCTAAAGGGATGCCCAGAAAGATGGCTGCTTTACCACGCTGGATGTCAATGCAAACTCATTAAACGAATTTGATTTTATAAAACAAATTTCCAACTTATCTAAGATATAAAATTAATACAATTATACTATATACAGATATGTTAAAATTACTTACTTTTATAAATCAGATGTATTTTAATAAAGATTTATACAAAATATTATAAATATAGCCGCTCTTGGTGAGCCGTTAACATGTCTAAAAGACACGCGAACGGCGTCAACTAATTTGACACGAACAATTTGAATTTATTTTTATTAGTTGAAAAATCGTTGGCTATAAAAACTAGGTGATGTCCATTTGATACTGTGCCAAAAGATTAGGGATCCATCGAGGATGCGTAGGCGTTCCGAATAGGCGAAAACTGAGGGTTTGGATGAAAGTTTAGTCGGGAATAATAATCGTTTAGTGGCCTCTTGACTTACTATACGAGTTCTGTGATGGACTATCTTACACGCCTCGCATAGATTTGGCAAAATCGATGAGTTTTGTCACTGAGGTTATAGGTAACGATTCAAGTCTTTTTTATTGCCAACGCTCGAGTGATGAGTTCGGGTACTTGATTTGCTTAATTGGAAAAAATACTTTTATTGATTTCAGATACAAATAATGAATCGAAATGTATGCTCACATGTCACATAAATAATTAGTGTTTTTTAGTTGAATTTTCTATAAAAGCGTATTTTTTAGTTTTATTAAACTATTATTTATTTTTAATTTTTTAGTGATTATTTAGTGACTTAATTCCCTTCTCCGTGGAAACTTTGAAAAAAGAATTAAATACACTCTTATGATAAAATGGAACGTTATGTAAAAATAAGCTTTTTTAAAAAGGTTTTTAAATACAAGCTTTTGAGATCCTGCATATCATGCAGCACCAGAGTGCTAGCCAAGACAAGTAAAACGAGCCCAAACACGACGGGTCTATCTTGTTTAGTACAGGAGTTCTTATGGCCACCTTCCGAATCCATCATCAGATCAGCTCCATGGTACCATATTATTGCATTGTCACGCGATATACTCATACGTGCAAAATTTCAGCTCAATCGGAAACCGGGAAGTCGATCAAATTTAACTTGAAAGATTCCGTTACATACTAACATACATACATACTAACATACATACATACTAACATACTTATGAAGCTAATAAAAGCGTTTTCATAAAATACGAGTGTTTGTGAAATTGCAGTACCGTAAAATCATGTGTCTATCAATTACAATTTCACATAAACTACTAAAAAATATTGTCAACCCTTACCGATGGTAACCTAAAAGATTGTCAGAGAGAAGTAGAAACTCGAAATGAAGTTATTGTGGTATTCAAGAGTTAAAATCTTATGTTTTATAACTCATGTGCTTCTTCGTTATTTTTTATTTCATGAATTCAGCAGACGGGGAGACGGCCCACTTGATGGAAAGCGGTCACCATCACCTATGGACATTTGCAACACCTAAAGTGTTACAAATACGCTGCTGCTCGCTTAAGGGAGGCTAGAACCTAGTCACTAATACTGGAACCTAACTTAAGGTTGTTATGGCGGCTTACTCTAGATCAGGGGTGGTAGCCATCCAGTCGGGCAACTACCCTACCACCTGGATGTGGGTTGTTTTGTCGCCTCTTACGTCCGGCCGCCCGGCCGCAGGAAATTGTATTCTTTCTCCGTTGCTGCACGGATATTATCTAACTTGCCTATTATATCATTATTCACAGAAATTCTGTAATATCATGAATGGCGAATAAGATACTGATAACTTTTAACAGTTCCTAGGAACACCCCTTACCACCTCGAAGAGTATTGGGATCCTTGGTGTTGACATTGCAAA
The DNA here is from genome assembly GCA_949752895.1 of Dendrolimus pini. Lineage (NCBI taxonomy): Eukaryota > Metazoa > Arthropoda > Insecta > Lepidoptera > Lasiocampidae > Dendrolimus > Dendrolimus pini. The sequence goes on along the minus strand of OX457132.1, from coordinate 863,531 downwards.
CGATGTACAAGTTCAGGGGCCACCTTGAAGGCAAGGCAAAACTTGCCTCCAAGAAGCAGGGAGTGCTAAACCGGTCCAAGCAGTACTTCACTCCGCGACAACGCCTTGTGCTTTACAAAGCCCAGGTGAGGCCGTATATGGAGTACTGCTCAGACTTGTGGGCCGGGGCACCCGCTTACCAGCTAAATCCCCTGGACAGTATTCAACGTCGAGCCGTCCGCATTGTCGACGATCCCATACTCACAGACGGTGAGTGACGGAAGAGTGTTCCGAGGAACTGTTCAGATTGGTGCCTTCGTCTTCTTTTTACCACCGCACCGCATGCCATCGGCTGGGCGTTCATCCCCACTTCCTTGAGCCGCTTGGCTCTTGTACGCAACGGTTCTCTAGAACGTTTCTTCTGCGCACCGTGGGTATCTAGAATGAGCTCCCCGCCGTGGTTTTCATACAGCGCTACAACATGGGGTTTTTAAAAAGGGTGTCATAAAATTTCTACGAGGCCGGCAACGCGTTGGTGACACCTCTGGTGTTGCAAACGTCCATAGACGACGGTAACCGCTTTCCATCAGGTGGGCCATCTGCCTGTCTGCTGTACTCCTGCGATGAAAACAAAAAATTAAAATCTTATGCTAATACATAAAGCTGAATAGTTTGTTTGTTTGCTTGAACGCGCTAATCTCAGGAACTATTGTTTGATTTTAAAAATTATTTCATTGTTCGATAACTCATTTATCGAAAAATGCTATAGACTATATATCATCACGATAAGACCAATAGGAGCGGAGCACCAATGAAGAATATTGGGGGTTATACCTTATTTTTTTTTACTATTCCACGCGTTTGAAGTCGCTGGGAGAAGCTAGTCTAGCAATTAACTATATATAAAGTTACACAATATTGAAATATATTTGAACTTGACGACTATAACAACGGAACGAATATCATACAAGTAAATAACGTTCGTAAAAATCACTTTAAGAAAAGCAAAACAAAGATTTAAAAATGTCAAAATATCAACAAACTTCGTTGGTACTAATTTGCCGATCTTTCTAATTTTCCAGCAAAAATATCGCGGCAATAAATCCGGAGACCAAAAAAATTATGACAACGACATAAACTGCAATTTTACATTAATAATAATGTATTAACCTTGTCATAACGTGTAATATCTGTCTGCCCACATGGCGGCAGCAGACGGGCGACTAGAGTCGGCGCCACAAAAGAAATCCCAAAGACGCGGCGCTGCAATCGCCGTACTAATTCTGCCAAAGTAATTATTTGCTTATTTGTAAATCGATGTAAGTAATTACTGAATAATAAATACAAAATATTCCATAATTAAAACTGTAAGTTTATTTCGTAGCTACTTTACAAATAAAATTCTGTCACTTTTAGTTCCTTTATTTTCCGTTGAACTTCTTTCGTGGCGCGGACTGTACTTCTTAACATCTTCTTTCAACTACTAGGAACTTGTGCGTTTTAAGTATATAAAGTGTTTATGTTTAGAAATTATATATTTATAATCATAAATTAACATTTTATTAACTTATAGTAACTATAAGTATAACTATAAGTAACTATAAGTAGTATTAAGAAAAAAATATGTGTGTCTAGTTCATATGCAGCAGAAGTGAAACTTCAGAGAATATTCTCACAGATAATATTTCCTTTTATGAATATAAATCCTTAAGCCTACATCCGTCAACATGTTAAAAATAAACTTTTTAAGTACCAATTTTAATTTTTCACTGCTGAAGTCTAAAAAAATTATCACTTTTATTTCGGTCCAAATTGGACCTATGTTTAATCATCGGTGTTATTGACTCTCTAATCTGTGCTGCACAATCTAATCTCATTCTCTCGCAGCCTTAGTCTTATAGTTTTGCATATTTAACTCTTTTAAGTGTCGCTTTTTTGTTTCATTGAGTTTCAAATCACAACGATTCAAAAGAAGTTTCACTTCAAAAATCTCTTGTTAAAAGAACTATTTGCACACGTATGTATGAAACCCCGTGCCTACCCCGCAAGGGACCTAGCGTGAAGTTATGTATGTATGAAACCCGCAGTACTTTAAACGATCTCTATTATTATATAGGAATCGTTTAATCTATGATGATAACTGTTTTTACCTTATACACTACAAAACGACGATATTCGTCACTAATATGGTTTTAGACAAAGGCCTAAACAGTTCTAGTGATCTACTACTTGTATTGACCATTGACCACAAGTGACTGTTGAGCTTCCGTTGCTTTGTAGCTGCATTAGGCTTCAAAATAAGTAAATAATATTTGCCGCTCGTCTGCAACCAACTCAAAACTGTGAATTTGAAAGCCGCCGTTAAAGTTTTATTTTAATTACATTTCACCCAATTTCCCGGACTGTCAAACATTTAGATGTTTTCCTGAACGTGAGCAGCATCCTCTAACACCGGAAGGTAAAAATACAACTGAACATTATACATTGCTTCTTTTCTGAAATCAATTCTGTATGTCTGGTATAATAACAGCAATGTAATCAATTTTGATTTAAATAAAAAATCTATGTTTAAAATAATAGTACATACATACATACATACATAACTTCACGCCAGGTCCCTTGCGGGGTAGGCACGAACAACAGAGCGCCATTTAGGCTTATTCTCACACACCTCACTTGCTTCTTTGATATGTTATAAAATTTAATTATTTTTCCTCCCACCCATTTAATTATATAAAATATTAGAGTTAGGCATGTTTGCTGAAGAGTTTCTTCTGAATATCTGTGTTAATTAAATAAGGCTCCCATAGAGTAAATAATAGCCATAAACAAAATTAAAACGAAATAATTAAAATTAACAGGTTAGTGGCAGGCAAAATAAAACTTAAACAATACTCATTGACACTTGACATCTTTATCTTCCGTGATCACGGCTACTGAAAAGTGGCCAAACGTAAGAATAATTAAAAACACATAAATTACCGCACTTAACACCGTTAAAACGTAGTTTTATTGTTTGTTTAAAACATTTAAACATGGTTAGATAGTGTAATTCAATGCAAAAATCCTGTTTCTAATGTATGAAAATAATCTGAGAAAAAACAGTAACATAAGTTCTTTCTCAATATTTAACCTGATTCATTTACAGCATAACTATACATTGATCATTATTTTTGCGCATCTATTTTCTTGTTTCGATGAAAACATGCAATGGATGTAAAACATTCGAAATATACTAATTTAGAACTGTGTTAACGACACGCGGTGCTGGAGACGCATATGTGTTTTTATTTTTCCATCTAATATGCCGAGACGCGGCTTACGAGCACTTCTATTTTCGTGTTTTCGTGTATGTATGTTTTTAGAGCGACCGGAAATGATCGGATAATGAAAGTACGCGTCTACACCTGGCGTTCATTTATATGAAACGCTTCTACATAAATAACCAGCTTGTTAATATCAGATATGTAGGCGGCCACTGTATCCGCGGATAAAATCGTTTCTGAATTAGATAGATAGATAGATAACACTTTATTGCTCACCAAAACAAACAAATACAAAACAAAATGCATAATTACAATACTTCTTGGCTAAACAATAGGCGGCCTTATCGCTAAAAGCGATCTCTTCCAGGCAACCCAGCTTAAAAGAAATTCTTAACTAATCTGGCGATGTAGGTGGAGCAGGAAAATGATAGTACTATACAATTTAAATATACATACTTACACTAATTTATAAATTTAATACATATAAATATATATACATATATATATATATATATATATATATATATATATATGTGTGTGTGTGTGTGTGTGTATATGTATATCTATATGCATATTAATCTAAATAAATAAATTTATATATATGTTAAAATTATATGTGACAATTAATGTAATTGGAGATACTTATTGGGAATTTTTGTTTTGAATATATAGCGTAAACTCCATGCAACGTCCCTCGATTTAACGACAGACTGCCTTAGGCTTGTCTTCCATACAATGATACACTCCATATAGCGATACACCCACTCTCAATAACGACAACAATTAAGTAATGAAAAGTACCTTTTAAGTTGCCAAAATTAGTAACGTCTGCGCAGCTGTGTACGTTCTTTTATCACTTTATTATCCTAGCCCATAATAAACTCGACTGTCGGCATCATGCATACCGAAATTTCTAAGTACTTCTTTTATCACCAAGATGCCTCAATATCGCAAGATATGAATAAAATAAGTGAAAAAAATACAGCAAAAACACTGTTGCAGCAAACAAAAGACAAAAATAACAGACTTCTCTCCATATAACGACATATCTCTATAAAGCCATCAAATGCATACTCCCATCAGTGTCGTTATATAGAGTTTACACAGTATTATGCACCTATTTCTTAATAAAAATGATTTATTTTAATATTGCTTGTTCAAAGTCATGAACGACTTCTGCAAGCTTCGGAAATAATTGCTGACTTACAACAACATTATTATTGGTGGCATATGCTTCTTCCAAATAAACTCAATGTGGACTGTATAATTTATTATTGGCGTTATTTACAATTAAACCAAAACTATTCATAGGCGAGATACAAAGAAGAAAGGCAGAGAGTAGAGTAGTGTGTATTGGTGCCATAATTATGTAAGCGATTGAGCAAGTGAGCCTTTCAGGCCTCCAAGGCCGCTTCTTTTATTCCACGTTCCGTCTGACGCCTAGCTGCTAACTGTGTGACCTACGGGCGTTGGCGGTATGCGGGGCGTAGAGAGAAGGTGTGCTCCGGCGGGCCTGTCAGAAGCGTGCTCTCTGACCGCAACAATTATCTAGCTTCTCTTACCATAAAATTTTAATATAAATAAATTTGCGTTCATTACAAGAAATTGCAATGGATTACATTGTTTAAATGTCTTAGGCAACATAAGCTACATCTAAACTTAGAAATTACAGTATACTGTAAATATGTTATAAATATATTTTAAATTAATCACCTAAAGGGGAGACAGATTAACTAAAATTTTATCCAAAAAATATAAAATAAAACCAAAATAAATAAATAAATTATTAATAGACAAATCATATTATTCCACAAATGAGTTCCTTAATGACAAAATTTAAAACATAATATCAATACATAATTAATAATATTATTTTAATTAAAAACATTAAATAATTGACATACACAGATTGAGATAATAATTAAAAAAAAACAGATATCTATATAATTCATAAATAAAGGTAATAAATATTATCCAAGTTACATAAAAGGTGCTTAATGAAATAAATAGAACTAATTATTTAAATAACGACGATTAAGATACTGCTTACTTGCACACCAGTGAAACTGGTAAAATGTTCTCAACCACGTATTTCTAACAATAACACCTGTATAAAACTTAACAATAAAACTTTCATTTCATTTCAAAATTTATCTAATAGAATAAATTAGGTATAGGTATGTAGGATTAGAATCATGTTTTTACTCAACGACTGTTATTCATATAACTCTTCTACCATGACATTAATAAGACTAGTATTTAATCACTAAATATTATTTTCTTTCTCTCTTTTAAAATCCTGTTAAATATGTGGAAGATCCAACGTGGTTATACAGATTCTATTCCGGTCGCAGCCACCTGTTAGCAGCGAACAGCGCGATCCCAATATATTCGTATGAAAGACTTTTACATTCTTGTTCTTACGAGAAAGGATTATTATGTGGTTTTGGATGATTCATGTTGGGATTAGTGGGTTAGGAAGACCTAGTTTTAAGATTTAATAGTTCTTAGGGCTGGTGGATATTTTAAATGGGAAGTTGAAAATATTGTTTCTAAATAAGTACATATCAGCAATTTCAAAATATAGAACTAACAGTCTTTTCAAATGATTATCTATGCATTCGTTTTCTTGTTAGGCTTCCTTATATTGTGTTTTCGAAAACATGCAAAATTTTTGTGTCAACTTATTAATAATTCATATTGCTCCCAATAAGTTTAGCCAATTATTTATAAATTATATATCGTTGAAGAATACGATATATTTTGTGTTGTGATATAAAATTTCTTTGAATGCAATTAGGTGGTGATTTGTCTAATTTTTATTCTAATTTTATTATTATATATTTAACTACTTAAAACTGTAATACCGGTGAACAAAAATGTTTTATACGTATTAAGAATCGTGGGAACCAGACCTTTAAAACATAGGGAAGAGTAAACAACCTTGCGATAGTCGTTGCATTTTGATGAAAATAAATTGATTGTTGCGGACAGAGAGCACCCCCCTGACCCGCCCGCCGGAGCACACCTACTCTCCCCGCCCCGCATACCGCCGGCGCCCTCAGAGGGCACGATTAGCACATAGGCGTCGGGCGGGATGCGGGACTTAAGGAGCGACCCTGGCAGGCGAAATGCTCTCTGCTACTTTACACTTCACCTCTCAGCATCGCTCTTATGTATCTTGTAAATAATTACGCTCTGTACTACTTTATGTATTCTTTTAATTTAACAATAATTATACAGTCCAATAAAATCGAGTTTGATTTCCAAATTAATAAAGAAGCAACTACCACCAATAGTTTTTTGGTACTTCGCCGCCGGATAGAAGAATCGCAAAGAAGAAACGAGCAGTGTCTTTTGCTCCATCGAAACCTCAAGAAAGAAGAAAGACCAACTCTATACGGTCTCGTAGCGGTACCCTAAAGAAGAAAGAAGATCATTATAGAAGATCATCGTGGGCAGCCCGGACTACGTACCAGGAGACCAAGAGTTCCTGCCGGACTACGTACCAGGAGACCAAGAGTTCCTGCCGGACTACGTACCAGGAGACCAAGAGTTCCTGCCGGACTACGTACCAGGAGACCAAGAGTTCCTGCCGGACCACGTGCCAGGAGACCAAGAGTTCCTGCCCCGGACGCCGAGGCTACGCGTCTGCAGGATCAAGACCGGAAGAAAGAATAACGTTACTTCGTACCGTGACCAAGTGACTGTCCACCTAACGGTGCCAAATGGTCAGTTCACAAGGTCGTAGACGGTGCGCTGTTTCCAGTTAGGTCGGTCTAAGGTCTCAGTGTTTAGTGTAGTGAATTAGGATCGGTTATACACACACACATATACACACACAGGTCAGGGTAATCGGTCATACGTGTTAGGCTAAGGCAAGGACCGAAGATGCCGAACACTAGGAGCAAGACCGCCGAAGACAGAGTGCAGAGAGCGTATCAAGAGACCCCCGCGTCGCCGTCCGTGCATATATCCGCGTCCGCGTCCGCGCCGAACGTATCGCGACCCGCGTCGCCCGGAGTGCAACAGACTACGACCGCGCAAATACACGCCGCGACTCGTACAAGACGCCGATCGCGATCGCCGTCCGTTCGATCACACCGCTCGCAGCTAAGCGCCGCCACTTTGGTGAGGCAAGTGGAACTGGAAGCAGAAGAACAAATCGCCGCTATCCGACGAGAAGAGCTCCAGTTACAAGTGGCACTGATCAAGAAGAGGGTTGCTGCGAATATAGCCGCCCTCAAGGAGCAGACAGAAGGAAACAGCGTGTGCGAAGACGATGGGGTGGAAACAGATAGAAATATCACAGAGTGGTTGAAGAACACCCGCATACGGGGGGAGTCGCCGAGCGCAGGCGACGGGGCCGAGCTTGGAACGAGAGAAGCCGGACCGCGACCACCGTTAAACGTTGCGGGAAGAGCGAGGGAAGTGTATCCAATGGGGCGCGACCGGTCTGCGGAAACGAACGACCAGACCGCTCGCGTGACGTTCAGAACGCCGCGCAACGCAAGATCACCGACGCCGACCAGATCCAGGGATCGTGGAATCGACCGCCTAGCCGACGTGTTGGAACGCATGACTCGCAACAGGCCGACACCGCGACAGTGCCAGGAGCTGCCTACCTTTAGCGGGGCCCCAGGAGAGTGGCTGCCGTTCAAAGCTGCCATGCGGGAGTCGACGAGCGTACACGGATTCTCACCTGCGGAGAACTTAGGCCGTCTACGCACTTGCCTTAAAGGCGAAGCAAGAGAGTGCGTGACAGCCCTGCTGTATACCGCCGTGGATCCTGCGATCATCATGAAGACACTGGAGCGCTGCTACGGACGTCCAGAGATCATAATCAGTCGTGCATTGGAAGATATCAAGAAGTTGCCACGATCGGGTTCGTCTGCCAGCGAACTCAACAGCCTAGCCACCAAGTTGCAGAATATAGTGACGGTTATCTCGTGCGTCGACAACAAGGGGTATCTACTTAACCCTATGTTGACACGACAGGTCGTCGAGAAGCTCAGCCCGCATCTACGAACGAAATGGTGCGACTTTGCAGATGAATTCTCGAGCCGAGACGAGCCGGAGATTATGACACTATCGAAGTTTCTAACGGGCGAAGCAGACAGAGCAATGAAGTATTCTTTCATGACGTCATCACTGCCTACGACGAGTGTAAACGTCCCGAAAGAAAATAAAGTGAAGCCGCCGCGGATGAACGAGCGTCGTCGCGTGTACACTACAACGGAAGCCAAGATCGTGTGCTACTGTTGTGGAGCTGACCACCAGACAACGCAGTGTGGCAAGCTGGCTTCGATGTCGTTGCCAGCCAGATGGGAGTGGGCCAAGGAAACGAGAATATGTTTTTTGTGCCTACTAAGTAAACACAGACGGTTCCGTTGCAAGGCGAGAAAGTGCGGTGTGAACGAATGCCGCGAGCCGCATCACGCACTTCTACACCAGCGGAGGGAAACCGAAGCCGTCAGTGGACCGATCGACCGAGTGGAGTCGGTCAATCAACCGGCCGACAGAGAGGAGTCGGTCATGACGGCGTCGGCGCACAATTCTAACACCGAGAGCAGAGTGTTATTGAAAGTGTGTCCGATTACCGTCAAGGGGCTTAACGGAGAGGAAGTGAGTACATACGCGCTGCTGGATGAGGGGTCCACGATCACGCTCATCGACGAGGAGATAGCCGGGATGCTGGGGGCAGATGGCCCGAGGCGGCCACTGAACATCCACGGTATCACGTCGAGCCAGCGGGAAGCAGAAAGTAGGGTGGTGAGCGTCGCGGTGCGCGGAAGAGCGCAACCGCACTACCATCCTATCAAGGCGCGCACTGTGAAGAAACTCGCACTGGGAACTCACTCCGTTAAGTCTGAAGTGGTACGACAGTTACGTCATTTGAAGACGCTCCATGTAGACGACGTGTGTTTTACGAACGCCAAGCCACGCGTACTAATTGGAGCTGACAACTGGCATCTGATCGTCACTAGAAAACTGTTGGCAGGAAAGAAGAGCCAACCAGCCGCTTCCCTGACCCTCTTGGGGTGGACCATACACGGGAGCGCACCCCGAGGCCTAGTAACGCAGGGGAACGACACCGTATTACACGTTCGAACGTGGCAAGATAAAGAGCCGCGGGAAAAGGACGAATTGTTCGAAATAGTGAAGTCTCATTTCGATATCGACGCACTCGGCATATCAAACAGAGTGAAACCTGTAGCTGAAGAACAACGGGCGCTGAAGATATTTTCAGAAACCGTTAAGAAAATCAACGGCCGTTTCGAAGTCGGACTGCCCTGGCGAAACGATGACGTCACCATGCCACCGAGCTATGACATGGCGGTGCGTCGCCTGCGCGGGATCGAGCGCAAAATGGACAAATCGCCGCAGTTTAAACAAGCTTACACAGCCCAGGTCGACAGGCTATTAGCAAAAGGATACGCCGAGCCTTGCGAACGAAGCCACGAAGGAAACCAACGCATGTGGTACATGCCTCACTTCGCCGTTACGAACCCGAATAAGCCTGACAAAGTGAGACTGGTATTCGACGCCGCCGCCCGTTCAAACGGGGTGTGCATGAACGATGCGTTACTGGATGGGCCAGACTTGCTACGGGCCTTATACGGAATCCTGTTCAGATTCCGAGAGGGGAAGATCGCCGTGACAGCTGACATACGTGACATGTTTCTACAAGTGAAGATAAGGAAAGAAGACAGAGCGGCGCAGCACTTTTTATGGCGCGGTGACGACCGCCATAACCCGCCTCGGCGCTACGTTATGACGTCTATGATATTCGGAGCACGAAGCTCGCCATTCCTCGCACATAGCGTAAGAGACAGGAATGCGAGTGATCATAAGGAAACCCACCCACGGGCGTATCACTCGATCACGGAAAACCACTACATGGACGACTGGGTACAAAGCTTCGAAACGGAAACGGAAGCGGCCGAGGCGATAGCGGAAGTGCGAGAAGTGCACAGGAAGGCCGGCTTCGAGCTCGCGGGATGGGATACGAATCGCGAGCGCCTTATGGAAGACATCCCGGATGAAGAGAGAGCCAGACAGCCCAAAGAGCTGGGTGCTAGCGCGCATCCCTACGGGAAGACATTGGGTGTGTTATGGATGCCGGAAGCGGATGAACTCGCGTTTAACACCGCCATGCCAAGAGTTCCAGAAAGCTTAAAACAAGGCACGCAAACACCCACGAAAAGGGAGGCCCTGGGCATGGTCATGTCACTTTTCGACCCACTCGGCCTGCTCAGTCCGTACACTATAAGGGCGAAAATCGTGCTACAAAAGCTCTGGAGGCTTAAGCTGGGCTGGGATGACCCCTTGCCAACGGAAGAGGCAAGGGAATTTGAAGAATGGATCCGTGACTTGAACTCTATAAAAGAGTTAAGATTACCACGGTGCTATGGATGGGATAAAGACGTCGTAAACATACAATTACACGTCTTCACGGACGCCAGCGAGCAGGCCTACGCAGCAGCGGCTTACTGGCGCTTTGAGTGGCGTAACGGGAGCGTCGGCGTCATTTTAATCGCAGGAAAAGCGAAAGTGGCCCCGATGAAGGCGCAGAGCATCCCACGAATGGAGCTACAGGCCGCGCTAATAGGAACCAGGTTAGCGGCGGAAATAAAAAAGGAACATAGTTTCAAGCCGTATGACGTCATCTTTTGGAGCGACTCGAAGACCGTTCTCCACTGGATAAGAAACGACTCGGCGCGATATACCCCATACGTTGCGCACAGACTGAGCGAAATCGGCGAAATAACCGAGTCTGAGCAATGGCGGTGGGTGCCGACAAGTTACAACGTCGCCGACGACGCAACCAGGATTAACGTCTCGAGTATGAAAACGGACGACCGCTGGTTTAAAGGCCCGGAATTTCTTCGTGGGCCCCCGACGAAATGGCCGAAGGAAGAGCCGACGGAAACCGAAGATGACGAAGTCGTGGTGAATTACACGACAAATGAAAAGCCACTTGTTGACGTCACAAGATTTTCGTCATACGGAAAATTATTACGAGCGACCGCCTACGCACTCGCCTTTATCGACAAGTGCCGACGGAGGACTCGCACTATGGAAACGCGACACATAGAGCAAGCTGAACGTTTACTCATTCGTCAAGCGCAACAGGAAAGCTTCCCGAAGGATTACGAGCGCTTGAAGAAAGGAGAACGCGTGTCACGTGACAGCCGGCTTTATAAGCTCGACCCCGAATACGGGGGGGACGGGGTAATAAGGTTAAACGGCAGGATCAATGCGGCCACCCTGCGCGAGCTTACTGGAAACCCACCGATCTTAGACGGGTCGCATCACCTCACCCGGCTGATCATCAGGGGCGAACATGAACAGCATCATCATATAGGAAGAGAACACGTCGTAAACAACGTGCGGCAAAAGTACTGGGTGTTACGAGTGCGGCCTACTGTGCGAAACATCTTGCGGCAGTGTACAATCTGTCGGTTGAAGAAAACCGCGCCGACCGTACCGGTGAAAGGAAACCTGCCAAAGGATCGTCTAGCTGCCTACGCACGGCCCTTTACAAATTGCGGAATCGACTGTTTTGGCCCGATGTGGGTGACCATTGGACGCCGGAGAGAAAAACGATGGGGAATGCTGTTTACATGTATGGTGACTCGTGCCATCCATATGGAACTTATAGCGAGCCTTAGCACAGACTCGGCTATCATGGCCCTAAGAAGGATGGGAGCACGACGCGGCTGGCCACAAGTGATATGGTCTGATAATGCAACGAATTTCCATGGAGCGGATGCAGAATTGCTAACGGCGTACGCAAAGTGGAAGAAAGAGATGCCAGATCACGTGAGAGGGAGACAACTAGCGTGGCGTTTCATCGATCCCGGCGCACCAAACCAGGGGGGAGCTTGGGAGCGGTTAATTCGGTCGGTGAAGACGGCACTCCACGCAACGTTGGCGGAACAAGCTCCCCGGGAAGAAACACTTACGACTGTCATCACGGAGATAGAACACACAGTAAACTCGCGCCCGCTGACTCACGTGTCGGTGAGCCCTGAAGACGACGACGCGCTTACCCCGAACCACTTCCTAATCGGGTCAGCGGTAGGCTTGCCAATCACGGGAACGAACGAGCTAGCAAACAAGAAGACATGGATCGCAACCCAAGCTTTAGCGGACATGTTCTGGACTCGTTGGCTACGCGAGTATTTACCGACATTGACACCGAGGGACGACGTACGACGATGTGATGAAGAAAACATACGCGTTGGAGACGTCGTTATCATCGCGGACGGTCTGTTGCCACGTAACGTATGGCCCCGGGGTCAAATCGAGCGCACTTATCGCGGACAGGACAACGTAATACGGAGCGCGGACGTGCGAACGCGGGGAGGCATCTTCAGGAGACCAGTAAGGAGGCTCATCGTCCTGACGAGAAGAGATGGCTCCGAGGATCTGCGCCGGGGGGAGGATGTTGCGGACAGAGAGCACCCCCCTGACCCGCCCGCCGGAGCACACCTACTCTCCCCGCCCCGCATACCGCCGGCGCCCTCAGAGGGCACGATTAGCACATAGGCGTCGGGCGGGATGCGGGACTTAAGGAGCGACCCTGGCAGGCGAAATGCTCTCTGCTACTTTACACTTCACCTCTCAGCATCGCTCTTATGTATCTTGTAAATAATTACGCTCTGTACTACTTTATGTATTCTTTTAATTTAACAATAATTATACAGTCCAATAAAATCGAGTTTGATTTCCAAATTAATAAAGAAGCAACTACCACCAATATTGATAGTAGATAATCACATTATTTAGATTATTGGTCAGAATATATGGAAGAAGACATTTAAATAAGTATTTTTAAACTTTTCACGCTATTTTTAGTTACGAATGAAGATAAACCCAGTTTTTTTTATTTTTTTTTTATTGCAGGAGTTCAACAGACAGGCAGATGACCTACTTGATGGAAAGCGGTTACCATCGCCTATGAACATTTGCAACTCCAAAGGTGCTCCAAAGGTGCTACAAATGCGCTGCTGCCTTCTTAAGGGAGACTGGAACCGAGTCACTAATGCCGAAACACAACTCAAGGTTGCTATGGCGACATACTTTAGACCAGGGGTGGTAGCCATCCAGTCGGGCAAATGCCCTACCACCTGGCTGTCGGTTGTTTTGTCGCCTCTTACGACAGGCCGCCCGGCCGCAGGAAATTGTATTCTTTCTCCGTTCCTGCACGGATAAATTGATTAACCTTAATTCCAATGTGTACATTGTAATGAGAGTAATAAAGCTAACAATTTGTAAACAAACGTTACCTGTGAATTACGAGGCGCGGGATAACCGCTGCTGGTCGACTGATACGGCGACCAAATCGCAAGCAAGTTGAGGAAATGCATACGGGTAATAATTGCATTCTTGCCACAGAAAAGTGTAATAATTGCATTCTTGCCACAGAAAAGTGTAATAATTGCATTCTTGCCACAGAAAAGTTAACTAGTATCTGATACCTGAGAACTAAATTATACACTTTTTATTCGTGCAAGAACGGAAAATACACTAATTTCTGTAGCCGGCTGGCGTGTCGTAAGAGCTAATTAAATAACCCACAACAAGGTAGTAAGGCATTTACTCGCTGGCTACCACCGCTGGTTTAGAGTACCCCACCATAACAATATTGAGTCGTGTTCCAATACTAGTAGGCATCACGTGGATAACACCTCTGTTGTTGCATATATCCGTAGGTTATTACTTGCTATCAGGCGGACCGTCAGCCTGTCTACTACACTCTAGCAAATAAAAAAATACGCAACTATGTAAATATATTCCAAAAAATCAAATAGATTTTATAACGTTTTTACTGTTTTATATTATTCTTAAGATTAACCTAAAAGAAGACGAAAAACATAATACTAATATGAAAGCATGTGAATACATTTATTTACTGTCACGTTTGAATCTCATGGGAACATATAATGATACAGTTTATTAAAACAATTATAATACTATTGAATACAATGTAAGAAAACTTAACTTATTTGTGTTGTATTCTACCCATAGTCCCTCAAGACTTAATTAAATATAATAATTAAACATGAATTATAATATATGTAATTGTTTAGGTTAGAAACCTTAGTGAAGCGTTATTGGGGTTGTCTGGAAGAGATCGCTTTTTAGCGATAAGACCGCCCTTTGTACATAACTAGATATAATTTTAGTCTTAAGTTCATGTTTGTATTGGTGTACAATAAAGAGTCATCTATCTAATTAACTCAAGCATTAGTTGTGTAAATTAACAATAGCACACTCGATATGATAATCAGAATGGTGATGAGTCTTTTAATACTAATTGACTACCTTTAGTAACGCATTACAACTGTATAAGTTTAAATTAAATTACAAGATTTCAATACAAGCCTGAGTAGAATTCAAACAATCTCTAATTATAATGATGTAGCCTCAGGTATAAAAATGGAACACCTAAATCCTGACAAAAATAAAGCCACACCAAACATCTACTATTGAGTATGTGTTAATTATACCAAAAAATACGGTGTCCTAATCATAAAGCAGTCGCGTGGCCACCACCTTACGTGGCTAGATTTTGGCCAGGCGCCAAGTTTATGCTATTTGCTTATAATTCGGAATCAATATGTCCCACACGTGCATAGTTGTTTCGCTCATAAACGTTGTAATGGATGGCTTTAATTCATATTTCTGTGTACAATGATTTTAGTAGTAAAACTAGTACCTATCCCGTCCATAAATTCTAACTTCATACGCGTAGCTATCACGACTTATTTGTGCATCAAAAATATCGTTATCATCGCTATCTTTTTTAGAAGCTTTTATTTAACTTGCAATGGATATACCTATGTATGTATGTAAGTTCGGGTGGCACCTTGCAAGTTAAATTTGACCGACTCCCCGGTTTCCGATTGAGTTGCAATTTTGCACGCATATGTATCGCGTCAAAATGCAATTACATGGTACCATGGAGCTGATCTGTTGATGGAGTCGGAAAGTGGCCATAGGAACTCCTGTACTTAACAAGATAGACCTGTCGTGTTTGGGCTCGTTTTAGTTGTTCTTGCTAGGACTTTGCTGCTGCATGATATCTAGGATCTCAAAAGCTTGTTATTTTATTTATTTATCCGACGTAAACGACGTCATTGATGGAGAGAAAATGCATCCTAAAGGTTAGCCCGAGATATTGAGTAGCTTGGTGTTGAGTTTTATAATCCGTTCAATAGCTTTCAAGTGATGCTCTAACAGATAGACAGAGTCGGTCAACAAGAAACGTTAGTGACATGTAATGACTATATGTACATAGCTATCAAAAATGGTAAATAAAATAGATATCCTTAATATAACAACATTAAAAGTGTAAATTAATGAGTAATAAGAATAAGTGTGCGTAATTCGTTATATATTAGTAGTAAGGAAAAATGTAAGTTTCTAGAAAAGAAAATAATTATCTCCATTCTTCCACCTAATGGAGGAGCAGACGCAAAAAAACAGATAGACAGACAATAAAAGTTGCATTTAAGCTATCTGCTGGTCCAAATGAAGTCGTTGATTTTTTTATTTTTTTAAATTCAATGTATAAACTCGATCCCTTTAACAGATTTACGATAGTACAAATTGTAGATAGCTAAGCCTTTTTGAAATTCCCATTTCGTAATACTAGCAGCAACATGGCCTCACAGTCCTTATTGGAAAATACCGGCTGCTTCGATTTGCTTATTGAACAATACCTATTTTTAAAACTAAGCTTGGAGAGTGGGAATAACTTCAATGCTGCTTTTTAAAAGATGTTTTTTTTTTTATAATTTAGAAGTGAAACTTCTTTTTCAATGCAACACGTGGGATTTTAGAACTGTTTTGTTTGCATTTCAAACGGAGAACGCCTATTTTGAGTACAATTAATTTTAAATATGAAATCTCACACAATAATTAGTCACCCTACAGAGATACTATGACATGTGCATCCGATCAAAGTCGAAGTGAAATTATCAGAATCTTTTGTCATTACATTTTGTTATTTATATTTGATTAGTAAACACGTATATTCGCAAATATTACAATAATAGATGGTACAAGGAAACAATGTTAATAAGACTATATAGTGAAGAAATTGAGTATTTTATGAAATCTGTATGCCCGTTTGTATTGTTGTGTATGTGTTTGTTTGTCCGCTGTCTGCCTCTTTAAAAAAAAACCATAATGTCTTTCGTCCATGATAGGCTACCTATATTAAGATATGCCCGAGAATTCATACGCGCTTGACTTGCAATGCCCGGGACTGAAAGAAGAGAATGTAAGCTATCGTTTAGTGAAAACGATGTCGGAGTAAGCTAATTTTTACGCACTCACACATCTGTAATAAGATTTAGTAGAGATTTAATTTGCTATCAATCAGTAAAAAAATATTCTTTTTTTTTAAATCTGTCTATATTAAATCATTCCCAAAAAACACCCAGGATAAAAAGTAGCGCAGAGTTTAAGTTAAGCGAGATGAGCGAAAACCGCATCGAAATAGGCCCAGAAGTTTTTCGTGAATCCCGAACAAACAGATAAACTGACAAACAGACGAGAAATGTAAAAGAAATGCATCGCTTGCTTTCTCCATCGTTTATGTAGTCTATTACAGTTGTTTTTTTTAATTGCTACAATGTATCGTTACACGCCGACAAAAGTGAATGCACCCCTTTTCCGCATTTGGAGTTTTTTTGTTTACTTTGTGTTTAAAATGTGTAATTAGAACACATATTGTTATTTTACTCGTTTATGGCCGCAGGTGTGCGGATTACGTTTTCTGAGAAATTCCGTCGACGCTTGCCAGGTAGACATATGGTATCGGTGTATTATAAAGCAATGGCCCAATGCAGAGAGGGCAGTCGAGCGACGATTACGATACGAGCAAGCCGTGGGTACATGCGATAAGCTATATAGTGACGGACTGGGCGCGCGTTATTGGATCGTAAATTGCATTTGTACTAGTTGTGTCCAGTTATATTTCTACCTGTATTATACGTGTTTGTATAGTTCTAATAAATTCTAAAGTAATTCCAACGGCATTTTAATTCGAGTCCCGCACTCGTAACAGTATGTACAGACATATGTTTAGAATTGAATAATATTATAGATATCTTGTATATAATAAAGTGCAATTAAAACTTGGGTGGTCCATTTTGACGATATATCAACTTGCATCTCATCACCTTTCGATGTTTAACGACCGACCGATGTTTACATTGAGGACACGAGGTGCTTTGTTGCCATGCATCTGGCGAATGACTCATCGGAACCCTAATTATATTATGTCCAACATTGTACACTAAAGTGAATTATATAAAAGTTAAATTTAAAATCTCTATTGCCCCTATCACTAAATAATAATCCTCATGACATGTCATGTCCATCTGGGCCCTAATTCTGCAATTAGAATATCGTCAGAATTGTCGACCACTGTCGTCATTATGGTTATGTTTGTAGTCGGCAGCCATAATGACGCTAGAGACGACTCATATATAGTACTGTTGAATTCAATAGGGGGGAAGAAAAAGGTTATTAGTCGAATTTAAAAATAAAATATCTTGTAAACTCTATATAACGACACCGAAGGCACTGTGCCTTGTATGGCGTTATAGAGAGTTTTCGTTAAATGGAGAGAAGTGTGTTATTTTTGTGTGACGTCTTTTGCTGCACCAGTAATTTAGTTGTATTTTTTACTTATTTTAATCATATCTTTTGATATGAAGCACGTCAGTGATAAAGGAATTACTTAGAAATTTCAGTTTGCATGATTCTGACCGACGAGTTTATAACGGGCTAGCATAGTAAAGCGATAAAAGAACGTTCACAGCTGCGCAGCTTTTACTAATTTTGGCAGCTTAAAAGGTACTTTTTATTACTTAATTGTTGTCGTTATTGAGAGTGGGTGTAATGTTATATAGAGTGTATCATTGATAGAATACAAGCTAAATCAACAAAAGCCAAGTGATTTCAACGTTTGAGGGAGTTAATCATTAAATCGAGCGACGTTACATGGAGTTTACAGTGTACTTCAATGAAAATTGATTTGTATAAAATCAATTGAATACTTTTTGAGCTACATATTAAATAGTCGTTGAAACCCACTTTCCAATGTTTTTTGACATATATAATTTGCTAAACTTAGCATAATATTGTTACAACTTAGGCTCCGACAAAGACAAATTCCACATACAGATCTGTAAAAACACATTTTATTACGTGTCGGCCTTTGAACTAATTGTAATCCTTTTATGATCGTCTTCTTTTGTTCACTTATTTATTGGCTAGTTATTGCGGAGCACAGCCTGTTGTCCTATTGTCCTCGTTTACGATTGCTCAGGAGCAACATTAGCCATAGTACAATCTAATTCTAGAAAATTATGTCGACGTTGCCGGGCGGGCACATTTTCATTTGTGAAGTATAAAACGATGGCCTGATTGAGAGAGAGGATCAGTTGAGCTACAACTACGATCTAGAATCTAATAGTGACGGACTTTGCGCGTTTTGTTGAATTACGACCTTCTGCATTACGTTTGTATATGTCGCGTTCGGTTGTATTTGTACCTGTGTTATACGTGTTTGTATTGTTCTAATAAACTCTATAATAATTCTAACGACATTTCATTTCGAGCCCCGCAAACTCGTTACAGTGTAATTCATAGATTTTTAGAATTCTGAAATTCGGCAGCAAATCAAAATTATGTTTCATATTTTAACGATAGGCTAAATCATATTTACTCAAATTATACGAAATCAGGACAAATAAATTTACGAATATATATTATTTCACCAATTTAATTCGAGTGTTGTGCAACACGTAACTATGTAACGCAGCAGGCATTTTGATTGCAGTTCGCGGAACAGTTGAGCGTTTTAACAGTCGCGGAAGGCTGTAAATTATGTCGTATTTACATCGTGGAAAACACGGCCGCAGGATGTATGGCTAGGGATGGATTCATACACTCAATAATGATTTTTGATAAGGTCCAATGAATAATTTTGATGTGGCAGAGCATTTTTTTATTTAGTTTTATGGCTTGGCAGCTAAACCTTTAAGCCAGATCTTAGATCACAATATAGTTTCTTCATTTTCTTTAGCCTATGTATAGCTCAGCTGAATTGTAGTTTATCAACTGAAGCCATTCAACGGAGTTCTTGTGACAACTCGAAAGGCCACATTTGAATTTACATTTCTCACAAAAACACATAATTGCTACTCAAAAACTATCAATATCCCACAACTATTGTTCATTTTAGAGTAATTTTTAGAAGAAAAAAAACTGCACGCACAACATCTCCTTTCAGTTCCCGCCAAAAACTCCAAGCATTATCTTGGTTATAGCTTTTAGGTTTAGCACACACTGCGATTAAACGCGGGCGGGTTAAACGCAACGGGGCAACGGGGCGATAAAACGCAGTAAAATGTTATATATAGTTATCCCGCAGGAGGGCTTTGTGACGTTGGCTTACGTGAGTAGCGACACCTCGTACAAGGCCCCGCTTCCGTGCTTGCTTCAGTCAGCCGGCACAGAGTGGAGATCGCTAGAGCTAAGACTCAAGGTGTGGAAGTGATAATTGGCGTAACGTCGGGAGTAGCTTCGGTGAACCTGCAGCCCTCTTCTCCGCACCTTTAGACGCTCACACCCATTTTTCCCTCGCCAATCTTGTACGGCATTTCTTTCGCGGTCCATGCAGGGAGTAGTGAGTCACCGTGTGCCCATTTCATCTATGTTTCCCGTCACGCGCGACCTCTAGATCACGAAGTATCGCGATGGCTACCGACCCCCCGTGACCCCATCCACCGAAATTAGGACGATGTTTGAAAAGTCTCGAAAATTTAGTCTCTAATCCGCAGATGGCTACCTAAAGCCCGAGATGGCCACCAAAAGCCGCAGACTGACCAACCATGCCACAGAAGGAGCCTACGCGAAGCCCCTGATGGTCACCGAATGCCGCTGATTGGCCGATGCGAGCCACAAAAATACCCCTTATATGTCAGGCGGCTACCGCACCCCGTCACCTGGCACTCAATCCGGGGCAAAGAGCAGTAGCTCGAGGCCCCATAGCAGCTCTGCCATCTCCCGACGATGACCCTCAATAGTAGTCTATGTATCGATGACGATGGTAACCATTTCTATGAGCTAGGCCGGTTGCCTATTTGCCAATTTTTCAATTAAAAAATACAAGCCTTGAGTACTTTAGATGAAGAGAAATGAATCACAATATCCTGCATAATGCTATTCAGTACAAAGTATACTCGTTGAATCGAAGCACTGTTCAGACGAATCGTAACAGTTCCTGAACGCCCCCTACCGGTGATTGATTGCGGAACGCACGCATATGCTATTCGACCTTGATATCGACTACGGGTAAACTAGGATGATGAGCACAACACTAGTTTACGACAAACCACACACTCAGAGTTAGATAATGGTCAATTAGGCTTAACTTAATGGTGGTCGGTGTTTCCTTTCTTGTTTCAAATCTTTAAGTCTGCCTCTGTGTGTTTAATCAACAGACAAACACACGCATTGTATAATCCCAAGCTAGTTACGCTTGTGTTATGGGTAAAAAAATAACAGCACGCCAGGAATCGAACCCGGAGCCTCTGCGTTACGAACTCGGCGGCTAAGACTTAGACCGCTCACCCACAGAGGCCGTCTGCTTTTTAACACGCTTTTATTAGCTTCACCTGTATGTATGTATGTATGTTTGTAACCGACCCCTTTGAGCTCGATTTTGTCCTACATTGAACGATCAGATTTCATTCAAACTTTGCACACCTGTCAAAGGTCGATGACAATGCAATAATATAGTACCATGGAGCTGATCTGATGATGGAGTCGGAAGGTGGCCATAGGAACTCCTGTACTGAACAAGATAGACCTGTCGTGTTTGGGCTCGTATGTTTATATCGCGTGACAGTACAATAATATGGTGCCATGGAGCTGATCTGATGATGGAGTCGGAAGGTGGCCATAGGAACTCCTGTACTGAACAATATAGACCCGTCGTGTTTGGGCTCGTTTTACTTGTCTTGGCTAGCATTCTGCTGCTACATGATATGCAGGATCTCAAAAGCTTGTATTTAAAAACATTTAAAAAAATTCAACTAAAAATGAAAAATAAATAATAATAATTAAAAAAAACACGTTTTCATAAAAAATCCAACTAAGAAACAGAAAATAAAATTTATTAAATTTTATTTTCTGTTTTTTAGTTGGATTTTTTATGAAAGCGTGTTTTTTTTAGTTTTTTTAAGTTCATTTTTCACAAAAAATACTGTGTTGTATCTAAATAAATTTTCATAAAAATATTATGTAGTTATGTTCTGAGGGTAGCCGTCAAGTACTGTATAACTGAGGGTTGACATTTTTGAAATGTGATCTTAAGCATGTTGGCCACTTTTGGGGTACAAAGTTTTACATTCTGACGTGCAATCTAATGACTGACAATTACTTTGTTATAGTAAAAAGTCGCGTGAGGTACTAACTTTAGTGAGATTTTGAAAAATTGTATCCATGTTGTGACGGATCCAACGTTGCCAAAGTGGGGATTTGATATTAAAATACAATTAAATCCATGTATGTAAATAGAATGATCAAAACTTCAATTACAGACATTAGCGACATGCGAGGAGCATGTATGTTATTGGATACATTAAATTACACATGCAATCAATCGAATATTGATTAATAAAACTGATAATAATATTCAATTAATGGAATATATTAAAAAGTAAATTAAGAATGATGACACCTGGTGTAGATAACGCGGAAGCTTCATACAAATCGTTGTCAGATATTCTTGATTCTCGAGTAGTTTCAGCTTGCGATAATAGATGGCGCTGAAACAGAAATTTTTTTACATAGAGGTGTTGTATTTTGAAAATTCCAATTTTCTTCGGTAATTCAGAGATTAGGGCATGCAAAATGCATTAGAAATAACCACAAGCATCTAATCTATGGTAAATTAACAAAATATGTTACCTTTATTGTGTTCAGAATGCAGTATTCATAGATTTGTGTAGCAGTCATAACATATTTTGGAAGTTAGTTAACATTTTAGAATTTTCTTCTTATTTTTGTGAATATACACTTCAGTATATGCTTAGGATGAGTATGTCACTCTTGAGCTCCGTAGGGAAGTGGGGTTTTCGCATTTGATAGCAAGTTCGAAGAACAAAAGCATATATCTGAAAAGATATAAATAATTGTTATAAAATTTAAAATTAAACAAAGTTACACATTAAATAAATAGCTAGTAAATTGCAGACGTTAGATAACATGTATATCACGGTAAAATTAACCAATTTTAGAAATATTAAGAAATGAATAAGTTATTAGCGAAAAACAGAATAGAGATTTGCAGGGAAATTGACAAAATCGATTTTAGCCAAATTACCTTGTTAAATTTGTACTGAAAGTTGAGAAGTTTATGTATAGATATGCTAAATTAATACAGAAGACGTAATATCACCTGCAAAAGTCGATTAGAATTAGCAATTCAAAAATAATAGGGAAAAATCAAACTAATATAGTCAATAACGTTTCACAATAACAGATAGGAAATTACCAAAATGAGTTTATGGGCATATAGCTAGTTATGACAATTTAAACTGTAAATTTACATATAGAATCTAGTAGTTAGATATTAGTAATTCTATACTAAATGCAATAAAGAATAACTAAATTTGTAAAGCAGGAAATAATTAAATTTAATTAGCATAAATGGAGGTACTTCTGAAAAGTAAGAAATTAGCATTTAGTAGTTAATTTACGTTGTTAAGGAGATATTTCTATGTTGTGATTAGGTAAAATAGTTAAAGATTTAAGTAATTAATTATGCATAAAGTAATAGACGTTTATAGATTGTTATGTTTTTAATATATATCGATCTTTTGTTATGTCGTAATAATTGTTTTGTTTTAAAAAAAAATTGATGGAGTGGCACAAATAAAACAATACCTTTTTAATTTAAATCTCCAGTTTATATTAAACGTTCTACAGCCGTTATGAATACTATGCTAATTATTGATAATGTATTCAGCTCTAATTGTTAACTGAATAAACCCAGTTACATGAGACTTTTTTTTTGTAGGGGGTAGGTTTGCTTAAAGTGGTAAATATTTGGACATAATTACATTAAAGTTAATTAGAATAATTGGACGCCACGCTATTTGGGGTTGGAGAAAATAGCGAATCTCCCTAACGGTATACTTGCGGTTTCTTCTAAGGTAGACTAGTATTAACTGGTATAAAAATGATGTTTGACGGACTTCCACGGAAACTCGTTGTAGGGCGCTAGCTCCGCCAATATAAACTCGAGGTATTACCCTGATGTACCAGCATTGGTAATAACGGAGAAGAACAAAATACGAAGAGGGAAACAAAAAAAAACCCCGAACGCCTGGAATTCAGAGAGAAAACTACATGTTAAAAAAGAATTACAGACATTCGTTATCTTCGGAAGCCTAAAGTGAATTCTACACAAAGATGAACCAGTAATTATGGCTTAATTAATTTGGTTATTATTTAGATGAAGCAAATAGCACTAAGATGATACTTGAAATACCACGCCGATTGTTCAGCGAACGGAACTACATTACGCTATTGTAATAAGGCCTTAATTTGTTCATTAGAAACAAAATATTTAATATACGTGCTTAAATCACATGTGGTTTCCATGATACTGAGTAGTATAAAGCTAAATAATCCAAGATTCAAATGATATCATCCGATTAAAGGGTTATAAGTTTACCACGTTGTGACAAATAAAGAAAAAAATGTAAATATATACCTTTTCGAATACGCCGAGGTTTCTTTTAACAAAAACTACTGGAATTATTACGGGCTCCTCCCGATTGAGAATAATATTCCCCAAGGCGGGACGGACACGGCAATTAGCCAGCTAAACCATTTATTGGCCCTTTTTATCACGGCTGTAATCAATAAAAGTTTCTACTGTATATCGAATAAAAAAGAGAAGCGATAGACTGACGAAAATCAAAGATTTACGTACCTTAGTTAGTGAATATGTGTTTTAGATTAACTTGAGATGAAAGTACTTTACTGGCCGACAGATCGTAGTGAAAGAAAACGATTCTAAAGGCGTCACGTATTAAATATAAAACACGACGGTCTTCCGTAAAAACCAACTGTTTTTTCTATATTGAGTTCCCTCAACAAGTGTGACCCACACTACTCTCGCATTATTCCGAGAATCTATTTGCGGTAAATACTTTCAACGCGTATAAAAATTACTTTAATTATTCGAGTTTTATTTTCGTTTTAATGGATAAGTTTGTGATTGGTAATATTAGAAATTAATTAGATTCTATAATTTAGTTTAGTGGTAAATTTTCTATGAAAATTTGATGTTAGATTATTCGTATACAGTCGAATAATATTATTTATTTTAATGTTTTTAAATGGTAAATTTATAATTCTATAAAGAACGTTATTGTAGTTTTAAATATTTTTAGTGAGTAATAGAAATTAATTAAATATCGTAATTTTTATTGTACTGGCAAACTGTAATGCCAACCGGTATGAAGTGAACCTTTATTGAAAGCGAGTTTATGTTTTGGAACGTAATGTTTTGATCAAGTAATTTTTTAAATAGTTTTAACCCTCACGTAATGCGCGGGAGTTTGAATTGTAAAAATGTTTATGTTTATGTAATTTATGCGTTACAATAGCACCCTACCTTTGGTAAAGTTTTACGTAGGAAAACTTTGGCTGGACCCCAGCCTTACCAAAGAAAGTAACGCAACTTATCAGCAAACCTTTGAAGAAAAAATTTCTTCGCCCATTTTAAGTATAGTCAGAATAAAAATTTAACTGTACCTACTACCTGTAACAATGAAATAAAAAAAATATTGTTATATATTAATGTGGATTAGATTCAATCAGTCGGCTAAGATGTGGAGCCTTTATATTGAAGAATCGAGGGTGTGTTTCCAGAAGCATACGTCATCATTCAAATTACCCTTTTACTATTCATTCATATTCCTTTCAAAAATTCGTCTTAGTAGCTAATTATACCTCTAAGACTTCCTTCCATTATCTAAGAATCGATAAGTAATAACTAATCTTCTACGATTCAAAACAGTACCTCAATTAGCTGGTTGAACCTCGCTTTATTTGATCAAAGTAATTAAATGCAACAACAGCTGTCTACTCCAATGACTTCAACCTATCTATATATATAATTATAGGTTGGTCAGGCGACAGTAAAACTGTCTACCAAAACACTAGATAATTATAAACAACTCATTAACAGAATAGATGTTAACAAGGTAATAAACACTTCACTCGATTGTTGAGCATAGTAAAGTAAACAAAAATTAGACTAAGCTGACTGTCCAGTGATCAGTAAAGACGAAGTATCCAATATAAGTTGTCTATATAAATAAGAGATATTAAATATAGATGAGAAAAATATATAAAAAATTCAAAAATATTTCAAAGTGACAACCCTATTTTGTTAAACCAAATAACAAAACAAAAATTACTGTGTTCGAACGAACCAGTATTTTTTACTAAAGGGTTAAATCAATTTTTGAAATTGTATATTTCAATACCTGCAAAAGTTTTGCCTTTTTGATAACCTTAAGATAATTAAATAGGATATTGATTATTATTATTATTTTTTTTACTAGTTATTTTAAGTAGTTTATAACTAAAAATTTATTTTTGTATTATATGAAGTATACATATTTGTTTGTTTTTTACAAAACAAAGTATTAAAATGAATAATCTCATTGGTTTAATTCTTTTTGCCACTAGAGGCGCTACTTGTTACTACTATTGTTTAGTAACAATGGAAAATATTTTATTAAATGAGAATTACATGTAAATATTTATTTATGTTAATTAATATTTTAATCTTTTTATTAGGTTTATTATGTTATTGTAATTTTGGTTCTAGTATTTTCTTGATTGCTTTTTTAAACGTGCCTGATAACGCTAGATGGCATTATCGGTTTACAAAAATGTAAAATACAACAGTGCTTGTATTTTCTAACTTTTAGTTGTATTGAAAATAAGTATTTCAGTGGTTACATTTTAGATCCTGAAATCTATTAATTGATTATTATGCAATTACAAAGTAAGAAATGATTTATTGAAGATTTTGATTATACATGATTTTTCTTTAGTTTACCATATTTGATTTTGGTTATGAGAAATATATTTCAATTTAAGTATAGGATGTTTTTAATATATTACTTTGTATAATTTATGTATATTTGCTAAATTGATTTGAAACTAATGTACTAAGTTTGATGAAATATGTGTTTTTGTAAATAAAATTTGTTTTCTTTTTAAATTGTTTGTTCTTTATTTTTTTTTTATTTTTTTTTAATTGTTTAACTTGGTTCTTTATATTAATTTTAATTGAAAATTTTATTAGATTTTTGACTATATTCTTAAGTCTTTAATGTGAAATTCTCCTAAGGTTTTTTGTGTGTGAAAATCTTGGAGTATATAGACTAAATTAGACTTTTTTCCTATTATTTTACATTTTAAAAATTTAGGAGCGAATTTGGCAGTAAAATACTTTCCAGCATCTGATAGTGGGAATGTTTTACGCCATACTATATCTCCAATGTCAAATTCTACCTGTCGACGATTTTTATTATAATATTTGGCACTTTTTTCATGAGCCTTTAATAAAGTTTGACGAACCTTAATAAATGTATCCTCTAAAATACCTAAATTTTCAGCGTATGCACCTCGTGACGCACAAGCTAAATCAATTGGTTCATTAGAATTATTTATACAATTATAATCTGAGCCACAAATAATTGGTTCTCTTCCATGTACAAGATAAAAAGGGGTGAAGCGAGTAGCTTCATTTACTGCTGTATTCATTGCAAATTGAATTTTTGGAATTGAAATATCCCAAGACCTATGGTCTTCTTTTACTAGGATAGAAATAGCAGTAATTATAGTTTTGTTATATCTTTCTACAGTATTAACTTGCGGTGTATAACGGGGAGTCATGTGGATATTTGGTATTTGATATGTATTAAATAGGTTTTGTACTTCTTTACCCGTAAATTGACTTCCGTTGTCGGCAATGACAGTTTTCGGTATGCCGTGTACAAGAAATACACCTTGTTCAAGAGATTGAGTTATATTACGACCAATCGCTCTTCTTAGAGGGAAAATAATACAATATTTTGAAAAACAACAAACTACTACTAACAAATACATGTAACCGGCTCGTGACCTTGGTAATGGTCCGATTAAATCTATACTTATTGTCTCAAAAGGTTTATTACAAATTTTAGGATTGCCAAGCAAACCTGGTGTTGCTTTTTGTGAATGTTTATATGCTGAACAGGTATCACAGTTTTTTATCCATGAAACTACGTCCTTATAAAGACTTGGCCAGTAATAACGTAATGCTAGACTACGATATGTTTTAAGACTACCAAAATGAGGAGATAAACCAGCGTGATGATGTTCTATTATTTTAGAACGATCGCCTTTTGGTATTACCTTCTTCCAGTTAAAGTCAGGATTATTAGAAAATTTACTTTTTGAGTATCTATATAATTCGTTATTTTTAATTTGATAATTTGGACAAGATGTTGGTAAACGTTTACATTTATCTAACAAATCGTTATACCATTTATCATCACTTTGCGTTTGAATTTCGCATATTGGTACAGCTCTACTGAGTGCATCCGGGACTATGTTTTCTTTGCCTTTTCGGTGAATTACTTGAAAATTAAAATTTGACAATCTAATACCCCAACGAGCTAATCGTCCTGTTGGATTATTTAAACTAAGAAACCATTTCAAACTTGAATGATCAGTGATTACGTCGAAGGTTTTAGAACCTTCTACATATGGTCTAAAGCTTTCTAAAGCGAACACGACTGCGAGAGTTTCTCTCTCGGTTGCTGAAAAATTTCTTTCTGCTTTATTAAGTGATCTACTGGCATAGGCCACTGGATGTTCCTTTCCATCTTCATCTAATTGTGTCAAAGTGCCAGCGATCCCATAACCTGAAGCGTCACAATGAATTGAAAAAGGTTTGTCAAAGTTTGGACAAATTAATACCGGAGCTGAGATTAAAGCCGACTTTAAGTCACTAAATGATTTTTCTGCCTCCTCTGTCCATGTAAATTTTGGAGCATTTTTCCGAGTACTAGTTAAAGTGTTTAGTGGTGCCGCTATTGTACTGAAGTTTTTTATGAAACGTCTATAGTAAGAAGCTGTTCCAAGGAACATTTTCACTTCTTTTCTGTTCTTCGGAGTTGGAAATTCTACTATAGCCTTAATTTTAGCGGGATCAGTATTTAAACCATTTTCATTAACTAAATATCCTAGATATTTTAATTCTTTCCTAAAAAAGTTACATTTTTCTAAATTTATAGTTAAGCCTGCATATTTTAATCGTTCTAAAACTTTTAAAAGTAAGGTAATATGTTCATTAAATGTTGATGAAACTATAATAATGTCATCTAGATATGCAAAAACTTTTCCATCAAGTTCTACTCCGAATAGTTTGTCTATAAGTCTCTGTTGTGTGGCGGGACCGTTTGTTAATCCGAAACACATTCTTACATATTGGAAAAGGCCTCTATTTGGGATTGTAAATGCGGTTTTTTCGCGGGAATCTGGATCTAATGAAATTTGCCAAAAGCTTGATTTTAAATCTATTGATGATAGATAACGAGCATCTCTTAATTGGTCTAAAATAGTACTAATGTAGGGTAATGGATAAGCATCCTTTTTAGTTACAGAATTGAGTTTACGACTATCTAAACAAAAACGCCATTCACCATTTGCTTTTGGTGCTAGTATTGTTGGATTATTCCAACTGCTCGTACTAGGTTCGATTACGCCCATCTCAAGCATCTCGTCCACTTGACGATTCATCTCCTTGAGACGTTCTGGTGAAACGCGATAGTAACGCTGTTTAATTGGTTGGGAATCTCCTGTGTCTATTTTATGTGTTATTAGAGTAGTTTTTCCTAACCCACAATTGCTAAAAGAAATGTCGTCAAAACCTTTTAATATATTTCTTGCTAGGGCTTGTTCTTCCTCAGACAAATGTTCAAATTGATGAAGATGTTTTATTTCTAAAATAGAATTTGGAATATCTATCTTACTAACCAAGGGTAAATTATGAAAAATTTCTGGAGCGATTTTAAAAGTTTTCCAAAAGTCGACGCCTAGAATGAATGATGTTGAAATGTTAGGTATTATATAAAATTTTATAACCTTTGTTATGTTATTTAATAATACTGGTAAAAGTAAGTATCCATGTACTTTTGCACTCGAATTATTTGCAGTTTTAACCGTTGTAATATTGTCACATTTATGTACTTGTAAACCTTGACTAATAAAAATATCTCCTGTGCTAGCTCCTAAGATACTAATTGAGCTGCCCGAATCTAATAAACCGTAATAGTTTTTGTCATAAATTGAAATATTTAAAAATGGACGTTCGTCTAAAATATCGGTTTGAACCGTAGATATATTTTTTTTTTTTTTTTTTATGTAATTAGAATTGTTTTTATTATTATTATCGATGTTTTGTTTTACATTAAATTTATTACTTGTTCTAAATTTGAGAAAAGAATAAGATGTACGTCCTTTACGATTCAACCTATTTAGTTTTTTGAATTGTTTTGGTTATTTTTATGTTTGTTACAATTATTGCAATCTGGTTTCTTAGTATTGATAGCACCACAACCGTAACAGAATATTCTCTTGCAATTTAAATAATAATGACCATTTTGGTTGCAACGAATACAATGTAATTGGTTTTTATTGTTATTGGAATTATTACCATTAAATTGTTGTTGACGAAAACCTCTATTATTTGTATTTTTAAAGTAATTATCTGTATAGTTCTTATTAGGGGTGTAGTTTGGTTTATTTTGATAATTAAAATTGTTGTTGTTATGTTTATTTTGATAATTTAAATTATTGTTGTTATGAAAATTATGTGATGGTTGTTTATTTGAAAAATTATAAGAGTAATGGTTTTTATTTTTCCTATCATTATTTTGAAAAAAGGTTTTAGTATTGTAATTTTGTATATTAGTTTTTGGGTCTAGGTTTTGACCTTGTACTAAGTTTACTTGTGGTTGTTTATTTATTAATGGTTTATACCCTAAATCAGGTGCAACAAAATGTGGAGTGATTTTTGGTGGTTCTAGGAAATTTGCTGTTCGATCCTTTGTATGATCTAACAGTTTGCATTTTAAGCGTAATTCTTCTATTTTTTTAAAATTATACAAAGATAACGCCATTTGAATTTCTGGTCTTAGGTTTTTTCTAATAATTTTAATTTGTTCCTCTTCCTGAATAAGATAAGTAAATCGAGAAAAGTAATTTAACATTATTGTTATAAAAGTAGTTGATGACTCATTAATTCCCTGAGTACGCTTTTGTACTTCCATTAATAGTTTATCGTCATAATCTATTGGAGCGAATTCCGATATTAGGTTATTTTTTAAATTTTCCCAGTCCAGAAGTGTATATTTCATACTTCTGTACCATAATAAAGCTTTGTCACAAAATAATTCTACAGCTGAATTAAATAATTGTGTGGCAGAAATATTTCTTGAATCACAAAGTTCTTCTAAGCGTTGTAGAAAGGTATGTACGCACGAATTGCCGTCGTAGCGTAAGTTTAATTTTGGTATTGAAAGATCTATTTGACTATGCGGCATGCTTGCCGTAGGTATTTGTTGTTGTGAAACACCCTCACCACAATCGAAAGAAGTTTTAAATGATGAATTTAACTTATCTAACCTCTTTAAATAACTATTAAGTTCTAAATTTAAAGTTGAAAATAATGTTGGTTCCGATGATGGCTTAACACGTGATAACCGATGATATAAGTGATGCGATAACGCTCTGACGCGACTAAAAATTTTAAAATTGGGTGAACTTTCTTTAAAATATTCGCCAATTTCGGCCATTTTTGTTTTAATTATTTTAAGTTCATTGTCCTGGTCCAAATCAGTTTCAACAATATCCTCCGCTAGTATTTCTTTACCTAACTGTCTAATTTGATTTCTTAATTCTGCTACTGTATTTAAAGGAGTAGCATTTCTTATTAAAATTTCATGTATTAGTTCATCTTTATGAAGAAGATTATATGAAATGGGACGTTCCATTGTAAAGAAAAAAGTTATGTAAACAAAATGTAAAGTATTATTTTAACGGGTGATTTTTCAGTCAGTCAGTTTGTAACAGCTTTGTTTTATTGTATATTAAATAATCAAGTAGTATTTAGATTGTTATGATAACGTCGATAAAAATTTAAAGTTTGAAACCTGGGTTTACCGTTTAACGATTAAAGTTCAAAAATAATTTAAGTTACAAGAATGAAGGTGCATTATTAAGTAAAAGTATAAGTAAAATATAAGTAAAGAAATCAGTAATACTGTACAACACAAAGATTTCCGCTTAGTAATAAAATTGTATTTAAAAAAATTTAATTTAAGCAAAAAAATATTTTTATCAATTCCAAAAAATTTAATTGATTTGTATTTTAATTTCTAAAAGTTAGTTACGTTAAATTATTTCTTTAATATCAAACAATTTAATATTTAAAATTGAAGTATAGTATTCAAAATATCATATGATTGAAACTCAGTAATCCTTGTATATGTCCAGTTACTAAAATTACACGTATACAAATCATACACAATTTTAATTAAATTTATAACGGTAGTTCCTGAAAAAAAAAACTTTATTAATTGAATTTACCTTAATTAACTTCTTTATGTCCAAATATAATCTCGTATTTCAAAAACACGAAATATCGAGAGCTTTAAGCAATTACTCTAAACACACACGAATTGGGCGCCATTGTTATGTTTTTAATATATATCGATCTTTTGTTATGTCGTAATAATTGTTTTGTTTTAAAAAAAAATTGATGGAGTGGCACAAATAAAACAATACCTTTTTAATTTAAATCTCCAGTTTATATTAAACGTTCTACAGC
Organism: Dendrolimus pini; assembly: GCA_949752895.1. Taxonomy (NCBI): domain Eukaryota; kingdom Metazoa; phylum Arthropoda; class Insecta; order Lepidoptera; family Lasiocampidae; genus Dendrolimus; species Dendrolimus pini. The sequence continues at coordinate 831,281 of OX457132.1, read as the reverse complement.
CGTTATGAATACTATGCTAATTATTGATAATGTATTCAGCTCTAATTGTTAACTGAATAAACCCAGTTACATGAGACTTTTTTTTTGTAGGGGGTAGGTTTGCTTAAAGTGGTAAATATTTGGACATAATTACATTAAAGTTAATTAGAATAATTGGACGCCACGCTATTTGGGGTTGGAGAAAATAGCGAATCTCCCTAACGGTATACTTGCGGTTTCTTCTAAGGTAGACTAGTATTAACTGGTATAAAAATGATGTTTGACGGACTTCCACGGAAACTCGTTGTAGGGCGCTAGCTCCGCCAATATAAACTCGAGGTATTACCCTGATGTACCAGCATTGGTAATAACGGAGAAGAACAAAATACGAAGAGGGAAACAAAAAAAAACCCCGAACGCCTGGAATTCAGAGAGAAAACTACATGTTAAAAAAGAATTACAGACATTCGTTATCTTCGGAAGCCTAAAGTGAATTCTACACAAAGATGAACCAGTAATTATGGCTTAATTAATTTGGTTATTATTTAGATGAAGCAAATAGCACTAAGATGATACTTGAAATACCACGCCGATTGTTCAGCGAACGGAACTACATTACGCTATTGTAATAAGGCCTTAATTTGTTCATTAGAAACAAAATATTTAATATACGTGCTTAAATCACATGTGGTTTCCATGATACTGAGTAGTATAAAGCTAAATAATCCAAGATTCAAATGATATCATCCGATTAAAGGGTTATAAGTTTACCACGTTGTGACAAATAAAGAAAAAAATGTAAATATATACCTTTTCGAATACGCCGAGGTTTCTTTTAACAAAAACTACTGGAATTATTACGGGCTCCTCCCGATTGAGAATAATATTCCCCAAGGCGGGACGGACACGGCAATTAGCCAGCTAAACCATTTATTGGCCCTTTTTATCACGGCTGTAATCAATAAAAGTTTCTACTGTATATCGAATAAAAAAGAGAAGCGATAGACTGACGAAAATCAAAGATTTACGTACCTTAGTTAGTGAATATGTGTTTTAGATTAACTTGAGATGAAAGTACTTTACTGGCCGACAGATCGTAGTGAAAGAAAACGATTCTAAAGGCGTCACGTATTAAATATAAAACACGACGGTCTTCCGTAAAAACCAACTGTTTTTTCTATATTGAGTTCCCTCAACAAGTGTGACCCACACTACTCTCGCATTATTCCGAGAATCTATTTGCGGTAAATACTTTCAACGCGTATAAAAATTACTTTAATTATTCGAGTTTTATTTTCGTTTTAATGGATAAGTTTGTGATTGGTAATATTAGAAATTAATTAGATTCTATAATTTAGTTTAGTGGTAAATTTTCTATGAAAATTTGATGTTAGATTATTCGTATACAGTCGAATAATATTATTTATTTTAATGTTTTTAAATGGTAAATTTATAATTCTATAAAGAACGTTATTGTAGTTTTAAATATTTTTAGTGAGTAATAGAAATTAATTAAATATCGTAATTTTTATTGTACTGGCAAACTGTAATGCCAACCGGTATGAAGTGAACCTTTATTGAAAGCGAGTTTATGTTTTGGAACGTAATGTTTTGATCAAGTAATTTTTTAAATAGTTTTAACCCTCACGTAATGCGCGGGAGTTTGAATTGTAAAAATGTTTATGTTTATGTAATTTATGCGTTACAAGATAGAAAACAAGAAATTATTAAAAGAGAAACATAAGATACGATTTTTAAGTAGAGGGCGCTTTCAGCGATGCTGTTTCGTTTAATATGGAATATTTCGGGATTTATTAGGAATATGTATGAAATATTTATGTCAGAAGATGGCAAAATGGTTTTAAAAAGATTTTCTTACAATAAAATAATTCAAAGTTCTTAGTTTTTACAAATAATTATGTAGGAAGCAACGCTGTTTTCTGATTGGTTGAAAAACGTTGGTGCCGATACCCGGGGCCTGGGGCAAGGGGCGCGAAGGGGTAGAAAGACGGTAAACAGCGGAAAATTACTGGGAGCGGGGTTGAACAATATAAATATTGGGGGTCGAGAAAGGTTCGGGGCAGTCTACGTTATACCATTATCCGTCGCGAAGCGCTGCTAGTCGGATACTAGCGCCCCCTATTGAGTACCAAAGGGCTCCGCGCTGCCTCTCTGCGCCGCTAAATAATTAATTAAAATTAAATTAAATAAGTACTGTGTCGTCGAGTCTACGGTGAGATTAAATCAGTTATATTTGATCCAGAATAGAATAGCTAGGTGATTCAATCAGCATTAAATTAAATTAAAATTAAATTAAAAAAATTCATAATTAAATAAATTTTAAAAAAATGTAAAGAAATTACGTGAGTTCGTAATATTTAATGATTGTTTAAAATTGCTTTTAAGAAAAACTCATATAAACGATTCGTGTAAAATTATTCTAATATCTTGTTCTGTACAAATTAATACGGGAAATAATATAATATCTTAAAGTAAATTTTAAGGTGTCGCGATAAATAAAAACCATACCTTCTTTTAAATCATCAAAACTAAATATGTGAGTTCACTAAACGAAACGATGATGAATTCATTAAACGATTCAAAAATGAATCTACCTTCTTTAATTTGATTAAAAATGAGAGAATGAAATTATACGAGAAATTAAACGGTATTAAATCGAATTTAAATATACAAAATATATTATTCGGAATTTAAAGGGGTGGTTGCAAGAGAAAATAAATATTGTAAAATCTTATAAAGTAATAATTCGGTTAATATATAATTTGATGTAAAATTAACTAAAATATGTATAAGCAACCATTAATAACTTATGTTCTGGAAAGACATGGTTGATGCAATAAATTTAGTAGAATAAAAGGCGTTAGCTTGTTTAAAATATTGTCAAATTGCATTAGATTGATTAAAAATAAACATAATAATTAATACATTAATAGAACTGTGACATGCAAATTTAATTCTGGTATTGTAGGCTTGATTGAATCAACAAAATTAGGAATTGTGATCTGCGTATGGATGGTAGGAAACCTAGTGTCGGAAGGTGTCTTAGCGTAGAAGACTAGTGTCGTGAGTCTATTAGTTAGGTGGTGTTAGAATCTCTACAATAGTAGGTAAGTCGGACAAAGGAGCCCGGCTTTTAGTAAGTTTTTGAACAGATTGACAGGATTCTTCGAGCTATATTTATTTCTTTTACTTTTATTGCATTTGTTGAAGATTTCTATGTGTGTTACAGATTTATTACAAAATATGTTATTCGGAATTTGGTTGCGATATATTAGAATCGGCTAATGTAAATAGGCGGATAAGAAGATTATTCTAGACTCGTAAGTAGGGTTACGTATGATTTGATGCGTTACGATAAACTGAGAAACATTTAGTTTTAGAAGGCTGGTAGGGCGGATAATTAATAGACGTGGTTAATATAGGAAGAGGCTAATACGATATTATGATTACATTAGATTAAGGCGTTATTTTATAAGATTAGAATAAGCGGATTTGAACGTTCGTTATACGATAATGTAGGAAGCGGCTAATACGATATTATTATTGCGTTAGATTAAGACGTTATTGTGTAAGCGGATTTGAACGTTCGATAATGTAGGAAGCGGCTAATACGATATTATTATTGCGTTAGATTAAGACGTTATTGTGTAAGCGGATTTGAACGTTCGATAATGTAGGAAGCGGCTAATACGATATTATTATTGCGTTAGATTAAGACGTTATTGTGTAAGCGGATTTGAACGTTCGATAATGTAGAAAGAGGCTAATACGATAGTATTATTGCGTTAGATTAAGGCGTTATTTTATAAGCGGGTTTTAACGTTCGTTATACGATAAGTTAGGAAACGGCCAAAAGCGTTATTATTAAATACACTAAAGCGTTATTTTATAAGTTAGTGTAAGCGGTTAACGTCCATTTTACATTGAGTAATGCGTTATTTTAATGCGTTAAATTAGGCATTATTTATAAGTAGTTATAAGTTATTTTGGTGCGTTAACGTAGGCGTTAGTAATTATAAACGGGTTAACACTCATTTTACATTGAGTAATACGTTATTATTATTGCGTTAAATTAAGCATTATTTATAGGTAGTTGTAAGCAAGTTAATGATCATTACACGTTAATTGGCTAATGCGTTAATTATGAGTAGTGTAAACGTTTATACGCTCAATAGATATAATATAAATAGGAATCGGCCGACACGTTATCATTAGAACGTCGTAGTATATAGAATAGAAGGTAGGAACATTAAAAGATACTTACAGAACCACTTATAAATAATAACTAAATCGTTAAACAAAAATTATCATAAATAACTTGAAACTTGTCTTCCATTTACTGGTTTATTCAAAGTAAATATTAATCACACATTACAGTGCTATCTTAATAGTTCATAGCTGTCTTAAAATTGGGTAAGCCTAGCCTCCGCCGTAGAAGATAATTCGAAATGATATGATTCATATCAAACACTAATGAAATATTTATGTAATTATTACATAGGTTCGATACCTATTTCATATAGAATCTATACAAAATCCTAAATGCTTGGAATGCTAGCGGGACTTAAAATATTCTAACACTTATGTGTTATTGGTCCATGAGTTAGGTATTTGTTACATGCATTTATGTGCTCTAATTCATATAATATCCATACATACTGGGTCCAACATCAGCAATGAATTAAAAATACCCTAACACTTATATGTTATTATTAGTCCAGGAGTTATGGATGTATTCCTACTCTGGCTTATGAAATATTAGAACAAAATGAAATAAATATCCTAAAGGTTATTTCTATATTGTATACATATGTATTCATTAATTATACTGGTTAATTATATACATATGTATAATTATGTATCACATGTATACTAGTCCTTTGAAATACTATTGAATTTAATATATCATGGGTTATTACATATGTATTGATACCCTTGCTTTATAAATATTTATGCACAAGTAAATATATGCTGCATGCATGCAAGTTCAATGATACTATTGACTTAATATAATGGATATTATTTATATAAATACATAAGCATGGATGCTCTACTTTGTATGTATTGGGTATGCTTACCACTTGCAATAACATACTACATGATTCATGGTATATTTTATGTATTTACATTATATGTATATTCTTTTGACACATTACACTCAACAAATAAACTAGATTCACTATGTGTGCTTCTGGTAAAGTACATGTGTTGAAGTTTCAAATGGTACCGATGCCAATCATAGACCAACGTTTGACGCTCACAAAATGTGTTTCATTATAGGGTTCCCTCAAAGTCCATGAGTTGGTTGTATTGGGCTCTAGGCATTTGACTAAAGAGTTGTTCGCACATCTCTTGGGCCGTCATCAAAGCCATTGACTTCGCAGTGAATTGTTTTGATTTCGGATCATTCCTGCATCATTAAACAATGATTTGGCTAGAAGTTTAACCAGTCGTAGGTATAACTGGGCCTCCTCATGTTATGGCTGAGCGTAGACTTCGTACCCTATAAGTCAGTTTAATGTGTTGTGAGACATGAGTACAATCTACCGACCAGATGGAACCATCAGCTTGTACTGGTGGTCTAGTTGTCCTCTTGTGTTGGTATCCTCTGAGTGCCCAATTTTGACCTAAAACGATTGAATAATCAACGATTGGTCCATATGAGCTGAACACATATATATAATACAGACTAAACAAGGTATGGTAAATATATTTCCTATAAGCTTGTCTGATATTTATATACATTACAAACCACAGGTGGGTTTGGTGAAACTCCTCCCATTATACCTGTCCATATTACAAGTATATTTCGATCCATCCATTGTTGATTGCGATCATATTACATTTATACATTACAAACTACAGGTGGGTTTGGTGAAACTCCTCCCATTATACCTGTCCATATTACAAGTATGTTTCGATCCATCCATTGTTGATTGCGATCATGTTACATTTATACATTACAAACTACAGGTGGGCTTGGTGAAACTCCTCCCATTATACCTGTCCATATTACAAGTATGTTTCGATCCATCCATTGTTGATTGCGATCATATAACATTTACACATTACAAACTACAGGTGGGATTGGTGAAAATCCTCCCGTTATACCTGTATATATACAAATACACTTTGATCTATTCATTGTTGGCTGAGATCATACTACATTCACATATAACTAAATTGCAGATGGTGGTATACCCGCCTTATATGTATATGCTTGACATATATGCATATATATGAGGTGATGGTGAAACATTCCAATTACCTGTCTGATCTATCCTTCTTGGGTCTGAGACCAACAAAGAGTTAACTATTTCCAATGTATGAATTATAATCATACACAGCTGATTTAGGCTCAAAGTAACAGATCGTTCAGGTGGTCGTCTTTTGACTTCCAAATTATCAGGCTTCGAATACACACATGCGAGCTGATACACTGCTGAGTTGCATATAGGCTTCCTATAGTCACGTAAGTCACAATCTTGTGCACACATCCTTGATGTACGTTGACAAGCCGCACTCCTGTGCAGAATCAATCGTGAGTCTCGCTCTCAGGTCTGCTTGCAGCCTCGAGAATATACTAAACAGCCTTCGCACCGTTTTGACCTGTAACGTGAAATTACTAGAGCAATTATCAGCAATAATAAACACTTTAAAGTACAATTTTGGATGAAGGTCTCGCACCTTATCCCTGAATCCGTCCTAACACAATGATGATGCCTTGTTGTTGAGGTCAGCCTTAAGTTGGCCGGGCGGTGGCTTTTGGGAGCCTCTCATCATATATTTTTATATATTGTATATAAAAATATTAAGGGAGGAACAATACATCACCATTGTTCATCCAAGATATATTATTATTCTTTATTTTATATCAAGTATATAATGGCTGCCTATACATCTTTATTATCTATATACTAATTTCTAATTATTTATATGTATGAGAAAAGGATTATTTATTTTACACTTTTTATGCGACCCGTAACAACATAATTCAATCTTCTGTAACTCACTAATTGACATATTGTCCATACGGTTATAACATTGTGGGATTTAGGGTATTGTTAAAATGAATATATGAGTTCATCTATATTATAAATTCCTTACTTTATCGTTGATTTAGGTTATATGAATGCTATACTTTATATCTCTCCCTAGTGTAGTATATAGTAATATAGTTTTATATTAAACTATTATTTAGCACAATTATATCTTATATCAAATATTGCAAAGTAGGTACAAATTTAACATGTAAAAGACTTTTCCAGTATCTCATATCACATATAGGAAACTTGATGTTATAATTATAGATGTTATATTAATAACTTTTCTGACTGTTAAATGAAGTTGATTATAGTAAAGTTCTAGGCAAATAAATCTAGTTAAATTCAAGATATTAATGGTTTCATTTCAAGACATTTCAATTGACTAAGCAGTCCTGTTCGATAGACCTCCATAAAAGAACTAAGGGCCACTACAATACACAACCAAAGGTTCTACCATGACGATTCACGCCAAATAATATAAAGTTAATTACATCTATGAGAAAGTATATGTGGCATGTATGGTTCTAGATACAGTCCCATATAATATTCTTAAATGACTACAACACACATTCATATGTGTCATTCATATGTGTGTTTTATTACACATGTGAGGGGTATATTTTAAATATAAAATTGATAAAGGGGGGAAAGTCACAATGTTACTGTTTTTTTTTCCTTAATTTAAATAGGTTAATACAAACTAGCATCTTTCTGTGGTTCTTTTCTAACTTCTGAACAGTAAAATAAAATATTTTGAAAAAATCAAGGTAAGAGAACGTGAAAAGTACTTTAAACGAAGATTGTTTTCATTTGTGGAGTATTGACATTTTAAAAATGCTTCAGTTTGCCTTGTTAGGTACTCTAGTTTTTCCGTCAAAGTGCAACAGACAGACAGAGTGACTCTCGTAATTATAAATACGGATTTTCTTCACAAAGTCCATCTCAAAATGCTGTTCAAACAATTCAGGTGAAACCACACAAAGAACTCATCGCACTTAACAAAGACAAGCCTAACACGGCAACAACCAAAATAGCCGGTGATTCATAAGAAACAAGGAGCAGCATGTCACACACAAATACCTGTCTTGATGCACGATGGAGGAGGGACAAAGAAATAAAGAATCTTAACAGTTCGGTGAGTCATGTCTCAGTGTACTGATTTTGTTGATTAGCTTTTAGAAACAAAAGGATTAATACATTATACTGGTGTTGTCACTCGTCCTTATGAAGGATATTGTTACATACCGACAAAGTACGCACACCTGCATGTCGTAAAACGCCGTTTATTGCCTTTCCTGAATTCGGAGTTCTTTTGTTTACTGGAACCTGGCCACTAATGCCGGAACCACAGAAATATTATTTCTGTGGCCGGAACACATTTCAAGGTTGTTATCGCGGGATACTCTAGACCAGGGGTCTCCAAACTACGGCCCGCAGGCCAAATCCGGCCTGCCAGCGCCATCGATCCGGCCCGCGACAGCCAATGTCTTAGATAGATATATAGATAACACTTGATTGCTCACCAAAAAAACAAATACAAAAACAAAATGCGTAATTACAATACTTCTTCGCAAAACAACAGGCGGCCTTATCGCTAAAAGCGACCTCTTCTAGGCAACCTAGCTTCAAAGAAATTCTTAAGTAATCTGGCGAGGTGTAGAGTAGGTGGAGCAAAGAGAGCAAAAGATAGGACTATACAATTTAAATATACATACTTACACTATTTTATAAATTTAATACATATAAGACTATAACAGTAATATATATAATAAGTAGTTTAAGTATGTGTATTTTATTTATAAGTTATGTAGTTTAAGTATGTTTATTTATGATATTTGATATTTAATGATTTGCACCACCTACATCGCCAGATTAGATTAAGTTATTCCTTAAGTTAGGTTGCCTGGAAGAGATTGCTTTCAGCGATAAGGCCGCCTTTTGTTTCTACCTTGACAATATTGTAATTGTATGTTTTGAAATTGTATATTTGGTGAGCAATAAAGTGTTATCTATCTATCTATCTATCTACATATAAGTATATACAAATATAATATATATGTCTTATTGTTGTTGCTATTGCTATGATAAGTTCAAGACGAAAACACAGAACGACAATTATTCGGTTCTATTTACTTGAAAGGTAAAAAAAGTTAAAAACAAAAATCATTACGCAGAAAACTTAAGTATCAAAGCTTAAGCATATTTATAAGTAAAAAATAATTCAAATGAATCCCACTTCGCGATTAGCTAGTCTCTAGAAATATAGTTAAGGGAAGTAAATATAAAACTGTTTTGACCCTTGCAACATAGTGAAAAAAAATATTATGGCCCTGAAGCTTTAAAGTTTGGAGACTCCTGCTCTAGACTAAGAGTGGCAGCCATTCAATGGTAGCCATCCAGATGGTCAAATGGCTGTGGGGTGTTTTTGTCGCATCTTACAGCAGACCGCCCAGCTGCCAGACGTTGTATTCTTTCTCCGTTCCTGCACGGATAAAAACTTCTATCCTATGGAAACGATTTATCGGGATAACAATTATCTTAAGCGTTCACTTGGGATATGAGCTAGCTCTGTGTCGAGTATTCAAGTTGAATAATTTTCACGCGATGCTCTGAAAGAAAGGCAAAATTCTAAAAAATTGCATGTAATTTCGGCTTTATACCTCTTGAAGAACCGCTCAATCTGGCTGAATGTTGGATATCTTTATTCAAATCGAGAATCGTTCTAGAACTAAAATCGAAGAGCGTGTAAATCCAGACGCAAAGAATATTTAGCGCAAGAGTGGTAACATCAAAGGCGTGTGCCTAATCACATCCCGGTCGTTTAGCTCTATCCGGCTGTTTCACGTATTATTTTTAGTATACAGGTAACAAGAATGCCCCCTTTGAAATGCTACACTTCCGCTCGTAACCCCGATCTGCCGGCCGTTGTGTTAAGATTAGTGGTTCGGATTGAGTTTTGTACCTACGACGTGTTATCCTCTAAAAGGAATTGAGATTTATCTAAAATAAATTTATTAAACCTAAAATACGTCTTAAGAGCGAAGAGAGTCTCTATTTTCTGATAAATAATTTACTACATTACGTATGTATGTAATAAATAATAATTAAATAACTTAACACTATAAATTGCTTCTTTCCATATATACAGAGTATTTTTTTTATTTTTTTTTATTGCAGGAGTTCAGCAGACAGGCAGATGGCCCACTTGATGGAAGCGGTAACCATCGCCTATGGACATTTGCAACACCAAAGGTGCTACAGATGCGCTGCTGAACTCTTAAGGGAGTCTGGAACCTGGTCACTAATGCCGGAACACAACACAAGGTTGTTATGGCGGAATACTCTAGATCAGGGGTGGTCGCCATCCAGTCGAGCAAATACCCTACCTCCTGGCTGTGGGTTGTTTTGTCGCCTTTTACGACAGGCAGCCCGGCCGCAGGAAATTGTATTCTTTCTCCGTTCCTGTACGGATAAAAGTATAGTAGGTATTGCGGCAAAAAGTACATATGTTCAGTAGTTTTTGAGATACATTCAATTAAATTGTTTAATAGGGTTCCGTTGCCAAAAGACAAAAAATAAATAGTTGAATTTCATTATCTACACATAATCTTTCGTTGTTTGTCGATTGCCACGCACTTTCATAATAGTGGTAAAAAAATAGTAATCTGGGTATTGTACACTTAACACTCTAACAGTCTAATACTTTACTACTTTTTTATTAAATAAATAAGTCTTGTTTAACACCTGTTGAATCGTCTAATTATAGATATATAGACTACAAACCTACATCCATAATTGAAAAATTAAGACGAAGAAGACTAAAGTGGCATGTAATGAGGAGGGTTTAAAGTCATGTGACAAAAAAGAATGTTAAACTGGAAGATTTACGGGTACAAATGTAAAGGTAGACCAGATAAGAGATAGAAGAATTGTGTAAAGAATGACGTGGTGAATGTGTCATGTGACAGAGTACATATATCGGAATAGATATATTGAAAGGAAAAGTATTAGTAAGTAAGTATTACGTATAAAAATTGTTTAAGTTGTGAAAAGCTAATGAAATAACAAACAAACAAACACACACACAGATTACAAATACATACTCAAACACACACACACGCACGTGGAAACACGCGTGCATATATGAATGCAAGGTAAACATAATGTCTTGTATTAATGATTTAAAAAAATTGAGCATTGGAAGAGCACATACACCTAATATAATACAGGTTCTTACCTAGTTTTAGGTGTCGAAGCCTTCACACATTAGTTTTAGTGGAAACGATTGTCCTTTATACTCTGTTTATATAAATTATTCTATTCTGAATAAGAATTTATATAGGCATAAAAACCTGCTATTGGCACCTCTGCCAAACTAAAACTACTTACTTACTCACCAAGCTAAAAATATCCAATACTTGTATCGATATTTTACATTATTTTACGGTGATGGTCGCACACCGTCGCTTTTCATCAGTCAATTAGTCGGAACACCTACATATTCTGATGTAAATATTTTTATTAATTTCTAGTCTTTTTAGATTATTATTTAAAGAATTTCAGATTATATTTTTACTGGAGTCAAATATTAAACGGAAAAAACATTTTTTAAGTTATATCATATAGGTAGTTATAACTCCAATAATTCATCGATTAGTGTTTGTGTAACACATTTCTGTATAAAATTTACTTTAAAAAAAGAAAATTTTGAGTTCATCTATTTTAGCTGTGTTGCAGGGGAGTTTTTGCCGCTACTTCTCCTTAACAGCAGTAACACGTTAGCGGTATGCATAGACTAGGAAGTAAAATTAAATTTTATCTTGTATGTATTGAGCTTCAAAAAGTGTTCTCTAGTGAGACTTATTTTGAATGAAAACTTTTGAATTTGGTTTGCCATATTATCCTTTAACGTTAAAACATAGGATGAATCTCAAAAGAATTCGTAGGCTAGCTGTAAGTTATTTGTTTTCGAGTTATTTCAATATAAAAATTTGGAACAAGCTAATGAGGTCTTTGGGACACCTAATTGGAAAGGAGTTTTGAAGGCCACTGAACACTATCGAAGGCCATCGAAAACCATCGATTTGATGGCATGTGGTTGAGCGGGCGAAGCCTTCACCGGCTTAGCTCACTGCAACGCAGAGGTTCCTGGTATGGTAAATTTCAAAAAACAATTTTCTCTGTTATTTTCTATGGTCTGGGTGTTTGGGGTCGGCTCGAGAGCAGTCCATTGTACACCACCCATAACACAAGCGTGACTTGCTTAATTTGGAGATGGATATATAATACCTGTGTTTTCTGCAGATTACATTTGTCCAACCAATTTTTCAGTTTACGATTCTTATTCTAACGTCTATTGGGAGAAGATGCAGGAGAAGAGAAAAGGAAAATATGGATAACTGTAATGAAAAGTAAAGTTCAAAATTGTATAATAATATACAGTGGTCAGCATTTTTTTTCGCTTAAAGCTTTTTTTCGACTAGCCTCCATTCGCCGAGTAACGTGCGATAAGGAACTTCGTACCAATAATGGTGTTGTTGCGGACAGAATCACCCCGCTGACCTCACCCCCGTAAAACCCGTGCGCCCACGCCCCGCCTACCGCGGAAACGTAGCTCGCTCCGTTAGCTGCTAAGCGTCTGCATTTTTGTAGTACTTTAGTAAGCGCGGAGCGAGCCTACGGTATGCGTTCGTCAGTCGAATATACACACATAAGAAGAAGCAATACAAGGAAGACTAAGAAAATCAACGACTATCAGAAGACTTCAGCCAACGTGACTACGTGGATCTTGTGTGAACCACCAGTACATCGTGACCAGTGCCGCTTGTATTTAATCATTGTGCCTGAATGTACCTGTTGCTGTTTGCGGCGCCTATATACAAATAAATACAGTCAACTTGCTCAGAGGTGTTTTCATTTAGGGCAATACCTACCCCCACACCTGACAGGTGTATTATCTTTTGGTAACGATTGACAGCCCTACTAACACGTGGCCGGCGCCATCAAGCCCTGACATTTACGGAGCATATATAAACTATATAATAAAGCAGGTAAATTATAGTCCCACATTTCAGATAATTTTACACGAAACTAATATCTATGCGCAGGTATGCCTGCTATAAGATAATTAATTTCTTAGTTGAGCAAAATATAGTTTCTAGTATAATGATAAGTAGTGCACGTGTGAGGCAGTACATTTGTCCCGTACAAAATAGATTTGTACTGATACGGCTCAAAATCTAAATTTGTACTACTTCAAAAATTTTGTCCCGCTACTATTCACGCGTCAAATGTGAGGAAGGACGGAACGAGGACAACAGTACAATAACGCCCGCTCTACATTTACATGACAAAAAGGGACAACATAACATTTACGACTGTTAGTAAAACAAGGTAATCGAGACCGATCGCATCCGATTCTTAACGAACATTTCCGAACTAGACGTTTAGAAACGGGACAAACGAGGGAATAATGCTCACCACCTTACCGGCCTCATCGCTTCAAATGTACTGCCGCGGTACAAACCATACAAATCTCCTCGCCTCATTTGAAATGTTATATTGTACTGGTTTAGTACAAAATGTCTTATTACTCTTTCACACTCCTTTTAAAATCACGTCCTACCCCATTCTGTAATTGAATGATTTACTAAGCTGGGCTATAATAATCAATAAAGAAACCCTGTATATTTGCGAGTGTCAAATAATAGTATGTTTAATTAGGAGAAAGCGCCATCTAGTTTTGTACTGGTTCAACTATGGAATTAAATATAGCGCTATCTCAGACATAATTGAGACTAAACGAATGTTTGACGAGAAGGTATACTATCACGTAATACTGTAGTATGGTAAGACCGAAAAAAAATCGGATGGTCTTCATTAATGTAATTGATGATTGCAAAACAATTGTCGATGTAAATACATAATCTAAATATACGGTATTTTTTTATTGCATGAGTACAACAGATAGGAAGACGGCCCGCGTGATGGAAAGTTACATCAAATTTGTGACCAATATGCAGCCACTCTCTAAAGGCATTCTGGAATCTGGCTACTATACCCTTTCCACGAACTTATTTTACTTTTGACAGCTCGATGACAGATCAATGACATCCTAATACGTTACCTACTCGCTTTGTTATAAAAATTGACTTCATTTATAATAAGTTTACATCAATTATTTTTCTTTGAAGAACATTTTTTTTATTCAAATCGATTTATTTACTTTACTCACAGAACATCACTATTACGTCACTCACATCAATAAAGTACGACAATTGTGTCACTTGTTTCATATGGGCTTTCCTGTCAAGAAATATGTAACTTGACTTAGACGTGCAAACGTCACAAGTAAACTAAATGCTTGGAAACAGTATAATACTAAAACACAACTCAAGGTTGTTATGGTGGCATACTCTAGACCGGGGATGGTAGCCATCCAGACGGGCAAGTCTTACAGATCAGAAAAAAATAATTAAGAGTTTTTTATTTAAATCAATGTAATGGTGTCGCCGTTTTGTATTGCGTGATTTTGAGTATATTGTTTTTTTTTTAGATTTTTAATGTACCGACATAGCTCTTGAGCCATTTTTATAATATAGTAACACTATTTTGATTGAGGATTTCATTTTACGACTGTATTTTATAGCGAATAGCGTATATATTTTGCGTTTTATAATAATTAGAGTTCGTAAATGTTTTTATTTACTTGGCTGTGATGCAGATCTTGAGTATTTTAATGAGTTAATGATAATAACAAGATTTTATTGTTTAGAAATAATTTCTAATATATTTTAGTTAGTTTTACCTTCAGAAGACTATTTTTTTCAATAATGATGTACTTAGTGATACAACATTAAAATAATAATTACAATCTAATCTAGGAAAAAGACTAATGATTAATTAAAATCTGACCAAAAATAACTAGATATAACTTAAACTAACTATGTGTCCAAGAACACGTTTCCTATTGTCTTTATTAAGGAGACACAACACACTTTGTTCATGTGTTCATTGTTAATATTTAGCACATAGCACTACACTTTATTATTATGAGAGTTATTATAACCCTTACTCAAATGGTTTTGTCCTTTTGAGTCTTCTTAATAAATCTGTATTATCAAATATGTATTATCTAGTATATTTTTAGTTACTTTTAGTGTAAGAAGACTAATGAGATACTTGTTAAAAGCAGGAAAAAGAATATGAAATAAAAAATCCTGTATTTCCCAATATATACATTCTTTAGATTGTTTTTTTTTAATTTAAAGGGTCCAACTGTCGAATTATGACCTCCTCCATTTTATGCCATGTCTATCGCACTTTAGCGTACTGTGTCCATATATTTCCCTGATACTATTTATATGACATCATTCCACTTTTTGAGGTGTCAGGCGTGTCTCTTCTTGCTATCTCAGGTAACCACTGTTCCTGTAATACTCGTTCGCTTCATCTTCCGTCCTATATTCTACTTCCGTGGCCTGTTAACTTTCACTTAATTATACTATTGTGCTTAAAGCGTCGATGAATTTTGTTTCTCTACGTACTTTAACACAGATTATTTTGTCTTTCAGCCTAACGCCAATTAGCCCCTCCCTGTTGCTCTTTGGAATGGTTTTATGTTTCTATTCATTTGGAGCCTATGTTAAATATCTGTTTGTAACTGTTCGTAGGAATCCATAATTTACTCTTGACATGTGGCTGGAATTAACATTTAAAGATGTCCTTTAGTGACTAATAAATACTCTACCGTGTGAAGGATATTCTTTTTTTCACTTCTTTAGATATTCTATTCTCGAAACTTACCTTGACTTTTGAACTATTTTTTATGTTTGCTTGTAGGCAAACGGGTCCACTTGATGGCAAGTGGTTACCGTTGCATGAGCAACGTGTTAGTGTTGTACATGTCCATGAGGACATGTACAACACTAAGGAAGCTAATGCGTTGCCTACCTCGTTGAGACTTTAATTATCTATTTATGCCCTTTTTGAAGAGCCCCATATTGTAGCGCTCTGGGAAAACAGCGGTAGTTAATTCCGTAGCGCCATGTACAGTTGATGACTTCCAGGTGGCAAGGAAGTGTGGATGAACTCCCAGTCGCTGACGAGCAGTGCGGTATTAAAATGGCGACGTAGGCACCTAATTTAATAGCTCATCAGAAACTCCAGTTGAAAAACCATTTGTACAGACGGTAGAACACGCTTAGAGCGCCGACGTCTCTTATAAGACTTAAACGGTCAGTAAGGTCGGGATTGTCGACAATCCGAACCGCTCGGCGCTGCAAGATGTCAACTGGAATCAGCTGGTACTGAGGTGCCCTAACTCAGAGATGGGAGTAATAGTATTTCACATAGGGACGGACTTGGGCTTTTTACAAGAAGATTCTGCCACATAATCGATATTTTAACCTTCTAAAAGGATACATAGTTTCATATCATTTGTTAGGGCTTTAGTTTCATCTATGTTAACCTTAAGGCCACATTTTACACTTTCTATGGTAAGATCTCTAATCATATCCTGTACTTGGGTATGGTTTTCGGATATTATTACTATATCACCGGCGAAACGTAAGTGTAATAGATACTTGCCATTGATTTTAAAAGTTTTGTCGAGGCACAACTGTTTTCGAGAATTGGTGTTTGTTTCATTAGTTCGGAAGCTTGGTTCGGCGATTAAATTGATATATGTGGATTTTAGGTTGTTGGAGAAATCGTCAACGCGGATGCTTTATCAAGAAGACTCTATTTCTTGGTGTTACCAATCTAAGAAACATAAATTGCGCAACCTTTTAGTGTTGCCATTTGAATAATGGTTTTGTGCCATCTCGTGACACTTTGTCGTAGACAACTAGCTCGGGCGAGTGAGAATACGTACTAATTATACGACATCTCTGCTTCCATAAGATCTTATCGAAGTGCGACTTATTATTAGATAATCATGGCTATGAGGATATGTCTATGCTTTATAACTTTTATTATTGTTACAGCAAACTGTGAGATAGTTAATCTTCCACCGTGGGTGGTCAAAATAAACCGGTAGTAGTTAAACACAAGCCCAAGTGCATTTCGCGGTTGATCCCGGAACTATACGAAGGTAGGATAAAACATATTATTATTTACGACTGTCTGTACGCGTGTAAATTACTCGAACTTGTTGCGTTATTGAGCCGTAAAACGTTATTAAGCTATAATGTATGGAAGTTATGATTACTAATTCTTGGAATAGAAATCAAAATGCTCTGGTGTTGGGAGTGTTCATAAGCGACTGTCGCCAGTTACCATCAGGGGGGCTGTAAACCCATCTGCTGTTCTTTAGAAATGCAAAATCGAGGGTTAATAGAAGTAAGAAATGTCCAATGCTTGAGTTAATTAGGTACAGAAATATTAAAGACTTGAATAAAATACATCCCATATTTCAATTCAATGGATATTGTTCATGCTAATTCTCTTTGAAAACTGCTGAAGTACCGGCTGACGGTCCACCTGAAGGAGAGTGATCACCGTCGCCTATGAATATTTTCAAAACCGGAGGTGCTACGTTAATAGACCGGTAGCATGTTGGTGCACTCCTCCTGAATGTTCGGACCGATTTTGATTAAAAAAATGGTGTGTATTCAAGTGGGTAGGTGGCATTACGATGAACGTCATATTTTTTTTTTTTTGGGTAGGATAACGTCTGCTAGGCCCCCTAGTACATGATATAATACGTATTATAAATATTACTCGTATCTAATTTCATCTTAGAGATGCCTGCTCAAGGTCTACCTACATCAGATAACGTGATAATGAAGCATAAGGCTTGCGTGCGTCAGGAGCGGAAATACGTCGCCCGTGGCGGCCACTTCCGGCACATAAGTGGGCGGCTCTGCCCAATTTCCGGTTTACACATTTCATAGGTCCGATGGGTGATTATTTCGGGTACTGTGATGAAGGCTTCAGTGTCCTTTAGATAAAGAGGTTTTGGTAGAAGCCTATTATTACGTTGCAATCCTTTTGTTTTTATTTTATTAATTTGATTGAATGAATAATAATAAGCTAATTGATTTCCATACTTGTATTGAAGTTGTTATAGTCTGCACGTGGAACGACACCTGACCCTACACCAATATATCTCGACGGTCGGATCCTAGAAGAAGTTTCCTCTTTCAAGTAAGTACCTAGGAAGCTCTGTACGTACTGATAACAAGCTGGAAACAGAAATTTCTTCTCGCATCGCAAGAGCGGCAGCATCTTTTGGCAAACTCGGTCACAGAGTTTGGGATTCGCATGATATTCGGCTACGTACAAAGATCTCTGTCTATAAAGCAATCATATTGCCAATTCTTCTTTATGCTACCGAAACGTGGTGTCTCTATAAAGCTGATATTAGGCGCCTCGATTCTTTCCACATCAAGTGTTTAAGATCAATCCTTCATGTAAAGTGGCAAGATCGAATATCTAACACTGAAGTGCTGCGGCGGACGAAGTTAAGTGGTGTGGAAGCAATGCTTATACAGAGACAACTGAGATGGTGCGGCCACGTAGTACGCATGAAAGACACTAGAATGCCTAAAGCTGTCTTTTACTCACAGCTTAAGGATGGAAAGCGCAAATCTGGCGGTCAATTTCTGCGGTACAAGGACGTACTCAAGCGCCACCTGTCGGCATGTGACATCCCAAGTGACGGCTGGGAAGATCTTTCTTTGCAAAGACGGGAGTGGCGTAATTCTATGGATAAGGCTGTTGCTGTTTTCGAAACGCAGCGAGTAGAACACTCCGACGAGCAACGCCTTATCAAAAACAACCGCCCAGAAATCACTTACAACTACACCTACGATTCAACAGGACGGCTGTATTGCGCTCCTTGCAGAAGAACTTTCAAAACCAAATTTGGTTTCTCTAGCCACCTGCGCTCGCACAGCCGGACTTGACAAGGTTCGCCGTTGACGGATACGTCAAGGAGGACTATAGTTCTGTTTACTTATATATTTTCTCTTATTTCATTATATTTTATCCGTGCAGGAACGGGGAAAGAATCCAATTTCCTGCGGCCAGGTGGCCTGTCGTATGAGGCGACAAAACAACCCACAGCCAGGTGGTAGAGCATTTGCCCGCCTGGATGGCTACCACCCCTGGTCTAGAGTATGCAGTCATAATAACCTTAATTTGTGTTCCGGTATTAGTGACCAGGTTCCAGTCTCCCTTAAGGGGGCAGCAGCGCATTTGTAGCACCTTTGGTGTTGCCAATGTCCATAGGCGATGGTAACCACTTTCCATCAAGTGGGCTGTCTGCCTGTCTGGTGAACTTTTGCAATAAAAAAATGAAAATTGTATTGTGTATTGTTTGTCATATCTGTTTTACGTTTCACATACTGTGTTACTTTCTTACTATATTTACTGTTGCTTGCTTGTTACATTTACTGTGGTGATGGGTCAAATATTAATCAATGAGGCGAGGTTGGCGTTGAAAATCAGCGCTGTGCTAGAAGAAACTCCAACACAGCTCTTGGGGACAGAGAACATCTCCCTGACCCGCCCGCCGGAGCACACCCACTCTCTGCGCCCCGCATACCGCCGACGCCCATAGCTCGCACAATTAGCAGCTAGTCGTCGGGCTAGGAGGCAAAAATTGTTATAATTCTCATATATAATACTCATTGACATTTACCACTCTCTTACTCTCTCGCATAATTTGTCATTTCAATACGTACTTCTTTATGTATATTTCTAATTTATGCAATAGTTTAATAATAATAATCATACAGTCCACTATATCGAGTTTAATTTTCATAAAACAAGCTGAAAAGATATGAATGGATACTTAGCCGGAGAAAACCCTGATCTCTATTAGACCTGATGCCGCCTCGCAAATCCTAGTGAATCAAGCAGAAAAAAATGAACGCTTACCGTCACTGGAGCTATCCAGGATTTCGGCCGGATTCGCGAGTCGTGTATTACGCAAACACTACACAGATGTCCGGGACACAGTTAGCACTTTAGGGAGCGGTTTAAGGTATGCAATGCAGTAGTTTTCCGACAGTTTTGGACTATTTATCGGCGGGCATGGCGTCGCGACGTTATTTAGGCAGCCATTAGGACGATTCGGCTCGGCCAATAGGGTGCATGTGTGTGCGCAGCGCCCTCTAGTATAAACCGGCCGAATGAAGGTGGATGAGGAAATGTTCCCGGGAAAGGGATGCTTTCCGGGAATGTGACGGGATGTCGTAACAGAAGCAATTGCCACCAATAACAACTTAATGCTGAGTTGCTGACTTTTTTAATGTATCCTAAGGTTTTCTGAAAGAAATAGCTTTTACTTTATCTTAAGGGTATGCAATAAACTATATACTATTTTATTGTCATTTACTAAGTTTTGAAACGGGGCAGCCGTTATATAACGAAGTAAATATAAGCATTGAAGCTGCGGGGTACGGCTAGTAAACAATACTTCCATAGCACTTTGAAAATATAATTTTATTACCACCAAAAACAGTTGCGCGCAGTGCACGCCCGTGTCATAATATCCGGTGACATCAAACGATTAATTTTAAACTAATTACTGTGCTAATAGCGTTTGACTTTGATATGGCAATAAAATTGGTAATATTAAAAAGAACACAGTACATGAACATAATTACTTCTTCAGCCGGTCCCTGTCCACTGCTGGACGAAATCTTCTTTAATCGGACTCTTTGTATTGCTGAACAAAATCTTCTACAGTCCATCCCTGTAACATAAATATCTATATTATTAATACGTTAACCAAAAACTTTGTACCTCTTTTTACGAAAATGGCCCAGACGGAGGAGTATGACATTTCACACACTTATAGTTTATACAGAGGAGAAGCGACGGATGCTAATATTTTATAAATTATGTATAAAAAATACATTAAATGTAAATGAATATTGCACACACTACCATGTATTTGATACACACACGCATATATACTCTTTTGTTTATTGTTCAAGTCAAATTAACAGTGTAGCCTTGGCGAAACCTGTGATTATGGAAGTATAGTCTTTGACATTAATTATTGTGGTCGAATTTCGATCACGGGCGTAATAATTACTACGCAAATAATATTTAACGCTAGACCACACGAGTATTTACAATATTTTCTAGGCAATACAATAGGCGGAATTATCGCTCCAGGCAACCTAAAATAACAGAAATTCGAAGCAGACAATGTAGGTGGTGCAGGAAAAAGGGAATAGATACATAAATACTCAAAGTAATGACTATGTATATATGTAATTACATACATATATACATAGTCATATTGTAGTGTGTATACAGTTTTAGTATAGGAGGGAAGGGTAAAATGTACGAAATACCAAACCCAACGAGCGCTGTAATGACACTCATTTAATTACTGTAATTATGTTAATATAAATGTGTTGTTAATCGTTAGGTCGCAGTTGTTTATTTGCAAAACGCTGACTATTGTACATACTTTGTACACACACACACACATATATATATATATATATATATATATATATATATATATATATATATACAGAATATACACATATACAATAATATGTTTCAA
The DNA here is from genome assembly GCA_949752895.1 of Dendrolimus pini. Lineage (NCBI taxonomy): Eukaryota > Metazoa > Arthropoda > Insecta > Lepidoptera > Lasiocampidae > Dendrolimus > Dendrolimus pini. The sequence continues at coordinate 809,702 of OX457132.1, read as the reverse complement.
AAGTTATTATAATAAATGTATTAGCATGATTTTATTGTGTTAATCAGACAGTTATTTATGGACAAATAGTGTTAATATGAATGATAACTTTTAATACATACATGACTCTTAATGAAATTTAAAAAATATTTAAATTAATAAGACTTTGTAGAAAAATCTAATTCAGATTTTTCATCAAAACAATCAACAACATCGGTTAGATTGCTGGCCACCAATAGCTTAGTAATGAGGATATCCGTAAGAGAACCAAGGTAACCGTAACCGGTAACATAGCTCACAAAACTAGCAAGTTGAAGTGACAGTGGGCCGGTCATGTCTGCCACAAGACCGATGGCTGATGGAGTAGACGAATCCTGGAATGGAGATCGCGTCTCGGTAAACATAGTGTCGGACGACCGATGGACCGACGACCTGGGCAAGGTCGTCGGTCTTGGGGAGGCCTATGTCTAGCAGTGGACTGCGAATTGCTGACGGCGAAATAGCTTAGTATCACGACTTTTTGCTTTAACATGTTGCCGAATTGGTAACCACCTTTTTTCGAGTCGGTGAAAAATTCAACAAAGACTTGAACCCAATCAGACGTCAGTCACGCGCGTCACAAATCCTCGATATAATTTTCGGTTACACCGTAATTACGTTGACGGAGTGGCGGCTTTGTGGGCCGCAATTAGCGGAATTTGCTCCCTTCATAATTATAAACCCTTATTGGGACGACGTTCGAACTAAGAGGCCTTGAAGAAATAAAATCACTTGGTAAAATTCACTAACAAACTGAAAATCTCAAGAAAAACTTGATTTTATATTTTGTTTTTTAAATAGATAACACTTTAATGTACACCATTACAGAAAACTTACGAACTTGTATTATTCTCATTGTGTACAAAGGGCGGTCTTATCGCTAAAAAGCGATCTCTTCCAGACAACCCGTGGGAAAAGAATATTGCTGATTAGGAGTTGCGATTATGGTATACATAATTATTTTACGATTACTTACATTTTAATAATAAATATACGAGTATAACTATACATATATACACATAAGTTATATACATAATATACTGATAAAATGGAACTATTTTATATAATAATACGTGAAGCAAAAACTTTGTACCCTTTTTACGAAAATTGAGCGGACGGAGGAATATTAAATTTCGCACACTTATAGTTTATATAGAGAAGGAGTGCAGAATGCTAATATTTTTTAAAAGTTATGCTTTAAAAATGCCTTGAATCAGTAAAAAAAACATTACACACTGACATGTATTTGACACACACACGCTATATACTCTTTTGTTATTGTTAAAGTCAAAATTACAATGTAACCTTGGAGAAATCTGTAATTATAGAAGAATGGTCTTTAATGGTAAGTATAGTTTAATGAGAAGTACAATGTGTGGTCTTGTCTCTAAGAACGACTTCTACCACACAAACTTTGAATAGACAAAAAGACCCATTTTATCCCAGGAAATACCAGAAGTCCTACTGAATATTCAACGGTAGTTTATAAAGCTATATAAAGCTCTATTAAATAGATTGGTAGGTTCAGAAAATATATTTTAATTTTAATGAATAAAATGATGTAGGTTCTTGGATCTTTTAGATTAATAAAGATAAAAATACATGTTCAATACGGGTTAGATATATTGGCGACAACAGAAAAGAATAGTGAAGTAAAACGAGCCTCAGGCCTACTCCTCGTTGTGACATGAAAAGTTGAGCTGAAAATAATCAAGTGCCCCAATGCAAACACGTCAATATTTCGGCCTTTTAATTGCTGCGATAGCTATGATTTGTTGCTGCACGAAATTGCATCATCGGTCAGATGTGATGCTATTAAAACGGTAATTCACTCACGAAAAACTAATGATGGAGTCACACTAGAATTTCCGCCTTTACATCCTTCTAATTTTGAGCAACTTACGCTTTAAGAGATTCGCTATTCGCAGTGTACAATGCTATCAAAGTTTTTAAGATTTTGCATAGCTTTTATCGCGGGCTTTGAGCGCGGCGACCGAACCAAGAAATCCCGTAACGAAAATAAAATCTAACACCCCCCCATGTAGCTCGGCCGAGCGTTCGCTTAACGTGTATGTATATGGTACGAGTGTACGAAGCTCGCACAGATCGAGACAAGCTGCTCCGAAATCGGACGAATACGTAAGCAGCTGTTTGTGAGAAAGTATATAGGTGTATAGGTATCTACCATATCTTTATAATGCCACACTCACCGCATGTGCGCCCCGTAAGTATACATGTAGGTATATATGTATACATAGGTGTACCTATGTACTTTGTGTATAAAGTGTTTTAAATATGAATAAACAAAATGCATTTATGAATGAAGAAATTGATGAAAAAATAGTGAAAGAAAATGAGTGATAGCTTAAAAATACTGCATAAATAAAAAATAAATAAATAATTATAATTGCATAAGCTGATAAAAAATGCTATGCAATAGCTTTACCGCGGCAGTCCCCGAGTGCCACAAGTTTTTTTTTTTACAGTATCGATTCGCATTTAACCATGACCTCGTCTGATACTAGGTTAAGATATGGTCTAAGATGGAGCACGCTTACCTAGAAGTTACCTGTTCACATGGGACTTGAAGACTGGGGAAGGCGAAAAACAGACTCCGGAAATGAGTTCCACTCTTGTGCGCGGCGCACGATAAAGGTGGACGCGAAGCACTTCGTTTGCATAGGTGGTATATCAACCATATATGCCTGCCGCAAGCCTGGGCATTTGGTAATCCGATGATGCAAAGGAGACGATGGGATCTGATTGAAAAGCTCCAATGTACACTTTTCAAAATGTATCCAATAGAAAACCGATAGGCTGGCTGTCCTGCGTCGATGTTTCTGGGAGTGACAATTGACAAATGCAAATTAAAACGTTATACAGACCATCGTAAAAGAAGCTGGAGCGAGCTGCTTTGTAAATATAATCTAATCATTTAAATATTCTTTAATAGTGTAATATCTCTTTTTAAGCAAGATACTTTTTAATCTATCAGATTCCTGACTTTCCGCTCAGTCTATTCTAGTGCTTCGAGTTGGTATTACTTGTTGGACAAATTTGTGGTTTGTACAACATCAGCAACTGTTCTGGAGTGAAATACTACTGTCTGACCTTCGACAGTATGTGCAGCTTTTTAGCCGCAGTTTGGGCTATGTACTAGGTGTATTAGCCAAACTTTAGCCTTGATGTCACGATGTTGCCAAAAAGTTGAAGCGCATCGGTGATCTTGATGCTAGTAGCTAAATACGAAAAGTTCGAGTCCAATCCTCTTGAGAACACATTGCAAAACAAAATTTCATAATGATCAGTAGTGTGGAAACTTAACAAACAAACTCATAATGAGAATTATAATATTAGTTAGGATATACATGTCGGCGCAAATACAACAATTACTACGAGTTTATTGTAATGTAAAATTAACGTAAAACAACAAGATATTATTTTAATTTTTATACTTAACCTAAAAGAATGTGATCACGTGCACGTGCGCCGACACGTTCACCGAGCCCTATAAATACGGCCGCACTCTCGACACTCGATCATTCAAAGATCTCTAACTATCGGATCACTAGACATGACAGGGTAGGCCGTGGTGGCGGCACCCTGATCTATTTTAGAAAATCCTTACACTGTATGCCTCTAATCACCCCCCACTAGAAGGTATGGAGGTATCTGCTTGCAGACTAGCAATGACTGGCTACCAACCTCTAGTCATAGTCTCAGCATACCTCGCATGCCAAAAAACCCTTATTAAGAAAGACTTAGAAGCCCTATTTAACTTAGGCCCGGCTGTCGGAGATCTGAATTGCAAACACGAGCAGTGGAATTGCAATACCACTAACCCCAATGGCAGAGCTCTAATAAATATATCAGACGATCTTTTGTTTGATATACTTACTCCCATGACCCCCACAAGATACCCCCCTAACCGTGACTGGGGGACCCCAAACACTCTCGACTTAGCATTACTGAGGGGCGTTACCCTCCAGTTCCATTCGATCGAAACGATGGACGATATAGATTCGGACCATCGCCCGGTTATCCTCAGATTAGGACCACAGACAGACCCGACATCTGAAACTAGGACGTCTGTGGACTGGTTGAGACTTGGGAACCTCCTCAAGGCAACAAGCTCACAAGACCTGAACCGCATCCCGGACCACATTGAGTCCTACCAAGACACGGAGATGGCAATCGAGACCCTTCCTAGCCACCTTCAATCCGCAGTGCGGAACTCGTCCAGGCAGGTGCCGGTGGAGGATGACCGCCACTTATGCCTGCCGGACGAGGTGAGGGTACTGTTGAGGGAAAAGAGAGCCGCCTCCAGAGCTCACGATAGATATCCCACCGAGGAAAACAGAGTCCGACTTCGCGAATTAGAGCGCGAGGTCAAACTACGTATCCGGGAAGTCAGGGAACAACGTTGGGACAGAACGTTGAGAGATATCGAACCAACTCACCAGGTATACTGGAAGCTGGCTAGAGCTCTCAAATCAGACATCCTTACTGTCATACCAGCGCTAGAAAGAGCCGACAACACCGAGGCGTTCGATGACGAGGAGAAGGCCGAATGCCTTGCTCAGAATCTAGAGCTTCAATGCTCCCCCACTACGCAAAACGTCGACCAGTCACACCTGTCGAAGGTGGACTCCGAGGTCGAACGTAGATCCTCCTTACCAGCGGAAACCACACTCGGCGCGGTCACGGTCGAAGAAGTGCAAGATCTGATCAAGTCCCTCAAACCGCGAAAGGCCCCAGGGACCGATGGCATTAACAATCGCGTCTTAAAACTCCTCCCCGGCCACCAAATTATAATATTGGTGAGCATCTTCAATGCCGCCATAACAAACTGCTCCTTCCCCGCGATTTGGAAGGAGGCAGATGTCATCGGTATTCACAAGCCTGGAAAACCGGCTAATAAACCGTCCAGCTACCGTCCGATCAGCCTACTGAGCGCACTCAGCAAGCTTTACGAGAGGGTCATCCTCTCTAGACTTAGAGATTTTGCCATCAGCAAACATCTACTACCCGACGAGCAGTTTTGCTTCCGTGCCAGACACTCATGCGTGCAACAGGTGCACCGCATCACTGAGCACATACTATCTCATTTTGCCCATCGCCCCCGCTCTATAGGAACAGCCGCCCTGTTTCTAGACGTAGCTAAGGCCTTCGACAAGGTCTGGCACAACGGCTTGATTTACAAGCTGTACCAGTTCGGTGTGCCAGACAGACTCGTGCTCATCTTGCGAGACTTCCTCCTAGGTCGTAGCTTCCGTTTTCGAGTGGAGGGAACGCGCTCGTCTCCTCATCCACTCACAGCCGGTGTACCACAGGGCTCGGCCCTGTCCCCACTACTCTTCACGTTGTTTACCAGCGACATCCCAAAAACTCCAGATGTGGAGGTGGCCCTCTTCGCGGATGACACCGCACTCTATATATCAGATAAAAACAGATAAATGGCCTGCGTCCGGCTGCAGGTAGCTGTTACAGAGCTAGGCAAATGGTTTCGTAAATGGAGGATAGGGGTGAACCCGGAGAAGAGCGCAGCAATGTTCTTTTCCCCGGGCACGCTTCGCTCCCCCAAACGCGCTTCCCTTCGCCTAAAAGCCATCTCGCTCTATGACCAAGAAATTCCCTCGGCAAAGCACACCAAATACCTGGGTGTCACCCTAGATCAGAACTTGCGCTTCAACGAGCATATCACTATACCGCTTATATCGCTTAAAACCGTTAAAACGTAGTTTTATTATGTGTACAAGTCGCGAAAACTTAAGAAAATATTATATCACTATAGTCCGAAATAGAGCGCGATTTGTGATGGGTCGTCTAGCACCCATGATAGATTACCGAAGCAAAATGTCCCTCAGACACAAGCTTACTCTATATAAAACATGCATCCGCCCGATCATGACATACGCGAGTGTGGTATTCGGCCATGCCAAGCCTACCCATTTAAAGAAACTGCAAATCGTGCAGAATAAATTCATGCGCAGAGCCGTCGGTGCTCCCCTCTATATGCGTAACGTCGACCTCCACCGCGATCTGGAGCTTCCCTCTATCAAAAACTACATTACGTCGCTCTCGCGTAAGTATTTCGATCTCGTGCCGCACCATCGAAATCCGCTCATCGTGTCCGCGTCCGATTACAAGCCTCGGCGAAAGGCTCTCGTGCGACGACCGCGTAATGTCCTTACGGACAAGGTCGAAGCTATCACAAAACGGCTGGCCCGGATCAGCCCGCCCGCGGTTAGGACGGCAGGCTGGCAGGCACCGACAGACAGACATAGACGGCGGCGTCTCAGACAACGCCAATCACGATCTCTCCACGTCCTCGAGAGGGACGCAAGGAGACATAGCCCCCCCACAGGATAGACTAAGTTGTTGGGAAGTTTCTTTCGCCGTTTCTTCTCTCCCAGCCATAACACGTTGCGAAACGGCAGTAAGATAGCGTAGGCCGCCGAGATCCGCCGATCCCGGTCCGCCGGGATCCTTCTTCTCGGGCTTTATATTACCCTTCGCCCGTTCTCAATTATTTCATTGTGTCGCCCATTGGCGGGCATCATCAGATTCATCCCCCTCTCATGGCAACAGTCCAGCCGAGGTAAAACTCCCTAGGGAGCTCCCTCAAGCAAGTTGCCCCCGGGCTCGAGCGCCTTCGCATTGCGAAGGCGCTCGTCCCAAAAACCCCGGTAAAGTTGTGAGGTCTTCGGACCAACAACATAAAGTCAAGTCAAATTAAAAAAAAAAAAAACTCGATCATTATTGCTCGAGCTGCCGAACGGGACGGACCTCTCTGGGATGTCGTAATGATCTTGGAATATACGATACCGAGTACTCTTGAAATTCTAATTCGAGGAGATCAAATATGGGTCGTCACCAAGAAACTAACAATCGTGACGTCGGCATTGCTGACGTCACACTATGAACACTCCGAAAGTTCCTTCTCCGTTATACATAATATGTTAATAAAATATTGACTTTGATTATTTTTTCAATACAAAACGCAAATCTCTTAACAGATGGAAACTACGCTGTAATCAATGATATAATATCATTGGCTGTAATCATAAAACAATATTCATAAATGCCATTTTCATTGCGCGCACGCGCAATAAAATTTTATAGAACAATTTCACCTATAATGTATGGAATGCGAAGGGTTACACTTAAAATATTAAACAGAATATCAAACGAAAATCATAAAGTTGAGAGATAATTGGTACTTGAGATTTCAAGGTTGACAGCTTGTAGCGTCACGCAGATGCGCGGTGTAGCATAATGTTGTGAACAGGTGTTTAAACAGAGGAGTCACTTCTTATTATACGGCTACCCACATTATCACGTTTTTGAGTTTTAAAAATCTGCATACAAACACACACATCGTATCTTACCAAAATAAGTAAGTTACGCTTTTGTTATGGGTACTAAACAACGGATCACTCTTGGGCCGATCTCAGACACCCAGACTGGTATCGCCAAGTAACCTCCTTTCGGCACATATAAACTTTTCTTATATTAATTGAAATTATTCCTTTAAATGTGACGGCGTGTTCCCCTTTCGCACGTCACTTCAGTCATGTCATATCATAAAATAAATTAAAATAAATCGCACCGCTCTGTAAATAAATAAAATACTATAAAATAACTTAAATATACCGCGCCCGCACCATATAAATATATATAACTCGCTCCGCGCCGCAATTTAATATATAATAAACATATTATACCAAAAATAAATACATATAAGATTAAATACTATAAATACCAAATACAATAAAGTGTGTGTGAAGTGGATAGTGGAGAAGAGAAGCCGCATTTCATCTCCATTAACCAGGTAAGTGCGTGCTTATTTCCCGATTCCCGTCCAAATTGTTCCACACTTCTTTCCCGCAAAGTTGACACAGTTCACTTAACGCTAAATCCAGCGCCGCCGCCGCATCACAGACCATATTAAATAAGTGTAATAAGTGATCAAAATGATCAACCAAAATAATTTTGATTCAAACAACGTTTCATAAAAATAGTCTTTTTTAACTAGAATTGATTCTTATATAATAATTTGTATGTATATCTCTTGAAACGATAAATCTGATCCCCTCTTTTCATAAATCTGACATTTGTCTAAATAATTATACTAGAACAGGCAAGTTATTGGAGAAAATTCTGCGTGACGACGGCAGCTTCGTAATACGATTCTGCGAAAGTTACTATTTTTTTGTATAGCTAGTATGAGTCAAATATCAATAATCAAAGCTCAGAGATTTTATTTGTCTTTACTAATATTAAAAAGAAGAAAGATTTTATTGTTATTTTTGTATGTGTAAAACTTCAAAAACGTAACCTAAGTTGTAAAAAAAAAAAATTTGAGTGGGTCCGGGGATGGTTAAGATTCACAATTACACCCGGTAGGTGGCGCTGGAATTGGGTTCTAGATTTATATTATTATCTACTTATATAATTTCCAACTAAGTATAAAAGTTCACTCAACGTTTTTATATTTGATAATGATCGCCACTCCTAATCAGCAATATTCTTGCAACGGGTTGTCTGGAAGAGATAATTATTTAGGGATAAGACCGCCCTTTGTACACAATTATAATAATACTAGTTCGTAAGTTTTCTGTACAATAAAGTTTTATCTATCTATCTATCTATAGTACTATTGCTGAATAGAACTCTTGGTGATACAACATAGCTTACACTAAGGTTCACGGTTGTAGCATGAATACCAACAATTAATAAGATTAATTACACTACAAAACTAAATAGTTTGCCGTATTTGCTGGCTTTCACCTGTAGAAACTGAGCCGACCATTAAACGCAGTGACCTTTCTGGTACGTTTAATATTCTTTGTTCGCAGATCAAAGCTTGTCTTTAGTGAGCTTATATCTGTGGCGCATCGTCATATAATGCGACAGAATCTGCATTTGATCCGTGAAATGATATGCGGCCATTTTCTTTTACGTCGATAATAATAGCTGGATTATACTAACGAGACATAAAGTAAGCAGGTATTCCAACATACACATTATTTGCTATTTGTTGCATATAATTGTATTATGTATTACAATAATGACTACTATAAATTGTGGTTATTAGAAAATGGGGATTACTATTGGTCTAGGCTCTAAGCGTTTGAAGATCTGGATGAGATGTTGCAATAAGTTTAGAGTATTATCTGTAAATAACGAGTGCATTTAATGTTGAAATATATTGGCTGTTAGTATCAGACTGTTGAAATTCAGTATATTAAACAAAATAATCTCTATTTATAAATATACAACGTGAAAGTGTCTTTGGATGTTTGTTTAATCGTTTTGCAGTTCTGTACATGAAGATTTTTTTTTGTAGTATTCAGTAGACAAACACACCTGAATATGCCCAACCTAAGAAAGTTACGCTTGTGTTGTGGATAATGTGCAACCGATCAGTTCTGGTGCCGATCCCAGATACCCAGACCATAGTAATTAACATAAATAAAATGGTGGTATGCAATTTTAGAGGCCACTCTTGTGTGAACATTGTTTAAGAAATTAAATTGAATACAGAGGGGAAAACACAACAAATTTCATCAAAATCGGTCCCTCCGTTAAAAAGGTGTTCAGCACCGCCACAACCGGGTCCAATCGTGAATCTAAACCACCCCGGGATCCACTTAAACACGCCCATATGTAATTCACCGAAATCAGACAAATGAAAATGAGTTTAAATGCAGTCACCATTGCCGAAATCAGCCGGAAAAGGTCATAAATGAATGGCTGGACTGCTGTTGTGACACATGTTTTTTTAATGATATTTTTTATTGACTAAATATAATATAATATTTTAATACTTATTATCCTATTCCGGACGAAGACAATACCAAAAACACAAAAATCATAAAAATTGGTCCAGCCGTTTTTAAATTATGCATGGTGTAACTAATACGACCTTATTTTATTATATATAGACGTGAAATTGTACGTCAGGTCAGATTTGAGTTTACTTTGACTTTAATTGACATAATTTAATTTTTTGAGTATAGTTTGGGAAAATAGAGTAATTTTTAGTTATCATTTTTCCTCAATAAAATAAACATAGCATCTATTTAATTTTCATCAATTTTTTTATTCTACAAATGATAAAAACATCGTAAATGTAATTGAAACTTTAAATACCTATGACACAAAAAAACCAAAAAAAAATGTTTGATGGAACTTTTAGTCTTCTATATAAATAAAAATGAATCATAGAAATTTATGTACGAGCATAACTTGAAAACGACTTTACCGATTATGATGAAATTTTTTGTGTCTGAATGAATCCCCGGGTGAATTAGATTTACAATTTAAACTGGTAGGTGACGATGAGATCAGGTCCTAGTTTTTGCTTTTTCAGGGCAGGAATATCTGCGTCGCTAGTTTATTATAAAGTGCCTAGTAGTATTTTTACACACGGACACACCATCTCACATCGTTACCAAGTTTCTTTTTATTTGTATTCCGTTTATTTCTATGAGAAGCGTCCAACCGATATGTTACAAGGTGCCACGATAAAATTTGTCTCGAACTAAAATAAGCTTCAATCAATTAATTCCAATTTCCTTGCCAAGAAAATAAAAATAACAATTATCATTAATAGTCAGAAAGAATTCAAATCTAATTTCACTTTAAAGATGAATAGGTGACACCTGTCAAAATGTGACGCGCCGTTATACACCTTGCTCCGCCTATGACATTATTAGATTATACTCGTGCTTCATATCTATATATTAATATGAGAAGCAAAAACTTTGTATCCGAAAATTGCGCGGAAGGAAAAGTATGAAATTTCGCACACTTACAGTTTATATAGAGAATAAGCGACGAATGCTAATGTTTTTTAAAAATTATGCATGAAAAAATTTAAAAACTTCGTTTAAACAAACCGACTTCAAAAACTAAAAAACTAAAATGTATAAAATAACTTATTTCTAAAGCTATTATTATTAATATATATTATCTAAAACATCTTAAAGTCGGTGCTTAGTAATTTTCAAAATATAGTAATTTTTATGTTTTGCTTTGCACCGACTTCAAGATGTTTTAGATAATATATATTAATAATAATAGCTTTAGAAATAAGTTATTTTATACATTTTAGTTTTTTAGTTTTTGAAGTCGGTTTTTTTAAACGAAGTTTTTAAATTTTATTTGTTACTTTTTAGTGTCTAGCTATGTATGGGTGGACCTACGAATGGTGCCGCGCTTCTTAAAAAATATAGGTCCCCAAGAACCCGGAACAAAAAAATGTTCGTAAAATGAAAACTACTGGGCCAAACTATGTCAAATTTTTAGGGGACCACATGGCAGCTATTCCGCGTCGAACAAAAAAAGAATCACGTAAATCGAATCATAAATCTCAGAGTAATTGGTGTACATATGGAACGGAGTGAAAATTATTTTCATGAAAAATGTTCATATAATGAAAACTACTGGGCCAAACTATGTCAAATTTTTAGGGGACCACATGGCAGCTATTCTGCGTCGAACAAAAAAAGAATCACGTAAATCGGATAAATGACGGAGTAATCGGCGAACATATGGAACGGAGTGAAAATTATTTCCATGAAAAATGTCCATAAAATGAAAACTACTGGGCCAAACTATGTAAAATTTTTAGGGGACCAATTGGAAGCTATTCCGCGTCGAACAAAAAAAGAATCACGTAAATCGGATCATAAATGACGGAGTAATCGGCGAACATACATAAAAAAAAAGGAACAAAAAAAAAAAAAAAAGATTCCGACGAATTGAGAACCTCCTCCTTTTTTCGAAGTCGGTTAAAATACATTAAATCAATAAAAAAACAACACGCACTACCATGTATTTGACACAGACACGCATATATACTCTTTTGTTTCTCGTAAAAGCGCTATAAATGGGGTGCAGTTTTAAGTTTAGTGGGTAGTTCGGCGACCGTTTCTCGCGACAGCTTCGTTTCAGAAGCGAGCGTGAAGAACCGGTCGCTGAGAGTCCCACACACCCTCGATGCAGGCCTTATGCCTGCATTTTGGCCCTTCCCCCGAAGGACCCGAGGATCGTGTCCAAAGATCCTCCTGTATTCTAAAAAAGGGGTCAGCTTGATTGATGTGATACGCTGCCACAAATTATCGACGTGAAAGAGTAGGATTTGGGCTGATACTATTTCGTTCAATGATTGAGAGTTCCGAAAGCCCACTGCGTTCTCCTTCCATTCTATTCCCTTATTTTATCCCATCTCGTCTATCCTCCTCCTTTATCGTCTGTATGTCATTTCTCCTATCTGATCGTTTTATCCCGTCTTCTTTATCACATTCCTCCTATCCAAGACCCCCAATCCCATCCCGTTTATCACATCCTCCTGTACCATCTCCTTAAACCTATCCCCTCTATCTCATACTATAAGCCGGTAATTTCTTGGCTTTGCCCTTGGTATTGAATACGTCTATAGGCGATGATAAGTACTTTACATAGGGGGCCCATCTACCCCCTTGCCGTCTTCGCAATAAAGAAGAATCCTTCCTATGGAAGGTATCATATTCTGCTTGTAGTCTTGAAGAGTAGTAGGAGATTTATATCCGTGCAGAAATGGAGAAAGAATACAATTTCCTGTGGCTGGGCAGTCTGTCGCCTATTAGGCGACGAAACAATCCGCAGCCAGGTGGTATGGTATTTGAGCGTCTGGATAGCTACCACCCCTGGTCTAGAATATGCCACCATAACAACTTTCTCCCTTTAGAGAGAGGCAAAGCACATTAGTATCTTTGCTGTTATGTCCATAGGCGATGGTAACCACTTTCCACCAGGTAGGTTATCTACCTGTATACTGTATACTCTCGCAATAAAAAAAGTGAATAGTATAAAAAACAATAAGGTACATTCAACATTAAGGACAAATTTCAAAGTGATAAAGGCATGCACAGGCGCCGACTTCGAAAAGGAGGAATATTAAAACGGAGCAGTCTGTATTGTATGAAATGAAAGGCATAACAAAACAAAAGTCGTCACTCCGTGAAATCATTCATTTTACCCTCCCCAGGTGCGATGGCGGTAGGCAGGCAGAGGTGTCGCCGCAATCCGCGACCGCGCTGTCTCGTGACAGCTGACACCTGACAGGTGACAGTTGACATCTCAGTTGACAGATTGAGGCGTCGGACGCCCGCCGGCCGCGGCTTTGTTTCCACGAACACCTAGTTTTTTGTTCCTTTGTTTTCAATGAGCATTTTCCAGACATGGCTTTTTGAGCAACTTTTTGTCAGAGTAACGAACGATCTTTTTTGGTATTGAAATATTTTTATTGGCAGCTTCTGTAGTTGGATATTTAGGAAAACATGATTTCATAATATAGGTTTTGCTAAGACCCTTAATATTAGGCCGTAGGCCTCCCCAAGTTCGCATCATACATCCTAGTACTCCGCTGTCCTTAGCCAGCCCCCATCGATAAACTTGTACAGATCGTCGGTCCATTAGGCTAGAAGGAGTCCTACACCACCAAAGAACAGTTAGATGTTCCTATTGTTACCACCCCAAACACTGTGACACGTAATTTAATATATATACTAGCGGCCCCGGCAGACGTTGTCCTGCTCTGAAAAAATAAAAATCTAGGACCCGATCCCAGCGCCACCTACCGGTTCCAATTGCGAATCTAAATCATCCCGTAACCCACTCAAACACACAAAAACAAAATCACCAAAATCGGTCCAGGTCCAGGATTAGGAGGATTCTAGAAGACGATCTCAGCGCCAACGGTTTAAACGGGATTAAAAGTCCTTTGTCCGTCTCCTGGTTCTAAGCTACCTCGCCACCATTTTTCAGCCAAATCGGTACAGTCGTTCTTGAGTTATAAATAGTGTAACTAACACAACTTTCTTTTATACCTACTATAAGATAGATTATGGATAAATGATGCGTTTCGTGTGTAACTTCTTTTTCCGCTTTCTTTATACAGTACAAAAAATATATAAAAATATATTAACCATTCCGTACGTACGTCATCGCAGTTAACGTGAGTGTCTGTGGGGGTAATTATCATTATATTTTTGACGCACATCATACACTCTGTATTAGCGTGTGTTGTGTAAACACCTTTAGGTTTGCATGCCAAATATTTTTGGCAAGCGTTATGCGTTTTTTTTTCACTTTATATCTAAGAGAATATCATATCATAATTTGTCTGTTTGTTTAGAAATCCTGTGACAGAATACTTTATCCCACTCAAAACATACTTACGATGGTGTTAATGAGGTGATAATTTTGAGATAGACGTTTGATTTTTTGTTGACACTTGAAAAGTAGATAAGAGAATATTCGGATTTTGCATTATATTACCGCGCTTAAAACAGTTAAAACGTAGTTTTGTTATGTATACAAGTCGCGAAAACTTAAGAAAATATTATACTTCCAGTCAATTTATTTATTAGCAAACTAGGATATGCCCGTGAATTTGTCCACGCTTGACTTGAAATTCCCGCGGGATGCAGCAGCAATTGAAAAAGAATGTCAGCTATCGTTTTAATGAGAACTGTGTTGGAATAAGCTTTAACTTTTGTCGGGTTAGTCTGATGCAGATGTTGTAGTGCACCCTATGCTTATCATTGTGCAAGAATACTCAGTCATCAGATTAAGATTAGATAGAAATACGGCTCAAACCGAACGGGCCAGCCACCACAGCCACCAGTGGTCAGCGACAAACAGTTCGCTTTGTAAGGATTCACTACACACGCGTGGCCTGTAGCGGACAAGTGGTCAGGACTTGCCACTTGCAGCTGCTACAAGCTACCACCGTCACTGATAGGTAACGATGGCTTGTTTACGTCCAGCCTTGATATTGTTACGACCTAGACGACAAAAACGAATTCACACCTGCATACCTGTAAAAACAGATTTTGTTACCTTTCGGCATTTTGGACTTCTTTTGTTTGCTTATTTATTGGCATGCGTTTACTAATTATTCTACAGAACAGTCCATCGTTTTATTGTACTCGTTTATGGCCGTTGCGGTCCGCTCATTAGCCAGGTGTTTCGGGTTTAAAGTACAAACTGATTCTAGGAAATTCGGTTCACGCAGCCGGGCAGACATATTGCATCTGTGCAGTATAAAGCAATGCCTCGATTGAGGGACGAGGAACTCAAACGGGAACCGCGATCAAGGCTAGACTTGTGTACATTCGGTAATCTATTTAGTGACGGACATTGCGCGCGTTATTGAATTACGACCTTCTGCATTAGGTTTGGACTTGTTGTGTTCGGTTATATTTGTACCTGTATAATACGTGTTTTTATAGTTATAATAAACTCTATAGTAATTGTAACGGCATTTTAATTTGAGTCCTGCAACACTTAAGAATATCAAAATATTGAGTAAAGTTTCAACGCGAGCAAAATCGCGCGATTCAGTATTCATGTAATAATTCACAGGTAATCGTGTGTATATAGTGCACATTAACAGAACAGGTGTTAAGTAAGGAGTGATGTCTGTATATTTATTAGTTTTTCGCTTGTAATGAAATGTTTGGAACGCTTTAATGGCCTAATAGATAAGTCAAGGTGATGTTCGAGAGACGTCGATAGAAATTTACTATAGTATTTTGGCAGGCAATACTCTCGTGTTCGCTTTTGGTTCAACTATAATTATGTAAGACTAATTAATTGAGTAAATTGGGAAGGGTTCTGTAGAAACAAAAGCTATCAACAGTTTTCATCACTCCGCTACAAGTCTAAAACGAATTTAATTAGATATAATACCTCATGTAGCAGCGAGAAGTAGAGAGTAGAGATTAAATGATACTTCAGATGGCAGAGAGTAGTACTCATTGTCGAGTGCTGATTTGAACTGATTTATTTTGGAAATGGTAACCTTAAGTACAAATAATAACAAGTCGTACAGCAAATACAATATATAGCACAATGTGTGAGCGGGACGGATGATATGTGAGCGAAATAGAGAAACTATTGATATATGCGCTTGATATGCGTCGAAATAATAATGATCAAATAAATTACCGCTCTCAAAAACTTTAAAACGTAGTTTTAATAAAACACGTTCCTGGTCAATTTTATCCATCAAGACCTAGTGATGTTAGGGAAAAACGGCTTGACATACAAAGACATGAACGAAATCTAATATAAGCACGGCACCGTGTAGGGTTGCAAAAAAATCCACGATAATACCTGTTACAAGATGTCCACCACAGAGAGTCAAAGAACCATAGAGTACATCAATATCACATAGACAGTCGACATAGATTATAATATTTTTAATCGATTCATTAGATAACTCGATCTATAGTAAGTGTTTGTCGGTACCATAAATAATATTCGTATTTACCATAGATAATCCGTGCAGGAACGGAGAAAGAATTCAATTTCCTGCGTTGGGGCGGCCTGTCGTAAGAGGCGACAAAACAACCCACAACCAGGTGGTAGGGCATTTTCCCGACTGGATGGCTACGACCTCTGGTATAAAGTATGTCGCCACAACAACCTTGAGTTGTGTTCCAGCATTAGTGACCAGGTTCCAGTCTCCCTTATGAGAGCAGAAGCCCATTTGTAGCACCTTTGGTGTTGCAAATTTCCATAGGCAATGGTAACCGCTTTCCATCAAGTAAGCCGTCTGTCTGTCTCCTGAACTTCTTCTCAATAAAAAAACAGTCGATTTATGAGATGATTCGATTTTTAATTAAATTAATGTTTCTACCTTTTAGTTAATTTAATAGGCCCACTAAATTAATTGTCTAGATAATTTAGTGTATCGGTAATTAATTGCTATAATTATTTTTTGTGATCCAGGCAACACTATGATGTAATCGCTATTTTTAGCAATGATGCAATGTTATTGTTTTGTAGTTGGTAGAATTTTTGTATAAAAAGACGCAGTTGCGTGTAGACAGTGTTCGTTGCTCACTATGCAGTGTGAGTAGTCACATCAAGACTGAACAGTAAAAAAGGGGGAAACTGCCCAAATATTTACCGTTTTGATAGTTGCCCTACCCAAAAACTCTCCTTACTGTTACATACCTTTTAAGGTACTATCCTGGTTTTTATTGCATGTAACTGCCCAAATAATAATTACTGAAAATAAAAATTTCACTAATAACTATTCCAGCCACTTAAAAATATTTAACAGTTTTTTTCTATTATAACATATAGTATTTTTTATGCTGAAACACGTCTCTAAGAACAGATTAGCCGTCGCTATGCCATGTAACGCTCACGATTTAAGTCACTCGATTAAGGCGCTGCTTTTTAAGCGACAATGTAATATTTATAAAAAAAATAAGACATCTTATGAACTTAAAAAACAATTGTTTAAATAAATTTTTGGCAAGAAATTGACTCTTCTTCATATCAAGTTCAAATGTGTAATTTTTTTATTTATTAATTTATATGTAAACCAAACTGATGCAATATGTATGAAGTAGCTTAAGTTACTCTTTGTAACATCAGCTAACTGCCAGTAAAAGTCCTGTCAAAATCGGTCCAGCCGTTTTAGAGATGAGCAGGAACAAACATGCATACATGTGATACATGTCGTTTCCATAGAATAGGCGTATCAGTTAAATAGATGGCGCTGCAATCACGTTTTTCAATTCACTAACAAATACCTATGTTGTCTTAAACAACATATCATTAATTGTATTACTTCAAATCAGGTTGGCTTTGACTCACCTCTATGTTTTGCTGGGAAGCTGTCTAGATTATATGGATTTAGTTTTGTCGTTATTATATGTGAAAAACCAATAAGTTTTTGTGTATGTAACATGAAACTATTGATACGCGACTACGCCGCAAGACAAGGTAGTTATTTTATAAAGTAGGCTAACTTGGAATATATAGGTTTGAACGAATCATCCCCTTAACGCAAACGGTTACCGTGCGCCCCCTTGGGCGTGATATTTTTTATCTGTGCACCCCAATTTCGCTAGTAAATTGCTATCCGATAGCCAGGTTGCTGTGGGGTAGTCGCATAGCAGGCAATTAGGGTATCTATAGGTACAACAGATACAATGTGAAATTGAAGTTTCACATACTCACTTTGTTTACAAACACACCCGGAACTCCTAGCGTGATTTAAAAGTGCTATAGTGCACTTATTTGATTATTTAAATTTGCTTTTATCAAGATAAATATTTCCCGTGCAGGTACGGAGTAGGAATACTCACACAGAGTGATGTTCCACCTGATGGAAAGTGGTTATTGTCGTATACAGGCATTTGCAACACCAAAATGCTGATGTGCTACTGGTCTCGAGGGATAACTGAAACCTGGCCACTGATGCTAGAACACGAGTCAAGGTTATTATGGCGGCATGCTCCAGACCCGTGATGGTAAGCCATCCAAACCAGCAAATGCCTTACTGTCTGACTGTGGGTTCTTTTGGGATAGTAGAAGTTAGTAGTGGTTTCTCTGTTTGCATGGACTACATGAAATGAACTCCATGCAAAAATGACAATTTTGTACAAAGAAATGGATTGGTAGTAAGATGCAGGAACGGGATGCTAGTGATGTGCCACCTTACCTACCTGCGTTCATTAAAGGTAGGTACATCCTCTACGTTGTAAAATTGTCCCAACTTTAAAAATGCTAAAAGCGAAATGCATCCTATGTTAACGCCAAGGTATTCTGTCAGAGCCACCTTTCAATGGGCATCGTGTCACCGCCAGTTGGCAAGTGGCGCCTACCGACAGACATACAAATAGGGATGGGACTTCTAATCCTACTACTTAGTAATTGATATCGATATAAAATATCGACTTTTAAATTTAATGAACACCAAAAAATTGTTTTACACATCAATTAGAATATACTAACTAAATACATTGCGTGTAAGTTTTATCAGATTTGTAGATTTATCAGCAACTTAGCAGCCACCATAACAACCTTGTGTTGTGTTCCGGCATTAGTGACCAGGTTCCAGTCTCTCTTAAGAGAGCAGCAGCGCATTTGTAGCACCTTTAGTGTTGCAAATGTCCATAGGCGATGGTAATCGCTTTCCATCAAGTGGGCCGTCCACCTGTCTGCTGATCTCCTGCAATAAAAAAAAAACTTTTTTGGAAGAAAGGAGAAGAAAGGGAGACTTTATTTGATATTTAATAAATAGCGATGCACTTACATTGCTTTCATGTTTTATTATGTAAATAGTATAGAAATTAGCATGTTTTGTGAAAACTTCTCCCGTGCCGGAATTATATACGACACAAGACTGGTTTATTATTATTTTGGTTTATTGGATTTACATTTTTTTCTTTAAATTAAGACAGGGCTAAGAATAGTGAAGCAGGTGAGTTTCTATATCTGACTATTTGTTATGGATAAATTATGCCTTGAAAATGCCTTGTTATACTCGTTGCTGGTCGCTGGATACTGAAAGTTCAGGACAGAGATGTTTTGATATAATTTAATTAATCTCTGTCGAATTTCCTATTATGTAATGTATGGTAAATAATAATAATAAGCTTCGGGTTAATAAATCATTTATTTAATATATTGAGAATAGAGATAAAGTTACAGACAAAAATTAGTTAATAAATTTAATTAGTTAGCCATAAAGTTATGATTCACATAAAGATATACTACTTTACTAGTACCAACACACAGAGTAAAATTATTGACTCGTTTTATGCAACAACTACTAGTGGGCTGTCACTTAACTGTGTCAATCAAATTTTAAATATTATTTTTTTTGCATTTTGATCGATATTACTTAAGTGCAATACAGCACTATAAAAAACTAAGGAAGTGACACGACTCAACAACGCGCTATTTATATCGATACGATTTGTCTTGGCACGTAATGCCCATTGTGTTATTGTGTTACGTTACGTCTGACATTCAAGACAAACGTTTTTTTAAACGCTTATGTAAATGACAAGTCTTTGTTTTGATGTATCCGGTGTCTGTCTCGGAGTGGGTTCAAGGATTTTTCATTTGAGTTTGATGTTTTACAAATTGTATAACAGTGGATATGCAAACATGTTCATACTATATTGTTGCATATCCTGCATCAGAGCAGGACCTTGTTTATAACAAAATTTTTGGTGACATTATTTTTTTTCCGTCAAAATTATGATATGTACATGTATGTATAACAACTTTGTCTATATGTAAAAATATAAAAATTAATAAATTATTTGTAGTTTCAATATCAAGCAATTTTTTTGGCTTTTACACATAATGTTAGCGAGGAATTTTTATAACGAAACATTCGAACTTTAAGAACTGTTTAATTTGACTTCCGAACCGAGATTGCTCGATTCCCAGCAGGTTTTCAGTATTTATACAGCGTTGGCAGAATAATACAAAATTACCTTCATTATTTTGAAACATAAAACACTTCCACAATTGATTCTGATTAGTTATAACAAATGATCAACTATTCATAAAGTAAATACAGTCTAAATCTTTAACAATAGATGAAGTCACTAATACCAAACTATGTAGGTGGCGCTATTAGTAACAAATGCTATTAATAATACATACATTAATGTAACCTAACTTGTTGCAGCATTCAGAAGTAGAATTCGAATCTACTCTATGATTTCAACGAATAAAATTGATACGTTCCATTTTCAAATTTGAAAGGTTATTTATCGATAAATGTACGTTATTTATCGATATTTCCCCACCGTATCTCCCTAATGACCACAGGTGAGCCGTCCACACATCATTACCACCAGTTGTAAACCGGATATCCGGTACGAGCCAAATCTAAGAAACCGTGTAATATAGCATCATTTGCCAGGTTTCATCTACAAATAGAAAGTTAAATGATGCAGGTAATTTGGTGTTAATTAGTGGTTATTTTTTTAGAAATTAATTATGATGATTGACATTGTGAGTATTATGAAATATACTTTTCATTTTGCAATTATTAATCTACCTTGACTTAAATTCTCTATAGAAAAACTTCTTAGAGTTCTTAATGGCTAGAAGGAAAACAGAGGATTGGATGCATTAATTCGTGCAGGAACGGAGAAAGAATACCATTTCCTGCGGCCAGGCGTAAGAGGCGACAAAACAACCTACAGCCAGGTGGTAGGGCATTTGTCTGACTGGATGGCTACCACCCCTGGTTTAAAGCATGCCGCCATAACAACCTTGAGTTGTGTTCCGGCATTAGTAACCAGATTCCAGACTACGTTAAGAGAGCAGCGTATTTGTATCACCTTTGGTGTTGTAAATGTCCATAGGCGATGGTAACCGCTTTCCGTCAAGTGGGCCGTCTGCCTGCCTGCTGAGCTCTGCAATAAAAAAAAAATATTTTCTTAAGTTTTCGCGATTACTATACGTAATAAAACTACATTTTAACGGTTTTAAGCGTGGTAATTTATTTGATTTTTATTATTCCGACGTTTTGGCCACTTTTAATAGCCGTACTCACGCAAGACAAAGATGTCAAGTGTCAATGAGTATTGTTAAAGTTTTATTTAGCCTACCGCCAACTTATTAATTTTAATTATATAGTTTTTATTATATTTATGGTTATTTACTCTATGGGAGCCTAATCTAATTTACGACTATGTTGTGAAGACATATTGTGGCTTAAAGAGAAGAAGCAGCGCAAGAAACTCTTCAGCAAACAAAGTGTATTTAAGCTTTTTAAAAACTTCTTACAGATGTTTTAATTTAAATTAATGGTCGCCCGTGTTCGAAATTTGACTATAATAATAACTGTCACTATACTTCTATAATCACAACTTTCGCCAAGGCTTTAGTTTTAATTTTGAAATAAACAATAAACAAAAGAGTATATTTGCGTGTGTGTGTCAAATCAAATCAAACCAAACCAAAGAAAATTTAAACTAAAATTACATTCATGGCTGATAGAAAAGTGTTTTTATGACATTAGGGATTTTATTAGGTAAATAATATATTTAATTTATATTTTTAGCTCTGACATTTTTTTTTTTTAATTTATCCTTTTTTTTGACATTCTTTAATCTCTGTATTTAATATATTGTTAATCAAACTACGTTTATAAATTTAGAATTATTATAGTTTTTTTTTAATTGACATGTAAGTACCTACCAAATATTTGTATGACCATATTTCGGTCAAATACAGTGAGACCAACTCGATATGTAAACCATCTTTTGTACTATTACCTGTATTTCAACAAATAAAGATTCATTCATTCATTAATTCATTCATTCAAATACATGATAGTGTGTGTAATTTTTTTTATTGTTTTAATGTATTTTTTGTGTATAATTTGAAAAAATATTAGAATTCTGCACTCCTTCTGTATATAAACTTTGTGTGCGAAATTTCATACTCCTCCGTCCGTGCAATTTTCGTAAAAAGTGGTACAAAGTTTTTGCTTCGCGTATTTAATATATAGATTTAAAAACTCTTTGCCGATGTTTCAATAGCAACTTAGTTTAAATAAACATTTGACCTGAATAAGTTTTCTGTGATCACTGAGCTGTTACGACGCAAAACGACTTTCCAACCGACGCACTTAATTAACCCATAAATAAATAGAAAATTGGTCGCAAAACGCTACATGTATCCTGACACTTTAACGATTCTGAGAAACGCGATGACCGGATCTCGTCGTGCGGTTTTAATGTCCGCACCGGTTGTAAACGAACGCTGACGTAAACGCCCCGGTTGTTATAACCTGCGTTTTATGTACGCCGAGGTGCGAATTTAAAGAACTGAAAGCATTACCTAACAAAAATAGTCTTACTTGTGTTACGTCACGTTCGTGGATGGACTTATTGCTTCATAGCAAGGTTAAAATTAGTATTTTCTTCTTTTGCGACTGTTATACATAATTTGAAGTATGATTTAAAAGTTTTAAATGGGGCATAACTGCGCGGAGGTGCGAATTTAAAGAGCTGGAAGCATTACCTAACAAAAATAGTCTTACTTGTGTTACGTCACGTTCGTGGATGGACTTATTGCTTCATAGCAAGGTTACAATTAGTATTTTCTTCTTTTGCGACTATTATACATAATTTGAAGTATGATTTAACGGTTATCAGCGGGCTTAATTGCGCGGAGGTGCGAATTTAAATGGCTCAATGCATTAGTTAGAAAAAATAGTCTTTCTTTCTTGTGTTACGTCACGTTGGTGGATTGATTTATTGCTTAATGTTACTGACTCAAATAGGAGTCTGATTTTGTGACATCTTAATTATTGTAATAATTATTATAATAAATTGTATATTAATTTGTATTTATTATTACTAGTTATTTATTATAAATAATAAAGTAGCGTTAAAACGCTACTATTACTACGTACTTGATGGAGAAGGGGTACCTATAAGGCTGGTGTACACCGACTTTTAATCGATGGTTAAAATAAAATAATCGCCAAAAATGTATGGAAAAACGGTGATTATTTTTGGTTAACCGTCGGTTAAATTTCGGTGCACACCAGCCTTAGTAAAAATAATGTACCTACCTATAGGTAATTGAATCAGAAAGATTACAATACCTAAAACCACATAATGCAAACGTACATTTATAAAGTACCGGTACTTATACACCTGTCACCTGATTGGCTGACAGCGTGTCAACACCTGTCTCACCTCAGCCCTCGACCAATCACAGCGAAGCGCACCTGTGCTATCGATTGTGGGCGGGCTTACACCTGTAATGTTGTATTGAGGCCATTGGGCAAAAAAGGGCATTTCCGGAATCTCAGACGAAATAAAAGTTATGTGAACAAATAAAGTGAAGCATTTTTTAAACTTATGTACAGTCGTGGTATGAAAATATTCGTCACCGTAAAGTCCACTTTTCTTTGCACGAGTACAAGAAAAGGTACTGCCAACATTTTAACAATTATTCTGCTTATGAAATATAGAAACTTGAAAAACGAAAATCCTGTTTTATTCATGCTCATATAGAATTTTTTTTTCACGTTATATTTTATTCTATGAGTAACGCAAAAATTAAAAAAAAAAACAAAACACTTGCTTATTTTTAGATAATTTAATTATTTTAAATTACTTATGTCTTATTTGATTAGATGGTAATATTGTGGTATTTTTAATACTTCATTTATATTATTTTCTGAAGGCTTCGCAACTAGTATATTTCAACATAGGTTTTAAAGATGGGTGAATTTCTTTTCATAAATTAAGCTTAGTAAAACTACGTTTTAACGGTTTTAAGCGTGGTAATTAATTTGTTTTTATTATTCCGACCTTTCGGCCACTTTTCATCAGCCGTGATTACGGAAGAAAATGCGTAAAAATCAAATAAATTAACGCGCTTGAAACCGCTAAAACGCAGTTTTATCATACTTAATTTATTAAAAGAAATTCACCCATCTTAAAAAAAAACTGCGTTGAAATAAACAGGTCTACCGAGACCGACTGAGCCTATTTAGCATATAAATGTGTATAAAAAGCGAATAAAAACTCAATCGGCAAACCATTAGACTCTGCCTACCCTCTGCGGTAATGTGGGGTTGATATACCACACTCTTGGGATATGAATGACAGGTTGTTTAGGTTGGTGTTTTAGGTTGGTTGGTGGATTTCTAATTCGTCTTGGATTTGCTAATATTTTATTAAAAGATACGAGAGAATAATGT
The DNA here is from genome assembly GCA_949752895.1 of Dendrolimus pini. Taxonomy (NCBI): domain Eukaryota; kingdom Metazoa; phylum Arthropoda; class Insecta; order Lepidoptera; family Lasiocampidae; genus Dendrolimus; species Dendrolimus pini. The sequence goes on along the minus strand of OX457132.1, from coordinate 785,131 downwards.
AGCTCCCGTAAAATTTTGTTTTTTTTTTTAACTGTCGGAAGTCTGCAAACAGTTTTATCCCTGCAGGAACCGAGTAAGAATACAATTTCCTGCGGACGAGTGGCCTGTCGTAAGAGGTGTTAAAACAACCCATTACCAGGTGGTAAGGTATTTGCCGGCCTGAAAGGCTACCGCCCCTGGTCTAGAGTATGCCGCCATGCTATAACAACCTTGAGTTGATAACACATTTGGTGTTACAAATGTCTCGATCCACCCCTGGACAAGGCGATGAGATAGGTGAGATAGAGTAGTATACCCCTAAATTGGGGAGCCCTGAGCCCAGCTGTAGGATTCTATGAACATTATAAGCAATATGTGGTTGACAATTCCTTTATTCAATATTATTTCCATCAAGTGGGCCGTCTGCGTGTCTGTTGAACTCCTGCAATAAAAAAAAATAAAAAAAAATATCACGTTCAAAGCTTTCATACAAGTCCAGTACCTAGTTTGTAATTTCAAATTTTCCGTACTTTAGAGGGCTAATGTAAAAATTCGTATACCTATAATAACAATGTCTAGTTTGAGGTTATTTATGAGTGAGCTCATAAAACAACTGCTTAATTATCGTCTAACGCGCGTATTAAAAAATAAACTATTAATTCGCGGCAGGAGGTTTGTCTGTAATTTGTACATAGTATCTATTTTAACAGTATACCAATTTTACTCATTACTATAATTGTGGAAAATCTTATATCCATTATTGTTTGTATATATAATAGGTATAGGCCGTGAAAAGACAACCAACGAAACTGGTTTATTTTTTATTTACTTGTAAAAAAATATATATGCCTTTTATCGTCAATCATGCAACATGTTGACCTAATTTAATGTATTAAGGGATAGGCTTGAAATTTTTTTTTTTTAATTTAACTAATTAATAATTTTATTACTTACGTATTAGTAGTATCACCTACTTGAAATCTTTGTGATCGTGATCAAGGCTACTGAAAAGTGGCCGAAACGTCAAAACAAAAATCAAATAAAATGACGCGCTTGCAAATAAACCGCGCTCAAAACATAGTTTAAATTAAGTTTTATTTTAGATAATCTATATATATATTCTACTCTAGATACTCTTTTTTGATGTTGCAATTATTACATTGACAGAAATAAAATAATCACTTCTGGCTTCAAAATTTTATATTGTTACAACTTAGGCGCCGACAAAGACAAATTCCACGTACAGATCTATAGAAGCACGTTTTATTACCTGTCGGCATTTAAACTAATTGAAATCCTTTTATGATCGTCTTCTTTTGTTCACTTATTTATTGGTATACCTTTCTAATGATTGTGGGGAATAACCTACTGTCCTATTTGTGAAGTATTAAAAAAAAAACGATACGGCGTGACGTGTGTACATTCGGGAATCTTATAGTGACGGACTTTTCGCGTTTTATTGAATTACGACCTTCTGCATTACGTTTGGATTTCTTCTGTTGGGTTATATTTGCACCTGTGCTATACGTGTTTATATTGTTCTAATAAACTCTATAACAATTCTAACGGCATTTTAATTCGAGTCCCGCTAAATTCGTAATAATATCTTAAAAATGAGTTCAATGATACCTAAACACCAGAAATAACTTAAACGCTTTGTAAGTTTGTTACATATACCTACCACGTCATATACCCACTTACCACACCATATATATACTACACTGTTTATCATAACAACTATACAGACTGTTGTTCTCTTTTCTGTGTACGAAACGTAATAAATCAGTCCAAAAATATTCACGCACTACAATAGTGACCGTCGTGGGCAAACATATGTCTGAACTAATAATAGAGTATTATAATAATATCCGTTTGTACGTTGTTTATGTACTTTATAACTGATATTTTTTGAGAATTTAACCTACAAGACGGGATTATATTAATAAAGTTATAAGCGTCGCCATAATCTTCCTTCTATTATTTTCGGATGTTCTGTATTTGACCCTATACGTCAGCTCTTAGCACCGTGTTATCACTTTGCATATATTTTTTAAATAATTAACTTTACCTTATATTACCTTTTTATATATTCACTCACCTAATAGCGGTTAGAAAATAAGTACCTACATATATTATGTTTTTTAATATTAAGTGGTATATGTCAGGGGCAGATATAGAAATATGACGCCTGTAGGCTATTCCAATTTTACCGCCCCTACCGACCTCTAAAAATCGATACCCTAATTCATAATCATATTAATTAAATTTTTTGTCAATGGAATGGTTACTTTATTAGACCTGCTTTTTTCCGTAATTTGAAGATTGTGTAAGACATAATATGTATATCAGAAAATTGACCCCAAATTGCCGCCCCTCCAAAGTCTGCCGCCCTAGGCTCCAGCCTACTCAGCCTATTGGTAAATCCGCCACTGGTATATGTTTCTTAGCGAACATAATGGATTTAATTGAAAAGGCATGTGCTTCTTAGAAATGGTATAATCAAAAGAAAGAACATAAATTTTCAGTAAATGATCATTGGTTAATAATATGATGGGATAAAAAGTGTTTACTCATGTACCCCTGGTGGGACTCGAACCCACAATCCCCGGCTTAGGAGGCCGATGCCTTATCCATTAGGCCACAGGGGCGGCGACTCAATATTTCCAAAGAAGTAATAAGTCATAAGAACCTCCTAGAAGTAGCTATATTCAAGTAGTAAGCATACTGTATATGAAAGGACTTGCTGTTAACTTGGTTAAATGCAAAATGGAAGGTGCCCAATTAAATCACACACAAACATCCATGCACACATACATCTACATACACATGCACATTGCACACATGCATGCACATAGACGTGCAATGGTAATATATTATATTTCGTTATAATTACAATTACAATATGTATAGTTGATAGATCTAGAATGTTTATAGAAATAAATAAATTTGTTTTTTTAATCAAAAACTAGTATCATTTGACTGCTAAATAGACTCCAGCACATCGACCCTTTTATGGAAGAACATCGCAAGCGTCGTAGGTATTGTATATTAAATTTTACAGGAGAGCTACATTAAAAATTATTTTGTATTATTTATAACTAGGATAGGCCGCGATGTCCTCCACGCTTCACTTGAAATTCCCACGGGGTTCCCGGGACACAAAGTACCGCAGCTATCGTTTTATTGAAAACTGTGTGGAAATAAGCTAATTTTAACACACACCCGTTGTAGGGAAAATTCCCGCGGGATAATAGATCACACGTTTTATTACAAAAAAATTGCTACTCATCAGTAAAAAACAGATGTGTCAAACCTGCTAAGCCGCCTTGGAAAAGAGTGGCGGGTATACTGTCCGTTATATATATATATATATATATATATATATATATATATATATATATATATATATATATATATATATATATATATATATAGTTATATCTTATAGTTGGAGGCCCAACCCAATAATCAGACATTTATGAGCTGATATTATATTATTACAGTAAAAAAATTACATTGAAATTAGTTTTTTTTGTAATCTGGCAATTTTAAAAAATGCCCATATTTAAAATCCCATTCCCGGAAAAAAACCCGCGGGATTACCAATATAAGAATTTTGTAATATTATACATTTTGCCATGATCGTAGATTTCGGCCGAAGGTAAAGTGATGCAAATCGTGTTACAACAATAAAAAAAACAAATACCTAAATTATGGCGCTTACGATGTTTCCGTAATATGCTCGACATAATTATTCCTTAGCTATGATTTCCAAAAGTTTGTAAAAAAAATTATATTTAATAGCTAGACACGATTTTCTTTAACAGGGTTCTTTTCAAAGTTGATACCTACTTGAAGTATAAACTAAAGTAGGTTAAGTATAGCTAGCTGTCACCCCGCAGCTTGCCTCGGCACGCATTCCTAGTTGAAAGATTTATTCATCACAGTATTCCTGAATTATTACATCAAAGAAATTTGTCTGATATTTTAAAAGCAAAAAGGTGTTCTAAATGTAATTTATTATTATTTACCAAAACACACTTTCTCAACGTCACGTTAGCAACGCGCGAATGTATGTAGCACTTATGAAAAAGTTCAATTTGAAAACAGACGAATTTGTAAATGTGTCGGATTGCTTCATAAATAATGTTTGGACATTAGATTGTAGAGATTTACGCATAGACAATGTAATTATAGTATGCAAATTTTCATACAGATAGAGCTGAAAATGTCTTAAAGTTTTTCGTCAATGCAAATTGTTACAAAGTTTTTGCAAAATGATTTTCCAGTGATCACTCTTTTTTCACACCTTCCCTCGATTTTTTGAGGGCATCACAATATCTTCCTTCCATATTCCTCTACTAGCTACTGCCCGTGACTTCGTCCGCGTGGAATATTAAAAAAAACCCCTGACTTAGAAACATTCTTCATTGGTGCTCCGCTCCTATTGGTATTAGCGTGATGAATAGCCTATAACCTTCCTCGATAAATGGGCTATCTAACACTATAATTAAACTATAATTTTTCAAAACAGACTAGTAGTTCCTGAGATAAGCGCGTTCAAGGAAACAAACAAACAAACAAACAAACTCTTCAGCTTTATATATTAGAACAAGAGTATACGATTCTGGGTTAAGTCATCTATCAGACCACAAAATTATCATGTCATCCTTCACACAATCCGACCATTTCTTCTTGGTCTAGACTATATACCTAGATATAATCCATCTCTTTTTAGTCAATCTTCACATTTGCAAGCGTCATCGAAACTTCGTATAATAAATTAATAAATACACATATCGTAACTACATAATCATTCATTTGATAGCTACACATCCAGATATATTACTAAGATCACATATACAAAGGTCCTAAACTGGCCCGGCTACTTAGAAGTAACCAACGTAACCTGTAACACATTATCCACACAGTGTTAGTAGTATAGTGTTAAAAATGTAAAAAACCTCAAAAGAAAACAAAATAAAAAAATAAAATAATGTAAATAGATAAAGTTGATAGGAAAATGTGTAACAAATAGACAAGTATAAATAAACAAGCGTACAATAGATACATACATACATAACTTCACGCCAGGTCCCTTGCGGGGTAGGCACGAACAACAGAGCGCCATACAGGCTTATTCTTACACACCTCACTTGATTCTTTGACATTCATAGCTCTTGTCATGCACGCTCGTCTATTCTTAAGGCTCCTGACATCACCTTCCGCTAGTACACGATCAATTTGATCATGGAAGGTGTGTCGTGGCCTTCCGCGACTTCTGCATCCATCCACTTTTGCATTGTATATCTGTTTAGTCATTCTTTCATCATTCATTCTTTTCACATGCCCGAACCACCGGAGCATTCCTTTCCTTACCTTCACCTCGACACTCTCTTTCAGACCACCTCTCTTTCATACTTCGGTATTACGAACGCGGTCCGCGAGCGTCACTCCGCAGATTTTGCGCAGTGCTCGCATATTAACTACATATTGTATACAATAGACTAAATAGTAGTAAAGTATTTAAAAAATATGTATTAGAAAATAAGAGTTGTAAAGAAAGAACAGAAAATATAAAAAGATTACCCCCCTGTTAGCCCTTGTGTACTAGAATGAGATAAATAAAACGACGAGATAAGAAAAGACTCTGTCTTTAACTATGACGGAGGAGTAACCGAAAAAAATACTTGTAACACTTTACAATCACAGGTGGCGCTACCAGTCCGCTCTCGTTTCTATAGAAAAAAATACGTCTGTTGCTAGGTTCTGAGATCACGGCTTAAAATTGCGAACGGAAGTTATATAAAAACTAACCAACACTTAACGCAGAAATATAATATCTTAGTTTTATATTTTATTTAAATGGATACTAATAAATATAATAAATAATTTTCATTCTGGCGCCAAGATTATCAAAAAGAAAAATATGTTTTAGGTTCATAATAATTTTTATATGAAATATTACTAGTCATTCAAGTTGTCAAAAATAAACGACTAAACATTAAGGCCTAGCACACACTAATAATAAGTACACCCTTTTTTTTTAGGCATGATTGGGTATAACAATTTGGCATCCAGACGAAAGTTTTCATTGGTCTCCTACTTATTTAAATTGTTAAGAAGTAAATTGTTCAACCCAGGTGTATTCGCTGAAATTAAATTGAACATTCCAGCGAATTTTGTGATGAGACGTAGGCAGCCACCAATATTCGTAATACCACCATACGGCAGGATAAACAAAACTTGCTTAATAAGGCACCGAACAAGATACGTCATCAACAAATTGACATTTTTATCTCTACCGTGACTGAATTTTCAAGAACTGCATACTTTATGTTATGACGATTGAATAGGGTATATAATGTACTATGTGTACCACGCTATCGTATTGGTGACGACTGTAATGATAGCAATGTTTGTAAGTTCAAGAATAAAATATTTTATCTACGTATAAAAACTTATTTTTTTGAAAGTATCACACACTACGCAGGTACGATAATATACATTCCCTCGAAATTTTTCAAACTAACTGGACCAGTTTGTTCGTGCGGTTTGTTTTTATACAGGTTGTTAGAATGAGTTGGCGTATATTGCTTTTGAATTTGATGGACAATTCATCAGAAGAGGATCAGTGGTGGATTTGCAGTATTGGCCGCCCTAGGGCCCAGGCCATGTAGTAAGTACCAGCCACCCCTTTCTCAGCACCATATTGAGAACATAATTAATTTAATTTTTTGGCAACTTTTTTCGACATCGATTCAAGCGCGAGCATTTAGAATATTTACATATTTTGAGTTATTTCTTGTATCAATTTTTTGTCACAATTGGCCGCCCCTAATATCTAGCCGCCCTAGGCCCGAGCCTCCTGGGTCTTAGGGCAAATCCGCCACTGAAGAGGATTCTGTTTTTGGAACGTAGTTCCTTATCGCGCGGTACGAATGGGGGCTAGACGGAAAAAATTCTTACGAAAAAGTTGTCACGACACTTTTTGAACTTGCCAAGATAAAATGCAGTTGCATAACCCTTTATGCCCACGCAGTTAGAGTTTAATTTGGAGTACATTATTTAAATGTCATGGGTTGCTGACGTACAGATAGCATTTGCGGACATATAGAGTCTTAATGTCATTAAAATAAGGAGCAATATCGCGAATCTGGTTTAAAGTTAAATTTGTTTCAAGAGTCTAATTGCAGGATGTGATTCGATTTTTAAATTGTTTCTTATATTGAAGTAAATAGGATTCAAACTTACTCATTTACTATTACACTTAAACTTGCAGATTGCAAATTAGTTTTGATATTGTGTTAGATCTTAAGAACCATGTGTTAAGGTTGAATGTATTGTTTATAAGTGTGTTTAGAATTTGGTAAGATAATGGATTACTATAGCATGCCAAACTGCATGTTAAACTTCAAAGAAAACCTCATGATGATATATGTATTAAATATAAACTTGCTAATACGTTTCGCGCGTTGTGAAAGGGGACTAGACGGAAAAAATTCTTACGAAAAGTTGTCACGACACTTTTTGCTATAGTAAGCTATTGTAAGAACTTCGTTCCATCCCGGTGTCCCTTGACACCAGTGTGACCAGATTTTATTTATTTGATTTGCGTGTTGCAGTAGCATTGACTAACAAGGCGACGAATTTGAATAGAGCGACATACAAAACTTAAAAGGACCGAAGTGAATTTAATATTTACAATGATCTATCAGAGACAAATTTACAATGTATTTTCGAAATCCAACTGCAACATTTATGGCGATTCATGATTTGATTTATAATTTCAAGGGTAAACTGGGCTGGCACTCAACCACCTCCATTCTTCTGCAGGTAAAATCTTATACTATCAAATATGCGGTAAAATTATATAACTGAAAAAATAAAAGAATTAAGGTGATATGGGCATCTGATCAGGAGGGATGAACGTCACGTGACAAAAATAATATTAAACTACAAGATTGATGGGTACAAATAAAAGGTAGACAAAAAAGTGTGAAGGATAGCATGATGATCTCTGGTGTGACAAAGGACATATGTCAAAATAGAGAATCATGGAAGGAGAAAACATATTGTACTGACCCCAGAGAGAGAAGGCAAAAGTTGAGATTTGCAACACAATTTTCGTTTACGACCAATACATCTGCTACTACTACATATTTGTGTTTCACCAACATTGTGCAATTTTTCAAAATAATACTGTATAAAATCAGTCATTCTTCAAGTCTCCTCGAAAATTTTCGACGAAGCTTTGATCGCTGGTGTTTTATTATTAGATATTAAAATTTAATTTAAAAACACAAAAGAAATAAAAATCTTTAAAAAAATAGTGAGGTATCAATATCAACTGCCGCAGGTGTGAAAATATCCGCGTTGAGTTTTTTATCCGAATATATTTAAATATTCTCTAATGTTAAAGAAGTAGGATAATTACCTGCAGTTAGGCGTCCGGCCAAGTGATTAGGGTATGCAATTTATTTGGTTTATTCCCGTGAAAAATGTCGGTAACGGTTACTATGAGTTCTGACGTCTTTTGCCGTACGTAAAAACTAAATCAAGTACATAAATATCCCTACAATTTGTCTGTTTGCTGTGTTAATTGACCTATTTTTAAGACAGATTTTTTATTAATCTTGGTAGTGGATATTCATTATGATTATAAATGTTTCTTTGAAAGTCGTGAAGGTAAACTAGATCAAATTGTTTGTTAACTCATGTGCTGTTTTTTTAAGTTAGAATAATAATATAATATATATGTACATTTTTTTTAATGCACGAGTTCAGCAGACAGGCAGACGGCCCACTTGGTGAGAAGCAGTTACCATCGCCTATGGACATTTGCAACACCAAAGGTGCTACAAATGCGCTGCTGCTCTCTTAAGAGAGACTGGAACCTAGTCATTAATCCTGGAACTCAAGGTTGTTATGGCGACATACTTTAGACCAGGGGTGGTAGCCTTCCAGTCGGGCAAATGCCCTACAACCTGGCTGTGGGTTGTTATGTCGCCTCTTACGAGAGGCCGCCCGGACGCAACAAAATGGTATTCTTTCTTCGTGCATTTTTGGAATTCTATATTTGGTGAGCAATAATGTTTTATCTATTCTATTTAAAAATTATCTGAAAAAGAAAATAATTGTAAAATGACTTATTGTATCTTTTCTTCCGATGAATTATTGTATCTTTTCTTTTTAACTGATTATTTTGGTCGATGTATAGATTACTACTAAGAGATTAACATGTTGTTTTTATTCAGGGTAAAGCTTCCGGGTAATGCAAGTATTACGTTATAAGGAATATGACTATATTTGGATAAAAAAAATGTTACGTATTTAGCCATTAGATAAACCATGGAGATATCTGGTTCGTTTATAACAAGATATTTAGAGTGTAATTAGTATTAGTGAAATAGTGTAAGCGACAAAAGAAAAAAACAACAACTATTAAAAATATGAAAATAACGATTACAGATTTCAAAACAATGCTTAACTTATTCTTTATTGTCATTATCTCATATTCCGTTTGGTTATTTTTTATTAATTAAAATGAGATCACACATTCTGTGAGAACGCTGCAGACCGGCTATAAAACAGATGTCAAACACTTTGATGTCGAGTGCTTCGTTTCCATCAAAATATTTTACAGTTACCATAACCCTTATTTCAATGACTTAAAGTTTAAATTTATGTAAATTCATTATTTATTGTTAATAGCGTTATATCCTGTAGACAGTGTCATTTGGTTATCTACCAAAATACATTATGCGGTTAAAATAAACTCTAGCTCAATATGTTTAAAGTCTATTTTACATGGTGTAGATACAATAAAAAATGGGAGATTAAGTTTATGATTTATGAAATTATAAACCTAGTTCGTTGAGTGATGTATGTCGTATTAAATCAGAGTATGTCTTTGTGTATGAAACGACCCGTTAAAAATATCCGCTCGATGCGGATTTTAGGGATATTACCTGCGGATGTTTGTAAATGTAGCAACACTATTTATAATTTTGGAAACGTTTTAGTGTGTCGCAATTTTTAGGATACCCTAGCTAAAGATAGAATCTTAATGATTTCGTCATTTCCATCTAGTATGTCATAGTCGTTTTTCTCAGAAACAACTAAGTTTGTATGAAGAGGATTTTAAAGGAAATTCCAGTATATGTGTTTTCTAATCACAAATTTTATACACAAAGTAAACAAAAGAAGTCCAAATGCCGAAAGGTAATAAAATGTGTGAATTTTTTTTTGTCGGCGTCTTGGTCGTAACAATAATAAAACATTAGTGATAGTGGGCTATGAACAAGTCACCATAGATAGAAATTACTTAAGATATCTAATCAGAGACCAGATAGCTAAAAAACAGAGTTTTTTTTTTTTTTAAATGTATTGTAGGTTTGCCTTTAACCACTGTCTCATCTGATGTTGACAGATAACGCAGTTTAGGATGGAGCACGCTTACCTAGAAGATACCTATTCACTCGTAACTTGAAGACTTCAAGATTGTATTTGTCAAGAAAAGCAGACTCCGCCGAATTATTCCACTCTGTAGTAATTCAAACTAATTTGATAATAAGTAACATGTAATTTTTTGAAAGTACTCTTCAGAATTTTCTATTTTGAAGTTGATAATAATCATGGGCAGATAATCACACATATCCTATATCTCCAAATTAGGCAAGTTATGCGTAATATGCAACAGACTAACTAAACTGGGGCGGAAACCAGACACCCAGACAATAGTAAATAGCGCAGCAAATTCGTTTCGGAAATTTACCATATCACGAATCCAACCCGGAGCTTCTGCGTTGAAGTGAGATGACCTGGCAAAGGCTTAGCCCGCACAACTATAGCAGTCGAAGATAACACAGAACCAAAGATATATCCAAAACATACGACACAACTAGGATTAAACTATGGGGGAAAACAAAGCAAATTTCGTAACATGTAGAAACAATTTCAAAAACGAATGTCCAATAAAAATGTGGGCCACGAAATCCGTGTAAAGCAAACTGCCACTTCTGAACGAAAATTACGACTCGGGAAGCGAACCTGGGCCATAGAGCACGCGCTCTTTATAAACAAAATTATGGTAATAACTATAAACTAATCCGGCCTTTCAGTGTACGCTTAGCCTCATTTTGAAATTGTTATTGCTCTTTATTTACTTTTTAAAGAGCGGTCGAAGTGGTGGTATGAAACTAAGCATGCATGAAGATAAGCATGTAGAGTGTGCAGCTGAGCTCTTCGATCTGAACCCACCATCTCCCTTCCATCATCGGACAACCGGACGCACCGGCGTGCGACATCGATATATGGTGGATATTCCACCTATAAGAACAAAGCGCTTCGCATCCAGCTTCATCATACGCACCGAAAAGGAGTGGAACTCATTTCCAGTTACTTATAACATGGTTGTCTTCAAGTCCCATTTGAATAGGTACTACGACTACCGACGCCGGGTTGCTAGTCTATCGGTTTTTTACAGGATTCATTTCGGAGAGTGTGCGGCTGAGCTGTTCGACCTGATTCCCCCTACACCATTCCATCTTCGGACCACAAGGCGCTCTGGTCTACGCCATCGTTTTACAGTGGAAACGCTGCCAGTGCGTACTAAACGTTTCGCCTCCATGTTCCTTCTACGTACTGCTGAATTATGGAATGCAGTCCGTGTTTCCCGAAAAGTGCAATCCGGGTATCTTCAAGTCTCGTGTGAATAGGTACTATCTAGGTAAGAGTGCTCTATCTTCGACCGCATCATCGACCGGTATTGAACGTGATCGTCGTCAAACGCAAACCTATTTAATATAAAAAAGTACTTTCTAGGTAAGCGTGCTCTATCCTAGATCACATCTTCACTCCACATAGAGCGAGATTGTTGAGAAAAAATTTAAAAAATATTCTAATGGGGTTACCAACTTGCTTTGTTATTAATCGACAATCGACTGCATTTTTTTATTTTCAAATCGATTACTTTCTATTTATATACGTATAGTAACATCACTATTACGTCACCCACAACAATAAAGTACGACAATAATTTCATGTGGACTTTACTGTCAAGAAATATATAACTTGATAAACGTGCAAAAGTCAAATAAACGTTGAAACAGTATAGGCTCATTTTTGGATGTTTTAGATTGTGAAGAATTAGTGGACTAATATATAAATGCGAAAATTACTGTATTAGTAATATCTAACTTGAAAACTTAAGTCGTGCTTAACAGGAAGTGAGGGAGGTCGGAAACGTCGGTATCTTACGCGGTGAGTTTCCTTTTCCGGTCGCTGATCTCCTAGTACTTTGGTTAGTTACATGATAACAAAGATGTACCTAGGTAACTTTAAAATCAATAGAGGGTCTGTAATTAAAATTTAAAAGGCTTTTGTAGGAATAATGTGTACGACGCAAATACGTCATCGCCTATGTATGGACATTTGCTTAAGGGAGACTGGACCTGGTCACTAATGTCGGAACACAACTCAAAGTCGTTATGGTGACATACTTTAGACCAGGCGTGGTAGCCATCCAGTCGGGCAAATGCCCTACCACCTGGCTGTGGGTTTTTTTCTGTCGCCTCTTACGACAGGCTGCCCGGCCGGAGGAAATTGTATTTTTTCTCCGTTCCTGCACGGATAACGGGCAAACGCAAACCTATACATCGATAAAAAAAACTACTTCCCCACTATATAAACTAAATATAAACAGGCCATGCCCCGAAATGATTAGTTTTACAGGCAAGTCACCTGTCTGAGCTTTAGATCCTGTCCTAAACACTGACAAAGCGGTGGCTACACCATTGGTGTTACAAACTCCTATAGACGACAGGAACCACTCTCCACGAGCTAGGCTATCTGATAGATAGATATCAAGAAATACATCTAGATATAAAAAAATGCGTTTTCATTCTTATAGTGAGACAGTATTAAGAAATGTAACCGTCTGCAAAAGTTGGACACCCTCCGTTTGATAGTTTATAGGTGAATAACTAAAATAACTAATAAATAAATCGTCGAGCCATCTCGAATATTGTCACGTACAGTGGACATTATTGTACGCAATTGTCGACAAAATGTGACAACTATTATGTCCACGTTATTTTTGTTTTTTAGACACAAAAATACGCGGTGTTAATTTTAAATTATATTATACATATTTATGCTATGCTATTTAGAGCTTCCGCAGTGTTTATGTTTTTATTTTCAAACACAATATTTTAGATTTCTTTGGAATTTATATTTAACTGATATTTTGGCTGTTTGTGAATGCATCGAATGGTATACATAGAATAGGAAGAAAAAATAAATTTTAACTTATTCGTATGACCTTCAAAAAGTGTTCTCCAGTTGAACTTATTTTGACTAAAAAAGAAAAAGGGTTTCCAGAGCCAAGCACCATCTCATCCGGCGACTTTCCAGACGGGCTAACCCCTACCACCTGGCCATGGGTTGTTCTGTCACCTCTGACAGGCTGCCTGGCTCCAGGAATTAGGTACTACTCTTTCTCCATTCCTGTTCGGTTAAAATAAAATTACAATAGCTGACAGATTACTTTCTTTTTAATCTAGTTTGAGGCACTTTGACGTATGTTTTGAATTGTTTATTTGCATTGGTTGGTATTGGTTAAGCAAAAAGATTAGATCATAGAAACGTCTAACTCAATGGCAAAAAGACAGCAAAAAATTTGCGTGGACGGAGGAGTATGAAATTTCGCACACTTATAGTTTACTAGAAGAGTTTACCCCGCGGCCTTGCCGCGGGTCAAACTCTAGTGCGTACCTCTTGTTTAAACAGCCGGCGTTAAAACAGGTTAAATTGTTTTATATATTGATGCTAATTGCCCTAATAAGATTTACTTTCTTTTTTTTTTATATCGCAAACTATCCCATCTCCCGGCATGAAAAGTATCTATGTCCATTTTTGGTATTCAGACAGACAGATCGAGTTACTATCGCACTTTTTTCTATAGATTATGAATTTTTATATCTATAAATTTGAGAAATGATTCGTTTTTCACTCAAACTTTCATCTATTTTAGTTTTATTTTTGCTTTAAAAAGTATGACCAAAATGGTCAAAATGACCGAATTGGCCAAAATGACCAAAAAGGCTAAAATGGCCAAAATTACCAAAAAGGCCAAAATTACTGAAATAGAAAAAATTACCAAAAAGGTCAAAATGATCAAAATAGTCAAAAAGGCCAAAATGTCCGACACGATGACCAAAAAGGCCACAGTGACCGACATGACCAAAATGACGGAATAGGCAAAAACGACCAAAAAGGCCAAAATGATCAAAATGACCGACATGGCCAAAATGACCAAAAAGGACAAAATGACCGACATGGCCAAAATGACCAAAAAGGCCAAAATGACCGACATGGCCAAAATAACCAAAAAGGCCACAGTGACCGACGTCGCCAAAATGACGGAATAGGCAAAAACTACCAAAAAGGCCAAACTAATAAAAATTGTCAAAATGACCAAAAAGGCCAAAATGATCAAAATGTTCAAAATGTTCAAAATGACCAAAACGGCCAAAATGACCAAAAAGGCCAAAATGACCAAAAAGGCCACAGTGACCGACATGGTTAAAATGACTAAAAAGGCCAAAACGACCAACATGGCCAAAATGACCGAAAAGGCCAAAGTGACCGACATGGCCAAAATGAGTAAAAAGGCTAAAATAGCCAAAATTACCGAAAAGGCCAAAATGAAAAGTATCCCTTGTCCACCCTCGGTATTTAATTTACATACGTACCGAATTTCAGCCAAATCGACCCATTAGTTCTTCCGTAAAAGCATAACAAACAGAAAGACAAATATATTTTTATCCCGGAAACTATCCCGTTTTTCGGGATAAAAAGTATCCTATGTTCATTCTCGGCATCGAAAATATATATATATATACTGAGTTTCAGCCAAATCGGTCCAGTAGTTTTTACGTGAAAACGGAACAGACAGACAGACAGACAGACAGCCAGACAGACAGACAGACAGAGTTACTTTCGCATTTTTAATATTAATAGGGATATAGAGAAAGAGTGCAGAATGCTAATATCTTTTTAAAATTACACACACTACCATGTATTTGACACACACACGCATATATACACATTTGTCTATTATTAAAGTCAAATTAACAGTGTAGCCTTGGCGAAATCTGTGATTATAGAAGTGGTCTTTGACAACAGAACCTTAATAATGTTCAAACTTATAATTTAAATTAATTATGGTCGAATTTCGACCACGGGCGACTACTGTAAAGTCTAATAGGTAATATTATCGTGTTTAGTTAATGCTGTGCATTAGTATATGAAATCACTCTTCTTCATCTCTCATACAGAGGTAATAAACATCACACGTAACTTGCAAGCGACAGCTATTTTAGAAAATCAAATAATAAAATATGCGAAAACTAATAACGATTTTTTTTCTCATGAAAAGGTATGGAATTGATTTATGCCTTTGAGCAGGCGCGCGGCGGTAAATCAAATGAGGACGGTCAGTGGCGCGATTATACAGGGCTGTCAGTTCACGTTAGGTTTCACGTCAGTAGCAGTAGTTAGCTTACGTCAGTGCGAAGACTTAAAACGAAGACGTGTGAGGCAGTACGTTTGTCCCGTACAAATTAAATTTATTTTTACTACTCACGCGTCAAATGTAAGAAGAACGACGGAACCAGGACAGCAGTACAATAACCCCTGTACAGATACTCATGACAAAGGGAGCAACATGACATGTACGACTGCTAGTAAAATGAGGTGACAGATACCGATCATATCTGATTCTTAACGAACATTTCCGAACAAGAGTGTATGGGACAAACGACGGAATGACCTTCACCGCCTCCCCGGCATCGATTCAAATGTACTGCCGCGGTATAAACCGTACAAATCTCTTCACCTGAAGTGGTACATCGTACTGGTTAAGTACAAAATGTCATGTTACTCTTACAAATTCATATTAAAATCATGTCCTACCCAACTCTAGACAGTACGCTCCTCAGTCTCAGAGGAAGATCTTCCAGCGAGGCTATTGTTATGCCCCGCAGGCCCATCTATTGTTGGAAATTTTTATATATTCTTTGCACGATTCGGGAATCGTTTGCAATCTCAATATTGTACAACGCCATCTATTCGCTTGTAAGCGTTCCACGACAGTGAAAAATAAAAACATATGTGATATTTAAGACACATAAAAAATAAAAACTTCGTTTAAAAAAACCGACTTCAAAAACTAAAAAAGTAAAATGTATAAAATAACTTATTTCTAAAGCTATTATTATTATTCTGTATGTCTTTCAAGACCACGGGCCATAAAAATGGCCCGGAATTTTGGAGGTCTTGCGTGGGGCCATGGGGAGGCCAACACGTAGAGGCCCCTTGACAAATTTAATGTAAATATGTGATGTGACACTGACCGGCGATTATCCCTGTCTACACCATACAATAATGCACCCAAGGACAAGACCCGGCCAGTGTAGGACTATTGTGGGAAATGAAGACAAAAAGTACCGGGCTATTGGGGTGAACTGTTAGTGGTACTAGCGGTCTGGGAATATGGGGACTATGGCGTCTGCCCGTCGCAATGTTCGGGGAACATGGATAAAATGGGCAGACGGTGACTCGCCACTCCCTGCATGGGCCCCAAAAAATGCCATAAAAGGCAGGGGCAACATGGGTATGAGTGGCTAAGGGGTGTAGAGAGGTGGGCTGCAGGTTCACCGAAGCTACTTCCGACATTAGGCCATTTATCACTTCCACCCCTGGAGCTTGAGTCTTAGCTCTAGCGATCTCCACTCCGTGCCGGCTGGCTAAGGCAAGCACGGAGGTGGGGGCCTTGTCTTGGCCCCCGGAGTCAGGTACGAGGTGTCGCCACTCACCTAAGGCTTCGCCACAAAGCCCCCCTGCGGGATTATTATTATTAATAATAATATTATTAATATATATTATCTAAAACATCTTAAAGTCGGTGCTTAGTAATTTTCAAAATATAGTAATTTTTATGTTTTACTTTGCACCGACTTCAAGATGTTTTAGATAATATATATTAATAATAATAGGTTTAGAAATAAGTTATTTTATACATTTTAGTTTTTTAGTTTTTGAAGTCGGTTTTTTTAAACAAAGTTTTTCTTTTATTTGTTACTTTTTAGTGTCTAGCTATGTGTGGGTGGACTTACGAAAGGTGCCGCGCTTCTTAAAAAATATAGGTCCCAAGAAACGAGAACAAAAAAATGTTCGTAAAATGAAAACTATTGGGCCAAACTATGTAAAATTTGGATGGTGGATGGACCAATTGGAAGCTATTCCGCGTCGAATAAAAAAAGAATCACGTAAATCGGATCATAAAACACGGAGTAATCGGCGAACATACATAAAAAAAGCAACAAAAAAAATCCCGACGAATTGAGAACCTCCTCCTTTTTTCGAAGTCGGTTAAAAACATGTGAATGCGCCACAGGCAATGGCTAAGTAAAGTGCCAATGAACGCCGCTTCTTCTCTTCAAGCCGCAACATGTTGCGAAGCTTTGTTAAATTAGATTAGGCTCCCATACAGTAAATAATAACCATAAGCAAAAGTAAAACTAAATAATTAGAGTTAACAAGTTGGCGGTAGGCTAAATAAAACTTTAACGAGGCTCCTTGACACTTGACATTTTTGTCTTCCGTGATCACAGCTACTGAAAATTTGCCGAAACGTTGGAATAATAAAAATCAAATAAATTACCGCACCGAAAACCGTTAAAAGGTAGTTTTATCAAGTGTATCACTTAATTTGCCTCTATTGACAACCCTAGATGCCATACGTCACAAGTGCACTGTGCGTCGACTAGGAAGCACTCCGTCAAATTGACAAATCGTTTGACAAACGAAACTATGGACCACTATATATAAATGACAAAAAAGCAGGCACTACACAAAAATACGTATACATAAATAAATATAAGTGATCGTTGGAACATTTATATGAATTTTACGACCAAATTAAAAGAGAAATATGTTTGGAGGAATTCCTGAACAAATCGTTTTTAGGCAGTATGGGTGTTTGTGTCGACTACTAGGAATGATAGCTTTTTAAAAT
This sequence comes from Dendrolimus pini, assembly GCA_949752895.1. Taxonomy (NCBI): domain Eukaryota; kingdom Metazoa; phylum Arthropoda; class Insecta; order Lepidoptera; family Lasiocampidae; genus Dendrolimus; species Dendrolimus pini. Next base: position 767,070 of record OX457132.1, on the reverse strand, counting down.
TAAAATCTATAATACTTACTGCTATTAACCATGCATGCATATTATTAAATAATAAGTAAATTTTTAGAGGAGTCGAGTTTATAAAATATATATTTTTTTTTAACCAAAAGATAGAATTCAACTAACTAACTAGTGTTACGCGATGTCCATCACAGCAGTTATGAGAACCATAGATTACTTAACTCTGCCCAAATAGTTAATATTAGGTATATTTGGTACTTTCTTGCCCAAATCTCTGCAAGGCTTTTTACACTAGTAACAGAATTCCAAAAATACAAATTCATAATTTTTTTGTGTTGTATGTCTGTTAGAGCATCACGTGAAAACTGAGGAATGGAAGTAAACAATTTTACAACAACTTTATCCGTGCAGGAAGTAGTAGTGCGAAAGATCAAAACGCAAATTTAACCAAATCGACCGGAACACCAGTCTCTGGTCAATTTGTCATCTGTCAACCTGTAGCTTAATTGCTCGCAGCCCCCTTTCCCCGAAACCTTGATTAAAACAAGGATGTCTATATATACTGTACTTACAAATTTGTTGGTCCATTTGACTCTTAGCGTGATGGTTACGATAGTCATCTTACATCGCCGTGTCTGTAAGATACATTTCAACACGAAATAGTTTAGCATGATGCCAGGAGTTTGTTTCTGGTGTAGGTGTGGATTACGCCTGTCCTCGATAAAGTGATGATGGTGATGATGAGACAAGATCGTCTGTTCAGGAACGGAGAAAGTGTGAGACGCAGCAACCCCCAGCGTGGTGGTAAGGCGTTTGGCTGTCTGAATGATTACCTCTTCTGCTCTAGAGTATGCCGTTATAATAACCTTTAGTTGTGTTCCGTGACCAAGGTGATTAGTGACCAAGTTCCAGGCATTCTACGAAGCCGGCAGCACTTTAGTAGCACTTTTACTTATTTACTCCGTCAGCTCAGCGACCCAAAGTAGGTCTTCGCCTCTGAAACGCGAGCATGCCATTCTTCTCTGTCCTGCGCAGTTTCTTGCCAATTATTGGCCTGTAGCCCCGATAGGTCAGATTCCACTCTGTTTTTCCAGCTTTATTTGGGGCGTGACGCCGACCTTTCAGCCGTCCCAAATATCCTTTCCTCACGCTGCGGTTCTCTCCCATCTGTTCTACGTGACTGAGCCAGCGGAGACCATGAGCATCTATTTCTTCTATTATGTTAGGCTCGGCCATTAGATTCTCAATTTCGAGGTTGGTTTGGATTAGTAGACTAGTAGCACCTTTGGTGCTGAAAGTATCCAATATCTTGATTTCTCATCAAACACCGTTTACTTTCAACCCACAACTTAGATTGCTTTCATCAATCACTCAGCTACATTTTACGCATTATGTAAACATTAAAACTTACTATTAAATTAGTTTAAGTATAGAATAACAACGGGTTTCAGTTCAAACAAGAACTCATTTAATTATCCTTTTAACCCACGCTTTCAATCATTTCAATTGTTCAGTCCTGTATATTGCAATTATGCAGCCTTGTGATCTATATGTGTATATGTATAAATATATATATTAAGATGGGTCAAAAAATCTTTTTTTTACAAGTGACACTTAAAAATGGGTTGCTAGAAAAAAATTCTCACCAAATATAAGCTCTTAATTTTAATAGGAAGATCCTCCGCATCGCAGTTTTTTATTTTTTTTCTCAGTCCGATATAATTAAATTTATACATCATCATTAATTGATTGTACAGAAAAATGTTTGTAAAAAATTAAGTAGGATGAATCCTAGAAATATATATACGCGCATGACTTGAGAACGACTTAACCGATTTTGATGCAATTTTTTGTGTGTGTTTGAGTGTGTCTCCGGATTATTCAGATTCCCGGTAGGTGGCGCTGGGATCGGGTTCTAGAATTCTCATAATCTTCTGAACCGATTTTGATGTATTTTTGAAGTGAAACTTCTATATAGACGGGGTCTTACGACGTTTTGCACGAAAAGGTGTCACGGTCACGTGGTCTAATTCTTACATTTTTAACTCGTGATATCTCTCGAATGGAATGTCCGAATTGAATAATTCAAAAGGTTATATAAAGGTATTGAACCAGTCTTGAATATGAAGTTATTTATTTTGATAAGGATTAATACCAAGATACAAATAAAGAGCCTTTTCTAGCGGCGGCATTTTAATTAATTTTTTAAATTAAAAAAAAACACTTATTGTGACATAACTATAATAGTTACACAAATGCTGTCGCGACACTTTTTGTAAATAATGTAGTGTTCTGCAAAGTCGTAGTACATTGTTTTATTCTATCATCAATAGTTTTCGCAGCGCACGCGATTTAAGGTATTTTTTTTATTATTGGAGTTTTAGTAAGGATCCCTAATTTTTTTGTAAATATAATATAGTCTATTTCACCTGGGAATTTTAACTTGAAGTTTTACGGCCAGGTTTTCAAATTGGACAAGTACATTAACAATCTGCCCGTAAAATTTGAAGTTAAAAATGTTGCTGCAATTCATTTTGTCACTTATCAGTTGAACTTTTTCCACTTGTACGTTGAGATGCGTTTTTCCACTTGTCCGTTGCGATTCATTTTTCCACTTATCCGTTGCCATTCGTTTTTCCACTTGTCCGTTGCGATTCGTTTTTCCACTTGTCCGTTGAACTTTCACTTCTAATATGTGTCCCAGCACACATTTCAATTTGTGTGTGTTTGCGTGGGTCCTACATTTTTTCTTTTTTATGGCAACCTCTGCCGGGACCTCTAGTTGTTACAATAAAGTTTTACCTCTCTATTCTATTACTAAAGACATATTAACCAAATTTCATAATTGTGAAAATCTTTAAATATTTGCAATGAAATACGTGGAATGCGTCTTACAAATAGAGACATCAGTCACGTCAACTTTACAAATATCTGTTGAACGGCCGTCGGCGGTGCGAGCTGATGACAGACCCGCCCATACATTGTTGCTACTAGCTACTGTTTATAAATGCATGTGTATATTTTTTGTCAATATGTTTTAGCACAACAGAAATGTATAAGCAGACAACAAACATAAACAACAAATGATATTAGTGTAGGACACCCTCCAGCTCGATGGACTGAAAACCTACGTAAGATTGTCCATAGGGGCTGGATGAGGACAGCGGAGGACCGGGATAAGTGGCACAAACCTGGGGACGCCTACTTCTAGCAATGGACAAGAACAACTGTCGAGGACTGTATTATTTTGTCTGTAAGTGTACCCTTCAACAACCTTAATGCCTGTATGTTAGCACATAGTAGTACAGCGCCTGACAGCATAGTTGCTGTCAGGTGCAGTCTACTCAGCAACCTGGCTGATCATAGTATCATCTGGAATCTTAACCACAGCACGCGGTTGAGTATTCCACCACTGAACTGACGGCGTCGCTTCTAAGATACCCACAACGTATTGCATATAGAAATCAATTTTGTTTGGCTAACCAGACTGCGGCTATCCGCAAATTGCGCATGAATGATTATCGGCATTGAACTATCAGGTAACTACTAACTATATATTGCCCTGAATAAAATTAACGTACTATCATGAGGTAGGTATGATTTTAGCTCTAAATCAAATACAGATTACAACTTACTAAGAGCACTTAGTGAAATGTCACAAGCAACAGTCCAGTTTGAACACATACCAGGTCTATTAAATCTAATTATTTCCTAAGCGCCATTTGAGTGCACCTAAACGCTCTAGATTCATACCCCGGGCAGACCAATTAACCTGGCCTCAACATAAATCACGGGTGGCTATTTGCGCCGGCGAAGTCGCTACAATGTCGCGCAACACTCGCATGGCGTCAACAAAACGATATATTTACGAGCGACCGGTGTACGATGCAAAAACATAAATAATACTTTATGTGCTTTCTCATTCATTTCTTCTTCGTTTAAGAGCGATGATGAATGAATTAGATGAGTCGATCTCGAAGTGAATGCAAGAATTATAATTAAGAAAAATACCCTACCACCTGGCTGGTGGGTTGTTTTGTCGCTCTTACGTCAGGCCGCCCCAACGCAGGAAATTGTATTCTTTCTCCGTTCCTGCACGAAATAAGAATGTAAAATTGCTGGGTTTGACTGTCTGTATTTTGGACAATACAACTGTATTGCATGTAAAGTATAATTTATCTTGAAGTCTAACTATTTTCACATTATTTAATTACTTCGAGGATGACATCGCTTAGATAGATAGATAACACTTTATTGCTCACCAAATATACAATTTCAACAATTTATCAATTCAATATTGTCACGGTAGAAACAAGCCTTATCGCTAAAAGCAATCTCTTTCAGGTAACCTAACTTAAGGAATATTTTATCTTAGTAATCTGGCGATGTACAACACAACATACTTAAAATACATGTTTTATAAATTAAATACATATACTTAAATGACTTTATAAATTATTAGTATTAATTAGTCTATAATATAAAAATTAGGCATAAATATTCTAGGAAAAGTAGTATTTTCTGAGTGCGTTCTTAAAGGAAGGCGGCCTCTCAAGTATATTATGTAATAAGAATGTATGTAACGGGTGCCCCAGAGAAACTTACTTATTTGAAAGGTCAATTAAAAAAAAAGTACTTCAGTTATTGTTTTAAATTTTTTTTTATTTGAGAATACAATATCCCAATTTTTTTTTTTATGCAGTCTTAAAAATGACATCGGATAAATGGCGACCCCCATTGCGCATACACTGATGAAGTCGATTTTTGAAATTCTTATCCACTCTTCGCAGCATATCAATCGGTATGTTGGCAATGGCGTCGCGAATGTTGTTCTTGAGGTGTGCTATGGTCCGTGGTCGATCGACATAAACCAGGGATTTCAAATAACCCCATAAAAAGAAATCGCATGGAGTCAAATCTGGAGAGCGTGCCGGCCATTGGAGATCGCCTCTGAGAGAGATGAGGCGGTCGGGGAAATGTTGTCGCAACAAATTCATTGAGTCTCGTGCTGTGTGTGCTGTGGCTCCATCTTGCTGAAACCACACGTTCCTAACGTTAATTTCTTCGAGTCTTGGAAGAAAAAATTCCTCGATCATGTTCCTGTAACGAGCTCCATTCACGGTAACTGCGCGTTCGTTTTCTTCAAAAAAATAAGGACCAATTATTCCCATTACCGACACCGCACACCAGACAGTAACTCGCTCACAATTAAGTGGCTTCTGGTGAAGCTCACGCGGATTTACATCACACCAATAACGCATGTTTTGCTTGTTGACGCAGCCGGAAATGTGGAAGTGAGCCTCGTCACTGAAAAAAACGACCGCGTCTTCAGGCAGGTTGTCAATCAGCATTTCACATGCATTTTGACGGGCAACAAAATCGCGTTCAGTTAATTCTTGCACAACAGCCAATTTATAGGGATGAAATTGAAGGTCTTCATGGAGAATTCGTCGAACAGTGGTATCAGAAATTCCCATAGCAGCTGCGTGTTTGCGAGCCGAACGCCGGGGAGAACGCACAACTGACTGCCTCACTCTTTCGATATTTTCCGGAGTTCTGATGGTCCGTTGAAGTCCATTTCTGGGTTTAGCGACACTTCCACACTCCCGAAATGAGTTAACCCGCGACAGAATCGAATTACGGCCAGGAACGAGTCTGTGAGGAGGAATTTCAAAGCGAGCGCGGAAGGCACGTTGCGTAGCAACAAGTGAGCGACCGTTAGAAAAGAAGCTCTCAACTGCGAAGGCCCGCTGCTCTCTAGACCAGAGCATGATGGCAACTGACTGGAGGGAGAAACAAACTTGGGAACTTCCCCCTCCAGATGCGCCCCCTCTTGCCCCTCTACCCGCCCAACTCACCGCGCGGGAATTTTTTCAAATAAGTAAGTTTCTCTGGCGCACCCTGTATGTTTTGTAAAATACGCTGACAAACCAAGTAAAAAGGGTTCAACTGAACAGTTAAGCAGCTGCGAGTGTTAGTTGATTTTATTGGCTGGCGTCACACCAATCTCTCGTAAGTCCTTGAGCAGACATCAAAGGCGTGAGCTCATGTAGAATACTGTTTATTTCCACGGACGAATGAACTATAACTGATTTCAGATGAAACAATGCTTGACAATTTCTTTATTTTCGCAATTCTCACATCACTTAATTTTTTTTCGACAAATGTTTGTGAAAGAAAAGAAACAAAGAAAAGATTTTTATTAACATGAAAAACGTCAGAAATATTACAAGAAGAATATAAATACAAACGATTTATGATAATTTGCTATAATTAGATTCTGCCCGCGACATCGTCCGTGTGGAAAAGTTAAAAAAATAATTTTAAAAAAAAACCCCCGATTTTGAAACATTCTTCATTGGTGCTCCATTCCTATTAGTTTTAGCGAGAGGATAGCCTTCCTCGATAAATGGGCTATCTAACACTGAAAGAATTTTTCAAAAAAGACCAGTAGTTCCTGAGATTAGCGTGTTCAAGCAAACAAATAAACAAACTCTTCAGCTTTATATATTAGTATGAGATAAATAAATTGAGTTATTTTGGAGATTTGTTGCAGAAGGACAAATTTTAGCAAAGAGCCGATATCATCATGAAATTCGGTATTGTGTATTTCAATGACGGTAATACAATATCATAATAGGAGTATACAGCCAGAACAAGGGAAATATCGGAGCAGACTATTAGGTATAACATTAAGGGGTAAACAATCCAGACCACTCCCGGAACGGTACTTCTTGAAAATAGCGAGATAGTACTTTTGGAGTTTATCCCGGAGATACATAGTGACACGAGATTTTATATATATAAGATCTATAGGAAAGTTTACTCGTAGTGAAATAAAAAGCCAGGCTCTCACTTACAATATTTATTTCGGTGCTTTCCTTAATATTAGATAAACTATCGCAGCCCTAAGAAACCTAGCGTGGCCCTAAACGCGTATCACTCACACGCAAAATCCTGGGTCCTTTGAGAGTAGATTAGGGCACCCACTTATGACGGTAGCGGGCTGCAAGTTGCGACAGCAGCAGCAGGGCGGCACTCGCTGGAACTGCAGCAACCAGGACGTCGAGCGACAGGGCGTTCAGGGCGCTTAAAACGGAGGGCGTCGGTAGGATGCTCAGTGCGCAAGTAGGCCTGTCTGCGAGGCAGCGTCGAAGACTCGGATCGGAACAGCTCTCTGGTTAAGAAGACCTTAAGTTCATGCTTCAGATGGCAGGCTTATATTTATGAGAGAAGACCTGTAGATAATTATTAGTATTTACTTGGAAGATTACTCCAGCCAAATGCTCGTAGCTGAATGCACGCTAGAACATTTGTGGTTTCGCCTTTTATACCGTTCCAAGGAAATTTTTTAATATAGGATCACAACCTGAGAAAATTTAAGAAAATGTTATGAGATCTACGACAAATTCATATTTAAAAAGAAAATATACAATAAACATATTATCATATTTTTCAATTACAACTTTATATAATTAAAGTTATTATAAAATTCGTATTTTCAGAAAAATAAATAATCATTAAAGAAATATTAAGTTCATATTAATCAAAAAATAAATAATCATTAAAGAAATATTAAGTTCATATTAATCAAAAAATAAATAATCATTAAAGAAATATTAAGTTCATATTAATCAAAAAATAAATAATCATTAAAGAAATATTAAGTTCATATTAATCAAAAAATAAATAATCATTAAAGAAATATTAAGTTCATATCGATCAAAAAATAAATAATCATTAAAGAAATATTAAGTTCATATTAATCAAAAAATAAATAATCATTAAAGAAATATTAAGTTCATATTAATCAAAAAATAAATAATCATTAAAGAAATATTAAGTTCATATTAATCGAAAAATTCAGTGCCGTGTTTCCATGTCCAATTACAAAGTTCAGAGAAGTTTTACCTATACCTACCTACTTTTAGTTCTATTATAAGCACCAAAACAAATAAGTGGCGACGCCACAACATCCAAAAATGTTCGTTACATATCCACAATCTTATAAATCTTCGCACATCTCAACAGTCATTAAGCAAACGTCAAAACAGTCACCTGTAGCCTGTAGTAATGATATACATAAGGTACATTCGTAGCACTAAGCTAACATTAACACAGTGGTTACCAATTTGCACTTCTGAGAAACACGTTGACGAGCCCTGGCCAGGTGCGGGCATTTATGTTGATTGGTCGTAAAAATAAAATCGAGGAATAAATTCAATGAAGCATTTCATATTGCTCATAAAGTTTATGGCCTAGGACTATTTGGATTATCATTGAAGCAAATACTCTCGGAATCGAACTTAGTCTGCATGTACGTATGTAATCCAATGTATTGTAACAACTCAGATCCCAATAAACACAAAACCCACCTGCATTTATTATCAAATTTAGTTTTGTTTCAGATATGCAGTTGCTGGACTCGAATTAATATGCCGTTGGAATTATCATAGAATTTATTAGAACTATACAAACACGTACAACACAGGTACAAATATAACTGACGATATCTACATTGGGGTATTGCTTTATACTTCACAAATACAATGTGTCTCTCGGCCGTGTGGATTGAATTTCTTAGAATCACACCTGGCTAATGACTATCATAAAAGATTACAATACACAATGGACTGTTTTTCTCATTACAAACTTTAAACACAAAGTAAACAAAAGAAGTTCAAATGCCAAAAAGGTAATAAAATGTGTTTCTACAGACGCAGGTGTGAATTTGTCTTTTGTTGGCATTCAGGTCGCAACAATATATTAATCCAATTTAATTTATTTTTGTTAGATAATATAAATATTTTACAAAGCAGAATGAAATCCAAAGACCATTTTCCCCCACCGTATCTGTGAAGGTATTTCGGCAACAATCAAACCTCTAGTTGCACGGCAGAGGGCGCGTCAGAAACCCACAACTAGAACGGCTCACGGGGGTGGTTGTCAGAATAACAATGGGCCGCGGGCCAGACAATGCGAGCCAGTGGTCGAAACAATCCCAGTCTTTGTTGGGAATATACTTGCCAAAGAATAATATATGCAGAAGAATTTTAGTCTTTCATAGCTACACGGTGCAGGTGGTGTATTCAATGGAACATCCTTTAAATATGGACTGTATTTATTATAGGCACCTACAACAGCAATAGGTATGATTAGCACTACTGTACTGTCACGTTCAAGTCAATCAACACAAGTTTGCACTAGAACCCGGATGTTCCTCTGAACACTGATAGCACTAGTTGTATCGATTCACTGATCAACACTAGTTACACTAATCAAACACACTGGTATTCATAAGATCTACGAACGAGTCTTTATTAGTCTATTTGTTATTATATATCTGTTTCATATATCATGTATAAAATCAATCGTAGAAATGCATGTACAGTATGCGTATAGCTTGAGAACAACTGTACTGATTATGATAAAAAAAATGTGTGTTGGAATTAGTCCACGGATGATTTAGACTCACAATTGGAATCGGTAGGTGGCGCTGGGATCGGGTTCTAGATTTTTATTTTTTCAGGGCAGAACAACGTCTACCGGGGACCTCTAGAATATAAAAAAGAGGAAGCATTTCTAAAGACTGCTGGTGGTTAAGCTTGCAGCGAAGTCTTTAAGGAAAGGCTCATTATAAAAGATATACTTGTGATATTACAAACTTCAAGTAATAGTGTCGGCTGAACTATTCAAATTATTATATATGTAGACTTCTTCAGAAGAATAGGTACAAAACAGTTTTTGATTTCTTGAGGTATCTGTATTTTTATCTATGACCTCCACACCGGCTTGGCTATAAGGCGTCGCGGTGCGAAACGTACCTTTCTATCACAATAGGAGCGGTTTAATATCACTATTTACCCTTAAACACTGTTATAAATCATTACGAAGGAAAACTAACCTAATATTTATGAGATTAAAGTTAAATTTGTAGTAACAGTCGTAATAGAATATGAATGCTTTGATTGATAAAATTCGCATCGCTGTAATCTTTGGCTTTGTTATTATGGAGATTTTCACAGGTATTTCTCAGAAAATAATATAGATATATACGTTCAGAGTAACTCTGACTGTCTGTCTGTTCCGTTTTCACGGACAAACTACTGGGACCGATTTGGCTGAAACTCGGTATATAATATATACTGTCGATGCCAAGGATGAGCAAAGGGCTTTTTATCCCGATATCCTGGGATAGTTTTCGGGACAAAAACATATTTGTATCTCTGTTTGTTATCCTTTTATGGAAAAACTATTGGACTGATTTGGCTGAAACTTGGTACATAATATGTAATTTTAATACCGAGGGTGGCCAAGGGATACTTTTCATCCCGGATAATAGGATAGATTTTGGTATAGATTTATGTAAAGATTATCTCGGAAACTAGGATGGGTATTGTGATTTTGACCATTTCGTCCACTTGGTCTACTTGGTCCATGTTGTCGTCTATTTTGTCATTTTTGTCAAGTTTTCTCATTTATGTAGTTTACAGATAGACGGGGAATGGTATAGTTTGCGATATAAAATGAAGTAAATCTTCTGGAGCAAATACATTTTTTTATTGCAGGAGCTCAGCAGACAGGCAGACGGCCCACTTGACGGAAAGCGGGGTACCATTGCCTATGGACATTTGCAACACCAGAGGTGCTACAAATATGCTACTTCTTTCTTAAGGGAGACTGGAACCTGGTCACTAATGTCGGAACACAACTCAAGGTTGTTATGGCGACATACTTTAGACCAGGGGTGGTAGCCATCCAGTCGAGCAAATGCCCTACTACCTGGCTGTGGGTTGTTTTGTCACCTCTTACGACAGGCCGTCCGGCCGCAGGAATTTGTATTCTTTCTCCATTCCTGCACGGATAAAAATTTAATACAATGTAACCTGTAGGTACTGCCTGCTCTTTAAACAAGAGGATACGCACTAAAGGTTGACCCGCGGCGCAGCCGTAGGTAAATTTTACTTTTATAATAAACACTGATAATATTGAATGTAGCAACCTCGAGGTTATTAACCGTCCAAACAAACCTCTAAACTGCAGTAATCCTCATAACTATAATAAACAACACTCGCCTCGCCACCCGGCGTTGTTTGTTTTTGTAACATATTTTTCGCGTGTAAGTATAGAATTATGGCGGTATGGTGCCATAAACAATGTTTTACGTGATATCCATCTAATCCTTGTTTTTTATTAGAGATACTTGTTTGGCAGATGTTTTGATTATAATGATTTATTTAACAAGCTATCAGTTTATTTACTTGTGTAGTTTTCTATTTACTATATTTCGAATTAATACACCGCAGTTATCGTATCTTATACTAGGATATACCCGCGGCTTCGTCCACACTTTACTTGAAATTCCCGCGGGATTCCCGGTATAAAAAATATAACTTCACACATTTTATAATATAAAATTTGCCATCGATTAGTGAAAAAAAGTCTTACTGAAATTTTTAAAAACAATTTTTAATCATTTTTCTGTCTGTCTCAATAATCCGGGCAATATCTGAAACGGCTGGAGCAATTTTGATGGAAATTTTACTGGCAGATAGCTGATGTTTTAAGGAGTAACTTAGCTACTTTTTTAGGCTTCTGTGAAAAAAAATATACGCAGATGAAGTTGTGGACACAAATTGTTAATAATATTATTGTATAACTAAATAGACGCAGATCCCTAGTAACAACCTTTTGTTCTTTCCAACAGTAGTTCTACACTGGCCGGGGCTTGCCTTTGGTTACATTTTATATGGTGTGGACAGCGATAGTGGTCGGTCAGTGGCACGCCACATTAATTTTGTCGAAGGGACCTCTACGTATTAACCTTCCCATGGCCCCACGCAAGCCCTCCAAAAGCCCGAGACATTCATAGGGTCAGTAGTCTTCAGAGATATACATGTATTACTGCATGGCTATAAGAAAACAAATATTGAGTCTATCTTATATATTAAATTCTCGTGTCACAATGTTAGTTACCATACTCCTCTGAAACGGTTTGAACGATTCTCATGATATTTTGTGTGCATATTGGGTGGGTTTGAGAATCGGACAACATCTATTTTTCATCCCCCTAATTGTTAAGGGTAGTCTACCCCTAATATTTTTTTTTTGTGACACAGCATTAAGAATTGCATATAACCCTACATTTTCAACACTCTACGATCAACCCCTATTTTCTGATAGCGATATAAGTACTTAAATAATTTTCTGTTTGTTCAAGTTAATTCGAGTTTAGATTAACATTTGGTCCCGGTAGATGACGCTGTAATCGGGATCTAGATTTTTACTTTTAAAGGCAGGACAACGTCTGCCGGGTACAGCGAGTAATACAATAAAATAAAATAACTACCAAGCACTTTTGGTTACCAATGTACTGGTGAGAAGTGAAAGCAGGATGGTGGCGACTGGGGGGCGAGGAAACGTGTCCGGGGGAGGGGGGACGGCGGTTGTAAATTGACGCTGATTGCTGCCAATTGAAGCAATCGAGCGACTGCGCGCGCGCATCACAAGGTAATGCCCGTGCTAACGGTCTACCCATGACCTACAACCATTTGCCTTCTAAATTATAGAAATATTTTGTTATTATAACTTTAGTGCTGCAAATTTTTATAGGCGATGGTAATCACTTTCGGTCTCAGTTGGGTCGTCAGCCTGTCTGCTCTCCAGCAACAAAAAAATAACATGATAAAATTAAAAATGTCATTGGCATGTACTTGAAAGGTTTTACTTTTGAATTTACTCAAGTTATATTTTATTCGGCTGACAACTTTCATTTGATGATTGAAAACTTGATCCTAAGAAAAACAAGCGTTAGATATAATACAACTACGTTTAAACGGTTTTAAGCGCGGTATAACTTGATTTTTATTTTTTCGACGTTTTGGCCACTTTTCAGCAGCCGTGATCAAGTATTATAAAAGTTTTATTTAACCTACCACCAACTTGCTCATTTTAATTATTTAGTTTAAATTTTTGTATATAATGTACTCTAAGCTATATGCCTAGATACTGAAAAGTGACTGAAAGCCTTAAAACTCGTTAAAACTTAGTTATTATGTGTACTGTTGGAGAGGGAATGGATTTTGTATTAATTAATAAAATAATGGTTTTGTGTATTATAATGTATTATTCTGAATGACTTTTCTCTATATGACATGTTACTAAATTTAAAATATTAAATTTAAAACTAAAAATAAATTAAACCTTTTTTGTCGTGAACAGTACTATTCGCGAAAATTTAAGCAATTACCAAGTAAGTGTAAGTCAATATATTATCTTACAAGGTAAGGTAGTTTTTTACATTTTACAGCACGAGTTTTACACCTAGTTGTATAGTATATAAAATTGTGGTTTGTAAAGGGATCATGAACGTGACAATGTGAACGAGCCGATGAGCCGTGCAGTGTAACAGCTAATGTCCCCACGGGCCGAGGGTCGGAGACCTCTCCGGATGCAGCCAATTGAGGGCCAATAAAGGTGCGTTTACCTCTAGCAGCGCCTTGAACTTCGTGGGTGACGGCTGCCTACCGTCGATGCACTTTACACGAGGTATGCCATGATAGAGACGGGTCATCGTAGGAATAAAATATCTTGTATATTGTTAATATTTTCTTAAGTTTTCGCGAGTTGTGTATATAATAAAACTACGTTTTAACGGTCTTGGGTGTGATAATTTATTTGATTTTTTATTATTCCGACGTTTTGGCCACTTTTCAGTTGCCGTGATCACGGAATACAAAGATGTAAAGTGCCAATGAGTTTTGTTAAAGTTTTATTTAGCCTACCGCCAACTTGTTTATTTTATTTTTATTTTATTTTAACTCCATATAACGTCACCCTCCCTTCAACATCCAAATCACTTGGCTTTGATTGGTTTAGCTTGTCTTTTATACATTAATAGTCTATATAAAATTACACCCACTCTCAATAACGACAACAATTAAGTAATAAAAAGTACTCTTTAAGTTGCCAAAGTTAGAAAGAACTGCGCAGCTATGTACGTTATTTTATCGCTTTATTATCCTAACCCGTAGTAAACTTACTGTAGGCATCATGCATACCGAAATTTCTAGGAAATTCTGAATTTTTCAAGTACTTCCTTTAGCACTAAGATGCCCCAATATCTTAAGATATGAGTTAAATAAGTAAAAAAATATACAACAAAATTACTGGTGCAGCAAAAGACGTCAGACAAAAATAACAGACTTCTCTCCATTTAGCGACAACTCTCTATATCGCCAAAAAATGCACAGTCCCTTCATTGACGGCCTTCGTGGTTGAGCGGGCTAAGCCTTTGCCGGCCTACCTCACTGTAACGCAGAGGCTCCGGGTTCGATTCCTGGTATAGTAAATTTCGGAAACGTATTTTCTCTGTTATTTACCATGGTCTGGGTGTCTGGGATCGGCCCCATATATTACCCATAACACAAGCGTAACTTGCTTAATTTGGGGATATACAATGTGTGTGTTTGTCTGCCGATTATTATTATTATCTGTATGTCTTCTTCTTGGCTTGCGTGGGGCCATGGGGAGGCCAACACGAAGAGGCCCCTTGACAAATTTAATGTTAATATGTGGCGTGACACTGACCGGCGATTATACCTGTCTACACCATATAATAATGCACCCAAGGACAAGCCCCGGCCAGTGTAGGACTATTGTGGGAAATGAGGACAAAAAGTACAGGGCTGGACTGTTAGTGGTACTAGCGGTCTGGGAATATGGGGACTATGGCGTCTGCCCGTCGCAATGTTCAGGGAACATGGAAAAATGGGCAGACGGTGACTCGCCACTCCCTGCATGGGCCCCTAAAAATGCCATAAAAGGCAGGGGCAACATGGGTATGAGTGGCTAAGGGGTGTAGAGAGGTGGGCTGCAGGTTCACCGAAGCTACTTCCGACGTTAGGCCATTTATCACTTCCACCCCTGGAGCTCGAGTCTTAGCTCTAGCGATCTCCACTCCGTGCCGGCTGGTTAAAGCAAGCACGGAGGTGGGGGCCTTGTCTTGGCCCCCGGAGTCAGGTACGAGGTGTCGCCACTCACCTAAGGCTTCGCCACAAAGCCCCCCTGCGGGGATTATTATTATTGTCGTTGTATAAAGTTTACACTGTATTTAGTACTAATTTTGTTGTTTATGGTTTTATTATTTATTTAATGGGAGCCTAATGTAAATTACCACCTCTTCGCAACATGTTGTGGCTTGAAGAGAAGAAGTGGCGCAAGAAACTCTTCGACAAACATGCTATAGTAATTTTATATAATATTAAAACGGCCGATAAAATAAAAATAAATTATATATCAAGTTAGTATTTGTTCCGGTGCACGCAGAAAGAGCTCACAGTGTCTTGAGGTCTGGCAGTTGGTTATTGCTGAGTTTGAGTCTTAATAGTTCTGATCCCAAACAGGTGGTACTTGCCAACCATCTTGTCTATTAAAATTTGGGTGTTTTTTATTCATTTCAATAGCTAGCGTGTAGTAGCGTAATAGCGAATAAAAAATAAAAACTTCGTTTAAAAAAACCGACTTCAAAAACTAAAAAACTAAAATGTATAAAATAACTTATTTCTAAAGCTATTAAATATTAATATATATTATCTAAAACATCTTAAAGTCGGTGCTTAGTAATTTTCGAAATATAGTAATTTTTATGTTTTGCTTTGCACCGACTTCAAGATGTTTTAGATAATATATATTAATATTTAATAGCTTTAGAAATAAGTTATTTTATACATTTTAGTTTTTTAGTTTTTGAAGTCGGTTTTTTTAAACGAAGTTTTTATTTTTTATTTGTTACTTTTTAGTGTCTAGCTATGTATGGGTGGACATACGAATGGTGTCGCGCTTCTTAAAAAATATAGGTCCCAAGAACCGGGAACAAAAAAATGATCGTAAAATGAAAACTACTGGGCCAAACTATGTCAAATTATTAGGGGACCACATGGCAGCTATTCCGCGTCGAAGATAAAAAGAATCATGTAAATCGAATCATAAATCTCAGAGTAATCGGCGAACATACATAAAAAAAGCAAAAAAAAAAGATCCCGACGAATTGAGAACCTCCTCCTTTTTTCGAAGTCGGTTAAAAATACTCATACAGAAAACAAGTTTTTTTGGTAGTCGATAAAAAAAATAGCTGCTACTTTTCTGTACGTCTGTATCAATCAGCTAGACAGGTCCACCACCTTTTATTGTTGCTTTCATATCGCCGGTGTCCGGTTGCCATCCGCGAACCACAATTACTATATCACTTATCTAAAACGACCTAAACACCACTTCACGTTACATTATAATAGACCTTAAACTCGTGTACAAATAGTTCATTTTTATCTTCACAAATCAAGCACATAGTCTATTTGGTAATAAAGAGATGATCGGTATCGTTCTGTCTGTCAGTGTTGATGGTAAGCAAAAATTGATTTTTTCGCATTTGGAATAAAGCTCATATTGTAATGGCAAATTCTGTTAATGGTGTATACTTATGACCGTTAGCAGGTTTACCTCTGTTTTAATGCATTCTTTGTGTGTTCGTGTTTTCCTACTGTTGCTTTATAAGCATCTTCCAAATTATATTAAAGAAATAACAACATTATATCACACCAATATTATATACATTTGAAATGTCTGTTACACTTTTACAAACTTTGGTGAAAGGTGCATAATTATTTAATTTCCACAACGGAGATGAATATAGTATATTTTTTACTCAATAAAGTTATACTTTTTATATGAAACTCAACTAAAATATAAGCGATTGAAGCCGCATGTAATTATCTAGTGACTGCAGTATTTACTGCTCATTAATGTTGACGAAAATTAGGTAGTTAATTCGTCAAAAAGTAATTGATCAAATACTTTTTCTATTCTCTTGTTTATGCTGATATAAGACGGATTATTCCGTCCTTGATAACTCTTTCACGCTACAGGCTGTCCGTTTATGGAACCCACTGCCACTCAAGATCAGACAAGCTAAATCCATTATTATCTTCTAAAGATGCTGCTGATTCTGTAAATAGTATATTATATCTTATATAAAGTATATTATTATTTATTTATTTACTTACTCTTGGAATGTTTTTTGTTATTTATTGTTTTCACCGCCACTGCTATCTCAATTTTGTCCTTAGTTTAGGGGGTTGCCTGAAAGAGATCGCTTTAAGCGATAAGGCCGCCCTTTGTTCGACATTTACTGTACCTAGTTAAGAACGTAGTTTTAATTTTTGGTGAGCAATTAGTGTGTTCATTCATTCATTCATTCATTATTGGATCAATCCAATTGAAAGTCTCAAAACTAAAAGGATATGAGGGTATCTATTTTTGTGTGGAGAATATTAAAGTTAAATATGACTGTACAGTTCAAAGTACAGCATTTTGCTGCCACTGTGGCTTACTGGCTTCTTTAATATTATGATATTACTATAAATAACGCTCACAAATAAATTGTGATGAAGTTGCTATCAAGTTGCTATTAGTCGTAACATACAACTTCAACTGCCACTAAGTTGAACCCAGGGATCAGCATCCCAGCTCAACTAGTACGAGAATAAATCCCTAAAAGCAACAAGGTGTATTTTCTTCACTGTACTATAAGAAAGCACCAGCACTCCACCAACTACTGTGCCAGTGTTGGATCCACTACAAGCAAGATCAAGTGTGCAAACTGGACAATGACTTTGAGCAACATAATATATTTTTCGGTATTTTCTTGATAGCAGTTTTCTTACGTCTGTTTTTATGTCTGTTAGACAATATAATAGAATGTAAATATTTAAATATGTTTATGTATAGTTCTAAATCAGCCAGGTATCCTCATATGTATCGTGGATCGAACATCAATGACATTGAATAATTCAGATCTGTTTACATGGCTCGCTGGTTGATTCATCTAAATTTTAATACAGAATTAACGGGTTTATACCGGCTTTACACTATATTAAAATTTTAATAAACAAATATATAATAATTTTTTATTCAGAAGTTATAAAATTTCTTGTGATACTAACTTAAGTAACTTCAATTCAAAACAAAAACAGCCCTAGATGCTCCATATTATCATAAAGGGATTAATAATAATTTTGAATTTGAAATATTGTTACAACGAAACTGGGTTTTATTACAAACAAACTAATAACTCTAACATGCATTAACAACTTTTACGATTAATGCAAAAAATATTACCCTTATAAAGTGTATACGTGATAATCCATTGCCTGTTCAAAACAGCCTTCATCTCCCTGTTCTTAATGAAATGAGTAATGTATAACAAACACTACGATAGTTACCGAGGAATGGGGATATTACAAATAATGTTTGACCAGTAATAGGCGAAGTTACTTTTTCATAGCTCTAATGGACGCAGGTTTGATATATGGTTCAAACTGGACGCAATGATACTGCTATGGTATGAGTATTTTTAAACAGGAATTTAGAGTTTACATTCCAAATTATTAGAATAATTTGGAATGTTTTTTCATGCAAAAGTCGAATAGCAAAATGCTATTTTGAAGGTGATATATGATAATGATCAGTCATCCCCCGGCAAGGTGATGTCCGACCGGAAACGGAAGGGAGGGGTGGCTCACCCCGTGTCTTAATTTCCGGTCACACAACATCGCAGATCTTACGATTACACCCGGGGCGTTTCATCCGGGATTCTTTGAACCGGCTGGATATGCACGTCGTTGTATTATATCTGACTAAGGCCTTTATCCGTGGCTTTACTTGCGTAAAACCTTCGTAAGACGCAGTCCAAGGACTGTTCAACAATTTGCAATCGAAGATACCCAATATCCTTTCAGCTTTCACGAAGAGATAAACACAATGTCTAACAATTTGTTAAAAAATAAAAGTTCTGACCTAAAATATGTATGGTTGCCTGTATGTGTGGCTTTCCAGACCGCCCATGTCCTGTTTGAGTGTAGAGAGGTCGCCCCAGGTAGCCTCCGTGAGGTATTTACCGACGTAAGAAATTGGTGGACTTTCTGGAGGAGCTGGTAAAGTAACCCCTCATCCACCCACTCACGCAAAATAGGCGCTATGATGTCGAGTTGCGGCAACCGGCAACTCGCAAAAGCAGAAGAAGAGAACAAGATGGTTTTCCAGAAGGACGTAAGTTTGTTATCATGACGACAGATGGAAGCATAAGGTTGCTGTATTTTTTCAAAAATAGAACTAGTCAAATTCAAGTTAATTAAAATGAGTGATCGAACTTTTAAAAAATAATGTCCATGTGTTAAGTTCACATGCAGTAGAAGTGAAACAAAGTGTGGCAAGGGGTGTTATGTGTATGTCAATATAATATATTTAAGTTTTAAAACACGAAATTTGAAGTATTAACGAAAAAATTTAGGGTATTTCCAAATCTGTCTATTTATCTGTAATATGAGTTACGAGCATAGTGTTTAAATTATGAAATATAATTTATTCTGTCTCATTTTCTCGCAAGCTTAGTTCTATAGATTTATCTGTTTTATCTTTTTAGTGTCGCTTTTTCGTTTCATCCCAACGATTCTAAAGAAGTAGCAATAAATTGTTATGTCTCTCTCTCTGCTTACGGTGACTCACAATATTTAAGATTATCATCATCCGAGCGATAAATCTCAGTTTTTTTGATGAGAGATGAGATCAGCAGACAGGCAGACGGCCTACTTGATGGAAAGCGGCTACCATCACCTTTGGACATTTGCAACACCAAAGGTGTCACAAATGCGCTGCTGCTCTCTTAACGGAGACCGAAACTTAGCCAATAATACCGGAATACAACTCAAGATTGTTATGGCGACATGCTTTAGACCAGGGGTGGTAGCCATCCGGTCGGGTAAATACCCTACCACGTGGCTGTGAGTTGTTTTGTCGGCTGTTGCGACGACGACTTCTCCTTTCCTGCTCGGATAAAAATACGAAGATATATAAATTACAAGATAAATATAAGATACAAAGAAACATACTGTCGAACCTCCTCCTTTTGGTAGTCGGTTAAAAGTAAGAAAAGCCTGGTAGCTCCAACGGTCATTGTAGTGTCACGAGTTACATTTTTTACTGGGCGATTTTCGAGACGAAGTAGCTACTGCAAGCGAAACCTGGTCATATTATGAAAACGGCCCAAATATTCGCCAGATCTCATTCCAAACACAATATCCCTTAACTTTCAAGCAAATGCGGGTTTGAAAAAACAAATATACACATATCAAAATCATATCATCGACCTTAGTCCGCGGGTGATCTTGGATCACCTTATTCGTCCCATTCCCGGGGCGGGGAGGGATGAAAGGGGGTGGATATTGGAATATTTTTCATACAAACACGACTCTACGTGGACACTTCTACTTGATACAATATTGCTTGGACAGCGGTTGGTTTACATTGGATAGAAATTTTTGAACCATTATTTTGTAAGTTTATAATTTTGCCTGATTTCTCGCATGATTTTATGATTTGATATAAAAAGCCAATACAATACAATACAAAGTAGTCTTGTAATTTTTTTTATTGGTGTTGGACTGTGGGTTCCGAAGATATAGCAGAAAATTCAATTCGATGAGATCTACACGTTGACGTTTTACCAAAATTGGGAATTGTGAGACTGGGATCTGATATTATTATTTGATTGAGTGTTAGAAAGTAGCCAGTTAAATACATATTTTTTTATAAATAATCTATAATAAAATAATTTTGTAGAGAAGCCAAGTTTGTAAAATTCATTTAAAAAAATTAAAGGGGGCTGATTCAGTCCTGTAGATTCCGAAAATACAACTGTTAAAATTTCTATTTTTCTGTCTGGTCTGAATTTAAATGAAACTCAAGATAGACCTAGCGTTTGTCCCGGGTCAACACGTTAGATAGTTTTTATTCTATAGTGTTAGAAGAATATAGTGGAAAAGATGGCGCTGCGGTCGTATTTTGTTTGTTACCGTCGTTACAATTCATTATCACATCAAATTCGGTCCAACCGTTCAGGAGATGACATAAACATGAAAAAAAAATATGTATATATGTAGACAATGTAAAGGTCAAAGGCCTAGTTACCGTGTAAATAAAAAAAAAAACATGTTGAAAATGAATGAAAATGAAAATGAATTTATTTATTTCAAAATGGAATCTTACAGATTACTTATTGAAAGTCATGACTCTACCACCGCTTCCAAAGCAATTTTAGTTAATGTTAAAGGAGAAGAAGCGGCGCAACAAACTCCCCAGTAACACATCTTTACTTTGTAATTATCATGTTTAATCACTCGTCTTTTTATTTTTTATTATGTAGTTTATAATAATACAATGTTGTCATTGACAATGACATTTGTATTTTTTAGCTCAGCGCTAAAATTCGCTTCGCGCCCCGCTCTCTATTTCCGCAAGTTTCTCCTTTTCAAATACCAATAAAATTCATATTTACCATATAAGGTGGCGTATTCTGCATTACCAACACCGCAAACGCAGTGTAAAAGTGTCACATCAAGAAAGAAGCTGGCAGACAGGCCGGCCCTAAGAAGATCACCGTAAAAGAACAAGTGTGTCACAAAATATCTTATAATTTTTAAATACTCTATACAGTCGGGCTTGACTTTTCTTCCCAGATATATTTAAAGATAAAAGAAACAGAAATCTAAACGAACTTTTATTCAATAAAATACCAAAGCAGAAATAATCATGTATATTTTTAGATATACATTTGAGAAATATGAAGGTACTACCATGTAATCCAACCACGACCTTAGGTGGTCGCATCAAGTGGGCGAGCGACGGTCAAACTTTATATATTTTATGTTTCGACACACCGCGCCGGCCCTGTCCGCATTTATTACATGGCCCCAGCTCCTGCCCTGGATTGTTCAGCTTAAAACTATTGTTTGGATAGATATTTTTTCAACTGAAAGCATACAAGAGGTAAGTATCTGCTATCTATCATATCATAAAAATAAACCAAATAGAGATGAAAATTGAAGCATACTCCACTGATAAGAAAACGGCTTAAAGAAAGAAGAACAGGGTTATGGAGTCCCCAACAACCCCAAAAAACTAAAACCAAATTTCATTTTCACATCTGTATCGTTCAGTCGATGTGGTTATTTTATTCATCGTTGCAATATATGGATGCAACTGCAAATTATAAGCGGACCCCAAGCATCGAAGGTAACGCGAATGCTTCGAATCCAGGCTAGGATTTATCGCTATACCTGCTGAACTCATCTGCTCCATCAGACAATGTAGTTTCTGATACA
Source organism: Dendrolimus pini (assembly GCA_949752895.1). NCBI lineage: Eukaryota > Metazoa > Arthropoda > Insecta > Lepidoptera > Lasiocampidae > Dendrolimus > Dendrolimus pini. The sequence goes on along the minus strand of OX457132.1, from coordinate 744,895 downwards.
TCCATTGCCGCTTTAGCTAGCTTATTTTAATAAGTTATGTTGGTAATCTTGGTTCTCTTACGGATATCGTCTTGTTCATCTTCTCCGTATTCTACTATTTGAGATCGGGTCTCCTCACATTCCTGTGCCAAGCCATATAGTCTTGAGGTCTCTCTAAACCTTCAACTACAAGGACAATGGCCGGCGGCTTCTGCCTTTTTTCTTCTAGTATGTATAAATTAATTTGAATCAATTTTATCTAAATGGATTACAACTCCAACCCATCTGAGCATCTTCATTACATTGGTCTCTCCAATAAGTCCATGTCTGTCTGCTGTCCAGCATTCGTGTCCATACACTAGCCCTTGACGGACTGTCGTATTGTACACTTTATCCTTAGTTTCCATTGGGATGCCTGTATCAGCATAGTACACCCGTAAGTGATTGTCATTTTTGCCATGAGGTGCTCTTACAGATATCATTTCAAGTTTATTTTCTTTGACCTGAGAACAGTTTGCGTCATTACCTCATTGAGTGACCTGGATTTTGGAGGGACCTTACTTTTAGTGCATAGTTTCATAGTTTACTGTTTGCAGGACGCATTAGTTGAAGATTTACGTCTTCAAGTACTGTAATTCGACATAGACATAGATAACACTTTATTACGGCGAAACAAATTACTTCATAACGCAGGTGCTAACTGGCCATGGCTGCTTCCAGGATTACTTGCGCAGGATTGGGAAAATAGATAATGAAACATGCCCTTACTGCGAAAAAGTGGACACCGCGGCTCATACTATCTTCGAATGTGAAAGATGGGAAGAGGCGCGAAGAACAGGCGAAACAAATCTAGGTTTCAAAATAGCATCAAGTAAATTTTTGGACATAATGCTACAAAAAGAGGAAAATTGGCACAATGTCAATAATATGATAACGGAAATTATGTCCAAAAAGGCTCGTGACGAAATTGAAAGAAAAAAAGAAATATCCCTCTCTTCCCCGCTGCAGTGAAGTAATGCTTAACGGTATACCACTGCAGTGTGAGGTTAAAAAAAAAAAGTTAACACTTTATTGTTCACGAAAACAAACAAAAGTGCACAAGATTACAATTGTAGTTAATACTTGGTAAAACAAAAGTCGGCCTTATCGCTACTTCTCTTCCAGACAACCTGACTCAGAGGAAATTCTTAAATTATCTGTAATTATTATGTAACAAAGAAAAAGGAAAAAAAATGACACATGGACAGCAGATTACATTTATACTGTAATTAGATTACATTTGTACTGTATAGTAAACCAGCACATACATTATTGCGTAAGACTGACATAATGTTTCCTGGTTGAATTTTGATATATGGTGAAGGAGTTGGGATAAAATGTTGAAGAGTGTGCAGGTGCCATCAACAGGAGATTATTAGTGGAACGCAAATTGAGGGTGTGTGACGTATAAAGGAAGTTGAAACATTCTTTAAGATAAGGAGAGGCATTTGGTATAAACAGTAGTAAATTGAGAAGATGAGCATTCCGGCAAAGTGAGATAGGCAAACACTTGAGGTTTTTGCGATATTCAGAAACGTGGTCATATTTTTTTAGTAAAGAGAAGTTTATATACCGGAAACAAAACCAAATATTACAGACCCACGGGCAATCTAATCGGCGAGTGTCCATTTTTACGAGGGACCCCCTAATCTAAGGGTCCCACCTTGCACACTTTAATAAAGACGTCACGTGGACTGCGATGCTCGTAAAATTATACTACTTATAACTCGACATCTTTCTTTTATATTAAGATTTTACACTTGGGATTATCGTTTGGTGATCATCATGGTCTTATGAGAAAGGTTCCTTTTACTGCGTGAATTCAGCAAACATGCAGACGGCCCACCTGATGAAAAGCGATTACCGTCACCTATGGACATTAAAATTTGTTTGGTGTTACGTTTCTAATCTTAAATTTAAGTATTTTAGGTATTTAAAAAATATTTTAGTATTGAATACAATGGGATTCTGCCCAGGTTTCTTTGCATTAATATGTTATATTAAAGGTAAGCAACTTTTTTCATGGAATCTAAGATTATCTTGGGCAAAACCACTCTTTGATCAAAAAATCAGTTGATAAACACTACGTGAAGAGCTAAAAAGAAACATCAATTCCCAATTTCAATTTATTCTTCAAGTATTTTTTTCAATGCATGAGTTCAGCAGACAGGCAGACGGCCCACCTGATGGAAAGCGGTTACTTTCACCAATCGACATTAGTAACCCCAAAGGTGCTATCAATATGTATCCAATGTTATTGAATGATTCAAGTTTATGTCTGGAAATCACTTTGGTTGATTCCTCTAAATTGAAAGATAAAAATGAACTATGTAATATGGACGTAACTAGATCTAAAGTTTCTAAAGAAGTTGAATAGGTACTAAGGAATGGTAATCGTCCATTACAAAAGTAACTCGTAAACACGTTTTAATTAAAGTTGGCATCACGTTCTTATTTTTATAGAAAAGCTTAATTATAACATATTTCTCCAATTGTGAATCTACACCATCTGGAAACCCACGAAAAATTTCATCAAAATCAGTAAAGTCGTTTTCAAGTTATGCGCGTATATACATTTCTACGATTCATTTTAATTATAAAAATAATTAGATCTTTTTTAGTTTTGATTTTTTCATAAACTTCATTATTCTGCTGGTTTCCTTACTATGTTTTTCTCCACCGTCATCACTTTGTAAGTATTATAGTTCTAAAATATATGAATATTAAGCTTGGAAACGAACCTCAAAAAATCCAATAGCGTTCAAAAATATACTCAGACATATGTACAAACATGGTAAAATCTTGCGAGGTGCGGCAGCGAGGGGCAATAAACCCAACAACATCCATGACATGTGGCTACACGCTTGAATTTTTTAAATATAAAATTTGCATACACTTGGAGATAGTTACACCTTCAAACTGGTATAAGTTCCTTATCAAGCAAACTATACTAATACTATAAAGAGGTAAGATTTATATTTGCGAATAAACTCAAAAACAACTGGACCGATTTCAAAAATTCTTTCGGTTCTTTCGATTGTTACATCATCCACAAGATTAATATAATAATATGCTATATAAAATAGGGATCTCTACTAAAACATTAATAATGTAACCCATCAATCTAAACAAAATACTTTACGCTGGAATCGGGTTCTATGATTTTGATCAAATTTTATGTGAGTTTGAGTGGGTCTCGGGGTCGTTTAGATTCACAATTAGACCCAGTAGGTGGCGCTGGAATCGGGAATTGATGTTTACTTTCAGCTCTAACGTAGTGCTCATCAACTAATTGTCCGATCAAAGATTGGGTTTGCTTTAGATATCCTTGGATTCCATAAAGAAGTTTGCTTACCTCGAATATTACACCTTAATGCAAATAATAATTGTATAATTTATTAAAATTTATTAGAAACATTTGTATGCTCCTATGGGAGCAAAACATGTGTACACTGTGACATATATACCAACTGTTTAACCATGTTTTGAACAAATAAATTTGATTTGATTTGATTTGATTTGAATAAACCTGGGTAGAACCCCATTGTATTCAACATTAAAATATTTTTTCAATACATAAACATATGTTTTGTTTTATACGTTTTAATTTAAATTTAAAATTATGAACGATCTACCATGATTTGATCTTGATCTCCACATAGTAAGTATTTGAATTATTCCTATAAACGCGTAAACTATTTTTTTTTATTGCTGGAGTACAGCAGCCACGCTGACGGCCCAACTATGATGGAAAGTGGCTACCGTCTTCTATAAACATTTGCAACACTAAAGGTGCTACTGATGTGCTGCCGGGCTCGTAGATGGAGCTGAACCCTGGCCACTGATGCCGGAACACAACGTTGTTATGGGGGCATGCTCTAGACCAGGGGTGGTAGCCATCCAAACGTCGAAATGCCCTGCCACCTAGCTGTGGGTGGTTTTGTCGCCTCTTACGACAGGCCGCCTAGCCGGAGGCATTTGTATTCTTTCCCCATTCCTACACGGATAAAATAACAATAACATACAACTCAACATAATGTAGAACTGAACCTGTTTGAAACGAAACTGATGAATTTGTGTGCATATAATGGTCAGACTGACCGTGTAATGTGCGGTTTTCAGTCCCCTCAAAACACCGGACGGTACCGGACCGTACGTTTTTAAACAATATTACGGTTCAAGGAGTATATAAAGTGGTTATTTTACTTTTATGCAGTAGAGAAATATTTTTGTCTAATTAAATTGCTCTTGGTGGTTTTAAAATATTTTTAAATTTAAAAAAGGGTATAAACATGTGATGAGAAAAGCTGTGATATTTCAAAAACTTTTAGTTAACCTCTTTTAACAAGCACTTGAACATTTTTTGTTCAGTTTTTTTAATATTAGGATTAATTGTATTAATTGATGATTTATAAAATAACGAGCATCAATATGTCGTTATTGAAACGTCACTGTCAACAGCGATATGTTGTCAATGTCACTCTAGCGGAGTGTCGTGTCTATGGTAGCGGGACCACCATCTTAGAAATAAAGATTCGCTTCTTTGGTAGCGGTTGCCAGTGCACTAAGTTTTTGAATCGCTACTCATCGCCTTAATTAAAGCGGATTATGACGTAACTAGTGTTGATTTCAAGAGTGATAATTGTTATTTACGCAATAGTAATATTATTTTGTTGGACTAGAAGAGTAATATTACTTAATTCCAGAAACGAAAAACTCTACCTAAATATCCTAGGCAAAATATGTTGAACTTTGGTGGTGGCTTCTTCCGTGCAGGAACGGAGAAAGAATACAATTTCCTGTGTTGGGGCGGCCTGCCGTTAGAGGCGATAAAACAACCCACAGTCATGTGGTTGAGCATTTACCCGTCTGGATGGCTACCATCCCTAGTCTAGAAGATGCTGTCATAACAACCTTAAGTTGTTTTCCGGCATTATTAGCCAGGTTCCAGTTCTCTCTTTAGCAGCAACGCATTTGTAGCACCTTTCGTGTAGCTAATGTTCACAGGTGATGGTAATCGCTTTCCATCAGGTGGCCCGTCTGACTGTCTGCTGAACTCTAAATTAATTGCTTTGTTTATTTTTTGAATTATGTTTACTTATAAGTAATCAGTCTTCTAATTAATGCTGTATGATGGCTTCGGTAATTTGTAAAGCGATATGAACATTGTAAGCAGCTAATAACGTAATTTAGTCCGAGTGTGTGTCTATACAAATAATAAATCAAGTCTCGGCCCGTTTGATGACACTACGCTAATGAGTTTAACAGGCGAAGTCGGCTGTGAAAACATGGCTAGCATCGGAGATGTGTTTATGTTATTTTATGTTCAAGAGAACTGATGAATGGGATTAACCGATTTTGGAAGAAGAGGGTAATGATTTTGTACATCGTTGATCCTGCTCAGTAGTCTACGTCAATGTAGACAGTCAGACAATGTACTGAGTCGAATATTATGGGTTTAAATTAAATTTAGCTGTTTCAAATACAGGACTTTTTATTATAAATGCAACGATAAAGTATTTTAAAAAGTTTCAAGTTAGTAGTTGTATAGGTATTTATAAAACTGGTTAACAGACTACTTTTTATTTAAATTATTGGAAAAAGCTTGCTGAAATATGAGTCGTACGTGTAATTTGTCATGTATGAATATCGAGTATCTACTAAAAATAAAAGTTGACAATGTTCTGTTAAGTCGATTTTTTTAAGCCAGAAATGATAACCCACTAAAAACTTATTTTGAGAAATCTCCAAAATCTTGTATGCAGCACACCCCCTTCTTTTTGCACTTTTATTATTTTAAACATACGTATTAATATAAGTCGCCAAGAAGAGATTGCTTTAAGCAATAAAGCCGACTGTTATACCGCCTAGAAAGTATTGTAAATACAAAAAAAAAATATCTACCGTCAATTGCAGATTGATGTGATGTGGTGTCACTTAGTCGCGTTTTATATGAATTGTCACATAGTACTGTTTTAATGAACTTTTATGTATGCGTACGCTGGGTAGAAATTGTATTATCTACCTAATTATTTTTTAAATAAAATCAGGCCAAGTTTTATACACAATCCATACATATAGGTAGGTATCTATAAATAGAAAACAAAGTCGTGTTAGTTACACCATTTACCGCTGGTCCAATTTTTATGATTTTTCGATTGCCTTTGTCCGGAGTAGGACGGAGTAGGATCCTCCTAATAATATAATATTCATCAATAAACGAAAATATCAGAAAATATAAAATATTAGATAAACATCAGTCATAAGATCAGTCTAGCAATTTATTTGTTATGATCGATTTCGGCAATAGTGACTGCATTTAAACTCATTTTCGTTTGTCTGATTTAGATGAATTATTTTCATGTGTGTCCCGGGATGGTTTAGATTCACAATTGAACCCAGTAAGTGGCGCCGCTGAACACCTCTTTAACAGTGAGAGCAATTTTGATGATTTTTTGTGTGTTTTTTCAAGTAGATCCGAGAATAGTTTACGATTAACAATTGATCCCTGTTGATGGCACTGCAATCGGTTACTCGATTCGTATTTTTTAAGAGCAAGACTGTTTCTGCCGGGTACAGCTAGTCTACATATAAAAGTTTGTTTGATCTTTGATTGTTCTTCATAAACCTGGATATAAACTTGCCTAATTTTAATCCCAACCCGAAGGATTCAAAACTTCACGAGATACAGATTGAGTGTTACTGTCTCCTATAGAACCACTGAAAATGCTATGTCGTTCAATTAAACATAAGTTGAATTTATAAAAGATAAGGTAAAGACGTAAAAATAACATGTCGTGATTGATTTGCTAAGCCAAAATAGTCTTTAACTCTTAGGTAATAACGTCAAAAAATGATTAAGAAATTTCAAGGTAACGTGGGAAGGGTGAACGCGCCACATGTGGTCTGCGTGCAAAATTTAGATATCATTTATTTTTTCACATTGGCGTTAAAAAAGCGCAATAAAAACGCGCGACAGCAATGAGGTGAATGGACGTGGTGTTAGTCCCAGAGCTGGTGGCAAATTTTGTATAGTCAAGTTGTATCGCATAATTTAGAAAAACCTATTAAAGGGTCCAGAAATGAGATGAAGCATTACAATCAATAAATCACTTTAATGTATTATTCTTTCGATTTACGCAGAAAGCTTGCACATAACTTATAGTCCTCATAGTCTGTCATAGAATTACGCTGAGTTGTGTGCGCTCCCACCAGGTTTTATACAAAATGACTAAAAAAGACAAGTAATTAACGTAATCGAAAATGTCGCTCACATGAGTATTTTAGTAAACAGTTCTCAAAATTTGATTTTATCAACGGAAGTGATAATGCAATTGGTGGATTGGACGTACCGCACACATTAGTATTTCATGGATTCAATTATTTACTCTGTTTGTAACAAGCACAAAATCATTATTATTTATTACATTTTAAGAGCATGTTATAGCCGAAATTACTAAGCAATTTAATTGACTTCTATCAATATTATATTTAAAGAAGTTCTTATAGTGTATTATTATACATAAATAAGAATAAGAAATTACGCTATAATTTATTTTGTAAATTTGTAATTTTGATTTTATATTAATCCTACTATAATATTATAAACGCGAAAGTTTGTAAGAATGTACCCATACATTCCTACAAACTGTATGTTTGTTACTCTTTCACGCAAAAACTACTGAATGGGTTTTGATGAAACTTTACAGTAAAATAGCTTACACATCAGGTCACACACATCTTTTTGTTTTGTATTTGTTTGTTTTGGTGAGCAATAAAGTGTTATCTATCTATCTATCAGGATAGCACATAGGCCATAATCTATAAAGATATAGTGTGAATTATCCAAAATATAACGATTTTTCCATCACCACGCGTCTAAAACAGTGGGGAGCACCTAGTTATTAATACAACTACCATAGGAAATTGCAGTGCAATTTTTGTAAAAAAAATATTATAGTCGAATATAAAACACTTCACTCCAATATTTCAAACACAAGAAACTTCTAAGAAATATTCTTTATTAAAGGGATACGAAAATTCTTTTCGAGCAAATGTTTAGAGCGCCATTTCCGCCAATTAAAATTTTACGTCAGCTCTTATACTATGTGTCTGTAAATTATGGCTACTTGAAGAGTTATATACCTTTATGTGTGGGAAAGCGTGTAGTTTTGTGTTAGCAAGTTGTCCAGGTACTGGAGATAGGTTTATGATCAACTGTCACTTATTTTCAGGTTACAAAACGACTTTGTGTTTTTTTAATCTTTTAAATATTTATCTATCTATATTATTGAAAGGAGATGTAGTGACAAGAGATGAAAAAGGATTTTTGAGGTGGTTTTGGCATGTCTATCCGAAAGAACGGAGAAAGAATACAATTTCCTGCGTTTGGGCGGCCTGTCGTAAGAGGTGAAAAAACAACCCACAGCCCCAGATGGTAGGGCGTTTGCTCCACTGGATGGCTACCACACCTGGTCTAGAGTGTGCGGCCATAACAATCTTATGTTGTGTTCCGGCATTAGTGACCAGGTTCCAGTCGCCCTTAAGAGAGCAGCAGCGCATTTGTAGCATCTTTGGTGTTGCAATTGTCTATAGGCGGTGGTAACCGCTTTACATCAAGTGGGCCGTCTGCTGAACTACTACAATAAAATAAAAATGTAGAGAGAATGAATCACAAAACATGTATATTATGACAGCAATGTGACTGCTAGGGTCGGTGCGGGTAGACCGCGACGTACTCTAACCATGATCAAATTGAAGATATTTTGAAGAAAGGTCAGATAGAAAGATATTGAAATAAGCGTGTATATGTAGATTATGAAAGTTGATGAAGCGAAAAGTGTTTGTCAGGATCGTAGCAGGTGGAAATCGATGGTCTCTGTCTACCCCCACTGGGAAACAGGCGTGACTCAATTTCCATGTATGTATATTGTAATAAAACTGTAAGGTAGATAAAGTTTATATAACAAGTTCAATAATACAAAGGGGCGGGGCTACTACAAGTACAATTTCGAAAATGCAGATTTTAGAATCTCCGTCTGTCTGTCTGTTAGAGCATCACGAGAAAACTACTAAAGGGATTTATATGAAGCTAGCTTGTATTGCGTGTCAATACTCAGGATACTTGTCATCCCGAAAAATGACACCATTTCCGAGGGATAGACGAATATAGCGAAAAAGATGGCGCCGTGGTCGAGTTTCTTTTGGCGCTGCCGTTCCATTTCACTGAGGAATAATTTGGTGCCATGGAAACGCGAGCGGAGTTTAACTGGCAAATGCTAATCTATACTAATATTATAAAGAGGAAACATATATATATATTTATAACGAATAAACTCAAAAACTACTGGACCGATTTCAAAAATTCTTTCACCATTCGAATGCTACATTATCCCTGATTAATATAGGATATATAAAAATTAGGCATCCCTATTAAAAACTACAAGAATGAAACCCATCGGTCGAAACAAAAAATACTTGCGCTGGAATCGGGTTCTACGATGTTTATTTTTTTCAGAGTTGGAGAACGTCTGCCTAGACAGCTAGTTTCTAATAAAGTTACAGTTACATCTTACTTATATAGACTATAATATTCTAAGCTTGTGTTTTGCCTCTTAATTATCCAGGAAATATACTAAATTTTAATCAGCACACAAACATAAAAACTTAGGTTATCATAAAAATAAATAATAATACAATACATAAAAAACACTATAAATTTATTTATTAAAAATTAATACAAACAATGCATACTAATTTGTAAAATACACAAAAGTTACGCAAATTGGTAGTAAATTATTGAAAACACAAAAATAGAGAGATCATTTCAAATTGTCCGATTCCTAGTCTACCATATAAACATTCAAGATTCGACTTTAAACACACAACATTAAGGATCCTAATCCTATATTTACGGCCATTCTTCTTCTCAATTTGTTTTTTTTTTCAAGACGCAAGTGTAATGACACTTTCGACTGACGGACGTGTGAACGCAAAGTCGCAGCTTTCACAGGACGGTGTAAAGGGCACTTTAATTCGAAAATTAAATGGGGCACTGAAATAGATGAGGTATTTCATTTGGGGGACGCATGGGAAGATTTTAGATGCTGTATTTATCTTATCGTCACTAATCTTTATACTGTATTATATATAGGTATAATAAAATATTTACCTTCTGATGTTTATGGTCGTAAGACTTTTAAAGTGAATAGATGAATTGACTTGAAATTTTTATATAACATATAAATAGAAGTGTTTTTATGTACTTTTTATTATAATATATAAAATTCAGTTTTCGTATGTTTGTGTCGAACTACTCAAAAAGTCGATAGATCATTTTTTATATATTATAGTACAATGAAACCTGGTTAAGTGAGACATCAAGGGACCTGCAATGTGGTTTCACTTATAGAGGTATTCCACTTACCCAGTGTATCAGATATCCAGGTATAAATAAATATCTGTCTCCTTTACAGAGGGTACCATTAATAGAGGTCAGAATACAGGTTATTTTAGTTATAGAGGTACGATTATTAAATAAAATAACGTGTTATGTAAACATTATAAATGAGTTTTAACCAAAAAAATATAGATTATTGTAGCTTTCGTTTTGACATTTTTCAAATAAATATCCGTATGATAGGAAAGTGAAACTAAAACTAGAGGTCATTGAGGCTCAAAATCACTTACGTAGTTCAGTGCGGAATTTTCGCGTATAATAAGAATAAGTAAATAAACATAATGATGTTACTCAGTTATAAAGGTCTATGCATATAAAATTCACTTGATGTCTCAGTTATAGTTACCTCTATAACTATAATGGTAAATCGAAAGAACGAATCTCAGATATAGGGTTTGCTTCGTCCCACTTACAGGGGTAATTCAATGCCAAAGTGTTGGGACCTCAGCATGAGTTCCAGTTATGGCAGTTTCTCACTTATCCAGGTCCCACTTAACCAAGTTTCACTGTATATGTTCCCATTTGAACACGATCTCGCTGTATGTGGAGCGAAGATATGGTCCAGGATGGCGCACGCTTACCTAGAAGATACCTATTCACACGAGACTTGAAGACTGAGCCACAGCGAAGCGTGGTCGGACTTAATTAGTACAGGTGGATTATTCAAGTGGGTATTCAGGGATAAATTCTTAACTATACGAAATAGCGAAAAGTACTAAAAGGAGTCTCAAAGCCGGTTTTGACGAAAACTAAAGTGTTATCATTAGTTTTTTATCATACCTATATTATTATTAAACCCATTGTTAATATGTTTTTGTGAAGGAATTAAACCTAGCCTATAGAGTTTACATACATACATAACTTCACGCCAGGTCCCTTGCGGGGTAGGCACGAACAACAGAGCGCCATACAGGCTTATTTTTACACACCTCACTTGCTTCTTTGACATTCATAGCTCTTGTCATGCACGCTCGTCTGTTCTTAAGGCTCCTGACATCACCTTCTGCTAATACACGATCAATTTGATCATGGAAGGTGTGTCGTGGCCTTCCGCGACTTCTGCATCCATCCACTTTTGCATTGTATATCTGTTTAATCATTCTTTCATCAAACATTCTTTCCACATGCCCGAACCACCGGAGCATTCCTTTCCTTACCTTCACCCCGACACTCTCTTTCAGACCAACTCTCTTTCTTACTTCGGTATTACGAACGCGGTCCGCGAGCGTCACTCCGCAGATTTTGCGCAGTGCTCGCATCTCGACTGCGTTTACTCTACTTTCATGCTCTCTGTTCCATACCCAACTCTCGCTTCCATACGTGAGCGTAGGTACCAGAGTTTAATAAGAAGAAAATCAATTTTTAGCTAGACGTGTTGCTGGGGAGTTTTTTTCTGCTTCTTTTCCTTACGTTGCGAAGCGTTCTACATGCAATAAGAAACAAAAATAAAATTTTAACTTATATGTATGACCTTCAAGAAGTGTTCTTCAAAAATAAATTCCAGTGTATTTTGTATAAAAGAAATGAATTTTGATAAAATCTAAACCGGAATCATTAGTTGAAAAATCGGTTACGCTGACCAGGAATTCAGTCGACTGATTTTGAAATAAAAAACTATTTTTACACCAATCAATTTTCTTACTCTCACCATATCCCAATTATTTGATTTCGGCACAATATGTCTTTTCCTTCCATACTCTGACATACATCTTCTGTCACATCACATAATATCATCATATCATCCTTTACACAATCCATCCATCTTTTTTTTGGTCTACCTCTACATATGTATCCATCTATCTTGTAGTTTAACATTCTTTTTGTCACATGACTTTCATCCCTCCTCATTAAATGCCCAAACCAACTTAATCTTGTTCCTCTCAATTTTTCAGTAACGGGTGCAGCTTACAAAGACTTATGCAAATATTTACGAAATGAATTGGTCTGTATTACCCCCTCGTTTGCTAATTTTTCAGAAATGCTTTGTTCAAACTCGAACTCGTCGTCATTCTGATATAGATTGTAATATGACCCGAGAATCTATTAACTAAAACAAAAAAAATCCTTACAAAAATCTTTATTAGCATGTTGCACCAGTATTACACAATGTCGCACAGCGCCGCCAACAGGTGTCGCCTGCTGTCATGTCGCTGGAACACACGAAATCCGTCAATGTCGCTATAATACACAACGCGACTTTTTCATACTATTTTTATATTATTATTATAGGTTAAAGCGGACACGTGGATTAATATATTACCTGCGTTCCCGAATAGCTTGCAGTGATAAATTTAACGCCTCATTAAACTTATTTTTGAGGTGTCGTAGTTATTTTGCCAAAAATAAACTGTTAGTTTACTTGCTTTATCTTCAGCCGAGAGAATAGAATAGAATAATATTTATTTTATGGCTGCAATGCAAATAGCACTGATTTTGCCAATGTCGGAGTATGAAGAAGAAGGTGAAAATAAAAAAAATGTAATAATAAATCTAAAAATTTGGCCAGTTTTCATTGCTTGAGCGTTGCCATAACTCATTCCAGGATTTCAGCATTTCTGGTTTAGCAAGACCTTTAAGATCTCAAGGGAAACATTTATTATATTTACAGCACCCAGTAAAAACAGCTTGTTTCGCACAGTTGTCAGCAGTTTCATTTCCACCATGGACCAGGCATCTAGGTTAGAACAACTTCCAAATCTAAGGAGAGCATCGATGCAGAGATTTTATGATAAAACTAAGGTAATGGTTTTTGACGGTTTTTGGTAACGAGTACCAAAGGCAAACAACCTGTACAGCGAAGGATTTGGAGTAAAATGTTGAACAATGTGCAGGTGGCTTTAACAGGAGGTTATTAGAGAAGCGGAAATCAAAGTTGAAACATTCCTTAAGGTAAGGAGGAATATATATATAGTGTATATAATAAATGTAGAATCCTTATCTTATCTTAGCTTATCAGCATTCCGACAAATTGCGATTGACTGCCACTTAGGTTTTATGCGATATTCAGAAATGAGGTCATATTTTTTAATCCAAATATGAAACTAATACAAACATTTTGAAGACGATCAAGTTTGATGATGTCGACATTGACATTTGTATTGGCATTGCCATGTACAAAGTTTGTGAATATTTCGAATGCATACTTTCGCTAGCCAAAATCTGGTTAAATGATCAAACATAAAAACATTATAGATACTATTTCCTCAACTTATTTTCCTGAAACTACTTTGATGAGTTACTTCAATTTTGTAAACACAAACAATCGTCAGAAATATATTAACACCTAATTCTTGCTTTCAAAAAGATTCATCATGAGTGGGTCGGAATGAAAAAGAAGTTAAGCAAAACATTTTAGAACGTGTATACATAGCAATAACAATTTGAGTACATTCGGACGAGATCATAGAGGGAGTGATTAAGGCCCGTTCACACGAGACGACCGGCGCTGACAGGCTAATGGCCGCTGTTGACTAGCGCAGTGTGAACGCACCGCGTGTTTACCTTGAGTACAGAGTACACTATATTTCAGAGGCCTACTACTTATTAAGACGCATTTAGGGCAAATATTTAATAATAGAATTATTTATTGAATTAAAATATAAAATTATATTTAGTAGTTGACAATAAACTAGGACACAGACATACAGACACAGTATGTAAAAACCTAAGTTGTAATCGTTTTTATGGGCAGAAATCTAGCGTATCTTATGGCGCATGGCATCAGGATGGGCTAAGGAATAATTGCATACATAAGTATTTATTGTACTTGCTATAAATAAAATCATGATTTCGAGCATTGGCAAAAATAACAATCGATATTTTTTTAGTGGAACTAAGAGTTTTCTAATTTCATAACAAATATTTACTGTATTTCGCCTATACATCATTCTTAATTTCGGACTAATTATTTGATTTTTTAAAACTTAAACAACCAAATCAATAACAACCAACCGATTTGGTTGTTTAAAGTTTAAAAACAAAATCAAATAATTAGTCCGAAATCAAGAATTCTAAAAACTCATAAAACAATTGTAATCATCTGTGTATAGGCGGTATACAGTAAATCTTTATTATGTATGCCGCTTTGTACGGATTTAGAGCACCTTTGGTGTTGCAAGTGTCCATAGGCGATGGTAACTGCTTTCCGTCAGGTGGACCATCTGTCTGCTGAACTCATGCAATAAAAAATACATGTAATCTCTGTCAATATCCATTACTCTGCACTATTCGCTGCTTCACTAAAAACGGTCTAGCAAAATATCATATGTTTACAGGATCGTCACAAGTTATCAATACGTCTGTCGGCGTGCAGCGGAGATATCCGAGTGATCCGAACGCCGAATGATTTATGCACGCAGTTTGGGATGCTGCCAACCTGATATTGGTGCTGAAGATTGAAGAGAGTGATTGGAGATGAACTACATTGTATGTAAGAGAACCGCTCATGACACGGTCGCGTACGATTTTTGCAAGCTTTTATTTAACTTGCAATGGATGTATGTATAGTAAGTTCCGGTGGAATCTTGCAAGTTAAATTTGACCAACTTCCCGGTTTCCGATTGAGCTGAAATTTTGCACGCACATGTATATCGCGTGACAATACAATAATATAGTACCATGGAGCTGATCTGATCATGGAGTCGGAAGGTGGCGATAGGAACTCCTGTACTAAACAAGATATACCCGTCATGTTTGGGCTCGTTTTACTTGTCTTGGCTAAATGAAACGTTTTTAGAATCGTTATGATTTGAAACTCGATGAAACGAAAACGCGACACTAAAAAGAGATAAATGATAATCTATAGCCTACGAAAGAATAAGATACGAGTTTTACATTGTGCATCACAGATTAGAGAGTCAATAAGACCGATGATTAAACATAGGTCCAATTTGGACAATTTGCGAAAATATTCATGTAATGTAAATGTACTGAATTGGCTTTGGTTCTTAAGATTTTGAAAGTGAATATGATCATAAAGTTACTTTGTCCATAGTTACATGGTTTATATTTCCTGATAATTTTGAGAATTTGAGTGTGGAACACGGTCAGCACTTCTACCTACACCTAATATTGGTGGTGGAAAGGTACCAGGGTAGTCGGGACCATTACATGACGGCAGATTACTGTTGGTCTTTACAATGATAATTTTTCCTAAAAATAATATAGAAGAAAATCTTATAGAAGGTGTCTCTCTGAAGTGAAAGATTTCACTCGATTTCTCATTTTTTACTTATATATATTAAATATAAAACAAAATGATTAGTAGTATTTCTCAATAAATATTAGATATTAATGCATGGTTTTTAGTGCTGTATAAAAAAGCAACAAAAAACTATATCCGATATTCCAAAATTACTCACAGTTTCATTAATTGTTGGGATAAAATTATTCGAAGACATTATAATACCCAGGGCAACAAAACCACTGTTCACCAGTTATCCCTGTTTACACCATATGAAATGTACCCATGGATAAGCCCCGGCCACTGTAGTACTATTGTGGGAAATGAGAACAGAAAGTACCGGACTATTGGGGTGAACTGCTAGTGGTACTAGGGGTTTGGGAATATGGGGACTATGGCGTCCGCCGGTCGCAATGTTTGGGGAACATGGAAAAATGGGCAGACGGTGACTCGCCACTCCCTGCATGGGCCCCTAAAAATGCCATAAAAGACAGGGGCAACATGGGTGTGAGTAGCTAAGGGGTGTAGAGAGGTGGGCTGCAGATTCACCGAAGCCATTTCTGACGTGATGCCATTTATCACTTCCACCCCTGGAGCTTGAGTGTTAGCTCTAGCGATCTCCACTCCATGTTGGCTGGCTAAGTCAAGCACGGTGGCGGGGGCCTTGCCTCCATCCCTCCCCTCCTCCCTCCCTCCCCCTGGAGTCGGATACGAGGTATCGCTACTCATCTAATGCTTCGTCACCAAGCCCCCCCCTTACTTAACCCCTGCGGGTTAAGTACCTAATATTATTTTTGTATGTCTTTGAAGACCACGGGCCATGGTAATGGCTCGGACTTATGGAGGGCTTGCGTAGGGCCATGGGAAGGCCAACACAGAGGGGTTCTTTGACAAATTTAATGTAAATGTATCGTGGCACTGACCGGCGATTATCCCTGTCTACACCATATAGTAATACACCCTAGGACAAACCCCGGCTTGTGTAGGACTATTGTGGGAAATGAGGCCAAAAAGTACCTGGCTATTGGGGTGAACTGCTAGTGGTACTAGGGGTCTGGGAATATGGGGACTATGGTGTTTGCCCGTCGCAATGTTCGGGGAAAATGGAAAAATGAGCAGACGGTGACGGGCCCCCAAAAATGCCATAGAAGACAAGGGCAACATGGGTGTGAGTGGTTATTGTTGAAGTAGTGTTAGTAATCGTGCAGGAACGGAGATAGAATACAATTTCCTGCGGCCGGGCAGCCTGTCATAAGAGGCAACAAAACATCCCACAGCCATGTGGTAGGGTATTTGCCCGACTGGATGGCTACCACCCCTGGTCTAAAGTATGTCGCCAAACACACTTAAGTCGTGTTCCGGCATTAGTGACCAGGTTCCTGTCTCTCTTAAGAGAGCAGCAGCGCATTTGTAGCACCTTAGGTGCTGAAATGTCCATATGTGATGGTAACCGCTTTCCATAAAGTGAGCCGTCTACCTGTCTGCTGAACTCGTGCAATAAAAATAAAAAAAAGTAAGTAATATTATTGTTGAAATTCGTAGAATAGAGGTTTGTCGTAAATGAATTCTTATCAATTTATTACTTCAAAAATGGAATGTGTGAGCGAGATAGCAGAGTTTATTGAGGTAGCCCCTTAATGTTAAACATATTTTATATAACAAACGATGGCGTATAATCTCCGTTTAAAATAAATAATAGTAGTAAAGAACGGGGTATTCTAGCAACAAATTGTGATGTAAAATAACAATACAGTGTTTCGGCTATATATTATCTTAGCAAATACATTTGCCCCCGGCATCGTCCATATTTTTGTACGCCTCTGAATATTTACACAGTCAATGCAACTACAGTAGGTTTTTTTTTCTCCTCCTGACTTGCACGCTTTTCAGGGTATTCTATGCATGGTTTTATTTTCAAATTTATAAATTTTTCAATACCAATATCCAAAATACAATTTTAAATTCTAAACATTCTGCTTTCTTATTATCTATTATTGTATACCTAAATAATGATATTTTGCTTATTCTATCACATTTATCATTACTATTTTAATTATCTATTCAAACTACAGTGGGTTAATTATGTATTTTATAAGAGGAATGGACTGTATACACTTCTTCAAGTGGACACATCGATTATCTCGATGTCTAGGTCTCATGGCGATATATTCATTCAGAAAACTGCCAAAATGGTGCATAACCTACCTACAGAATTCGAACCCGAACCATTTGAGTTTAGCAAGGAAATGTGTTAACCATAAATTTACCACGTGTTCCGGCTAGAAATCATTGACTTTTAAGAAATATCACATGTGAGTATATTTGTTCCAATATCAATCTTTTGCATGGTGGGAAGATTAAATATATTACATAACTAACAAAAATCAGATTTAAATTTTCCATTTCCTTTAATAATTCATAATTACATACGGATCGTTTATTTATATATTAGAGATTTTCCAAAAAAACTTTAGTAGGTACCTGCATATATTATATAAAAACTTAATTAGGTTTTTATGAAGGTATCGCAAGCGAAGCCGCGGGCAAAAATTACTGTATATATAAAACTTTCTTGAAAAATTATCTAACTGATACTGCGAATTACTAACATTGACATTTTGAATTTCGTATTAAACTATATTTAGAATATATACTTACTAAATAAGGCATAAAAGTAGAGACTTAAATCAAATTTGGAACAAGCCTTGGAATCATCACCATCAGTTCAGACTTCACCTACTGTATTTCTTACACTATGTAAAGACTATAACGCGCTAAAAAGATTTACAGCATCTTATCGTTTATTAGCTAAGATATTTATCAAGCTACTTAGAGATATTGCCGCGTTACTCGGCGCGATGTGTGAAAAAACTGCGTCCAACATAAATCATGTTTAGTTATGTATAATTTAATCTCGCCAATATTCGTATTTTTGCTACTATGTGCAAAAGTTTAGGAATTCGATAAATCCCAGTTTCGTCGGGAGCGTCCGCTTTGGTAGCCGGAGTCCGCTTTTTTTAGCATGAGTACAACGGACAGATGACCTGCCTGATAATAATAATAATGTCACTTTTTAAACAATAATCCTACACTGGCCGGGGCTTGTCCTTGGGTGCATTACTATATGGTGTAGATAGGGATAATCGCCGGTCAGTGTCACGCCACATTTACATTAAATTTGTCAAGGGGCCTCTACGTGTTGGCCTTCCCATGGCCCCACGCAAGCCTTCCAAAAGGCCGGGCCATTTTTATAACCTGTGTTCTTCAAAAACATACATACATAATAATAATAATAATCGGCAGATAAACAAATATATTGTATATCCAAATTAGGCAACTCACGCTTGTGTTAAGGGTAATATACAACGGAGTACTCTGGGGCCGATCCCAGACACCCAGATCATAGTAAATAACGGAGAAAATATGTTTCCGAAATTTATTATACCATGAATCGAACCCGGAGCCTCTGCGTTGCAGTGAGGTAGGCCGGCAAGGGCTTAGCCCGTTCAACCACAGCAGCCGTCAAGAAATGATGATTTGCTTGATGGAAAGCGGTTACCATCAACGTTGAATATTTGTGTGCAACCAATGTGCTGCAGACCTCGAAGGGAGGGAGGGACCGAATCTTGGCTACTTATACCAGAAAACAAGGCTGTAATGGCGACTTACTCTAGACCAGGTTTGGCGGCCGTACAGATAGAAGCCTGAGTCGATAAGAGGCTTCAGTACCTAGATTACTGACGTAAAGCTATTCAATCGTTATCCTATAGGATACAAGCAGATGTATAAGCTCACACCATCCTATAATTATGGTGGAAATATCAAGCAAATGGTCGAAGCGCTTTGCTTCCACTTTTATAATACGTACCGCTGAGGAGTGGTACGTTACGATGTTTCCCATGAACCATACAAGTTAGGTGCAATCAAGACTCGCGTAAGCAGTCCTCATCTAGGTAAGCGTGCTCCATCTTATACTGCATCTCCCGTTGATATCTTTATTTTATTTGTTTGTTGTTTAGGATATTAAATAGATATACACTTAAGTTGCATAAAAAAACAGAGTATACTATAAAATCAGTGCTTATCCAACTACATTATCCACGAACTAAAAGATAGGTAGTGTAGATTACACTAAAAGTAGTATGAGTCATGTACAAAAAGTCACACACACAAAAACACGCTTATATTCATATCGTATATGCAAGGAATAAAGAAACAGAGACAAAAAAATTACAGTGCCTGATCTTTAATAGCGTTAATAGGGAACTCTTTAAAAGCACCCAAGACGAGTGCAACGATGTCAATGTTTTCAAAATATGTGTTGTAGTTATTGACGAGTTGGTACATTGGGGCACGAAGTCCTGAGTTAGTACGACAGGAAGTCGTGGAATAAAGCCGCCTTATTTTTACCGCGCGTCTAAGCACTGTCCTTGAGACATATAGTATTAGTAAGAGGTACTCTCGACTGTGGGGGTGCATGTGCAAAGACTCTGGGGGGAACCAACTACTCCGCTAAACCTAAACCTGCGTCTCATACAGGGCGCTTGTGTGGAAGAACATGAGATAACGAGCGAAGCTACACCCATTGTTCAACCGCGCAACAAGCTTAGGTCACCCCGGGATGTAGAGTGACCCACTTCACCAACAGCTTGACCCGTCGCGTCCCCACAATGCGCGGACCTCTGCGATGGAATCATAGGAGGTCTCCGGAGGCGAGCCTGACGTCATGACCTGAGCATCCGAGGAGCGCGTGCGCAGCTCTCTCCCTTACTTTCTCAGCGGCTTCCTTGCTGGACATTACTGCCTCGTGACGGGAAGAAATCGCTGACTAGTGATCATGTCGCTGTGGAGCAGGGCCTCAACCAGTCCCCGCAGGGAATCGATCGCCTAAGAGGTAAGCAGTCTATATAATTGTGACAAAGTTTATAAAGCAACATAGAAAAGACGTTTATTAGGAAGCGGCAGTAGATTATATTTAAGTCATATATCAGGTGCAATGCTGATCAAAAGAGAATCTATACTTTATAACAAAATCCCTATCACTAGGCTCTGGGTTGTTTTGTCGCCTCTTACGACAGGAATTTATATTTTTCTTCATTCCTGCACGGATCGAAGAGTTTCAGTGTGTGCGCATGTTATGTATGTATACTCCTCCTTGATATGGCCTTTAACGGCGAGCCTTGCAGCCAGTTATGACTTCTATGACGTACAAAGACAAATTAAGAAATAGATGAATTTGATGATTTCGTATAGGTTACTTTCTTAGAAATATTGGGTATGAAACCCTAAAAAAACTCATCGTGGAATAACAGAATTTACGCAACCAACGGTAAGTCTTGTAATGATTTATGAATTGCACAAGTGTTATATGAAAATATTTTCAATTGCTTTTTTGACTCGTAAAATACTTTTGCAACATTTATACGACTAATCAAATTGAGATAAGCATTTAAAAACATAGAAAAATATCAATAAAATTTGTTGTAATTCTTTAATGTTGACATAAAAAGAGATAGTTTTAAATAATGTTCCGCTTACGCCACATGTATCAGAAACACAGACGACGGTGCGTTATAAGTTATTATATTTTATTATTTAATTACATATATTTTTAAAGTTAGTTTTAGTTTAATATTGTGGCTTATAAATAAAATTATAAAATTTCATATAATTGACAAACTTTGACATCTTTGAAAAATATTTTAGTTTTATTTTATTTTAAAAAAATGGCTTTCATCCGTGAATCACAACAAAAATATTGTTTCATACCTTTTGCTCCCAAGTATTGGTGGAAAAAATCTTCATGAGTTAATTAGTAATTTTACTATTGCAAAAAAAATAAAAACGGAAAAATAGGTTTTTCAAAAAAAAAACTAAAAAATGCTTAAGATAAAAAAGCTGAAAATTGGGTGAATTGTTTTTATTTGATAACAAAAGGAGCCCTATAGTAAAAGTAGAATCGGTCCGAAGGCAGTTTTTACTTAGAAACATCGCCCCTTAACTATTTAACCCTTCGTTAAATAAAATAGACATAATAAATCACAAATTTATATAATAACTATCTATTTAAGTTTAAAGATGAGAAATCAATGAGGGGGATTAATTCGAAGCAGATTTCTAAATAAATGTAACTTTTAGAATTTTTGGCAGTCCGTCTGTTTGTTAGAGCACAACGTGAAACTACTAGCCGGATTTAAATGAAACTCCGCACAGAGCTAGTTTATATACCAGGCAAACACTTAGGATACTTCTTATCCCAATAAATGACGTCACTTCAGTGGGATAGAGGAATATAGCTAAAAATATGGCGCCGAAGTCGTCTATTTTTGTTGCCGAAATTGCAATTCACTATGAAACACGTAGTCACGTAAACGCGAACGAAGATTCCCTGGCATTAAAAATCGTAAATAGTAAGTTAAATTATACAGCATATAAAAATAAACTGAATGGACTATTAATTATTAGCTAAATCCGTTTCTTACGGTCGCCGTCTAAAACAAATATATCAATTATGAAACTATTCCACCTTGCTTCGACCGCTGCTATTTTTTATTAATTTATATATCAAATTTATTTAAAGTGAAAATAGCATCGGAATGTTTGATGCATTCAGAGGTGGAAAACGAAAAATTTGGCACAATTTATAAAACAGGTATAATAAATTGTTGGTCGCGCGTATGTTTACCTTCGCGGACACTATTTCTGGTGATACGCCATTTCCTACTAAATACACTATAAAGTGTTGTGCAACAGAGTTTTTGTACTGAAAACTTTATTTTATTTTAAACTAGCTGTCCCGGCAGACGCCGTATTGCCCGGAAAAGCTTCAATCGATATGTTGACAGCAGCGCCACCTACCGAGTCCAATTGTGAACCAACTCAGAAACCTTCTTTGGCTCGTGCACAACAAATTTGCTCAAGATCATCACATGATCAAATGTATAGTTTACGATTCTATAAAGGACATACAGACAAACATTCATTTTTATATATAAGAAGAAGAAGATGAAGACAACGCATTAGTAGTCCAAGATATAGTCTTAGAACTTCTAATACTATATAAGTAACATTTACTAGACTATATATATAATATTTATTATCTGTGCAGGAATGGAGAAAGACTACAATTTCCTGTAATAAAAAATTGAAATAATAATTTCAAACAAAGAAAAGTATTTTTTTTCATACTTTTAATATGCTAACTACACATGGCATTTGTTAGGACAATATAAATAGGTATAGACATAAGGCACACACTGCACATGCACTTCCTCACAACACCAGCATGTAACAGATACACTCTACATTAGTATAAGTTTAGTGTTAAAATTGAAATAAATTAATATAATAAGTTATTCTTCAGGTACACCATAACACAAACATACATTCATTAAAATTAAATGTCACACAAGATAACAAAAAAAAATGTTTAGAAATTGTACACGCGAATTTGTTAATTCGCGTGTACAATTTCTAAACATTTTCTTAAATTTAATTGTAAATAAAGGGTACTAGAGTCCGTAGAGTTGTTAATAAAAATAAAATATTCTAACTAACTAACATTTGCAAAATAAATGCCATTTGCGTTAAAGTCATACCATATTTAAAAAATAATAATTTCTGACACTGGCCACATATTATTTTGGATAGTGGTTTGAGTACAGCACTATTCGCATACCGCCCCGGTCGATGTGCCCCGAATATACGGGGGAAGATGTTGATACAGTCTCGTTTAAAAATAAAATTATCAGAAGTGTTTGTACACCACAGATAAGCAGGGTTCCTTAGGTATGTATTAATCCAACTACTCTTACGCTCTTAACTCACGAGGGACAATTTTATTTCATTACGTACTAGATGTGCCCGCGACTTTGTACACCTGATTTTTTCCCGTAACCCTAAAAAAGTTACTAAGTTACTCATTATAACATCAGGTATCTTCAGTGAAAATCCCGCCAAAATCGGTCCAACCGTTTCAGAGATTCGATGGAACATCCAGACAGACAGACGGATAGACAAATAGATAGACAGGCAGATAGACAGACAGACAGATAGACAGACAGATAGACGAAAAAAATAAAAATTGATTTTTAGTTCCATATATACATACTTGGATATGCTGTTAGTAAAAAGTTGTTGTTTTGACTGATACAATACAAAAACATATCCCGATAAATGACATCACTTCCATGGACTAGCTGAATAAATCCAAACAGGATGACGCTGTAGTCGCGGCAAAGCAGCACTAATGGAGCTTTTAGTGCCATGCGGATCTGATCACCCCTGCAGGATGCCAATCCTGGAGGCCACTCCATGAGTAAATTTTCACGCCGCCCTCACAACCTGAAAAAGGTTTTTGCGGGTGTTTCGCATGCATGCAATACCGCATGCGTGAGCACCGCGTGATACTAAAAGCGGTCTAAAAGTGCCATTTCAATTTTCGTAATATTGACAAGGAACTCTAAATTAAAATTCCACTAATCTTACTAAGCGAGTTAGCATTTGAAATTCTGTTTACTACGTCTTAGTACATGTATGTAATAATACGATACGAGCACTAGCAGCACAGCTCTATTTTAATATTGTGGCGACCGAGGGTGGAACTCCCCAGCAGCGTAAATCAGTTTTAGAACTTTTAGAAAGAACTAGAAATTTCTGGAAGAAAAAGACAAGGACGGATATATTTAGAAAGAGATAGACGATAAACGAAAGAAAGAGATAGATAGATGTTAGAAAGGGATAGACGATGACCGAAAGAAAGAGATAGATAGATGTTAGAAGGGGATAGACGTATAAACGAAAGTTCCCGAACAGAAGGTTCGGGAAGGAAGAGACAGATATAGATAGAGGGGTTCTAAAAAATTCTACCGGGTATATAAACAGCGTAAGGCGCGCCTACCGGGCAGTTTAGAGTTGAAAGTTGCAGTTTTAAGTTAAGTCCAAGACGGTGAAGCAACAAGTGCGATACTAAAGAGTTGTTAGAAAAGATTAATAGAGGACAGAGACGAATCAAGTGGTGAATTTAGTGACCAGTTTGGTGGATAGATACGTGAAGGAGGTGTTTAGCGTAGTTCGAAGGAGGAATCAGAAGCGAGCTACCCGCGATAATATTGGAGGTGGTCCGCGCAATATCGGCGACGGTATTGAGGGTGTAAAAAACTTATCATCGGGACTATGCAACGTTGGTCGTGCGTATAGGGGCATCCCTGCAGAGAGGTACTGCGTGCGGCTGTGTAAGTCAATAAAAGCTTTTAAATTAAAAACTGGTGTTTTCTTCCAATCCATAAGTGCGTAACCCCGCTCGCACGTAACAATATAACTGCCCGCGGTTGTTTAGTAGATAACGCATCAGTATATCATTCTGATGAAATAGGTTCGAACCCTAACCAAGTAACATATACCGTTTAAGCAGTTTTTCTGATGTGCATATTGTTTCAAATACCACGTGCTGAAAGTGAAAGTAAATATGACAAGAAAATCTTCATATCGATATCACCGATGTTGAAAATCTACATAGCGATGTCACCGCTTGGTAAGTATACCGTCGGTTCTATTAAACATTAAAAAAATCGAAATGTGTGCTGGGACACATATTAGAAGTGAAACTTCAACGGACAAGTGGAAAAACGAATCGCAAGGGATAAGTGGAAAAACGAATGGCAATGGATAAGTGGCAAAACGAATCGCAACGGACAAGTGGAAAAACGCATCGCAACGTACAAGTGGAAGTACGATTCGTTGCAACGGACAAGTGGAATATCTTCAACTGACAAGTGATAAAATGAATCGCAACAAAATTTTAACTTGAAGTTTTACGGGCAGATTGTTAATGTACTTGTCCAATTTGAAAACCTGCCCGTAAAACTTTTTTACGTCAACACTTTTGTCGTTCGTTGTCATTCATTTTTGTCGTGACTTTCGAAAAACTGAACCGTTGGCAAAGTTATCTTGTTGATAATTTGTTTCCTTAACAAACTATTTATTTATTAATATTTTTTTAAATAGATCACAAATAGAGGCAGTGATGCCCAGCCACGTGGAAATCAGAGGTATACATAATAAAACTACGTTTTAACGGTTTTAAGCGCGGTAATAAACGTAGTTTTATTATGTATACAATGCGCGAAAACTTAAGAAAATATTAGCAGAGGTATAGTTCGATGCAAACTAAAGTTTGCCTCCATTAATTGCGGCTCGGAACATCGCACTTTCCGATGCGCTGAACGCGATTTTAGGTATTAGAGGGACAAGGTCGTCGGAGGACGAGGTATATCCTCGCTCGCTCTCTCGCTCGCTTTCTCGTTTACGGGACTTCTTCGGCGCTCAGCTCACCAGGGCTTCCAATTTAGCGCTTTCGGAGCTAGATATAGCGCTTTTTAGGGCAACCCAGTTCCCAATTTTATTAAACAACTTCCAGCGCAGTCTTGCGCTTTTTATAATATGCAAATATCTAATTAATTTTATAATAAATATATATGAATATCTGTACTAATATTATAAAGAGGAAAGATTAGATTGTTTGTTTGCATTGAAGAGGCTCTGAAACTACTGAACCGATTTGAAAATTTCTTTCACTGTTGGCAAGCTACATTATCCCGGGTAACATGGCCTATATTATATTTACAAAAATGTAGGGATTACTAAAACCCCAATAATGTAACCCAAGGTATAAAAAAATACCTAAAATCGCGTGCGGTGCGAAAACTATTGATGATAGAATAAAATAATGTACTACGACTTTGCAGAACACATCATTATTTACAAAAAGTGTCGCGACAGTATATGTCTAACTATTATAGTTAGGCCACAATAAGTGATCTTTTATTTTAAAAATGTAATTAAAATGCCACCGCTAGAAAAGGCTATTTATTTGTATCTCGGTATTCATCCTTATCAAAATAAATTAATTCATATTCAAGACTGGTTCAATACCTTTCTATAACTTTTTGAATTATGCAATTCGGACATTCCATTCGAAAGATATCACGAGTTTAAAAATGTAAGAATTAGACCACGTGACTGTGACACTTTTTCGTGAGCGAAAAATCGTAAGACCCCCTCTATATAGAAGTTTCACTTCAAAAAGCCGGGGAAAAGGGGGATAATGTTGCTCATCTCCCGCGGTAGTTGTCCTTAAGTTTTCTTGCCCTAAAAAATCATTAAAATCGGTCCAACCTTTCAGGGCTCTAGAACTAAACTCTTCAGTGACATACATACGAACAGAAGATTTTTTTATATTTATTAAGATATTATGATGTATAATTAATTGTATACCATAGATTTTAGAGTGACCAACACTTGACATGATCAAATAAACATTTATTAATTTGAACCAAGGTGAAATATTAAATGTGTGACAAGGTTAAAAAATTACAGCACTTACAGAGAATGTATAGATATTTTTCATAGCGCCCATTCCGAGTGCACGTCAAAATCATTTCTCAATGATGAAACGGACGCAACACTCATTATTAATCGCTATAGACGTGTGAACTAATGTCGGTACATTTATTTAGAGTCGTTGGTGTTGAGGGGCGTATTAACGAAGTGCACGAAAAATAATTCAATTATTAATTTACTAGAAAAAATAGCTAAGTCTAATGCACAATACACACCACACATAATGTCGGCATCTTTGGTGCGTATTGCGCTTAAGGGTACATTTATTGCACATATGATATAGCTAATTTTAAAGGCCAGTTTCTATATCTTACTATTTATTCACTTGCCCGTCCATCGGTTGAATTTTAGCATTACTTTTATTGAGCTTATGGTAAATTTTAACAGGAAGTAAGGCAAATGAACAGTTAGTAAGATATTGGGACGGACTATAAAAGATCGATAGTGCGTGTTAACGTTCGAAGAAAATATTTGAAGAAATAGCGACATACTTACATTACTTACGTGTATCTTAAAAATAAAAACATATTATGACAATACACAGCAAATTTAGCAAACAAGGTTTGCGTTCAGCCTATTGTTGTGCCGACATAATATCTGACACAACGCTGACAGTAGTATGCCGACAAGGGGTACTTATTACACACATAACCCGAAAGAACCCAGACAATATGGAAAGATTTGTGGTCACTAGAAAAAGTCACGGCAAAAGACCTCTTAAATCTCTAAATAGATGGATTGTGATCGCTGCTTTGCTCAAAACCGATCTTGGTGGAGGAATGTAATTATCCACTACAATCAAAAATCACGTTACTCAACAGTGAGCGAACGCGTTAGATGAAGAGATAAATAAATATTCTAGTACTTCGGGAATAGACCCCTCGGAACCCGTAGGAATTTAATGCATACAAATAATAATACAAGTTGTTATTAATGCCGTGACAGTTATTAACGGTGTTATGATGTATTATTAAATTATAGCTGACCATACTTCGGATTATTTGATAATGGCGCTCTTTGGCCGCATCCCTCCCTTCCATATAATTGGCTTCGTAGGACGCCTCTTTGTAATACTAATAATATCTTTATAATATTTTCAACTATTATATTAACTTTTGTTAAACGTGTCCGAATGTTGGACCACTGTGGTTAACCAAAAATGTCTCCACTCAGTTGAGATGAGAATATTGAGATGGATGTGTGGTATTACAAGAATGGATAAGTTGAGAAATTAAAGCATAATGGGATCTCTGTAAGTTGCATCCGTGACTGAAAAAGCGGAAGAAGACTAAGGTGCATGACTAGAAGACTATGGACATGCAATTAGGAGGGAAGAAATACACGTTACAAAAATAATATTAAATTTGAAGATTGCCGGTTGACGGGTGCCAATGCAAAAGTAGACCAGAAAAGAGATAGATGGATTGGATTCTTCTAATTTTCATATAATGATGTAATATCATAACATTTATGAATTTGAAAAGGAGATGATTAAGACAGTCAAATTAACATTGATTAAACAAACATTTATTGATGATTTAAACAATTAAGACGTCGATTAAAAGTTTTAATTACGATTCTCTATAAAAACAAACAGACTTGCGGCAACCGTTTCTTTACTAGGTGATTGATATCCTCTTCTATGGCAATACTCAAATAATAAAGTCCAAGGAAATCATAATGTTGCGTCGAGGAAAACCTTATAAATTCTCCCTCCCCATCATGTCCATCAAGAAAAATAATAATCTTTAAATGAAGAATGCACAAGAGAAACACTCACATCTTCTGTCAGTGTCACCGCAATGTGTATGATTGGAACTCGAACTAAAGAAGTCCATAAAGAACATTTATTCAACAAATAGTCAAATCCTAGTGAAGTGCGTGAACTTTCGGAGGAGAGTGCAGTGTTCCCGTGCACTAGTGGCGAGGTAAGTTACTCTTCCCTTGCTTCTTCGACGCCTCTTTGTCTCCTGGCCATCGAATCGCATCAAGCAACTGGTATATCATCAGAAACAGCATTCTGTTTCATTAAACAATGTCAATAATGCACATCATACGTCACTATTGTGTCCCGACCGTTTCGTCCCACCAAGCCGACTAGTTGTTACACTTGGCACACTCCCATGTCCGGAGTTCGCGTTAGTAGATAGATACTGAAAGGTGAATTTTACAAACATATTTCAATATTTACAGCTTAATTTTTAGTAACAAATGCCAAAAGAAGCTAAAAGTCCAGAGAGATAGGAAACAAAATAGAGATTGTATAGCAAGCAATCAAACAATACGTTGAAAAATATAAATTCCTTCTTCTTACGAGACAAATTTTTAATAAAAAAAAATTCATTCAGCCAAATACCAGCTTGAGACACTTCAATTGAGAATAAAGCTAGGAAGCTCTGAAGAGGGACCATTCGATGAGAGGATTTAGAATCTATGTAGATCATTTTCGCAAAGTCGGTAGTTTGTCGGTATTCTATATGATACACTTCGGTGTGTCACGAAATTGCACAAACTAATTCCTCCCTCACCATTTTTGCCACCGGGCAAGCAGACATACAAGCCCACGCCATATCGGTATGAGGTGGAAATACCAACAAAGCGGACGAACTGCTATGATTCCACTTTTATCGTACCGCTGAAGAGTGGAACTCTTTACCGTCGTCTGTTTTTCCTGGACCATACAAGCTAGGTGTCTTCAAGTATCGCGTGGACAGGTATCTTCTAGGTAAGCGTGCCCACCTTAGACCGCATTTCCATCTAACATCAGGCGCAACGTCAGTCAAACGCGAACCTACTTCTTACTCTCGAACTCTCTCTACTAACTTAATCTCAAAGTCGGTGCAAAGCAAAACATAAAAATTACTATATTTTGAAAATTACTAAGCACCGACTTTAAGATGTTTTAGATAATATATATTAATAATAATAGCTTTAGAAATACGTTATTTTATACATTTTAGTTTTTTAGTTTTTGAAGTCGGTTTTTTTAAACGAAGTTTTTATTTTTAAGTTCTATGCTTTACAATTATAAAATTAAGTTTAACCATAGATTACTTATCTTGAGTTAAATGTCATTAAATTATGTAATTGACTGGATAAATCATGTGTTTCTTGTATATAAATGATCTTTTAAAGAAAAACAACGTATGTGTACGTACATGGGAGATGTAGCGATGTAAGAAACATTACATTTCCTACAATTTCCACAGGCAAAGTTTACTCGAACGTTGACGTGTGAAAAGCTTATTTGATCAATGAAATAAGGTGGCTGTAACAGCTGACATGCGGTGTTGATTTCAGGATGCTCGCATCCGGAGTGCGCCGGACGCTGAACAAGGCGGCTCTGTCCGCAGCCCGGGGAGTTCAATCAATTTTTAATTTAGGATTTTTGCTAAGACAGGTCAAGTGTCCGTGATGGGTCAACAGTTTACTGATCTGCCTTACACACGTCACATCTGTCATGTTTAAATGAAACAAATTGAGACCTCAGCGCCTAAATAGGTTGTTTACGCAGATTCATATTCAAATTAAAGAGTTTTTATACAAAATAAGTTCCACTGGAGAACACTTTTTGAAGGTCATTCAAGTCAAAATTTAAATCTACTTATTATTATATGTACACCGCTTCGCAATGGATTATGGCTTAAAGGAGTATAAGCGGCAAGAAATTCCCCAGCAACACGTCTAGTTAAGAAAGAGTTTTTCATCATAATCTATATATATAAAAATCAATTGCTGTTCGTTAGTCTCGCTAAAACTCGAGAACGGCTGCACTGATTTGGCTAATTTTGATTTTGAATTAATTGTGGTAATCTAGAAGTTTTAAAAGGTGAGTAAATATGGAAAAAATACTTGGAATATAGTAAAAATAACAATTTCGCTTTCCCTTAGAAACGATTCCTACCTGTCAAACATTTGATGTTCGTTCCGTCGTTTAGAAATCGATTAATTAAAAAGTCGTTCAGAAATCATCAGTTTTTTTTATTTTTTTTGGTTTTCGATGTCAAACGTTTGATGTTCGTCCCGTCGTTCAGAAATCAACGTTTGATTCTGAGGCGGTACGAAGTTTGCCGGGTTAGCTAGTTATTTCTATATTACCGCAGGCTCTTTTTTATTATTAAATACATACAGAAGTTATATTACGATTACTTGCAAAGAATGAATAAAATATATTGTTATTGATATACAGATGCATTTAAATCGATATCAGTAGTCCAATTTCCTATTTTTACACTTAAAATAAAACTAGTGTATACATTAATCCCTAACAAACATATAAAAAAGTTTTAAATATTACATAAACCCAGACCCAAGAAAAGTTTATAGTATAAAAAGTTATATAGGCAGATACGCGGTTGACTTGGATAAACCAGAATAATTAATGTGTTTAACACAAAACAATGCCAGAGAACTAACAAAAATAAATAAAGATAACTAGGTAAATGTTTTCACAAGAAACCTCACATTCTACTTTTCTATGAAAGCGTTAAATTATAATAAAAAAATCGTTCAAACACCATATTGCACCTTTGAATGCGAAATGGGAGCACGTAAAGATTCGAGAAATATCGTATGCACGATTTATATTGACGCGCCCTAGAAAATGTTTGATATCGTAATGAGAAAATAGTTTATTTATTTTTGAAAATTTAATCTTCTTTAATGATATTTAATCATCAAAAATGGCGACCTGCAGGATATTGGTACCACCTTTAGTATTACGAATGTCGATAGGCGATAGCGGCGCCTGTGCGCGACGGTAACCGCTTGCCATTAGGTAAGTGGTTAACGTCGCCTACAGATGTTTGCAGCACCAGAGGCGATGCCAACTCATTGCCAGCCTATAGAATGATATAGGGAGGATGGGGTATAGTGGCTGGAATAGAGAAAAGAAGCGTGGGATACAGGGGCTGAGATACGTGAATATTGTGGCGAATGATGGTGGAACCATCTAGTTAGTTTAAGAACTTTTAGAAAA
This sequence comes from Dendrolimus pini, assembly GCA_949752895.1. NCBI lineage: Eukaryota > Metazoa > Arthropoda > Insecta > Lepidoptera > Lasiocampidae > Dendrolimus > Dendrolimus pini. Next base: position 712,858 of record OX457132.1, on the reverse strand, counting down.
AGCTAGAACATTCTGGAAGGAAAAGACAAGGCCGTATATATTTTAGAAAGGGATAGACGATAAACGAAAGACAGAGATAGATGGATGTTAAAAAGAGATGGATGTATAAACGAAAGTTCCCGAACAGAAGGTTCGGGAAGGAAAAGACAGAAATAGATAGATGTTTAGAAAGGGACAGATAGTAAATAAAAGGATAACGAAATTATAGGTTCCAAAAAATTCTTCCGGGTATATAAACAGCGTAAGGCGCGCCTACGGGGCAGTTAAGAGTTGAGTTCAGTTCAAGACACTGAAGCGACAAGTGCGATACGAAAGAGTTGGATGAAGAGTTTAATAGAAGACACTAACGAGTTTAGTGGTGAATTAAGTGAAAAGTTTAGTGGGCAGTAAGTGAAGGAGAAGTGTAGCTTAGTTCGACAGACGAACCAGAAGCGAGCTACACGCGGTAATATCGGAGGTGAGCACTGCAGTAGCAGGAGGTGGTCTACGCAATATCGGCGACGGTATTGTGAGCGAGGCACCTTATCATCGGGACTCGGGACATTGCATCGTTAGTCGTGCGTATAGGGGCAACCCTGCAGAAAGGTATTACGTGCGGCTGTGTAAGTCAATAAAAGCTTTTAGTAAAAAAATGGTATTTTCTTCCAATCCATAAGAGCGTACCCCCGCTCGCACGTAACAATATAATAGCGCGATGAAATAGAGCGAGACAATGGAACACAGGGGATGACATATACGAATATACTAGGGCAATGGGATAGGGGTATAACACAAGAACCATAGAAAACAAGGGATGAGATGGGCGAATATAATAGGGCAATGGGCCATTGGAACTCTCATTTATCGTCTTAGACAAGTTTGGCGAGTATACCTGCTCTCTTTTCTCTTATAAATTCCATTATTTTCTTCGTGAAAACGAAACAGACAGACAGAATTACTATCGCATATATATTATTAAAAGAGATATCACGACGTCTGACAAAAAATATTGCTGAGATTCAGGTAAGACCATACCATAACAAGTCGGTCGACCACATGTCCGTATTTGGGACACGTCGAAGCCGCCGCGATTCCGCGAAACCCAGCCGCTGGGAAATAATGAGATCACTGTATCAGATGCCGATACTATGTATACGATGAAGCGAGCATGCTCTAGTCTATGGCGGTGTGATTGAGCCATGATCTGTCAGTTAGTACAGGAAAAACCTGTGACTAAAATTCCTAACTTTTGAAATAACTACCAGTAATAAGATACAAAAGATATACGAAACATTAGGTAATTTGTTTTGAATACCATAAATAATCTAGTACAATAAAAGAAAACTTAAGTAATTTATATTGTATTCTACCCATAGTCCCTCAAGACTATAAGTAGAATACTGAGTCTAGAACACCGTCTTCTATGGCTAAGGTGCCCAGAAGGCTGGCTACGTTTCCTCGCAGGATCGCCATACTGATCCGTTGACCGAGGTAGCCCTTCTGATCCCCTGAAGAGTCAATGAGCCAGTAATAATAATAAATTCTGGAGTACAGCAGAGAAGATGACAGCCGACTGGATGGAAAGTGATTACCGTCAGTGCTACCAAATTGCTAGCCTTGAAGAGAGGGCTGGAACATAGCCAGTGTTGCAAGTGAACACAATCATGATTTTTATAATGGCATACTGTTGTAGTATACGGGTGGTGGCCATGCTGGGCTCATAAGGGGAACTAGAACCTGGCCACTGATGCTGGAATGCAACTCAAGATTTTTATGGCGGCATGCTCTATTCTAGAAGTTCTGGCCAGACGAAAAAAATGCTCTACCACCTGCTTTTAAGTTGTTTTGTTTTACATCACCAGTCATGGTTATTGGTATTCTTTCTCTGTTCTTACATGGACAATGTCACTTCACCATCGTCAGCTCAGTCATAAACACACACATCGTATGTGTACGATACGATGTATGTGGAAGGAAGAAGAAGCCGCAGTATTAACTGCGGCTGCATCTGCCTAATTGATAAAGATTAACACGGTTTTATTCATAGAGTGTAAGTTAGAACACTTCTTTATGATTCTGAAAGAGGCGTTCAAACTTACTCCAACTCTCTATGAATAAGACCGTTAGACTACGGCCGAATGCGTCTTATTATAAGCTTTAAAATAACGCCGTTTACGTATAGCCACATTAATGTATATATTTAAATACGTTCTCTGTCAATATTAAACGTCATTATCAATGACGCATCTAAAATAACGCGATAAATATAACGGACCACTCAGGCCCTGACCCCAAGCAGTCTAATTAAACATCAGCAAGATCATTTATGAAGTTTACTATGCCAGGATTCAAACCCGGGATAAGATAAAGACCAACTACCGAAATAAAGAGAATTATTATTATTGTAAACTTTACTTTTACCAACCAATTTTTTAAATGAAGAAAATGTAAAGTTCTATGTTAGATATTTATTAATAGATTTTATTATAAATCAATTTAATTAAAAGTAAATACTACACAACAAATAATATGTCCAATCAAAAATGAATAATTCTCGTACTACACAAAACAATAAACATTTACTTAAACTGCAACCGTGAATAGTCTACCGAATGTAATTTTTCTACTTGACAACAGATGGCGATAGTAGTATTACATAAACATGAATTTTGTCCTAAGAATTATTTGTCTAACGCACTTTGTAATGGGTTAATTTATTTGATTTAAAATATACATTGAATATTACTTAACCACATAACCAGCTGAATAGGTGACTTCGAAGGACTATAAGTAGTTAATAAATGTATTTATAGAAACCGGGACGAACCGTCAACTTTGCGAAAATCAAGTGAAATATACAGAAAGGCCCTAAATTTAAAGCTTTTGTATTGTGTTATGATTTAAAAAAATTTAAGTCCACATCCTCAAATTGATATACTATAATGATCCGATGGCTCAGTCAACACAGTGAGTCCAATTTGCTTTAAAGCTCTGTCAGGTCGGCCTCCATACTTAGGTCGGTCAACCGGTCGCCGACCGACTGGTCGCTTTGTGTATGCTTTTCTTACACTCCAATCCGGTCTCCGTTGTCTCTGAGCCTTTATCTCTCTAATTAGGCTTGACCATGAGTTTTCTTTATTTTGGAGTCGTGTCAGACCCTCCATCTGCCATCATCTTCGGAGAGACTTTGAGTCGCTCTGCGTATTCTGAACGATGAGTGCTCCGAGGAACTATTTGATCTGGTGCCAACGCCTCACTTTTACAACCACACCGCTCTCCGTCGACGGGATCTGCACCCCCATTTCTTGGAACTCCCACGCTCAACTACACAACGGTTCTCTAGAACTTTTATTCCGCTTACAACAATGATCTGGAAAGAGCTTCCCGCCGAGGTTTTCCCTCTACGCTACGACATGGGGTCGTTTCAGAAGGGCGTTATAAAATTTCTTAGAGGCCGGCAACGCGTTGGCAACGGCCCTGGTGTTGCAAACGTCCACAGGCGACGGTAAACTTTCTCCTGGGCCGTCCGCCTGTTTGCCTGCTTCAGGCAATAAAAAAAAAACCTTTTTTGTTAACTCAAGACTTTTTTGAGAACCTTCCCTTCTTCTCTTCGACTAACAGTTGGTTTTAATTATTTAAGTGTAAGGATCCTAATCGATTTACTATAAGGTACTAATATTAATATGTGTATGTAAATAATTTATTTTTGACATGTAATAATAGAAAAACAAAACTAATAATACTATTATTAAAAAATACAAAGGAATCCAATATGTGAAGTTACACAGATGTCAGACACAAAAGAACCCAAGATGGCCGTCTTACCTTATAAGTTATAACCGACGTATGCATAAGAAATTGATGAAAAAACTCCCACAAAAAAGGCGGTCTAAAACATTGTCAGCCATTATTTTCTTAGTAACAAAAGACCCGCTCGTACGGTCTCACCTTAAGCAGGTAAAATATTAAGATGCGATCTACGAAAATTGACTTTATTTCATTGACTTACAGTCTAAATTTAAATACATAATTGCAGGAAACCTTTTAAACTACTTTATATATTTATAACTTAATTATTTAGCTTTCAAAGCTGAGAATCGCATGAATATTACGTCAAATTGTCAGGTAAGGAAAGGTAAGTTTATAATCATGAAGTATTGTACTTTATTCACTATTATTAACGTTGATATTTGAGTAAAGTGTTCTTATTGTACCAAGAACTACTAAAAAGGTATCATTCATGCACATGTGTTTCTTAGAACTTTATAATTAGTTATTAGATACGTTAGGTATAGTGTGGGAATTTCACAGAATTTAATCATTTTATAAGCGGAATGTTTTAAATGTGTTATGAGTGTTGTATGTTATGAGTTTAAAAGCATATATATATATATATATATATATATATATATATATATATATTTATTCCAAATAAGTTCCACTGGACACACTTTTTGAAGGTCATACATATATGTTAAAATTTAATTTTACTTCCTATTCTATGTACAGCGCTTCGCAACATGTAACATGTTATTGCTATTAAGGAGAAGAAGCGGCAAGAAACTCCAACATCACGTCTAACTAAAAATTGTTTATTTTTTTATTTCTTATATTATTTAAATCTCAAGATCATTTTTTATAAGTTATATACAGAAGTATGTTACAGAATTACTTTTCGAAGAATTAATGGAGTTGTAGCAAACAGTAAGACAAAGACACAGAAAGAAGAAAGAAGAACATTATTATTGTTATAATAATGACGAGCCGTACTAAAAGTTTGTACTGCAACATATCTCCATAAATTCCTTACATGTTTGGCAAAATAAAAACGTTATACACACAATTGTATAAGAGGTAGGTAAACTGTATTAAGTACTAATAATTGACATAAATTCATTCAAGTCACTTTAAACACGTAAGAAGAAGAATTCTTGTAACTTTAATGATAAAATGAATCCTACAATTAATAAAAAAAAAATTGCAGGAGTTCAGCAGCCAGGCAGATGGCCCACTTGATGGAAAGCGGTTACTATCGCCTATGAACATTTGCAACACCAAAGGTGCTACAAATGCGCTGCTGCTCTCTTAAGGGAGACTGGAACCTGGTCACTAATGCCGAAACACAATTCAAGGTTGCTATGGCAACATACTCTAGACCAGGGGTGGTAGCCATCCAGTCGGGCAGATGCCCTACTACCTGGCTGTGGGTTTCTTTGTCGCCTCTTACGACAGGTCGCCCGGCCGCAGGAAATTCCTGCACGGATAAAAATAGAAATAATAAATTATAGTAAGAAACTAACACTTATGTTCCAAAATGCCTAGTTTAGTGGTTAGTTTTCACAAATTCAATTATTAACTTTTTTTTAATTCTAAAACCATTTTCTGTTACTGTTTTAAGAAAATTCTGGTACACAATAAACTATTTTATTATTTTTTAAAATATGTATAGGTATGTAGTGTTCTTTTTTTAGAACTGGAGTACAGCACAATACAGGGTACAGGCTGACGGCCCACCTGATGGAAAGCGGTTACCGTCGCCTACGAACGTTTTCAACACCAGAAATGTCACCAACGCGCTGCCGGCCTCGAAGAAATATGACACTGTTTTTAAGGAACCCCATGGCGCTTCCACCACACGGCCAGCGGTTTCAGAGGTGACCAGGATCTTGAATGACTGGTTCAATATATTAGTTTATATAAAACTGGTCGGCAACCAAATCCTCCTTTAAATAAAAATTCGATAAATATATAGAATTTGACATGCTGAATTTAGATCTAATTTTAGTTTCTTGCTATCACGTATATTTTTTTTTCATATTTTGCTCCTAACTGAATATTTTTTTCATTCATGTGTTCTGCTCGCGGCCCCATACAATTCTGTCCTCGGTAGTTTTAGGAGGCGTTCTGCGTTTCTGTTTAAAATCATTATATTTCTTAATATGAATAACAACTAAAGAGGTTATTTGTTCCAGTACACCTTTTACTATTTACCCACGGAATTTAAAAATAAATATGTAACACGATACTCTAGTTACAATTATCGAGATAAAAATGTCCAAGTAGTAAATATAATAATATTAAAAAACAGATCAACTTTGAAACAATCTTTGAGGTCAATCACCATGCTTATCGGAGTTTTGTTCAAAACTGACACAGGGTACAGATAGTGGCAAAATATATCTGTCAATAGACGTCACGGCCAGGTTTTTATCGTCACAAATTTAGTGTTCGACCTGACCCCGAGCAGATAAGACGTGCTGATAAAGCACCTTTATTGATTATAGTTATTATTTAGACTAGCAGTTTGGGTCATTCATACTTCGAGCTTTTTCCACATTTCTAGAAAAATCGCTGTAAATGTATAGCTGCTGCGTATAGTGCATTCCTTTTTTTTTGGTAATTTTAGTACTAGAAGTATGATTTTTAAAGTTCGTGTTATTATAACTACTAGTGGTCGTTTGTGGTCAAAATTCGACCATAATAATTAATTTAAATTATAAGTTTGAACATAATTAAGGTTCTCTTGTCAAAGACTATACTTCTATAATCACAGATTTAACCAAAGCTACACTGATAATTTGACTTTAACAGTAAATAAAAGGTATATACTCCTATGCGCGTGTGTGTCAAATACATGGTAGTGTGTGTAATTTATTGATTGAATGTATTTTTATGCATAATTTTAGAACAATATTAGCATTATGCACTTCCTCGCTATATATATATATATATATATATATATATATATGTAGATTATAAGTGTGCGAAATTTCATACTCCTCCGTCCGCGCTATTTTAGTAAAATGGGGTACAAAGTTTTTGCCGAGTTTTTGCTTCACGTATTAATATATAAGTGAGATTCATAGGGTATTTAAATAGTAAATCTGAATATTATAGTTGACTCAATATATGTCATGGTAACGCGTAAGAAGTTACGCTGGCTAATGCTAGTGTCTAAATATAATAGAGAAATAATAGGTCAACAAATTAAATGAAGAAATATTGTTTAATTATTTAGCAAGAGCTCTTATCTCCCGTATCACAGGGTACCTACGCTGACTCCCAACTGACGTGGGCAGCAGTGGACCGACAAACCGATAAGGAGTGTACCTACGCCGATAGCAGTCTTCCCTGGAAGTAGGGTCACAGGTCCAACGGTTATCTACTTACGTATACCCATACAACGCCACTGTGCTCGAACGAGCCTGCGTTAAAAGTTTTAACGACTGTCAGGACATAGTTAAATTTTAACTGTTTACTATCGTACTCGTATACAAAGCACACTTTAATAAGTTTACGTATCTAGTATTTTTTCTCCTATACTAATATTATAAAGAGTATATAGGAAATATTTGTGTATGTATGTTTGTAACGAATAAACTCAAAAACTACTGGACCGTTTTCAAATATTCTTTCACCATAACAATGCTAAATTATCGCAAAGTAACATAGGGAATATTTAATTTGAACAATCGTGTTCCAATTTTTTTTTCAAGGCGTCTACCTAGACCGCTAGTACGAAATAAATTTGAGTTAAATTGTGTACTTTTTATAATCATCAGTCAAATACACATTGCATATCACCAGCTAAGCACACACACTTGCGTTATATACCAGGAATCGAACCTGGAGACTCTCTATTCCAGTGTAACCCAGGCTGGCAAAGGCTCAGCTCACACAACCACAGAGCCCGGCAAAATATCTAACTTTAGATATTTCTTAAATCAAATTCTTAAATAGACGTTTAAAGATTAAACAGTGTAATTAATTCAAACAATTGTAGCGCGTGTTTGGGGAGGCCTATGTCTTTCAGTGGACTGAGATTGGCTAAATAAGAAGAAGAGAGTCGACGCTAACCGTTTTCTATTGAGTGGAGCTTCTGCTTATTTCTCGGCGTCGTAATAAAAAACTAGTAAAATATGTATACCAAGATATGTATATCCATACATAAAAGTCATATGTGTGTGTATGTACCATTCAGTACATGAATATAACTATTTTGTTTTGAAAGTGTGTAATTGTAAAAAGGGGCAATTAAAACGCGTGTTGTATACAATGTAAGCGCTGTTCGTTAGCCGTTAATGCCTCGTTAAAACAGAATGGCCGCGCGCATTTCTTGATAAGGACGCTCTTATTTTTAGGCTAGGTTCACACTATACGAAACTAAATTTTAAAAAGGTGTTTAAATACATGCTTTTGATATCATGGATATCATGTAGCAACAGAGTGCTAGCCAAGACAAGTAAAACGAGCCCGAACACGACGGGTATACCTTGTTTAGTACAGGAGTTTCTATGGCCACCTTCCGACTCCATCATCAGATCAGCTCCATGGTACCATATTATTGCATTGTCACGCAATGTTCATATGCGTGCAAAATTTGAGCTCAATCGGAAACCGGTAAGTCGGTCAAATTTAACTTGCAAGATTTCACCCGAACTTACATACATACTTACATACATACATTTGTTAGGATTTGTAATAAATTTGTTACATTCATGTAGTTTCCCCATAGATGGCGTTGACCAATACCTTAAGGTGCTATGGTTTGATTTACAAGACTGTTAATATTTCGTGTAAGTACTACAATAAAGTATCGTTTGAAAAATCAGTGCAGTGTTTCTGTTTAATGCTTAGAATATGAACATTGGTCCTAATCGAGTGAATGTAAGCAAACCAGTGATAAATTAAAATAAAGACTTAGGCCCGCTTGCACAACGATCGTCTTTAAATAAAATTAGTTAATTTTATTTAACTCTCTAAACGCGTTTAATAGTAATCATAAGTTTGTCTTCGCTGCTTCCATTATATAGGCGTTCTAGCTCATCCCATACTTCTTTAGCGCTTTTATATCGCATAACTTGTTTTAGAATCTCATCCGTCTTGTTTGTCGTCATCAGAGTAAAAACGGCACAGACAATTTTTAGAAATTGTTGTAAATTTATTTCATATTTGGCATTCGCATCTGCACCATCAGATGCTGCAGGCTCATCGGGCTTTTGAAGTTTTCCTTGCAAAATTTCTTCAGCTGCGGGTATTGCCCTGCACGCTGTCTCAATACGATACCGCCAAGGCTTATAATTTTTACCATCTAGGTGCATTATTTTTACCTTGAAGCCTCTGCGATCGTCTTATCCAATGTGAACGTCAGGTCGAGTACAATGCTAGAATATTGTATTTATTCTTTCCTAGTTAAAATATCTTTACTGGATCCAATTCCTTAACTTTAGTACTCTGCTACCATGTTAGTTTGTACGAATAATGGGTATTTAGAATTGAGATAAATAATTAAAGCAAATAATATACGAGTGACAATCTGTAATTGACTTTTTATAAGTGACAATTTCATAAAGACATACGAGTGACAATGTCTAAACGCGTTTAAGGCGTTAAATAGCCATTTTTGGATGATTAACTTTGACAGTTCTGTAAACGTATTTACCGGTAAATTTAGCGTTGTGCAAGACGCTTATCGTATTTAAGGGTGGTAAATGCGTTTAGTGTTTCTTAAATAAAATTAAGGAACGTGATGCAAGCCGCCCTTAGAATAATTTCGAATATTTATAGTTTCATATGTACAGTCCTATACTTCATATAGTGCAATTTCCATAGTATTGAAACTATAAAAGTGAAGTGTAAAAACTCGTAAAATTTAAATGATTTTTGAACTTAATAAATTAATAGAATAAATTAATCTACAACAATTTGTAACAATAAAAAGTCAAGTGAATTTGAAATTGTACAGATTAGTTTTATAAACATTTGTGTACATTTACTGTGATTATAATTCAAACAAAATTTTAATATAACCAACCCTCATTTATTAATTTAAAACTGTTGACATAATGGCTTATATTACATTAACAGATCTTAACGAGCAGATACAAAAGCTTTATTCTAATTACAAAAAGACTTCTGCTTCTTGTTACACAGTTAAGCTATTTAGAAACAAGAATAGAATTACTTGAACAATATTGGTTGTGTTACTCTTGATACTCTACAGAATATCAAGCAGTTATTAAGCTTGGGCTTAGTAAAGAAGACACGAAAGCTATTAAGGAGCTATATAGTAACACTAGAAATATACTTAGAGTTTAAAACAAACCTGAAGGATGGAATTTCATCCACTGCCTCGTCACAGCTACAAACAACAAGTTGTTTCATATCCCAACTGAAACTGTCACCTATTAGCTTATCGGTGTTTACAGGCAATTATAGGATTGGATAAACTTTAAAGATTTGTTTACGTCACTAATTGATGATGAAACGAGCTTGAGTAAAATACAAAAGCACTACTATTTGAGATCCTGTTTGAAAGGTGAAGCTGAACAACTACTTCGCCATTGTGATGTTACAGTAGCTAACTATAAATGAGCCTGGGAAACATTAATTAACAGATACAGCAACAAACGACTTATTGTAAATAATATTCTGCATCGTCTACTAAATCAAAAGAAACTCAGCATGGAATGCTCTAAAGGCACAAAGGAATTAATTGACACCACAAAAGATTGCATCAACAGCTTGAATAATTTAGAAATTGAGACGAAAAATTGGGACCCTATTCTAGTGCATATCGTTGTTTCCAAACTGGATTTAGAAACTCACAAATGTTGGGAACAATCTTTGGGTGCATCTACTAAGTTGCCAGTATTCACTGAACTCATTACATATTTAGAAGGTAGATTTCGAGCTATAGAAATGACGTGAATGTACATACTGCAGTAAAAGGCACTACATCTGTCATTGCACTGATTTCACATCACTCACCGTTGAACAGCGTAGAGTATTTGCCAAGAACAATAATTTATGTTTCAATTGTCTAGTCAAAGGACATTCAATAAAAAACTGTAGACAGCGTACCACATGCAGAATTTGTAACTACAAACATCATACGCTTTTGCACAATGGAAACATAATTACCCAATCTACTATCACAGAAACACACACAGATAACGACACTGACTCAGAGCCTGCTGAAATAACTAGAATGAAGGTGTTTGCAAGTGGCAAAGAAGTCCTACTCGCCACAGCTCAAGTGGGTCTCTTGGACACAAGCGGAAATCTTGTTCAATTACGTGCATTAATTGATCAGGGCTCGCAGGGCACTTTTATTACGGAGTCAGCCGTTCGATTGCTCAAATTAAAGAAGATTCCCTTACAAGCTAACATCACCGGCATAGGAAACCCCGTTGTTAAGTCACAATATGTAGTTCACTTAGATATTTATTCCCCACTTGATTCGACACATATCACTAAAGTTAGCGCACATGTTCTCACAAAGTTGACCCCGCAGACACCAACAAGAGAATTGGATATATCACAATGGCCAGGGCTTACTTCGATCCAATTATCAGACTCTCACATGCATAAACCTGGATCTATAGATCTTTTATTAGGCGCAGAAGTTCATGCTTCTATACTGCTTAAAGGGCTAAAGAAAGGCGGAACCCTCATTGCTCAGAATTCCAAGCTTGGATGGTTGGTGTCTGGCACTATCCAATCACTAACTGATTTAAGATCTGACACAATCAGGGTTTCAATCGCACTAATTAATGTAGATCAGTCACTCCGCATATGTTTAGAGATTAAGAAGTATCTACCAATCAGAAAACCCTCGCTACTACTTGATAAAAAATCCGAAGAACACTATTTAAAGACACACACTAAAGGAGAAGATGAACGATATTTGGAAAGAGGTTTAAGGATGCACACGAAGAAAATTAGTAAATTTAAGACAAATAGCACGATATAGGCATTTACAGAAAATATTTAATCAATACCCACAGTTTCATAAAGGTTTAACTAAGATTACGAACTAACTCTTAACTGTATTTAAACAACCCTTCACTAAATAATAGATATTTATTTGTACTTTATTACAATACCTTATTTTACTTTTGAACACTGATACTAAGTCATACTTTTTTTGTTTCTGTTCCAATATGATGTTGTTTCGTCTTGTTTGTAACCTAAACTGTCTTTTAGGCCCTCTGAAGGACTAGTCGTCCTTGGGCGCCGATAATGTTAGGATTTGTAATAAATTTGTTACATTCATGTAGTTTCCCCATAGATGGCGTTGACCTTATATACCTTAAGGTGCTATGGTTTGATTTACAAGACTGTTAATATTTCGTGTAAGTACAATAAATAAAGTTTTGTATGAAAAATCAGTGCAGTGTTTCTGTTTAGTGCTTAGAATATGAACACATAGGTACATCCATTGCAAGTTAAACAAAAGCTTGTAAAAAATAACGTGGTTGTGGCCAATGTTGCCGCGAATACATACAGGAGATACACCCATTTACTCAAAATATGTTTCGCCAGAGTGTATCCACGCAGTCATCATTTTGTCATTTAGTTTTGGAATCTTTAAACATGGACATCTACACTAAGCGCTGATTTATTTATAAATTTTCTCTGTAATTTTCTGCGACACTGCGGCCTGTCGTAAGAAGTGGCAAAACAACTCTCAGCCAGGTGGTAGAGTATTTGTCAGACTGGATGGCTACCACCCCTGGTCTAAAGTATGTCGCCATAACAACCTTGAGTTGTGTTCTGGCATTAGTGACCAGGTTCCAGTCTCCCTTAAGAGAGCGGCAGTACTTTTGGTGTTACAAATGTCCATAGGTGATGATAACCTTTTTCCATCAGGCAGGCATTCAAGAAGGGCATTATAAAATTTCTTAGAGGCCGGCAACGCGTTGGCAACGCGTGTTGCAAACATCCATAGGTGACGGTAACCACCTTTCATCAAGTGGGCCGTCCGCCTGTTTGACTGCTTCAGGCAATAAAAAAAAGGCCGTCTGCTTGTATACTGATCTCATACAAATAAAAAAAACATAAATTAATTAATTATAATGTCATATTGTACACCAAGCCTAATATGCTTGAGTAAAGTGGGCGATACACAATCGCGTTCTGCGGCTTCAACCAATCAAACTAATGGAATCCACCTTAAACAAAGTAACAAATACGGTTTCCTCTATAAATAACTTATTCTAATTTAAAAAATGGGTTTGGAGAAATAAAAATACATACAAATTATTCGATCTCGGTAACGCCCAGACCAAACCAAACACCAGTAAACAGCGTTTTAAAAATCCACCTAAATATCTCTGTATCATTACATGCCAGCTTAATAGCTTAGCTTAGCCAATACTCAGGCATCCCTATTGAGGGTATACGTCGAAATGTCATGGGTTGTGCCTGCGGTGTATCCCATGGCACCTCGCGAAGGACACCACGGTGACCCCAAAAAAGGGGAATAAAATAATGGAAGAGGGAAGTGGACCATCAGCACTCTCATTCAACGTACAACATATGATTATCTGAAGGATGTCCGTTTCACATCGATATTCTGTGAAAGCGTGGCATCTCACCAAACGAGACCGCCTAGTGAGTAATCAACATAATGATTCCAGCATGGCTCTATCACGTCAAAATTTGTTTTACTAATAGAAAAAGAATTCAGATCCTACTAACAACCGGGATTAACATTTGTTAGATAGTAAGAACATAACAACAAATCATTAGGCGCCCGAACCAAACTATTGCGGCCATAAACGTGGAGTCGGGGCAACTTTTCCAATCTCCGCCGTCCGCGGTTCTCGTGACATTTTCTAACAATTTTACTGCAGCCTGCAATCTTATGAGTTCTAGATAAGTCTCAACATGATCAGATTTAGGTGTTTTATATTTTCAAAAAGTATCATTTATTATTTCTTAATGGCCCCAAACTAAGCGAAACCTGTGTTTTGGAAACCTGTAACAATAATTAGTTTATTGTTACTACTCGGGTCCCGACAAAAACAAAATCCACCTGCATATTTGAAACAAAGCACATTTATTACCCGTCGGCATTTGGTCGTCTTCTTTAGTTTACTTTGTGTTTAAAATTTGGGATTAGAAAATAGGCTATTGTTGTATTGCAATCTTTTATGGCAGTCATTAGCCAGGTGTGCCGTATTAAGTCGTCTTAAATATGGGAACATTGCAGTTGCGCAGTATAAAAGGATGACCTGATGGAGGGGGAGGCAGTCGAGCGAGAACTACCAGCGACGCGAGACGTGTGTACAACAATCGGGAATCTAATAAGTAACGGACTTTGCGCGTGATATTGAATTACGACCTTCTGCATTACGTTTGGCTTGTTCTGTTCGGTTATATTTGTACCTGTGTTATACGTGTTTGTTGTGTTTGTGAGTCTCGCGACTCGTAACATTATTATAATAATACTTGAAAATAATATAATAAATACCTTCTAATATAAAACGGACAAGTGGTAAAACGAATCGCAACAGACAAGTAGAAAAACGAATGGCAACGGATAAGTGGAAAAATGAATCGCAACGTACAAGTGGAAAAAGTTCAACTGACAAGTGACAAAATGAATCGCAGCAAAATTTTAAATTGAAGTTTTACGGGCAGGTTTTCAAATTGGACAAGTACATTAACAATCTGCCCGTAAAACTTGAAGTTAAAAATTTTGAAATTCCGTTTAAGTTTCACTTCTAATATGTGTCCCAGCACACATTTCAATTTTTCGCAGGTTTACTGCAAATTATGATTTGGTTAGGTTGGGTACGTTTTAATGAATGCATTTTTTATTTAAAAATATTTTACTTTATCAAACAAAAAACTGAATTCGATCCGGAACAAAAAAAAACATCCATAGTCTACTCTAAAATTACACACATACAACGGATCATTAACAAATACGCATCTTTCGTCATCATAATTCGGACGTCAAATTACGTTAACAGAAAAATATTAAAAAAAAAATGTTCAATAATATTCCGAAACTACTGAAACGATTTGAAAAATTCTTTCACTGTTGGCTAGCTACACTATTCCCGGGTTGTATAGGCTATATTATATTTACAAAAAAAATTGCGATCCTTACTAAAACTCCAATAATGTAACCCAAGGTGTAAAAAAATACCTCGCGTGCGCTGCGAAAACTATTGATGATAGAATAAAATAATGTACTACGACTTTGCAGAACACATCATTATTTACAAAAAGTGTCGCGACACTATATATCTAACTATCATAGTTTTGCCACAATAAGTCTTCTTTTATTTTAAAATTTTAATTAAAATGCCGCCGCTAGAAAAGGCTCTTTATTTGTGTCTTGGTATTAATCCTTATCAAAATAAATTACTGCATATTCAAGAGTGCTTCAATACCTTTATATAACTTTTCGAATTATTCAATTTGGACATTCCATTCGAGATATATCACGAGTTCAAAAATGTAATTATTAGACCACGTGACTGTGACGCTTTTTCGTGAGCGAAAAATCTTAAGACCCCCGTCTATATAGAAGTTTCACTTCAATAAACGCTTCGAATTCATTTCTTAGTCTTACAATTTACGCCCTTCCAGTCAACATAGAGTTATTACTCCTATTCATAATACAACGTTTTTCAATCATTCTTTCACGGTTAAGGCTGCCCAACTTTGGAATACATAGCCTGTTGCCGCAGACAAGCAAAATCTCTAATATCATTTAAGAACATAGTCATATGTCCGTTCCCATATAGTGGGAGGCCCGAGCCCAGCAGTGGGACGTTTATAGGCTGTTATTTTTTTTAATACTGTACGTAGAATGATAATGCTTTTTTTTACTCGTACTACTGAAATGAAAAGAACCTACAATCATTGATATATTTTTATATATCAATACCTACAATGCATCTGACAATATAAGCCAGCGTTATCAATAACTGCATTCACTACCCAACTCACATAAACTTTCCTAGTGGAATAGAAAATAAAACTGCTGCGACATTGTCACCTCGAGAAAGTTACTGCTCGTAAAATGGCTGTTGGAATATTGAAAAGACCGCGTTAGTTCCGCCATTCTCTTGGTATTATGCATTCGTTGATTTCGAATTGATATTTTCATGTCTCGTAAAGGATTGCCTTCGCTCGAATTTATTTCAAGGTAGTATGTTACTTTGTGCGTGTAGTGATTGTATTGTTATGAGTTGCAGGACTCGAATTACGAACACGTACAAATATAACAGGTACAAATATAAATGTACACAACAAGTCCAAACATAATGCAGAAGGTCGTAATTCAATAAAACGCGCAAAGTCCGTCACTATTAGATTCCCGATTGTAGTACACGCGTCTCGCTTTGATCGTGGTTCTCGCTCGACTGCCCCTCCCTCAATCAGCTCATAGTTTTATACTGCACAAATGCAATGTGTCCGTATCGTAGTAGATTTAATCCGCCACACCTGGCTAATGACTCGGTCGCAAGCTGCCATAAAAGAGTACAATAACAATGGACTGTTTTTAAATTACAAATTTTAAACACCAAGTAAACAAAAGAAGACGCTCATAAAAGAGTTTCAATGTTATTAGTTCAAACGCCGACGAGCAATAAATGTGCTTTGTTTACATATATGCAGGTGGCCCACATTGTAACAGTATTTAATGTATTTATAGATTCGCTACATATCAAGCTCTTTCAGTACTTTTTCATACAAATTACTTTGTTAAACTTAATCAAAATCCATCAAAAAAAGACAACGAATATTATAATTATTTTTATCCGTGCAGGATCGGAGAAAGAATACAAATTCCTGCGGCCGGGCGGCCTGTTGTAAGGGTCGACCAAACACCCCACATCCAGGTGGTAGGGTATTTGCCGGAATGGATGGCTACCACCCCTGGTTTAGAATATGCCTCCATAACAACCATTAGTTGTGTTCCGGCATTAGTGACCAGGTTCCAGTCTCCAATAAGAAGCAGCATCACTTTTGGTGTTACAAATGTCCATTGGGGTAGGTAGAGACGATGGGTTTCCACCTGCTACAATCCTGAAAAACACTTTTCGCTTCATCAATTTCATTCATTCAGACACGTTTTTTTAGACTGCTTTTTATGTGATCTTTCTTCAAAATATCTTCAATTTGATCATGGTGACTACGGCTCGGTCTACCGGCACCGACTCTACCAATCACATTGCTGTCATATACTTGTTTTATGATTCTACTTTCATTCATTATCTCTCTCTCTCTCTCTCTCTCTAGATGCCCAAACCACCTTAACATTCCTTTTTCAAATCTTGTCACTACATATTCTTTTAATCCACTAGTTTATAATGTATTGTAAATAAATATCAGAAACATTCAGCAGTTAAAACATTCAAATAGTTTTTGAGTCACATAAGAGTGTGTCTTGTGACTCTGATCTGATCTCTCCGACTAACTCAGCAGAAAATGGACTATAATAATTATCTCAAGCGTTGCCATCGATTTCTTTTGAGCTGTACGCCATAAACAATGACGATAACAAAGGCCATACACCTAAGTAATATAATAAGTTGTGTAGACACGTAATACGGGCTCAATGCGAGGTATGGCGAGCACGTGTGGCCGCACAAAAAACGCGCCTTAATAAAACGAGGTGCCGCGGGGGTCGGCCTCAGGGAGGCCCAGCACATTATATCGATGTATCTGAGTTTAATGCGATACTTCTATTCTATTTTTCTTATACATGTCGATACTATTTGTCAAAGGACACATTCCTAAAATATATTGTTCATCTATGTGTTACTATTTACCATTATTAACCGACTTAAAAAGACGAAGGTTCTCACTTCGTCTATTTTTTTGTATGTTTTTATTCGTTTTCTTTTTACAACGTCTTTAAGTTAAACATAAATTTTAATGTTTTGTTTTCCTTGACAGCGACTTCATAAAATTACTATATTTTGTAAATTTGTTTTTGTTTTTTCATGTGCACTTACTTCAAGATGTTATAGAAAGAAGTCGGTTATATATTTATTTTTTAGTATGTTTTTTAGCATTTTTGCTTGCCCCTGTAGTACAATACGCATGAGATTTATAGATAATTTACATATTCAAGTTATAAATAAAAATAGATAATTTTATAGTATTTTTTCTTACTTGTAAGTCCTCCAAGGTAAACAGTGATTTTCCTAGCTCGTAGGATTATAAAAATCTGAAGACTCTGCTGGAAACCTGGAGAGAGTTTAATTCCACTGCTCATGTATTGTGTAGTTCTTTAATAAGATCGGTCTCGATTCTTGCAAATAGTTAAAGACCATCTATGTAGTATATAGTTAGATAATTGTAATCACACAAACATATTTTTGCATGTCCTCTTTTTTTTGGTTTGACTGAAGTATGTATGTAGATCATTGTGAAAGAAAATTTCCTTCACCGTTTTAACTCTTTATACATTTGTTTATAATAAACAAACATGATTTTTTAATGCATCCAATTGAAAAAAAAACTCGCCATTTTTACATATTTTATCGACATTAGAACAATCGATACGGTCGCTTGCCTACGTCCCTCGGACGGGTTTAATTACACGGCGCGGGCGACAGGTTGTCGCGTGACGTCATCGTCGCACATATGTGTGTGTGACGTGCAAAGTGCTCTACATGTGATCACTGTTTATTTGTATTTACTAATGTATGTATGTAGCGTATTGCGCCGGTGAGCCACTTCTGTTTTGTTTATTGTTTCTATACTAATATACATATCTCGCAGTTTCATACGCAAACTTAAAATGTTTAAGTAATATTTATTAGTTCGTAGTAGCCCTGCAGCTGCGCTCGAACCGCCCTAGTTCAGGGTAATATGTATATTTCTGAAGAAGATATCAATTTTAATACTGCGCACTTTATTCCATATATTTTCGAGACAAAACATGGATGTGATAATTACGAGATTCTTTTGGTGTCTTTCTATGCGGCAATAAATAGCACTTTTATATGAAAATAAACATCCGACATAAACCTACTTGCATAATAAATGTTAATTGATTAAATAGGTAAGTTACTTTGTTAAAATTACGACAATTATTAATAAAGAAAGCATATTACACATTACCTGAATATCTTACTGACCCAAATACTGATACAATAGTCTGATTTTGTGAAATGAAAATCGAAAATACTGATTATTTGTAATCATTATTATTGTAAATTGTACATTAATTTGTATTTTGACATTAGTAGGTACTCCTAAATTATAATTTTTTTAAGCTACATGATATGTGTACAGTGATACTTAATCTATATCTATAGTAATCTATACTAATATTATAAAGAGGAATGAATTGTATTTTCGTATGTTTGTAACGAATAAACTCAAAAATTTGATATATACTTATATAGGTGTGTGTGTATAATAATAATCATAGTAATATTGTATAGAATTACGTAAATATAAGACAGATAAAAATGTTATAATTAACTTTAGAGCCCGAGGTAATAATCCTCACGAGTCCGAGTAGAACTATATTAAAGATATTTTCGCTCTATTGTTATTTATTACCTCCTTGCTCACAAGGTGGCGTATGAAGTCAACGAGCATTGTGCCAATAGTTCTCACCGTCAACGGTTTATAGCGAAGAGCCTCGACCGTCACCTAGGGAGGCCCTCGTAAGGAGGCTGGGTGAAGGGCCAGATAGAGAAGAATTAATTTTTCTATCATCTTGTATTAGTTTTTTAGATGTTTTAAGTCCTTAGTGTGCTCATTTAAATGCCACAAATATCAAACTATTGTCGATCCTCGATTGCTTAACAACAAATCGCTGCATATTTCAATGAGGTATTAAGGATGGAGTTCATTTTTGTTCATTTTAAAAACACCTCGAATTCCCAACTCGGCCGTCTGTTGCGCTGAATTCATTCCAGCTCGTGCCAAACTTCAACCAAACACCTTTTTTACTGAACTGAATATGAAATCCCCAACGTGCGAGTTTTAGGGAAAATATGGCAACTTTTTTGTGTCGCACGTTTGGATTTTGACAAAGTGTTTTTTTTTTATTGCATGAGTTCAGCAGACAGGCAGGCGGCCTATCTGATGGAAAGTGGTTACGCCTATGGACATTTACGACACCAAAAGTGCTACAAATGCCCTGCTGCTCTCTAAAAGACACTGGAACCTGGATTACTTGAAGGGATGGAAATTTTGTGCTACCTTTTACGGTGGAGTCAAAAGTTATTCTATACGAAAACATGTTGGGGGATTGGGGGTATAGAGTTTGTACAATGTATATAAAATGAAAAAAAACGTCAGGGCATTAATTCAGAGCAACAGAATTTGAAAATGCAAATATGTGTTTCAAATACATAAATCAGCCACGTATACATACAGTCATAACAACAATATGATGACAAAATAGGTAAAGACTTGATTTACCACGGTCTCACAGAATATGGGCGTCAAACGGTTAGCCTTGGACTATTCGTGTATCATGCGATGAGCGAGAGTTCTGATGGTCTACTTCGCCCTGTATTTCATTCCTCTATCTCATCCCCTCTATCGTATTCCTTTTCTCTGATACCTCTCTCTATTTCACTTCTCCTATCTCCTCTATCCTGTTATAAAGGCTGGTGACCACTTTCTATAAGATGAGCCGTCTGCCTGTTCGCAAGCTTCGCAATAAAAATAATAGTTATATACAATTAAAACCCTAGTGAATAACTCTAGTGTATTTAAAGAACAAGTATTCAAATAGGTTACAATGTATTACATTTTGATCTAGTCGCTATTCGCCACCTGGTAAATTAAAACTCTCCTAATAAATAAACTATCACATTTCTCAGAATAAAATTTATCCTATGTCTATTGGCTCAGTATTGGTACTACATTAAAACAATTGGTACTGAATAATAAAAAGTATTAGACTTATATTAGGTATATATTATATAATAATAATAATAATTCAACAATAAATATCCCATAGTTATAGTAGTAAGTAAAACACTGCACAGGCACTAGCTACACCATATCATTGTAACAGCAAAACTCCACACTAGAATAAGTCATATAAGATAAAACCTAGCAATATATTCTAACTAACTTTAAGGTACAACTCAACACAGTCAAAATACCCAATAAAATGTAACACATAATTACAAGCTATAAAGCGTGTAAATACAATACTGTTCAAATTAAATTCTCTTTAAAAAAAGTACAGAACTAGTGTCCGTACAGGTTGTTTAATAACCAAAAAACTACACAAATACCAAATTTCAGAAAAAATCGTGCTTAAAATAGACAAATGCCTGACCACTAATTATTATATACACATGATTGACTTGAAAAGTGAAATCCTTGGGAGTAAGTATTTGTTAAGACACTAATATTTGAAACAACTCCAATATCCAAACACATTAAGCGAAAGTGCGCTATCTCATCATATATGAAACCACCTCATATCATCATAATACCTCACAGAGCTAAACCTCGACCCAATTGACCTACTTTGCAAGGGAGCCTTTAGTGGCTAACGCGGCGTAACATCACGGAGCGACGCTAATGAGGTGTCCACTCTCAGAGTAACAACTCGTGACTGTCTGGGGAGGTGTGTCTAGTTTGTAGATATTAAGCAGCGCCTATGTCCATTAGCCAGGCATTAGATATGCAAAAGGGTGGCTAAAGGTACACTCATATACCCTCTACTTCTTATGATAGCTGTATATTGAGTACTGAAAGTGCTACTAGAATAACAGATACCATTAAGTTATGTCCTTTATACAAATAAATTGTCTACTGATATAGAAATGTATTTTTTTATTTAAAAGTTTCAATTGAAGTTGAGTTTTAATGAAGAAATATTTTTAAAGGTAATGCATACAGTAACTAAAAAAATAAAATATTATTCTTTAAATACCGCTCCGTAACGTGTTAATCTGGCAAGAAACTCTCCAAAAAGACGTGTAGCTAAAAAATATTTTACTTTATATTTATATATTTTAGGTTGTTTTTTTGACCTCTAAGAAATTTTATAACGCCGTTCTTAAAGAACCCCAATCGCAAAAGAAAAACCGTGGCGGAAAATTCCCTCCAGATCATTGTTTTATACGGAATTATTGTTCTAGAGAACAGTTGCGTAGTTGAGGGTGGGAGCTCAAGGAAATGGGGGTGAAAGTGTCGTCTAGGTGTAGGCACCAGATCAAACAGTTCCTCGGAACCCTGTTATAAAGGCGGTAAAGTACGCAGAGGGACACGGTCTCTTCGAAGGCTAAGCGATTCTAAATCGCCTGTTAGCATGGGATCGTCGATGATACGAACGGCGCGACGCATGCATGGAGTCGTGTGATGTGTTTAAATATGTGACGTAATTGCTTGTCGAAGACTTAATGAACTTATAGAAAACAAAGCATAACAAGGAGAAGAGTTTTATAAGAAACATTAGCTCTCTCCAAAAATAATGCTGATATAAGAAATGCCACTCAATCCCAAATGGGCAATATGTAAGATTAATCCTGAACTAAAACACTAGACACTACCTATAAGGGACACTTAGCAAATTGTGTTGTATGCAAATGTTAAATTCACGCCGTCTCGACGCCTTTGGGCCTACCAACAAACATTGTAGGTTTTTTACGCAAAACAAAGTAAATCAACTGGTGGTATTGCCAAGCAAGAAATGTTGTCTGAGACTATGGCTTTTAATCGAGTCTTAAAAGCCATTAATTTTCAAGTACAAAACTTATCAAAGGTTGACGACTAAACCTTTTAAGCACAAGGAATCTTTGTATAAAATGAAAACGCACTAGTTCAATATTCTATTTTTTCATCGAATTTTAAAGTCACTCATAATTTCTGGTTAATACCTATCAATAAGCGCAAAACTGACACAGATATGTAATATGATTTTATATCTATTTGCAGGACTTTTTTGTGCGGGTACGCAGTGCCCTTAAAAGGAAATTTGGAAAACATCGAAAAATTGCCATAATAACTGAAAAATGAAAAAAAAAACAATGTAACATTTACAAAAAAAGGATTTTTTAATAAGCTTTTTGGAGTGGAGCTACAAACAAAAAATTATAGACTTTCAACTTTTGACAATTAGCGTGCCCCCAAAAAAGAAGTGAATATAAAACGCCTACTTATATGAACCTTGATTTAATAGATACTAAGTAATATAATGATACAAGGTAATATAGTAGATAGTTTTATATCTTGTTAAATAAGAGCAAATCAATTAGACCTAAGAACATGGCTACCCGAACCTTTAAAAGTGGGTATAGACAGTTTGTTGAGTAGATGTATTTTTTTTTAATAATGTTTGAGTTTTTTTTTGTTTTTTTTATTATCTAATTTATTTAGGGGCTTTTAGTGATAATTTCACCATGTCAGCCCCATCTTACCCTAATCATACAATTCCACAAATCATATAAATGGTTTAATTATTTTATAAATTAAAAGAGCCGCAGCAGACTGTGGCCGCGACAAAATGCTCTGGAAAACACCCACGTCCATCAGATTAATTCCCAGCGCATCCACCAGCCTCTTCCTACCGTCTCTGGTCCGAACACATTCCACTAACAGATGCTGTACGTCTTCCACTACATGGCAATGTAGACAATTTGGAGTATTGCTCCTTCCCACAAGATGATAAAATTTATTTAGTGGAATGTGACCGGAGCGCAATCTATGAGCTAGGACACAAAGCCGGCTATCAAATCTAGTATAAGTAAACCAGGGAATACGAGGAGGCTCGCTTTGCAATGTTCTATACCATATGCCCTTTTCTCTTGACGCCAAATCAAAGTACTCTTTCCATTCCTTATAAATACTTTCTTTAAATTTTGACAAACATTCAAAACTGCTTGCTTGTATATTTACTTCTGTTCCATCGACGATCGATGCCTTTGCTAACCGGTCTGCTTCCTCGTTCCCTGGTAAGCCTATATGCGCTGGAACCCATTGCAATATGTTTGAGTTGCTTTTAGAAAAAACGCATTAAAATTAAAACATGTTGTAATTAACAGCGTTATTATTTTTAAAGCTTTTTTTATTGCATGTGAACAGCAAACAGGCAGATGGCCCATTGGTGGAAAGCGGTTACCATCGCCTATGGACATTTGCAATACCAAAGGCGTTACAAATGCGCTGCTGCTCTCTAAAAGGAGACTGGAACCTGGCCACTAATATCGTAACACAACTCAAGGTTGTTATGGTGGCATACTAGACCAGTTAGAGAATTTATTTAAAACAAAATGGTTTATTATTACCACATATAACGATCTTGTTAATCTCAGTGAGATTAAAGGAAGATAAACTCTATAATAAACTCAGTCTTATGACCAGTATTATAATTATCAAGGCTTGAAGAAACTTTCATCATTTCAAAATAAATTACCAGAAAACATTTGAGCAGAAGAACACAGTAACCTTACCAAAAAATGTAGGTTTTCCTTAGATGATCATTTTTGTAATTAGAAACAGGATTTCTGCAATAAATTACACCATTTAATGATGTTTAATCATCTATGCAACTTAAGCCACATCTATAGTTAGATATTACAGTAGAAAATGTTATATGTTAATAATCTAAAGACTACTTATCCGTGCAGGAACGGAGAAAGAATACAATTTCCTGCGAGCAAGCGGCCTGTCGTAAGAGGCGATAAAACAATCCACAGCCAGTTGGTAGCGTATTAGCTCGACTGGATGGCGACCACCCCTGGTCTAGAGTATGCCGTCATAACAACTTTCAGTTGTGTTCCGGCATTAATGACCAGGTTCCAATTTCCCTTAAGAGAGTAGCGCATTTGTAGCACCTCTGGTATTTCTAATGTCCATAGGCGACGGTAACACTTTCCATCACATTTGGGCTGTCTGTTTGCTTCAGCAACAACAAAATAAAACAATTTAACTAAAATTTTATCCAAAAATTTATCTTCTAAGAAAAAGAAGGTATATTTAAAAAATACGTTTTTTTTTTCAAATATGCTGGCAACACTTACCTATTAGGCGCGATTCGTCTTTACCATGCAAATGTAACACATAGATTACACACTTAGTCAAATAAGACCGTATCTCAGTATATCATATCGGTGACTATCGCAGACGCCTTGAGAATTACCAAAAACAAAAACAATAATATCTTCCCCAAAAACATGTCTTGAAGTAACTTGCGACAATATGAAAAACACTATAAGTACTTAATACAAGGACACAGCTAAAAGGAAAACAACTCATGATAATAAATAGGGTGGTAATGAAATGCTTTAAATTTGAACTCAGTTTTTATATTACTCATAAACCAGTTATTACTTGTAGCTTAAAGTCAATTTTGTGAATTATTTACAATTAAATAACTGTACTACAACAGTCTATAGAATAACCGTCTAAAAGTAATTTTCAATTTTTCAAGAAAACTATTTTTTTATGGATATAATAATAATAACTAGTGGTGGCCCGTGGTCGAAATTCGACCAAAATAATTTCATACTTGAAATTTCATACTCCTCCGTCCATGGAATTTTCGTAGAAAAGGGTTCAAAGTTTTTACTTCACGTATTGATATAATGATGATCGGCACACAAGCACACATTCTATATCCCAAAATTAATCAAGTTACGCTTGTGTTATGGGTCATATACAAGCGACCACTCTGGGACCGGTCTCAGACACCCAGACCATAGTAAAACGAAGAGAATTCGTTTCGAAAGTGAGGTACGCCGGCGAAGGGTTAGCCCGCTCTACCACAGCGGCCGTCAAAGTTACTTTCTGTTCTGTTCTGTATCCCTGACAACGTGTATACAAAATTTCATGATGATCATAGAGTAGTGAGTAATTAAAAGGCATGTAAATAAACAAACTTACATTTGTATTTATTATACTACAATTTAGGTGAACTTATAAAATCTGCAAAAGTCAGTAAGCGCTGTAGATTATAATTACCTGACGGTAGCCTAACATTGGTGACGAGAATGGTAATTGTTGGAGCAGCAATTTCAAGAAACCTGAGAGATACAGATCGATATTTTTGGATACTCATATAAAAATAAAGTAATTTATATATTAATACGTGAAGCAAAAACTTTGTACCCTTTTTTACGAAAATTGCGCGGACGGAGGAGTATGACATTTCGCACATATTACAGTTTATATCGAGAAGAAGCGACGAGTGCTAATATTTTTAAAAAAACATGCATAAAAAATACATTAAGGGCCGCTTGCATCAGGTTGCTTAAATTTATTTATGAAACACAAAACGTATTTAACACCCTTAAATACAATTAGTGTCTTGCACAACGCAAAATTTGCCGTTAAATATGTTTAAAGAGCTGTCAATACGTGTTGTAAAAAACGTATTTAACCAGTTTAATATGATGAACTAATTTTATTTAAAGGCGGTCGTTATGCAAGCTACCCTAAATCAATAAAAAACATAAAACACACTATCGTGTATTTAACACACTCACGCATATATACTCTTTTGTTTATTGTTCAAGTCAAATTAACAGTGTAGCCTTGGCGAAATCTGTGATTATAGTAAGTATAGTCTTTGACATTAATTATTGTGGTCGAATTTCGACCACGGGTGACCACCAGTAGTTACAATTGATGCTTAAATAATAATTGACTATTTGACTTGCTGAAGTTATTACCTCACAACTTGTTATGCTCATGCAAAATCTTAAAGGCTGTGTCGTTTTTCAAGATAATGAAAAGTGTCTCCTATTTCCATGAGGTTATTAATCAGAACTTCAAAGACCTATGCCGAAGAGCAAGAAACTTTAGATAAACCATTGTAATTAGATACACTTGTAGTATTAACATGTATTTTAATTCAAAGCTTACTGCAGTGAGCTTATTAAGCCGAGGCGGGTGAGCAGTGTCTAATTTTCCGGTGCTGCCCGCGCAGATTGTGCCCGCCGAGGCCCGTGGGACACCCGCTCCACATTATACGTCTTTCCACGCTTTTATTTTGCGGTGAATTTCAAATTTAATTTAGGGATTTGGTTTAGGAACTGAATACCTATAAATGTTTGGACTAAATCCTTACCTACTCTAATCATAAAAAAAACAAATTATTTTTGGTTTTTATACGACTAGCAATGACACCATATCTATCATTTTACAAGCTTTTATTTAACTTGCAATGAATGTATGTATGTAAGTTCGGGTAGAATCTTGCAAGTTAAATTTGACCAACTTCCCGGTTTCCGATTGAGCTGAAATTTTGCACGCATATGTATATTACGTCATAATGCAATAATATGGTACCATGCAGCTGATCTGATGATGGAGTCGGAAGGTGACCATAGGAACTCCTGCACTAAACTAGATAGACCCGTCGTGTTTGGGCTCGTTTTACTTGTCTTGACTAGCACTTTGCTGCTACATGATATCCAGGATCTCAAGAGCTTGTATTTAAAAACCTTTTTAAAAAAGCTTATTTCACGTTGATATTGCTTTGGCCAGTCCCGTGATTTTTGAACCACTTGTACCAAGCGAGATCATTTTTGTCATCGTACAAATCAGCAAAGCCACTTAGGGTCGCTTGCATAACGAACGCCTTTAAATAAAATTAGTTTATCATATTAAACTGCCTAAATACGTTTTACACAAAATGTATTGACAGTTCTTTAAAAATGTTTAGCGACTAATTTTGCGTTGTGCAAGATGCAAATCGTATTTAAGGGTGTTAAATGCGTTTAGTGTTTCTTAAATAAATTCAAGGAACGTTATGCAAGCGGCCCTTAGATTTTTGCGAGCGTAGGAAGTTTTGACGTAATTTTAGAGACAAATAGTAGATATATTAATTATCGTATAAACTGACTTAATGGCCTCTGAGTTTGATTGGACTAAGCCTTTACTAGCCTACCTCCCTGCAACGCAGAGGTTCCGTGTTCGATTCCTGGTATGTTAAATTTCGGAAATTAATTTTGTCCGTGATTTGTGTCTGGGATCGGCCGCAGGGTAGTCCGTTATATATTACTTACTAGCTTCTGCCCGTGACTTCGTTCGCGTGGAATAATTAGTTTGGGCTAAAGTTAACTTCTGTCACACATGATTTTTGCGAAACTAACCGTTTACGCAGCGCACGCAGCGGAAGCTCTCAGAAGGAAAACAAAACCCCGATTTTGAGACATTCTTCATTGTTGCTCTGTTCCTATTATTCTTAGCGTGATGATATATATCCTATAGCCTTCCTCAATAAATGGGCTATCTAACACTAAAAGAATTTTTCAAGTCAGACCAGTAGAACAAACAAACTCTTCAGCTTTATATACTAAGTATAACATAACACAAGCATAACTTGCTTAATTTAAGGATGTACAATATGTATGTGTCTCTGGCGATTATTATCATTAGAACTTCTGTATTTCAGCAATAAATAACGCACTGATCAAAAATCGCAGTGTATTGTTAACAATCGAAGAACAAAAACACAAGACAGCGAATATAAAACATAATCAAATTAAGTGCATTCCATCTTCTATCCATTATTTATTTTTAAACCGACCTGAGACGTCATTCGGTCGCCATTTTTTCCACCCCCCTCCTCATCCCTTCCCCCTCTACACAATTTGTCTTCAAACTTGCCTCGCGACCTGCAACCTCCCTGGAATGTGTTGCCAGTGAAATATAATTGTTTTGATACTATAAACAACACTCATGAACAGTGCAACAGGATTTTCTTTTCTGAATATTACCTATCAATGGGGAAAAGTGTTGTAAATAGTTTTTAATAGGATATAAATCATATTCAATTAAGGTTTGCTGATTCAAATAAGGCTTTATATTCTGCTATTGTCTTTCTATTCTTCTATTTATCTCTGATAACTAAGGCACCAATTTATATACCAAGTTTTACTAGAAAGAATAAGTACCTACTTATATATATATATCCAAAGTATACTATCTAGTAAAAAAAAGTAAGTAAAGTAAACAAGCAAAAACTAACAAATAAATTAGTAGCTTAGTTATTTAGTATTTAATTAAATATTCATGACTAGTACAGTACGTAAATAAGCTTAGTTTTAATTAATGGTTAGTATCCATATTTTTTGGTATTTTAACACGTGTCATAGTGTATTTTGAGGAATTGTCCATATTGTATATAAAGCCCACAATAACAGCAGCCCATTAACGCCCCACTGCTGGACTTCCCACAATTGGGGAACAGACAGTATACCCGCCTCGGCTGTTCAAGACGGCTTGGCGGGCTTGACTCATCAGTCATCTCGATGTGTAAGTCTCATCACATTGTAAGTAGGTATGTGATAATTATAAAAATATGCACATTAGGATAGGAAACCGCGTTGCGTTCCGGCCAAGATTCGAACCCACAACCTTTGAGTTTGGGACGCATGCGCTAGCCACTACGCTACCACGACTAACATTTCCTTATATAGTATTACTAAATACATAATAATTATATACTTTATGTAGGACATAATATGACCCGACATGGACTGAATGTAACAACTTTCGGGTCCCTCTGCTGGCCAACTACATTCAATAACAATATCTAGTTGTCTCATGGTTAAATATAATTATTAGTTTCTATAAGTTTTCGTGATCATTCAAATTAAGTTGCAGATAATGAATATTACAGAAATATTGATAATAGTTTACACGACACTGGTTATAATTTAATTTCCTAAATAATTAACATTCAATGTAATTCATGTTCATTTGTCGTTAAATAAATATTTGAATTTCATAAAAAGAACTTTTTCTCTCATTGAAAGTTTGCAACACCTCTACCAGTCTAAGCCTTAAGAAAAGTTTGGTTGACAACGTGATTTTTCTTCGTGCAGGAACGGAGAAATAATACAATTTCCTGCGGCCGGGCGGCTTGTCCTAAGAGGTGACGAAACAACCCACAGCCTGGTGGTAGGGTATTTGCCCGACTGGATGGCTACCATCCTTAGTCTAGAGTATACCGCCATAACAACCTTGTGTCGTGTTTCGGTATTAGTGACCAGGTTCCAGTCTCCCTTAAGAGAGCAGCAACGCATTTGTAGCACCTTTAGTGTTGCAAATGTACATAGGCGATGCTATTAAAATGGTTTTAGAAGTCGCGCGGGTCCCAGTGTTGAAGAAATCGTAGAAAGTATGTCCAACAGCCTTCACGGACACGTTGCATTTAGGTATGGTTTGTCGGTCATATAGTCTGGCAAGGATTGAATGATACATTTATTTATCAGACATACATACCGACTTGGCAGCGAACGTGTAAATGCATTTGACATGGCCTAATCTGTTTTTTCATTCCTCGATTTTCACTAAAATGAATCATAAGTGTTTGGAAATACTTACTTATTTATAATAAGTCTGTAGTCGGTTCGAGTATGTACCTACCATGAATTTAAAAATAAGAAATAAATTAGTGTTCGAAGTTTTATACGTCTTTCTATCTGTTAGAACATCATGCTAAAACTACTACTAAACAGATTTAAATGAAACTCGGTGCAGATCTAGCTTATATCCCGGATCAACACTGAGGATACATTTTATCCCGGTAAAAGACGTCCTTTCCGTGGGAGAGATGAACATAGACAAAACATGGCGTTAACATGGAACGTAAGTGTATGGAGATAATTAGTAAATTATTTATTTATTTAGGCTTATGGCTTGGCAGCTAGGCCTTTAAGCCAAATTTTAGATTACAATATAGTTTCTTCATTTTCCTAAGCCTATATATAGCTCAGCTGAACTGTAGGTTTAGGTTATCAACTAAAGCCATTCAACGGAGTTCTTGTGACAACACAAAAGGCCACGTTAGACTAAACAGTTCACATTTCTCACAAAAACACATAATTACTACTCAAAAACTATCCTACAACTATTGTTCATTTAAGAGTAATTTTACAAATTTTTTGACAATAAAACTGCCCAGCACAACATCTCCTTTCAGTTCCCGCCAAAAACTCCAATTTATTTATTTCTTCGGACAAAACAACAGTAACAATCAGTCATTTATTTATATAATAAAATTTGTAAGTTATTACATCTAGATTGAAATCCAAGCGTGCTAATATATCACTCTTAAAAGTATATTTTTGCAAACAAAATTGTCTAATAAAAGGTAGCCACTTATTTCAGCGAATGTTGGAAGGTTGGCAATTCCATCGCCACCCCCCACCCGGCCGTAATCAGGCTTCCCACCCACGCTTATATACGCCTTAGGTGATGGCTAGGTGAAACTAGGTGTTATATGACCAGTTTATTACGACCTCAGGTGAAACAGACCGTTTACGTTAGTGGAGATCTTTGTTAATTGGTTAATAAACTCTAAGAGGTAGGTATTGTATTTATGTGTCTGAAATGTTACGACCTTTTGTTTTCATTTAAAATACTGCTAATAGGTAGTTATACTTATAGCTAGTTATACACAAAAGAGTGAAACTGCTTTATATTAAAACAATGAAATCGAATTCAAAAGTTTTTATTCAAAATACGTTCTTCTGAAAAACACATTTGAAGATCATAATAGGGAATTAAAATATTAATAAAGCTGCTAATTTAATATAGCTTAATAAAGCTACTAACAAATTCAAGCAGTTTTGACTATCTAGCTGATTTATTTTACGGAGTTTTATCGTTTTTAAAGGCCAACAGCGTCTTAATTTAGAAGATAATATAAACACTCAGCAAATGTATTGTAAACTAGCTTCTGTCCACGACTTTGTCCGCGTGGAATAGTTTAAAAAAGTTAAAAAAAAACCCGAGTTTGGAACATTCTTCATTGGTGCTCCGCTCCTATTCTATATCTTAGCCTGATGATATATAGCCTATAGTCTTCCACAATAGATGGGCTATCTGACACTGAAAGAATTTTTCAAATCATATCAGTAGTTCTAGTTTTCATCCTTATATATATAAGATAAGAAGAGTAAATAGTAACAAAATTATTTGCTTAACGTTCATCTAAAAAAGAAAATAATAAAACATATTTCAAAATTTTGAACGAAAGAATATTATGCAGATTTTTTTTTAAGTCATACTTTGTTTTAAACTAAAATATGATTCAAATGTTTACAAAACTATGATCACGCCAACTAGACTAATAAAAATAGAAAGCTAACACCACAAAGCAATGTAAGCAAACAAACTCCGCAAACTGAACGGAGCACTTTAAAATACTCGGCTGACGTCGTAAATATGTACTTGCGAGCATATAGAGTCAACGCTCGCAGTGACCCAGTTCCCACGACCTATTTCGCAGCCAATACCTGTGCTCACTTGAAAGGTGAGCCGGCCAGGTGAGCTTCACCATTGGAAGACTTTACGACCAACCGTACACCTGTACGTTAAAGGTGAGTGGCTGAACAGGTAGAAACCAACCGTGGAAAACCCCGCCCTTTTATCGAGCTGCGCAGGTGGGCTGCGCGCTGATTGGCGGAGACAAGGTGCGGCCAGGTATTATACCTTTACAAACAGGTGTGTTGTTTTCAACAGTTGGCTCTCGTACTTAATAGTGTTGTGACGTGCTGCGTGCATTTTGAAAATTTTGTTTTTTTTAATATGATTTTTGAGGGTGAAAATTGTGCGCATGTCTTAAAGCGATTGATGTTTTCTTGAGGTGGGCTAAATATAGCTGGAGGTGGGCGCGGCGCGACCTTGCCAGAGGTCAATCCGAGGTAGGTTTCTACTACACCTAGGCACGTTCCAGCATTTACTTAGGTTTATAAATATACCCTTTTACATACATTTTGAAATATCCTAAATTGCAAGATATATAAATATTATTAAGTAGTTAAAATTTCAAGTAAGTACGAGTATATCAATCTAACGAGGACCTTCTGGACACGTTACTTATAGAAAATGGTTACCTAAGCTAAGTATACTACTTATAGTAATTTCTATGTTTATACGAATAAAATTTCCTGCGTTGATGTGGCCTGTCGTAAGAGGTAACAAAATTACCCACAATTAGGTGCTAGGTTATTTACCCGTCTGGATGGCTACTATCCCTTGTCTAAAGTATGCCGCCATAACAACTTTCAGTTGTGTTCAGAATTAGTGTCCAGGTTCTTATCTCCTATTAGAGAATGACAGCACATTGCTGGCACCTTTTGTATTACAAATGTCTATAGGCGATGGTAACCGCTTGCCATCAGGTGGGCCGTCTGCCGAACTTATACATTAAAATAAAACTATGTTATTATGATTAAGTAATTATTTTTAATGTATTAGATTCTTTTATAGACTGCTTATAAAATAAGTGTATTATTAACATACATTCCTATATAATTTGATTTGATTAAACTAGATGATTTTGTATAGATTTCTCAAAATGTTAGTTTTAAGATTCTACAGGTGTATTAGAAGAAACAGAACCCCCATGAAATAATAGTCTCCGTCCATCCGTAAATCTGTGTATATCATAATCATTTTCCAACAGCCCGCTTCCAAAATAGTAAATTGTCTCTTCACCTATAATCTCTGAACAATGGAAGAATTTATTTGAAAAAAAATCAAGTTGTTAGAACTGGTTTATATAGTATATATAGTCAAGGTGGCGAAGTCCGTCAGTAGAGAACCTCAGTGTTTGAATAGCTACATCGGCAAAAAAATAGGCAGTGAAGCTAATACATCATTGAATTCTGTCTTCAAATACTTCTGGCGTTAAACTCCGTTGTAAAGTTAAAAAATGGTGTATGAACTTACCCTATTCACGGAATTCGCCATCTTGACTATATATATATATATATATATATATATATATATATATATATATAATATACTAACAGCCTATATATGTCCCTCTGCTGGGCTCGAGCCTCCCATTATAGGAGAATGAACATAATACCCGCCACGCTTGTCCAAAGCGACTTGGCAGGTTTAACACATCGGTTCTCTCCATGTGCAGGTTACATCACGATGTTTTCCTTCACCGTTGCTAGCATGCGGTAATTGTATACTGCCTAAGTGGTGCATGCGTTCCGGGCAGGATTCAAATCCAAGCCTTTTGAGTTTGGGACATGTGTGCTAGCTATTACGCTACCACGACTTTGGTACTAGAACTACTTTAAGCAAAATTAATTGTTGAGTAGTTTTTTGAGAATTGTGATAAGTATGATTAAATACTTTTTTACAGTTTAGCTACATGAATCTTTCAAAATGCGTGTCACGCATTTGACGGGTTTTCTCATTAACCACAGTAATAACCAGAATGTCTTATTATCTTATAAGTATAATCAATATTTAAGTTAGTAAAAACAAACAAAATTTACTTAAATAATTATCTAAACTGAAGTCAAAATAATGAACCTATTAAAAGAACATCTTTGAAAGTACACCGAAAATTCCACGATGAGCTTATGTTACCATTCAATCTTGTTTCATAATTAAAGTGGCTTTTACCCCCTACGGGGGGCCACCCCCACCCGGTCCTTTGAGCGCGGCTCATTACCTAGGACTTAGGTACGTCTAGGTTATTGCCTTAATAAGGTAGCTGGGTGTGGGAGCTGTCATTAATGCTTTTATGTGAACCTAATGTGTCTACATTTTATTAAACCAGCATCTGTGTTTCTATCTAAAAACGTGACAGCCACACCATCCTTTTCACTTTATTCATCTTGATATATAAAAATAAATGTTTGTTTGTATGTCCTTTGTAGAATCGTAAACTATACATTTGATCATGTGATGATCTTTGGCAAAGTTGTTGTCCATGAGCCAAAGAAGGTTTCTGAGTTGGTTCACAATTGGACCGGTAGGTCGCGCTGCTGTCGGCATATCGATTGAAGGTTTTCCAGGCAGGAGGAAAACTGCCGGGACAGCTAGTCTATTAATAAAAATAGCTATGATAGTGTAACAGAGATTCTTATTGATAAGTAATAAATCTTGGTGTAAAGCTCATTTGCCCACCATACTGGACTCTTCGTTAGTATACGCGTCTATAATGTGGTGGTTAAATTCTGTGACATCAAAAATAAGTCTGTCAAGGAGGATAAGAAACGACGATACTGAAAATGTACTAACAACACCGTCTGAATAGTGTGATACGGAAATGCGTACACACAGACACATCCACATACACAGACACAAACATACAAAAAAACACACACACATACACACACGTCTGCCCACTGTGGCTAAAAACATCGGCATTGGTGTTCAAACAAACATAAATATTGTAAATTTGACTTTCATACAATAAAGATTATTATTATTATAAATATAAGGGATAAGATATAATAGAATACAAACAACTTTAGAGTTCACAAAAATATACAACAAAAAATGAATAATTACAATAATTTAACGGCAAAACAAAAGGCCTTATCACTTGAAGCGATTTCTTCCAGGCAACCTCACTTAGAGGATACTTTTAAGATTTTATATCTAGATATAATAAAAGAAACAAGGAAGATGAGTACAATGTCGACAGTGCAAGCAATAACAAGGCATAGCCGCAATAAACTTATATTTTTATATAATGAATATTTAATGCAACAAAGTTTACGATAACGCTACAAATTGATTAGGAATATTAAAAAAAAATCGAAATGTAATCTTCTTCACTGGGTACTTTAATAAATCATTACATGAATTTTATTCAACACTAAAGCAGGAACTATTGCAAATAGAATTTCAATGGCGGTTGTAAATATAAAAATCCAACAGTGCCTTATAATAAAGTCGGTGCAACATTGGAGGTAGATATAAAACTTGCCTCACCTAAGTCGTAACGGCAACTCTTTCTCGGGCAACTCACTGTCGGGTGTCGTAAAACTGCTGGGATTGTTGAGCTTATTGTGATACGCGGAGCGGGGAGCGATTTTGAAGTATATGAAATTTATGTTTGTAGATTGTAGTACAATCTGTATAAATACAAGTTGTGTGTCATAAAAAACTTTAGCAATGGTTTCTAACACGTTTCATAGCTTAGACTTGTTGACTGGTAATTCATTTTATTTTAATATGGTAAGTATTTTGAGACAGATATTAATAAAACAATCTTTCTTGTTTTATAATTTAAAATGTGTCCATATTACAATATAATCTTATTACTTTTAAAGTATGTTAGAAATCATGTTAAAAACTATTTAAATATCAAAATTAAACAATATAGACTTATCGTGTATTTTTCAAGTGCAGTTTTATTTGTTGCTTAGTTAAATCTATCTATCTTAGTAGTATCTTACCCAAGGGGTAAAACGATAAGTCGTGGTAGCGTAATAGCTAACACATTAGTAATTAATACAAGGAATTTTCTAACATAATTTTAAATCGTTACCGCTTATCACCCAAACATGAGTGTAATCAAAGTAGTGAGGTTAACTCAATAACTAAGTTTGCGGCAATGAATGGTCTGCAATTTGTTGAATTATTCGCACTCTCAACTGATTTATAAATAATTTTATTCTATATAAAATATATAGGTATAATATCTTATTATTACATTCAATATAAACATTTCTAAATATAATATTGTTATAACCTAGGCGCCGCCAAAAATAAATTCCACGTACAGACTGTAAAAGCACATTTTATTACCTGTCGGCATTTGAACTAATCGTAATCCTTTTATGATCGTCTTCTTTTGTTCACTTATTTATTGGCATACGTGTCTAATTATTGTGGAGAACAGCCTATCGTTCTATTGTACTAGCTCATTAGCATCATTAAGTCGGGTGTTGGGGATTATGTTTCATTTGTGGAGTATAAAACGACGGCCTGATGGGGAGAGGGGGCAGTCGAGTTACGATTATGATACAGGCGTGACGTGTGTACATTCAGGAATCTAATAGTGACGGACATTGCGCGTTTTATTGAATTACGACCTTCTGCATTACGTTTCAATTTGTTGTGTTCGGTTATACTTGTACCTCTGTTATACGTGTTTGTATAGTTCTAATAAACTCTATAGCAATTCTAACGGCATTTTAATTCGAGTCCCGCAACTCGTAATAATATTTTGTTTTAAGGCATTTGATTTATTTAGCGTTGTTTATTATATTTGTAGATTCGAAGATGATATTTTTTGGATCATTTTTGTGATACATGTAAGATAATGTTATTACTAGCATTATTTAACACTATTTTAAAATTACCTACATGAAGGTAAATAGTTTATTAATTATTTATTTATTTATTATTGAATTGTATCTATTTATTAGTAAAATTCTTTTTATTTTGTCTGTGTGCCTTTATTTGCGACGGTAAATATTTTTCTTTCTCTTTCTTCCTTTCTATCCTATTTAGCTTGGAAAAGATAATATCTGGATATTGAATTATATAATACAATAACAGGTTCGAATCCTTATTAAGAGTTTTTTTAATGTTTATAATATTACCCTTTTACTTTTGACAGCTCGATGACGGATCAGTGACTGATTCGATTTGTTATAAAAAAAAGATTTCATTTATGAGAATGTTGACGGAAAAATTAAACAAGAGCTGGGGCAGGGTTTTGTTGCACAATATTCTAAAAATATATTTTATAATACATATTAATGTTTATGTATATATAATATATATGCACACTTAATATACATATAAATCTGTGGACACACATAAAAAATTCACGATTTGAGGATTTTACGTCGATAGGTAATTTATCGAAAAATAATGCGTTAAATTGTAAACAGGATGTTACGGTTCACAATATTTCGTCAGTTTACAATCTGTCGAGACAGATTATAATATAACGGTATTTACTATTTTACGGTGATATATATAAAGTATAAGTAGTGTTGAAATAGTTTAAATTGTCATTAAACACTTATTTGTTTGTTTATTTCTGGAGTATAGCAGTCAGGCTGTTGGTCCACCAGATTGGAAGTTATCATCGTCTCCTACAGACCTTTACAACACTGAAGGTGCTACCAATATACACGTATATGACGATGTACTCTAGACCAGAGGTGGTAGCCAAACAGCCAGATGGGCAAATGCCTTACTACCGGAATGGAGGTTGCTATGTCATCTCTTACAACAGGCCGTCTGGTCTAAGGAATTTATACCCTTTCACCATCCCTTTACGGATAAATGTAGATTAACGACAATTTATCTAAGAGATGTTTGCATTTCTCATTCAAGGATAAGAACTATCTATCCAAATCCAACAATAGATAGCTTTTTCCCTCTCACTTATCATAGCTTCTTGCAGCGTTTCGTTCTACGGTAACCATTAAACGACGTTACGCTTAAAACTTAACTTATTTTTTGTTTTTCTTTTATTTTTTATTGTATTGTTTTATTGTTATGATAAATGAATTTTTTACAACGACAAATCAAACCATTAATAGCACATTACTAACATTTTTCACTTGATTTACCGTCATTTTTAATAAGATCAATAATGAAACGAAACGTGTATGGTTTGACAATCGGCAGTTGTCAATTGACATATTGTATTGTGTCAACTTTACTTACAAAAAATCTATCTATCTGTGATCTAGTTGGAATATAATGTTACAAGTTGGGCCACCTGCTTACCTGTAGACAAAGCACATTTATCCTGCCGCGGCGTTTGAGCTAATAACATTGAAACTTTTTATGACTATCTTCTTTTGTTTACTTTCTGTTTAAAATTTGTAATTAGACAGCCTATTGTGTATTGTACTCGTTTGTGGCCGTTCGCAGACATAATTACGCAGGTGTGTGGATTACGTTTTCTGGGAAAGTACGTCGACGCTTGCCAGGTAGACATATGGCATCGGTGAATTATAAAGCAATGGCCCAATGCAGAGATCGTCAGTCTAGCGAGAACCACGATCAAGGCGAGACTTGTGTACATTCGATAGCCTATATAGTGACAGTCTTTGCGCGTGTTATTAAATCGCGCATTACGTTTGAACTGATTGTGTTGAGTTATATTTGTGCTTGTGTGTTTATATAGTTCTAATAAATTCTATAGTAATTCCAACGGCATTTTAATTCGAGTCTTGCCTAACTCACAACAATAATTATAGTATAAAAAGTGAAGGCATCGATTTACCCTATAAAAATGATTGTATCTTGTATAATTGCATGGCAATACTTACTGAATAGATACTCTGGAACGGCATAACTCAGTCAATAAAAGAACACATGGTAAGGTTACATGTGCTATTAGCAAAATAGACAAAAACTACTTTATGAAAATCTTACCTAAAAAGTAAAATAATTAGGGGCACTTAAGACAGTTGCCAGCAACACAGTTATGGTTTGGTCGCATTGTGAGCGAATGCTTTTGTAGAAATTACCAATATACTGCAACGTAATTTACTACACAATAAGAGTTTTAATTTGTATTACACATAAAAGAAGACTTCTATGATAGATAATATCTCAATAAAAAAATGTAAATTTGAAAGCTCCTAAATCCTGCAGACTAGATGGCGTCACAGGTCATTCTTCTTAGAGATTTTTATGTTTTTTTTATTTAATCTAATTAGTAAAAAAATTAATTCATTGTGTTTCTTTTATAATTTGGACTGATTTGGTATAAATAAATATTAATTTATGATATATAGTCTATTATTATTTATTTGTATTCTTCCTCCATGCTTAAGATTTAAATTTCTTGTCTTTAAACGCTGATAATTCAAAAGTTCATTGCCAGTGGTGACTGTTCTCCATTCATTCACATTTCAGCTGTCAGAATTTCAGCTATACTCTAGCTGAAACAACAAAATATCAACACATCTTATTAATATTCGAATTTAATTAAGGGTTAAACTGGGCGGTAATTATATTACGCTGTTTGTCGTATCCCTTCTCTAATTCATTGTGGTGTAATAAATAAATAAAAAGAGAGATAGAATATATAACCAGATAATGAATTCTCTAAATTAAAGTTCCGTGCATGTAAGAAGGGCCTTGACTATATGCCACTGGCTCTTTTAGTTCCATAGAATTAAACGCTGAAACTGCAGCCCCACCCTGATGTTAATGTGAGCCACATTAGCTGACGCTTTGCTTGGAAAAATAGCGTGATTATAGCTTTATTATACTTCGCAATTAGTGTAACAGTGCCTGTAATGTACACTGAGTGAGTGCCCACAAATCATTACTACAACAACTTTACCATAAATTATTCTATGTTCTAGTCCAGACTTTCTGAACGATGCGACTATTTTTTATTGAAATATTAATTCATTTATCCATAAGAAAAAATACACCTAAACTGAAATTAAAAACTCAGGCAAGGGCAATTTTTGAATATTTTTATTTGGCTACGTCATCCCTAAAAAGCATCTAATCATATATCACTTCCGCTTATCGTCCGCGTGGAATGATAAGCGGAAGCTCTCAAAAGGACAAAAAACCCTGATTTTGAGACATTCTTCATTGGTGCTCCGCTCTGGTGATATATAGCCTATATAGCCTTCCTCGATAAATGGCCTATCAAACACTAAAATATTTTTTTAAAATCAGACTAGTGGTTCCTGAGATTAGCGCGTTCAAGCAAACAAACTCTTCAGCTTTATATATTAGTACTAGCGGCCCGGCGCGGTTTCACCCGCGCTATGTCCCGCTCCCGTGGTATATAGCGTCATGTTATATAGCCTATGACACTCCCTGCTAACGTAGCTTTCGAACAGTAAAAGAATTTTTCTAATCAGTTTAGTAGATAGATAGATAAATAGATAGAGAAAACACTTTATTGTTCACCACATACACATAAAGTAAATCATTTACAGTCATTTCGTGTCAAGGCAGGAACAAAGCGCGGCCTTATCGCTTTAGAGCGATCTCTTCCAGACAACCCGGGCTGTCATAGTAGATCCAGAGATTACCAACTACAACATCACAAACTCACAAACTTTACCTTTTATAAGATATAATTTATCTATCTAAAAGACCTTGCAGATCTATAATTACACCGGAACACAAAAAAGTGGTCGGCACTTTTGACCAGACCCATATATTCTTATCAAAATTTTGAAAGTGTGTGGACTAACTGACTCCAGATTGGGTCTTTTGGTCCACCAAAAAGCCCTCAAAATTTTGAGGGAGTATGCTCAAGATTCAAATTCAGTACAAATACATAAATGGGTATGGTCAAAAATGCAGACCAATTTTTTTTAGGCCAGTGTTAGTTTTCAAGTTATCCCAACTAGATTTCAATTTTTTTTATATGTTCACAAGTTACACATTTACACACACTTGACAACTTTAAGCAAAACAACTACGGAAACCTAGTAAGATCATATATATGGTCACATATAGGGCTTAAATATCTATCGAACTATTAATATAAATAATTCAAATATTTATATTATTTATAATAATTTATTTATTCAAAAGACAACACAGTCCACTTATACACAAACACAAAGAAAAAACAGTCCAAGAATTTACACCAATATACAATTTATAATGTTGTTAGTAATTAGTATTTTTTTTTCCTTATGTCTACGTTAGTAATTAATAATTAATGACTAGCACTGATTTAGTCCTCTTAACGAAGGACCAAATCAGTGGGCAGTCAAATTTATCAGCTATTCCCTTCAGGATGCTGTTGCTGCTACCACGCAATCTGCTTAGCAACGACGCTGTTTTTTTACGCCACAAAGCATCAAAGCCATCTATGTGTGCTTCGGCGAACATAGCCGACGCACTGCAGAAACGCGGTCGCCGCAACAACACCCTGAGGGAATTATTGTATTGGACTCGTAGGGCATTGTAAGCTCTTTGGGTATATTTGAGCCACAGACTTGCCGAGTACAGAGAGGTACAGTAAGCTTTAAATAAAGTTATTTTAACCGTCTCTGTACACCGAGCAAATCTGCGGGCCAACATGTTTGCCCGGACTGACAATGCCCTACGTTCCCTATCCATGTCCACATTATCGTCCTGGACCTCCGTTACCCAATGACCCAAATATTTAAATTCCTTAACTCTATTTATTGGAGTTCCATTGAGCAATAGAGGCGGGACAAATAATGGACACTTGGCCCCAGCCTTAAACACCATGTATTCGGTCTTTTTTACATTATATACCAAACCGTGAGATAAGGCATATGTCTCACAAACTGCAAGCATCTTTCGTAATGCTGCAACCGACGGAGCCAGCAGCACCATATCGTCCGCATAGCTAATGTTATTTATGCATGCGCCATCAATCGAACATCCGACATGCAAGCTGCTGAGTTCCTCTATTAAATCATCAACATAAATGTTGAAAAGCAAGGGTGAGCTCAGTCCGCCCTGTCTTACTCCACATTCCAGCCGGTACGGATCCGATAGTTCACTTCCCCATCTCACCTCGTTTTCCTGACCAAGGTACCAGTATCGAATAAGCTCTATTAACTCAACTGGTAGATCCCTGTCTTTTAACTTCTGCCACAGAAGATCGTACGATACTAGATCGAATGCTTTCGAGAGGTCCAAAAAACAAGCGTAGACCGGCGTCTCTCTGTCTACATAGTATTTAACGGTGTGTTTTAAACTAAGTATTGCCAAGTCAGTTGACAAGTCCGGCCTGAACCCAAATTGCGCATCATGCAGCTTGACGTGCTTAGCTATATAACTACTAAACACACTATCAAATACTTTAGCAATAATCGTAGCAAGCGAGATTGGTCTGTAATTTGCCTTGTCAGAGACGTCACCTGTTCTATTTTTTACAATCGGTACTACAATGGTTTTAAGTAAATCAGGCGGCAAATATGTATGATTCACACACATGTTAAACAAGAACGCCAGTATCTGATTTAGGTGTGAGCCCGCATATCGCAAGTGTTCCACACTAAGACCATCGTGTCCCGGCGATTTTCCTTTCTTCATTTTCAGTAACGCGTATTTTATATCTTCTGCAGAAACACGAAATGAAATTTGAGCTATTTTATCAATCTCCTTATCAATCCGACAACAGGATGGTCCCAGTGGTGATTTAATTGAGAATTGTTCTTTAAATAATTTTGCAATCTCTGCAGGGATTGAGGCATCAGCAACACTCACCGGGGCTATCGGCTTAACATTTAAATTTCGAGTGCATTTCCAAAAAATTTTAAAGTCTGCTCCTGCATGATATTTAACCAAAGAATCCATATTAATTTGGTCTTGATGATTCTGGCACCATTTTAATTTTCCTTTAAATATTTTACGTGCTAGTTTCATTTCCTCATATACTGAGCCGTTCGGAGGTTTTCCTTGACAAACCCAATAACTAAATTTAAGCTTGGCATTCCGGTGAGACTCACTTTTCACATTTATGAATGAATGAATGAATCTTTATTTGTAGAAATACAGGTAATAGGTTGATGTCAAGTGTCAATGAGTATTGCAAAAGTTTTATTTAGCCTACCGCCAACTTGTTCGTTTTAATCATTTAGTTTTAATTTTGTTTATGGTTATTATTTACTCTATGGGAGCCTAATCTAATTCACCACCTTCGCAACATGTTATTGGCTTGAAGAGAAGAAGCGGCGCAAGAAACTCTTCAGCAAATATGCCTAGCTCTAATATGTTATACAATAGTTTTATAGAATAATTTTATAGAAAAAATAAAAATAAATTATCAATCAAGTTGGTTTGTCCGGTGCACACAGAACGGTGTCTTGAGGTCTGGCAGTTGTTTTTTGCTGGGTTTGGGTCAAGATAGTTTTGATGATCGGATCCCAACCAGGTGGTACTTGCCAACCGTCTTCTCTATTGAAATTTGGGTGTTTTTTTTTAATTTCAATAGCCTCATGCATCATTCTAGGTATGAAATCTCTTTCGCGAGGATTTGTGGGTTATCTAATCTGATGTAGTGGTTGGGTTTATCCAGCATGTGTTCACTGATCGCAGACCTTGTGTGTTTCATGTCAGCAATGTGTTCTTTTACCCGTGTTTTTATGTTCCTCTTTGTTTGCCCAATGTACGATAGTTAAAAAAATCATTTTGTTACGAAACCTTTTTAGTAAGTAAATATCTGATAACTTGATAATATCATACACAACGAGTGAAATATTGCTAATGTTTATGTAGGTACAGTAATCAGGGTTTTTTAAAAGCAAACCCCCAATTCCAATGCAGATATTACATCATCGGCAGTTCATTTGCCTATACCGGTCGGGAAGAGGCATAAAAAATCCCGCAGTTGTCGTTCAGTGATCAAAGATAATAAAATTACAGAATGGTTCTTGCGTTACTAAATTAGGAAAACCCGACATTCGTGCGATTAGACGGCACATTTAATTATGTCGTTTAATGTCTGGAGTTCTGTTTATTATAATTATACCTACTTTTAATATATTTCCACAAAGAACAAAGAGACTACTTAAAACAATACTGTATTTATTATAAGTTTTTGGTATATAATTCTTTCCAATTTCCATATTTTCTTATATTAGTAGTAGTTTCGCCGTAATAGAAGCACGATTTCTAATTGAAGGTACTTCTAAATCATGAGAATATTAGGGAATCTTGCAAGTGTACGTCGTGAGCCATTTGCAATCCACTGCTGGACGTGTAGGCCTCTCCAAGACGGCGCCACTCATCCTTGTCTTCCGATTTCCTCATCCAGCGCCTACCGGCGACC
This sequence comes from Dendrolimus pini, assembly GCA_949752895.1. NCBI lineage: Eukaryota > Metazoa > Arthropoda > Insecta > Lepidoptera > Lasiocampidae > Dendrolimus > Dendrolimus pini. The sequence goes on along the minus strand of OX457132.1, from coordinate 668,652 downwards.
TTGCTTAGGTCGTCGGTCCATCGGGCTGAAGGCCGTTTACCGAGACGCGGTCTCCATTCCAGGATTCGTCTACTCCATCGGCCATCGGTCCTGCGGCAGACGTGACGGGCCCACTGCCACTTCAACTTCTTAAAGCACTCAATTACTTTCGTTTCAAATTTGAAAATTTACACGCTATGTCTGAGGCTGTCCTAAGTTATTTTACGTAGTTAATTCGTGTTGTTACTCGAGTAAAATATACATATATATAGTAATACATACGACAGAGGGAAAATGAGGAATTTTCATAAAAAGTCTAGTTTTTTTTAAATGTCTATGATTAACAATAAATTTATAATTTATATTATTTATGTGTGTGGTTATTTTGTGAGTTTTCTTCGACTGCTTTTCATAAGGTACCAGAACGGTACGATTGTATGTAGTTGCTCCACTGTGTGTGTATTTATTCAATGCGCTACAGTATTACCTAGCCTTTATTACATTCCGACCTCTCAATATGTCCGGAGGTTTTTGCGTACCGTAATGTGCAGTTTAACCAATATGGGGAGGTAATAACTCTTTTTTAGGGTTCCGCTTGAAGTAATAACCTTGGAAATGTTGTTAGCGAGTACGTTGTGGGTATGAGGAGTTATTAGCAGGTTTTCATCAGGTGGTTTTTTGAACTGCTATGTATTATAGTGTCCATAATTGTGTTATTCTTTATAGCCTTAAGGATTAATCGTTGAATTGTTAACTTTCTGAAAATGGCAATTTTATAACCGACTTCAAAAAGGAGGAGCACACCGATTACTGTGAAATTTATGATACGATTTACGTGATTCTTTTTTAGTTTGATACGGAATAGTTGCCGTTTGGTCCTCTAAAAATTTTACGTAGTTTGGCCCAGTAGTTTTCATGTTATGAAAATTTTCCGTTTCTGTTTCTTTGGACCTATATTTTTTAAGGCGCGTGGCACCTTTCGTGGCCTACCCATAGCTAGGCACTAAAAAGTATAAATAAAAAAAAACTTCGTTTAAAAAAAAGGCTTCAAAAACTAAAAAGTATAACAAAAGAGGAAGTCACGAGAGATGCTGTTTTGACATTGTGGAGGATGACATATGTGCCAATTATCTCAAAACAGGGTATGCCGAAGGCTGCGCGAAGTGAAAAAGAAAGAGAAGAAACGCAGACCCTGGCTTCGACGTCGCTTTGGACACAACCGGGATTTAACGGTCAGATGGTTATAAATAAACTTCTGACAAACAAAATACTTATAATCTCAATAAGCTACACACTACACTGCGTAAACCAAATGATGCACAAAATCTACTTTAGTAAAAACCAAATATTAATCCAACGAAATGGCCTCATTTCAGATCAAAACAATCCACTTAAATTTAATTAAAGGAAATAAAGAAAAAATATATATAATTCAAAACATCACACAGAGTTATTTGACGACACCTTGTTAAATGACAGGCGCATCCGGGCTCATATCTTGTATACAAATTGATGTTGAAACAAGCCGTTTAGAATTTTATACCACATACAACAACAAATTATATTTTTCTGGCACAAAATCTCGTAAACGTGTGCAAGACATTTCACCTGACGTAAATAGGTTGTCGTCTAACATGTCCATGAGAGAAAACAGATATATACATATTACTTAAAGATATATTTTAATACTGAGGGTAACAAGAAAAAAATTATGTATTTACGCCAAATTTCAATAAATATTCCAAATTTTTAAGAAATATCCCCCATGCATAGATTTTATTTTTATTGCATTAGTTCAGCAGACAGGCAGACGGCCCACTTGATGAAAAGCAGTTACCATCGCCTTTGGACATTTGCAATACTAAAGGTGCTACAAATGCGCTGCTGCTCGGAGACCGGAACCTGGTCACTAATTCCGGAACACAACACAAGGTTGTTATGACAGCATACTCCAGATCAGGGGTGGTAACCATCCAATCGGGCAAATACCTTACCACCTGGATGTGGGTTGTTTTGTCGCCTCTTATAATTAGTAGGTATTGATTCTTCGTTCTTAAACGGATAATATTTTCAATTAAATGTTTTCTTATATGATTTTGTAGTGCATGTTTACTTAGGATGCATGTTTACAAGAGATGAAAAGCATCACAGTGATATTGAAAGAAGAGTAAGCAAGTGTCTGTAAAGGCACGTCTGGCTGTCCAACAAGGGGTATTAGTACCAACGCTAATGTACGCCAGTGAAAGTTGGGTATAGCAGAAGAAGCATGAAAGTAATATAAACGCAGTTGAAATGAGAGCTTTGAGAAGTATATGTAAGGTTAATGTAAGTGATATGACAAGAAACAGTGCGCAAGTGTGTAACGTTGTGGATTGAAAAAGGATGTAGTGACACGAGTTAAAAAAAGATTAATGAAAGTTGATGAAGCGAAAAGTGTTTGTCAGGATTGTAGCAGGTGGAAATTCATCGTCTCTACTTACCCCAACCCTAATGGGATACAGGCCTGACAATATGTATATATTTGTAGTCATAGAATAGAATAAAATTGAATAATAATTGATTGCTAGAAATGTAAGTCTACATACTCGTAAGTGTTTTTTGTGGTAATTGTCTTAATACATTTTGCCTTATTAGGCGTGCAATTTTCAGATCTTGTAACTAAAACTAAATTGAAACTAATTTACAATAATAATTCAATAAATTAGATAATAATATTAAATATCAAGCAAAGCATTAATTAAATAATAATACATTAATAAGCATTAGACTTTATCACATAAATAATCCTCGATTTTGTAATAGCATTTCATTATCAAAAATTTCTTTACGTGTTTCTTAACTGATAATATGGATTTTTGCCTATTTTTACTATCAGGTAATTTATTGTATATTACTGGTGCCATAAATAATACACTTTTTTGCATTAGTGTTGTTTTGCTACTGTGAATGCAAAGCCTCGATTGCGTTAGTAGACCATATAGTAGACCAGTGTTTTTCTGTGGGTCGCGATCCCTAGACTAGAGGGGTAGCAGAGCCTCGCCGGGGGGTCGACGGCAAAAGGGAAAAGGCAATTTAAATGTATACCCCGTACTTAGGTACTTTCTACGCTCAGCAGCTTTTTGTAGAGTATAAGGTCCTAATAATGAATATAGGTAACAAAATAGAGAACAACCTAAACGTATTCTTTTCAATTACTAACTTTTTGTCTGTCTATATCGCAAGGGGGTCGCCAAAATTTTTTTACTTGTAAAGGGGTCGCGTATACAAAAAGATTGAAAAGTACTGTAATAGACCTTTGTCACACGTAGCTTAGATCCGTTTTGATTCGTGGTCTAACACGCACTTGGCCTTCGTATCGAAGTCAACAACCAAAATATTTTTAATTCGCTGAAAATGTCGCAATGACCAAATCATTTCACGAATTGCAAATAATATCAATATTTTAAATATATTTATTTTGGTTATATTATAATAAAATGATATTTTACAGCAGATTGCGATTTGAAATATCGAAATCAAAGTACCGGATATCATATATAAGATTGTGATACTAACAGTTTATGGGTATGGTCGCAGTAACACGAGGCAGCGAGTGATTAATTTTTTTTAACAATAACATTTGTACATCATGTAAGTTATAGAATAAATTTCCCTACTTTTATTGTATATGTCTCTACACACATTTAAAGATGTATAATCACTTCGTAATTCATGTTATACTATAAACTAATGACATTAATTTTAAATATACGAATGCATAATTGATGAAATAAATAAATAAAATAAAGATTTTCTACTTCTACATTTTAGTTTCTTTCTTTTTCACATCGCAAAATACGAAGTATACGAGTTAACTTACAAACAGTATAGTAAAATATGCTCTACTGACGTAATATGTTTCAAGTATATATATTTGTATATACTATTCCGTATATTAAATAAAAACTTACTCAAGGATTAGCTCTCATTAAATAATATTTATTTATTTCTCCCTGAAACATGTGTCAACAGTATTGAAACAAACAAAAAACTCACATTGCAACAATAATAATTATTTTTCATGCTAGTTTCTTAAGTTTTCGACACTAGTACGAATAATTAAGACTACGTGATCACGTTTACTGAAAAATGGTTAAAACGCAGAAATAAAATAAAATAAATAAAATGCCGCTTTTCACTTATAAATCGCTCCTAGTGAGGCCACACCCAAGCAACGGTAACTAAAACAAACTGGATGTCAAATAAAATATTCGCGGATACAGCTGATCAAAAAATATCTATAATTTAACCTTGCTTTAATAAAATATTTATTATGACTTTTACACGTTATAAATCACATTCTGTGGCACCTGCTGATGTGTGCATGTTTTGTGTATTTTTAAAACAAAAATATTATTACATACGGATGTATGTGTATAGGTGGTTTGCTTATTTATTTGTGCTCCACGTTCCTAAATTAGGTTACGGTAGGTAAATAATTTGGTTAACACAGGGGGCCACGTGGACGAGTGGGGAATCCTGCGGAAAATCCCCTATTGTTGAAGAGGATGCCCTTCAGGACTCCCTGGGTTCGTTGACCACCAGACAACAACAACAGAATGAAAAAATGAATATTGGAAAGCTAGTACCTTTTTAATTTTAAACACTTATTTCGCAAATTTTCGCTTATAAACATTTATAGAGTGGCGTGACACGAGCACGTCATTGTAGTTAACAGAATACCAAAATCAGGCAAACTTGTGATTGAAACGATAGTGTTCGGCGATTTTGATAAGAAAGTATTAGCAAAGAAAACTCTATAGCTCGATTTTTTTATACGTTTTCCTTTTACAACAGCTATGAATGTCAAAGAAGCAAGTGAGGTGTGTAAGAATAAGTCTAAATGGCACTCTGTTATTGGTGCCTACCCCGCAAGGGATCTGGCGTGAAGTTATGTTTGTATGTATGTTTTATGTTTTATTACTTAAATATAACTTTGAGTAGTTTATACCTATGCTCGTACTTGCAAAATTTACCAAACTAGACATGTTTAGGTATACAAAAGTGAAATAAAGCAAGCCGGGTATGAAACGGCATGCAGATCTGCCGCAAGGCGTGGGTGTTATTAGCTCAGCCAGAGAGCCTTTAAAAGCATTCAAAGGTGCACACGCTCCATCAAAGAATAAAACTTATTTATGATCCAAAGAATGAACTCTTCATTATAAGTAACTCTTAATCTCTTTGCTTTCACTTTCTCCCAATTGTTTGGGGTTGGTACAATGTCTTTTCCTTCCATACTCCTCTATTCTGGTCCCTTGACACATCACAAATCATCATGAACATGATGATCATTCTTCATATTAATCCATCCATCTCTTTTTTTGGTTTACCTGTATATTTATAGCCGTCAATCTTCAAGTTCTAACATCGTATTTGTCGCGTGACTTTCATCCCATCTCATTACATGTCCATACCAACTTAGTCTTCTTCGTCTCAATTTTCAGTCACGGGCGTAAGTTTCGAAGATGTACCTTATGTACCTACTCATTTCTCACCTTATTCATTGTCGTAACACCACACGTCCATCTCAACATTCTCTTCTCACGTCGGGAGACATTTTTGATCACCGCACGAAACATAGTTATCACAAGTCTTTACCGCGGGGTGAAATACTGCTTAGACCGGTTTAGCACGCCAAGCTTTTTTGAGGCAAGTTTAGCCATGTCTTTTAGGTGACCCCGAAACTACACGTCATTCGTTGTATCCACACCAAGGATCTCGATACTGTTGGAGATGGCCCTTACCACCTGTTCCTTGGAACTATGGCGCAGGGACCGATAGGGTGTATTTTGCCTTCTTAACAGCTTTCTTTGTATTTCTCTTCCGGAAACCAATCTGCAAGACCAAAATCAACTTAATCTATGACATTACACGAGCTCGCTCATTACTGTTGGTAATGAACACTCTCGTATGCACTCTTGTCGCTGCACTTTGTACGTAAATGAAAATGTATGTATGGTGACAATTTTAAAGATGCACTAAAACCTAATTTCTATTATATCAGTAATTTTATTCAGAATTCAATGCTCTGAATGATTAGTAAACCTAGCCTAAAACGAATTCAGAAATAATCACGTTCAGCACAAATTAAATTAAAATAATTATAGAGTTGTAATCTATAAATTGGTTTGTTGCTTCGTGATTAGTTGATGACATCTCTGGTGTTGCAAACGTCTATAGTCGATGATTACCGCTTTCCATCAGATGGGTCATCTGCCTGTATGCTGTAGTCCAGCAACGTTGCACCCTCTTAATTTATTTTAAATAGAATATTGTTGTAGTTTTATAGGACTACAGTGATAGTTTATCGGGTAAACTACGGTAAACTTTACCGATGTGAATGAAGAAAATCTTCATTCAACTTGAATTTGCCTCGCATAATGTATTTTAAAAGTACGATATTGTGTATTATCTATGTATGCCAAATGTAAATTTGATGTCACTTGTAAAAAGATCTTTTTTTTTTAACGGCACCAAATTTATGACACCTCCCACCCCTTGTCACACGTCACACTTCGTCAACTCCCTCCCCCCTAAACAGTAATTTATGGATGTGCCCTAAATTTCATTTTAAATAATTATATACTTCTTTCTAAGTCACAAAACAATAAGCCGCACATAGCAGGATTACTCTTAACCCCTGCATTCACCGTCTATAGTCCAGCCTATACAAAAACCTCACGGCTTAGTCAGTCTAATTACAATTTTAAATCTTTTGATAGAACATGTGACGTCAAACCTACGTCACGGTATGAAAAGCGCCATCTTTATTGAAAAACCGGGCTTCAATTAACGGAACACCCTGTATGGTTAATAAAGCAGTACAATTAAAGACGCATTATACATATTCGCGTTGAATCGCCCGTTTGTTATTAATAAACTAACCTTTTGTGTCAAATTTTTTACATATATATATAAGCTCCACTGGAGAACACTTGTTCAGGTCATACATATAATTCAAAATTAAAATTTACTTCCTATTCTGTGTTCACCGCTACGTAACGTGGTATTGCTGTTCAAAGGAGAAGAAGCGGCACAAGAAACTACCCAGCAACATGTATAGCTTCAAAATATTTTTTTATATTAATTATTTATGTATTTTCTCAGACACTTTTTAAAAAATAAAAATAGAACTTGTATTACTAAAACGATAGCTTACATTCTTTTTTAAATGCTGATGTTTGTGTCCTGGAAATTTTAAGTGAAGCGTGAACGAAATCGGTGGTGAAAGGCGACTATTTGGAAAAAGTAATCGTCACTGGCAAAATAGAGGAGAAAAGATCCCGAGGCAGTAGTCCGGCACTCAACGACTCCGTGTATGACGCACTGCGTATTAACGCTGATCGTCTCCAATGGCAAAATATAATAAAAGAAAAGGTAGTGGGGAAAAGTCATCCCCCTCAGGAATGAGGAACACTTAAGAAGAAGTAGGACGAAGTCGCGGGTTACCGCGGGCGCGGTATAAAGTTGTGCAGTCCTTAAAGGTCTTTCATTACACGATGCATAATGGTCCGAACAAATATTTTTAATCCGCTGCCTCATACATCTTCCGCAGTTCATTTTGTTGTCCAGCGTCCTTACTTTTACATTATCCAAACGATTATACACTTTAAATCACCCATATAGAATTCAAAATTCATTATATCTGTATCCTTCTGTATATGTACGAAATGTTACATAATTTAAACTTTATTCCACAGACATAAAGTCTACTCTGCCTAGTAGTTTTATGCAGTGTTTTAGATCTGAACAGTCAGGGCAAAAAGTGTTATAAGTCATTGGAAATATGGTTGTATTTTGCTGAATATGTTATTCACTAATACTATATTGAATATGTGGTATGTAATGGTTTATTCCTCCTTTTTAATGTGTGGATATTGCTTTGGTCGTTATGTCCGGTATTTGTTATGAACAGGTAAATATTTTGTTATTAAAAAGGTCGGCTTTATGAGTTTCAATGAGCGTTGTTGAAACGTTTTAGTATTGTGTTCTAATGCATGCTGCCAATAATATTTCAAAGATAAAACGCCAAATATGCCAATAAAGAAAGTAATATATCCTGTTACAAGTTCAAGAGAAGAAAGAGAGAGAGGAGTTCAATGGGTCTTTGTTTGAAGAATTTAACAATCTTAACGCAAGACTTATGACGCAAGTAAAATTAAAGATATCCGTTTTTCTTAATGATACGTTAATTAAACGTATCCTTAAGAAAATTCACTGTAGTCTTAAAAAAATAGCTGATCAATGAATGGTTCTATACTGCAGATGAATTTCTCAAAAGAAGTGCTTGTTGTCTTGAAAATATTAGTAATCGTTTTGTTATTTTTTCTTTTGAAATTAATTGTTTATTTATTATCAAAGCTTAATTGACATTATTTTTTCAAATTCAAATATTTATGTAAATTTAATTTTAATGTTTTACACCACTATATATTACAATTTACTGGGTATTTACAAATGTATGACACCTGTATAAACTACATTCTTGCAAATAAAGACATAGATTGATTGATTGATAGAGATTCGAACTGTTTCGTTAAAATTTAAAACCTTATCTTTAAATCAGTTTAACCACTCATATTAAGTACTTACATATCTTAGCAACGTTTAATTATTAAAATTGATTACAAATAAGGTTAACCATATTTATTCTTAGCCATTATTTAAATCAAGTACAGGCTTCGATTCATTTCATGTTTTTAAATTTAGTAAATGCCAAGTTGCGTTGGGCACCTGGCATTGATTTTGCCAACACCAAAGTAAAATTGACAAGTGATTGTTAAAAAGCAATAAAAGCTTGAAAGGCAAAATAAAGACGGAGAGAAAATTTTGGACGGTACTCGATTTCTGATACTATGATAACTAATGATAAACTAACTACAAATTTTACTTATTAATGTTATTAATTATTAATCAATTACATAGATAATTGATCAACGGCCGCCGATTGTACTAGTATAAGGATTGTTAACTCATGTGTATTATTTCTTGTGTGCAATAAAGAATATTCTATTCTATTATATTCTAATTGTAAAAAAAACTAAATTAATTATCCGGTTTCTTGTAACGTTAATCTGATGTAAAATAAGCATAACGATTCAGGGAGTTCCACATTCAATACCACTTCCGGCATACGTTGCAAAATATTCTAACAATTAATTCACCCAATTCATTTCTACTCGAGCGTACTTCGACGGCTGACACAGGCCCGTCACACACGCGACTATCCTTCCGCTAAGTCGTTCTTGAATAGCGGGCCTAATTGCAACTATCGCCTGACACGTGCCTGCGACTGAGATGCGTTTTGCAATATGTTTTTATATCTAACCTATATTTAAATAACCATTACTGAAATCTCAACTTATTCGGTATGGAAATAAAGTTGATGTTTCAGTAATAATACGTGGTTGATAGGATATTCTTGTATGAATATTGTATATAACTGTGACAAATGAACGTGAGTTTGAACTTTGAAATGCAATTTAGTTTTCTATTGAAACGATTTGTTGAGATATTATCTATCTTTTTACTACATTGCTCAGACGATGGCAAAAGTATGAAAACTTATGAAACCACTCCACTCAATGCAGCTATATAATATTGTTACGGTCTGGATGCCGACAAAAGACAAATTCACACCTACGTATCTGTAGACAAGCATAAGCGAAGCACACGTCTTGTGTACTACATTCGGTAATCTGTTTAGTGACGGACTTTGCGAGTGTTATTATATTTGTATCTGTGTTATACGTGTTTGTATAGTTCTAATAAATTCCATAGTAATTCTAACGGCATTTTAATTCGAGTCCTTCGAGTCGAGCAACGCGTAACAATATAAAAGGCTAGATAGCAGTCTCCTATGCAATGACAACAGCAGACAGTCAAGTCAATTGAGGTACTTTCAATAAACAGAAAGACAGAAATTGCAACTGCATACATTTTACAAGCGTACCTAGTTATCACTTCATGCAGTAGTTACCTGTAAAAGCAGTTGTTCGGTCCTTGCCTAATATGAGGTAGGTAAAAAATTGCTGCATCAATTTTGTTGAAAGCACAGGTGGGTAGATTTTAGATTTTGATTTGGACTCTTACATCTTGTCAACGTTTTGACGAGATATCGCACTATGCGTTTATTTTTTTTCCAATTGCAAGTCTGGCCCTGCCAAGAACTTATTGTCTAATACTGGTGTAAAGAAGTAAGTGAATTTGCTGCCGTGCGCTGTTCTTCTGGTTGCTGTAACCTGAAGCAAGCCAGAAGTCGGATCTCGAGGTTGGTGCAAGAATCTAAGTCAGATATCTATATATACCATACAGTCCATTATTATAAAACCAGCGTTGTTTTACCAAGGGCCACCACACCATATTACTCGTGAGTCTTAGCGGACAGGAACAGAAAAAAATTAGATGATTATATCATTTTAACGCCTGTTCTTTTAGGGTCCATGCATAAATTACGTCACGCATTAAGGGGGAGGGGGTTCACAAAGTGTGACATTATGTGACATTGTGTGACAAAAGGTGGTGGGGTCCTATATTTCATGAGGTCACATTTTAAAATTTAATATATTTAAGCTTTTAAACACTATATTCGAACTATTTATGAAAAACTCCACAATATTAGCATAGTTTTAAATATATTTTTAAATTTTAAATCGAACTAAAAGTAATTACGGAATTGCTTTATTAATTTAATAATTTCTTTATGTACAAAATATGTGATGTCGCACTAGTGAGGTAAAAGTCTCACGAATGTGACCATCTGTGGCTCTGACTATGGGTGGCGTAATGTCGCTCAAGAACGTCTTTCTTTTTTTGCTAAATTATTGATTTTTAAGGAAAGTTTCGAATGTAGTTTCGTAGGTCTCGAGTCAAATTAGTCATAACTGAATAAACGAATGATGAATGGAATTTATTATTTTGTACACTTTTTAATATAAAGTTATTCAGAATAAATATTAAAGGTTTTCCTTAGGTGAACGGCATTTCCGTGCTTCCTCTATACGCTTTAGTTCGAGCGTGGTGTTACGCCGATCGAGATAGTACTGTAATTAAAATAATCATTCCAGTATTGCTTTACTCTTGTATTAGATTATTGAAAATTGAAATGAGTATTCGAAGTACCTAAAATCATTTGAATATATGTTATGGGCAATTCGATTAATCGGACATTATTAATATAGACCGATCATTATGAATAACGACCAAGAGCGTCGGTTGATTTGATAAATTAATTATTTTGGCCGTAATGCCCGACGGGCCAAGGTCCATTTAAAAAATCGTGGTTTGAGATAAAATAAATTTATCACTTGGACCGGGCAGTAAGAATACTTCCCTACTTCTACCCGGACAATGTGACAAATTCCACCTTTTCATAAAAAATATGTAAGTTTGATTCATTTAAGGGTGGGGCACAGTTGTATCGCACTTTTATTAAATATGAACTAATCCAATTTTTTCAAATATAGGACAGAAGGCTAAGATAGGAACGAAGCGAAGCGAAGCTCCTGCCTTAGCTTTCGTTGTTATCTTTTTTACAAACACCCTAAATTCACTTAATATCTCAAATAACAAATAAAGTTCTACATAACTATAACCTAACCTCATGCTAGCCCACTTGATACGGATATTATGTATACAGACCGGTCATTATTCATAGTGACCAGAGTTATCAAATTGCCCATAACATATACAATTAATTGAATAAAATATAAACATATATATGAGTATACGAGTATAAAACATAGACCATCCCTCCATACACGTTAATGGGGTGCTTCATATGTTTTTATAGGCATTAACACAAAACCTGATGAATATTTATGATTATTCCTCCACACAGCGTAGATACTAATAGCGCGTGTCGGAATACAACGACTTACAACTGTTCACAGCTATATTTGTACTGTGGCTTCTCAACAACAAGTACTCGATACTTGTTTAGGTTTTTTAACCAACTTCAAATTTCTCAATTCTACTGTATTTTTAAAATATTATTGTTACACAATTTCACAGTCAATTGTGAACAGATTTTTAATTCAAATTCATAACAGTAAGAGGTATTACCACAAAGTCAGGATACGAGGACTTGGAGCAGACAGGCAGATGACCCAGCTGATAGAAAACGGTTACCATCGCCTGTAGACATTTGTAACACCAAAGGCGCTACCAATGTGCTGCCGATCTCTAAAAGGAGACTGGAACCTGGCCAATGCCGGAACACAACTCAAGGTTGTTATGGTGGCATACCTACCATACCACCTGGATTGCTTTTTTTTATTGCAGGAGTTCAGCAGACAGGCTGATGGCCCACTTGATGGAAAGCGGTTACCATCGCCTATGAACATTTGCAACACCAAAGGTGCTACAAATGCGCTGCTGCACACTTAAGCGAGACTGTAACCTGGTCACTAATGCCGGAACATAAATCGACGTTGCTATAAAGGGTATACTCTAGACCAGGGGTGTTAGCCATCCAGTCGGGCAAATGCCCTACCACCTGGCTGTGGGTTGTTTTGTCGCCTCTTACTACAGGCCGCCTAGCCACAGGAAATAGTATTCTTTCTCCGTTCCTGCACAGATGAAACGTTACTGTTTAATTAATGTAAGGTAATTAATATTTTCTTCAAAATCAACTCGTTCCCTGAGTTTGCCGTTATCATTCCTTCACAGAAATTGACCGACTACCGACTTTTATTGTCCTGCTTATACTCCATCCAAAGGTGGGCTGGAAGAAATCGCCATGGGAGATAAGACAGCCGATTGTACTTATATATTAATGATTTTGATTTTATGTAGTACTAGCTGCGCCCCGCGGTCTCTCCCGCGTGTTGATTGAAAATCGTCATAATTCCAAAATAAAACTTTTTTTTTTTTTTAAATAAAAGTAGCCTAAGTAACTCCTTATTACATCAGCTACCTGCCAATAAAAGTCCCGGTCCAGCCATTTCAGAGATTAGCCGAAACAAACAAACAGACAAAAATTGTAAAAAATGTTATTTTGGTGTATGTACCGTATATATATTCATATGCATGTAGTAAAAAGCGGTTATTTCAATATCACAAACAAACACTCCAATTTTATATGTATAGATTTTTGTACAATAAAGTATATTCTATTCTATTCTAAATTGGTGCTTACAAGCTACTTTATTTTTTGGTATAATACATTTTTTTTTTCATCATCAGCCCATTCGATTTCTGACAAAGGCAAATGATTTTTCAAAAATCTAATTATACCACTTTAGTATTTGACAAAATCGGCCCGAAACTTCTTTGAGTGAGTGTTTTTCGTTATTTCGTTTTTGGCCCCGAAGGCCCGCTTGAGGAATTCACCTGTAGGATTAGGATAGGATTATAGACATACAGCGAAGCCTAGACTGTTGCTAGTATATAAATTCTTATAAATATGTACATAAATCCTTTTGTAGGCCTACAACACATCTCGCTTCATTACCTTCCTATAGATTTGTTTTGGCGAATTCAATCGCTCGGAGATATACAAGATATATTAGAACTGCTTGTTTACTCTTTTATCCATACATTTTGATGTATGATTACGATTATAAAGTGGGTACGAGGCCACGCGACATCAACTGTTTATTGTATATTGTGTTTTCTTATTTCTGATAGTATTTTTTGCATTTTTGTATTGTGTATGGGGAATGGGACCGTAAGTTATGCTAAACATTTACTTAAAACATTGGTAAACATAGCAATTTATTTGTAATGTTTTCATTTTTATTTTTTATTGCATGAGTTCAGCAGACAGACAGACGGCCCACTAATGTAAAGCGGTTACCATCGCCTATGGACATTTGTATTACCAAAGGTTCTACAAATGCCGCTGCTGCTCTCTAAAGGAAGATTAGAGGCTGACCAGCAATGCCGGAACACAAACTTGTGTTGTTTTAAGTTGTTATGGTGGCATACTTTAGACCAGGGGTAGTAGCCATCCAAACGGGTAAATGCCCTACAACCTGGCTGTGGGTTGTTTTGTCGCCTCGTACGAGCTTGTTTAGCTTGGGGATATAAAACACCTTGACCGATCTTGATGAAAATTTTTGTATGCTCAAGTAAATTAGATTCACAATTGGACTCGGTAGGTGACGCTGCAATCAGGTTTTATTTTTTTCAAACCCACACAACGTCTGCCGGGCCCGCTAATATTATATAAATTTTAAGTGACTAAAATTATAGTAAAGTTGCTGTTGCGGACAGAGAGAACCCCTTTTGAACCGCCCGCCGGAGCATACCTACTCTTCACGCCCCGCATACCGCCATCGCCCATAGCTCGCGCAATTAGCAGCTAGGCGTCGGACGGAATGCGGGATACAGGAGTGGCCTTAGAGGCCGAAAACTCATTTGCCACTCACCACTCTTACATCATTCTCACTCGACTCTCTCGCGCACTTACTCTCCATGTATAATTCAATTTGTGTTAATAGTGACTCGGAGAGTGTTCCGAGGAACTGTTCAGAATTGATCCTACCTCTTCTTTTTACCATCGGACCGCAAGCCATCGACTGGGCATCATCATGGTTCATCCCCATTTCCTTGAGCTATACAGTCCAGTCTATATCGAGTTTCTCTTTTAAAAGAAGCAACTGCCACCAATAGTTACTTATGCACTTAACACGTGTAAACCAACCATTAAAGTACTCGAAATACCAGCACAATATACAACACATTACAGCAAACGCAAATAAAATAAAAAACAAAAGCATTTTAAAAGGGGAACAACAAAAATATTTTTCATTAAGCCGCTTTCACACTAACAATTGAATCGCTCCGGACCACCTTCCCGGATTACTGCGACTTATTGCGTCGCACAATAACCCCAAGCGCAAAAGAATAATATGTCTTTATAAAAGATCCCGAAGCTTTCTCTGCCTTACTTCTTTTACACATTTTTCAGCGGAATGTGAGAGCTCCTTTACTTTGCCCGTGATGTCAACCAATGTAATATAAACTTTATCTCTTGAACTCAAAAGACTAGTTTGCCATGAACTGTCAGTTTGGAGAATAGATTGCATTGTCTTGTAATGTATGTCATTTTATTCTAAAAGATTCTCGTGTGCCAGAGTCGAATGTACGTTATGTATAAGTCACAAAGTTCATTTTGAAAAAGTATAACTTGAATGTAATTCGTTTTCATAATTAGATAAGACTCACGTGTTAAAATTTTATTTACCATTCGTGAAAATTGAATTTAAATAAACTTTAAGATGTCAACGAAAATTTTGCTTCTACTACATTAAATTTGGATCTTTGTATTGATCAATGATTCTAATATTGTAAAGGTGAAAGTAATTGTTTTTGGCTTTTAACGACTAAACTGCCGAACTGATTTTAATGAAATTCGACAAGGAGGCAAGCTGTATATTAAAAATGACATAGACTACCTTTAATCTTAAAAAAACAATTAGAAATATGAACATGAACATGAACAACATTTATACTGAAGTTTTTAATAAAAATTAAGGGAAATGTGTTTTAGAAAGTATGAAAGTAATGTAAACTCACAAGTGTTACTTTTCATTTTAGAAATCAGTCCTAGTTTCTAAAAGTGTTTCGTATAATATATATTATTACCATCGTATTAAAATGTGCGTGGGAATTACTATAGAATTTATTAGAACTATACAAACCCGTAGAACACAGGTAGGTACAACTACTAGTACAAACTGCACGATTCAATAACACGCGCAAAGTCTATCAATATATCGCTCATTGAATGAACGTCTTACTCATATCGTAATCCTCGCTTGACTGCTCTACCCCACCGTTCGGACATTGTTTTATAGTAAACTGTATAATACCACAATCGACAGCGTGTACTGAGTTTTTTCAAGAAAACGTAATTTGCACACCTGGTTAATTATACGTGCGAATGGCCAACAAAGTCGAAAACAATAACAATAGGCTATTGTCTAATTGCAAATTTTAAACACAAAGTAAACGAAAGAGTTCCAAATGCGGGAAGGGTAATAAACCAGGTGCGCGATTCTTTGTCGGTATGTAACAATATGTATCTATATAACATAAGGAATTTATGGAGATTTGTTGCAGTACAAACGTTTAGTACGCCTAGTCATTATTATAACAATAATAATGTTCTTCTTTCTGTGTCTTTGTCTTACTGAGCATGCTCTGTACGCTACAACTCCATTAATTCTTCGAAAGTAATTCTGTAACATGCTTCTGTATATAACTTTAAAAAAATGAACTTGTGATATAAATAGAATAAGAAATGTTAAGGAAAACAATCTTTAGCTCGACGTATTGCTGGGGAGTTTCTTCCCGCATCTCCTTAACAGCCATAACACGTTGCGAAGCGGTGTAGATATAATATATAGGAAGTACATTTAAATATTGGCTTATATGTGTGACCTTCAAAAAACCGTTCCTGCTCGAAAACATATTGGTCTGAATTAGCACTGCCGAAATTTTTTCTCATTTTCAAATTAATTGCACAAACTTGATACCCCCAACAGATTTAATATAGTATAGATATATTATATTCATAAATTTTGTATATACATGTGTAAACACAACAAAGAAAGAGAAACGACGAAATTTCGAAGGAAATATTCCACAAACGCACCGACACTAACTTTTATATATCATCCGAAACTATTACTTGGAAAAAACGTTTGTGTATACGTAAACCAGAACTTATCTCCTAAAGAGGGGATAAAAAGGGGAGTTTTATTATTTTGGGCCCAGCGCTAGCACCTTAACTCGATACTCATAATCTTTCATTTAGCCAATTGTTTACGATGTCTGTTGCACTACTCATACGTAAGAACAATTTATATGTTTGTCTCTGTTATGTAAAGGTGCTTTTTAGGGTTCTCTCGATGTTTTAGACATGGAATATTTTTCAAAACAATTATTATTAGTTGACGGAATAATGTGTAGCAGTGAAGCATGGAATGTACTTGAGCGACACAAGCAAGAACTGCGTGCCACGGAGATGAATAAGCTGTGACGGATGCGTGGAGCGACGCGTGTCAGGAACCGCATACGCAGCCGTCTTCATGTCCGTGACATAGCAGACAAACTGCAAGAGTGTCCCTTACGCTGGTACGGCCACGTTTTACGGAGACCAGCTAGTTACGTTGGGAACAAATGTCTAGCCATGCCGCCTCCGCCAGGTCCCGGTCGAACGGGAAGGCTCATGAAATGTTGGCTTGACGTTGTGAAGGATGACATGCGTACCAATGGTCTCAAAACATGCTGAAAAGCAGGAAAGTTCTTTCTTTAACGATAAATATTGCTAAAGTAGCATTATTTATTTAACAAAATATGTATTGATACTTGGAAGTTGTCCACTATACGTGGCACTCGCTCCTTGTAGGGATATTACATAAGTACTGACTGACTGACATATTAATCCTAAATACATATATTGAAGTAAATAAGCGGATACTTACTACAACTAACTACTTACTTATTTACTACATTCCTTTAAGCCATAAGTGAGCAAGCTATGGAATGGGAGCTCGTTCCATAGATTGCTCACGTATGGCCGCGGTTTCCCCAGAGCGCTACATTATGGGGCTCCTTATAACGGGTGTATTTAAAGTCTCAGCAAAGTACACATCAGCTCCCTTAGTGTTGTAGATGTCCATAAGCGATAGTAGCCACTTGCCAGAAGCAAACATAAAAAAATCAAAAAATGTATATACGGAACCTGATTAAAATTAAGCTTTATCACACTCAAGTCCGTACCTCGTTTTGATCGCCGCTGGCCCTTTTGTAATGATGATTGGTTCAAGCCACTAAATCGGAGGTGGCGGCGACACACGAATTCACTTAGTGGCCCCACGCACCGCGTATATGTCGTCAGTAACAATTATGTCCCACCGCGTGTGTGCCACGTTAGTATACTTTCGAGGTAAGAGGTAGCATGACCCCCGTGTTTTGGTAGGCAATCGTTTATTTTAATCAAGAGAGTTTTAAACACAACATGATACCAGAGAAGGCCAGAAGGAACGAAGAGCGGAAAAGAAGGAGATAGTAACTTCACCTTCAGTTTACTGCACCCGCCTTCTGTAGAGCAGTGTTTTTTAATCCGTGGGCTGCGACCCCTAGGAGGGTCACAGAGCCTTGCTCGGGGGGTCGATAGTAAAAGGGAAAAGGCCATTTAAATTTCTACCTCGTAGGTACTTTCTAAGCTCAGTAGCTTTTTTGCAGAGTGTAAGGCCCTAATTATAAATACGACTAACAAAATAGAGAAAAAACATAAACGCAGTGTTTTAAATTACTAACTTTACTTTTTGTTTGTTTCTAACCAAGGGGGTCGCCAAAATTATTCAACCTGAAAAGTGGTCACGTATTCAAAAAGATTGAGAAGCACTGTCCTAGAGGTTTGCACACACATACACACAAGCTGACGTTCTTTGTCATAAATAGAGCAGTAATATATAATTAATCAAACTGTGTTTACAAATTTAGAACTGTTATAATTATTTTTTTTAATTGACATGTACCCAAATATTTGTATCACCATGTATAAGGTCAAATACAGTGAGACCAATTGTCTTTGTTTACCATCTTTTGTACAACTATTACCTGTATTTCTACAAATAAAGATTCATTCATTCTTTCACACCCATACACACACACACACACACACACACACACAGACAAACACACACACAAATAATGGTCTAAGCTGCCATACTTGTAAGTGAGTGTTGAAAATTAGTCTGATCTTGAAAAATAATGACATTGTCATTGACAATGATTGTAGCTTTCAAACTCATAAAAATTGTATTGTTTCTTAATTTTTCAGGTGGGTATATCGCAAAAAAATTAACAATTGATTTCCAGAGTTATAAAAGGACTTATTTTTTATAGTTCCGTAACCAATCAGAACCCATAATAATTTGTAGGCTACCACACACATCTTCAATATTACATCAGTTAGTGAGTTTGTTACAATTACCACGTGCTAACAACGGTGAAGGAAAACATCGTGATGCAACCTGCACATCGAGATAACCGATGTGTCAAACCTGCCAAGCCGCCTTGGACAAGCGTGGCGGGTATACTGTCCGTTTCCCCTATAATGGGAGGCTCGAGCCCAGCAGTGGGACATTTATGGGCTGACATTATTATAGTGAGTTTACCAATGACATTATATAATGTCATTGGAGTTTACCCTAAACAAAATTTCAGTGACTATTCAAAATTGTGTACAAACATTTCCAACTTGGATTGTGACAAAAAGCTGAAAAAACCACGTGCAAGTGTCGAAAGCATTTTGGACACACACAAACATGGTAAACAAATCCAAAACACACATAAATCAACGGCGGCAACAAATAAAAAAGTAAGGTAAGCGCCCCTGTTGTTGACCGGACGGGAAGCACGGAATCGGGCCACATCCGGGACGCGGCGGAAACGCCACTATTGGCGGCAAAAAGCTGCGAGTCAACTGGCCAGCTCGCCGTTTGCCCCCGCCTTTATTCAATCGGAACATTGATAAAAGCGTTCGTTGAATCGGCAATTGTTGGCGCACTTTCACTTTATGTTGTCTTTTTTCGAAATGTCAACAGATTTTCACAAACACTTTGAGTGTAAAATATTATGTCAATATAATTTAGAGATTAGGGCTTAAGGGGTTACACTATTCTAATTTTCAGACCTTTTCTATAAATCATAGTATATGTATAAGAAAATAAGACTGGAAATCTTTGCCTAGGTCACACCCAACATGTTTTTTTTAATGAAATAAAATTTATTTACATAAAGGGTACCCACAGGTTATATAAAATAATTACAATACGATGACAATTCTGTAGGAGCGTCCATAGTTAGCTCTGGTGCCCGCACTCACGACGACACGACACAGGTCTCAACAGAGCCTGTGTGGCGGGCCTCAGTGGAGTTATATATTATATATTATTTTTATATTGGGTTTCTATATTAGTATAACGTATAAGGCACGGCACGATTCTTGGACCGTGAAATTTAGGATCTTTTTCAAAGTATGAGCTATTGTCGCATTTGCGTCAAAGGACAAAACAATATCGACATATCGATATAAGGCACCATATTGGCTAAGGTCAGTACGCAAAGCGATCCCTACTATTCGGCGGATTACTCAAGATCCGTGACAGAAACTGTTAATAAAAATTAAAATTTAATGTCACATAAAACTACTGGTCATCAGTGACAAGTGTAAGGTTTCATTACTTAAAATATAGTAACATTTTACTGGATACAGTATGTATATACGAAAACCATATTTGTTTTTTAATCTCGAAAAATGATCTCTACTGAATTTGTTACTTATAAATAATCTTTCACATTAATTAATTAGCAAAAATAATGACATATAAAAATAACATTTATATAAATTGATTAATAATTAGAATAGATTAGATAACACTTTATTGGTCACCAAATATACAATTTCAAAAATGCACAATTACAATATTGTCATGGTAGAATCAATAGGCAGTCTTATCACTTAAAGTAATCTCATCCAGGCAACCTAAATTAAGGAATACTTTAACCTAATCTAGGTGGTGTAGATTATTAGGTAGATCTCAAACAAAAACACTTAAGCTACATATTTTATAAATTAAATACACATGCTTAAATTACTTTATAAAATAAATACATACAAACATATTTATAAGATTAATTGGGCTATAGTATAAGAATTAGGCAAAAATTACAAGTTGATATTAATATACGAAGCAAAAATCTTGTATCCTTTTAACAAAAATTGCGGGGATGGAGGAGTATGAAATTGCGCACACTAATATTTTAAATAGAGGAGAAGCGACGAATGCTAATATTTAAAAAAAAATTATGCATAAAAAATACATTAAATCAATAAAAAAACATTACACACACTACCATGTATTTGACACACACACGGATATATTATATATACTCTTTTGTTTATTGTTGCCTTGGCGAAATCTGATTATAGAAGTATAGTTTTTGACATTAATTATTATGGTCGAATTTCGAGCACGAACTACCACTAGTTGTTAAATACAAGTTGATCATCATAATCTCTTCATTAATACTGTATTTAAAAAATATTATTTGCTAACAATACACGTTGATTGTGCGGAATTCTCACGGGCGTAGGGCGAATGCGCCGGTTATGGGAAGGTAATTAATAATCGCGCACAGGACGGCTTTTAATTTGCGCCACACGTGCATATCGAATGACGCCGCGTGCACGCACGCTGCGAGATTTGTTTATGTAGCTCAGGAGTATTTACCGCAACTTACAAGGGGTTGGGAGTCATTGAATGTACCTACTTGAAAGATAGGGAGCTGCCTAGATGGAGTTTGTAATATCGCACGCGCATTTCCACATTTTTGGCATTGAAATTTGTTTACCGGGGTCCTTACAGACAAAATAGCATTTTGCGAAAAGTGACGCTGACTTCACTTCACTTCGGATATTTAGAAAAAGATAGACGATAAACGAAAGAAAGAGATAGATAGATGTTAGAAAGAGATAGACGACAAAAGAGAGAAAGAGATAGATAGATGTTAGAAAGGGATAGATGTATAAACGCAAGTTCCCGAACAGAAGGTTCGGGAAAGAAAAGACAGAGATAGATAGACGGGTTCTAGAAAATTCTTCCAGGTATATAAACAGCGTAAGGCGCGCCTACCGGGGAGTTTAAAGTTCAGTTCAGTCCAACACGGTGAAGCAACAAGTGCGATACTAAAGAGTTGGAAGAGAAGGTTAATAGAAGACAGAGACGAATTAAGTGGTGAATTTAGTGACAAGTTTGGTGGACAGATACGTGAAGGAGGTGCGTAGCGTAGTTCGAAAGAGGAACCAGAAGCGAGCTACCCGCGATAATATCGGAGGTGGTCCACGCAGCGACGGCGACGGTATTGAGAGTGTAAAAAACTTATCATCGGGACTGTGCAACGTTGGTCGTGCGTATAGGGCAGGGCACGTAGTGCCTCTCTGCAGGGGCAACCCTGCAGAGAGGCACTACGTGCGGCTGAGTAAGTCAATAAAAGCATTTAAATTAAAAACTGGTGTTTTCTTCCAATCCATAAGTGCGTACCCCCGCTCGCACGTAACGATATCAAAAAGTCTCTCTGTTGGGCTCGGACCTCCCAATATAGGGGAAACGCCACCCGCCACGTATGTCCAAGGCGGCTGTGGCAGATTTTACACATCGGTTACCCTGATGTGTAAAAGGTTTCATCCTGATGTATTCCTTCACGGTTATTAGCATGTGATAATTGTAATTGTAAATTAAATATATGCCTGCGTTCCGGCCAGGATTCGAACACGGGCCTTTGAGTTAAGGACGCGTGCGCTAGCCATTACGCTACCACGACTTGCCCTACCAGCGCTTAAATTTTGACATTACCGATATGTGAAGCTTATGTCAAATTTATACCGATATCAAGGCAAATGAACGATATTATAAGAACCGGCCATTAAACTACATTCAGTTGCCGAATACATACGAAACTTACAATGGAGTCCACGTGTCGCTTTTAGATCTCTCTCGAAGATAACCTTAATGAAAAGATCGTGGCATTGATAAGAGGACAATAAAAGTACTGGCCGGGATTTAGGGAGAGCATCTGTATTATAGGACAATTTGCCGAGATTAAAGATGGCTGATTACGATATGTGATTGATATGAAACAGTATAGTGTAGCGAATTTTAGATACGATATAAAAGTGGAATCATATTGAGTTATCGTAATCAGCCTATTTCTTTATCGTCTTATATATACCGCAAGAGTTAACTTGAGACCTGAGCAGAATGCGCGGTCTCCTCCCGACCCCTGCCTTCTTACCGCTCTGGCCATCGACGAGTACGATCGAGTCAGTACTTCGCACTTACGTCATCCGAGCGAAGTCTAAAGTTAACTCTTGCGGGTTGTAACAAACTATAAACAACCAACCATATATAAAAATATAAAGTTGTATAAATAAACAACCATAAAAATTAAGTCCGGCAAAAAATCAGAAGGTCCACTGTTGACTCCCGGACCGTGATTTTTTTATTATAATCATGTCGGAATGGTTCGTAACTATAACGGTTTCTTTTGTATCCAAAAAAGCTTGATAGTGCAATTGCGAAGTTAGAAATCGATTATTACGACACGGTTGTAATTGCAGACTTGGGCCCTGATTGTCCTGTTCTTCGTGGTCCCGGTATTAGTGGCTCCCAAGGTCCAAGAGCAAGATCGACCTGACATTGTAATACCTCTGGTGTTACAAATATCCATTAGGTGGGTCGTCAGCGTGCTGTTGTATTTTTTTATGTATAATTCTTCTGTGCGTATGTCTGAACTTCTAAACGGCTGGACCGATTTCGATTAAATATTTATGTGTGTTCAGCAACCTTTACAACCTCTAAAATATAATATAAAATCTTAACCTCTACAAGAATGTTTCCTTGCAAAATTTAAGTCAAAAACCTCCATAAGTTGAAATCTCTACAACTCGAATGTTTTGGCGTCTCCGTTCAAGTTCGTCTTACAGATGTCTTACTGTACATAAAAAACCTTATTCAGTTTTTATGTAACATACAACAGAACACGCAAGTATGCAATAAAAAGAAATAAAATGTCGCACTGAAATTTTTTTAGTATACATAGACACTATGAGATTAATATTAAAGCTGTGTACCCACGTGAAAATAACAGACTCAGTGATTAATATAAGCGTGGATAACTCGACGGTTGTAGCCAGCGATTAATGATGGACCGCGTCGCGCAGGGAGCCGTCGGAGTCCCGCTCACCCTCACCTAGTGTCACTATTCATGCTTATTTTAATATGTATATATAAAACTAGTGCAGGTTAAAAATGGCATATGTATATTGAACTTAGATCCTTATTAGCAAGTTAAAGTTAAATTGCTACAGAGAAAGTAAATATATAGTATTAAACTAAGACATTATAAACTAATAAAGAAGACTTAACTTAGTTATATTGTATTTTATAATATTGTATCATATAAGTCCTGAAGTATATAAGTGGAATATTGAGTCTACCTCACTAAGGGTTTGGTTTTCAATGAAATTGAATAAAAAATTAAATATGAACTTTCTTAAGCATTCAGAAAGTCTTTCTATAGTCACTAGTTATCGTCTCAAGTTTTGATTCACGCTTGAGTATTGTTCTAGTATAAAATTGTGCATTTTCTTGATTCATTGCCCGATTAAAAACATTTTTGATTATATTAGACATATTATATATTATTCATCTATTTGGTTTGTGTGCTATAAGAATTGGTTATAGTTGTGTTCACGGCAAGCGAAACTAAGATAGACTAAACGTTTTCTTATTAATATTATTTCTTAAAATAGTAATGTAAACTATATTAAGAAATAAGATTAATAAGAAAAACTTTAAAAATAATAATTTGATAATATAACCTTAAAGCAATGTATAATTTTAAATATGACGTTTGTAATTGATCATTTGAATAATTATAATGCCTCTGATCCACCTAAGTGTTAATTCTAACGTTAAAAAATATCGCGTTAACGGAAATCTACAATACAGTGTAAACTCCATGTAACGTCTCTCCATTTAACTACAAACTCCCTTAAGAGTTGAAATCACTTCGCTTTGGTTGGTTTGCTTGTCTTCCATATAATGATACACTCTTTGTAGCATTACACCCACTATCAATAACGACAACAACTAAGTAATAAAAAGTACCTTTTAAGTAGCTAAAATTAGTAAAAAGTGTGCAGCTATGTACGTTCTTTTAGCGCTTTATTATCCTAGCCCGTAATAAATTCGACTTTTGGAATCATGCATACTGAAATTTCTTAGAAATTCCGAAATTTGTAAGTACTTCCTTTATCACCAAGATGCCTCAATATCGCAAGATAAATATAATAATTAAGAAAATACAATAAAATTACTGGTGCAGCAATAGACGTCACACAAAAATAACAGACTTTTCGTCATTTAACGACAACTATCTATAACGCCATAAAACGCACAGTCCCTTCAGTGTCGTTGTATAGAGTTTACACTGTATTTTTATGCAGGAGTTATCTGTCAATGTCCAATATTATTATTAATGTCGCATCTCAAATAAAGCAATAAACTTTTAGTTACATCTGTATAACACAATCAGTAACTCAGAAGTAGTATAGAAGAAATTCCACTTAACCATCAAATTAAACTTTTCACTTAACTCCTTAAACTTTATCTCACAGAGTGTATTCGCTTTTACCTGTCAGAACGATACGTCATTTCGCTGCTGAGCGTAACAAATCAATTCTAAAGCGGGGGTTACACTGTTGCGAACTGTTCGTGCGTGCGAATCTCCGCGTCAGACACCATTGTCGGCGGTATTTAGCTAATGCATTGTGCCGAGTGACGCCGGGGGACCGCGGTCCGCTTATTCGGAATTAACGCACGATACCGACTTACGGCCGATTAAAAATGATTGTTTTTTTTAGCTGATGGAAAAGGGTTTTTGTTTGGAATTCAATTTAAAAGGTACAGTGATTATGCCGTTTGGGAAATTTTTGTTTAGGTGAAGAGGCCACTTGATTGTATGGATGCTCGTTTTAAATTAATAAAATGTTCTCAAGTAATCTTCTTGCTTTACATTTTTACTATGTGGTAGTAGTTCACTAACAAAAGAAGATTGTTCGCTGCAGTAACGTTCAATAAGTTGCGGACTATAATTTTGGTTAGACTTAAAAGAAACAGCGACGTGTGTATTCCTCAATATTTATTGACCAATTGACTGATGCTACAATTAGAACCAAACAAGGATGATATCTGAAATAGAAACAGTATCTCCTTATTAGATAGATTAAGGACCGATTTTTCAGTCACCAGTCAGTCAGTTGAATGAAAAGAACAGTCGAATGGTTTTGCTTTTGAATTCACTGAGGCTAAAAACATAATTTATTCGACTGATAATTTTACCTAATGTAATAATAATCTTATTTAGTATAAAAATCGTTATATTATCACTTTTGAATTACTGTTGTATTTTTAACCGACTTCGAAAAAAGGAGGAGGTTCAATTCGTCGGGATCTTCTTTTTTTTTTGCTTTTTTTTATGTATGTTCGCCGATTGCTCTGAGATTTATCATTCGATTTACGTGATTCTTTTTTTGTTCGACGCGAAATAGCTGCCATGTGGTCCTCTAAAAATTTTACATAGTTTGACCCAGTAGTTGTCATTTTACGAACTTTTTTTTGTTCCCGGTTCTTGGGACCTATATTTTTTAAGAAGCGCGGCTTCATTCGTAGATTCACCCATACATAGCTAGACACTAAAAAATAAAAAATAAAAACTTCTTTTAAAAAAACCGACTTCAAAAACTAAAATGTATAAAATAACTTATTTCTAAAGCTATTATTATTAATATATATTATCTAAAACATCTTGAAGTCGGTGCAAAGTAAAACATAAAAATTACTATATTTTGAAAATTACTAAGCACCGACTTTAATATGTTTTAGATATTAATATATTATATTAATAATAATAGCTTTAGAAATAAGTTATTTTATACATTTTAGTTTTTGAAGTAGTTTTTTTAAACGAAGTTTTAGTTTTTTACCTAATTAAAGATATCGATAATAAAATTTCCTTCCCACTGGCACTTTGATGCTAGTGGGTTAAATGAAGGTTGTTTCTCAGTTTCTAGCTGATTGTTTCGGCTAAAAAATATGATTGATGTAGACTAACGCGTTTACATTATGCCCATTTCCAGACCAACGTGCAGGAAACTAGCGAAGGAAGGGGACAACGCGAATATCAAACGTTCAAATAAGTTGCGTATATTCGCGTTACTCAGTCCCTCGTCACTTTCTTACTTGCGCCATACAAGTGGGCATAATATAAACAAGGAGTTAGATTTTAGACAGATGTTACTTGATAGATAAGTCACAATGTAAAACTATAGCCTGCAATTTAATTCCTAATTGTCCGATTGTATCATATCTACAAGGCGTAATAAGATGATATTTCAGTGCTTTTATTTATCTAACTTAATATTCTGTAATTCTATTATTTCTATCAGCTATAGTAGCTTAATGGTTTGCACAGTCGTGTTCCAAATGCAAAAGTCGTGAGTTTGATACCTAGCCGAAAAGCATGCATCACTAAGGCAGGTTACTGACCCTAATATGTACATCGTTATAATTATCACATACTAGTAGTGAAGGAAACCTGGACATCAAGATAACCGATGTATCAAACCCACTAATCCACCTTAGCGAAACATGGTGGGTATATTATAAATTCTCCTATAAATTATAAGAAATAATATGAAATAAATAGAATTTTAATTTACAATTGTACATAACAGACGAATATTGAAATCAAAATATGACGTGAACAAAATATAAACACGACCGTTACACATTAAATCCCCCACTTTCAATACGCATAATTAACATAAAAATATAATTCATAATCAAATGAAATATAGCATTGTAGTGTAGAGGGACAATGTGTGCAATTTTCCACGCGATAAATCTCTTAATAATAATATTTAACGGTGACGCGAGAGTCGATACAATAGAGGATTGCCGCGTGACGCGATGGGTCGCGCGTCCTGCGCCATTGTGCACCTTGCTTTACTCCCCTAGGTGAGCGCCTGTATAGCTGTGAATAAGCACATTATTTAAAATAATGACTACGATTTCTGTTAGCTACATGAAAATATTATTGGGAGATGCTGACTTAGTATATGGTGACACCAATAATTATATCATATTTATCCGTGCAGGAACGGAGAAAGAATACAATTTCCTGCGGCCAGACGGCCTGTCGTAAGAGGCGACAAAACAAAAAACAACCTACAGCCAGGTGGTAGGGTAATTGCCCGACTGGATGGCTACCACCCCTGGTCTAGAGTATACCCTTTATAGCAACGTCGATTTATGTTCCGGCATTAGTGACCAGGTTACAGTCTCCCTTAAAAGAGTAGCAGCGCATTTGTAGCACCTTTGTGGTTGCAAATGTCCATAGGCGATGTTAACCGCTTGCCATCCAGTGGGCCGTTTGCCTGTCTGCTGAACTTCTGCATTAATAAAAAAAATATCATTACAGTACCAAAGACCTATGTAAAATAATACAAAACTAAACTTTTTTTATATTTTTCAATTCTTTAATCCTTTTTATTAATCCATTCTAATATATAAGTTGTGATTTTAGTATTAATTATTAATGTATTACAGTCCTATCTCTATTTGCTCTACCTACATCGCCAGATTAGTTAAGAATTTCTTTTAAGCTAGGTTGCCTGGAATTCTGCTGGAATCGTTTTTTAGCGATAAGGCCGCCTGTTGTTTTGCTAAGAAGTATTGTAATTACGCATTTTGATTTTACATTTGTTTCTTTTAGTATTTATTAATTTAAGGTCTTACGAAATAAAGATATTCACATACTACATAATATAGTGTAATAAAATAGACGAGTTTCGCTTACAATATTTATTTGGTTGCTTTCCTATTATAATACTATATTAAGTAACATATCGAGGCCCTAAACGCGTATTTAAAAGTCCTTTGGGAGTAGATTTACCCGTCGGATACCCGCTGGTGACGGCAGCGGATCGCGGCTGCAGCTGGGCTACCAACCCGAAAAGGTAGAACGGCACTCGAAGGAACCTCAGCAACCCTCGTAGTTCGTGGAGCTGTTCAAAGTGCCGGCAGGACGTTCAGGGCGCCAACAGGGCGCTGGCAGCATATAGAGCCAGAGTCGAGGTCTGTACTCAGGCCTGTCTGCGAGGTAGCGTCAAAGACTCGGAGCTACACAGCTCTCTGATTGAGAAGACTTAAAGATCTGCTTCAGATGACAGGGTAATATGACAGAAGAGTTGCCTGTCGGTAAATATTAGTATTTATTTGGAGGATTACTCCAGCCAAATGCTCATAGTTGATGCTGGAACGTTGGTGTTTCCGCCTTTTATACGATTTCAGGAATACGCGGATTCTATTTTAGAACATTTTCAAACATAGTGTCACAACCTAAGAAAATGTTATGCGGCCTACGACAAATTCATATATAAAAAAAAATAGGCATATTGTCATATTTTTGAAAGACAATTTCAAATAATTAAGTTATTATAAAATTCGTATTTTGCAGCAAACTAAAGTTATAAATTAAAGAAATATTAAGTGTTAGATAGATAATAACTAGCAAGTAATTGGAAGTCATCATAATATCATAAACATCCAAATAAATAGCTGACAACACGGCAGAACCTTGGTCTTCTTGGCGAAATATGTACGTGTTTGAAAATCACAAACTAGTTCAAAGTATTTCCAATCTAACTACTATAGCTCTAGCTTAGACCTTATAGATAGATGAATAGATAACACTTTATTGCTCACCAAAATGAGCAAATACAAAAACAAATGCATAATTACAATACTTCTTAATAGAGACATTAAGGGCTGAACTTTACAATAATGGACACAGAATTTTTCGAAAATCAAGTTTAGGGGTATACATACGCCTTATATATAGACACTAGACCTCTTATTTGGGCTAGGAAACAAGTTTTTAGGGTCCACCAACAAGTTTTGAATGAATAATGGGAAAAACAAAAATACGTTTGATAAACAAGGTTATGTCACTTTTGTTGAAAAAAACTTTGATTTGTCTTTAGGAATACACTTACACATGATATATAAACACTAAAACCATTTTTTACTTTAGTAAACAAGTTTTGAATTAGTTATTATAATTTTAAAGTACATAATAATAAATCACAGTACTGTCACTTTTTTTCACTTTACGACGATAAATAAATGTTACCAAATCAGTATGTCAATAATATCGATTTTTTAATTCGAATATCATTCGATATTCCAATAATATCCATTTTGAAATACGAAAATTATTGTTATTGCTTATATATTACGAGTTTGAATGAGTAGTATTTGTAATAGATTTATTTTTATTACAAACATCGATGCATTAGGCGGCACTATGAATATTTTGCCGCCTTTTTATTTTTTAATAATGAGCGACTATGAACTGGTGCAATGACAGTGTTTCTCGCGACCAGTAACTTAAACGGTGAGTTGGTTGGGTTGGGTTAGTGTTTAGACCAAAGCGTTTAGCCAGAACCGACTGGTCACCATTTATTTATTGATAACTATTTAAATGGTGGTTACAAATCGGTTGTGACATTTGTTGACCGCTGTCATGGCACATTTGCTTTGCTCGATAGGCTTGTGGGCTTTAGTCCGCGTTTTTAGACTGTATTAAATGTTTTTTACATTGATCACTAACTTTTCTTCTGCATTTCTCGTCTTTAGACACAAGAAATACGTACACAATTTTGAAAAAAATTAGTAGAGTAATGTTTACAAAAAAAAACATATCTCAAAAACTACACGTCTCCTAGACATGGGGGTTGCAGGAGGGAGAAGTACTCATCCCCCCCTTCCCCCTCCCCCCTCCACTACTTAAAATTCAGTGTCCATTATTGTAAAGTTGAACCGTCTTTTTAGATTAGATTGTAATACTAATGTGGTATTTTTTTAAATACAACATTTATGGAAAAAGAAAAATTACAATACTTCTTGTCAAAAAAACAGGCGGTCTTATCACTAAAAGCGATCTCTTCCAGGCAACCTAGCATAAAAGAAATTCTTAACTAATCTGGCGACGTAGGTGGAGTAGAAAAAAGATTTAATAAGATTTTTTAATTTATATTAATGGTCTAAGGGTCAAAAATACAATTTTGATCATTTTCCCATAATAATAATAAAGTATATCTCATAATGTAATGACAGTATCGATCATTCATACCGTTGACGCGTGCGAAATCGCTGCCTCGGACTCCCCTTGATCTGCCCACGGATGCACCCGTGCAACTAACACCCAGGGGTGGAATGCACACGAATTCAACAAGACAATAATAATTGTATTTATTTCTATAGTACAACATATACAGAATTAAGATATACCTACTTTTTACTATCTCTGAAATATAGAGTTTTCCTTGCTATGAGTTAACGGGTAGTCCGAGAGCAATGTAGCATGACATACCACAATAATACGATTTCTGCCCTAAGCCCAAATAATATAGTCATAAATAAATATAAAAATAATGGTGTATAGACTTTTGATGTGAGGTGTTTTTAGTCAACATTTGCATGCCTGAAATGGCAAAAACACGTGAAATATAAAATAACATATTGTTATTAAAAAAAAATTACCATGTTTTTGAGCAAATAAATTAATTGATTTGTTTACTTTTTTAATGCATTTAATAAAACATCAGAGAAAGCAATTACAATAGATACATAGTTTAAGAAATATCTGGACTTTGATCAGTGTTATCAGAATTGTTGAGTTAGGGCCTGTTGAGTTAGTTAACCTTTGGCTTTTGTTAAACTATGTATAATTTCCATTTTAAATAACTCCAAATTAACATTATTTTCTTTCTAGTGACTAGCTGTGGCCGCGACTTCGTCCGCTTTTTTGTCGCCTAACCCTAAAAAAAGTAGCCCAAGTTACTCCTTATGACATCAGCTATCTGCCAGTGAAAGTCCCGTCAAAATGGGTCCAGCCGTTTCAGAGATTAGACGGAACATCCAGATAAACGGACAGACAAAAATTTTGATGATGTTGTTTTGACATTACAAACAGACACTACAATTTTATTTATCTGTATAGATATGTATGGATGGCTAATCTTTATAAATAGGTTTATAAAATTCAGCTTGACTTAAAAAAAAATGCATGATTTAACATTATGTGATTTATATTCCGAAAATCTCAAAGGAACTTACAAGTTTCAAGCGTTTTGCACTTTTTGTACCTCACTTTCTTCCCTCCTCATTACATGCTCATTAAACTTTTTTTTTTCTCAAATTTTCTGTCACGGGTGCAACTTTCAAAGACTTCGGGACAACGAACAATGGGAGTCTTGTATATACTCATTTCTAACCTTGTCTGTTCTTGAGGAATTATTCGCTGTCTGTCTGGAAGTTTATCTTGAATAGATTCCGAAAAGGCTGAATAGGTTTTAAT
Source organism: Dendrolimus pini (assembly GCA_949752895.1). NCBI lineage: Eukaryota > Metazoa > Arthropoda > Insecta > Lepidoptera > Lasiocampidae > Dendrolimus > Dendrolimus pini. The sequence continues at coordinate 636,627 of OX457132.1, read as the reverse complement.
TATATCCTTCTAAGTACTGAAAAAGTACATAAGAAATCTTCAACATTGAATAATTAACGGTCTTAGCGTGGTAATTTATTTGATTTTCATTATTCCCACGTTTCGGCCACTTTTCAGTAATAATAAAATAAAACTTAAACAATACTCATTGACACTTGACATCTTTATCTTCTGTGATCACGGCTACTGAAAAGTTGCCGAAACGTCGGAATAATAAAAATCAAAAAAATGACTGCTCTTAAAACCGCTAAAACGTAGTTTATTACGTATACTAGTCACGAAAACTTAATAAAATATTATATTGTTACGAGTGACAGGACTTGAATAAAAATGCCGTTGGAATTACTTTAGAATTTATTAGAACCATACAAACACGTATAACACAAGTACAAATATAACTGGACACAGTACAAACTGCAGAATTCAATAACACGCGTAAAGTCCATAACTATATAGCTCATCGAATGTACACACCTCTTGCTCTATCGTAATCGTCGCTTGACTGCCTCAACCCTCCGTTCGGGCATTGTTTTATACTACACTATACAATACAACACTCGAACCCGTGGATTGAATTTTCCAAGAAAACGTAATCTGCACACCTGCGCCCATAAAGGAGTACAATAACAAGAGGATGTTTTTCTAATTACAAATATTAAACACAAAGTAAACAAAACAAGTCCAAATAAGGGGAAAGGTAATAAACTGCAGGTGTGCATTCACTTTGTCGGCGTGTAACAATATTGATTAATTGCCCTTTAGTTCCACCAGAAATCTGCAACAAGACATACTGAATACTGGTATATATAAATAATAATTTATAACCAATAAAACTATTATAAATATCGGTCATCAAAAACGGCGGACGCCATAACACCTTTAAATCATCCCGTGGGGCCATAAACCAAGCGATATTCATGATACTTTAGCGAAACAACCACTCAGGTTTTTACGACAATGTTTTGTACTTTATACGTCTTAATTTAATGCGACCGCGAAAACGCACGTTTTGTGGCCCACTAAATTATTATTTTATTAATCATCGTCATCTTAGCCATTAAGGGCTTCATTTTATTGATGTTTACTTATTTTCCATTAATAAATGACAATAAGTTTCGACAATAATTGAGATTTGGTTCACCTTCTGTTCTGCTTAGCTTATTAGGTAGTCTGTACAAACAATATACCTATTGTTACGAGTCGCGGGACTCGAATTATAATTCCGTTGGCATTATTATATAGTTTATTAGTACTATACAAACACGTATGACACAGGTACAAATATAATCGAACACAACAAGTCCAAACGTAATGCCAAAAAGTCGTAATTCCATACAATGCGTAAAGTCCGTCACTTAAAGATTCCCGATTGTAGTACACACGTCTTGCTTTGCTCGTGGTTATCGCTCGACTGCCTCGTCTCTCCCTCGGGCCATTGCTTTATACTGCACAGATCCAATATGTTCGTGCGGCCACGTGGACTGTATTTCCTAGAATCAGTTTGTAATTTAAATCCGAGACACCTGGCTAATGAGATGACCACAGCGGCCATAAACGAGTACAATAAAACAATGGACTGTTCTCTAGAATAATTATTATTAGTAAACGCATGTCAATAAATAAGTAAACAAAAGAAGTCCAAATAAGGTAATAAAATGTGTTTTTACAGGTATGCAGGTGTGAATTTGTTTTTGTCGGCGTCTAAGTTGTAACACTATAATTAAACTCGTGGACGTCATTTTGTGCAGCAGTGTGCATTCTTAGCGGCTTGGGCAAGAATCCACCGTGAAATTTGATTATTTTTTCAAGCTTTTATTTAACTTGCAATGGATATATATACCTATGTATGTATATAAGTTCGGTGGAATCTTGCAAGCTACATTTGGCCAACTTCCCGGTTTCCGATTGAGCTGAATTTTGCACGTATATATATGTATATCGCGTGACAATGCAATAATATGGTACCATGGAGCTGATCTGATGATGGAGTCGGAAGGTGGCCATAGGAACTGCTGTACTAAACAAGATAGACCCGTCATGTTTGGATTCGTTTTACTTGTCTAGCACTCTGCTGCTACATGATATCCAGGATCTCAAAAGCTTGTATTTAAACACCTTTTTAAAAAACAAGTTATTAGTAGCTTCTTATAAAAAAATATCTTTTTTTATTGGGCGAGTTCAGCAGACAGGCAGACCTGATAGAAAACGGTTACTATCGCCCACTGACCTTTGTAACACCAAATGGTACCAATTTGCTGCCGCTCTCTAAAGGAGGAGTGGAAGTGTTCTAGACCATCCAGACGGGCAAATATCCCACCACCTGGCTATGGATTGTTTAGTCGTCTCTTACGACAGGCCGCTCGGCCGCAGGAAATTATATTTTTTCTCCATTCCTGGACGGATACAAAAATCTATCCCTCTAAAGCTTCAGCTGCATCCCTTGTTTTCAAAAGCAACCCCACAAAACATTTGTACCCTTGGAAATATTAAATTAACATAAACCCGTGAGTCGCGAGTCGTGAAGACAAATCTATCTGGTGGAAACCGTTAATTTGGGGATTTCGAAAAGGGGTCGAGTAATGTCGTTTACAGATGAATGCTCGAACAAGTGCGTTACGTTTCTTGTGAGGAAATATTTGATTTTGGCACAAAGGTGATAGCGGAAGGGGGTATGTTTTGATCGGATCTTATTAGATTTCTTGTTGAATAGGTGCGCAAGTCTCTAACATTTCATTTTCAAGAAAGAAGGAAATAGGAAGAGACTTTATTTAAAGACTATTCTAAGAATTTAGGTACGCCGTATTTCAAGCAAACAAAGTTTGCATTCAGCATTTTGCTGTGTTTCAGCATATAGCATAGTAGTATCACATAATAAATTTAAACTTGGTCGCCCGTATTCGAAATCAACCATAATAATTAATGTCAAAGACTATACTTAATCACCGATTTCGCCAAGGCCACGCTGTTAATTTGACTTGAACAATAAACAAAAGAGTATATAGTTATATGCTTATGTGTCAAATACATGATAGTGTGTGTAGATAGATAACACATTATTGAACATGAATGTGTAATGTGTTTTTATTGATTTAATGTATTTTTTATGCATAATAAAAAAAAATGCATTCGTCGCTTCTTCGCTATATAAACTATATGTGTGCGAATTTCACACTCCTTTTTGCTTTACGTATTAATATATAGATATACATATTCAATCTTCATAACATATAATAAGAGTATAGTATGCTGTTCTTGTGAATTCAGTCACAGTAGAGATCAAAATGCCAATTTGCTGTCATATCTTGTTCAGTTTTCGCAAAGCCTGTGTCATCGGCGCATTATTAAGCAAGTTGGTTGTTCCTGTTGTATGGTAGATACTACGAGCATTGGTGGCTGCCTACGTCTCAACACAAAATTTGCTGGTATGTTAAATTTAATGTCACCTGGGCTACACAATTTAACTCTTAACAATTTCAATAAGTAGGAGACCAATGCAAACTTTCGTCTAGATACCAAATTGTTATACCCAACCATGCCTAAGACAAACAAGGTGGGGTACATCAAGAGATCTAATGGGTAAACACAATAAAGTCTTAGGTATAAAAATCTATCTTGTTTTTGTTATAGCTAGAGTACAGTAGACACGCTGACGGCCCACCTGATGGAAAGCGGTTACCGTCGCCTATGGACGTTTGCAACACCAGAGATATTACGAACGCGCTGCCAACCTCGAAGAAATTTTATGACACCCTTTTTGAAAAACTCCATATCGTAGGGCGGTGAGTCAACTTCGGCTGGGAGCTCATTCGAAATCCCCACGGTACGCAAGAGAAACGTTCTACGGAACCGTTGGGTACATGAGCGAAGCGGGTCAAGGAAGTTGGGATGAACTCCCAACCGATGGCGAGCGGTGCGATGGTAGAAAAAGAACGAAGACACTATTCTAAACATTTCTTTGGAACACTCCCCGTTATACAGTCGGTAGAATAACCAGAGAGAAGCGAAGTCTCAGCTAAGGCCTGCGAACCAACACGAGACTATATTTAGTATCATGTGGAGACCAGATGATTGCGTTGTTTTCTAAGTGGCTTCGAAAATAATCCTAAAGATTCCAGCAAGGCTTTTTTACCACATAGTGTACTCATATTAATCCATCAAGGTGCAAACTAGTGCGTATAGTGTGCACTACGATCGAAGTTTATTGATGAAATAAAATTGCATATAAACTTTATGATGTATAAACGAGACATTTCTAAATTTTATGGGGCAAATATCCATGGGGAGTTAGTGTTGCTGTGTGGAACACGAGAGGGGGTAAGTGGAAATGATTCATGGCGTTATACTACAGCTATTAAAACATTAGGAATATTCACCTTTTGAAGAAGAATATTTAAATCAAATCCTATATTGCATAAAACATGGTACATAGAAAATGGTACTCCTATTGTTATTATTAATTACTCTTTACTAATATTCCAGACAGCGCACAATAATTTTTTTAACAGAGTTATTCTTTAATATACATATCGAAATTCATCAAAATCTGAAAAACTCCTTAACTTTGATTTCTACAGGACGCCACATTCTTGAATTCTGTTGCGTTATTGGGTGTTTCTTCTGAGCACATCCGTTTTTAAAAACCCATGTCTAAGTTACATCGTTAATTTTTGACTACAATATATTTATTAATGCTCATAATTGCTATCACCAAGGCACTTGGATCCAAGAATTTCTTAAGAAGATTTTTGAACAACGTGGTTGTGGATAATAATGCACTGAGAGGATTCACCCGTTTTCATATAAGATCAAATAAATACTCGCAGGGTTTAAAGCCTACACTAAACTTCAATGTCCTCTACAGTCAGTGGCAAGTTAGTAATTGGTGGAAAATAATTCTATTCTATTTTTGAGACGATTTTATTAGCTTCACATGCATGTCATGTATCTTTCTACCCTTTAGCTCGTTTTCGTATCGTGTTTTTATCATTTTTGTAAACTCAATTTTTTTTTTTTTTTGCAAGAGTTCAACCGACAGGCAAACGGCCCACTTCATGGACAGTGGTTATCCTATCCATCCAGCCATCGCCTATGGACATTTGCAACTCCAAAGGTGCTGCAAATGCGCTGCTGCTCTCTTAAGAGTGACTGGAACCTAGTCACTAATGCCAGAACACAACTCAAGGTTGTTATGGCGATATACTTTAAACCAGGGCCGGTAGCCATCCAGTCGGGCAAATGCCCTACTACCTGGCTGTGGGTTGTTTTGTCGCCTCTTACGACATGCCGCCCGGCCGCAGGAAGTTGTATTCTTTTTCCGTTCCTGCACGGATAGAATTGTTTATTTTTCACTTATTTATTTTATATCGTTTAAGCTCAGGGCTTTGCTTGCATTCATGTAGATATTCCGTTTTATGTACCTCTGACAACTTGTACGAAAAATGTCAGAGTGATCGATTGAGTAAAAAAGGCGCGAAAGCCTAACAAACAAACTTACTCGCATTTATATTGCTTAGGATTAAAATGATAACAACAGAAATGTTCGATTTTGTACCATTGATTACTAGAACCTTCATTGTGTAAGTTCGATATCATACCGATATGTTACTCATGTTTTTATCCAGATCTCTGCCTATTAAGTGAATACAGGTCTTTAAAATTCATCCCAGTTTTATGTGCAGCAGAGCGAATTACACTCAAATGTATTTACCTACCACTAAACTACTGATTTGAATATTGCTAGAGATATACCACGTACTTTTGTGAATATCGATATCGATGTAGATGCAGCTAGTCTTGCCAGTGGAAGTCGTGGTAAGTTTAAGATTTAGTACACAAAAAAATATTTTGATTTATAATATTATCAAATTTTTTGCAGTTTTTTTTAGTAACTATTCATAACGAAACTGTTATGGAGAATATTAATAAGTAAAATAAACACTGTTCAAGATTTTGAAATATAATCAAGATGCATTATTTAATAAATTTGAAGTTAAAGTGGGTCATATGTTATTTTCTTAGATTTTCTCTACGTTTGTACATAACCACATGAAAAATCTATAAAAAATAGTTTTAATTTGTCGATGCAATTTTAACTGTCTAATTAAACATTATAATTTAATTTTAATGCCCATAAGCAAATCCTAGTTAGTGTGTGAATCCCCGGGGGACGATTGCAGTGGCGGTGGACCAGTCGCGAAGTAAGTTACTCTTCTCTTGCTACTTCTTCCACGTCCCTTTGCCTTCTCTCAACCATCGCATCGCGCCCGCACATAGTATTGGTAACTATGGTAGATATTAATATTATGAACAATTTGAAATAACGATTTGTATTTATATAATTAATTTATGAGGCCTACCCGTCTTGTCTTGGACCTTCAGCACATTTTAAGGAAACTGTTAGGCAGTTAATACCGATATCGATAATTTAAACAGCGCATCACTATAAAAAGGAGTACGTCATAAGCAGAGGCGTGTGCGGTTTGCATAAAATCCTCGTTTGTCACGGCACTAATGCGCACCGTCCGCACCAGATCTGGCTCACCCCCACGCGCGATGGCTTGATGTTGTGACAGCACGCGTAACTGATAAATGACGTATGCTAAACGATGTCATTATTGGCACCAACCTAAGGTAGACAGTTCTAGAATTGTTCATTTAGAAGGCCTCTCCTGTTTAGTGGGCTAAGCATTTGCCGGCTAAGGTCATAGAACCTAAAGATTCCGAATTCGTTTTCAGGTTTGCTGATGAGTACTTACTATTACTAGCGGTCGCCCGTGATCGAAATTCGATCATAATAATTAATGTCAAAGACTATATACTTCTATAATCACAGATTTCGCCAAGGCTACATACACTGTGAAATTGACTTGAACAATAAACAATAGTATGTATGCGTGATTGTATGTCAAATAAATGGTAGTGTGTGTAATGTTTTTTTATTGATTTATTTATTGATGTTTATTCATGCATCTTTTAAAAAAATATTAGCATTCGTCGCTCTTTTTCTGTATAAACTATAAGTGTGCGAAATTTCATACTCCCCTGTCCGCGCCATTTACGTAAAGAGGGGTACAAAGTTTTTGCTTCACGTATTAAATTAATATATAGATGTTTCAACGGTTTTAAGCGAGATTTTAAATGACTTTTGTTTGATACTGACATTTTAAAAACTGACCAAAACATAATACTAAAATGAAAAATTAATTAGAACCGCATTTACCACCGTCATAACGTAATCTAACTATAAATATTCATGGAAATATATGCAATTTTGAGCAATGTCTGCTTTTCTTCACGAATTTGTATTAGGTATTAAGCCAAATACATTAGTAGAAAAAGTGTCCGAATAAACCGAATACCGAATTGCAGCCGAATATTCGTAGCGTGGCATCTCTACTCTTTATACCATCTTAAAGGCTGGCAACGCGTTGGCTTCGCACTTGGTGTTGCAAACGCCTATAAGCGACCGTGGCCACTTTCCATGAGCTGGGTCGTCTGTCTGCTTTTCAGCTTCACATTAAAAATAAATCACAATATCTTATATCAAAATAAAACGTGTAAACGCCCAATAACAAGATTACCGGCGCATGTATCGTGTAATAATTTAATAAAACACCATTCTCATTTTATAAATTGTACGGTGCGCACACTTCAGCGTCATAAAGACGGACATAATATTAATCAGTGTAGGGTAACAAGGTTTCCGACGCGTAATCGGACAGTCCCGGCGGGGCGCCGGACGCTTTATTAGATTGTCGCCCAAACCTGCCCGCGTGCTGTTGGCGCGATTGCAAAAAAAATTAAAACGACGCCAGATAAAATTAATATTTGATGAAAAGCGATCCCGAATTATATTTGGTTTAAATTAAGAGGTTTGATGTATTAGAGAGTTTTAATTTTTTACAGGTAGAGTATGATTATATTAATACGTGAAGCAACTTTGTACCCCTTTTTACGAAAATTGCGCGAGCGGAGGAGTATAATATTGTGTACACTCAAGTTTATATAGAGAAGGACTCCAGAATGTTTTTTTTTTAATTATACATAAATATACATTAAATCAATTTAAATAAAACATTACACACACTACCGTGTATTTGACATACAATCACGCATACATACTCTTTTGTTTATTGTTCAAGTCAAATTAACAGGTTAGCCTTGGCGAAATTTGTGATTATAGAAGCCTTTGACAACAGAACTTTAATAATTTTCAAACTTATAATTTAAATTAATTGTTTTGGTCGAATTTCGACCATTGGGCGACCACTAGTATATACATAGAGATAGACAAGCTGACGGCCCGAGGAATAAAAGGAAACCTATGGACATTTGCAATACGATTTTTTTTATGTAATAGTTTTGGCAATTATTACCTGCAAATATACTCAGTTTAAAGCAAAAACTTAATAAAAATTCTATTTAAGTTTTTTTTTACCTAGAGTGTATACAAAACTCATATTTTGAGAATATTAATCTCACAATATAAATTTCATTTGCAGTTGTCGCTTAAATGTTTCAAAGACATTTGTTACTTAAATCACATGTGGATAGTAAAATAACTGAAAAACAAAAAGCGCTTTATACGTACTAAGTTCGTAAGTCATCGAGCTGGTGTGTTAGTAAAATTTAAGCACAACTTATGAAATAAAAAATTTATAATGTACTTATAATGAATGCGCATAAATCAAATATAACAAACGGAGATGGATGGATTCTGTAAAAGTCGATAGCAGAACTTTAGTGAATTTAAAAACGAATGCTTTTTATTTTCGTTTTCCAAAAGGTAAACATCCGAAGCTCCGAGTAAAATAAAAAATAGTAGAAAGCGTTTTTCAAGCTATAGTCAAACAGTACTGTGGCAATTTACTCTAAAAAATCAATAAATGAAATGACAAATACTGTGTCCGTGACGTTACATCTAGGGTAATAACAATACAGATTTCACCATGGACTGCCCGCACCTTGCCCCCTCTCGTATAATAAATTAAACTCAATGATTTTTAGTCCGTACGACACGTTGGCATGATTTATAACACGCGGGAACAATGAGAACCGGTATGAAATCCCTGACTATAGTTGAGCTTTTTGTTTCCACATCTATGAATGTATACGCAATGGTAGTTTTACTGCCATAAGTTACTTGTGTTTTAAATATATTTTAGTAACTATTTCAGTTTGCCATAAATTGAATGATTTATTACTTATTTGTTTTAAACTTCATTTTTTCCATGTTAAATAGTTTAGTACGATATCATTACTTTTTGAAAAGGCACTATAAATAAGGAAGGTTGATAAAAATTATGAATGAATACTTATTTGCAAATAATAAACAAAAAAATATTCAAAGTACTTATAGTTCTACATATTTCTCTATTTAATATTTTAAATTCCGTGTTATTTTATTAGTATTACGTTAGAAACATAATGTTAGTCCCGAGCATTTATGTGTTAAAAAAAGACTTTTGACTGTTTAGACCCTTCTTATTTCACTATTACGAATAATAAGTGACTTGGAGTGTCAATATACGGGACCTCAAAGGTCTACCGGACCGATATGGTATTAGTTGAAGCAATCCAGCCGGCAGGCATAAACCAGGTCCGTAGCTGTTGAGCTGTGGCTAATAACCAAGAGAACTCTGTGAATTTGGAAAAAAGATTTTGTATTTATAGGCAATTACTGCTGATCGACATTTTGGAAGTCTATGTCAATGAAATGTTCGACTCAGCAATAAGTGAATAGGGTTGTAACAATAATTATCAGATAACAGTTTTCAGTTGTAATCAAATGCTAAAACACTTTATTTTGAATATTTAAATTTCCATAAGATCTGAACGGTCTTTAATATATGAAAACCTTTAAAACATACAATATAAGCACTTTTTAATATGAAATCATAATTTTATTTATTAATTTATATTTCTTTAGAAGTAATTTTTACCGAGTATACCAAAATGATTACGTGTAATATTTAAAACAAAAACATAGTATAAACCATTTATATGTCAAAATAGCCATATATCATAATATTCAAATAATCTCAAACCCTTAACATAGAAGAATCAAAACAAGGATATTCTCCATTGCTTTATAGATAAGAAATCATCATTACCGTCGAACGGAGGGACAGGAATCCATGGGAGTCATTACTCTCGCGACATTGACTCCTCAGCACGGTGCGCCAATAAAAACACGGAGCGACCTCCCGGGTGGAAATTTATTTTGTCACACTGTCGGCACCCCTTGAACATGCAGCATGCACTGCATATACTGTGCCAAGGTATTATAATTAAGCTCATTTGTTATTTGCCCCGCGCTCTGTACGCAGGCGCGATAAGCCCTGCCTGTATAGGTGCGTCATTAAAGCCAGTTTTTTGATGCGCACGCGACTGTGCCCGCATTATCTTTTTATCGTGTGCACCCCATGTGTACGGATTAATGTGCAATGCAGCTGTTGTCAACATTTTTGCGTCTTATTTATTATAAAGTAATATATTACGTGTCTGATTTTTTGAAATATTGTAAAAATTAGTTGATGGTAGATGATTAGCATTGCTGTTTTACACGTAGGTGTTGAGTGCAACTAGTAAGCCTACGATAAATGAATAAATTATGCGTGCACACTCATAGTACACTCTCACACATATACAAAACATGTTTGATTGCATAAATAGGTTTCTTTATTTGAATATTTTGTTGTACTTTGAGCCCTATGTAAATTTATTTGAATTATTTCTTAGAATCTATTGTATTTGGTGGCCATGAACAGAATTCTCGGAAATTTTAATAAGATTTTCATGTTAACTGAATAGGAAATTTTAGCATTTTAATCATGTATTCTACTAATTCTTCTTAACTAAAAAGGTGCTATGAAACGTAAATCATTCCATGCTGTTTATAACATCCACGTTATAAAAAAAAACCACTTTATTTACAGATTTTGTAAGCTCTTGCAATTTTCAGGTGTTTAACAACAAAACATGTTTTAGAAGTAACTTTGGTTTGATTTTTGAGTGCCACTATATGAGATGTTATTCTGATGATTCAAAAAAATTACTCTTTTAATACAGCTATTAAAATAATTTAATTGTTCACAACACCTGACAATAGGTGCACAATGCCATCGTGCGCGTGTCACCCGTGTGTCGCAGAACAAATATTGCATTATCCCCCTCCCCTCCCCGCCGCCCCTCTACCGGCGCGCGTCATGTCACGTGAGAGTCCATTGTTCTGTCCCCATGACGCTCGCGGCGTGGACACCCTACTCACTAATCCCACGGAAATTGCATTGTAAGTGGCACTGATTTTTTGTCTAGAATTTTTGGCGTTTATTATGGTTTGGACTTAGCCAAAAAGTCATCTCCATATTGTTTATCATTACTCCAAGAAGCATTTACCTTGAAAAATGAAAATCCTTTATTTAATTCTAATTCAAAAGCTTTTATTCAAAACAAGTTCCGCTGGAGAACATGTTTTGAAGGTCATACATGTAAGTCAGATTTACTTCCTATTCTATGTATATCGCTTCGCGATGTGTCATCGCTGTTAAAAGAAGAAAAAGCGGCAAATAACTCCCCAGCAACACGTCTAGCTGAAAAAGTTTCTTAATCATAATTATTTTTATGTTTTCTCAATCTCTTTTTTCTTAAATACATACATAAGTTGTATTACAATTACTTTTCAAAAAATGAATGAAGTTGTGTCACAATAATGACATACTAAGGATACTGCGACAAATATCCATAGATTCTTTACATGTTATACAACATTTACACGTTATTCAGAAGATAGTATAAAAGGCTGGAGCGAGCAGCTATGTAAATGCAGTTTTGGCATTTAAATATTCTTCAATAGTGTAGTATCGCTAATAAGCTTATGTCAAAATCTAACTGATGGTAGGGCAAGTGAATGAATAGTCAGATATAGGAGCCGGCCATAATTGAATAAATGAATGAATCCTTATATACAGAGATACAGGTAGTATGTTGACAGTATACGTAGTAATGAATAAGGTCATTAAAATATAGTCCTTCTAGACGTATCCGTCCACGACGAACCTTGTCAAGTCCGGTTATGTAAGCGCAGGTGGCTAGCGAAACCAAATTTTAAAAGTTCTTTTGCAGGGAGTGCAATACAGCAATCCTAATGAGTCGTATGTATAGCTGTAGGAGGTTTTATCTTTTTGATAAGGCGTTGGCCATATGAGTGTTCTACACGCTGCGTTTCGAAAACAGCAACAGCTTTATCAATAGAATTACGCCACTCCCTTCTTTCTAGTGCACGATTTTCCCAAGTGTCACTTGAGATATCACTTGCTAAAACATGGCGCTTGAGTACGTCCTTATAACGCAGAAAATGCCCGCCAGATTTACGCTGTCCATCCTTTAGCTGTAAGTAAAATACCGAGGTCATTAATATCATCGTATCTGACCTGCAGTCTTACAAATATTTATATGTACTAGTGGTCGCCCGTGTTCGAAATTCGACCATAATAATTAATGTCAAAGACTATACTTCCAGAATCACAGGTTTCGCCAAGGCATTGTTAATTTGACTTGAACAATAAACAAAAGAGTATATATGCGTGTGTCTGTCGAATAGATGGTAGTGTGTGTAATTTCTTTATGCATAATTAAAAAAAGATTAGCATTCGGTTTTTCTCTATATAATTGCAAACTGCTGCGTCCGCGCAATTTTCGTAAAAAGGGTACTGTTTTGCTTCACGTATTAATATATAGACTGTCAAAACCGTGAAGATTCAACTAATAAAACTCCAAACAAATTCCCATTCACATGATGTTAGCATGAATCCTTAATACAACGCGTTTCACTATTACTATAGTCATAATTTTCACCTTCGTCAAGAAAAGGGCAAAAGAACAAAGCCCTGTTCCCATTAAAAAGGCACGAAGGTAGCTCACTCCCTTTATGCGTCCGTCTCAATTGCCCGCCCTTAGGTAATTTTAATAGTCCAAATTAATAATTTCCTCAGCCCGCATCCCGACCCATGCCGATTGTCCAGATAACACACCCTTTTGTTTAGTAATTGCCGGTATTTCTGGGTGATTTTTAAGGGAATTTTAAAATTGTCTTAATTAGCGCAGCTGTTGGACATGATGGCGAGATGCAAATGTGTATTATCAATTATAATACAGCGAAACCTAGTTAAGTGAGAGATCAAGGAACCTGCAACGTGGTTTCACTTATAGAGGTATTCCACTTACCCAGTGTCTCAGATATCCAGGTATTAATAAAAACCTGTCTTATTTTCAATTATAGAGGTGCGATTATTAAATAAAATAACGTGTTATGTAAACATTATAGATGAATTTTAATTCAAAAATTAAAATAAACGTAATATAGTAAAGCGAAACTAAAAGTGGAGGTCATTGAGGCTCAAAATTACTTACGTAGTTAAGTGCAGATACAGAGGTCTATGCGTATAATATAAATTCACTCGCTGTCTCAGTTATATAGATAACTATGATGATAAATCGGAAGAACGAATCCCAGATATAGAGGCTAATTCAGTGCTAAAGTGTTGTACAACCGATGCCATTCAATGGAGTTCTTGTGAAAACTCGAAAGGCCACATCTGACTTATAGTTCACATTTCTCACAAAAACATATAATTGCTACTCAAAAACTATCAATATCCCACAATTATTGTTCATTTTAGAGTAATTTTACACATTATTAGAAAATAAAACTGCACAGCACAACGTCTCCTTTCAGTTCCCGCCAAAAACTCCATAACCGTAATAAATAATTTAACAATCAGAATTGTACCATTAGAAAGGAGGTCCCCGAGATATAGGTTGACCTAGTTTGGAGACCAACGAATTTCAAAAATTGACAATTATGTTTTACTCAATAAATGATTTTTGTTTTTTTTTTATTTTGAACTAAAAACATTACTATTGTACATATAAGATACATTTTTGTTACAAAAAAGCAGACGTCCAGTGGCTTTAAATATCAAACTCACGAAAGTAAAGCTGCTTAAAAAGGGCCAGTAAAAATTAGCATTAAAAATATCTAAATTAAAATAGCAGATGTTTTAACTAATTTTGCGATTTAATATGATAGTAAAGGCATTTAACATTAAAAGCAAAATGTCTACATAAAATTTTCACCGCAAACTTCTACCCTTCTACCCACAAGCTAAACTAGTACTAACCAGGATCCTGCATGTAACAGAAAACGGTGTTAAATTAAATAAGAGCACTTTGTTAAGGTGTCGGCCACAGGCGATGGGACAATAGTCGGGCTAAAAGAGCACCCGCATGCGACGCCCGAAAGGGCACTCTGCCCTTTTAAGATAGTTTTTGCACACATCAAAAGGTAAAAATATACCGTACGGGCCTGGGGGTCTGTTTAGTTTTTATATTAATTTTGTATAATTTATAACGGCTATGATGCGCAAAAGTATCTACTGTATGGCGCCTATCATATTTTTTATGTCGTAAGATATTATAATTAAATATAACAGAGTAAAGGCAAGACAATTTAATTTAGATATTCACTTGGTAGCAAACAGAAAGCTAATGTCTGTCTGTATGTCAGACTGTAGAATAATATATTTGAATACATTATTCTTATGCAGCCAGGTATTATCATTGTATCATCACGTAGGTCGAACACTCCCCCGCAATGAGAATACCTGTGCATGTATGTAATAAAAACTACATATATCAAAGCCTATCCTAACTGTACACTTTACAAAACTTAACACTAACATATACATTATAGCAACCATTAACCTATCACTAACTATACACAACACTCCTATAAAGCAACCGAAACTAAGACATATTTACAAACTGAACTTAACTTAAACCTAACGCTTTTGTGCACTGGTAGTGCTTTATTTTTAAGAGCGGTTTAGTCAAAGTCAGCTATCATGTCTTGAGTTGGTATGTATATGACATGGAGATGATGCTGTGAAAGAGAGTCTCGTATAAAATGGTGTTTAATGTCAATATGTTTAGTGCGTGCGTGATATGTGTTGTTATGTGCCAGTTTTATTGAGCTTTGATTGTCAGTATGAATGGTGATGGAATGAGTGACAGCGAAGACTTCGGCGATGAGGGTTTTGAGGTATATGGCTTCTTTGCAAGCTTCGGCCAGAGCCATATATTCGGCTTCTGTGGTTGAAAGTGCGACTGTGCGCTGCTTGCGAGCTTCCCAGGATATGGGGCCTCCACTCATCATAAAAACGAAGCCTGTGTATGAGCGCCTGTCAACTAAATTATTGCCATAATCAGCGTCTACGTATCCGATTGGATAATTGGGACCATTGCGTTTATAATGCAGTTTAAAATCTTTAGTGGCTTTCAGATACCTTAGAACTCGCTTTGCGGCTTTCCAATGTACTCCCCCGTAATGTGCATTGAACTGGGATAGGTAAGATACCGTGTGAGCGATGTCAGGTCTAGTACCGATGGTCCTTGTGGATTAGACATGTTTGCCCATAACCTTTTATGTCGTAAGATTATTATAATTAAATATAACAGAAAATCCGGAAATGCTTTTTTTATTTATTGCATGAGTTCAGCAGACAGGCAGACGTCCACTTGATGGAAACTGGTTACCATCGCCTTTGGACATTTGCAACACATATATGCCATGTTGATTTTATCACAATTTATTTGTATCAAAATGGCCACAGATCTCTAATAAATAAGATGATATAGCTATTAAAATCGTACACGTTTATCAAAAATTTAGAACAATGAACATTGCCTGACTCATAACTTGAGAGCAGTTCACTTGTCCGCTAGATAACCTTAGAAGGCAAGTCGATATACTCAGTTACAAGAGCACGTGCACACACATGCGTCCAATTGGCTGTTGAGGTGATAGCCAGGTGGCCTGTGAGTCAACAACACAATTTAGTTAATAGACCACTCTCTGAGAACAAGGGACGCTATGCTGCGGAATTAATACTACATATTTTCTGTTCTTATGTTATTGTACTGTTACGAGCTATAGGACTCAAATTAAAATAAATGCCGTTGGAATTACTATAGACTTTAATTAGAACTGTACAAATACGTATAAAACAAATACAAATAAAACTGGATGCAACCAGTTCACACTGCACGATTCAATGCAATTCAACACGCGCAAAGTCCGTCACTATATCGCTAATCGAGAGTACTACAAACGTCTTACTCGTATCGTAGTCGTCGCCTGACTACCCCACCCCTCTGTTCGGCCATTGTTTTATACTAAACTGTATAATAGAACAAAGGGGCCCCGTTCACGCACATCTGGCATGCTTCGACGTAATGCAATAAAAACAAGAATTAATTCGTTCGACACTAATTACAGCCATAAAATAACTATGTAAGTATAACAATAGACGTTTTTAAAGTTTAAACACGAAATAAATAAAAGAATTTGTTTTTACAACATGAAGGTGTGTGGTCTTTGTCGGTATGTAACAGTACTGTTTTTTTTTCGCCTACTCCTCCGTCATGTGCCAAGACAGAGACTTACTTACTAATGTATATTTACTATATACTATGACATTTATTTATCTACTGCTACATATTTATTTATTACTCTATATTAATAATATTCCTATTTTTACTTTTATAATTTTAACAGGGAGTTATTTGCACTTTTTATTACTATTTTTTTCTATAATTAATATATACAATTATACATCACCAGTGTGACTTGTTGACCCATTTGTCTTAATTACTTTTTTCGCGATTTTTACGGCGTAAGATTTATTGTACTGTTGTATTGTACTCACTTAAAGTACTAGTTTCTTTTATTTTTGTTACAAGCTTTTATTTAACTTGCAATGGATGTTTGTATGTTCGGGTAGAACCTTGCAAGTTAAATTTGACCAACTTCCCGGTTTCCGATTAAGCTGAAATTTTGCACGCATATGTATATCGCGTCACAATGCAACAATATGGAGCTGATCGGATGATGAAGTCGGAAGGTGGCCATAGGAACTCCTGTACTAAACAAGATAGACCCGTCGTGTTTGGACTCGTTTTACTTGTCTTGGCTAGCATTCTGCTGCTACATGATATCCAGGATCTAAAAGCTTCTATTTAAAAACCTTTTTAAAAAAGCTTATTCAATTGACGGCCTCTGTAGTTGAGTCGGCTCTTTGTATATGCAGACTCCGGGTTCGTTTCGTGGCTTGGTAAAATTCGTGAGCGAACTTTACATTATTAAGTATTTTTGGGATGCTACGATCGGGTCCAAAGTGATCTGTTATACATAAACCATAGCATAAATGTAACTTGCTTAGCTTACAAATATACAATATATGTGTGAGACTGCCTGTTATTTATTTATTTCAATCCTGCAGTATTTCCACAGCATACAGACTGCATGCTTTCGCTTCGTGTATCTATCTATCTTCTACATTAAAAAAGCTGGTGTGCACCGACTTTTAACCGACGGTTAACCAAAAATAATCACTTTTCCCTGAATGCGCGAGCGAGCCCACAGCCTGGACAAAGGACTCTCGTGATCGCTCAGGGGTTTTAGTGGGTATCCCTAACCGCGGCGTGGCAATAGTTCCCCACATCTCAACGTGGGGTGCTAGTGCCACCCCGACCTGGCGAATCCCACACACGGGCCGCGACCTTTCCATCTCGCGCGGCCTACGGTCCTCAAACGGATTTCCCCTATTAAAAAAAAAACATTTTTGGCGATTATTTTATTTTAACCATCGGTTAAAAATAAGTGCAAACCAGCCTAAGAAAGTTGAAGTGTCTATCTGTGCTTTTTAAATAAAAATGGAAGATTAAAGTAAAAATTGCTACTCATACTGTTTTTAGAGTTTTATCTCTTAACCTACCCTGAATGTTTTCTCTTTAAAATGACTCAACGGATTATACCGAAAATGTTAGGTATTAAAACAGTAATTTTCTTTTAAAATTTCATGTATGGTTCATATCAATATATGGTAGTGTTTGTTTCTGAACAAAATTTTATATTTATTTTATTCAGAAGATCTAAATAAAAAATTCGAATTTGAAGTGGCGGGCGTAGATGGTACCTACTATTTTAGAAAGTTTACTGTTGTATTATTTATATTCATGAAAGAAATTTCGATCTTTGTGGTTTAAAATAAAATATGTATATCTTAAACAGCTCCATGACTTTCTTTGTCCATATGACCCACATCAAAGGCAATTGTGAGATAGTTTAGGTGATCGAGGCAGGTACGGGCGCGTGTAGGTGCCGTAATTGTGCCCAATTTGTACCCCACACTGTTTTATTGGTGTATTATGCCTATTTCATTGTTTTTAAGTGGACTTGTTACTTACACATATTATATTATCGATCAGTAATTCTTTATTGTACACCAATTCAAAAAAGAACTTACTTACTAAAAAATATGTCTCATTATGCACAAAGGGCTGTCTTATCGCTAAAAAGCGACCTCTTCCAGACAACCTCATTAATGAATTGAGATTATAATGATGGTGGTGGTATACATAATACAAAGTACAATTTGTTACATCCTAGTAATAAATATATAAATGCAGTAAATTTAGATGTTCTATTGATATGTAAATGTTTATAGATAAATATATATGTACATACACTTAAATATCATCATATTCCAATGACAGGTATTATTATCTGATCATTGTTTTAAGTTTTTTCATATTACTACACTTTATATAACGAAATATTATTAGTAATATATTTATATCAATTTAAAACCCAAATTAAAAAAATGTTGTAATTTAGAATGATCCAATGACTTACAATTTATAGAATAATGACATTGACTTTTTTTATTCCTTTTTTTATCTCAATTTTTTTAGTAATTATTTATATATTATTTCTGCTATGCAATCACGTATATAATTTCTCCACGGTTAAAAATGATTGGATTTTCATGTATTTTTTTATTGCAAAGCGGGCAAAAAGGTAGACGGTCGACCCATCTGATGGAAAGTGGTTACAACGCTGGTTATCTTAACCGGCAATTTTGCTGAGCTATGACCAATTTAGGACTACATTTATATGTACTTATTTGTTTTTATTTAAATAGTTTAAGTGGTCTTTATTTTAGTTGTAAATAAATCTTTTTCTTTCTTTCTTTCAATACTCTGTGAGAGAGTGGAGTATGACACCGATAGAGCCTTGCAGCTGTATTTTTTTTAAACAACTCACATAACTCGAGTTCCGTACCCTTTTTATAACTTTATTTCTAGATTTAATTTTTAGAGTTAATACACGCTTATTGGTTATTTTGGCTCTTGTATGTGACATTAATTTAGGGATTTTTGTGTTGTGGTGTGTACCTTACGAATAACTTATTATATTATTTTATTCTAATTTGAATACTAAACTTATACTAAATTAGAGTGTATTTGTTACATGCTGGTGTTGCGAGGCATGTGCAGTGTGTGCCTTATGGCCTATACCTATATATATATATATATATATATATATATATATATATATATATATATATATATATATATATATATATATAATCCTATCTAGTGTGTGTTGTTTTTTCCTTTCTGTATCAGGGTTTTTAATTTTTAGGCTGTTTGTGTGTCTTGTTTGTGAAATGTGCGTGTAATGCAATGCGGTACAGCTGTATTTAAAGTAATGATTTCTTTTTAACCGACTTCGAAAAAAGGAGGAGGTTCTCAATTCGTCGGGATCTTTTTTTTTGTTGCTTTTTTTTATGTATGTTCGCCGATAACTCCGTGATTTATGATCCGATTTACGTGATTCTTTTTTTGTTCGACGCGGAATAGCTTCCAATTGATCCCCTAAAAATTTTACATACTTTGGCCCAGTAGTTTTCATTTTATGAACATTTTTCATGGAAATAATTTTCACTCCGTTCCATATGTACACCGATTACTCTGAGATTTATGATTCGATTTACGTGATTCTTTTTTGCTCGACGCGGAATAGCTGCCATGTGGTCCCCTAAAAATTTGACATAGTTTGGCCCAGTAGTATTCATTTTACGAACATTTTTTTGTTCCCGGTTCTTGGGACCTATATTTTTTAAGAAGCGCGGCACCATTCGTAGGTCCACCCATACATAGCTAGACACTAAAAAGTAACAAATAAAATTTAAAAACTTCGTTTAAAAACCGACTTCAAAAACGAAAAACTAAAATGTATAAAATAACTTATTTCTTAAGCTATATATTATTAATATGTATTATCTAAAACATCTTGAAGTCGGTGCAAAGTAAAACATAAAAATTACTATATTTTGAAAATTACTAAGCACCGACTAAGATGTTTTAGATAATATATATTAATAATAATAGCTTAAGAAATAAGTTATTTTATACATTTTAGTTTTTTCGTTTTTGAAGTCGGTTTTTTTAAACGAAGTTTTTAAATGTTATGGCTTTATCACGTCTAAAGAAAATAATGGTGAATTTTAACTCATCATACACTGATCAGTCTGAGTGTTGATTGGCTTCAATTGACGTCGTGGCGGCATGCGGGCTTCTCGGAAAGCTTAAAAGGTAGACCGGTCGACGCATGATGTGGTGGTCAGCTTACAAAATAACAATCATATAGGTGAATTATGATTGATTGATAAAGCATTACTTCAATCTGGCGATGCTACCGAAACTTCAGTCGCGTTGCTATGATGAATAAGTACAGAGGTGTACACAGAATAGGAAGTAATTTAATTTTTTACATTGACATATATATGACATTCAAAAAAGTTCTCCAGCAGAACTTAATTATCTATAATATTATTAAATTCTAAAAAAAACCATGTCTATGCATTGAAGCTATTTAAAAAAAAATCGACTTGAATACAATATGTGAATTTGTCTGTTTGCTCGAGCTTCACGTAAAAACTACTGGACCTATTTCGATGCGGTTCTCGCTGATGGTCAGCAAATTCTTAGACTTACAATCTGCGCTATTTTTTATCCTGGCAATCCAGCGGGAAATTTTCTGTCAATTATTTAAAATGGCCAGATTAAAAAAATATAATCCCAATATGATTTATTCGCTGATCTATAGCAAAGTTTATGTAGTATGTGATATTTTTTATCCCGCGAAGCGCGCGGGAATTTTCTCGGGAGCGATTTGTAATTGTTCGGGTGCATAAAAATTTGCTAATTATGCCACACAGTATTCACTAAAAATATAGATTTCATTGTTTTTATAAATGCTACGGTACCTTATGTTTCGGTAATCCCACGAGGATTTCAAGTCAAGCGTGAACGAAGTCACGGGTATATTCTAGGTTTGAATAAAAACTTTTGAATTTGAATGAGAATTGCAACAGCAGCAAAAAAATTCATCACAGTATCGCTAGTTTTTTGACTATAAAATATATTTGTCTACATTAAGGACGACCTCATTTATTGGGACAATAGTCTCCTGACCCGGGACATGCACCAGTTCTGTGTTGATCAAATCCAAGGCAGGCACTAGCCAAATTACCACCCGAAAAGTAAGTAAGTACTTATATTTGTATGTATATTGTCATATGTATATATATATATATATATATATATATATATATATATATGCGTGTGTGTGTGTATACGTATATATACATATGTATATATAGTTATATTGTTTTTGTACTTACATACACTGTGTATATTTATCAGCATTATTTATAGACTGCACCACCGTCAGTTTTGAAAATCTATTAATCCCTGCCAAGAGTTGCCTGTAACAGATCGCTTTTTAGCGATAAGGCCGCCCGTTCTATAATCTCTTGTATCTTTCTACTTCTGCTTGTCTATGCTTTGGTGTACAATAAATATTTAACTTTCCTTACCTTACCTGATAATGATGCGGCTATGCATTAGCGACGTTATTTTATAACCCATAAAATAAGACTTATTGGGCCACGGCCTGATTCTGTAACACTAACGCAGATGAAGCCCTACCTTTAGGTCGAAATACTCTTCCCATATTTTAAATGTTAATCAATATACCCAACTAGGTTCGATAAACTATTTCTGATGTTAACTACGATCGTGTTGGCGGTAACACGATCTCTTTGAGCACAATGGACCCCCAGGTGCGTCAACCCTACCGCTGCACGTGGCCCCAATAATACCAGCCGCCATTGTTGAATATTGCATTGTTATTTTAACCGACAGAAGCTACTGGTTTTGAATTAACGTGTATTTTTAAAATTGGAACGATTTTATTTTGCTTGTCAGAAATAATCCCCGTACTTATTTTACGTATTATTTAATTTACCATTAAAATATATACAACTCTACAGAGCAGCTTTACAAATTTTAAAACTTAGCAAGTACTTCCCTAATAATTTTACTACACGTTACAAAACGTCATGCATGAACTTCACTGACATACCTACCATTTCATAATTATGTATTCAGTTTTTTGGAGGTAATACCATATTTTGATAAAGTTTTACATGTTTTGGCAAACACAATAGATCAACAAATGCCTAGCGAAACAATGAATGCATGTTTATTCATAGAAAAAACAATGCAAGTTGCTATAATTTTGAAATTGTACAGATAAAAGGATCGCCCTGGAATTATTAATAAAATATACCCTGCAGCTTACTAATATATACCTGTGAAAGCATGTTATAATATAAATGCTCTCGATACCAGGCATCAATAATAAAAATAGATAAGATGCTTTCATGCTATAAAATGGTAGTGTTCTCAAATAATTAAAGATCGAATGTTTCCCGTGATTAAAATATCGTAGATTTTAGGTCACAGAATTAAATATAATCAACTAAACCTGGACTCGGACCGGTGAAGAAGTAGTAGAGTAGTAGTAGTTATAAAGATTTCTGAACTATCATTGTATCAGAACGACCTTTTTACAATTATAACATATAACTTAGTGTTAAATATTAATTGATTATTATTATTTGGTTTGGTGGACTTTGGTGTCTGAACAACGTAATGTCTTTTATAGGTACGTAAATTATTATTTTAAAATCATAAACACCACCCACTTATATATAGATATGCAAAATACAATAATCCATAGCAACGATGATCCGCTTCGCTTTCGTTTAACCCGTCCAACTCAAACATTGGTTAAATTTATTAATCGTCTGGTCTTCCTGGAACCCCGCAAACATGTAAAGGGTTACGTCCACAGAATTGAGAAATTCAGTAAAACAAATATAATTTATAGAAAAATACATATATTAAAAATATTTAATCGAATTGAAATTTATTGACACATTACGATCTATTCAAAACAGATTTTATTTCAAATATAAATAATCATTTTTTTCTGACTGTACTCTTAATAAAAAACCTTTACAACTTAACAATAAGATAACTTCTCTAAATGTAGAAATACAAAGTAACTTCAATTATTATAAATTTGAAGCGTAGAGCATAAAAATTATTTAATTTACTGT
Organism: Dendrolimus pini; assembly: GCA_949752895.1. NCBI lineage: Eukaryota > Metazoa > Arthropoda > Insecta > Lepidoptera > Lasiocampidae > Dendrolimus > Dendrolimus pini. The sequence continues at coordinate 613,252 of OX457132.1, read as the reverse complement.
TTATAGAAAAAAATATGTTTAAGTTAAAACTAGATATAAATCAAACTTTCTAGCCAAACCAGACGTAAACTGCAAGCACTTTTTTAGTCTTGGATTTTGTATTTAACGCTATAAAACATGTTCATATAAATATATAATACACAATATGTGTGATAGGTGTGTTGTAAAAAGGAATAATAAAAATAATTTTATTTATAAAGACACATTATTTATATTTTTATTCTAAACTTACTTTTTTAAAGAGAATTATATGTTTTTGATATAAAAGCAAAAATAAATGCTTATTTATTTATAAAAGATTGTTAGAACTAGAGAATTAATAGTAGAGAGGTAGGTAGATACCGGACTCCGGAATCCGTAGCGGACGCTTCGAATTCAACCGGCTTCAAATTCATTTTATTACTAGGATGATAATATTACTTTTTTGTTGCAGGAGTCCAGCAGACAGGCAGACAGCCCACTTGATGGAAAGCGGTTACTATCGCTTATGAACATTTGCAACACCAAAGCTGCAACAAATGCGCTGCTGCTCTCTTAGGGGAGACTGGAACCTGGTCACTAATGTTGGAACACAACTGAAGGCTGTTATGGCGGCATGCTCTAGACCAGGAGTGATAGCCATCCAGTCGGGCAAAGACCCTACCACCTGACTGTGGATTCTTTTGTCGCCTCTTACGACAGGCCGCCCGGCCGCAGGAAATTGTATTCTTTCTCCGTTCCTGCGCGGATAAAATTATTATAGTTTATCCTAAAAATTACGCAAAAGAAACAGATCCCACTGAGTTCGCATAAACTGTGGCACCAATGAAGCTTAAGTAATTAACAGTATGTCGAACGTGTATGTTTTAATAACTTGCCATTCTCGCAACAGGGCGATTGTTTGCCTATTCCTGAAGCCTCTGTCAACTTAACACACGGTCACGACCCGCAAACAGGGCTTAATACCCTGTATCTGGCGCAGATTAACATATTTGAGTGATTATTAAACAGGTACAATTAAGGTGTTTATTGATAATAATTTTAATATGTCTATGCCTTGCATGGTACCATGCTCTCACACAATATCGAAGTTAAATGGTTAGCATTGATTGAGGTAATCATGATCAGCGTCTAGGGAGCGAAGGAGTCATCCCCCTGTTGACGAAGTGAGTTTGCTCTGCTTCCCGGGGCATTCTCAAGCACCGATGCGCTAGGATCAGCGTGGGCGTGACTAAGTCTCACGCCCTTCCTGCTATAAGCGCGGGGCACATGGGAGGAGGGTGGTTTTAGTGGAGTATAGAATAACTATTCGAGTCTGCACACATGCCGGCGATTGACTCTGGTGGCCACAGGTGTGGCTTCCTCTCATCGCTTTCATTCGATCGATTCATCCTGTAACTCACTCCTCCCTATTCTCTCTGTCCCAATATCCTTTCCCACCCAAAGGGGGATAGGTGGATAATATAGGGGAAATGGCTAAAGAGCCATTTCCCCTATATTATCCATATCATCCCCCTATATCCCCCCCTATATCATCCCTATATATCATCCCACTATATCACCCCTCCTATATCATCTCTTAACACTATCCTCTCAATCTCATCTCATCTATCTCACCCTTCTATCCTATATTAATGGTTCGCAACGAGTTGGCATCGGCCTTATCGTGTTGCAAACATCTTTAAGCGACGTAACAACTTCAGGTCAAGTGGGCCGTCTTTCACCTGTCAGTTTCTCTGCTTCTAGCAATGAAGTAAATATATGTATATATACGAGCATTTCAGTGATGAGGATGAACATAAGATGCCTATTATCTAGAAAATTTCGTTTGTTCGTAACAAATCTGTAAATAACAAAAGCAAAACCGCATGGATAGCTCTAACTATTTAAATTCTAAGAGTTGACTTCTTAAGTTCAAGTTGCTTAAATTAAACAAAACTCGTACCAAGAATTTATTAAAAGTATCGTTGTATCAAACTTCGATCAAAGCATTCTCTTATTTTGTTTGCATAAACCTCTATTAACCTTTCCCATAGTGATGAGACTATACACGCCACGAGTATAAAGTTATTAGTTCACCTGAGGGCTATTGTAATGTTGCCAGATGTAACGTGACATATTGCGGTCATCTTGCGTAACTCTAAAAACTAGAAAGTGTGAAAATGTTTGATTGATTACAAAACTAAAAAGTTCATATATTATGGAGGTAAAAGCAAGTGAAAGAGTAAACTAACTATAATAACACCAAAATATCATCTGAAATTATTACCATCGATAGGGTAGGATTATAAAAATCTATTCGAATAATTAAAATAGACTGTAGTTATAAATATAATACCGTAATTTTACTATTTTACATAAGTTTACAAGTAACAGAACTTACATACGATATTTTGCCTAGAACAGGTAGACTCTAGAAATTATGACTTGGAGTTATAAATGATGATATGCATGACATTGATCTCACAATAATGAGTTCCAAAGACCACGTTAAATGTAGAAGATATAGGAAAATGAACACTGCATCTCCGAGACAGAAATGCAACCGGGGTTTAATGCTAAAATGATTGTATTACATAATACTAAGTTTTAAACTAATAATACGCTTACATTAAAAGTCTAAACAATATTTTCTTCTGTCAGTTAGCAACAGCGCAAGAATAACCCTTTTGATAATTATTTTTAAAAAGTTTTACATTGATATATAGAATTACCCCAACATTATGAATATTTTTTTGATTGATTTTGAAAAAAATCGTACGGGTCAATTGGCGATTAAAAATCTATAGTTTCCCGCAAAACAGTGCATTTGGCAACACTGATTACAAGTTTGTTTGCGCCACAAACAATGCGCCATGATTGCTCTCCATCTGCTTAGCTCCATGTCGATAATGTAAATATGGACAAAGATATTCATGTCTACCTTGAGGGGCGCGCTTCGCCCGCGGCTCCGCTTGATTAGGATTTCGCGTTCGATAACATTGTTTGCCTACAGAACTGATGGGGTTGTAAATTAGAAGAATTTATAGTAGCAGGTAATGTATATTTCTTAATTTATTTTTTCCAAATTCGACAAAAAACCTCGATGCTTGTACTGGATGAATTTTCCGTATCCATTGGCACTCATCATTGGCCTTATAGGATGGCTGCATACGTCTAGTCATCGCAGTGGACAGCGAACTACTGGCTAGCACAAAGCGCGAGCGCACATATTAATAGTTGCTCTATGTCTCTCACACATCATCCGTCCAGCTCACACATTGTGCTAGCTGTACGACTTGTTAATATTTGTACTTAAGATTACCGTTTTGAAAACAATTCACTTCATTTCACATCAGCACTCGACAGTGAATACTACTCTCTGCCATCTGAAGAATCATTCAATCTCTACCTCTCGCTGCTATAGCCTCAATCAGGTTTATTAAATCTTATATCTTCTTAAGAATCTCATCCAATTATTATACGAGAGATAACACAAGTTAAATTCATGTAGTTTAACTAGAGTGAGTGCGTGGCGTACGTTGTACGGCGCCCGCCACCTGAATTAATAAAGTGCGTTTGGTTATGAAAGCGCGGCACACACGGCGCGTTACTTACGATACGATCGTGCGAACCCCGCTTTATGGCCAACATTGCAATATTGTTAAACCTATGCGGTTTTAATATTAATATTGTAGTGAATGTTGCTCGCTTTAAGGTAATTCTCAGCTTTGTGTCTTCTATGCATGATGTTATTAACCAAGACTTACTTTTGTATTTTAAATGGAATTTAAGCATATATATATATATATATATATATATATATATATATATATATATATATATATATATATATATATATATATATATATTAGGGTGGTCGTTAAAAATTAAATTTCTTGCGACGCCCCCTAAAACGCTTCCTTTTAATGAAAAAACACTGGGATTTTTTTTATAATTTTTTCAAGTCAAGACAACACGTGCCTCAAGACGATTCAAGTTAATTTTTGGGTAATATCATGTTTTTTCAGGAAACTTCTTCATACATAGAAGTAATAATTATTTTAAGATTGGAAAAGTTTTAACAATGAAATACCTTCCGTATTATCATTCTCAGTGATGAATTTCAAATTATAGTTTCAGAAAAAGTTTAAAATTCTTCGTGATTCAAGCTTATCTTTCAATTTTTCTTATATTTTTAGTTTTAACTTGAATCGTCTTGAGGCACGTGTTGTCTTGACTTGAAAAAATTATTAAAAAAATCCCAGTGTTTTTTCATTAAAAGGAAGCTTTTTAGGGGGCGTCGCAAGAAATTTAATTTTTAACGACCACCCTAATATATATATATATATATATATATTTAAGCATCCATGGACCCAATGGGTGCTTATATTGGCAAGAAACGGTAAGTGTTATGAAATTGTAAATAAATACCAGCAATCCGTAGAAAAACACATATTGTATTTTTTTTTATTGCTGAAGCACAGCAGACAGCTGCCCAACTGTGATGTAAAGTGGTGACCGTCGCCTATGGACATTAGCAACACCAGAGGTCTGCTAATTTACTGTCGGCCTTGAAGAAGAAACTAGAACCTGGTCACTGATACCGGCAAAGAACTCAAAGTTGTTAGGGCGGTTTACTCAAGACCAGGGGTGGTAGCCATCCAGTCGGACAAATGCCCTACCACCTAGCTGTGGGTCTTGTTTTGTCGCCTCTTACGACAAGCCGCCCCAACGCAGGAATTAGAATTATTCGTTTTCCGTTCCTGCACGGATAAAAGATTAATTCAGAAAACAATTTCAGTTGTTGTTCTTGAGATTGCATAGGTGAACTAGATGCACGTGGTGCGGTAGAGCCACGCTAGAACCATTATTTTGGTTACAATTATGAGTGCGGGCTCCATCTGTGTCACATACCACTCTCTCGCAGAATATCGCCGTGAAACGGTTAGTTATCCTTGATTATATCGCATTACGTAGGATGAGTGAATCCAGGTGGCCCACTTTAATTTTTTATGCAGGTGTGAATTTGTCTTTTGTCGGCGTCTAGGTTGTAACAATATATAGATTTTATCTATTTTATATCATACTATATATATATATATATATATATATATATATATATATATATATATATCAGCAACATTTTTTTAGATCTGCGAGTATCAAATATAATTAAATAATAAATAAATATCGGCAGACAAAGACGCATATTGTATATCCCCAAATTAAGCAAGTTACGCTTGTGTTATGGGTAATATACAACGCACTACACTGGGGCCGATCCCAGACACCCAGACCATAGTAAATAACGGAGAAAAGACGTTTCCGAAATTTACTATACCAGGAATCGAACCTGGAGCCTCTGCGTTGCAGTGAGGTGAGGTAGGCCGGCAAAGGCATAGCCCGCCCAACCACAAAGGCCGTCAAATTAACCATCAGTTTAAAAGACAATATGGATTTTCATTTTCAAACTTATGGTGGTTCGGGATATTGTTATGGTGGTATAAACGACATATTACGAAGTTATAATACGCTGGTTATAGGATAACCCTTCTGCTTTACCGGTGAATGCCTCGGGGCCGCAGTGCCGTCCCGACGGGTTCCTTTCAATCAATTGCCAACAGACAAAGGATGAAGTTCAATATTATATTGATATTATGATACACACATCTACAAATACTGTATAGATCGAACAAGTATGCGCCTTTAAAGTTTTTGCCTTTTTAGTACCCGACAGCTAAATTCCAGGGGACGCGTTCGTATTCATTCCAACTCTCAAAAACAAATATTAAGACAATGGTTGTACAGGATTAAATACAGAACTTTTAAATTCAACTTACTCTACAGGACGTGCCAGTACCCTTACCGTTTCTCATATAATTTGGTTTCTGGCTCCAAGCTATCCCCTTCCCAAATAGGTATAGAGACACTACCAGTGCCCGCGACGTCGTCCGCGTGGAATTAGTTTTCAAAACCCGCCGATTTTGAAACATTCTTCATTGGTGCTCCGCTCCTATTGGTCTTAGCGTGATGATATATAGCCTTCCTCGATAAATGGGCTATTTAACACTGAAATAATTTTTCAAATCAGACCAGTAGTTTCTAAGATAAGTGCGTTCAAATAAACAAACTCTTCAGTTTTACATATTAGTATAAGATTGATGGATAACAATTTCTTTTAGTTAGCTGAAACCTGCGCTTGGGTTCTCGCATATGTGCACCTGTGAACCAGAGGTAATCAAGCCAGGATACCACGGTCTATCTTGCTGCCGCAGTGCCGGCAGGTGTTCACGCTACGCCGCCTTGAATTATGTCTTACGCTGAGGTGCCGTCTTTATTGGAGCTGAACGGTATTGCACATGATGATGATAGGAATCCTGACGGAATGATTTCAATTCCCTGACAGCGTGGTAAGCCTTTGATGTGGGATGCGGCCTACGTAGACACGTGGCCAAATTTCATTTAACAAACACGATCAGCCGGTTAGGCGGCGGAAACTGCTAAATCATTCAAGCGGCGCAAATATGCAACCCTCAGTAAGCGTTATATGTTTGTGCCGTTTCCCGTCGAGACGCCTGGACCGTGGGGTCAGGACCCCATGACCCTGTACCAAATTTTGTCAAAATGACTGATTGACTCCTCAGGTGATCGGATGACTGGTGTCTACCTCGGGCAACGGATCAGTATGGCGATCCAGCGAGGAAACGTAGCCAGCCTTCTAGGCACCTTACCTATAGAAGACGGTGATCTGGGCTCAGTATTTTGCTTAGAGTCTTGAGGGCTATGGGTAGAATACAATACAAATAAGTTAAGTTTTCTTACATTGTGTTAGAATATTTATGGTTTGTTGTGTAATTAAAGGTGTCAATAAATATATTGCATATGGGTTGCCTAAAAAAATTCAGTCCAGTATATGATTAATTAATAATTTAAAAAAAAACATTTCACCGGTTTGTTTATTAAACAAATTCTATACCAATCGAAAGCATGAAGCCCATAGAACATACAAATGTTAGGTTGCCTATTCTTTTCCGATCACAACTCTCGCTATTTGATCTTGAACATGAAAAGGATTATACCTGGCTACCCAAGAGTTGTGACCGGAAAAGAATAGGCAACCTAACATTTGCATATTCTATGGGCTACATACTTTCGATTGGTATAGAATTTTTTTAATAAACAAACCGGTGAAATGTTAAGAAAAAAATATATAAATTAATCATATACTGGACTGAAATTTTTTAGTCAACTCATATGCAATATATTTATTGACACATTAAATTAAATATAAAATAGGTTTCATCAAATAAGCTTCTCGGTGAAGGTCGTTGTATAGCGGGATCCTATACTATACGTGAAACAAAAACTTTGTATCGCTTTTTACGAAAATTGCGCGGACGGAGGAGTATGAAATTTCGCACTCTTAATTGATATACCAGGAGTGCAGAATGCTTTTCATCCGACTTCTAAAAAGAGGAGGTTCCCGATTCGAGTGTATTTTCTTGTACAATTGTTATGCGACTTCTCCGTCATATCTAAAGCTATTCAAATATTTGCGCAACTAATAAGTAGATTTTTTAAATAGAAAAGGCAATAGCGACTTCAAAAGTAGTAACTAAACATTTGCATTTGTAAAATATAGTAATATTTATATTTTACTTTGCACCAACTTCAAGAAGTTATAGAAAATATGATTTTTTTGCTTTTTAGTTATTTTTGTTTTTTGTAACATTTTTTTAAAATATTTATATCAAACCACTCAATACAAATTATGAAACTTAAAATTAAAAAAATGTAACATTGCTCAATTAGTCTTAAATAGTTATGAAATTAAAGTTATTATCAAAACAAGCTCACAAACTCAATTCTCTGTAATAAATACGGTTAAAGCAATATATCAAAACGCACACCGTATCTGGATAATGCGATACTACCCTCAAAACAATGCCGATAGCATCCGCAAGCAACACCCTCCACAATCTGGTGCCGGAGTTACCTGAAAATCCCTATTAATTCATATTTCAATGGGAAAACAATGGTCCAAGCGGAAACCTGTCCGCAGTCCGATGCTAAATTTTATACGCTGATTTAAACCTTTATATCACATACAAATTTCAACCTTATTTATTAGCATTTTCAACTTAAAATCGCTTTACACAAAACTTAAATTCACTCAAATAAATGTAAATATATTTGAATTGCAACTCTATTACTGTGTGTTAAAGTATGAATTTATATTTAGTTTGGTGAAGAGATGATCTCCTACAACTGTTTCACAAAATGGAACACGCTTTATTATCACCTGATATTTTATTACATTTAATACTAGGCTTTAATTTCAATTAAATACAGTTTATTTTTCTACAATATATAGCTAATTTTATTGAGAGGTGTTTTATTTAATTTGAACTTTGTTGCACAGGAATTAAGGTATATGTTTATGAGTTTTATATATGTTTGTAATGAGTGGATACAGGTGCAACAGAGCGGAAGGCTGGACAAGCTGATTTCACATACAATATGGCGGGCTGTTCATATCCGGTAGCGATTACGAATTGACTGTGTTAAAGTGTTTTGCCATTTACAATATTAATAGTATTGGTGGCAGTTACTTCTTTCAAATAAAATTCGGACTGCATGACTTATTACTGGCGTCATTTAGAACTAAATCAAAACTATACGTAGACGAAATATAGAGAGAATGATAAATGGAGAGTATAGTAATACGTATTGGTGTTGATGATTTTTGAAGGGATAACTTCTTGTGGGAGGGTTTACCGCTTCGTTACGTAACGCGTTACGCCACCAGTACCTGTATGGCTTCTCTTTCTCACGTTAGATTACTTTAAGTTATCATTTCTGTCGGGCGTCCCGAGACGCAAGCCGTCTTTTTTTTCTTGTGTATGACTTTCAGAAAATGTTCTCCAATGAAACTTAGCTTGAAGACAAACTTTTGATTTCAATTGAATTCAATTGAATCTTACCCAAGCGAAACACCTAGGCACTAAATAGAATTTATGTATTGTTTTTCATAAAATAAAAGCATTCTCCCATACTGCTAGGCTGTAGGCACTGTTGGGTCACGTTTCATCCACCAATTTATTGATGTATAATTTAGCACAGTTAAAGACTACGGTTTATACATGAACGTGATGCTATGTAAATACAGATAGATGATATAGCAGTTAGAGCTGCCGATAAGATTGGGCATTTGTCTAAAACATCAAAAATTCCCAATCTCATAATTGGAATGAAATTGGGCATTTCTGTGGAATTTGTTTTCAAAACCCCCCGAGTTTGAAACATTCTTCATTATAAAACTACGTTTTAAGGGTTTTAAGCGCGGTAATTTATTTGTGTTATTCGGACGTTCGACATTTTTAATTGGTGCTCCGCTCCTATAGGTCTTAGCGTGATGATATATAACCAATAGCCTTCCTCGATAAATAGGCTAGCTAACACTGAAAGAATTTTACATATCAGGCCAGTAGTTTCTGAGATTAGCGCGTTCAATTAAACAAACAAACAAACAACTCTCTCTTCAGCTTTATATATTGGTATAAGATTGATTAGAATATTAGTGTGCACATCACGTAAACGATAAGGTTTCTGTAAATATAGTCTTAAGTGAAATTAGGAACAATTAATAAATTAATATACTGCAAGAGTACAACAACTCGTCGTCTTATTTTGTACTACCCTCATGGCGATTGAGCCATGGGCTCTCACCAGTGGTGCGTCACCCTATCCAACGGAGTAACCATCATGACGCATCACACAATATATTGTTACGAGCTACAGGACTCGAATTAAAATTCCGTTGGAATTACTATGGAATTATAACACAGGTACAAATATAAATAGATGCGTCCATTTACCAGTACAAACAGCACAATTCAATAACACGCGCAATGTCCGTCAATATATAGCTTATCGAATGTACGTCTCGCTCGTATCGTAATCCTCGCTTGACTGCCTGATCCCTCCGTTCGGGTATTCCTTTTATCCTGTACAAATACTATACGCCTCGACGCAAAATAATAATTTTCAAAAATTAGTTCGACGCACCTGCCAAATGACTGCCATAAAACAAATACAATAACAATAGAATACATACATAACTTCACGCCAGGTCCCTTGCGGCGTAGGCACGAACAATAGAATGTTTTTCTTAATAACAAATTTTAAACACAAAATAAAAGAAGTCCAAATGCGGGAAAGGTAATAAACCAGGATTATGGCAGGCAGATGTGCAATCACTTTTTGTCGGCATGTAACAATATATAAACCCCCACAGGCACCAAGCAACTAAAAATACTAAATGTCTACTCTAGATTTTAAAACACCTGCAATTCCAACTTAACATTTCCTTTCAACGAAAAACAATAGGATCACCTTGACACAGCAAAGGGGGGTCTTTCAGTCAAACAGGGTGACTAAAGGTGGCCGAGGGGAGAAGGTCGAAGGGAGCTTATAATTAATTAGTCCACACTGGCAGGTGCACAATGTCTGGCAACAGCTCTGCCGGTGACACGGCACTTCTTTTTCATGGCACATTTCCACGTCATGGTCGTGACGTCATTGTTGTAGGTTGCCATGACAACCGACAGCGTTCAGAGTTACTCCCAGAATCTATTTCTCTACCATTTTTGTACAGATTTTGAAACATTCTTCATTGATGCTCCGCTACTCTTGGTCTTAGCGTAATGATATATAGCCTATAGCCTTCCTCGATAAATGGGCGATCTAACACTGACAGAATTTTTCAAATCAGTAGTTTCTGAGATATGCGCGTTCAGGCGACCAAACAACCAACAAACAAAACAAACTCTTCAACTTTATATATTATAGTATAGATAAGATAAACTTTTTTTCTTTTCTTTGAGGTCCCTTAGAGCTATAGTACCAGCTTACCTATACAGATAAATAAAATTAGATGTCTATTTGTAATGTCAAATAATCAGTATCAGTAGTATTCATATAATCATACTGAGCAGACATAATTCTCTTTGAAACAATAAGTGTAGCTACCTCAATGCCTCTAATGACGTGTGAGGAGACCCTCCATACAAGTTCAGCAGTAAACCCCTTGTATGGCGCCAATCCCTTGAGGCTGTGTGCGAATACCTTGACAAAAGTTAATATCACGGAGGCCTCAAGGCTGGGCCACGAAAAAAGCGATTTTAATAAAAAAACTCATCAAAGTATTGTAAATAATGATTTTATCAATTGATGATTTCAGTGAGCAATAAGGTAATAAATCTGTTCACCTCCTTCCATCTTTAGTGGTTAGAGTGAAAATGGGTTTAGAATAATGTTTGCACAATGACACGACTGCGTACCATGCATTATAATCTGTGAAAAGTTCGTAAATCTGTTATAACCAATTTGTCTTAAATTATCCTGTTCTTTTCATAAAAATGTTTGATATATTTATTATATACTTAATAATAATATTAATATATTCATTTCAATATATGTGTACTTACTTTCTTTAAAATACAACATTAAGAATACTTCATTGATGCGATGCGAAAACCTAGCAATTGATGTTGTTTTTTAAATGAATGTTTGTGTATTTATTGTTATACTAGGCTTTGGCTGATGTATTGTCTGAACCAACACGTATGAAAACGTGTGAAAATATGGTACTAGTTTTAAACTAATACAGTTTTAAATAAACTTAATAAATATAATAGTTTTCAATATAGTTAAAAAATCTTTAAAAGTTTTCTTAATATTTTGTTACGTCTTGTAAGTGTCTTGCAACCTGCCAAGTTTGAAATTGCGCTGCTAATTTATAGTATAATATTTATTAGTTTCCTGTTACTACCTGTAGGAAAGATTAGGGTCTTTTTTAAAACCTGATCTACGGTGCTAATAACAAAATGGTTTTTATTTACAATTGCGCAGTCATAATAGCAAAATTTAATAAAAAAAACATTTCGACAATATTTGTGTATACATGTGTGTGTGTGTATGCATATAATCGTGCAAACCCGCTTGTTTTCTAGGCCAACATTTAAGATTGTTCTTCGTCGCATAGTTTGAGTAGAAGGTTTAATTGTTTCTCAACCTTGGGGCGAAATCCACTCGCGAAATGAACTACATACGTGTGACATAGGTTTAAAGATATTGCCGGACAATCAAATGCTGCTGATGAAAATTCTTCAAAAATTAATTGTTTGTGATCTCACACTGTAAAGTATGTTTGATTTTACTCTGTTAGTACATAATTACAGGACAAGTGCATTAGAGCCATAGGAGTGCTAATCAATTTCTACCAATACATTATAGAGTGAAAGCGCCTAATAACTTTAAGACACCTGACTGAAATGCTTGATGTCAGATATGACAAAAGACTGGCTCGTATATTGATATAACCTCTTCTTATAGTATCCTGAACATACTATACTATATGAGTCATATACATAAACATACACGATACATATACTACAATAACACGACAGTTTACAATACCTGTTATTTTATTCTATTCTTGGTCGGCGATGGCTCCAACGCTTTATGGGGTGTTGATTTGGCCAATGTCGGAGTGACTGTATTAAAAATTACAGGTGGAAGGCGATCAGATATTATATTATAATAATAGCTTTGAGCGGTGAGGAACGTTTTCTGATAGCCTAAGAATAACACAAAACAATAATTGTATTAAACTAACTACATTATAAATAAATATTATTAATATATAGAAATTTACACAAAATATATACAAATTTAGTATAAACAAGAGTTAACAGGTAATTAACATTCACAGGACCCTCACATTCTGAAGGTAATATATCATAGATATGGGTAGTTATGTTAGGGCAATGAAAGAATATATGTTCCACTGTTCCTTCTTTTCAGCAATACCTGTTAAAAATAGTTAAATTCAAAGAGCTGTCACTAGTATTTAGTTATATGTTGTGACATCACTACTCCTTCACTCTGCTGTCAATTCTCAAAACCTACTAATGCAGCGCTCCGTTAAAACTTGATTTTAATTGATATGAAACCTTAAAATCACATCTTTTCCTACATATATATTTAAAAACACTTTAATAATAAGTCTACCAAGTTGTTAATTTAGTTCATAATCGGTTTACTTATTATTTTTTACAGTGGCAATGTGCATCTGTCAGTTGTCAATGTCACTCTGACACAACTCCGGGTGCTAGTATGCGTTATATCATGTCATACAGTGCATTACCCACAGAGTACATTAATATTATAACATGAGAGAAATGCCATTAGTTGTTGAAGAGCGAATCCTCTAATATATTACTCGCACATCGCATGTCCGGTGGACTGTCGTAGAAGATTGGTTAATTTAATCACTATACGTAGGTACTAGTAATATTGTATTTCGTAATTCAAATGAATATAAGAATGTATTTTACCTATTATATAAAATTAAAATGTGTGTGAGACAGCCACAACATGTCGCGTGGCGGTAGATTAGATTAGGTTTCTATAGAGTAAATAATAACCATAAACAAAATTAAACTGAACAAGTTGGCGGTATGCGAAATAAAACTTTAACTCATTGACACTTGACATTTGTCTTCCGTGAACACGGCTACTGAAAAGTGGCCGAAACGTCGGAATAATAAACATCAAATAAAGTATCGCGCTTAAAACAGTCAAAACGTAGTTTTATTATGAATATAAGAGATTATGTACACACAGTTGTTTTATTCTCCTCGTCTGACTATCCTCCGCCGCTATATATTCACAAAGTAATGTAGTCTCCTGATCAGAATATGCTTATTTGATATTTTAACTACCGCATCTACCTATAATAAGGCAATATTAATAATAGCCGGTTTCCATATCTTACCGACCGTTCATTTGCCTTATTGGTTAAAATTTGACATGTCTTACGGTATGCGTCGACAATAGTCGAAAAAGTAGATCAACGTAACAAACCTCAGTAATTATGCTAAGTGTATATAATTGTACTAGCATATGCATGCGACTTCGTCCACGCTTGACTTGAAATTCCCGCGGGATTGTCGAGAAAAAAATACCACACATTTTATTACATAAAATTTGATATCGACCGGTAGACACTTGTGATATCATATTTCAATCGTAAGGCAAGTGAATGAATAGTAAGGTATAGAAACCGGCTATAGCACGCAGTGTATTCTAACATTTTACTTGCAATACATAAAAACCAATTCAATTAAATTTATTTAATACAAAAAGGTGTTAAATTTAACGTAGTACAGTTCTCCAAATTCTGCCTTTCGGCATGCATATATACGAGTGTCCTGCTTACAAATTGTAGTAATAAATTTATCTAATTAATTACCTAATAAAATGTCAACCAATAAATTATAATATTGTGTATGAAATTACAAGCATGTTAATTAAAAATTAACTTAGAGTCAAGGTTCATAATATCTTCTATATGATATATACATAAGGCACTTAATTCATAAAATTTATGTTTTTGTCATTTAAAAATTCATTGATACTGTAATATGCCTTATCGGTTCGCATCTTTTTTACACGTTTTCTAAAAATGGTGTTTGATTGATTGATTGTTACACGCTGACAAAGTGAATGCACTCCTGCAGTTTATTACCTTTCCCGCATTTGGACTTCTTTTGTTTACTTTGTGCTTAAAATTTGTAATTAAGAAAACATCCTATACTTACTGTACTCGTTTATGGCCGTAGGTGTGCAGATTACGTCTTCTTGGAAAATTCAGTCCGCGCGGTCGATTGCTGTATTTAATAGTTTAGTGTAAAACAATGGCCGAACGGAGGGGTGAGGCAGTCAAGCTAAGATTACGATACGAGCAAGACTTTGCGCGTGTTATTGAATCTTGCAGTTTGTACTGGTTGTGTCCAGTTATATTTGTACCTATGTTATACGTGTTTGTATAGTTCTAATAAATTCTTTAGTAATTACAACGGCATTTTAATTCGAATCCCGGACTCGTAACAGTATTGATAGAAATTCTTCTGGTAAGTCATTATACAGTTTTGGTGCCATGTAAAATATATACTTTTAATTCAGAATCGCGCCAATTAAAGTAACATCACAAAATTCCATGTACTGTGAGGAAGGACAGACATAGCTGCGGTTAACTTTCAGTTAGTTTAATGAGGAGCTGCCGTGGAACAAGTTTCGCGGTATCTCTACGTTGGAGACATGTTGCGACTCAGATAATCTACTCAGGGAGTATTTCAAAGGTACACTTGTTTACTTTTTGTCATTAACAATTCGCTGAAGTTCCTTTCTCGATGCTCTATACAACGAGGTCATTTCAAGGCCCACTGCGATGCAGAGAAGATTGCAACATCAGAAATGTCACAAACAAGTTGCTGGTCTTGATGAAATTTTATTACATCCATGTGAATAATCCCATATCGTAGTGCAGAGGAGAAACCTCAGCTCGGACTTCATTCCACCTTCCAATGTATTGTTACAACCTAGGCGCCGACAAAGACAAATTCCAAGTACAGACTGTAAAAGCACATTTTATTACCTGTCGACATTTGAACTAATTGTAATTATTTTATGATCGTCTTCTTTTATTTACTTATTTATTGGCATACGTTTCTAGAGAACAGCCTATGGTCCTATTGTACTCGTTTACGGCCGCTTGCGGCTGAATCATAAGCCAGGTGTTGCGGATTACGTCAACTACGATACGGGCACGAACGACGACCTGATGGAGAGAGGGGCAGTTTAACGAGAACCACGATCAAGGCGAGACGTTCGTACATTCGGGATCTAATATTTAAGGACTTTGCGCGTTTTATTGAATTAGGACCTTCTGGATTACGTTTGGACTTTATATTTGTACCTGTGTTATACGTGTTTGTATAGTTCTAATAAACTTTATAATAATTCTAACGGCGTTTTAATTCGAGCCCCGCAACTCGTAACAGGATTTATTATATAATGGTATCTTAGAGATTACTTATTTGAAAGTCATAAGTCTACTGCGTCAAAACAATCAGGTGGCGACAATTCTAGGATGAGGGTTTAATATAAAGTTGTTTGACTAAAAGCAAGCAATGAAGTCTGGTTGATTGGTGGCGGCGCACTTTCCTTGAATCGCGGCCGGCGCACGCGCACCTATTAATCAGGCGCGTCTTTTCCCAGAATAAACTGCCGCCGCTACAATTATTATTTGCTCCAATTATATTGCTAAAACACGTTCCATCAAAACTCAACCTTAATTAACTCTTATATTAATTAACGATAAATATAAAAAAACAATTAAGGACAGGAATCCTTTTTTGATTAATATTTATACATGATTAAATCCTGTAGGTATATTTTAAGGTTTCATAATAATTTTAGCAATAACTGAACAATCAATGTCAATCGTCAATCTATGTCTTTTTTGTAAGTGATGGCCATTTTTCAGAAACCACTAGGTCAACATTATATTGTAAGAGTACTGTGTAGTCTACAGGGCCGTCTTAACCATATTGGGCGCCAGGGTGCGACAATCAGCCTGCTCTCACACGCGTACAGTAACAAAATATACAATGAGTAAAACAATATATCAATTGAATGATTCGATATAAGTTGTTACACGAGTATTTATTTTAATTTTAAAGTAACAAAGTAATCTATTGTTGGTTTTATTTAAATTTATCTATTTGATTTACTAATTTAAATATTACGCAAGTAGAATTAATTTTAATAATTATTATTTAACAAAATAGGGTCGTTTTGATCTTACGCCAAAACGCAGGTTTGCACTGAAAATCAGCGTTGTGTCGCATATAATTCCGGCACAGCAATATGCTGAGTGCAAACCTTGTTTGCTCAAAATGCGACGTACAAATTCTCAAAATATGGATCTTTGTATCAAATAAAGTCTTTCTTTATTTCGATATAGTCTATAAGTTTCCGATTCGTTTTTAATGATCGAGTTGATGTAGAAGGAAGTCTGTGTGGATAAGGTCGACAGCTTGCGCCCCCTAGGCTCTTGCGCCCTGGTGCCTCGCGCCCCTTGCTCCCCAGGTAAAGACGTTCCTGGTAGTCTAAATGGCGCTATATAATAGTATAATAAACTGCAAAATAATAATAAATAGGGAATGACCATAATATACTTGAGGGCTTAAATATATTTGCATGGTGTATTTTTGAAGAATCATGTCAAATTTCCTCTGCGTCTTTGTTCAAATCAATAGGTAAATAAATCAGTCTGCAAATTAAGATTCCATAGTTATAATTACTTAATATGGAATACTGTAAAAGATAAACAACCACTCGTTTCTGTTGATAATCTATAATAAATGACTAAACACTCAAATTATACATATTTCAATGTAGATGAATAAATTTAATAATCCACCAGCCACAGTGCAGTTTGGAAGTCTCAACCCAATGCTAAAATTAACCTCTCAGTTTTCTCTGTTCATATTTGCGTATGACAATGGACGTCCCACAAATCAATCTGATAACGATCTAGCTGACGAGTTCATATCTTTAATAATGCAAGTTTAATATTAACTCATAGTTAAGACGGGAAGCGAATGATTTACACATCTCTCGGCACCTTGTTGCTTTCGTAAAGTGCTCATAATTTTCTCTGATGGATTGCTTCTGACATTTTGTGTTTGGTGTCTAAAGTACACTATTGAAAACACATGTTCTTAACTAGATTATATATTGTTACAAGCTACACGGGACTCGAATTAAAATATCGCTGGAATTACTATAGAATTTATTAGAACTGTACAAACGCATACAAAAGAGGTACAAATATAACTAGACACTATTAGTACAAACTGCACAATTCAATAACACACGCAAAGCTCATCGAATTTACGTCTTGATCGTATTGTAACCCTCGCTTGACTGTCCCACCCCTCCGTTCGGGCATTGTTTTATAGTAAACTGTACAATACACAATCGACTGCGAGGGCTGGGCTCTTCCAAGAAAACGTAATTTGCACACCTGGTTAATTGTTCCTGCGAACGGCCAACAAATTCTAAAACAATTGCAAATTTCAAACACAAAGTAAACAAAATAATTTCAAATGCGGGAAGGGTAATAAACCAGGTGCGCACTTCTTTGTCGGTATGTAACAGTATATTGGTCAAAAAACTTAATTATCGAAACAAAAATAGATCGATATATAACGTACATTTAAGCTTATATTTAAGTATATAAGTAAGAAATGTGCAAAAAATTAAAATAAAGCAAGTGTTGAAGAAACAGTAGAAAAAATATTATAAATAGTAAGTAAATTGTAATGATAGACAGTATTGTAAGAGAATTTAGAATATCTAGGTAAATGAAAGAAAGATGTAAGATTAGTGATAAGGACCTTATGCAAAAGAGTTAAATGTTTATGACAGTAAAGATAAAAGAAAAAAAAGCATAAAAAAGAACAAGAAGAAAAAATATGAGTAGAAGAAATAGTTAAAAGTATAAGAAAACCCAGAGATAAAGAAAGCCGGATAACCTTGTCCGTCCGGTGGAAGAGAAAAACAAAGAGAACTAGATTATATTCTGTCTCATCATTGCGATATTGGACGAAAAAAAACAACATTTCATTCCGATCAGAGAACGTTGGAAAATAATGATTCAAGTTTGCGTTTATATGGACCACTTAACTTGTTTTATACTTTAAACAGAGAACTGAATGAAGCGTTTGGTTTTCAATCAATTTTATTCAATTTGGTTGATCCGTCTTATTTCAGAATACTTCAACATTCCTTCTGTTATTTACGATATAATGAATCTAAAGAAAGGTCGAGTTTGTATAAAAAAATAAAAATGCGAAAAAAACACAGAAGTTATTCGGACCAGCAGATGTTGAAGATACCACTTTAAATTTTTAATCTCTTTGTTAAATAATGTATCACGTGAAAATTAGTGAATAAATTTTTATTTTCGACATTTGGACTTCTTTTGTTGACTTGGTGTTTAAAATGTGTGTTAAAAAAAACAGCCCATTGCGTATTGTAATCTTTTACGGCCTAGTGTTGTATTGTGATAACTGCCAGGTGTCTCGGATTTAAAAGTGAAGTAAAACTGATTCTAAGTAATTCGGTTCACGCTGCCGGGCAGACATATTGCATCTGTGCAGTATAAATCAATGCCCCAATGGAAAGATGAGTCAGTCGGGCGATAACCGCAAGCGAAGCAAGACGCGTGTACATTGTGTTATCTATTTAGTGACGGACTTTGCGTGTGTTATTATATTTGTACCTTTGTTATACGTGTTTGCATAGTTCTAATAAACTCTATAATAATTCCCACGGCATTTTAATTTGAGTCCTGCAACTCGTAACAAGAGGATAGATGGAAATACTAATACTTGTTTTAATACGTCGTCAAGACAATGCTGACAAAGATTCACTGGCACATGCTAGGTTTCTTAACAATAATAAATAATTTAACACCATTCTTTGCAGTCCTGTAAAAATATCCAGCCAGCCAGTCCCGCCCACATCCGTATGCAAGTTAAGACTATCTTCTGTTGCCAATTTAGCCTACTAAGTTTTTCTTGGGTGTACACGAGTCGCGTGCACAAAAAGGCAGACTGAACTGCGGGGCGCCGGAAGGAAGCTCACATAAGTCACCCGGAGAGCGGGCGCTTCCGGCGGAAGCGAAACTTGCAAGGCACGTGACCATGTCAATTAGTCCACGGAGAGGAGGGTAGTGAGGCTCCATTGATTAGGGATGAACTCAATTAGAATTAATCTTAAAATAAGTTCAAATCATGCCGACTGCGTCACTAACGTAAAAGTGTCAAAGTGTAGTAGTAGTAACAAGATGCGTTCACTTGCGATAACAAACAAAATGACACTTTTTAGATATCCTGATCTATTAGTGTTATCATTATGAAAGTTCTCGCATCATATTAACTATACATAAATTCAAATTCAAAAGTTTTGTACAATATAATTTCAAGTAGAGAACGCTGTTAGAAATCCATTTTTTTTGTAAGTCAAAATTTAAGTCCACTTCCTATTTTATGTAGTACACCGCTTCGCAATGTGTTCTCGCTGTTCAAAGGAGAAGAAGCGGCAAGAAATTTCCCAGCAACACGTCTAGCTAAAAAAGTTTTTTCATCATAATTATTTATATGTTTTATTATTTACATAATAACTTATAATAATTTAAATGGAATAATACATTCAAGTACTTCTTCAAAATTTAACCATTTGTGTCCCCCGGAACGGCAGTTGTTTAGTTAATCGCAAAACTTTTAACTTTACCACCAGTAAGAACTAATATAGGTCAACATTCTCCCCAATACAGAATGATGAACTATAGTAATTCCGTATGTACAAAAGTTGACATATTCGCTGACTCTGCTCCATCTATTAAAAAAGGACTCAATGCTTTGTTTCTTCAATCTTCTTCTTAACTTTGTACTTTCCTTTACATTTACTACCTTTGCTATATTTTGTTTTTACCACTGTAAAATCATACATTCATAATCCGTAGATATCCAATTATATTCGTCCGGACCTGTCCGTCGAAATAAACTTATATAAAAAGGAACAGTTTGTGGCAGCTCTAATAACATTGTAATAATTTAATACAGATGATGATGCGTATTTAATTATGGCCGCACCTTCGATAATGTTAATTGACTGTCGCCGAATGCGTCTTTATAGTTATCGTATAGCTACATAAGTGTTTATACCTAGATGATCGGTTAACGTTTTACGTCATTAACAATTAATGACAATGTCGCATTACAAATAACACACTAAACATTAAGTACATAATATGCATGACGTAGTCACTAGTATTATTCCAGATGGAGCAGAGATATAAGAAACCGGGGTACGTGGAGTTGGTCTAACTTCGACTTTCCCGAAGCCCTGGCATAAGACGAAGGCAGGAATGCCGAGGGGTTTTAGCTTAGTTGTTAGGGGTACCCACCTGAGTTAGGGATACCCAGAGTGGTAATAGCATTCGTTGCTTGCGGTGCTAATGGCTCCCCAGCGTGACGAATCCCAAGCGCCTTACCGCGTTTCCCCCGCAGTGGTTTTTTATTGCATGAGTTCAATAGACAGGTAGACTCCAGGTCCACTGGTGGAAAGAGAGAAAGAAGGAAAAACATTTTATTAAAGACAAATTAAATTCGATAGTGCAGGTATAATTGTTAACAAATTTAAAACTAACATAACATAATCTTGTCCTGAAAGGGGCATCAGTCTTAGCATAATACTTCTTTCTCCGTTCTTGCAAGGCTAGTCCTCAAACAGATTCCCCTCGTTTAAAAAAAGGGAAATAAGTAAAAACAATGTATAAGACATAATTCTATTTATGTAGTTATAAGAGAGGTATGGTGGAGTGAATTCACATTGGCTTGGGAATGAAATCAAAACGTCCACATGCAGATGTCGCTCGCAGAAATCTCTTCACAGATCAGTGGTTCTCGCCACCCGAACTACGTCTAATCTTTCGCGTAGACTTACTAATGCATAGACAAGTCATTTCAGAGAAGCATCAAATAGTATATTTACATAAGTGCAAAGATACTATTTGACGTACGTATTAAGGTACGTACATTCAGAAAGTCCGCATGTTATCTCAAGTCTATTTAAGACAGCGCCTGTCGTCAGAGGCAACAAAATAACCCACCGCCAGGTAGGGTATTTCCCCACCTGGACTCCGCCACGTTACTGTTATGATATACCAAGAAGAAACCATGTTACCCCATATTTAAATAAAAATAATGTTTTAAAGATGGCAGCTAGGAGGAAGTTACACTTAGCTTGTATGCTGTTTGGTGTAATTTCGTCCCAGTACCCTAAATATCTGTACAATAAGATGGACTGGAGATGGGATAGGTCACACCATTGTACTACTATACGGTCTGTTACGAAACCTTTAATAACAGCGAAGCACAAGACAGTTGCTGGTCTGTTCAAAGGCTGTTTCAAGTATGCTGCCACTCATTGCTGGAACGATATTCCTCCACCAATTCGAGACCTAAAAACAATAAATTCATTCACATCTTCTCACATTACAAAAAGAAGATCATACCTACATATTCTTTGATAAACCTTTAGATAATCACAATGTAGTTCAGTTATTGGTTCAACTTTACAATAATGGACACTGAATTTTAAGTAGTGGAGGCGGGAAAGGGGAGGGGGGGGAAGTGTACTTCTCCCTACTGCAACCCCCATGTCTAGGAGACGTGTAGTTTTTGAGATATGATTTTTTTTGTAAACATAACTTTACTAATTTTTTTCAAAATGGTGTACTTATTTTTTGTGTCTAAATACGAGAAATGCAGAAGAAAAGTTAGTGGTCAATGTAAAAAACATTTAATACAGTCTAAAAACGCGGACTAAAGCCCACAAGCCTAGCGAGCAAAGCAAGTGTGCCATGACAGCGGTCAACAAATGTCACAACCGATATGTAACCACCATTTAAATAGTTGTCAATAAATAAATGGTGACCAGTCGGTTCTGGCTAAACACTAACCCAACCCAACCAACTCACCGTTTAAGTCACTGGTCGCGAGAGACACTGTCCTTGCACCAGTTCGTAGTCGCTCATTATTAAAAAATAAAATGGCGGCAAAATATTCATAGTGCCGCCTAATGCATCGATGTTTGTAATAAAAATAAATCCATTACAAATACTTCTCATTCAAACTCGTAATTATAAGCAAGAACAATAATTTTCGTATTTCAAAATGGATATTATTGGAATATCGAATGATATTCGAATAAAAAAATCGATATTATTGACATACTGATTTGGTAACATTTATTTATCGTCGTAAAGTGAAAAAAAGTGACAATACTGTGATTTATTATTATGTACTTTAAAATTATAATAACTAATTCAAAACTTGTTTACTAAACTAAAAAACGGTTTTCGTGTTTATATATCATGTGTAAGTGTATTCCTAAAGACAAATCAAAGTTTTTTTCAACAAAAGTGACATAACCTTGTTTATCAAACATATTTTTGTTTTTCCCATTATTCATTCAAAACTTGTTGGTGGACCCTAAAAACTTGTTTCCTAGCCCAAATAAGAGGTCTAGTGTCTATATATAAGGCGTATGTATACCCCTAAACTTGATTTTCGTAAAATTCAGTGTCCATTATTGTAAAGTTGAGCCCAGTTATTATCTCACCTTAATACGAATCCAAATATAATTAAATACACAGACAGGCAAATTGAAGTGAAAACGTAGCGTGGATTAGTTCTCATCCAAAATCACTACAACTATCCTTCTGAAAATTGCAATTTATATTTTAACTTTCAATAAACAAGATACCCATATACAGTAAACACACATCACTGTCTGAAAACTTACCTATAGATATATAGAGTGGGTAAATAAATACATTAAACATTTCATATTTTTACAGGGAAATAACACATTCAATATTTTATGTTATGAAGTAAAATGTCATTTGAACCATTTGTAGCATGTCAGTGACGTGGCACACATAATGTGGTAAGAGTCGGAAGCGCTCTAGCGATTTGTATTCGAATAAATGATTCGATACAAGTTGTTATACGTGTATTTAGTTTAATTCTTTTGTTTTTAAGTAACGTTAATGTTAATTTTAATTTAAGTAACGTATTTATTGTTGTTTTTTAATAAAAATTATTTATTTCTTTTACGTATTAAAGTATTATTATTAAGCATTACATAAGTAGTATTAGTTATATTCATGATTTTTATATTGGAACGTAGTTCCTTATCGCGCGGTACGAATGAGGGCCAGACGGAAAAAATTCTTACGAAAAAAGTTGTCACGACAGTTTTTGAACTTGCCAAGATAAAATGCAGTTGCATAACCTTTTATGCCCACGCAGTTAGAGTTTAATTTGGAGTACATTATTATTTAAATGTCATGGGTTGCTGACGTACAGATAGCTTTTGCGGACATATAGTCTTAATGTCATTAAAATAAGGAGCAATATCGCGAATCTGTGATTGATGTTGAATTCAAACTTACTCATTTACTATTTTGTTGAGTGTATACAGGTTTTCTGTAAATAATAAATATGGAACTTCGTTCCATCCGGGTGTCCCTTGACACCTCTCAAGTTTTTTTATGAACAAAATTGGGTCGTTTTCGTCTTACGCCAAAAGGAAGGTTTGCACTGAAAATCAGCGTTGTGTCGGATATAATTCCGGCACAGCAATATGCTGAGTGCCAACCTTGTTTGCTGAAAATGCGGCGTAGAAATTTTCAAAATATGCTCCGTGTATAACAATATATATGGAATGTAATTACGTCGCTATTTTTTTGCAAATAAAGTTTTTCTTTCTTTATTTCTTTCTTTCTTTCATAACAACTTTGAGTTGTTATAGCAGTTGTATGGTGTTCCGGCATCCGTGGCCAGAGTCCAATCATTTTCTATTCTGTTCTTGCGATGGCTCCAATGCTTTATGCACGCGTTGATTTGCTAATGTCGGAGTGGTTATATAAAAATTACAGGTGTAGGGTGATCAGATATTAAATGATATCCAGACAATTTAATTAATTTAAAATATAATCAGTCATTTTAAAAAATATTGACAACTAAATGCTGATTACACTTTGTGCGATTTTTGTATAGCTAATTCCTAATAATTTGCGGAATAAATCAATCCGCTCATTTACATTTGCCATACCCTGTTAGGGTCATTATGAAGTTATATCACTCTACCAATGTTTCGTAATTATGTGCAAAAATTGAGTAAATAAAGTGGAAAATAAACGAGTTATTCGAAAAGTTCTAGAAAATTACTCTATAGTCGTATCTACCGCGTTTGTGTACCAAAGTGTCGGACACAGGTCGGCGGCGTCGTGTCAGACACAGGGCTGACTTTTCAACTGGAAACTGAACTAGCCACATCAATGTGACATGTGCTGCCAATTTCATTAACTCCTTTATTTAACTGTAAGCTTTTAACTGTCCGCACCCAGATTTTATTGTAAGCTATACCTATCAATCCCTGCCGAGGGCTGCCTGAAAGAGTTCGCTTCTTAGATATGAAGCCGCCCGTTGTACTATACCTTATCTTTTTCTACTTCCGTGTGTTTATGCTTTGGTGTACAATAAAAACATATCTATCTATATACACATATATAATTACTTCACCTCACTGACTGACATGTCAATGCACAGCCCAAATTACTGTATGCGCTTTAAGAAAGTTTTTTGGAAACTGAGAAAGCTGTCATTTACAAAATAAGAAGCACGAAATTTTATGTACCTGCTATTGGTTAGAAATACATGCATATGTCTAACGGCGTTTTTTGGCCTACTCAAACAATGGCGTTTATTTATAGTATAGGTATATGTCACTTGCATGAGAGCGTAAGAATCGCGTTGTCATGATGATGTTTTTTTTATGAATTGCAACGGCTGCGACAAAAATTCGATCGCAGCGCCACCTTTTTGCTATATTCGTCTATCCCACGGAAAATATGTCATTTATCGGCATAAAAAGTATCTCATGTTGACTTGGGATATAAACTAGCTCTGCGTCGAGTTTCATTTAAATCAGTTCATAAATTTTTACGTGATGCTCGAACAATCAGACAGACAAAGATTCTAATTTGACTCAATATTTATTTTTTCAAATCAATAAAATATTTTTGGAGCCTCTACCGGTCCAAATTAGCTCCTATCATTTTTTAATTTTTTTAAAAACTCAATGTACAAATTGGATTCCTCTACAATGTACACATTTATTAAAATATAGATATATTGTAAAGTATAGATTTATATGTATATCTACCTTAATTGTAAAGTATAGATTTATATGTATATCTACCTTAATTGTTAAGTAATTATTCATTGTGGAATTTGTTGATAATATGAAAAAACCTGTCAATCCAACTTACAAATAAATAATCGGCAGACTAACACACACATTTTATATCCCCAAATCACGCAAGTTACGTTTGTGTTATAGGTAATATACAACGGACTACTCTGAGGCTGATCCCAGACACCCAGACCATAGTAAATAACGAAGAAAATACGGTTCCGAAATTTACCAGCCAAGAATCACCAGCAACCCAGAACCTCGTTATAGTGAGGCAGAGGCCCACTATGTTTCACTAACTTATGTTCCACTAACTAAATATGTTAACACTAACTAATACTAGCGGTTCCATTCTTCAAGAAATGAATGAGTCCTCCTATCCTGTTAGAAGTGGGTTAAACCCCCTCAATAAGTGTTAAAGGCTACCATCACTTTTATTTGCGCATTCGGAGTACTTGAAGAGAGAGTGAGACAGAACTATTGTATAGCTAGAGTGGATCTGATGATATTCATTACGGTTTATCCGTTACAATGAATGGAATGGAATGAAAAGGAGGCGAGGTGCTGGCTTCAGGGGCGTATTTGGCAATAATTCTCTTAAAGTAGTTGTGTGGTCTGGTGGCTATGATTTTCTGGCGTAATTTTTCCTCGATGAACAAGAATCTGGAGTCAGAATTTGGGCAATGAGCAAATAATCGAGAAAAATCCAAACTGACCGATGACTGCAAAAAGATCTAGGTTTGTATTGGTTTATTGGATTCTTCTGGATTATTTACGCATAGCCTAACACCTAGTGTAATGTTTGCTCATTAACACTAACATGGATGTCACCGGCTCTTCAACGCATTACCACACGTACAACCGCACCAGCGGTTGGTTATTGACTGAGGTCACTGAGGACTAAGCCGCCCTACTCAATTGTTATCCCCCCTCCAACCGTGCCTCAATGACGTAATGCACTCGAGACAGATACTTGTATATTATTATAGTATATATACACTATACCTTTTTATTATTTTTTTTGGCCAGGGGAAATCCGTTTGAGGACTAAGCCGCGACAGGCGCAGAAGCCTGGGGGGATGTTCGCGACCCGGTGAGAGTGTGGGATTCGCCAGATCAGGGGTGGCACTCCCCAGTTAGGGATACCCACTAAAACCCCTGGGTGTTCCGTCCTGCGCCTTATGCCAGGGCTACGGGAATAGGCTACCAGGCTCCGCAATCCCTGGCAGGCGTGGGCCCCGCTCACTGGGCCTCTTCCAATGCCGGGGGAGCTACTCCCCCGGCGAACATACACTATACCTAGCTTATACAAACTTTTTTTGTGGACCTATGCCAAATTTCTTTTAGAAACTCTACTTATTTTACAATGCAATAAATATGGAACATTGATGATCTTATGGATTATGATAGTATGTACACAGCTAGCCTCGGTTAAGGCATGCAAAATATTCTTCAGGGGCCCTCCAGCATCTCGGGAGCGGAGGAGTCATCCCCCCGTTGACGAAGTGAGCTTGCTCTGCGTCCCAGGGCATTCTTAAGTACTGATGCGCTAGGATCAGTAACTAAGTACTAATTCTCACCCTCTTCCTACCATAAGCGCGGGGCACATGGGAGGAGGGTGGCTTAGTGGAGTATTAAGTAGTAGAGTCTCCACACAAGCCGGCGACTGATTCTGGTGGCTATTCGGGGCTTCACCTCTCATCGCTTTGGTCCAATCCCTAGCAAACGACCCGATAGTGTGCGAAACACATTTCCCTTAAAAAAAAGATGCAAAGTAATACAGTGAAACTTGGTTAAGTGGGACCTGGATAAGTGAGAAACCTTCATAACTGGAACTCATGCTGAGGTCCCAACACTTTGCAAACCTCTATATCTGGGATTCGTTCTTTCGATTTATCATCATAGTTACCTCTATAACCGAGACAACGAGTGAATTTTATATGCATAGACCTCTGTAACTGAGATAACATCACATATTCTTATTATACCCGCAAATTCCGCACTTAACTACGTATGTAATTTTGAGCCTCGAATGACCTCCAGTTTTAATTTACATACCACGTTATTTTATTTAATAATCGCACCTTTGTAACTGAAATAACTTGTATTCTGACTTTAATTAATGGAACTCTCTGTAAATGACAGATATTTATATACTTGGATATCTGAGACACTGGGTAACTGGAATACCTCTATATGAGAAACCACATTGCAGATTCCTTGATGTTCACCAGGTTTCACTGTATATAGTATAGCTCTTTGCCAATGAACCCCAGAGACCTAAGGTTGAACCTCAGAAATTATTTTGATTTTTTTAAGAAAGAACATAATTAAGATTACCCTTTTTATTAAGAATCTGAATACATATCTGGAGTTAGAAAAGCAGTTCGCTTAAAAAGGCAGGCAGTAGGCCGCGCACGTCGCGCCCGCGGCACTCCGCCGCGCCGCGGAGGCACCCAAATTATATAAATACCATAAATACACGCACCATAAACGTATTCTATGGTAATCACACGACAACTGATGACATGGTTTTAAGAGATTGAATCAAGCATTTGTATGAGCGTGGCAAAGCCGTTATGCAGATTTTCTTTGATTACTATTTTTTTGTTCATATTCTGGGCAAAGATTTTTTTATATGTAATATTTATTATACATAATCATGATAATATAGATGCATATATATGTTACAATAAATTCTAACATCTAATATATGAAATTATCGTGTCACAATGTTTGTAACAAAACTCTTCTAAAACGGCTTGACCCATTCTTATGAAATTTTGGACGTCTGAGAATAGGACGTAAACTGTTTTTCATAGTGGTAAGGGTGGTCCATACCAAGTTTTTTTTTGTTTTTTTTATGATTCGTCATTAAAAAATACATACAACCAGGCTTTTTTTGTCATTCCTTTTTTGGGGGCATGCTAATTCTCGAAAGTCTATAATTATACCTATTTCGCCTGATTCAATTTTCTCTCATTTAGGTTGCCTGAAAGAGATCACTTTGAGCGATAAGGCCGCCTATTGTATTGGCTAGAAAATATTGTAAACATCTGTTTCTGTAATTCTATATTTTGGTGTGCCATAAAGTGTTATCTATCTATCTATAATTTTTTGTTTGTAACTCCACTCCAAAAATGACAGTTTATTCACTGCTTCCAAAGCCTTTTCATATTGCGTACCAGTTTCAGTTATCCTTAGTCCAAATATTTTCAATTTTCTGATTAGCACTCATTAGGCTTATATCACGATTTTCGAAATTTTCTTTTAGGGCACTCGTCCTCGTCCCTAAATTTTCACGCTCTTACCACCAACTTCTATTTTTCAATAGCGATATTAATACTTTAATAATTGTCTACTTTCGGCGATAGATAATTGATCAGTTACCACTCGATCAGTTATTCCCGCTTAGTTACTTCTCACCGCGTAAACAGCACAGGGTAGGGATGAGAACAATAAGCTAGTTTTTTTAAAATTTAATTACCAAAATATTCACTAGAAATAATTTATATGGCAAAACAACGTTTGCTGGGTTATCTTGTATACATATACAAGAACCATCGGTATAATAACATCTTATTTTCTTACTTTTAAAACAGAGATTCTTAAAGTATTGTACAATTTAGGTCACCTGCATATCTGTAAATAAAGCCTTTTATTACCCGCCGGCGTTTGAGCTAATAACATTGAAACTGTTTTATAACTGTCTTCTTTTGTTTACTTTGTGTTTAAAGTTTGTGATTGGAAAAAAACAGGCCTTTGTGTATTGTAATCGATATGGTAGTCATTAGCCAGGTGTGATTCTTGGAAAATTCAGTCCGCGGTCGACCATGTACAGTATAAAGCAATGTGAGAGATGAAGCAGGCAAGTGATAACTACAAGCGAGGCAAGACGTGTGTACAAAGGTAAACGGTAATCTATTTAGTGATGGACTTTGCGCGTGTTATTGAATCGTGCATTACGTTTGGACTTATTGCGTCCGGTTATATTTGTACCTGTGTTATACGTGTTTGTATAGTTCTAATAAAGTCTATAATAATTCCAGAGGCATTTTGATTCGAGTCCTGCAACTCGTAACAATGTTTTGGGCAAGAGACTCCTTTTCCAAAATGAACTCCCCTTGACCCTTTGACCCTATTATAACATCATATCTCTAGTTTTTTCCAACAAAATAAAATACTTACAAATTTAAAAACTTTTCGATTGGTTAAGCGAGTAAACTTGACATCATTTTCTTATCAAAATGTAACAAAATAAATAGACATAAAATTCAGTAAATATCAAGTGTAATTATATATTTTGTATCACTTTGCAATGCATTGATAACTCAGAACCAAACACGATGTTAATCTATTTTAGTCTCCCTAGCCCAGAACTTGGCTTCAGATAACTGGATTGGGTATCGATGGCATAGTTGGGGTCTAATGCTGTTATCTCGCCGAGAGCCAGTTCTGATTGCGTTATATCCTGAACACCTTATTTAACGTTGTTAACAATGTTATATTGAAGAAAGGTTATTTTAACACACTACATAAAATAAACACAAATTTTAAGGCGTTTTGGATTTGACAAAAAAATGGAACTCTTTAATGAAATTGTAACATCCGTCCGTCTGTATGCATATTGCAAGTATTTTGTTATATAAATCAGTAGGTTTATATGGATGTGTATGGTGAATTCTACTATGCAATGTAACAATGAAAACACGAAAAAATAAAGGATTGTTGTAATCTCATAAAATTAAACAATTATAAATTATTTAGGGTTATTTAATCATCATATTAATACGTGAAGCAAAAACTTCGTACCTATTTTCACGAAAGTTGCGCGGATTGAGGAGTATCAAATTTCACACACTTAAATTTTATATAGAGACGGAGTGCAGAATACTAATATTTAAAAAAAATGGTCGACTTTCGACCACTAGGCAACCGCTAGTTCTTTTTATTGCGATTTCAGCAGCCAGGCAAACGGCCCACCTGATGGAAAGCGGTTACCATCACCTATAGACATTTGCAATACTAAAGGTGATACAAATGCGCTGCTTCTCTCTAAAGGAAGATTGAAGCCTGGCCACTAGTGCTGGAACACAATTCAAGGTTGTTATGCGGCATACTCCAGACCAGGGGTAGCCATCCAGTCGGGTTGTTTTGTCGACTCTTACGACAGGCCGCCCGGCAGCAAGAAACTGTATTCTTATAGAAGGCAATACGATGTATGACAAGACATGTCTAGAATTTTATAATATTATAGAATATAAGTAGAATAGAAAATTACTGCCTACCTACCTTTACATGTTTATAGTTTTTACTTCAAAAGCTACTACATGTTATTGTCTCGTTTTTAATTTCGAGTCCTTTCTACTTCTGATATCGAAGCTCTTGAAATGAGTAGACCAAAGGCCATCAAACGCCTAATCCACTGAGGCGACAAACTCCCTTCTTTACAACCTCCTTAAGATATAAAATTGGTAATAGACACTCAAGATAACATAAAGCCGCGTGCACATTGTAACTGTAAAAAAGTTACAGCCGCACCATAACAGCTCCATTACGCTAATGAATTATGTGTAGGCCGTTAATCTGACCCCATGGTCTCATCTCAATTACAAGTAATTGAATATTAATGCGGCTATTGCTTATAAAGTTCGAAATTACCGCGGTGTAAAACTGGCTTAAGTTTATGGTAGAGTGCTAAGTTGGGCTTGCTTGATTACTTATCGATATTGTATAGATGTGTGTTATTTTCTACGAGTATTTTTTCTATGTATAAGAGTTAACTCGTTCATAATTATAATATACTAAATAAGTTAAAAATGTATTAATTGACAGTAATTGTTTAGTATGAAACAAATTAAAACGTAATATTCTAATAATACATAGACGATAATATTGAATTACGACGAAAATAAATAGAGAACTGGAAATCTTTTTATAATGTAAAAAATCTTAACCACAATTAAAAACTTATGTTACTCAGAAATTATGTAGCTTTCTAATGGTGAAAGAATTTTCAAAATCGGGTAATTGGTTTTAAAGATTACTTCCTGCAAACAAACTCACAAACTATATCTATTTATAATATTAATTAATAGTAGTATAGATTTCCTTAAATCGATCTAATATGATTTTAGTATAATAGTTCTATCATTTAAGACTGTTATGAATATCTTTTTACATAAAATTCCTTAAAAGTTACGTAATAAATGACACTTCCATTTAAAAAAAAAAAATATAAATGTATTTTAAAAACATTGATCATAAATAAATACTTTTATAATAACATCGCTTAAATTTAAATCTCCACAACATGTATTTATTTTTAAGAACAAAATAATAAATATTCTTCACAACACAAAAACAATGATATACATATTCAAACCGCGTACATTTAGCCACAACAAAAATTAGCTCCTAACATTCGTATAGATTGAAACATATTTAATATTTCACAATGTAAAAAGCAATATAGGAAGATATATTCAATAATAAATGTCAATAAAATTGCGCATATCTGCCGCAAGTTAGTCGTAAACATGGTGCGGTAAAACGCATTAAAATTTCTTCGCAGTGTGACCGCATCTTAATAGAGCGTTGACGGTCTATTATGTATTCCTAATATTTTTATCGTAAACTTTTATTTTCAATCAATACAATATGTAATAAAGGCATTTCCTGTGGTTCATTGCTAAATGTCAAAGAGCAGCTCTTTGCAGCGTTTTCTAGTTGTAAATATATTTTAAAATAATACTGGTATTTTTATTTTTATTATATGTAGGTATTTTGTGCAATTTTATTTTGAATAATTATAAATTAACAAGAAATGCTGTTTGTTCATAGGAGAAAAATTTAACCATCCGGGAACACACAAACACACAAAAACAAAATCACGATAATAGCTCCAGGTGATTAGGAGGATTCTAGAACCCGATCTCAGCGCCACCTACTGGTTCCAACGGGATTAAAAGTATCCTATGTCCGTCTCCTGGTTCTAAGCTACCTCCTCACCAATTTTCACTCAAATTGGTACAGCCGTTCTTGAGTTATAAATAGTGTAACTAATGCGACTTTCTTTTATATATATAGACTAGAGTTTACCCCGCGGCGGCGCCGCGGGTTAACCTCTAGTGCCTGTCTCTTGTTTATAGAGCAAGTGCTACAGGTTATATTATATTACATTTTTATGTATTTGCCCACGGAACATTCACTTCATTTTATATCGCTAATTATACCATCCCCCGTCTATCTGTCAACAAAATAAATTACAAAACTTGTCCAAAAAGGCCAAAATGACGGAATAGGCAAAAACGACCAAAAAGGCCAAAATAATCAAAATGGTCATAATGACCAAAGAGGCCGAAATGACCAAAAAGGCCAAAATGACCAAATAGGCCAAAATGACCAAAAAGGCCAAAATGACCATTAAGGCCAAAATGACCGAATAGGCAAAACGACCAAAAGGCCAAAATTACCAAATAGGCCAAAATGACCAAACAGGAAAATTACCAAATAGGCCAAAATGACCAAAAAGGCCAAAATGACCAAAAAGGCCAAAATGACCAAATAGGCCAAAATTACCAAAAAGGCCAAAATGGAAGTTATCCCGTGTCCATCCTCAGTATTTAATTTACATATGTACCGAATTTCAGCCAAATCGGCCCATTAGTTCTTCCGTAAAAGCATAACATACATACATACATACATAACTTCACGCCAGGTCCCTTGCGGGGTAGGCACGAACAACAGAGCGCCATACAGGCTTATTCTTACACACCTCACTTGCTTCTTTGACATTCATAGCTCTTGTCATGCACGCTCGTCTGTTCTTAAAGCTCCTAACATCACCTTCTGCTAATACACGATCAATTTGATCATGGAAGGTGTGTCGTGGCCTTCCGCGACTTCTGCATCCATCCACTTTTGCATTGTATATCTGTTTAGTCATTCTTTCATCATACATTCTTTC
The DNA here is from genome assembly GCA_949752895.1 of Dendrolimus pini. Taxonomy (NCBI): domain Eukaryota; kingdom Metazoa; phylum Arthropoda; class Insecta; order Lepidoptera; family Lasiocampidae; genus Dendrolimus; species Dendrolimus pini. Next base: position 579,576 of record OX457132.1, on the reverse strand, counting down.
CACATGCCCGAACCACCGGAGCATTCCTTTCCTTACCTTCACCCCGACACTCTCTTTCAGACCAACTCTCTTTCTTACTTCGGTATTACGAACGCGGTCCGCGAGCGTCACTCCGCAGATTTTGCGCAGTGCTCGCATCTCGACCGCGTTTACTCTACTTTCATGCTCTCTGTTCCATACCCAACTCTCGCTTCCATACGTGAGCGTAGGTACCAGCACCGCGTTGTGTATGGCAAGCTGGGCTTTCTGGCTGAGGTTCTTAGCGCCTAGAAGTTTACCTAACGCTCCATTCACACTATTCCCCAAATTTACTCTTCTTTCTATGTCAGCGGTGTACCTTCCATCCCTGCTAAAAGCACATCCAAGATATACAAACTCATTCACTTGTTCCAGCATAACATCATCGACCATTATCCTTGCATTCGTTCTGGTTTCTTCTCTTTCAAACACCATAACCTTTGTTTTCTTCGAATTCAAATGTAAGCCTCTCGCCTGACAGTCATCTTTCATCATCGTGACTAGTGTTTGCAGTTCTGATGGCGATTCGGCTAAAAGCACGGCATCATCCGCATAAAGCAAAGTGCTAACAACTAGATCACCCATCCGCACCCCAACATCCATCAATCTTAATCTCTGGAGACAGTTGTCTAGATATAGGATGAACAGCAAAGCCGACAGCACGCAGCCCTGCCGGACGCCAATATTGACGTCAAACCAGGGCGACAGGCTGCCGTCCACCCGCACGCATGCCATACAGTCCTCGTAAGTGGACTGCACAGCACGCAGCAATTGGCCATTGATCCCATATCCGGGCAATATGTCCCAGAGGTCCTTCCGCACAACCCTGTCAAATGCTTTCTCTAGATCCACAAAACCGCAGAAAACCTTCCGGACCATAGCCAGCTGCTTCTCCACGATATTGCGGAGCGAGAAAACTTGATCCATACATCCCCTTTCATTTCTGAAGCCCCCTTGTGCATCCCACAGTAATCCATCGGATACCACTCTCATTCTCCTTTCAATAATCTTCGCATACACTTTAGATGCTGTGCTGATCAAACTGATGGCCCTGTAGCTGGCGCACTCCATACGTGACCCCTTGCCTTTATACAAGGGCACGATGACAGCGCGCCTCCAGTCCTTGGGAACCTTTCCCGTCCTCCAGCACAAGTTGCATAAGGACAGGAAAGCGTCCCGGACGCAGGTTCCTCCATATTTGATCATCTCAGCAGACACACTATCGATTCCTGCTGCCTTTCCATTTTTCAGACTTCTTATCGACCATTCGATCTCTTCCAAAGTGATCTCGGATGCTGACTCCTCGAAGTCGGTCACAGACTCAGTCGTTGTGCCAGCATCCGAGATATTATCATACATTTCTCTAAAATATTCACTCCATCGCGCTAAAACCTCTTGTGGGTTAGCAAGAATGTCCCCTGCTTTAGATTTTATTCTTTCCATTCTGGAAGCTGACGAACAACCTCGAGACTTCTTAACCTCTCTCCAAAAGAGTTTGGTATTCGCCTCGAAGTTCTCCGTCAGCTTCTCTTCTTCTTTCAATTTTATTCTTTCACGCTTATCTTTCACTAAAGCTTTGGTTTCATTCTTGCAGAGGCGATAAATTTCTTTCTTCATCTCTTTCTTACTGTCATTCTGATGCAAAGATGCAATATAATCCAGCCAGGCTTTTCTCTTTCTCTCTATGCTAGATTTAACATCTGCGTCCCACCATTCGTCACCTTTCGTTGTTATATGCCTCTTTGCGGATCCACATGCTTCTTTTGCGCTTTCCACTATACTTTCTTTCATACTATCCCAGTCATTATCCACATCTAAGTCGGAGAAGTCCGCCTTTGCAAGCCTTTCTTCGACTAGGTGCGCATACATACTCCTTATACTAACATCTTCCAATTTTTCACATTTTATTCTTTCAAGCTCCCCGAAATTGGTACGCTCTCGCCAGTGCCTCCACTTCTTGAAAAGGCCCACAAACCGGCTCATCACCAGGTAGTGGTCCGTTCCAAGAGTGGGGCCTCTGTAGGCTCTTGTATCCGTTATTGTGTTTCGGAGGCGACTATCTATTAAAATCAGATCAATCATACTTTTCTGTTCATTCATTCTCCATGTATACGTGTGAATATCCTTATGATGGAATAAGGTGTTCGACACAAGCAAGTTTCTTTCCATGCATACGTCTATGATTGGCTTACCAGCCTCGTTCGCTCTCTTGTCGCCATAGGGTCCAAGGACAGCCTCAAAGCCGTCTCGTTTGGTCCCCACCCAGCCATTAAGATCACCACACATAATTAGTCTTTCGTTCCCTTCAGCCAGATCCAGAATTTCTCTCACAGACTCCCAAAACTTCTCGAGTTCTTGGGGATCCGCTGAGCTTACGGGAGCATAAGCTGCGACCAGAAAAACTCGCGTGATCCCCAGCTTTAGACGGACCCAAAGAAGTCTCGGGTTCACCAGACAATAGTCTTTCACTCCAGACACAAAGCGGGATGAGAGTACGACGCCTACCCCCCCACTTGCACGCTCGTCCAGGTCCACGCCGGACCACAGAGCAAGCATGCCACCGGGGAGGTCATCAACGTGACACCCCTTCCGCTTTGTCTCTGTCAGACATAAGGCATCCAGGCTTCTCTCATTCATTATATCAATCATTTCGTCCATCTTATCTTTCATTCCACCTCTCACATTCCACGTGCCTATACGGCACTCTGCTCCTCTCGACCCGCCAGGTTTGGCGCTGCGTGAAGGGTGGCGGCCCCCTTCGCCGCATGCGCGAGAGTTCACACCGACGGGGGCGCATCGGTGAGCGTCGCCTGCGGGGGACGCCCTATCATGCACTGCACTCGGGTGAATCTCGGTCAGAATTGTGGCCCTCTGGGCCAGCGGGGATCGCGACGTGCACGCTTCTGACATGACCCCCATAACAAACAGAAAGACAAATATATTTTTATCCCGGAAACTATCCCACTTTTCGGGATAAAAAGTATCCTATGTTTATTCTCGGTATCGAAAACATATATATACTGAGTTTCAGCCAAATCGCTCCAGTAGTTTTTACGTAAAAACGGAACAGACAGACAGACAGACAGAGTTACTTTCGCATTTATAATATTAATAGGGATAGGGATTATGATTATGTATGTAGATGTGACTTGAACTTTGTAATATATCGGTAGAATTTATATTTCATTTTATTTTTAAATTAACACATGTTTGCGAGGCTATGTTTGAGGTATAATTCAGTTTATTTTTCAAAAATAAATTAATTATTATTATGCTACGATTACTTTTGGGGCCGTACTAGACCAGGGTAAATACCGATTTTTTTTTTAGGAAATCTAACCTGGCGTGAAAAAAACCGGGTAGTCTACTATTCAATGAACTAGTTGCACTAATGCTTACACCTTTTCAAGGTTCTCTATTGACAAAAGTGGGGGCTTTACTCCCCCCTCCCCGTGAATAAATAATAATGTTTTAATAGAGATTTACTATAAAACCAAGAAGGGGCTGCTGGCACCAACTGTTATTGCAGTGTGTTACGAATTACACTTTTTACTTGACCTTTGTTATTGGTTAGAACTCTTCTTTCATGCCAATACCTTAATAAAGACATATTGACTTAAACCCAGTGAATAGCCAAAAATATTGGCATGTTAGTGCGATTGGCAATTTTCTTTAATAGCCCTATTTTTATTGTAGACGTTTACTGAAAAAAGTATTTTTCTTCAAACCGAAGGTACTTTTCCAAAATCACAAATCCTCTTATTTATTTACTGGCGTACTACAATTTACATATAAGACGCCAATTCAATCCCAAAACTCACGGCATTCGCAGAGATTAAGGCTGCGTATCCAACTCCTGAACGAGGCAACGTTTTTTGAATTCCATCTTAAGGGGTGTCGGATATACCAAGATGTATAGAAGCGATAGTTCTATGGAACGTTATAGACTAGTAAACAAGTGCCTTTTGGACCAACTTTTTTCAGCAGTCTCCGAAAATTATAAATGAGGTGTCATTCGATTCGGAATGGCATCTAGATGATTTTTGTAACAACGAAAATTATTAATAAAAAAATGAATAATAAACATTTTCTAATTTTTCCAACGGGGTTCTATTCTAAAGCCTTTCAAAAATTGCTCCAAGAAAGGAAAAAAATCTTAAATTTATAGTTTAACAATTATCACACTTGCAATGTTCATGTTCAAGCAAAAAAAATATATGAATTAACTATTGAATAACTAAATGAAAAATTGTTATAAAAAAAATTTTCAAGCGGGTTATTGTTCATTCATCTATTCAGTTAGTGCCTGAATTTGTTCAATTTTTTATTTTCATATTTAGTATGTTTAAATAATATTTATTCATTAAAGGGCTGATGTGGGTGTGGCTTGCGTAAGCCAGAGTACCCGTTTTCGGCCGTATTTTCATCCCTCTGGGAAAATTATAAATATGGATCTTTCAGTTTTGGGAGTTCAGACTTTTTTTAGGAAATTTCCTCCTCTTTTCGAATCTTTTTTCAAATTTGAAAAATCTTTATTACTTTTTGAGATATTTGCAAAAAACTAACCCCCCTCCCTTTTTTTTAGTTAATTGTAACTAAAAAAAAATTACTTTACAATTTTTGCAAGTGGAACTTCATTTTTTTTTCAAAAATCATCCAGATGCCATTCCGAATCGAATGACACCTCATTTATAATTTTCGGAGACTGCTGAAAAAAGTTGTTCCAAAAGGCACTTGTTTACCAGTCTATTATCCTAAAACAGAACTATGTCCTGGTTGCATGCGGAGTATTCTCTTCGGCGACCGAAGTTGCCTACATTTTCTTCTCCATTTGACACTTTCTTCAGTATTCTTTATTGTATTTATTATAGCTCGGTTTACTTATATATTTTCTCTTTTTTTAGTATACAGAATAATGATTCTTTTTATTCTCTGTGGGCGTGTTTGTCATATCTGCTTCATATACTATGTTACTTTCTATGGGCGATGGGTCAAATAATAATCAATGAGGTGGGGCCTGCGTTGAAAATCAGCTCTGTGCTGGAGGAAACTCCAACACAGCTTTATGCTGTGCTGCCGCTCATTTGTAAGAAATGCGGTGTACAACATATCGAATTTAACCATAGAAATGTATAATATGTGTAAATTATTTCTACATCTTTGTACTGTCACTTTCCTTTCTTTCTATAAAGTAAAAAGGCAGTCAAATTAAACTTACTTTTTATAATCTTACAAAATGTTGAAGTGGCCGATTTTGTACGAGCGTAGCAAGTTATGAAGTCACATCTTTAACAAGCCTAATAGTGTATTAATTGCTTGTGAATATATAACAGGCCAGTTGATAAAAAACGGGTACCGTCACATATGGACATTTGCAACACGAAAGGTGGTTACTATATGCTGTCGACCTCGAGGAAGACGAGAACCTGACATTATTACTACGATCAATGATTGTTTTCGTGTCTGTTTAACAAACTGCCCGATTACATGAATTGTTTTCTTAATGTTCATAATATAACGATGGTTTAAACGATAGTAAAATTAATGCTTAAACAGTAATGAAAATTATGGCTATTATAATATTTAAAAAATAATGATCATAACAAGGTATTTCATTGATGTAAATACTGTTTTAGAATATAGTGTGCAATGGTGTTATGTATCTAATTTGTCGCTTCACAGTAGCAACTGTATCGCGTCGCTCGTCCACTGGGCGTCGACCTTTATCACCGCTGGCGCCCCCCTCGAGGCTATTCCCACATAATCCTTATAAATCCACTTTATATTCATCCACCTTAAAGACCTCAATAAAAGTGTCTTGTGTATACTACGCTTTTTGTACGTGCCTCAAGTTAGATTATGGTCTCTTTGTTGACAATTTCTTTTGATTGAAAAAAAAAATATCTTAAAGAATTTTGAGATAGTAATACAAATGCTGTGAATGACCGCAATGTGTGCTTGCAAGCTCTTCGAAGTGAAACTGTATTAGTGTTTATTATTTATGTTTTCTCATTCTATCTAAGTGTCTCTAAGAATAAAATAGCAAGATTGCGTAAATAATAAAAAAAAGCGGGCAAGTGCGTATCAATCCACGCATAATAAAGGATACCGTAATGATAATAAATATTAACTACTTTCATTAATTAGTTACGTAGGTTAATTTTTTTGCATAATGTGCGCTAAGCTATGACTGGCTACATTATTTGTGTAAGTCGTGATAGCATAATGGCTATCGCACGCGTCTCAAACTCAAAGGGCGCGGGTTCGATCCTGGCCGGAACGCCTGCACCTCTTAGACAGTATTCTGACCTAATGTGCAAATTGTTACAATTACCACGTGCCAATAACGGTGAAGGAAAACACCGTGATGCAACCTGCACATCGCGATAACCCATGTATCAAATCTGCCAACCCGCCTTGGAAAAGCGTGGCGAGTATACTGTCCGTTTCTCCTATAATAAGAGGCCCGAGTCCAGCAGTGGGACATTTATGGGCTGTTATACATATTTATATAATATACTGTTGTAGAGTTATGTTTTTTTTCTAAAAATTAAATAGTGTTAATTAAATTTGTTCCAAGTAGTCCATTTGCGAGTAGTTGTTTTTACTAATCAAATATAAAATCGACCGGGCCTAGTGACGAAAGATCATTCTCACTTCGACTGGTCGGATGCATAAGTCATAGTAGCTCTTTAGGGTGGCTAATTATTGTGCGAGAATCATAACTTATATTTAATAATACATTAGATCAGCATTCTTTATGCGGAGGTTAAATTAAACAGTTCTTCAAGTTCTACGCGGGTTGATGCATAATTCTTGCACTAACAATAGTCATATTGAGTTCAAATTAAGTTTTATTTCAAATATCATGAATTAATACACAATAGTAACCCAAAGAAGAATATTAACATAAAAACAGACGGACTAAGGTGACCATTTTATATAGATTTAGTTCCGTCATAATGGACACGAGCGTTGAGAATCGAGAGTAATTTACGTAACATTATTTTAATTTCAGAATAATTAAATTAATTTACCGAGCCTCATACATTCTAATATGGTTTTTCTTCCACAATAATATGTATTAGAATAAAATCTTTACGTTAGTAATAAATCAAAGAATGGCAAATATCTGGTAAGCGATGGGACCCTCACGATTTTTGTGAGAGGTGTATCAGTAACTGCTTTGCGGATTAGTGGCGTGGAGTCGTCCTTATTGTGATATTTTTTTGTCAATTGTCTTAGCACATATTATGACTTCAAAATATGCTTTTATCTGTGCAAGAACGGAGATGGAATACCATTTCCTGCGGCTAGGCGGCCTGTTGAAAGAGGCGACAAAAAAACTCACAAGCAGGTGGGAGGGCATTTGCCCCCGACTGGATGGCTTCCAACCCTAGTCTAAAGTATGTCGCCATAGCAACCTTGAGTTGTGTTCCGCCATTAATGACCAGGTTCCAGTCTCCCTTAAGAGAGCAGCAACGAATTTGTAGCACCTTTGGTGTTGCAAATGTCCATAGGCGATGGTTACCAGTTTCCATCAAGTGGGCGTCTGCCTGTTTGCTGAACTCGTGCAATAAAAAAAATGCTGACACTTCATTTTATTAGTTGCAGTATAGGTTATTAACTTATTACCTATACTGCTGCTTGGCGGCTAATGCATGACTACTACAAAATTACAAAATACTGCTCCTTGTACTTAAAATATGGCTAATTAATTATTGTTTATACTAATGTCATTTTTTTCTTACAAATTAAAACGTTTTTATTTATCTATAACATTACTTTCCAGGTTTACGTCTATAGAATTGTTATTGTGGACCACGGGACGGTTTCTATCTTACGTCAAAATCATAAATGTAAGTAAATAAAGTTTATACAAATATGTTATATTTATACAAAAAAGTAAGAAAATCTTACTTTTGCCATTTTTCTGCACCACCTATTTCGCCTGATTCAATTTTTTTTCATTTAGGTTGCCTGGAAGAGATCGCTTTGAGCGATAAGGCCGCCTCTTGTATTGCCTGGAAAATATTGTAAATATGGTCTGTTTCTGTAATTCTATGTTTTGGTGTGCAATAAAGTGTTATCTATCTATCTAAGACAAAAAATTCTAGGTGGCCGATATTGCACTTGATATATGCTCAATATCAATGATTTAACCACGACGGTTAAAAAAAAGTAAAATGAATGTCTGTGGATTAAGTGGACTACTAACAGACTGTACTGTTTTTGCTAATTAGTTGGTTTACAACTTACTACTAGTTACTATTTGCATGCCTGAGAGGGCAAAATTGTCATCTAATGTCTTTACTAACCATGTTTTTAAGCAAATAAATGATTTGATTAGATAAGAAAGAGATGAGGCGACTCCATGGCTCCCAAGTGCGTAATAGGCGGGCGATCGTATAATTCGCAGTTTGTATTCATGCGCGTCGGTGCGCTCGGCCGACGCGTCGTCGCCCGCTCCCGGGACGTGAACAGTCCTCCCGATACTACATCAACTATGAATTCTGTTTATTGCATCTTTTTTTATTAATATACCCTTGTACATCTCATACATTTACATATTCAATCTAGCGTGAAGGGATGTCAATTGCGTCGGGTACTTTGATACGTTGTCTTCAATCTCACAATTTATTACTTTCACTATTAATAAAAGAGAAAGTGGTTGTTTTGTACTTCTTTTGTTTCTTTATATATGGTTTTGCACGATTTGAATATCTAGCCAGAGTTTAAGTAGTAATTTTTTTAAATGAAATGAAATTTATTTACATAACGAGTACAGGGAACATGAAATAATTAAACAATACGATGACAATTCTGTAGGAGCGTCCAAAGTTAGCTCTGGTGCCCGCACTAGGTCTCAACAGAGCCTGTGTGGGGGGCCTCAGTGGAGTTCGCTTCGGTTTCGAATATCTATCTTTTTCTTTTATTGCCTGGTTTAGTTATAAGTAATAGTTGTATTATTAGAACTAAAGAACAAGTACAAGGAAAAAATAAAAAAATTGAACATATATAACAATAAAATCTACATACTACATAACTACTACATAACAATAACTTTGCGGACTCGAGTTTCGTACCCTTTTTGACAAATTAATTTCTAGATTTAATTTTTAAAGTTTATACACGCTTATTGGTTTTTCTGGTTCTTGTGTGTGACATCAATTTAGTGATTTTTGTGTTGTGGTGTGTGCCTTACGAATAACTTATTATATTAATTTATTACAATATTAATACTAAACTTATACTAATGTAGAGTGTATCTGTTACATGCTGGTGTTGTTAGGAAGTGCATGTGCAGTGTGTACCTTATGTCCATATCTATATATATTATCCAGTTATAAGTTTTAGAATAGTCTTCAAGTAGGCATCGGGTGATAACTTCTGTAGCGGTTATTGCACTACGCTGATGTATTGACCACATTTCTAAATTAGTCTGGTATAGCGAGATATTGATAACTAGAATTTTTTGCTTAGATCACGCCATCCCCCTTTAACGAATTTTTAAACTAGGGCAATTAGGGTTTAGCTGAAACCTTGATTAAAATCTAAGTTTTAGACTGACGTCAAACGAGCGAGGTACTTACGGTAACTCCAAAAAGCACATTTCAATAAAAAGGTCAAATTTTCAACACCTGATTGATTGAACATTGATTAACCATGAAAGCTGCACATCAAAACATATATTTCAAGTTTACCCCAAAAACTTAAATATAAATAACTATATTTTTTTTGTAAAACTTCCTTGGAATCGTTGTGATGTAAACGAAAAAGCGACACTAAAAATGAGGTAAACACATAAATCTGTAGGATTAAACCTGCGAGAGAATGAGATACGTGTTTAACATTATGCAGCATAGATTAGTTTTAGTCTAAATCAGTGAAAGATTAAAAGTGATACTTACGAAGTTTATTTTGAACAATTATATTTTTATCCGTGCAGGAATGGAGAAATAATAAAAATTAACAAATATGAAAAGATAAAACTACCTACAGCCAGATGGTGGGGTGTTTGCCCGACAGGATGCCCACTACCCCTGCTCTAGAGTATGTCGCCATTACAACCTTGTGTTGTGTTCCGACATTAGTAACCAGGTTCCAGTCTCCTTTGGTGTTGCAAATGTCCATAGGCGATGGTATCCGCTTTCCATCAAGTGGGCCGTCTTTGTCCCCAGTAATACATAGGTTTTTACTGTTTTATCTAACCTTTTTAGTTAAATATAGATATTGTCCTAAGATTCGCCCTGGTGTTTGTAAAGAAAACATCCATTAGAGGCGGTGTCCGAATGTCCGTGCGAGGCACAGGCCGTAGAATACTCAAGACCAACCCATTTCATTGAAAATATCCTGCTTGCAAGTTGTTGTCAAAGTTTTTATTCTGACCATGTTTTTTTTTTGTACATAGTTTAAATTGTTAGTTGTCGTTATCACACTTTATATTATGTCAATGACCTATCAAATATACTTTGTAAGCTTCGAAATTAAGTATAATGTATAGAGTACAAGATTTGTGATTATAGTAACGCCCAAAGGAGAACGACAATATTGTCAACATTATTTTTATTTACTACGGTGTAGTTTCCTGTTATATATATGTATAAAATTATTTTATGTTACACTAAAGCACTTAAAATATTTTTTGTAATATCCACTTAAAACTGAAGCTGTCTGCTCACAGCATATCTAAGGAATTAAAAATATCTAGGTATATACATAACTAGCTACTGTCCGCGACTTCGTCCGCGTAAAAATTTTTTTTTCATAAAAAGTATCGTTTGTTACTTCTAATACCTCCAAGAATATGTTTACAAAGTTTCATGTTGATCGGTTGTTTAGTTTTCGCGTGAAAGCGTAATAAACAAACTTACATTCACATTTATAATATTAGTAGGGATTATGTTTAGAATGTTGGATATGAAAAATTCCAAAATAAAAACTTTGCTTAACTTTGTTTGAATAAAGCCTACGTATATTTTATTACAATACTCGTATCTATACAGATAAATAAAACTGAAGTGTCTGTTTGTAATGCTAACACAAAAATGTAATAAAATCAGAGATGATAATTCAGACCAGGAGATTCCGAAAATACAAATTGTAGAATTTTTATCTGTCTGTTTGTCTGGATATTCCGGCTAATCTCTACAACTGTTGGACCTATTTTGACGAGACATGCACTGACAGATAGCTAATATTATAAGGAGTAATTTAAGCTACTTGTTTTAGGGTTCCGCGAAAAAAAACCGCGCGGACGAAGTTAGTAAATAATATAAATAAGCCAAGTTTATTCCGCAAACTCTAACAATCGCCATAAACACCCATAAACAGACTGTTTGTGTGACATGTAAGCAGTTAGATTACTGGATTAAATATTCCAAATGATTTCTTTAGTATCTGATCTAGTTTGTGTGTTTCGTAAAATAACGCTCATATTGGTAAAGCAAATAACATACTTTTAATTTGTATAAATTGATATTGTGCTACAGTGTACAGAGTGTTGCAGTCTCTATAAAAATATAAAACTTTGAGCACCATTGGCTTACTCCATGGTCCATCGCAAATTTTCCCTGGCAAGAAATAACGCAAAATAAACAAAGTGTTATTGTAGCTTATTTTCATAAGTTAATAGTAGGGAGGAAGGACATCGTCCGTTTATTTTTTTTGTGCTCCTTCTTAATAATGTGTATGTATGGACTACAGGGCTGAAGGGAATGGGATTGTTTTAAGTTAAATCAGCTGAGCATTGAAAAACCTTGCAAGTGCATTCCAAGAAATTGTTCATTATAGAAAAAAATCATGTACTTTAATTATAAAATATTGAAAATATAATTGTAAAAATTCCCTAAAGTAATATCTGATATGGTGGTTTAAAAAAGGGGGGTGAACTGTAGGTGCTGGTTTTCTTTTGGTTTGGAAGGGCTTTGTGTGCCTTACTTGTTTTCGGTGACGCGATCTTCTTTGGGCCGGCCCGTGTTCTTGCTGCTTTCTGAATGATTGAACACACACACAGGATTTGGGATTGGAACAGGGACAAGATACTTTAAAATTATTATTTTATGTAATTAAATCTTGCGGGGGCGGGAAGCGGATGTAAAATTATATCAGCGCGGGAGCGGGAAGAAGGGTCGGGAGACGCCATAAAGAGAATCACAAAATGTCACTGCGAATGACAATCTTAGGTATTTTTTTACGCGGTACAAGGCTTTAGCCTTAAAATATGGATTTATCTAATCGGTTAATTAGCACGCCTACAATATTATTTCAATTGACATATAAAATGTCAGTTGATTTTGACATTAACCTGACCAACCTGACTTACGAAATGTCATTTGATTTTGAAGGATGAAGGAGGAAATACGAGAGGGAAACAAGTACCGTTTTTATTTTGGATTTATTAGTAGTTGATTTATTGACATGGAAAACATACCTGGACGCTCGCCGTTATTGTACCTACCATTTCAAAAATATTTACAAAGTTTTTCTTATATTAATTTATTTATTGTATTAACATTATAACTATAGACTAGTACAGTGCAGGAAACTTAACTTATATTGTGTTCTACCTATAATCCCTTAAGACTATAAGTAGAATACTGAGCCTAGGTAATCGCAGTAAATGGGTAAGGTTCCTAGAAGGCTGGTTACGTTACCTGGCTGGATTGCCATACTGATCCGTTATCCGAGGTAGGAACCAGCCTTCTGATCTCCCAAAGAGTCAATACTTCCCATCCATTTCATGTATGATATACGATAATTAGAGATAAGCATGTTTGCTGAAGAGTTTCTTGCGCCGCTTCTTCTCTTCAACCCACAACATGTTGCAAAGCGGTGGTAAATTAGATTAGGCTTCCATAGAGTAAATATAATAAATTAAAAAAACAAACCATTAACAAAATTAAAACTAAATAATTAAAATGCAAAAGTTGGTGGTAGGATAAATAAAACTGTAATAATACTCATTGACACTTGACATCTTTGTCTTCTGTGATCGCGGCTACTAAAAATGACTGAAACGTCGGAAAAATAAAAATCAAATAAATTACCGCGCTTAAAACAGTTAAAACGGAGTTTTATACAGTATATTTTGATACAGTTTTTACAAGTTTTGGCAAGAGAAATACACAAGTAAATACCTAATAAAACAATAAATGCAGACATTCATTTAAAAACCAATGACAGTTGCTAAGTTTTGAAATTGCAGAGCTGAGATTCTTGTGAAATTTACTGTTGCAGGTATTTATTTAATTAATATCTAATGATTATTTAAAATTCATTTTGATCAAGAGGGCACTTTAAAATAGTCATGTACGTGAGTTTTTGTGTCACAATAATACTTGGAAATATACTGGATCTATATGAATAAAATTTAATAATAATATTAATCATAGGAATATGTCACATAAAGTCAGAGCCCCCCTCCCCGTACATAGATGGTGCCAAGTCAGCAAAAGGACGTTTATGGGCTATTATTATTATATATAATCAATATGATGATGATGATTATGTGAAGAAAGAGTTCAGGTAAAAAGCATCTCAATTAAACGTGCATGTGTGAAGAGGAAGTAATGAAAGTAGATGAAGCAAAAGTTGTTTGCCAGGATCGCCGCAAGTCGAGATCTATAGTCTTGCGACTTCTTCTTGGCTTTTATGTATAAGTAAATAGTGGCAAGACAGCCACTTTCAAAATTCATCTTTTGAACTATCGAAATACCGAATCGAAAATTTTGAATAAAAATCAAGGTACTAGAATTTAGAAAATATGTTCAACAGAAAAACTAGTTTTTGGGATATTCCGAAATTATAATAATACCTTAAATTTGAGAGGGCAGGTATTTTTTTTGTTTCCCTCTGAATCAAATTTCTTCTCTGAGAGTCCCTCCAGACAAAGGCTTTTCCAGCATATGCCTGACCTCTAGTCATTACGTTGCCAGTAGGGTCCAGCAAGATCGTTCTCCTAACGGTTGCTCTGCCTTCTGCTCCCTTTACTGACTCTTAGACACAACTGGCTCTACTTAAGGTACTTGCTCCGTGGAATATGTTCTGTCAACATCGATTCTCGAGAGTATACGAGTATGTCTGGTGTTTTGGTTTCAGCTCTTATGTTTTCGCCGTTCAAAAACCCGTCATACAGCCTATCCTGATGCCCAATTGAGAAGGCTGGACCCTCAAAGACAAGGACCAACTATAAGTGGAGGAAAGAAAGATTATCTGCAAGTTTTTAAGGAAAGAGGATGGTAGCTGGAGATACCGAACACAATAGGAGAAATAAAATCTCACCGTCTCTGCTGGCTCGATCACGTAGAAGAAAGCCTACTTGAAACGACGTCCGGTCCGTCGCTAATTGTTGTGGGCCGCTAGAAGAAGACTCCTTTCGGAAGTCTAGGGATATTTTGGGTCGCTGAACCAACGGAGTTGATAAGTTTTCCCTGTTCTCTTTATCTAAGAATTTGGTACTTAGGATGCTACGTTCTTTAGCATGTTAGCGCCGTCTTAATGGGTATCTGTAACTCCTGTTTTCATCCATATATAGATTTTCGAGTTAGGCAGCCCTAAAATACCCGTGATAGAGATATAACGTTCATTTTAGGTTACAAGGTCGCAAGCCAGCATGATATGTATGAACCAGCGTTATTAGAGGATTATCATCTTGATATTGTATGATATGTATATTTTATTCCGCTGATCCGGTGATTGGTTGTTTCTTGATTGAAATATACCGCAATTCGCTTTTTGCCTCCTAAGAGATAGATATTGGTTGCACAGCGATCTTAGGTAATTTATAAGCAAAAGCTTACGCACGTACATTTTAGTTTTCCTTACTGACTTCTATATGCTGTATATATGTTTAATAATAATATGTGTATAATTTGTATTTATTTATCGCTAGTTTTTGCCAGCGGCTTCACTCGCGTTAGTGCAAATTTTGTAGCCAGAGTGGAGAATCGGACGTTGGGAGTATCCGGGAGTAGCCAGTATCGAATGCATTCTCCCAGTAAAAAAAACTGAAAAAATCTAGTGAAGATAAAAACAACTTCGAGCAACACTTTAAAATTACATTATCCTTCTCGTTGTCATTACGATGTACCTGTTAGTGAATAGCAAACGCTAAATTATATCTAATTAATTAAGATAACTTAACATTACAAATGAGAATATGATCGTTTGTCACACTTTCACGTCTTAAAATACACGTTGTCAAGAGTATAGAAAAGGAGATAAGGTCACCTTTATCCAACATAGAGTACTGTTTCCAAAGGATAGACAAATAGAATGCGAAACGATGGCGCTCTTTTCATCTT
This sequence comes from Dendrolimus pini, assembly GCA_949752895.1. Lineage (NCBI taxonomy): Eukaryota > Metazoa > Arthropoda > Insecta > Lepidoptera > Lasiocampidae > Dendrolimus > Dendrolimus pini. Next base: position 564,253 of record OX457132.1, on the reverse strand, counting down.
TTATTAGCACTGCTATGCCCACATTATGACGTATCTTGTTTTTATGACGCTGAAGCATTTGCGCTCTATCTCCGGTCTTGGGAGGAGGTTACCGGAGGATGTGTAAGACTCTCAAAGGCAGATCCTCCACTCTATCTGCAAGAATGATAAATCAGTCATGGATCAATGCATTGTATACCACACCAGGTTGTGATGACGCATGAACAACGCAGTGTTGACGCTGCGACGATTTAATGAGCTATGGGAGATGCATATGTCCAGTCATCGCAGTGGACAACGAACCACTGGCTGTTGCAACGCGGGGGCGCACATAATAATAGTTGCTCTATCTCGCTCCCACATCATCCGTCCTGCTCATAAATTGTGCTATATATTGTACTAGCGTACGACTTGTTAATATTTGTACTTAAGGTTACCATTTCCAAAATAAATTAGTTCACTTCAGCCCACATCGGCACACGAAAGTGAATATTACTCTTTGCCATCTGAAGTATCATTTAATGACTTTACGCAAGCAAAGTCGCAGGGAACAGCTAGTAAAAATATGAAACAATACATTGATAAAGTTCTTTTAAGAAATCTATATTCATGCATATTTATACCGCAATAAACCAAACTTTAAATGTTCCATTAATACTTTCCCTAAAGGTTACAATACATAAATAAAGCCCTTAGCGGGCATGAATTATACGCAATCGAACATAACTTACCTTGGTAACCCTCGCTAGTAAACATAACAGTTGGGTGACGCTCAAAAATGCTCGAAAAGAACAACCCCGTGAAATCTTAACACCTAGAGATGTTAATCGTAGCGAAAGTATCGATATTTAACCAAGTTCCAAAAAGAGGAGGTTCTCAATAGGACGCTAAGTACATTTTATTTTGCGGACCAACAACAACCAACAATTATGGACCGAATAGTCGAATCCTGATGTAGATATCACCAAGACAGGAGCTGATGAATGGATCCCATGGAAATTGAGAGTAACCCTTGTTGAAGAGCGCTCTTCAAAAGGCATAACTTTTATACGCGTGCGAATAATTTAAGTAGGAATATAATTCCTACAGGCGCTTATTTCTAAAGCTATTCAAGCAACCAAAAATAGATTTCTTTTTTATCAAAAACAAGACTGACTTCACACTAAGAATCAAAAAATAAATATTTCGTACAACATCTTGAATGTATACAATACTTCTATTGGACTGAGCAAATAATTCTATAACTTTTGTTGAAAGTCACAGCGTTGAAAGGGTGCGATTTTTTTTTTAAATAATCTAATTAATTTAGGGGTTTTTAGTGATGATGTCACTTTGGTTGCAGCATCCGAATTTAAAGACAAAAGTGAATCGTCTAATAACAGAAAGAAAGACATATTTTATTTAAGACAAAAACAATACAGAGTGTTATCAAACAGTAAAATAATAGAAACAGAATAAGTCCTAAAATTGGATCCAGTCTCAGAATATGCTGACCAATTTAGACCAGCGCTGTTCTTTCACCTGGGACCAGTAAGTCAAGTTACGAAGGGAAATACATCACACATAATTAAACATAATGTACAATGCAACAGATTTTCTTTTTTTGCATCGTAACAAATAAGACAGTTTTCACAGAATACTGTTATATATTTCATACTAGTGAAGCCTTGATAATTAAAATAAAAACGATTTAAAAACACTTCATCGATTTCATAGCTTCCCATCACTACACTCACCTCATAAAACACGTGAAACAATATCGCCTATTCGTATTTACAAACATATTTGAACAACCACGAAATCCTTATTGCTTTGTAGCAAGGTCGAGAATTTCAATTTAGTTCTCACAGTAATACTTGCAAGGTTTTGACTTGGCTTTAACCATAAAAGTATATCGTGCGTTTGAAGGTTTTTTGCATGTTTTGGTAAATGCCGTTTTGGTTTAATATTCCAGTGATACAAAATTGTCAATGTAACCTTGTATGAAAAACTTGTACTGTAAGTAATACCTACTATAGTTAAGGGGCCAGTAACTATTAGCCACTATTAAGGTAATAGGAAGTTTCTTAAAAAGTTGAAACTAATATACATAGTAAATATTATTTTTCGTACGTATAACTTTAGTAGCATTTGTTAATTTAAATAATTCAAATTGAAAACCTTTTTATTCAAAATAAGTTTCACTAGAGAACACTTTTTGGAGGTCGTACTTGTATTCCTGATATGGTAAACGGAAACAAAATTTCCGTTGTATACTAAAGTCTGGATGTCTGGGATGGGCCCTAGAGTAATATGTACATTATCCATAACACAAGTATGACTTGCTTAATTTGGGGATATACAATGTGTGTTTGTCTGCCGATTATTGTTATTATTATCATGGTACACTTTAAAAAAAAAACACTATTTATTCTTTGGCTCCTCGTTCTATATGTAGAACGGCACATTGATGATGTCTTAAAGATAGAATAGCATACAATACACACACCAATAATGACTTGAATCAAGCCCCGAACAAGGAACTTGTACGATCAATCGAGTCTTCCTGCCACTAACGACTAATTATGCTTGTACTACCCACACTTATTACACTTCTATCTTGTCTTGTATCTTACCTTAGTGCTACGGGATAATCGACTTTAAATCACTTTCAAACTTGTTGAAACAATCAAGATTGACGCAAGATATTACGCGGAGGATATTCAACTTTGTGCTCTAATCAATATGGCATTTTATCGCATGTGAAATGACTAAAAGAGAAATTGCATGACCTATTTGAATTTGGACCTTATTACTCAGTTGTAAAAGATAAATACTTCTTGCAAGTGTTTAGCTATTATAGAAATAGCGCTCGAATTACAACCGTATTTCTGCAGTTTTAAGTGTGTTTTTAAATTACATGAAGGTCTTAAAAGACTAGGCGATGCTTTTGTAGGAAAATCCACAATGGGTTCAGTACTATTCATAAGCTCATTATCTTTGTGACGAATTGTTTACGTATCTCGAACGAAATAAACAAAAGTAATGTCAAGATTAAATCTACAGGTATATCCTGGATTATTACAAATATTTATTTTCTTTAAAATTCTTAGGCAATTTATCTCAAATGCTAGTAGCGGCATCTAGCATTAATTGACCTCAGACGCCACTTTCGGCGTCGGATTGATGTTATACTAATTTTTAAGCCAATTCTGCCCAATTAAGAACAGCAGTACTAGGTGCTAACTCCCCTATTTCTAGAATGTCTACAATTCCCAATAGCAGCAGTGATGTTACGGACATTTATTTGACTCCAATAAAATATTTTCTAAAAAGATAAGCTTAGCCCAAAAAGACATTAATTAGAAATAAACAAACTGACAGACTTATTTCAATATCTTACGCTTTTTTGTTATCTTTATTATTAGAGTTTAATTAAATAACACTGAAGAAATTAAATTGTAAGCTGTGTTCACCAATAATTAGTTTTTACATCGCATTGTAAACCTTAGTCATAAGTCCATTAGCTGATCAACTCCACTGTTGGTGATCTTTAATAAATAAATATGGTTACTATAGAAACGTCTAAAAGCACGTCAGATTTTCCGATGGACTCTCTATCATTGCAAAGATTACTTTGAAAGAGAGTTCTAGAAAGCCATAGATAGAGTCAGTTAGCGTGTAACTTACATTGTCCATTCGCCCGAAACATCGGAAGATCCAAGATCAATAGTGGAACGCTTGTGAACTTATATTATAATTTGGAGAATCTCGATTCTAACAACAGAAACAATCTTCCCTAACTGCCCTTATAACAATGAAGCCATAAAAACATATCAATCAATGGTGGCCGTAGATCGTTACCGGCGCTATCATATCGCTAAGTCACGAGGGGGTAGTCGTTAAGTCGTAAACACATAGCTTAATGTCGAAACTTTCAGGTGTTGATATAAGGCCAAGTGCACATGAAAGGGATTTCTAGGTTTATACGAGTATATACAGATTTTTTTATTGCCTGAATGGCTGACGGCCCAGGAAGATGTTTACCGTCACCTATGGACGTTTGCTACACCAGGGGCGTTGCCAACGCGTTGCCGGCCTCTAATTCACTCGTGACTTAGACTCCTGGATTATATTTGTCAGGAAAAATAAACTCCAGCATATTATTCTGCGATAGTGTGCACCAGCAAAGATAAGCAAAGCGCAAGATCCTAATTGTTGGTAGTCTGACAGATGCGAAAAATTATATTAAGAAAAAGAATGTTTCCGCCCGGGATCGAACCGGGGGCCTTCTGCGTGTTAGGCAGATGTGATAACCGCTACACCACGGAAACGATATATGTTGCTGACTAATCTTAATACTTGAATATATGATCTAATTTTTATTGCAATAACATTAGAAAATATATTGCTGGCACTTGCAAAAATAAAATACTTTTTACGAAGAAGTAATAACATAATTAATTATTCTCAATATTTTTTTTGAATTAATTTTAAATCAACTTTGCTGATTTGACCGCGAAGAACCAATTTAGGTGGCACTTACTTGGAGAGGCCTATGTCCAACAGTGTACAACGGTTAGCAGACGACGCTTATTTTCCTCTCAAGAAATATAAACTGCTTTAATTGTATAGCGTTCTTAGCATGAAAGGGTTACGTTATAGTTGTCTAGGTGTTGGCAAGTAATCGTATGTACACTGTGTGCCGTATTATCATGCAAGTAGTGGAAGTTGTATTCTCCCGCGAGCCATTCCCGGATCCGTTTCTTGGCGCCCTCTAACTCAATTACCAGCGACAGGTCGGCCCCACTAGCGATAAATGCGTTCCACTAGCTCGCGGTCCAACGGATGACATATAGCGAATAATATCCATGCCGAAGCGGAGAAAGAAAACTAAGGACAGTCTTTTGTACCTTCTATAAGGGTCAAATTTAATTTTTGGTTTCCAGAAGATTTGTCGTGCTTCCCAATTAGCCGTGTTTGACAGTTCGGGCAACAAATCTGAGGTGGTTTCGTCTTAAGGGTCAAGAAGTGATGAAAAAAACCGCCGAATACCTTTATCCATCCAGGGAAATTACACAGATATGGGACTCCAGATCCCTGAGCTCAACTATCATTTATTTATTTATGGAAAACCTACAGCTAAATACTATTGATTAGATAACTATAATTAACAAAAAAAAGTCAATGGCAGGTTATCAAGAATAAGTTTTTGATTAAAAGTAACATGCAGACGTAAAAAAAGCGCCCAACATGCTTAGTCACTGTTGAAAATTTCAGCCTTAGACACCGCTTGGCTAATGAAACACTGATTACAAACGAGTCGATGTCATCGTATTTACTTACATTATTAATATAAAATTACATGCTCTAGAAATAAGTTTTGTCTGTAATTGGTAAAACTTAAATGTACATTAATGGGTTGATTAAAACGTATAGACTTCGCTGGAATATCAAAGTAGACCTTGCTTAGAAGATCTGAACAATAAATATCGGAGGAGATAATTTTTAACAGAAGTAAAAATTCGGCAAGGCAAGAGGTGAAACTTTTTGCAAAGAGCAAAATGTGAATTACTAGAGTGCTGGATCTTTTCCCTATAGCATATGTGTCGAAAAGAACGACAATCATACTACCTTTGTTCCGTGGTAGAATTGCTCTAAATTTTCTCTTCCCCTAATATCCCTTCCTTCTTTCATTTCTCTCAAACGCCTCATCATTTCCTAAGTTTTCGCATTGTGGATTAAATTTGGGAAACATTCTTAGAACGATACAGAAATCGATCTCCCAGCTGTGGACTGTCTACTAAGAGGTAGGCATTTGCCTCTCTCTGTTCAGCAAATAATTTTCTAGCGTTGCAGTGGCAACGGTCTTTCCCTCCGGCTGGCGGAGGCTTATGTTTAAAAAACTGGTGGCGTTATCAGTGATTGTACAGTGTGACGATTATCATTTCCTTGTATTCTTTCTTCATAACTATATCTTTCATTAATAAATTCGTCATTACAGCATTCACATACCTTCTTACATGTATGTTATTATTACCTACAGTATTTTTTAATTTGTTTGGATAGTAGATAGTAGTTAAAGATGTTCAATGAAAATTTTCTTTATATCGCCTCTCGTGACTTGGACCACATCAGTCCAGGCATGCGGTCGACATAACTCATAGCTCGCACCTCGCTCTCGGTTAAGTTGCAAACTTTGATATATCGCTTACATTTCTACTTCACCTGAAACCAACCCTTTCACTGTAACAAGTTATTGTTACGACTTAACACCGGAATTTACACGCTATGCATCTTATTTGTTGACAGTATTTCCAGAATATCCGAATCCGAATTCCAGAATTCAGAATTTCCTGCGACCAGGTGGCCTGTCGTAAGACGCAACAAAACAACTCACAACCAGGTGGTAGGATATTTGCCCCCTGTCTAGAGTAGAGTCGCCATAACAACCATGAGTTGTGTTCCGGCATTAGAGACCAGGTTCCAGTCTCCCTTAAGACAGCAGCGCATTTGTAGCACCTTTGGTGTTGCAAATGTCCACCTGGCTGTGGGTTGTTTTATCGCCTCTTACGACAGCCCGCCCGAACGGAGGAAAATGTATTCTTTCTTCGTTCCCGCACGGATGAGATTAACGGATCAGAACGAAACCCCTAATATTCGAAATGAAATTTCTTTAGAATTGTTGTGATTTGAAAATCGATGAAACTAAAAAGTAGCATTAAACAGAGATAAATACATAAAATTCAACCTTATTTAATTCGAAATAAAACACAATAATTTATTTTTACCCGTTAGTATTAATTTTCAATTTAATAAAAAACTTAAATGCAAGCAAATATATTATAATCGAAATAATCTACTAAGAAGTTCAAATTTTGTAAAGAAACACAAACGTCGGATAAACCTAAATCAAATAAATTACCGCGCTTAAAACCGTTAAAACGTAGTTTTATTATGAACACAAATTTAGCTTAAAAATGTTGTAGGTATTATAACTATCGAGCATTTTGGACCAAATTTATGAATTTTCTAAATACAAAACTACAACAAATCAACAACTTTCACCAACCAACAAACTCTAATTTTATTTTTAACTAGCTGACCCGTGCCCACTTCACTGGGCATCAGAAAAAAAACTTATTATTAATCACAATTAAAACATACCCGTTGTCACTCAAGAATAATGTAGCTATCGACTGGTGAAAGAATTTTCAAAATCTGTTTAGTAGATCCAGAGATTACGCACTCCAGCGTCACAAACTTTATCCCTTTTTAATATTGTTACGAGTCGCGAGCCTTGGATTAAAACGCTGTTAGAATTACTAGAGTACATTAGAACTATACAAACACGTATAACATAGGTACAAATATAACTGAACACAACCAGTCCTAACGTAATGCACGATTCAACACGCGCAAAGTCCGTCACTAAATAGATTACCAAATGTACACAACTCTTGCTTCGCTCGTGGTTATCCCTTGACTGTCTCATCTCTCAACCGGGCCATTGATTTGTACTGCACTGTTGTAACATATCCACCCGGCCGCGTGGACCGAATTTCCTAGAATCAGTTTGTACTTTAAATCCGTAACACCTGGCTAATAACTGCCATAAAATATTACAACAATGGGTTGTTTTCTAATCACAAATTTTAAACACACGGCGTCTAGGTCGTAACAATATCATTAAGTATAGATTATTAAATTTATATAATATATATATCGTATACCGATTTTGTGATGGTATCTAATCAGTTGTGGTGTAGATAATCATTACAATCTTTAAAAATAAGCAATTTATATTTATGACCCCTAATCCTAGACAAAGTAGGAATATAAAATGACTAAAGTTAACCACGCGGCTGCGTCGCGGGTCAAACTCTAGTGCACACCTCTTGTTTAAACAGCAAGCGTAAATACAAGTTGTGTTGTATTAAATTTGCCTTTTTCTGTTTTTTTGTTTGTAAATGTAATTGCCCCGGCAAGATTCACTTCATTTTATATCGCAAAATATCCCATCTTCCGAGATGAAAAGTATACATATGGACATTCGGTATTAAAACTACATCAAAGAAAATTACAGCAAAACCGATCCAGTACTCCTAGTAGCTTTTCCGTCAAGGCTTAACAGACAGATCGAGTTACTATATCACTTTGTTATAGATTATGTTCTATATCTATAACCTTGAGGAATTGGTTCCCCTATTTCAACCCGTCCTAGTTTTATTTATCTATCCCCGTCTATCGATCTGTAAACTACACAAACGACAAAAAGGACATAGACAGACAGACTGAAAGACTAAACTTTCGCATTTATTAATAATATTAATAGAAAATCCAGTTGTTATTTTTTAATAGCTATATTGTACAGACACGGCATTTTGAGAATTTTATAATATTATAGATATCTAGGTCATAAATTGCTTAATGTTATCATTGACATTAATCTCTCGCGGAATTACAACGTATTCCGGTTATAAAATGTAAGTCAACTACTCGGAGAATTGAATACATACATTTGTTGATACGTGTGTAGTTTCCGTGGTGTAGCGGTTATCACATCTGCCTAACACGCAGAAGGCCCCCGGTTCGATCCCGGGCGGAAACATTTCCTTTTTCATTACTTAACATCACAACAATCTTAGAGAGTAAGTAAAGGCGTGCCACTATTAGTATAACTCTCCATTTGGGTCTTTTTGTTGTAAGGTAGATATGCTATAAGCATACCCATCTGCTCAAGGACAGACAGTAGCAGTTGCAGCGATCGCTGCATATCCTCCAAAACACCCTGCTTACCATGAATATTAAGCTTGCTCCATTAGCAGCTAAGCGTCTCCATAAATTAGTACCTTAGCGAGTGCGATACGAGCCACCGGCATGGTCAATGATCAGTTGGTCAAGTATACGGCCAGTTTCCGAATCAAGTTATACACACAAGAGACGAAAGTCAAGGAATACCAGGAAACATTCGGAAGACCCTACAGCTATTTGGACTCTCAGCATGACTTTCGTGGATCTCGTTAAAACCAGTGTGTTTGATCAGTGTAATCATTATATTAATACGTGAAGCAAAACCTAGTACACTTTTTTACGAAAATTGTGCGAAAGGAGAAGTAAGAAATTTCGCACACTAGAGAAGAAGCGACGAATTATAGTATTTGTTTAAAATTATGCATAAAAATACATTAAAATAATAAAAAATAAACATTTCACACATACTCACACAGACACACACACACACACACACACGTATATTTACTTTTTTGTGTATTGTTCAAGTCAAATAGTGTAATGTGATTATAGAAGTATAGTCTTTGACGTCCAATTATTACGGTCGAATTTCGAGCACGGGCGACCACTAATGATTATTATTGTCTTTCGTTCGCTAAAGATCAGAGTAGAACATGACACTATAAAAATAATATCATAGATTCAAATTGAGTAATGTAGTTTCCGTGGTGTAGCGGTTATCACATCTGCCTAACACGCAGAAGGCCCCCGGTTCGATCCCGGGCGGAAACATTGCTTATTGGTTGTATATAATGGAAAATACAGGGAAACATTTTTTTTGAATACCACTCCTTAAGGACTCTGAACGCTGGCAAACTATGTGATCTAGCTTTGTAAGTGTTACTATGCACTTCTGTTCATAGTAACTATCAAGTGTTTGTTAGTCAAGGACAAACAAGAGGTATAGCTAATACTGTGTAGTCCCCGCCACAATTCTTGACCAGTGATCTTGGCCTATGCACAGTAAAATGACTCTTCTTCAAAGGATGACCCTCTTCAAGCTATGGATAGATAACACTTTATTGCTCACCAAAATAAGCAAATACAAAAACAAAATGCATAATTACAATACTTCTTGGCAAAAAACGGGCGTCCTTATCGCTAAAAACGATCTCTTCGATAGGGGTTTAAAAATAGGGATTAAATAAGAGGAATGAGAGAGAAAGCAAGGCATATTAATTATGTGATTGGAAATATCATCATTCTGTGAGAGCGTAGTATCACACCCTCACGCCGTAAGCGCTGTAATCAATATAATGATTCCAACATGGCTCTATCGCATTGTGTGATGTAAGCACTAAAATTATCCTCTAAGAGAAAACAATGTACACAATATACATAGGGATTGAGTCCTGATGTGACCAAGGCATCGTTAACACCATACCGTGTGAAGCGCTATAACAACACAAGCCCCATTAGGAACCCCGCAGTGACGGAAGCTGACACACGGACGGACGGTGCGATAGTTATCAATACGGCTTATCCACTACCTAGGGGACACCGGTGGACGTGACTCCGAATAACGTACCCTCATTTTCACAAGTCGGATAGAATTATTGCTAGAAAAGTAATCAATGTTTTATTTAAGATTGAACATTTTAAAAAAATGTGTCTGTGTGCAGTTCACACGCAGTAGAAATGATACTTCAGAGAATATACTCACTCACATATCATTCTTCTCTAACTTCTATTAATATAAATATAATTCCTTTAGCCTACATCCTTCAACATTATATTCCGAAAAATTCAATCTAAATTACACTTTAAATCACTACATAAAGTTCAAAATTCAATGCACTGTTGGGCACAATTTCCTTTGAACTACGTATGAAATAATATTTGCCTTAAGCATACATAGGCATTGATTAACGATAACAAAAGTAGATCATTCAGTATTTGTCAAATGAAATTTAAATAAATAAATAAGGAATTTAAAGTGGATATTAATTTTTTTATGATTATAAATTATGATTATATATGAATAATAAACATAGCATAGATCAAAAGATGTTGTTGCTGTCTTTCTTAAGGCAGCACTTATTAAACGTCAAAAGCGAAATGCCAAAAGATTGACCTAGAACTTGGTCTATTTTTGTTTATGAGAGAATTACATAAATTACTAGTTTTATTGCAAAAGTTTCTATTAGCATGTATAAGCGAATAATTGAGTTGGGAACCCGAACGCGGGCTAGCCAGGATTATGGTATATTAAGCAAAGTAAACAATACAAAAAAATCTACAACTATAAACGTGGTAAGTGTATCCATTACACCAACATAACAGGTGAAACTTTTCACTTCCAGCATCAGTAGCCAGTATCCTCCCCCCATTCTTCAAGGCCAGCAGCACATTGTGCAACAATTCAGGAGGTGCAAATGTCCGTAGACATCGAAAACACTTTCCATCACAATTATGCCGTCACCTTGTCAGCTCTAGCTATCAAAAAACACATGTTAATCTTTTTAATTTTGGCTATTTTTGTTTACATCATACTACAGTTGTAAGTAATAAATGCAAAATAATGCATATTATATACGTAGTTGCAATAAAAACACTTTCTAGTACGTTGCATAAGAACGGTTGCTGACCGGCATAATTAATGCTTAAGTACACAATAAAATAATAATTATTAAATAATATCTACTCTCTCTCTTTTTTCAGTTTATACAAATTATTTTGTACAATAATTGTTTCTTTTTATATTTATTTATTACTTAATATATGACTATATAATGTTACGAGTTGCGGGACTCGAATTAAAATGCCGTTGGGATTATTATAGAGTTTATTAGAACTATACAAACACGTATAACACAGGTACAAATGTAACCGAACACAACAAGTCCAAACGTAATGCACAAGGTCGTAATTCAATAAAACGCGCAAATTCCGTCACTTCTTGGATTCCCAATTGTAGTACATACGTTTCGCTTCGCTCGTGGTTCTCGCTCGACGGCCTCCTCTCTCAATCGGGCCATTACTTTATACAGAACAAATGCAATATGTCCGCCCGGCAGCGTGGACCAAATTTCCTAGAATCCACTTGTACTTTAAAATCCGTATCACCTGGCTAATGATAACAATACAACAATAGGCCGTATGCGAATAAGTAAATAAAAGAAGACGATCATAAAATAATTAAAATATTTTCAATGATAATACTTATTAGTTCAAATGCCGATGGGTAATAAATGTGCTTTCTCTCAGATATGCAGGTGGATTTTGTTTTTCTCGGGACCTGAGTTGTAACACTATATTTATTAACAAGCAACTCAGAATAAGCAATGTAAATCTATCCCAAATGATCTCATAACTCCCGTATACCTTAACAAGGAAACTCACAAACAATTAGCAACTATCTCAGAGTGGGGTAATATTAAGACGAAGGGGTGTGGAGGGTAGGGGGTGACCTAATGATGCTTTATGCCCTGATATATTATCATATTAAGAGGCAGGGTTCGGCCAAGTTGCGCTCAAGACGTACCTTTATTGTTATTGAGTTGCTTAATTGAATTGTTTTGATTGCCATATAAAGGTGAGGTATGCTCCTCTTCTAAATCACGTGACAAAAACAATGTTAAACTACAAGATGGATGGGTAAAGATGTAGAGGTAGATTAAACAAAGATGGATGGATTGTGTGAAGGATGATATGTTGATTTGTAGTGTGACAGAAGATGTATGTCAGAATAGAGGAGTGTGGAAGAAAATGACATATTGTGCCGACTCCAATTAGTTGGGATACGGTGAAATAAAAGAGAGATTCTCCTCTTCTAAAGCCATTCTTCTTGACTTATGTGACTTTATAAATAGACAGAAGAAGTGATAGCTCAGTGGCTACTAGAGTCTCAATCTATAATGATTTAGGTTCAAATACTGGGCGGGAAGAATTCACCGTTATAACAATAAGGTAGTAGACAGTCCAATTAGCTGAGATACTTAGCGTCGCAGCCTCTTGCATGAGTTCAGCAGACAGGCAGACGGCCCAAATGATGGAAAGCGGTTACCATTATAGAAATTTGCAACACCAAAGGTGCTACCAATGTACAGCCGCTCTCTATACGGAGACTGGAACCTGGCTGCTAGCCGGAACACAACTCCAAGTTGTTGAATAAATTAATGAATGTTATTTATTGCATACATAAGTTACATAAACAATACGAGGGCTTATCGCCGCCGGCGATATCTTCCAGACCACCTTACAATGGTTAACAAAAATTGAAATAAAATGTACTTATCATACATTACAAAACAAAGATTAAAAAAAAAATGGCAAAAAAAACTAATATTGATACGCATGAGTTCATTAATTGCTAAATATTTTGATGTCAGTGCATTTATTTATCTTTAGTCAGAATTAAATATATATCACCTTTATCTTTGTTGTGTGCTATGGCGGCATACTCTAGACTAGGAGTGAAATGTAATTGAATTGAAAAATGCTAGTTATCAAAGCTTCATTTCCCGTCTAGGAATATTTGATTAGGAGCAGTCCGATGTGCTCTCCGCTTCCTCGACGTCAAGAAGTCTTCTGGCCCTGATGGCATTCCTGCCATTGTGCTGCAGACGTGTTCAGCTGAGCTGTCCCCAGTCCTTGCCCGACTTTTCACTCTTTCTTACCGCAAGGGTTGTGTCCCCGCTTCGTGGAAGATTGCCCATGTGCACCCTGTCCCCAAAAAAGGGGACCGTACGGACCCGTCGAATTATAGGCCTATAGCAATAACCTCTTTGCTCTCAAAGGTGATGGAGCGTATTATCAACGCGCAGCTTCTGGGTTACCTCGAAGATTCCCAGCTGCTAAATGATCGGCAATACGGCTTCCGCCACGGTCGCTCAGCTGGGGATCTCTTGGTTTACCTAACCCACCGTTGGGCTGAAGCCATTGGGAGCAAAGGGGAAGCACTGGCAGTTAGCCTAGATATTGCTAAGGCCTTCGACCGGGCCTGGCACAGGGCTCTTCTATCGAAGCTGCCATCGTATGGGATACCTGAGGGACTTTGCACCTGGCTATCCAGCTTTCTTGGTGGGCGCAGTATTCAAGTCGTTGTCGACGGTTGCTGTTCAAGTATCAAGCCCATCAACGCTGGTGTGCCCCAGGGTTGTGTGCTATCGCCAACGTTGTTCATCTTGCATATCAATGATATGTTGTCTATTTGCAACATTCATTGCTATGCAGATGACAGCACTGGCGATGCGCAGTACTCTGGTCGTGCAAACGTCCCTCGATCATTTGTGGAGGAAAGTCGGGTTAGACTTGTGTCTGAAGTTGAGCATTCCTTAGAGAGAGTCTCAGAATGGGGCAGACAGAACCTTGTCCATTTCAACCCCAAGAAGACACAGGTCTGCGTATTCTCTGCCAAAAAAACTCCATTCGAGCAAGCGCTACAGTTCCAAGGAACTCACCTTACCACCTCCAAGAGTATAGGGATCCTTGGTGTTGACATCGCGAACGATGTACAGTTCAGGGGCCATCTTGAAGGCAAGGCAAAACTTGCCTCTAAGAAGTTGGGAGTGCTAAACCGGTCCAAGCAGTACTTCTCACCGCGGCAACGCCTTGTGCTTTATAAAGCCCAGGTGAGGCCGCATATGGAGTACTGCTCACACCTTTGGGCTGGAGCTCCTGCCTACCAACTCAATCCCCTGGACTCTATTCAACGTCGAGCCGTTCGCGTTGTTGATGATCCCATACTCACAGACGGCTTAGATACGCTTAGCCTTAGGAGAGACTTTGCTTCTCTCTGCGTATTCTACCGACTGTACAACGGGGAGTGTTCCGAAGAACTGTTTAGAATGGTGCCTTCGTCCTCTTTCTACCATCGCACCGCTCGCCATCGGTTGGGAGTTCACCCCCACTTCCTTGAGCCACTTCGCTCATGTACGCAACGGTTCTGTAGAACGTTTCTCTTGCGTACCGTAGGAATCTGGAATGAGCTCCCGGCCGAGGTTTTCCCACAGCGCTACGATATGGAGTTTTTCAAAAAGGGTGTCATAAAATTTCTTCGAGGCCGGCAGCGCGTTGGTGACATCTCTGATGTTGCAAACGTCCATAGGCGACGGTAACCGCTTTCCACCAGGTGGGCCGTCAGCCTGTTTGCTGTACTCCAGCTATAAAAAAATATAAAAAAAATATTCCAAAATCTATGGTGTATTAATATTTTTATAACTTTCTTCCATTTGAAAAATTCCCCATAGAAGTACCTAATACTTTCTTTTTTTTTTTTGTTCTTCACCCCTACAAGAAACTTGTTTGGTGAAAATTGGTTTATCAAGACAAGCGTAAACATAGTATTAAGAAGTAGATTTCATGAAACACATTATTCAAATAAAACTGAACTCCATTGAGTCGAGAACCGAGTAAATTCATGCAAATCGACGTATTTACAAAATGAAGTGTTTGCCCGAACAAAAAAAACGCTTTTAATAACAACGGAGAGGCGAAAAACCTCTTCCATCCGAATGGAACCGTAAGGTATTTTCCTCTTAATTTAATCAAATCGTGGACCCTCTACTGTATTTTTTTCTGACTCATTTATTTTTAATTTTGAAACCCCCGTTTTGTAATGTTTAAGCTGTTAAAGCTCGTAGATATTTGATGTGAAGATATATGTATATATTGTATGTGTATTGCACAGCACAGGTACCTATAGAGGACACGGAGTCGTCACTAAAAACTCGAATGGAAAACATAAGTATTTTTTAATAGACAGGTGACTAATTAAAACTAAGTTTAACGGTTTTAAGCGCGGTATTTTGTTTGATTTTAATTCGAAGTTTTCCTGGGAGTTCCGCGAGGTTTTTTTTGGGAATGTTTTAAAATGGCCAGATCAAAAAAACCAATTACAAGTGATTTTTTTACTGATTGATAATCTAAGAAAATATGTGATTTTTTTATCCCAGGAATCCTGCGATCCTGCGAAAATCCTAGGAATTTTCCCAGGACTGGTTTGTATAATAGTTATCCGGGTGCATAAAAATTTTCTTATTCCGACACAGTTTTCTTTAAAAAGATACCTTACATTCTTTTTTTAAATGCCGCGTCCCGGGAATCCCTTGGGAATTTCAAGTCAACCGTCGACGAAGTTGCGAACATATCCGAGTGTTAATATAAAATTATTAGAGCTAGGAATGGCGCTGAAGGGTATCTTGCACTGCTTCTTGTCTTCAAGCCGTAACAAAAACGGTAGTTACAACCATAAACAAAAATTAAATAAGAAAAATGAACATGTTGTCTAAATAAATAAATAAACTAATAAATGGTCCAAATGTCAAAATAAAAATTAAATAATTAAACTTCCGCGCTAAAAATCGTTAAAACTTAGTTTTAATGATATGTCCAAATTGTGAAAAGTTAAGAAAAACTATGATGTTTTGTAACGCAAAAAATGAGGTAATTCGCGGAATCTAAAGCTTACACAAGTGCAGTCGCATGAAAACTCTAGTAATATGTTTACTTTATGGAGACGTGTCAATTACTAGAAGTCCTATTAATGACAATGGTTTGGCGATCCGATCACTGTGATTTACAATCAACATTCACGATTAAGATATGAGAAGATATCGGACCTTACTGTTCTACTTGCTAATATGAACTAAAAAAACTATGAAGCTGTTTTCATTTTGTTTTTTTTTTCACTTTATTTTATTGTCACTTTTGTTATTGTAGTTTAATACGGTTTAAAAAACTTTATAGAAAATTTCCTAGACATATGTAGTCGTAGATAGTCCGAACTATTTCGTGTAATAGAAATCAGAGCCTTTTGTGTGTTATTATCTCTTTGTATAGGTAAATTTGTTTTCTGTCTTTTCTTCTCTCTAATAGATTGTAAGGTAATTACAAAATATGCATATTTAGATATTAATATGTAGGTATTTAATATCTAAAAACTATATTCAACCGTGTATTGAAAGTTAAGGGCAGGGTTAACAAAGGCGTTATAAATTTTTATGGACGATGTTGATGTCTAAAAAAAAAAATAACGCCCTTGAAGAACCCCGTGTTCTTAAAGAGCACAGGTAGAAAAACCATAGCAAAAAGTTCCTTCAAGTTCATAATGGTACGTGGTATAAATGCTCTAGAGAGCCGATGTTTTTTAGTATTTAATAAGTCCGATATTTTACATTAGAAATATCGTGACTATGACTATTACTCGATATGGATTATTGTTAATTTACTAAAATCAGTAATTTTTCGTTTTGTTTTATATTAATAAGTAATACAAAAGAAAAGACTATTTGAAGAAATAGCGTATGTACTGATATTACTTATACGTATTTTGAGAAATTTTGCGCCACATTTTCAGCGAACAAGGTTTGCACTCGGCTTATGATGTACCGGACATTATCCGACACAACGCTGATTATTAGTGTAACCTTTCCTTTGAACGTAATACCATAACGACTCGATTTTTTTACTAAGCTAAGCGCTTAATATATTTGTTTAACACTTTTTTTACCAAAATTTTTTTAATCATAAAGACGTCTCCAAGGATCTTTTTATCCATGTTGTCCAGCAAGAAACTACCCTCTCGGGGACAATAATGCGCCCGAGGCAGGGTGAGCGCACTTCATCAGTCACCCGATCCGATACTGACCGCGACACCATCACACCGCAGCTCGTGGCGTCTATTCCCTATTCCAAATGAAATTACTCGCTGAAAACGACGATTACTCTATCAAAAACCTTGACCAAGTCTTCTATTCACGTAAGCAGCGTGTAATACGCGAGACATTGTCATTCTACGCTTGTGTATAACATCTTGGTAAAGAAGTGGGACTAAACTGTGTCCACAGCTGCACGAGGAACACAATACGATACGCAAATACGACCATGAAGAGTCGTGAAGATGACGATATCATACGTATGACGTGCGGCTTACGTAGATAGTACGGCCGTAGTACTGAGAAACAGGAACAGAGAATGAATAGTAGTAAGTCCTGTGACAAAACAATCGACAGACAGTTAGTAAGACATTAGTCTGTATTGATAGACACCACCTCTGATCTACAATTTCGAATTACAAATCAAATCAATCTTTTTGAAGGTAATCAGAAATTTGTCTTTAAAAGTTTCATATTTGTTTTGAGCAGGTAATAATAGAAGATCACTAACTTGTTGTAAGGCTTAGCGGTTCAGCTTTGTCGCCTTGTGTTTGTGGCTGTATGACGGTCTTGATCTAATCAAACCCTAGTCTTGGCTGATCAGTCCAGAATTCAGGTATCTTCAAGGGAATTGATATATTTATTCCAAAATTAAGTGTACTTTGTTTTGCTTGTGTAAAGACTTCTCTCCTCGATTACTATATGAATGGTATCATATGGTAGATAATTTCAGTGTCCCTTTCGAGTCCGGGAGTATATTGGTAGCTCTTCTCGTTTTGCAAATGTCTACAAGCGATGGTAACCACTTCCCATCAAGGTCGGCCGTCAAGTTATACGCTGTACTCATGCAATAAAAAGGTACAGACATTCTGTAAATTGAAAATAAGTTTTGTCTACTATTCGCGATTCACGACTGCGTCATTTAATTTACCGGCATACATACGAATTGTTACACCTCTTTTCCATTGGGGTAGACAGAGACGATGGAATTCCACTGATAAACACTTTTTGCTTCACCTACATTTATTACTCTTGTCATACAAACACGTTTGTATGAAATGCTTTTTACCTGAGCTTCTGCAAAATTTAAAATATCTTGAATTTGATAATGGTGAGTATGTCGCTACTTGTTTTGTGGTTCTGCTTACAGGTGGGTAGCTATTTCAAAAGCCAGCTAATCAGTGATTGTTTACAAAATAGCCACGGCTGTGTTGTCAACTATTTTGCTAACTGGCTAATTATTGTCCAATAAAAGCGAAAACCGATAAGTTGATAATTTAACCAACAGCCGTCGGCTGCCGGTTGACAAATCATTCACCCACTAGCCAAATAGTATCTTTAGCTGGCTAATGAACATGTGGTGGTTGGCTAAGTTTTTGGAATTGTTGATGGTTACCCACAGCTAAATCTTCTTTCATTCATTCTCTCTACATGCTCAAACGAGTAAATATTATAATTTAAATTACGTATATCCTGAATAAGGACCGATTTCTCAAATTGCGGCATAAATTGCCATCTATCGGACACTGGTGCTAATTAACAGATAGTTTTGGTTTTATTGCACTATACGGCAGTTTAGGGTTACGCCGGTTTAAGTTTAAATTGTCCGCCACATGTTGTTTAGTGGGTCCTAGAGATATATCGCTCTGAACTGACCATTTATAAGTGAATTATAACATAAGGGGACGTAACGTGTATAAGGAGATAGTTTAATTTGATCCCAAAACATAATAATGTAAATTAGGTATGAAATCTGAGAGCCATATTCTCAAAAAAGTTTTGTTTAAAGATAGATTTAGAATAACATTGGCCAAGTGTAAGACAGTCAACTCTATAGAGCTACGGAGCTATAAAAAATTATCTAATATACCATCTCATATTAGAAGAACTAATCAACGGATATTCTCTTTTCTTTCACCTTCCCTTATATATAAATATGTCTTTTCTTACCGTTTGAATAAAATACGGGAGGTATTTTATTCA
Source organism: Dendrolimus pini (assembly GCA_949752895.1). Lineage (NCBI taxonomy): Eukaryota > Metazoa > Arthropoda > Insecta > Lepidoptera > Lasiocampidae > Dendrolimus > Dendrolimus pini. The sequence continues at coordinate 544,922 of OX457132.1, read as the reverse complement.
AAATAATCAATGTATCGTAACCATATTGTATTAACTTTGATTTAATCCTTGCTCAAGTGTTTTGGCTCTAACAATATCAAGACATCAATTTTTTTACCTTCGGCACTAACTACTGATCAAAGTGGAGAGTGGCAACACCAGTTCAATAACATCATCTAAATGTTTGACACAATATACGAACGCGCACGCAAAATTCCAAGTGATATCCCACTAAAATATCGACGTTCTCCAATCCAAAGGTGTTAGCTGCAGACTCAGGTACGTACAGTATTTATATGGGGTCGAAAAAGATCAAAATTTTACTCAGATTGGTATTCGATTGCTTTTACTAGGCAATCGAATGCTACAATCAGAGACACAACTTTAATAATGTCGGAACCTAAAAAGTCCGTACCTATTGATTTAAATAAAAATGTCATCATCAAAGAACATCATCGTAACTTTTAAGGTATGGCGAACGATAATAAACACGACAAATGTATGCACAAAAAAAAGAGATGTTTTTTTCAAAATGGCTACATTACCCTAAAACGCCATTAATGCTTCCAAACAGATCTCACAAAGAAACTTAATTTGCTGTTGATTGAGAGAAGTGAATGTGTAGCTCTTCAAAGCACCACAAAACGGACAAACATACAACTACACTAGTTAAAATTTAATTACCAACATAAACCTATACTATATCGATGCATACACGACGAAAAATCGACTTTATGTGACAGTATAAAGGCAGAGATTTGAAGAGGTATGATCTCTTTGTATTGAAAGTAAATAGTATGTCACCCATTAATCAGGTCAACTGTTGGAAATTGGAAAGTTAAATATTTTTATTACTTCGAATTTTTATAGTCACTGCTTTTAGGGTTCCGTTGCGTACCAAATCTAATAACCCAGTAATCCTGAATATTTGAAGCGAATCTCAGCTTGACTATGTCTTTCGCCGAATTCGGTAGATATGGACCGAAAGTGCATATGACTGCAAAGAATCCAACATGATTAAATCACAGACATTTTGAAGAAAGTGAACGTAAAAACACTTCAAGTAAACATGGATTGTATAAAAAGATTAATGAAAGAAATGTACCTAAAAATCTTTGTCAACCGATAAGGCTATGTCATCGAAGTCAATGAGCAAGGTGGTCTCCAATGCACGCAAGGTCAGTCCAGGTTTTCCATTCTACCAGGCCGATTTCACACAGTAAATTCTTAAACTTAAAATTTGCACTACTTTTTATTCTGGGAATCACGCGGGAATTTTTCTTGAAATGATTTAAAGTGGCCAAATTAAAAAATATAATTTCAATGTGATTTATTTACTGATCGGTAGCAAATATGCGATAAATTTAGTGATTTTTTTATCTCGCGAACCTCGCGGAAATTTTCCCAGGAGCGATTTGTAATCGTTCGGGTGCATAAATATTTTCTTATTCCAACACTGTTTTCACTAAAACGATGGCTTACACATTTTTTAATGCAATTACAGGTGAAGCGTGAACAAAGTCACGCGCATGTCCTAGTTGTTTATATGATATTTTTTATTATTTGTGGTGAAATAGAAATGTTGTGTGAGGACAGCCCACATGAGATTAAAAAGAGAATAAAAATATACATTTTCTGAGTGAGACGTGCGTGGTTTCAATTAAATAAAAATCCCACAAAAAATAGAAGTTATTGATAAATGTTATAAAAAAGTGTCTATCGTGTAAACATAGTATTTTTACAAGTTTTTATTTAACTTGCAATGGATGTACCTATGTATGTATGTATGTAAGTTCGGGTAGAATCTTGCAAGTTAAATTTGACTAACTTTCCGGTTTCCGATGTAGCTGAAATCTTGCACGCATATGTATATCGCGTTACAATGCAATAATATGGTACCATGGAGCTGATCTAATGATAGAGTCAGAAGGAGGCCATAGGAACTCCTGTATTAAACAAGATAGACCCGTCGTGTTTTAGCTCGTTTTACTTGTCTTAGCTAGCACTCTGCTGCATGATGTCCAGGATCTCAAAAGCTTTTATTTAAAAACCTTTAAAAAAAAGTTATTTTAATTTAAAATTTTATAAGGAACCAAAGCGTATATTAGAAAAAGTCCACTTATCTCAATAGCATTTAAGTGCGTCGGGCCTGCCTTTCGTCCGCCTTGACATGTTACGGGACGCGGATCCGCCAATGATTTACAACCGAACTGCACAAATTACATTTTTACATCGACACTTAATTACTTCCTTCGCGATAGGGGGCGCTCGTAAAACGTGGAGTTTGTTTAAGAATAATGGCCGATTGATGAGTTATTTCAAAGTTAAGGACCTGATGAAAAGTTTTTATGCCTAGATTTATAAGAATTGTAGATGAGTGTTCATTGTGGACTCTGAGGTCGGTAATCCTGCTTGTTCCTTTGCTATTGTCTCTACCTAGGCAAACAGTCAGACAGCCCAACTCATGGAAAGTGATTACCGTCATCTACAGGCATTTGAACACCAATGCCAATACCGATGCATTTTGCCATTGGCGGAGAAGAAATATTACAATATTTCTTCTCCACCGGACAAACGAGATTTATCCGGTTTTTCATATCCTTTTTATATGTTTTTTATTCTTTTTTTTATTACATATTTTTCTTTCTTTTTTATTCATATATTTATTCATTTTCCCTTTCTTTTTCAGTTTTACAAAAAGGTCCTTAATCTATTACAGTTTATTCTTTTCCTAGTGTTTACGTTTATACCTTATAGCTATTTGTATCCATTACATTTGCTTCTATTTTCTTACATACATACATACATAACTTCACGCCAGGTCCCCTGCGGGGTAGGCACGAACAACAGAGCGCCATACAGGCTTATTCATACACACCTCACTTGCTTCTTTTACATTCATAGCTCTTGTCATGCACGCTCGTCTGTTCTTAAGGCTCCTGACATCACCTTCTGCTAATACACGATCAATTTGATCATGGAAGGTGTGTCGTGGCCTTCCGCGACTTCTGCATCCATCCACTTTTGCATTGTATATCTGTTTAGTCATTCTTTCATCATACATTCTTTCCACATGCCCGAACCACCGGAGCATTCCTTTCCTTACCTTCACCCCAACACTCTCTTTCAAACCAACTCTCTTTCTTACTTCGGTATTACGAACGCGGTCCGCGAGCGTCACCAGATTTTGCGCAGTGCTCGCATCTCGACTGCGTTTACTCTACTTTCATGCTCTCTGTTCCATACCCAACTCTCGCTTCCATACGTGAGCGTAGGTACCAGCACCGCGTTGTGTATGGCAAGCTGGGCCTTCTGGCTGAGGTTTTTAGCGCCTAGAAGCTTACCTAACGCTCCATTCACACTATTCCCCAAATTTACTCTTCTTTCTATGTCAGCGGTGTACCTTCCACCCCTGTTAAAAGCACATCCGAGATATACAAACTCATTCACTTGTTCCAGCATAACATCATCGACCATTATCCTTGCATTCGTTCTGGTTTCTTCTCTTTCAAACACCATAACCTTTGTTTTCTTCGCATTCAAATGTAAGCCTCTCGCCTGACAGTCATCTTTCATCATTGTGACTAGTGTTTGCAGTTCTGATGGCGATGGTTCTATTTTCTTATTGAATAAATTACTTTTATACTATTTATTTAATACATTTATCGATATATATGTTGCATATTTATTTCTAATGTATTCTTCTTCTATCTATTTTTCTTAAGTTTATTCTTATTTACTACTTGATTTAATATCATTATACAAAACGCAATACAGGCTTCTAGTTTGTATTTTGTCATTAGTTCTGGTATATTTCTTTACTCTATTTTAATTCCTAATACTAAACCTATCCGTGCAGGAACGGAGAAAGAATACAATTTCCTGCGGCCGGGCGGCCTGTCGTAAGAGGCGACAAAACAACCCACAGCCAGGTGGTAGGGCATTTGCCCGACTGGATGGCTACCACCCCTGGTCTAAAGTATGTCGCCATAACAACCTTGATTTGTGTTCCGGCATTAGTGACCAGGTTCCAGTCTTCCTTAAGAGAGCAGCAGCGCATTTGTAGCACCTTTGGTGTTGCAAATGTCCATAGGCGATGGTAACCGCTTTCCATCAAGTGGGCCGTCTGCCTGTCTGCTGACCTCCTGCAATAAAAAATAAATAAAATAAAAAAACCAATGCGTTTAGGATAGGATAAAGAGGATGCGATACGGGGATGAGATAGAGGGCTCAGACAGGAGGACTGGAGTAGAAGGAAGAGATAGGGAAGGTTGGGTAGGAAGAGGGCCAATTGGTCCATCGGAATTCTCTCATCGCACGAAATACGATTAAATTATTCCGATTTTCTGTGAGGGTGTGGTACCGCTCGACGCAAATCTCGGCTAGCACTAGGGGCACTCGTTTGCGTTTAGATACATTTAAATTAGTTTATCTACGGTCTCAGTGCACGCCCGAACCGAGCGTGCAGCGGAGCGGGGCGTGCAGAGTTCCTATACACGACGGGTCGCTCAACGCAATCATGCCCGCTGGAGCCGCCGGTTACGTATTTGAAACGAAAACTGCACTCGAATAGAGCAGGCACTGAGGCCTTATGCTAAAGGCTGAAACCAAGTTAATGATTCCACCATGGCTCCGCCATGTCAGAAGTATAATTTGCTTCAGAGTAATCCACAGTACATAAATCCGTGCCTTTTTATTGTAGACTAGCGACCAGCCCCGGCTCCGCACGGGTATTTAAGAAGATTTTTTTATAGCCTATGTGAACTGCGATAGTGTAGCTTGCCAACAGTGAAATAATTTTCCATATCGGTTCAGTACTTTCGGAGCCTATACAATGCAAACACAATCAAATCTTTCCTCTTTCTGAAATTAGTATAGAAAAACAAAAGTATCATGCGTTTAAGTTAAATGTAGTAGGATAATCTCATTTTAAGTGGTTCGTGTTGGGTTTTATGTGAGATTTTCTCAACAGATTAAAAACTTGGGGCTGCAAGGTGGCTTGCTTTATGGCCCCAGATGATCTCCGCACCGAAACGCGTGCGGATTAACGTTTTAAATGTACTTACAGTTATACTAGAATATATAAAAATGGTCTGGCAGTTGAGAAACCTTCTTGAAAAATAAACAAATAAGCAAAAAATAAACAATTTCTACAAGATCTTGAAGTCAATGTGAAGTTATACATAAAACTTATTCTTAAAGTCGGTTTCTTTTACGTATTCGAAATAAAAAGCAGAGTGTTAACTTTGCATGAAAGACCTATTTTGGGCACACTCAAGCTATTAGCGCCCTCGCACTCGGGTGCTAAACCATCGCGTGTCTAAATAAGTCACATTCTTCCATAGTGTAACAATCTACTATTACAAACTCGACATTACAGATTTATTATAGTATAGACAAATGGTCGACACTTTACATTATTTTATGGATAGATATAATTAAAGTACCCAAGTATTGTTTATTAATGTAAAGGTTATGACCGCTGAAAACTACACATGATTACTGAAAAGTTATGAAGCGTTAGGAATATAAGGAGATCTGTTAGTTGTAAGCTGTGGCACCACATTTACACTATTAAGGGTTTATGACTCCTTATCAGTGTCAGTTTAGGGGGTCCTTCAGCCTCTTAAGGGTCTAATTGCCGCCGGCGGGTTCAGGCCGTTTATATAAATTATTACTTAGTGTTATGATATGGGATTATGTTATAATTACTACTGTGTGAAATCATATTGTCCGAAATGTTTTTTGAATAGGTATGTTAGGTATAACGCGTACTGTACTTTTAAGTTAGTATCGAACTACCCGCATTAAAGATATTGATAAAAAAATGTGCATTCAATTTTGCGAATGTTACTTGTTTATTAAAGAACGCCATGTGCAGCGGACGCTAATCTGTTGTTTATGATTCCATTTTTAAAACTTCACACAGAAAGTAGTGAAGACTGATAATATTATATTTTAAAATTTTAAGATGTTAAATCAAGGAGTCTGTATGCATCCGAGGCTTCCTTACATGACATGGTATAAGCTCAAAAGGAAAATGTGTTATTACTATAAGTTTTAGATATAATTATATAAGGCCTAGAAATAAGTTTATATAAATAAATTAATTTGAATTTGAAAAGGAAGAAGGACGTCCTGACATTGGTAGAAACTGCTTCGACGTGACAGTGTATAGACTTCTGCCAGGGGCATAGCTACCACCGAATCAGCCGTATCAATGATACGAGGCCTCCAGGCTACAAGGACCCCAAAGTGTACGCACGTTTCTTTTTACGCACTTTCACTTAAAATTCCTAAAATTTTATCAACAATCTTTTATAGATTAACATTTTTGATAATAACTGATGGGCAACTGAACTGAACAGTATAAGAAATAGTAGAAATAATTTTAAAAAAGTCAATAAGTAAGAAGTACATAGAAATAAGTATAATAGTAGAAAATGCAAGAAATAAAAAAATAGCCGATAACAAAGTAATATTACAGTAGAATGTAATTTAAACATAATAATATAGTAAATGCTAGGAGATAGAATGTAAGAAAAGAATTGATGTAATGGATCATAAGAAAAACTACAATAGATATTAGCTGTAAATAAAGAAAAGTATAAAAGAAAAAAGTAAGATAAAAAGCAAATAAAACCCTGACAGGTCTAGTTTAACAGGAGAGAGGAGGAAAAAAACTGAACTGAACTGATGGATAACAGAAACGGCTATCAGACAATCTTGTCATTATTGTCTATAGAAGCAAAAAAAAAAAAAACTGAAGTTGTTTTCAGCTATAGATGATTTTCATAAGTAAGCTTGCTGAGAAAAAGGCGAGAAAAGTGTATTTTTGATTTGAATTGTTTGTCTAACTTAGCTCCTAGGATCATTAAGTAATAACTTATAATCAATATATAATTATTTTAATTAAATTCGAGCATTTTTTGTTTGTTTTTATAAAAAATCTGACTGGCGTATAGCTTTCCCGGGTGCCAAAATAGCAATTTCTAAATGTCATAAAGCAAAATATAAAATTATGAAGAGGGAAGTATAATCTTAAATATCATTAAGATAGAATGGAAACTGACCTGAATGAGACAAGATAAGACTGCAATAGGTAAAAAACTGTGCAGGACTTTGGAAGGTGGTGTACTCAAGGTTCGGAAGGACTTACTTTGGGCCGCTGAGCCAACTCAGTTACCATTGATAGAAGCGTCAATAAACCTGATCTCCAAAATGGTACTTTCCCAAAATAAGAACATTACATCCCACATTTCGTTCAAACCATTGAAAGCAAGGCCAAAACTTATCTTTGAGACAACATAAGACATTAAAGCCAACGTGTAAAGTTAAACGCAGAATTGTAGTACGTAATTTCGCGAATTGAACCAAAAACCTTTCCTTCGCCGATTAATTTTATTGCACCGAGCTAATTCTATCAAGACTCGTTCGCCTTAATGGCACAAAACAAAATAAGACCCTTAAAAACTAATGTTAGGATCTTAAGACCACAAATACCTCTTTGTTACTCCGCCTGGTTTATTGCACATACGTCCGTGGGATTTCAACACAGGTATGAATCAAGAGAGAAACACAAACAAGTTAACTACAGCCTAACAAACAATAGGTACAATTACTAAATCAACAATCGACTTCTAAAACACTACATAGAGGAACATTTCGTCGTAATAATTTAATTTTAATAGAATAGGTATATATACTGATCACCGCATTTGGAGTCGTATAATAGTCATTTATACAATATCGTATAATAGTCGTATAAAAATCGTGGTAGCGTCACTTAGGCTGTTTTCTGGCCTAATGTGCATATTGTTACAATTACCACGTGCTAACATCGGTGAAGGAATACATCGTGATGCAACCTGCACATCGAGATAACCGATGTGTCAAACCTGCCAAGCCGCCTTGGACAAGCGTGGCGGGTATACTGTCCATTCCCCTACAGTGGGAGGCCCGAGCCCAGCAGTGGGACAGTTATGGGCTGTTGTTATATAATAGTCATTTGATACTACAGTATATAGTTATTCACTGTATAATGTACTTCTGTTCTAGGCTCTAGGCTCCAGGTGCTATTAAAATCGTATCATAATGATGGGACACTGGCGGTTTTTTTTATACAAATTCAACCATTATGGTTCAATTGTGGCATCTTGGATAATCTTTCTTGGTATACTGTAACAAATGGCAAAGGGCCTGATCTTAAGGATATGCGTCATTTCTACCTATCTAAGTGTCGCCTTGCCGGCACAGCCTTCTCCAATCTTCTTTATTACAGGCCTGCTGTTTTACTTCGTTTTATGACACGGCACTCACTTATTCTTAATTTAATCAAGGTATCAAGGGCCACCTTGGCATTGCCAGTAATAATACCTATTGAAATTCAAAAAACTATTTATGCATTTTACCAAGAATATGAAGAAGAAATAGTTAATAGTTATATAATTGATGTTAAGCTAATACAGACAAAAAGCATTAGGTTTAATTTGAATTTATCATAGGCTCAATACGGAACATTCCTTTCAAGCGATACCGCTCTGACTTCGTCTTCAAACCTGGCCATCCGGAATTTTCTCAAAGGTTTCCAATGCAACCGAATTGCCACTCTAAACTACGTGTCATAAGGTCTACATTTGCATAAAGTTCCGACAATCTTAAGACGCTACTGGAAAGCAACCAGATTAAAAACTTGGAACTTTGGTCTCGCGATGTCATTGTAAGTGGAAAATGAGTTAAATAAGGCAATACATTTTAATTAGGGGTGGAAGGGATCGGGCCCTTTATTCGCGGCGATAACTCGCCGCCTGCCTGCCTTTATATTAATTGAATTTCATGTTTAATTTACTCGTACCGTTGCTTCAGATAATCCTAGATGATCGACTTTTCCAATTTCTTTACGTCTGTTTGCATTGCCTTTAATATCTTTCTTCTGCGAATTTATTGTTAAAGTGACGTCATACGACACTAATGACTTTGGCATACCTTGAGTAATGTATTAATATCATCGGGGCTGTACTTTGGGAGTTTCGAGTGGTGGCAAGGTAAGCTATTCAGGACTATGTTTTGTTTCTTTATTCAATAGAAAACAGAGTTGATATATTAAATGCGATGGTAACTCTATCTAATATATAAAATTCTCGTGTCACAGTTTTCGTTGCCATACTCCTCCGAAACGGCTAGACCGATTTTGATGGAATTTTTTGTGCTTATCCGGTATCTATGAGAATCGGCCAACATCTATTTTTCATCCCCCTAAATGTTAGGGGTAGTCCACCCCTAATTTTTTTATTTATTTTTTAGACAAAATTTTTAATTTCTATTTTTTATGATACAACATACAAAAATACATACAACCCTAAATTTTCAACCCTCTACGATCAACCCCTATTTTTTAATAGCGATATTAGTATTTTTATAATTTTCTACTGGGATGATTTAGATTTTAATTTGAACCAGGTAGATGGCGCTGCAATCGGGTACCCGAATTTAGGTGTTCTTTAAAGGCAGGACAACGTCTGCCGGGTACAGCTAGTAATATATAATCTTTCATTCTGGGGCTTCATCTGCGTTAGTGTTAAAGATTTAGGGTCTGGCCGAATGCGTCTTATTTAAAGCATTAAAAAAACGTCGTTAACATGAAACTGTTAAACAGAAATCGGTTATAAATTCTAAGTCACAATTTGCTATTTTTCAGAGAGAGACATAACACTTTATTGTACCCCATTACAGAAGACACAGAGAGACTTATAGTCAAAAAATATTCTAAATGTGCACAATGGGCGGTCTTATCGTTAAGAAGCGAACTCTTCCAGACAACCCCTGGCAGTAATAAACATATTATATTTGTCAGAAGTGGTATACATAAATATTAGACCATATGCAGTTACTTACATTATATGTTATTCAATAATAAACATATTAGTATGTAAAATATTATACAAGTAAGAATTATACTCAATAGACATGTATAAATACACCTATTAATATTACACACATAAATATACGTAAAAATATCAAACACCACTATGTAGCAAGTAGTGCTTTTTGTCATGTTCTTAAATATTGTTAGTGATTTAGCTTGTCTAACAGTAACAGGCAGCGCATCCCAGAGTCAAATAGCCTGTTGTGTGAACAGTAAAAGAATTAATGAAAAATAATACTTAAAAAAAACTAAAAAATACGCTTTTATAGAAAATTCAACTAAAAATAGAAAATAAATTTTAATAAATTTGAATTAAAAATAGTGTAAGAGAAAATGATTGTATGTTTAAAAAAGAGCGTCAGCATAATCAAGAATGGGGAGTAGTAAGGATTCTGCAAACTTAACTTTGATGGTTATCTGCAGGAAGATTTTCAACCTCCCGAGGAATTTCGAAGAGAGAAAGAGACGTCGACTCAATTCGGCTATGTGGGATCGCCAAGATAGCTCCTAGCTATCAAATATGACTCCAAGATTTTTTACTTTTTCACTAACGGGAAAATGTGTACCATAAAATATGAAATTTTCTTAAGTTTTCGCGAGACATAATAAAACTATATTTTAGTAGATGTAAAGTGTCTTCCGTGATCACGGCTACTAAAAAGTGGTCGAACCATCTGATTAAAAAAAAAGGATATAAAACTGTTAAAACGTAGTTTTATTATAGTTCCTTCTTATCTAGAACTAGAACTGAAGCTTTGATTGGAATACGCTTAGAAAATGTACCATGTCTTAATTTTAATAGGTTAATAATTCAAAACGTAGACAACCACTTAAAAGGACAGAGAGATAAAGCAACAATTCATGGTATTCATGGCAATAAAGGTCGCAGTTATGGTCGGCATGAAAGAAAACCAAATTACCCGTGCCGACCTCGCTAGCCACTTTGCCTTGCACCAGCCAGTCTAGGCTGACCTATATGCTTCTTACTGCGTTAGTCCCATTTCCCAAGACATTTCTGTACGATGATAGTTCAACTGGAATCAATATTTTAATTAATTTCGATACATATGAATTTAAAAATCAGTAAACATTATAAGTTATTATTGGTCTCTACCCGGGAACTCTACCCAGTCCCGATAGATTTAGTCCTGCCCAAAAAAAAACAAATTTGGGACCCGATTCTAGTGCCTTGTACTGGTTCCAATTGTGAATCTAAACCATCCGCGGACCCCACTCAAACACACAAAAAATGTCATCAAAATCGTTGAAGCCGTTCTCAAGTGATGCGCGTACATACATTTCTACGATTCAATTTTATTTTTATATATTAATGAAGTTTATAATTAGTTATTTTACTAGTGTTTTGACAGTTATTAAATTATTAATATTATGTATTTCATTGACGACCACGGGCCATAAAAATAAATGGCCCGGAAATTTGGTGAGCCTGCGCGGGGCCATCGGAAGGCCAACACGTAGAGGCCCGTTGACAAATTTAATGTAAATGCGGCGTGACACGATTATCCCTGTCTACACCATATAATAATGCACCCAAGGACAAGCCCCGGCCAGTGTAGGCCACAATAGTGTGGGGTGAACTGCTAGTGATACTAGGGGTCGTCTGGGAATATGGGAAAATGAGCAGATGGTGACTCGCCACTCCCTGCATGGACCCCAAAAAATGCCATAGAAGGCAGGGGCAACATGGATGTGAGTGGCTAAGGGGTGTAGAGAGGTGGGCTGCAGGTTCACCGAAGCTACTTCTGACGTGATGCCATTTATCACTTCCACCCCTGGAGCTAGAGTCTTAGCTCTAGCGATCTCCACTCCGTGCCGGCTGGTTAAGGCAAGCACGGAGGTGGGGGCCATGCCTTAGCCCCCGGAGTCAGGTACGAGGTGAAAAATTATAATTTATTATTATTATATAGTTGTTAAATTATTAATTATATTAATTGGGGGGAGATAAAAACTCACCGTCTCCGCTGGAAAGCGATACGATGGAAGCGGATCGGGGAGTGACGAAAGCATACTTGGGGCGATCAGTCGATCGGCGGCCGGTTGGTCGACCCAAGTATCGCTGGAAGGATAGAGTGGAAACTGGCCTGACCGCACTACAAGCCCACTACTGCCAAGACTCTGCACAAGACAGAGAACAGTGGCGTGCACTCGTTTTGGAAGCCAAGACTTACTTTGTGTCGCTGAGCCAACGGAGTGAGTTACTTAGTTGAACACTGAAGTGTTTTCATTCATTCATTCATCTATTCATTCAGTCGTTCACTTAATGCATAGATTGTGACGGGTCGTTGTAGGAATAAATACCCGGTCATTTATAAAATATGTAATTTCGTACGTAATATTTACATATCCAAAAGATTAACATTAAATATATAATGAGATTTAAAGGGATGAAAATATGTACATTTTTGTAGAAGAATTTTCTCTGTGTCTCTTATGTCACATCACAATTGACAATCCTTTATTCTAAAAACATCGCCTGCCAGGCAGTGGGCGAAAAGGTTTGTTTCGCCACAATTGTATTACTTGCGTGACATCGCAAGTAACTAATGTACAAAATACTTAACTACTGTAGAGGCCTCAGTAGACTGGTCGAAGCTGTAACAATTATAAATAAGTAGGTTGCGACAGAAACGGGTAGCGACGTGCATTATATCAAGTAAACTGCCTGTATGCAATGCCACGTACAAGATTATCCATATAGAATAATAAACAGAGGGGACAAATATACATTTCATAAGTATCTAATCTTAATATATAAAATTATCCTGCCCGGGTGTAGGTCACTAAACTCCTAAACGGTTGGAATAATTTTGATGAAATGTTTTGTGTATGTTCAATTGGGTCTTGGGATAATTAAGATTCACGATGAGACCCGATAGGTGGCGCTGCAATCAGGTTCTATTTTTTTTACAAGACAACGTTTGCTTGGCTCGCTAATAATATTATATTAGCCCATGAGAACTAGAGTGGCGTATTTATGAAGGTAAACGGAAGCGTATTTCAGATAGACCACTGTGGCATTTGACTCAGGCCTATCTATGAGAAAATCTTGGATGTCATCGTGCGTACTGTATATCTGTATAGAGTGTGAAAATTTAAATTAGATTACTGTCATATTCAAGCAGATCATATAGAAAGCGCTTTTTGGATTAAAACTCTAATATGGATGTCGTGAATGATTTTACACGTAATATGATCGACAACATCTCAATCAAAGTATTAAGGCACACACTAAAATGTGAGTTCTGTTTAATTAACTAGTGGTATTCAATAATAATTATTGTTTGTATGATTATTTTCCAATCTTCCAAGCCTTGAATAAAATAAAGTTGATAAAAACACATTATTAGTCATGGTGGTGTTCATTTTCTGAAAATAAGCATGGATGTTTTTTAAACATGCGTTCAAAAGTTAAATATCCAAAAACGATGGTGAGTTTTTTATGTTCACCGACCCCTTTTGTTTCTTGGCCTAACCAAAGCGAGTTGATATGGAGGTTATCAAATGCAATGGCGAACAAATAGACAGAAATTTATAACTGGACTGAATGAAAGTCAAATAAAAACTGCAAAATTCGTCAAAGCTAACGAGGTTACGATTGGTTGCTTAAAAAGTAACAGAACAAAATTTTGAAGTTTATGATCAAAATAGGTATAAGTATCAATCAGTTTTTGGCAAGTGGAGGCTGACGCCTCTGCGACATTGTAAATTTTAATCTTCATATGCATTGGATAGCTCATAGGCAATTCATAACGATTCCTCGCGACAACCAGACGTTTTTATTTCTCAACGACACTCATATAAAAACAACACTCAAAATATCAAATAAACAGCGCTTTAAAGCACACCCGAGCCGTATTAGGTAGTTAAATTTACATTTGATATTTACAGCGTGAAAGTTATTTTGTTTTGCGCTTGCAGCGGATTTATTGTAACGCCGTCGCGACACGAAAGTGCATTGTTTCAGTGTATTTATTAGGTGATTTCGCAAATTTAAAACATTATATTATCGTTTTATTTTACCTTTTAACTGCTTCAAAATTTTCAAGACTAAATGTAATACGTGAAGCATGACTAATACGTTGATGAACAAATATCAATTGTATGCTCTTAGTATTAAAAGTGGTAGCGAATCTTCGTTAGCGTTGCCATAATGACGTGTTTGTTAGTACGTAGCTAAATACAACGTCGACACCAAAAAAGCAACATAAATGGGTTTTAATTTTGACTATTCCTCCTGTACTATACTTTCCTCTCTATCTCATCCTAAAAGCTAGCAACGTGCGCTGGTTTTCCCGTGGTGCTTGTGAGCTTTGCAATAAAAAATATTTTTGGCTGTTTATTTCGTCTATTACGCTGAAAAACCGTCATTTATTGGGATAATAAGTATCCAAATTCTTAACCCAGGATATAAGATAGATCTGTGTCGAGTTTGGTCGATAGAAGGGTAGGAAGGATGGGATGGTAACGCAGTACACGGTGGTATAGTGGGAGGCGAAAATAGAACACCTGTGTGGTTGGTTATTCACAAACGTCGATAACGTTTCCGTGTAAGAACGGAAAGCTTCCGAACGAATCAATTTTTAATCCGACAGAACGTGAAGCGCTGTTAACAAATTTTGTCGGAAACACATTCTCGAATGTGTTCATTTCATGTGCCGCAGGATTGGAAATTGATTTCTTTGGGAGCTTTCCGTTCCTACACGGAAATGTTTCCGACGTTTGTGAATGACCCACTGAACTCTTACTCACTGGAGCACGATTATCTCAAGGATAACTGCTCATGTATCTGGAATCCATTCTATAGTGTTCATTCTCAAAGGGTGGAAAAAATTCAAAGATCCTTTACCAAACACTTAGCGTACATCTCGTCTGGAATCTGACACCGTTGCCCCTACTTTGTGCATTTGTCACATTTTAGAATGCAGACGCTTAGCAATCGCCGAATGCTGTTCGATGTTTGTTTTTTGCATAAACTCGTCAACAATAGCATAATGTGTATAAATCTTATCCAAGACGTAAAAATAAGTGTGTCTCGTCTGATTCCTCAACATGCTATTACGAAAGTCTTCTACATTTAACAGCTCCCGTCCTTGTCACAGCTGGTCACATTCGTGAGACTCCACCCTCCCTAGTGTGATAACACTCATTTCGCAATTTCACATCAAGAAGTTACTAAATTAAACAGCGGTTGCGTAATTAGCCTAAATACATTACATTACGCCTTTTAGTATGTGACGTAATTTATAAACGATGCCTATGCTGTGAGAGCGTAGTATCACACCGGTCGAGCCGGCCCTTAGAGCCGACATCAAGATGATGATTCATCTATATTTATAAGATTACTAACTTTCATATTTATTTTTAACAACTCATTTAATAAAAAGGACAATACCATCATCAAAAACAAACAATTACAAAAGACGAGATTAAAGTATGAAAAATCTCCCCCGACTCCGCGCGACGACAACAAAACATAACTAATTGCCCCTTCTTATTGTCACGAGACATTGTCACTTTTTCGTTTTTGTCGCCCGATAATAATTATAAAAGAAAATTTGATAAGAACTTACCAGTTTTAGATAAAGTGGGTTCCGCAGTGGGATACATAATTATATCATACCCAATATCGGAAGGGATCGAGTATTTTCGATATCATAATCTAATTGAAATTAATTTGAAACTTATGAAACATTTTTTTAAAGTCATAATTACTAACCATAAATAAATGTAATATTTGTGTATACTCGTACGTAGTATCGCACTGATTGACTAAGGACCATGTCTAAATACGTGGGACACTAGACAGAAAGTTTTGTGAAAATAAAGAAAATGTTCTATAGGTATTTATTTTTTTATTCAATCTTTTCAAAGTACTCTGCACCAGCTTCTATTCAAAGTTTCATGGGTCTGATCCAGTTTTCGAAACACGTTTTCCAGTCCGCCGCAGACACCTCGTTTACAGCTTGCTCGAACGCTGACAGCGCATCTTCCAGTGACGAATATTGTATTCCTTAGAGCCGATTTTTATTTTCGAGAACTTCTTTTAGAAGTCACATGGTGCTAGGTCAGGCTTGTAAGGAGGGTGACCCTGGAGTGTGACCGGTGTGCTGTCCAGGAAGTCCCTCGTTTTGAACGCGATATGGGCGGGCGCGTTGTCGTGGTGGAGCAGTAGCGCGCAGAGCCCTGTGTTTGGTCGCCTGATGTTCACAACAGAGAAAACTTCTGTGAAGTATTTGGTAGTATAATACCATTCGGCGTTGATGCTTCAAATTGATAAACTCGCGATCAAAATCTTCCCCCCGCTTCTAGATCGCTTCACTTTGGTAGGCGAATACGTTTCGAAACACGTAAACCGTCGACTTGCGCTTCGTTTCTGGATCGTATTGATAAATCCAGGACTCATCGCCTGTAATTATATCGCAAACACGCCGTGACGAGCTTGCTTCAAATTTGTTTATATCAAGGCACCATTCCACCCGGGCCTGCTTCTGAGCATCGGTGAAATTGTGGGCACCCATCGTGAAACTATCCTCCTCACGCGAAGATGCAAACGTCTCGTGAAGGCGTTCCGATCCAATCTGCAGTACGTGCTGAATCTCTTGATACGTAACTCGCCTATTGTCTTGTATTAAAATTTTCACTACTAGCAAGTTTTCTTCCGTAACAGCCGTCAAAGGGCGACCACTTCCTTCTTCATCCCCCAAAGTTAGTCGACCGCGCTTAAATTCATTGTACTGACGATACACGGTTGCCTTAGAAGGGCCTTCATCCATGAATGCCATTTGAAGTCTATCGCACGATTCGTCCGGTTTCAGGCGACACTTGAAATCGTAAAAATCATAGTGCAAAAATGTTCCCGGCGCAGATCCATTTTTTAATGAGACACGAAAATTTAAATTAGCTCGCATACAATATGGAAGAAAATTTTGGAATTGGAACGTCCCTGTTTTTACTTATAAATAATGATATTTTCAGAATATATTATAACTGCCCAGTCTCTCATACATAAAAACTTTTTTTTGCAATACTTTCTGAGTGGCCTGGTACTTCCAATAAAGTTTGTGATAATTCCAAAATCAGTTAAATTTAAATACCACAGATTCATAACAATATTTTAATTTAGGTATTAATAACAGGGAACTCTAAAAGTGTTTGTACCCTAAGCTTTGGGATTTGTTTTGCTAATCTCCAAGACAGGCGGAGGATCGGCCGCAAACAAGATACAAACAAAAAATCGACATTGTTCCAGCTTAATTGCTCAACGTGAACAAATTATTATTCTTCGTCAACAATTTTCATTTATGGAAAAGAATACCTAAAGGATCTTGTAAACAGTTTACTTTATTCGATCGACAACAGTTTTTTTGTAAAAGTGACAAATAATTTATATACACACTTCCGACACACCTGGATGTCGTCCACTGTGCGTGGCGCACGCTCTTTTATGCCATACGTGAGCAAACTATGCAATTATCTCCCTCCAGCGGTTTAATTAGAACGCTACAATATGGGGCTCTTTAAAAAGGCATAAAAATCTCAACGAGGTAAGCAACGCATCGATACTCTAAGTGTTGCAGATGTCCATGGGCGACAGTAACCACCAACCACCAAGTGGATCCATTTGCCAGTTTGCCTACAAGCTAACATAAAAAAACATATATTTCGTGCAGATACGGAGAAAGAATTCCTTCAGGCGACCTGTCTTAAGCGGGGACAAAACTACCCACAGCCAGGTGGTAGGGCATTCTCCCGTCTGAATGGCTATCACCCCTGATCTAGAGTATGTCGCCATAATAATCTTGAGTTGTGTTCCGATATCAGTAGCTAGGCTCCAGTCTCTCTTTCGAAGCCGGCAGCACATCATTAGCACCTTTGGTTTTTAAAGTTTCCT
This sequence comes from Dendrolimus pini, assembly GCA_949752895.1. Lineage (NCBI taxonomy): Eukaryota > Metazoa > Arthropoda > Insecta > Lepidoptera > Lasiocampidae > Dendrolimus > Dendrolimus pini. The sequence continues at coordinate 527,106 of OX457132.1, read as the reverse complement.
TTTTAGTATTGTTACGTGCGAGCTGGGTTCGAACTTAGGATTGCAAGTAAACACCAGTTTTGTAACTAAACACTTTTAGTCATTTACGCAGCCATACGCGATTCTTTTCCGCAGGGTTGCCCCTACACGCACAACTATCGAAGCACTGTCCCAACGATAAGATGTCTCACTCTCAATACTGTCGCCGATATTGTGTACAACACCTCCTGTTACTGCATGATGTATGGATCTCCTCTTAAACAACGCTACACTCCTCCTTGATTGAACTTATGGGGGTTGGTAAAAATGAAACCACCATATATATGATTTAAAGAAATGTTTATATTATAAATCACTGTCCTAAACAATCCTTAATTACTATTAATTAAAGTTGTACGCTTAGACATTTATCGCGTCGTTTTAATCATACATTAAAACATCCCTGGCCGTGGGAGTGAATGCGCGCGGCCTTACGGCTTGTTGTTACGACATGGACTGACCCGCTCCTCCAGGAGACCAGGAATCAGCTACGGGCGATGTTTTGCGGTGCGTCGGAGTTCGTAATCGCGAGAACAACCGAACACTCCCGAACATACGTCGGCCGTATTTGCCTGGCCACAAACTGCCCACTAAACATTTCACTAAATTCACCACTACACTTGTCACTATCTTCTATAAAACTTCTCTTCCAACTCTTTCGTATCGCACTTGTCGCTTCGCGGTAGGCGCCCCTTACGCTGCTTTTATACTCGGAATAATCTTCTGGAACCCATAATTTCGATCTTCTTTTCGTTATTCTTTTATTTACTATCTATCCCTTTCTAAACATCTATCTATCTCTGTCTTTTCCTTCCAGAATCTTCTACCATTTTCTAAGTCGTGAGACCTGCTTACGCTACCCTCGCTCGCCACAGTGTAAAAATGTTTTATTAAACACATTAGCTATTACATATATACTTTACAGCTACTTTTAAAATTAAATCATGCTTGTAACTTAAAAAACCTAAGAAAGTAAAGAAAAGTTATGTCCTAACAAATTTATTGAACAAAATAAATATATTTTAAGAGTCTTTGAATTATGATGCTATGATAAAACACTTTAATGCATAAACGACTGAATATAAATGGGTTCATTTACATTCAGTTTATGTATTGTCTAGTTAATACCTATCCGTTTTAGTTTGCATACAAAAACCCCTAATTTATTGGCTCCGCGACCTCGCAAGGTCAAACGCGATTACATCTAAGTAATTTATTTATTATCTTGTGGATTTTACATAATGGATCTTATCGCGATGAATCTAGTTACCCGTAGCTATGAAATTTGGGTAAAAATGTATTCAATTATTTTATATTATTGCATAAATTCAACAGACAGGCAGATGGGCCACTTAAAGGAAAGCGGTTGTAGCGGCAACGTCAAGGATGTAACAAATGCGCTGCTGCTCGCTTAAGGGAGACTGGAACTTGGTCACTAATGCCGGAACACAACTCAAGGTTGTTATGGCGGCATACTCTAGACCAGGGGTAGTCGCCATCCAGTCGAGCAGATACCCTACCACCTGGCTGTGGGTTGTTTTGTCGCCTCTTACGACAGGCCGTCCGGCCGCAGGAAATTGTATTCTTTCTCCGTTCCTGCACGGATAAGATAAAAATTGGATATACAAATCTCTCATTAGACCTGTACTTTCGTATGGCAGTGAAATCTGGCTTATATAAAACATATTCGTAGATACATCTCCGGAGGTTTTTCTGTATTGACAGATTTTGATACATACATGGACTAAAAGAATATGTCATATATGTGACGTAACACTGCAAATCACGGAGATGATGTGTACAGTCATACGGAATAAACGGCATCAGTAATAGACTTTATGTCTACCGGCTTACCGCCAGCTAGTTTAGTGAGGAAGAAATATCTGGCCATGCCGCCTCCACCAGGCTAACGAAACATAAAACACAGGATAAAATTTTATAACAAATACTACCAGCACTACACTATTGCGAAATCTCGAATCTTCATTAAGAATGTCGCAGGAAAAAGAACCCGTCCCATGTTGTCGTTTTTGGCGAGCGCCTCACGAATGTGGAAGACACGCAGCAACAACCGATGTCGATGTAAGCGAAGCCGCTTAAAAAGGCCAAAACTGTAAACAAAAACCTCTCACAAAGTTAGTTTATAAAAATACAACTTCAATTTGTTATTGCTTTTGTTAGTCAAGTTTGACGATGGTTACGTCTCCATCGGGGCTGATGGTAATAAATTCGTTAGCGAATGTTATAAGGGGTGAAAACTACAAGTCATTACAGCGTACCTTCAGGGTGGGGGCGGTTATAACCATTGTTCGGGAATATCTACTAACTTTGTTCAAATTCGTGCAAATAACGATTTTCAGGAGTACTTCTTTATGACTTGGGCAATTTATGCAGCTACCCATTTTAAATAATAACTTAAATACTGACCAAAGTCTAAAAAAGCCATCATTCGAATACAGTGATCAGAACTACCCTAACAATGATACAAGATTTCTGGCCATCTGGATTACCAGAAAGAGGCAGTATTAAAAAAACTAAACTTATTAATATGATGAATTTCAGATGAACAGACGGATAAACAAATGGAAAGGCACGACGAATTCATAATGAGGGGGGGGGGGGGGGGGGATTTGACAGCTTGAAGAAGCCTCAAAATAAAATAGCTTTATGCTATGTCTTATACCTACCAGTATTTGGACACGTGTGTATTTTACTAAGCGATTCCCCAAATCACGCTCAGACACAAAGTTTAAAGGTGTGTTTATATTATAAGTCGGGACTGTCGGACGCGGCTGAGGGGCGTAGCTTAGAACGTATTTGTATAAGGAAAGTCAATTTAAGTGTACACATTATAAGTCGTAAGTCGCCTTAGATCTAAATGGTCTAAGTAAGTCGCGGACGCGACCTTGAACATTCGGACACCACTCATCTCATACTCTCAAACGTCTCTCGTTGTTCGTTTTTCTTTTAGAGCTTTTTAGCTAGTTTTTTTTATATATTTAAGTGCATTTTGCAACTGTAGTTTTAAGGAATTTTTTGTCTTTCTTTCTTCTGTCTAAAACTTCATTGGCTGTTTCAGGCTGGTCGGACGAAAACTAACGAAGAAAGGCGCTGGTGAGTAAGGCGCCTTTCTTCGTTGGCGCTGTGAGTTGTGTGGTGTACACATTGTCCGAACGCGTTTGTCAGTCGCGGCTGACGGACGCGTCCCGTAATATGTAGGCACCTTAAAGCACGAAATCAGTTGAACTTACTTCACATACCAACTTAGAAACCAACGACAAATTTATTTTTTAAAACCAAACCCATGTAGTTTAAACCAATTAATTTCGCTAATATATTGCCTCGGTTTCAAAACGCCTTGAGCTATGTCCGCAACTGAACTTCACATAGCACTTAGTACACTTAAGACCTTTCGAATAAACTTCTCTGAGACCGGTTAAGTGCGTTATTTAAGATCCGCATTCGCTAACACATTTATGTAATTAATGTCACTTAGTGAAAACGTAAATTGTTTGTACGATTAAGGTATTTATGGCGAAGTATTAGCAAATAACATATTATAATAAAATTCTAAGCATGGCGTGTATGTACATTAAAACTATGAAAAAAAAAACAACTGCAATACATTACAGTATTACTTAAGCGATCGAGAACACGATGCATATTTATTTAAATTTCTTATTTTTGTCCGTTTGTTCGGAATTCAGGTAGAAACTACTAAGCCGATTTTGATGCAGTTGTAAATGATCGACAGTAAATTTTTAGAATAGCAAATCTGCGCTACTTTATATCCTGAAAATCCCGCGGGACTTTTTCTGGGAATAATTGTAAATGGACAGATTAAAAAAATCGAATTCAAAAACGAGTTTTTCACTGATCAATAGCAAATTTATACATAATTTATACCTCGGACAACGCATCAGCACTACTATTCAGCCAAGCAATGTGGCCAGTCTTTTGGCCACATTTCCGACTGACAGCGGTCTGGAACTAAATTTTATGGTTTAATTTTAGTTTGTGTATATAGTTTATTTTTAGTCTCATTAATTTTTACTTTAATTTATGTATAATTTAGTTTATTTTTAATAGCAAATTTTATTTAATGAAATGTGTGACATTTCTTATCCTGGGATTCCGGTAGGAATTTTCCCGGGAACGGTTTGTAGTTATTCGGGTGTATGAAAATTAACGTATTCCAACACAGTTTTCACTAGAACGATAGCTTACATTCTTTTTTAAATACTACGGTACTTTGTCCCAAGAATCTCGCGGGAATTTCAAGTCAAGCTTGCACGAAGTCGCGTGGCATGTCCTAGTGATATAATATGTTTTAGTACATTATGGTACTAGTGTGTAACATTGGTGATTACCGCCGAGGCGCCATTGAGACTCGAGCCGTAGGCGAGGGTCTTAAGAGAGCCGAGGACGGTAATCATCAATACACACGTGTATCATACGACGTTTTTCAACACACTTATGAATAAAATAACAACAAAAACTCATTTTATTTAGTAGATAACAGTTTTCCTATGTGCGCGCATTGCGATCGGCCACAGACTAAAGGGATGAGGTTTTTTTTTTGTTTTTTACCGCGCATAGGGTTTGCGCCTATTCTGCCACGTACAAAATGGAGAATTTAAAGTTCTCTTAATATTTTCTTAAGTTTTCGCGACTTGTACACATAATAAAACTACGTTTTAACGGTTTTAAGCGCGGTCGGATAAACCTAAATCAAATAAATTACCGCGCTTAAAACCGTTAAAACGTAGTTTTATTAAAGTTCTCTTTTATTACAGACAAAAAAAAAGTTATATATGAGTGAAAGTTTTATTTATTAAACACGTACGAGTTAAAATTATCTATTTAAATAAGAAGTTGCATGAAATGAGAAAGCAATAGGAACATTAATTTATTTGTTCTATAGAACACGATCTTTTTTTTGAATAAAATATTTTTTAAGAACAAAGCAACTCAACCAACAAAATTAAAAAAAATCTATATTTTTTTTGTCACAGTTTGATTATGGGTGTCATTCTGTGCCTAATTGCGGTGACCATAGAGCCACTTTATGAGCAAGTGTGTTGAAAAATATTTTTAAAATATTTTTCAACACACTTGCTCGTTCAAAAGATCGTGTTCTATAGAACAAATAAATTAATGTTCCTATTGCTTGCTGATTTCATGCAACTTCTTATTTAAATAGATAATTTTAACTCGTACGTGTTTAATAAATAAAACTTTCACTCATATATAACTTTTTTTTTCTCTGTAAAAAAGAAAACTTTAAATTCCCCATTTTGTACGTGGCAGAATAGGCGCAAAACCTATGCGCGGAAAAAAAACTCATCCCTTTAGTCTGTGGCCGATCGCAATGCGCGCGCATAGGAAAACTGTTATCTACTAAATAAAATGAGTTTTTGTTGTTATTTTATTCACAAGTGTGTTGTAAAACGTCGTATGATACACGTGTGTATTGATAATTACCGTCCTCGGCTCTCTGAAGACCCTCGCCTACGGCTCGAGTCAATGAATTTTCTGTGTTTCAGTGGGGATTGTTTAAATTCAAAATTGGACCTGGGAGATACCGATGGAATCGGATTCCAGGGTTTCGAAGAAATTTTTTGTATGGTTTCCTGTTTGGTGCAATATGATCTCGCGTAGATTTTCACGATGCACTGAACAGGTAAAAGCGACACTATTTACAGCATTCTGTCAAAGTTTCTACACTTGTCAGCTTTAGGTTAAATGCACCAAGAAAACTTTACGAACCACTAGGGTGCAATTTAATAATAAATTCCTAATGAAACTGCCTCGATTCTTTATTGCTTTGCGCATGTTCGCCGAACAGAAGATTACAGATTTCTTTGCGATAAGGATGACCTCCTTCTCGCAAAGAAATCTGTAGTAAAGAGGGTCTGAGGTGTCACTACTCACCTAACTCTTTACCACAAAACCCCCCGCGGGCTTATTATTATAGGAACCGACCACAAATCACTCGAAAATGATGACAAAATTTAATGCAGTTTAAGATATACCTACACTACCTACACTAACTAACTTCTGCCTGCGACTTCATCCGCATGGAATAGTAAAAAAAAAGTAAAAAAAAAAAACCCCGAATTTGAATCATTCTTCATTGGTGCTCCGCTCCTATTAGTCTTAATGTGATGATATATAGCTTATAGCCTTCTTCGATAAATGGGCTATTTAACATTGGAAGAATTTTTCAAATCAGACCAGTAGTTCCTGAGATTAGCGCGTTCAAGCATACAAACTCTTCAGCTTTATATATTAGTATAAGACATAGAAAAGTTTTACATGAAGAGAAACCAAAGTATGAAGTTAATAGTAGAAAACAGTTCAATAATCACCGGAATCAATAACGCAGTACCAAGTATTGATTCAAATTGGTACTGAAAACAATCAAAGAGCAATCTGCATCGTAAACAAACCGTGCCAAGTTATTTCAACTTACAGTCCATTTATATCTCAATAAACAGTACCTGAGGGGGATGCGGCGCCGATAAATCAATATCTTGATCTTGTTAAGTAAGTTTATCCCGAGATGCCCGGTATCGTATGCACATCCGACGCGCACACTGGGCAAATACTCGCTATGCTTTGGTCTTCATTTAATTTATGTATAATTTTGACTTAGAATTGCTTCTTAAATTTAAAAGTTTTTATTCAAATTTGGTTTCAAGAGAGTTTTTTTTTAAGTCAAACGTATATTAAAAATTTAATTTACTTCCTATTCTATGCACACTGCTTCGCAATGTGCTATCAATGTTTAAGGAGAATGAGTGTCTGCTTAAAATTCCTTTGGTTTAATCTTTTCCTTTTCTTAAAGCAAGTACTCATTTATTTATATTATTTTATTTGTTTGGGAAACCTACAATAATTAATACTTGTAAATAAGTATAAAGCACAAAACGAATACATATATCAATCAAGGTTCCACTAAAAATGGGTTATTTAAATTAAAAAAATCTAATTATACGAAAGATACATAAAATGCATATTTAAATAAGGCCCATATTAAGAAAAAAATATCACCACAATAATTATTAAGGAAATAGAGAGAAAAAAGGGCAAGTATAAATAAAATTCAAAATTCATATGTTGTTCCAGAATTTATTATAATACCTCACCTACCTACTTGTGTATTGAAAATCAAACCATAGAAATCTTATACACACGAAAATACAAAAATTAAACCTGTTTGTATATTTTCGACATAGAAACAGCAATCAAAATTTTAATTGCTGTTGAATGAATGAATGAAAAATCTTTATTGCATTGTGTATAACTTAAACCTAGATATTTAATAATGCTGAATGCTATTATGAAGAAATATGTCCATTATTCGATACAAGTTGCACAGTGTGCGGTACGTCTTGTAGCCGGGGGCTAGCCGTTGCCTCAACCTAATTTGTATTGATTAAAAATATTCCGAATAGTTGCTGTACGGAATTCTCCCTCAGCTTATGCACACCGCGATGATTTGATTTTCTTAGAAAATATATTCCAGCAACTATTTAAAGAGGTCATACATTCCTGTTTGAAGGAATCCAGAAACAATATTTTTAAACGTTCTTTTTAAACTTTTACAAACATGTATTTTTATTTGGGGTTCCTTAACCATTTAGCCAAATACAAAACCTTATGTTTTGTCTTGTCTTTCAGTCTGACTGAATTTTTTTTTTGGGATACATACTATAATTATAATCCGTACAATATAAAACACAAAATTAATACACATATCAGCTAAGTTTCCACTAAAAAATAATATATTTGATACAATATTGGAAAATTAGATTTAAAAAAAGAATTAAATATTCTAAGACCACGCAAAAAATAACTATACAATATGTCTATTTATCTATATCATTCTTATGCCATACTATCATCTCATACAAAAAAATAAAATAAAATATGTCATTTTATAAAAAAAACAAAAATATTAATATTAATAAAATCAAAAACAAAATAATAAAATATACGAGTATTTATATGAAATTAGTAAAACGACATTTAATTTTTTTACATTAATTATATTAATTTGAGTCCTGAACTTAAATAATTTGTATGACATAATAATTTTCCTCAACAATAAATGAATCTAAATAGATGAAATTTTATAGGAGAGTGTTGTATAGGTATAAAAGCCATGGTGTCACACAATAGCGTGGTAAACCCAATCTTCTTATATTTAAAAATCAATTGCTGTTCGTTAGTCTCGCTAAAACTCGAGAACGGTTGGACTGATTTGGATAATTTTGGTTTTGAATTATTTTTTAAGTCCAGAGAAGGTTTAAAGGGTGAGTAAATATGAAAAAAAAAATTCTGAGTCGGTACGAAGTTTACCGGGTAAGTTGGTAAATAACTAAAAATAAGAGGTGATACATGTCAAGTCAATCAGTCAAGTCAAGTGTACAATCAGTCTAGTCAGTACATAATCAGTACCCTGTTTTTAAAAAAATCTTGTAAAATCATAAAATCATGACGATGACCGTCATGATTATGAAATAAATATATTGAAGTTGTTAAATTAGTTTTTTTGTAAGAATAGGTTTAAAAATTTGCCTGTCCTCCTCTTTTCTATATTATGATGATATGAATTGGAAAATCCTAAAAATATCAAGATGGAATTTTCTAAATAACACTTTTAAGTAAAACTAGGCGGAACATTCACTAAATATTAATAGGCATGCAGAGCTACTTTCGCGTTTATAATATTAATATTTATAATGTTATATATGTATAAATATAAACAAGCTTTCACCAAATTTATTAACTGAGCGATTACCACTTAAAAGCTACATCATTTCGAATATAATATAATTAAAATTAACTTGTACCGACACCAATGTGATACAAACATGCACACCTACACATGGAATAATAACCTGTTTAATGCAGCTATCGGCAGCGGTGCCCGGATGTCCGTTTGCCGATATCGCAACACGCGAGCACACAGCTATTGCGACACTGCACTCGTGTACCTAACAATTATAGTAATTAATTAACATTTTATACTGAATGTGGCGTTCTTCGAACGCAGCTATTAATTTTTGGTACTGTCAATACTAGGACGGCCATTTTAGGCAACATAGAGTTCAATAACTTAAATTGACAGCTGCACACAACTTCTGATGAAAAGCGGTTACCATCGCCTATGGACATTTATAACATCAAATAAATGAACTTAATTCCACACACATATTACAAAATGTGGTCTTCTCGCCACAGGCAATCTCCTCCAGGCTTTCCCACAAAATGATCATAAATACTAATTTCACAATATTTTCGAATTAGCCAATTATTAAAGGTCAGGTTACAATATTCATATGTTATCATTGTATATTATTATTATCAATATTACCTTAGTAAATATATATATATATATATATATATATATATATATATATCTCTCTCTCTCTCTCTCTCTCTCTCTCTCTCTCTCAGGAACTATGATCCTTATAGACTTGAAATTTGGCATGGACCTTCCTTTCGCCAAGTAGAGGTCAGCTAAGAACGGATTTTACGAAATTCCTTTACGGCACGCGAAGCGGGCGAGTCTTAGCTAGTATGTGTTCCGGCATGAGTGACCAGGTCCCAGTCTCGCAGCGCTTTTGTCGCACTTTTTGTGTTGTCATGCCCATAAGCGATGGTAACCACTTTCCGTCAAGTGGGCCGTCTGCCTGTCTGCTGAACTCCTGCTGCCGCTTTCTAAAGGGTGAGTGGAACCTGGCCACCTGTCCTGGCCAATGCCGGAACCCAACTCATGGTTTTAATAGCAAGAAACTCTAAACTAGAGGTGATAGCCATCCAGTCGGGCAAATACCTTACCGTAAAGTTCCTTAAAGCGGCCTTTTCTTTCGCCTTTTTTATTTTTTAAATAAGTAGAAACTCTAGGTACTACGAGCTATCACTTAAAAGTTAGACAAAAAGAAAGTTCCATCAAGTAAAAAGCCTTCACCCACGTTAAGCGAGTGAAACCGCCGTAAGTTATTTCCTTTCCCTCCCCTACACAAGATTGCCATTTAACTGTTGCCCACATTTCACTTAGATTCGTAACTTAAGTCTAACTTAAATGTTTTAGAATTGAAACACTCCATCTTTGTATCACCTAGTTAGTTGGTTTCACTAGTTTTGTTTCCAAAATTTTAAGTTATATGCAGCAAATTTCTCAAATTTTATCTTGATCATCAAGATGTAGTTTGGATATAAAATGCTGCTTTTGCATGAAATTAAATTACATTTTGCAAGGAATTAATTTAATAAATAAGCAGAAAAACACATGTTTGTGTGGGTAAGGTTTGTCAAAAATGTGGCATATGGCTAACTAACATATCATTCTGGGACAGAACTCAGAGATGTCGTAGTAAATAGTGAAAAATTTCTTTTGCTTAATGTACCATGCCAGGAATCAAAGAAAAAAGAAGTAGAAAGAATCAACAAAGGTTTAGCCCGCTTAACCACAGACGCCATCATTATTATAGTGTTGAAAACAAAGGAATAGCAAAATAACAAAACGCTTTTAACTGTGGCGACTATACACAGCTCTTGTGACGATTTTAAAATAACTGAAAGGCTGGTCAAGTGTACGTCCTTCCACGTAAGCTATGAATAATAAAAATACTTAGTACTTAACAATATTTTCGGGTAAATAGTATTTTGGCATGCATTCCGTTCTTAGAAATGACATATGAGCAGAAAAAGACTTTAATAAGCTCAACTCACCCAACTGTAATGTACAATAAAGACAAAAAATTGAGAACATATCTTATCCAAATGTGCCCCCCAAAATATAGGCCTGTCTAAGTTTGGGGGCAAACTGTATGTGGTATTTTTAATCAAAGATATTTTATAGTCTTCAGTAGATTTTATTTCAACTACAATCAAGGTATCTTAATTTACCAATGTTAATATTAATGTCTACTCCGCGAGATTCCCTGTAGTACCACACGGGTGTCCTCAATATATGTCACAATTGACGCGCCTGTCAACTGCTCTGTCAATGACGTTGACAGGTGCGCCATGCTGCCCTGACACTGTCAACTTATAGTCTCAGGGCAGCATGGTCACTTAAAGGACAAAGCCCTTTAATTATGAATAAAAAAACTTAAGAGTCTCAAATAATTTACCAACTATAAATATATTGTTTATTGTAATATATTGGTTTGTATACATATATATAAATAAATGTTTGGTGGTTTACGTAATATCAGGCAGTCGCGTGTCGGCGTTGTTGTTGAGGTAAACACCGTGTTTTGTTGTGTCCCCTCAGCGATTATTATTTATGTAACGACTGTTGTTCTATTGCGGTTCGGGAGCCAAGAAAAATGGATATAAGTTCTTAATTTTTTAAATATTTTATTTCATGAGTTCTCCAAACAGGGAGACGGCCCACCTGATAGAAAACGGTTATTAGCGCCTATGGACATTTGTAACACGAAAGGTTTTACCAATGTGCTGCCGCTCTCTAAAGAGACGGGAACCTGGCCATTAATGCCGACATACTCTAGACCGGGGATGGTAACCATCCAGACAGGCAAATACCCTACCACTCGGCACACCCCACAGGCTGTACGCAGGAAATTGTATTCTTTCTCCCTTCCCGCAGGTATTAAGCACGGATTCATTTTGTTTAAAATTTCAAAGGCAAAAGATACCCATAGGTAACCGTACACACCTTCCACCAAATGGTTCGTTCTTTCGTTCAAGCAATAAAAAAAACATTTCAAGGCAATTCAAGTATTTTAACAAGATAAATGATAATTCATATTCCTCTTCTCATCTTCTGTCTCTTAAGGACTCTACGCCAAACTTAATTAAAATTAGGACAACATTTCCATGAATTAAATACGAATAAAGTCACTTTCATCATACTTTTAGTTTCAAAGTCAAATTTCCAAAGAGATTAATCTTTGTATTATTTTTTAATAAATATTGCCCCAAGCCAAACATAAGACGGATAATAATTTGTAGTTGTTTCATCCTTAATGTATTTAAAAAAAGGAGAGCTTGAGATCACATATGTAATATTATTATAATTGTAAGTCTTTCAACCCCACGGGCCATAAAAATGCCCTGGACTTTTGGATGGCATGCAAGGAGCTATGGGAAAGCCAACACGTAGAGGCCCATCGACATATTTAATCTAACTGTGGCGTGACACTGACCGGCGATTATCCCTGTCTACACGACCTGATGCCATTTATCACTTCCACCCCTGGAGCTTGAGTCTTAACTCTAGCGATCTCCACTCCGTGCCGGCTGGCTAGGGCAAGCACGAGGGCAGGGGCCTTGCCTTGATCCCCAGAGTCAGGTACGAGGTGTTGCTACTCACCTAAGGCTTCGCCGTAAAGCCTCTCTGAGGGTTATTGTTATTATTATATATTATCTTAGAACCCTATTTACCCTACACACGGTATTAAAATGTTAACTTATTTAACATGATATAGTAAACCTTGTGGCTTATCCATATGTTTCGTGACTCCACGTTTCAGGTGAACTCGCCACTTATGCTAAGTGACTGTCGGACACATTGTATGGATGTTGTTTCATAACATAAAAGAAGTCACCCAGCGGCCATGATTGAGGTGGAATATTGTTCCTAGCTTAGGATATTCATATTTGGCAAAACGTAACTCTATGTGTGTTACATTTTATCCTTAGATCATTTTGATATGTCACACATCCTATTTTTAAAATGAATTACATTTTTTATAACGTGTCAATGTATTTCCATTTCTTGTTTTACAGTCTTCTTTATACTGTTGTGTATAAGAAACACCTAAAGTTTGATATTAAAGTAGAAAATGTTTTAATTTGATAATCTAAACACATAACTAAAATATTATTTAAAAAACTAGGATAAGCTCGCGACTTGACCACGTTTGACTTGAAATTCCCGCGGGATTCCTGGGATAAAAAAATAACACATTTTATTATTATACATACAAGTTGCTATGGATCAGTGAAAAAATAACATTTTAAATCATTTCCTGATTCCCGCCGGATTTCTAAGATAAAAAGTAGTGCAGAATTTAAGTGTAAGAATTAGCTTGTCGATCAGCGAAAACCGCATCGAAAGTGGCCTACTTGTTTTTACGTAAACCCAAACAGACAAGAAATCTAAACAAAAAATATTATATACAAATATATACATCATTAATATGTGTATAACAATTGCAATAACTATACAATATTAATAATAGTATTGATACGTAATATATTAATATTATATATAGTAATATATATAATATTAATAATAATATTTTTATATCAATATTATTTATATAATATTGATATACAAATACACTAATAATTAAACGTATATGTAATTAGGTAATAAATATTTATTATAAAGTAAGACAATATTCTCGTACCAGTTTAAAAAAATTGAGTGACTTTGCCTGTCTTACGTTTTGGAGGTAATGAACTCCACAGCCGGACAGCCTTCACAGCGAAGGATTTGGTGTAGAAAGCAGAAACGTGTGCAGATTTTTTAAAAACATGATTATTTACATAGGCCAAATATGATGATATGAAAAAGACATCAATTTTAAAACTTGTGCTCATTATGTCTGACATACTCATAGTATAATCATTTTGACGGGGGCTATACCTCGGCTCTTTGCTTAAGAAACCATGTCTAAGTGCTTCCACGGCATGTGGTCACCCCGTGTCCTGGCCACCCTGGGATAATTCCAGAAAGGGACAGTTACCAGTATTCGGGATTAAACTCGAGCCCGATTTGGCCAAGACAAATATGGCGGCCGAGAACTAAATGGTTGGAAATTATTAAATTAAGGGATACAAAGGTTTGTTTAGACCTCTGGACCCGATACCGAAAGCATGTGGGCGCCTGAAGATTAATTGATACCTATTTAAGTTTTGCTTACGGTTTCACTAGAGGTTTTACTCGGATTCACTCGTATAAACTTCTTTACCTTATCTCTCGAGATCTTTTTATATATCGAGCCTTTACAGCCATTTAAAAATAAGCGACATTTGGAGATAAGTATATACTTTTTGTTGCAAAAGGTATTTGAAACTATTATTTCGTTTTCAGAGTTTCAGCTTTTGACTTAATGGAATATAATATAACTAAAACTGAAATAATGGCTCGATATATTTATTTATATAATGATCACACTGGATCTTTTGTTTTATTTTATGAATTGTTAAATTTCTTGAACTTTACCATTTAAGAAATTTAAGTTAGTTGAGTTTTTTATTTTTAAGTTGACCATGCTTGTGCGTTATAGCGGTGCATAAAAATTAAATAAACTGTTCTAAAATCAGATCAAATAATTAAATGTCTTTTTCGAGTTTTATAAATAAACTAGGGTATGCACTTGCAATGCACCCTAACAACTACAAACTGCTCCCAGGAAAATTCCCTCGGGATTCCCGGGATATAAATGTCACACGTTTTATTACATAAATTTTGCTATTGTCCATTGAAATAATCACATTGTAAATCGTTTTTTTAATCTTGCCATTTTAAATTATTCCCACAAAATTTCCCGCGGGATTCTCAGAATAAAACAGTTTAAGAATTTGCAGTCGACCAACGAAGGTCAAGTGAAAAAATCTAAAAAAGCGTTTACATAGTTTATTCCCTTTTTTTAATAGCCTCAATGTACAGACACGGCATATTTAGAATTTTATAATATTTTTGATATATGCTTGTTCAGAAGAATGGTAGATTTACTTGTATTAGACATTTCATAAACTAGATGATGCTTTGCTAAATAATTTATCATTTTGATTTGATCTTAACTGACACAATACACGTTGTTATTTGTAAAGATTATTCTTTAAAAAATTCAAGGAGTTTTGTGACTTACACAAATTAAATGAATCAAAATAATAATGATTTACTTTTGTTATATATACAAACTTGTATGACAGCATGTTTATTCGATGTATAAATACCCTTTCACGAATCATAATATAGACTACAGCTAATATTTAATACGTAAAAGAAAACAAAAAATTGCATAAAACGAGAATAAGACGTAATGCCATGAAGACCGCGTACACACAGGCCCAGAGAAGACCAACGAACGAGGTACAATGGCACTATGTTCGTTCGTTGGTCATATGTGGTTTAGGAGGTTGGCATTGAAAACCAATGCTGTATCGGTCCAGGACGGCGCAGAAATATAATGTTTGCCAACCTCATTTCTAAAATTGCTGCATACAATTTTGCATATATGCATGTGTGCCGTATTTAGGAACCATTTTTTTTTAAATTATGAGTAAAAATTGTATTTAACATAATTGTGTAGCCTTCACCGCGAGCATTTGCCTATAATATAATATTTATGCATATATTTCGAGCATTACGTTACAATACTGCCTCACTGACTGACAAGCATTCGCCTGTAATATAGAATTTATTCGATTCTGAGAATTTAGTTGATTCCACAGTGTCAGACGAAGCGGTTGTTGTGTTACAAGTTTTATCAAAGTATTACAGATTATATCATTACAGATAGGGCTTTATTGATGTAATGCTCGGATTGTTAACGTTACGTTACAGGCGAATGCTCGCGGTGAGTGAAAATCTTTACAAACACCTAAAAATACATACATTAATATAAAAAAATATCTCTTAAGGAAAAAACAAGCTTGTTTTTTTCATCCGATGTTCATGTGTAACAATATATATAAGTTGAGGTCGATGTTTCGTTAAACCGTCAAATGGTATGAATAGTTGGATATTACCGCTTTGCGACCACCAACGAACGATCGTTTGGCGGTTATTGGGCTAATGTGTGCGCGGCCTAACATGAAGGTACAACAGTTGCGTAACAGTACAAAAGCCCGATCCTTCCAAAACAAACATTAAACAGCCAAGACGCTGGACAATTTACATGTTGTAATTTTAATTAGGATTCCGTGGGGCAAGGAGTCAGTTGGCGCGCGCACAATGAGCCTACCGACCCCAAATACTTGTGCTAATGTTAATTTAATCTAAGAAGGACAATCGGGCCCTAAAAGTTGTGACTTAACGTCTTGTGTTGTTGTTGATATTGTGCAAACAGGGGGACCAAAGGGCTTGCTAGCTACACGTCACCGTATTTACCAACTAATATTTAAAAATAGGTTTTTCTCTGCTCTACGTGTGTGCTTATAGAATCAAGCAACTTCGAAAATATTATGTAGTTTTCAATTAGATCTAGTTAAATCAAAATGTACTAGTTACATACAGTTACTTTCAGAGTGCTACTATTACTAAAATAAACTAGCTAAATAAAAAAAATGTAAATGCCAGTTTGTACTGTTTACTACGGAAACACAAAAACAAAATAAATGTGTATTAAGAAAACAAATTCTCTTTGTATTTATTTATGATTTTCTAATAATTGATAAAAATGCCCTTATTAAGTTTTGATGAAAACTTTCATGATAAATGATTAGTTTCGTTTCATTCAAGATTTATTCATGAGAGAAAGAAAACAATTTCCTGCGTTGGGGCGGCCTGTCGTAAAAGGCGACAAAACAACCCACAGCCAGGTGGCAAGGCATTTGCCCGACTGGATGGCTACCACCCCTGGTCTAAAGTATGCCGCCATAACAACCTTGAGTTGTGTTCCGGCATTAGTGACCAGGTTCCAGTCTCTCTTAAGAAAGCAGCAGCGCATTTGTAGCACCATAGATGTTGCAAATGTCCATAGGCGATCTGCCTGTCTGCTGAACTCCTGCAATAAAAATAAAAGAAAGGCAGTACAAAGACGGTAGAGTCGTGAGTTTTGACAGTACTCAGTGCGACAAAATTATTAATATTAACATTTAAAATTTAACAATGTATGCTATTTTTAATTATTTAAGTAAAGCGCAGTATCTTACTATGGACAGTGACATGAAGGCCACGTGTTAATTCGTCGGACCATAATCAAGGGGGAATAATTTTGGACCCCCATCCGACCGGACCTTCGACCCTTCCCATCTCGACCTGTCCGCGCCATCTTGGATCTTGCTTTTTAATTAGGGACGGGTGATGGTCACACGTGTCCAACAGCCTTAAGATATTCGTGAGACAAAATTCAACATTAAAAATTTACTTATAAAACTTAGCTACAGTCACGGCATGAAAAGGTTCGCCACTTTTCAATTGATATTCAATTATATACATATATTGTTACCAGTTACGGGACTCGGATTAAAATGCCGTTGGAATTACTATAGAATTTATTGGAACTATACAAACACGTGTAACAAAGGTAGGAATATAACTGGACACAACCAGTAAAAACTGCACGGTTCAATAACACGCGCAAAGTCCGTCACTATATTGCTTATCGAATGTACACACGTCTTGCCTTGCTGGTGATTATCGCTTGACTGCCTCACCCCTCCCGTCGGGCATTGTTTTATGCTAAACTATGTCTCGACACAATACTCCACCGCATAACAATAGTTTCTCAGAAACATCTGGTTAATGACTATCATAAACATTACAATACTATTTTTCAAATTACACATTTTAAACATAAATTAAACAAGATAAGTCTAAATGCGGAAAGGTAATAAAGTGTGCTTTATGGCAGGCAGGTGCATCACTTTTGTCGGCGTGTAACAATATTTAAATATATTATGCACAAATATGATATTATACATACATAAAACCATAGAAGCGTTTCAATAAAAGAAAGAGAATTTAGACACTAGAAAATAATTAATATACCATTTAAAATACAAATGTCTTTTCAGATGATTAATCTTAGAATACGAGTAACTTACTAAATTATACAAAAATATAACGTACCTAAATAATAAACTAAAAGAACACTCCACACACGACATTAATCATAACATAAAAACAGCTGCAATAATTTTATACGACGTACGGAGATGTATGTATATTGCAAAAAACAATATGACGACAAACTCGAAATTCCCCAAAAAACGGGACGCCCGTGAACGTGTAACGTAAGCAATTTTAAAGAGGAAAGGACACGCGAAATATGTTTATGAGATACAACGTGATGTGATTTATAACGGATGCGAGAATGTGTGGATGGGTTGGCCGTAAAGTAGGAGAGGTAGCGGTTTTATCTCTTTATGCACACCGGAATAGAGTAAATAAATGATTGCAGGGAATTGTTATCTTCCGATACCTAACACCTCTGTGTCTTCAAGTCTCGTGTAAGCTTCTATAGAAGGAAGAGAATGAAAGATAAAAGAAATATAAAAAAAATAAAAAAAAACTCTACTTCAAACAGTGACAGAAAAGGTAGCAATAAAAGAGTCTCGTGAGAATATGTACCTCTTAGCTAAACTTGCTCCATTCTAAATCATATATAATGGATGGGGGGTAAAAGAACGGAGTTCATTGCTGGAAATTGATTTTGCGGCGAATTCTTTATAGAGAAGCGTCCTAGAGAGAGATCTTCACTCCACATTCGAGGAAATCATGATAAATCGTGTACCTGCTACCATAAAACTCGTTTTTACTAATAACGTGACAATCGTTTTAAGTTACCTATACCTAACTATAGTTTATTTAAAATAAAATGGCATAATTTCTGGACAGCAAATAGATGAAAATAGAAAAAATTGGAGCAGAAAAGCTGGACAGAGGGAAAATTGGAAAATACTGGGAGTGCTCTACGCCGCAGAGACAACTTCCACTATTTGATATAAAATTATAAATAATATCATTACAGAAAAACGCTCGAACCTATAAACTTAGACACTTGTTAAATTATTATTTGTCAAAATATACATATAACATAATAATTTTCGTATAAAATCTTGTACTGCTTAAAAATAATGTCCTCTTGGATTTATAGATTCTTATTGTTGTAACATGACTCGCTAACAAAATTTTGATACCTTCTAAAGGTAGACTTTAAAGTACACTACTGAGACAGGTGACCGAGGCATGAGACAGAAGACCGTGACACACGACACATATGTTATATATGCAATTGCACACAAAACTTCCACATGTCGCGTTCGCTTTTATACAGATAAAGCTTGAGACAGCTCAAGCTCCAAATATCCTTTATATAGCTGTACCTATTTGGCTACGCATATTCATTTTGCGATATCACTGTATTTGACCAATATTCAATGTATTCTTAAATAAGACTAACGTGTTATCTATACATGAACTGAAGTAGCAAAAGTCAAACATTTTACCTGTTGCGGACAGAGAGCACCTCCTGACCCGCCCTGCTGGAGCACACCTCTCTGCGCCTCGCATACCGCCGACGGACATGGCTCGCACAATTAGCAGCTAGGTGTCGTTCGGAACGCGGGATATAGAAGCGGTCTTGGAGGCCGGAAAGACTCACTTGCTCTGATTAGCTCGTTCGCTTCACATTGCTCACATACAATAGCACCAATACGCGCTCTCTGTATTTATTTCTTCGTGTCTGGTTCAATTGTAAATTACGTTAATAACAATCATACACTCCAGTCTATATCGAGTTTTATTTTAAAAGAAGCACTGCCTCCAAAACTACCTAAATACATTTTGTTAATTCACATCCACATAAAACGATACAAGATGAGCCCATAGACAACAGCTGCAGCAGTAGTTGAATGTATCATATCAAATACTTGATATAAGTATTAACTACACAAGTCATTAAAATACAAGTATAGTACAATTGCACACAAAGTGGGTGTGTGGTGTGTCGCAGTCCCCGAGCTCGTATCTCGGTCACCTTGTCTCGGTCGTATACCTTGACAATTGAATAATTCTGAGAGCAATTATTGTATTTTGGAAACAAAGAATATAGGACCTAACTGATATTACTAAGCGTTTCTGTATACTCATCTATTTTCTTTTCCTCGGAGTTCATAAATCATGGGTTTGCATGCGCTGTACATGTACACCTTTGCCATTATTTATTCCAGTGACTGTGTCCGACAGGACCCAAGGGTTTCAGGTTCACACTGTATTAAGGAAAGATTAGGCGTACTTTGAGGTCTTTGTATAGTTCTTTTATTAAATAGTTATACGAGTATTTCCTCCCTTTTTTTAAGTCATAAAACATTACGATACGACTGGAAAATGAATTAGGCTCGGATTAATAGATAAAAAATCACGAAGAAATTTAGATTATTTAAAAAATCCAAATAACACATGGGTTCAAATCCTGACTCGGAAGTATGCAGCAAAACTGCATACAGTTTTCTGACGTGATGAAGTGAAGGAAACTGAATCATCATTGAGATAACTGATGTGTGTGACTGAGGTGTGCTATCCATTCCTCTGAAATTAGGGAATTCCGAGCCCAACAGTGAAACACTTATGGGCTGATATTATAAGTTGAGGATATCAAAAAAATATAGGCGTTTGATATTTCTTAGCTGTCGTGTAGACGTCAACTCTGAAGCGTACAACCACGCCACCACGCCACAGCAGCGCTGTGCTATTCTGTGAACGTCTTTGTACTTATAAGCAAACGTTCTCCTCCCATGCCACCCCGCCAATGATCCGTTTAACAGCAAAGGTGCAGCAGCGGCGAGGTAGCAGTGTATAAACGAGCGGCGACGGCGCGGTAGCGGTGCAGTCACAATAACAATGTCGCTAAAGTTTTAAGAATGGCTGAAACAAAATCATGTTGTATTAATCATATTTGGAGCAGTTTTAAACCGATCTTACAAGGTTATAAGTATTTTTTGTACGCTTATAACTGAAAATGGGTGGGGTGAAAATAATGCCTATTTTATTGCTGTTCCCCCCAAAAACGCTCTTAAGGTGCAATCACCACGTAACTCGTCATTCCTGGCTGGGAATTAACATGAATAATGACGTCATCGTTCACCTCTCCCCTGTTGCGTCATTTGCCTGCCCTTTATGGGAGCACAACACTTAACTCCAAATAAAAAGTGTATTATGGCTTATGGCGGGTGTATTTCAATTCACGTGGGTTTGCTTGGTATGTATACTACTATATATAAGGCTTATGGGCAGGTAAAAAATAAATATTGTGAAAAATATATCAAAAAATCCATATTTGTATAATTTAAAAGAAAGTAAGAAAATATTTATTTCTAAAATAGGATTTGTAGATTTATTTGTCTATCATTTATTTCTTTTCGTCTTACTCACTATCACACGGTAACTACTAGATTAATTTTAATGAAAATTTCTGATGATTCCATAAAATAATATTAGCTTATGGACCCCCCATTGTTGGGCTCAGGTCTTGTTGTTAGAGGAAAACTGACTGACTCAAGCCTGATTGACAGGTTTCGTACATCAGTTATCCCTGTCTGTAGGTTCTATCACGATGTTTTCCTTCATCGCAAACATATTTATACAATAATATTGCCCAAGTAGCCATGCATGCTTCACGGTCAGGATTTGTACTGTATGTACGTAATTTGGATTACATTATTGACACGCCAGTTCTTGCATCATCCAATAAGTTACCACGGTAATATATATTAGGTCTACAGCTATAGCTTTAAACATTACAATGTCTATAGTCACGGCTTTAGACGTTACAATGTCTATAGCTACCTTCACCGTTATAAGCACGTGGTAATTGTAACAATATGCACATGAGGTCAGAAAACAGCCTAAGTGGTGCATGCGTTCTGGCCAGGATCGAACCCGCGCCTTTTGAGTCTGGGACGCGTGCGCTAGCCATTACGCTACCACGACTTTTCAATTACTTTAGACATTACAATGTGTACAATTCATTAATCTTCTTATACTTGCGCGTTTATTTTAATTACTTTTCACTTTATATTTATAATAAATAAATATTTTCTTTATGTAAGAGTGAATTCATGAAATGGACAAACATAAAGTAGTTAAATATTATAGATGTCATTTTCACAGCTTCATTTGAATATCGTCGAATAATTTTTGGCTTCGCGCGCTTGTTGTTTTGCATCACAATCGCGGGAGGACCGCGAGACCTTTGTATTGCGTTTTTTAACATTTTAATTTCGCCAACAAATAACGTTTAATAGTTTTGTAAGAAGTAAATGTGAACATTTGCATATTAGTGGCTCTTTTCTGTTGTTAATAATGGCGCGGGGAGATATATTGCGACGCAGAGTGTGGCGCCTTAATGGCCTTAGTTTCGTTTTACAAGAGGTATTGTTGAGACTATAAAACTATATTGTTACGAATTTAGCGGGACTCGAATTAAAATTCCGTTAGTTTACTGTACAGTTTATTAGAACTATACAAACACGTATAACACAGATACAAATATAACCGAATACAACAAATCCAAACGTAATGCAGAAGGTCATAATTCAATAAAACACGCAAAGTCCGTCACTAATAGATTACCGAATGTACACACGTCTCGCCTTCATCGTGGTTCTCTTCCTCGTAGAACCTCCTTCAATCAGGCCATCATTTTATACTGCATAAATGCAATGCACCCGTGTCGTAGTCGACATAATCCGTAACACCTGGCTAATGAGTCGGCCGCAGCGGCCAGAAATGAGTACAATAAAACAATGGGCTGTTCTCTAGAAACGTATGCCAATACATAAGTAAACAAAAGAAGACAATCATAAAAGAATTACAATTAGTTCAAATGCCGACAGTTAACAAAATGTGTTTTGTTTTTGTCGGGACCTGAGTTGTAACACTAAATTACTTTTGCAGATTACGCCTTACTAATCGATTTTCATTTAAGGTCGCCGGGCCCATGGCCTTAGAAGCCACGGTCCAAACATGTCAAGAGCAAACGGCACAAAGATATAACTCTCTATGAGGATTGTATATTTATACTGCTTGAGTTATTCTAATAAGTAGGAAAATAGTAGCTTTCAGAATATTCCAGAAAGAATAATATTTAAGGTATGGAAGAGCGGGATATTCTGATACAAGTTTTGCTTAAAAGAAGATTCCAGCAACTGTTTACAAATTGTGCATGTGTTTCCTAAGAAATTAATATTTTCATTTTCATATTTTCATTGTCATTCATTTTCAGAATCGTAGATACGAGTAACATGTTAGATATATAAAAACTCAAACTTTTGAGCTATAAAATAAAAAATTAAGGTTGACGAGCTTTAAAAATAATTTCAAACAATATAATTATGATTTTTCTGTGGTAGGACTAATGTAGCATGCAATATAATACAACATGACTACCTCCAAAAATAAATCTCTCTCCCATAGCATTTAAATAACAATGCCCCCACAATCCATCAGCACACGCGAACCGCGAACTTTTTCTCAACTCACCGCAGTAATTGTGCCATTTTGCATAATGTCTATTTTAGTGCGGCGGCCATTTTTGGAAACGCCCGCCCTAATGAGTCGTGAACGACGTTGATGTCCCGTAATGTACAACAAGTCACCTATCAGAGATCAAGCAGCCTGGAAGTTTGCAAACAAGACATTGCTTATCGTTGGACTCTGGATTTGCCAGATTTCTTTATTGTTAGAGCTAGAGCTTTATAGCCAGCAAGTATAAGAAGTATTCTCATCTCCTCATCAGTATCTTGAACCTAGTTATTGTAACTAATAACAGTATCATTTCGCAATGTAGAAGACAGAGATAATTTTTAACTAGTACAGATTGCGCCGTGCGTTGTCTGCACCACTTATGGCCGATCCCTACAGACCGACATTCCTCATTGCCTAACTATCAGTTCAAATGTGACATTGGCTCCATACAAGTAATGTCAAATTTCAACCAATGGTATGGAAAGTAAATGAAAAAGGCAGGAGAAGATCATGACGAAGCCTCTACATCCCAATAACCGATGCATCAAACATGCTAATTCTTCTTTGACAAGCGTCAAACTCATAGTCATTTTGGACATTTTTGCAGATGTTATGCTAAGTCTACGTTTCACAAGAGACTCACAACGACCATGTTAATGACCGTGATTTTTCCCGTTCCACTTGTTTGCGTTACAGTCATAGGCTCTAGTGGAACGGATTATGGAGCGCTGATATCATTAACGACGAAATAAACACATGTCATTGATTGATTTTAAAATTGCGCCTTTTTCAATTTCAATCGATAGAGAATGACGTCATTATTGACGTTTTTGACACGACGATAACGACCGTGATCGCCATGTGAAACGGCAGATGGAGCATTGTGGGCATTGTGAGATACTGTTTTTTCGGTAACGCAGGGGCAATGTCTTTGGACATGGACACATCTTCGGGTCCTTCGGGGGAAAGGCCAGAATGCAGGCATAAGGGCTGCATAGGGTCTGAGGGAGTCTCAGCAAACGGTTCTCCACGCTCTCTTCTAAAACGAAGCTGTCGCGAGAAACGGCCCCCGAACTATCTAAGAAATCTCAACCTGCGCCACATTTATCACGCTTTTACTGGACGTCATGAGATCTCGTACAGAGTAACTGTACCATGACACCCCTACGCTCTGTAACTGGGCCACCCCAGAGAGTAGAGTGACCCACTTCGTACAGTGTAACCATCGGAGATGTGCCGCTCGTAGTGAAATACTAAAGGAATGCTCGCTAAGTGGTAAAAGTTACATGTTTCGCCTTAGACAGACAAATTTTATATAGTTTTGCTTACAAGGACATTTGTAGTCCTTAGGACTATATACCTATTGTGATTATATGTATATCTCCATTCTTACAAAATTGGCTTCCTTTAGCCGGCTTTAATCGGTCCACTTATGTTGTTTGTCTGTGATTAAAGTGGAGAATTCTCTTCTGTGACTTTTGTCTACTCTATAAATACCTCTAATTTGGTGCGAGTTTCCACGGCACAAGATTTATAGGGAACGTTAAGTGAACTCGATCGGGCTCCACTCTCATTCGCCACTTTACACGAGATTTGAACGGCGTCATCTCCTCAGCGGGGCGCGGGACTAATGGCCGACATTTAATTCTTAAATTGCTACGAAAAATGCTGCGCGAGTAATAAATAGGTTGTGAAAGGGAACTGATGGAGGAATTTTGCTTAGGTGTCTGATGGCCACAATTTCAAGTGTTTATGGAAGTACCATACATGGTGTAAATCCGGTATACTCGGGAGATTTTTTGTAAATGTGGTAAAGCTGAAATAATAGTAAGTAGTAGTTTTTTTTTAGTCTTTCAAAAGTTAAAAAGTTTCAAAAATTATTTGTATCTTGGATGTATTTTTGTATTTTTTTGTTTGGTTTATCGACACATACGAAAGGCCTCCCGACCGCAGGAAATTGTACTATTTCTCCGTTCCGCAGGGATAAAAAACTGCAAGTGTTGTCAGATTTTTTACTGACAAATAAACTCCGGAGTAGCAAGTACCGAAACGATCACGTATCGCACGGCGTGGCTGGATAAGCAAGGTGTCCACCAAATCCGGGGCTCAGGCGGGGGCCCATAAATCTCGCGGGAGTGGCGAACTGCGGGAAACTTTGTAAATTGAGCATTTACAATTCGGCTCATACGTCGCTCCGGGCTGGATTCCGGGCTGGGATATCCTAAACTGATATTTATGGCCTGGACGCACCTCCGCGAGACCATTCAAATTATAAACAGATATTTTTCGCCTGTGGTAATGGCGTGCAAATCCACAACGAGCTGCTCGATCCACTTGTTTATTCTGTTTAAAGACTTGCATTGAAGTGTTAGGGCCTATTCACATATATCCGGTATTGGCGAATTGATCGGATTTTCGATTTTTTTCAATGCATCGATTAAGCACATTTAAGAAGTTTCAAACTCTTTGTTAATTGTTTATTAAACTTCACTATTTATTGATTTCTTTTCTTTTTCTAAATTATAATGTATTCGATGTCTATATATAATGCATGCTATGTTTGCACCGAGAAGGCCACTCAGCAATCATATTCTCTGTATTCTAGTTCTGTTTAAAAGTACGTAAGCTGAGTTGGCCAGTTAGCGAACTAAATAATATGTATATATATATATATATATATATATATATATTAGAGTGGTCCTTATTTAGGGTTTGTCCGAATTTTTTTTCACGATAGTCCTAAATCGATTCTAAATCTATTTAAAAAATTCATGCCAAGTTATAGCTCTTAATTTTAATTTTAAACCCCCCCCCCCCCCCGATAACCAAACTTTTAAATGGAAATAACAAGGGAAAAAATCTGTTATTACTTTGTAATATTTACGTCATGAACGGATGAACAGATCATATCGACAAACAATAATTGTTGTAGAAAATTTAACGCTCTACAAAAAAGGTATCTTATGATTTTTTGCTAACTCTAACGGTTTCTGAGTTATATTTCAGTTTCTAATTGTTTTGTTTCTTCTTCATAAGCGCAGATATTTTCAGTACTATATGTTACATTGTACATTGTTTACTTATACTAGTGTAATGTATTCTCATTTGTGTTGTAGTTCGGATTTTTGTGTTGTACTTTATCGGACCCCCCCCCACCCTTCACATGTGACGTTAATATATGGATGGCCCCTTATGCAGTTTACCTTTCAAAATAATCATGTGTCAAAAATCCAAAACGGAACAGTTATTTATTTATCTTTCAAGAAAAGGAGGTTACAATAACCGAAGGATCTTTTTGCCACCATATGTTCGCATTCGAATTTACATACTTTCGTATTTCGTAAAAAGGGGCAGAGGGATTTGTAAATAAACAAAATGTCAAGGTGACGTGAAGATTTCACTTGTTAAGGACGCTTTGTCAATATTTGAAGACAAAATATCATGCTTTCAACAGAATATATAATGTATGTAATTACAAAAATACACGATTAATATTGTCTTGTTGTTAGTAAAAAAAATAAGCGACCTCACAGACACCCTAATTTAAGGAATAATCCATACTAATCTGACAGTGTAGGTGGTGCAGATTAGGTATTAAATAAGATTTAAATACACATACCATACATATTACTTTTTAAATTGAATATATACAAAAATAAAACATATATAGACTAAACTAACATAACATCGGTGGCACTCCTGTAAAATGATTGTCATCCTATTAATCAAATAAAATCAAATCAAATAACTTGTTTGCTCAAGCATGGTAATTAAAAACATTAAATGACAATATGTTACTTTACGTTTCACGCGTTACTGGCCTTTCGGGCATGCAAATAGTAATTAAAAACTTAAAAATTATATAGTTCAGAAAAACAAAAATATTTTGTAATTTAAGATATTTTTTATTTATTTTAATGTCATACATACAATAATAATATAATGTTACTTAAATAAAAAAATCTTATAAAGTCAAGGTGACGAAGTCCGTTATTGGGGGATCTCCATACACCTCTCTTTATTTCCGTGTTTAAATAGCAACGACGGCAAGAAATCGGTCAATAAAGCGCCTTAGCTTTATTGACTATTTATTTCTCACTTCAAATTGTAGTTGACGCTAAAATCCGTTTAAAAAAAGGCGAAATACGAGAGACACGTATAACTTACCTCACAGATGGACTTCACTACCTTGACTACGTAAATAAATCTTATGTAAAATGTCTTGACTAAATGATGCCAACCACTGAGGGCGGTTGTTGGGGCAATAATGACATTGATTATTTATACTTATAAAATACTAGCGGCCCGCCCCGGCTTCGCACGGGTATCTAAAAATAACTTTTTTATAGCCTACGTCAACCGGGGATTGTGTAGCTTGCTAAAAGTGAAAGAATTTTTCAAATCGGTTCAGTAGTTTTGGGGCCTATTCAATGCAAAATACCAATCATATCTTTTCTCTTTATAATATTGATATAAACTAACGCCCCGGCAGTCGTTGTCCTGCTCTGAAAAAATAAAAATCTAGGGCCCGATCCCAGCGCCACCTACCAGTTCCAATTGAGGATTTAAACCATGCGGGGACCCACTCAAACACACAAAAACAAAATCACCAAAATCGGTTCAGGTGATTAGGAGGAATCTGGAACCCGAACTCAGGGCCACCTACCGGTTCTAACGGGATAAAAAGTACCCTATGTCCGTCTCCTGGTTCTAAGCTATCTTCCCACCAATTTTCAGCCAAATCGGTATAGCCGTTCTTGAGTTATAAATAGTGTAACTAACACGACTTTCTTTTATATATATAGATATTAGATATTATATATATCTAACTGCACTGTCGTTTTGGCATTGTCTTTGCCTGTATCGTATAGTGAAAAGCCAGTTGGTCGGTAAAAGTAAGAAAAAGAACCTAAACTAACAATTTATCAGGCAATTTCAAAAAATCTGCTAATCTGATATATACAAATTACATTTAAACTAATTAATGATAAAAAAATTAAGCCTTAAAATAAAGACGTACTTACATTTGTTGAAATGACGTCCTTGAAAGCGCATCACTAAAAATACCGACTAATAAAAAGGTGTGTTATGTTTACATGAACCGAGGATGCTTGAGCGCAGTTAAACTGATGTAAACACCCGGTTCCGGCCGCTGCGTCCACCTGTTCGCAACAAAGGGGTTACTTACAAGGTGATCGGTGTAACATATAAAAATAAACACATTCATATATCGTTTCTGAGGTGCATTCCGGTGTATGAAATGAACCTTATAGACTTGATTCAAGGTTTATAATACAATAAACGAGTTTCTACACTAGCTTGCACTAAATGATACTAAAATGCTAAAATGTACCCGCGGCTTTGAATATGTTAAAGGTTTTTCGTTATCTGAAATACAGTAAGTGAATCCTATACGCTTTTATGAAAATTTCCTTTTATACAATGTCATTGGCCGTTGTGGAAATCGTGGCAGTGTGATGGTTAGCGCACACGTACCAGACTCAAATGGCGAGGGTTCGATCCTGGCCGGAAGGCATGCACCACTTAGGCAGTATTCTGGCCTAAAGTAGAGAGAGAGATAACTCTTTATTGCACAACAAAACATACAATTACAAAAACAGACCATATTTACAATATTTTCTAAGCGATACAATAGGCGGCCTTATCGCTCAAAGCGATCTCTTCCAGGCAACCTAAATCAAAAAGAAATTTGAATCAGGCGATGTAGGTGGTGCAGGAAAAGGCAATGGACACATAAATACTCAAACTAATTTAACAAATAAATATTAACAATTAGGTTATTAAATAAATTAAATATTAATAACTCTTTTTATACTGTGTTACTTTTTTCACACTTACCCTTGAAAAAAAAATATATGTAGGTACTACTGTACTGTAGGTACATATTGTGTAGAAAAACATCGTGATGAAACCTGCACATCAAGGTAACCGATGTGTCAAACCTACCAAGCCACCTTGGACAAGCTTGGCGGGTATATTGTCCGTTCCCTTATAGTGGGATATTTGCGGGCTATAATTATATATTAATATATTATATTATGTCTTTGTCCTAGCACTCAAATCTATGCTCAGTAGAAAATTTGCTACCGATTCCTAGTGGAAAGAAAGAAAGCAAGAAAGAAAAACTTTTCTTTTAACAATTCTATAGTTTTATGCTGCAATTGCACAAATGAGATTGGCACTCAGTACGAGTATATTGCTGTGCCTAAAGTTAGTCCGACAGCACTGATTTTCAGTGCTGACTAGGTGACAATGGGACTACCTCGGGAGTATAAACTTACGAGTAAAGAAAAAAAAAATGAAAATCGGCTTACAATTGACGGAGTCACGAATCAGTTGGTTAACAATTTTCGTGAATTTCTCTTATTCATTGGAATCCATTCATCAGATTCTGACATGGGGACAATTGGACCAATACGGGAGTATAACATATTTATTTTAAAAAAATGGAAAATCGGTTTATAATGGACGAAGAAACCGAGTAACACAGATACAGATGAATTGAGAACTTCCTTATTTTGGAAGTCGGTTAAAATATGTACAGAAAAATATAGAACATTTTTCTGGTCTTCTTTCCCCAAAAATATCATTCATTTTCATAAAAATAAAAAAGTATACAAATATAAAAGCATTTCTATTAACCTGAGGGTCATTTCACTTTGTAAGTATTACCTTCCTCCAGGCGCCATGAATAATGCACAAGTACAAAAGTACGCTCGAATACCTTTTCGCTTGTTTTGAATATTATTCTCTTACGCGATATTTTTGTGGTTTTTGGAAGTAAAGAAATATATTTTTCCACTAATATTAAACCAAGGTTTACCTATATATTAATATGTGAGTCAAAAACTTTTGTAGCCATTTTTACGAAAATTGCGCGGACGGAGGAGTATGAAATTTCACACACTTGTAGTTTATATAGAGAAAAAGCGACGAGTGCTAATATTTTTTATTAAATATACATAAAAATATATTCAATTAAACACTATAAATGTCAATTGTCAACATTACTTGTAATTTTCAGTCACCAAATCGATCTTTTTACTTTTAAATGATACGTGTTGCCATAATTTATTAATTAATCTATTGTGTAAGAAAGGTATTGTTACTCAGAGGATACTCCTTGTTTATTAATAAAATTCTTACGACGAGGTTAATACTTAGTTACTCAAATGGTAACTAGTCCGGCTTAAATTCGAATTACTCCTAGGATTGAGACTTTTTTATTAATAAGATTATCATAGTTTATATAGATAAGGAGTGCAGAATGCTAACATTTTTTTAAATTATACATAAAAAATACAATTAATCAATAAAAAAAAGCATTACACACACTACCATTTATACGACACAAACACGCATATATAAATCTCTTTTGTTTGTTGTAAAAGTCATTCAACGTATGTAGCCTTGGCGAAATCTGGCATTATAGAAGTATAGTCTTTCACAACTGAACCTTAATAATGTTTAAATTTATAATTTAAATTAATTATTATGGTAGACTTTCAACCACGGGCGACCACTAGTATATAAAAATTTATATAAATTCATGAAAAATTCTTCACGTCTAAGAATAGCTATATGTAATCCCGATATAATCCGGCTAAAACAAAACAGCGAGTCATTGCACGGCGTTTCGTATAGATGCGCAATATTTCATCTTGTCAATATTATTTACATAGCATATTTCCCGCGCCTCGGACAAACATGGCGCCCACTCGATAGAGCCGGTCAGCGCGGATAAATCAACGCACTGATTCTATGAGCGTTGGTGTTTGGTACAAGTTTATTACTACCAACTGTATTTTAACAATAAGCCAAGGGCCCCGAGTATATATGGTGGGAAAATAAATTCACCATTTATTTAGGGGTGGTTGGTTCAATATCGGATGTAGAAGGAACTCGTCGTATACTGCTGGTCTTGGTTGTCTTCTTCAGCCCCAGCAACAAGACCGACGAGCTTTTAATTTTTAATTTATTTCACCGCCACTGTTGACTTAATTTTTTTCTTAGTTTAGGGGGTTGGTTGGTAGGTGGAAGAGATCGTTTTAAGCGATAAGGCTGCCCTTTGTCCAACATTTATTGTAGTTTTAAGAAAGTAGTTTTAATTTTTGGTGAACAATAAAGTGTTTTCATTCATTCATTCATTATTTACATTTATATTGTCACTTCGCGAGACGTGCGCGCGCACAGTCTTGATTGTAGGAGCGGTTTTTTATAACGGCGGAGCGGTGAAATTTAAGCAAGTGGTGCGAACGACGTAATGAGACGGACAAGGTTTGCGTTTCTTGCCGTAGATAGTGTTTTTATTATAAGTTTTTGACCTGACAACGTCTTATAATTTGATGGAGCCGGCTGCACGCACAAAAAAAAAACTCATGCGGCGTTACCTCGCTCTGAGGGGTTCCATTTAAGGCTTGAAGTGCAAGCGAGAGCGCGGAACGAGCGACAAAGAGGCACAATCGGCCTCCGCGTTCGGCAGCGTAATTGACATAATTGTATTTATGCGTACAAATAAATGTAACTTGATCAATTCAATTGTGATTTCCATTTACCTCCTTCTCTATATCCATACAAAATATCTATCAAACAAATAAAATTAAAATTTTCTTTTGAAAAATGAAACCATTCCATCAGTATTTTCTTATGACGTTGTCACGTTCAACTATCGTCAGTAAACCGACTTTACAGACAACCGTTTTTTTTTTAAAGGTGACATCTACACTTTTGATGCGGCGAGAATAAGGACAGGCGATAAGGTTTAAAGAAAAGGAAATAAATAAACCACTGTAACTGAAATTGGCAAATGGATCGAATTGGAATCGTAACTTATGGTGATTTTGGTAGTCTGTAAACCATCTCGGCTCAATATGTATCACCTGCACAAATAAAAATATAAGTGTCTGTTTGTAATGTCAAAATTACAGCTTTTTACTGAATTCATTTGAAAGTATTGTTACGTACGAGCGGAGGTACGCACTTATGGATTGGAAGAAAACACCAGTTTTTAATTTAAAAGCTTTTATTGACTTACTCAGCTGCACGTAGTGCCTCTCTGCAGGGATGCCCCTATACGCACGACCAACGATGCACAGTCCCGATGATGAGTTTTTACACCCTCAATACCGTCGCCGATATTGCGTGGACCACCTCCGATATTATCGCGGGTAGCTTGCGTCTGGTTCCTCTTTCGAACTGCGCTACACAGCTCCTTCACGTATCTGTCCACCAAACTTGTTACTAAATTCACCACTTAATTCGTCTCTGTACTCTATTAACCTTCTCTGATAACTCTTTAGTATCGCACTTGTCGTTTCACCGTCTTGGACTGAACTCAACTTTAAACTGCCCAGTTGGCGCGCCTTACGCTGTTTATATACCTGGAAGAATTTTCTAGAACCCGTCTATCTATCTCTGTCTTTTCTTTCCCGAACCTTCTGTTCGGGAACTTTCGTTTATACGTCTATCCCTTTCTAACATCTATCTATCTCTTTCTCTCTTTTGTCGTCTATCTCTTTCTAACATCTATCTATCTCTTTCTTTCGTTTATCGTCTATCTTTTTCTAAATATATCCGTCCTTGTCTTTTTGTTCTAGATTTTTCTAGATTGTTCCGAAAATTCTAAAACTAACTAGATAGTTCCACTATCGTTCGCCACAGTATATACGGTACTTATATCCAGGAGGGGTTTGCATAAAAAATTAACTTATTCTGATACAGTTATCACTAAAACGATAGGATAGCTTGAATTCTTTTTTAAATACTAAGGTACTTTGTATCCCGGGAATCCCGCGGGAATTTCAAGTCACGCGTGGACGAAGTCGCAGGCATATTCTAGTAATAAATATATTAAAACTATGCAAAAAATATTTGATGTTTAACACTTAGCCCACACATATCCAAGAATATCGTATCGTGTACACGTACATTATTGATTGCTGTGTATCCATCGAGAGGTGGTCCCCATGCAAAAGTTCTCGGCCCATTATACTCCAGCCGACTTGGAAACATTCGTCTCCATCGGAAGTAGACCTTTGAGTTACAAGGTCTTGTTTCGCAACCATCCAAAATTTACTTGTTCTTTTATTTTTTAGGTAGAAGATTTAATCTTGAATCTTTTGGTTTGACCCAAAACTAGTTTAGCCTTCAAAGTAAAAATTAACTCTAACACATTCAACAAGCACTATCTCACCATACTATTATCAAAATGGGTATTTAGAATAGAACCTAGATTTAAAACATTATTATACAAATTATAACTTGTACAGTCGAGTTCATTAATATATAAGCATTACACAATATTCAAAATATTGTAAGCATTAGAATGTTACAATACATCAGTACAATTTGTAGATTAATAACATATCATCATGTAATTGGTTCAATTATCTATTATTGGACACTACAATGATTTGTGACCAGTCATATATGCAAATATAACTCAATACCCTAGGATCCAAAAATATCTGCCCACATAAATATTCATTTTCTATGCTATACATCAATCAAATAGTCTTTTTCATAAAATATTCATGACAAAGAAGTTTAAACTTAAATTGAAGTAATCAAAATATTTAAAAATCCATTATTGGTTATATAATTTATCTATTTGGACAACACAACAGATAACAATAAATAATTCATTTATATAATATACCTCTAATTATGATCGTAATTCATACATATTTGTTGCGGCAGCGCTGGGTTTAGCGTTAAGCAAACTGTTTCAAAATAAGAAGGAGAATGGGACAATTTTGATGAGGATTTGAGAATAAGCACGCACGTACCTGGCTAATGAGCATGAAATGCAGCTGCTCCTCTGCTCCTCAGTCCACTTCACTTTCACCTTTGCTTATTATAGTTTTAGCAGTATTTTTTATTTTTCTATGTAATATGTTTATGTGATATATATATTTATTTTATTGATGACATGAGAATTACTTATTGACGTATGTGCGAAAAAGGGAACACGACGTCAAATTTAAAAGAAGAATTTAAATTAATTAAAGAAAATTTTGTACAAGCCAAAGAAGGTTACTTAGCGATGCCAATATTATTGACCGGAATGTGTCGTACATAAATTAATTTAAAACATAACTACAAATTATTGATGTGGTTGATTGTAAATATGTTTTGTAATATTTTAATACTTACCTATAATATTTTGGATCCTTTGTAATGCTTATATATTAATGAATTTGTCTGTACATTCGTACAAAGTCCGTGAAACCGCGACGCTTTGTAAGATGGTAAAAAGTGACTCAGGTGGTTTGTCTGTCATCTATAGCCCCATACTATATTTAATCACAACTAAAATCGAAAAATAAACTATATCTAGAGATTCAGACTCTTGATAAAATAACCAAAAACGCTTAGATGAGTATGAAACAGCTAATTAGGAGTCATCATCATTGCAGGTGAGAGTGGCTGGAGTGGCTTCGCATCACGAGTCAAAGGATCAAAGCCTGTTCTTCAATTTGCTGACTAATTGGACTGACCGAAACATTTGGGGCCGCTAATATGGTGTTTTAAGGTGCGTTCATATTTAATGAGCTTACTTACTTACTTATTCTTCTTACTCCGTTGGCTCAGCTTTTAATTCTCCTATTATGTTAGGCTCGGCCACGAGATTATTTAATGAGATTAATAATAATAATAATAATCGGCAAACAAACACACACATTGTATATATCCAAGCTAAGCAAGTAACGCTTGTGTTATGGGTAACCTACAACGGACCATTCTAGGGCCGATCCCAGACACTCAGACCATAGTAAATAACAGAAAGTTCGTAGGTATCTGAACTTTACCATGCCAGGAATTAAACCCGGAGCCACTGCGTTCCAGCAAGTTCAGCCAGCTAAGACTTAGCCCGCTCAACCATAGAAGCCGTCAAAGATTATATTAATAAATGATACAAACCGTTTAGAAATACCTACTTTTACAAAACTTGTTTAATTAGCAGTAGTACCAATATTTTATTAATATACATTTTTCATATCCTTCACAAATACATAATAATTAAATTATATTTTATTTAGGGCCGCTTACATAACGATCGCCTTTAAATAAAATTAGTTAATCATACATAACCGCCTAAATACGTTTTACAAAAAACGTATTGACAGTTCTTTAAAAATAATTAGCGGCAAATTTTGCGTTGTGCAAGACGCTAACTGTATTTAAGAGTGTAAAAACGTTTTGTGTTTCTTAAATAAATTTAAGCAACCTTATGCAAGCGGTCCTTAATGTGTGTAATAAAATTGAAATTATCTAGTTAAAATTGTTATAAGTATTAAAGTTTACAAGTTAAATATGTTTTGAAACGTGAACAATAAATATACATTGTAAATACTTATTATTTTCATCCAATCTACGTTATAGATAATTTAGCGTGTTTTAAATACTAATGTGCACAGAGCTGTAAAAAGCCAAAAAAACATTGAAAACGGTTAAGAATGAAATTTTATAATGCACAATAAAATATTAAAATAAAATTTACATATACAAGAATACGGCCTTACTAATTTACATCGTTTTATTAAGGTTCGTTAAATAACCAAATATTCAATAATATTTTTAATTTTTATTAGCTTATACAACCAATAAAAAAAATATTTGAAATTACTTTACATTTTAAATTTGTACGCTAATATAAACAGTCATATCACAGTGTAAATTGATATAATTGGAGAAGTCATACATTATCCAAGCAGCATTTTAGGTGCCCAGATAAAAAGAATAGACAGTGAAATAATTTTGCAGACTCAGTGCTGAGGACTTTGTTAAGCAGAAGCGAAGAGTCCTTTAGACCCAGACAAGCCAGGACAAGTCCAATTGGGAGTCAGTCGCGCGAAATTAATCCCGGTTAACGCACTTGCCGCTGTCGTTACATATTTTAATTTTAATACTTTAAATCATCATTAAAAATATGTTTTAACTCGGAAAACAAAGATGTCAAGTGCCAATGAGTATTGTCAAAGTTTTATTTAGACTACCGCCATATTGTTCATTTTATTTCTAATTTACCACCATTTCACTACATGTTGTCGCTTGAAGAGAAGAAGCGGCGCAAGAAATTCTTCAGCAAACATGCTTAGCTCTAATAATTTTACACAATATTAAAACGAGTGGGAGGTAAAATTAATCAAGTTGGTTTGTGTTCCGTTGCACGCAGAAAGAGCTCACAATGACTTGAGGTCTGGCAGTTGGTTTTTGCTGGGTTTGGGTCTTAATAGTTTTCATGATCGGACCCCAAACAGGTGGTACTTGCCAACCATTTTCTCTATTGAAATTTGGGTGTTATTATGTATACTAGTCGCGAAAAATTAAGAAAATACTATATATATTTCGTTGATTTTCAGTTAAAGTAATACACATTTAATTTTAAAGAGGAAAATGAGTTTGCTTGAATATTGTGTGTGCTATGTATTTTATAATTGACATGGACTTAATATGATTTAATTTAAAAAAGGCAACTTTGTATAAAGTCTTAGTACACTTTTCCGTCAATTTTTGTTCATAAAACTACACACACACACACACACACATATATATATATATATATATATATATATATATATATATATATATATATATATATATATATAAAGACAGACAGACAGACTCCCATGACGACGTATTTTCACCATAATGACTACAGAACCTAATTTAATGTGATAGCTTAGGTAATTTTTTTAACAAAAACAAGCCCGTCTTCTCACTAAAAACCAAAAAAAATTTAACAAACTTCTTTCCAAAACATCTAGAAGTCGGTACCAAGTAAAACATAAAATAACAACAACCAATTTACAAAATATAGTAATTTTTATCTTTTACTTGATACCGACTTCAAGATGTTGTAGAAAGAAATCAGTTAAATATTTATTTTTTGGCTTTTAGTGTTAAGTCGGTTTAGTTTGTGTTAAAAAAAATATTACAAACTTTTGTTCAAGGTCACAGCTTATTACAGCCACCCGGCACTCCATCAGCAGCGTATCGCCTCGCACGAAAGCTGACGACGCGTGGACCGCTAGTAAACCACTTGGTAACAAACGACTGCTCAGAGTGATTCACAGTTATATAGACCTAGGACCACTCGGCAGTTGGTGGCTCACGCGTCGTAAACTCCTTGATCACGCGCCGTTCAGTGGTTGCCAACGCGGCGTCCACCGTTGGTACGCGATGCTTGTAAGGTGCCGGACTGCCGGGTGACTCTAAGCTATGACCCTTATAGTTAGCGATAAAAGAAATGTATAGACCTTGCTCTACTCAATACTTGGTTGTTTTTTGTTAAACAACTCTAGTTCCGTACCGTTCTTTACAATTTTGATTCAGAACAAAGTTTATAAATTGTACACGCTATTATGTGTGACAATTATTCAATATATGTTTGTGTTGTGGTGTAGGTACTTTAAGAATAACTTATTATATTAATTTATTCTAATTTGAATACTAAACTTATACTAATGTAGAGTGTGGGCCTTATGTCTACTTATATATATTAACCTAACTAGTCCCATGTGTGCTGTTTTTTCCGTGTCTGTATCTGGGATATTAATTTTTAGGCTCTTTATGTTTCTTGGATAGCTTGTGAAGTGTGCGTGTAATGCAATGCATGGTTGGTTAGTAATATTTGGTTGTAGGTCTTTATAACCGCGTTATTTCACAACATATTAATTAATATTATATTATAATTACCTATATATCGTATTAGTTGTATGTGAGATTTACACAAATTCAATCAACACAAGCCTATCCCGCGGCAGTTTCCGTCCTAAGACGGTGGTGACATCACGGAAGTGGCAGCGCGGTCAGTTCCGTCCCTTTGACCTGTCTTTTGTCCTCCATTCTAATTACCATCCACGTCATTTACTAAAATCAGCTCTATATCCGACTGATAATGTTCATTTTGCTTTGTTCCAGCAGCAGTCGCGCCCAAGGCAAATCTGACCCCTACTTTTACTCAGGAAATCGCTTAAGACAGCCGCTTCGGTTGACATCAAGTTTTGGACATCACACAAGGAGTGTGGTACGTAAACTTATATGTACACCAATACCATGAAGTTGAAGACCAAAAATTAATTGGTCAAGCGGAATGTTGGTACAAGTTTGCGAATTTCCGATAGGTACCTATCAGGTATGGTATATGGAATGCGAGTTTATGCCTATCTCGCTTAGAATTTTTTTAAATTCCCTTCTACCGGACGTACAAGGTTATCCGACCATATACGTGTATCTTTTAGGGTTGTATCTTTTTTGTTATTTTTATTTTTGTTTTCTTTTTCTAAAATATAAACTTCTACTTCTAAAACTTATATAATGAGTTATTGTATTACTATTACAGTCTGCTATGTCTACTAGAGTTTTGTTTGTATCGGCAAGTATTTGTTTAAATCATTTGTTTATTACTGCTTTTTTCTTTGACTTCTGTCCTTAATGCTATTTCACTCGCTCACACACTATGTGTGTCACTCTCTTATCTGAACTATTTGAAATAGTGTTTCACCATCAAAAGGAATAAATACGTAATTATCAAATACGGTGGTTTCATTAATATATAACCCATAAATCCTCAAGAATATAAGTAGAATTCTGAGCCTGTGTCATCGTCTTCTTCATGTTATTGCTCAAGAGGTAAAGTTTGTGACGTTGTAGGAAGTAATCTCTGGACCTACTGGTCTGATGTGAAAATTTCTTTCAGTATTAGATAGCCTATTTACCAAGGCAGGCTATAGGCTATATATCATCACGCTAAGACAAGTAAGTAAAATCGGCGGGTTTTGTTAACTTACTTTTTTTTAAACTATTCCACGCGGACGATGTCGCGGGCAGAAGCTAGTACTATATACTATATATGTACCTATTTTGACAGGCAAACCAACAGGAAGTGTGCAGTAAGTTGTGCGTGGGCGGAAGTGACGTGCACGCCCACCGAGCCACCGGCCACTTCCGGCGCTTTGACGGTCCCCAAGACGGTTTGGGATCACTTCAGCAGAAATCATTTCTAACTTGGCCAGTTTGTTTGATTCAGAAACTAATGATGGGCTGACTAAGGCTTCTGACATGTTTTTATAAAAATATAGGTGGGACACTCAAAAAGTTTTGCGAAAATAAAAAACAATGTTCTATAGGTAATTTTTTTATTAAACGCTTTCAAAGTACTCACCACCAGCCTCTATACAAAATTTCATGCGTCTGAACCTTTCGAAACACTTTCCAGTCCGCCGCAGACAACTCGTTCACAGCTTGCTATAACGCTGACAGTGCATCTGCCGGCGACGAAAATTGTATCCCTTCAAGCTGATTTTTTATTTTCGGGAATATAAAGAAGTCATACGGTGCCGGCTATAAAGAGAGTGACCTAGGAGTTTGACCGACGTGCTGTTCAGGAAATCCCTCGTTTTGAGCGCGACATGGGCGGGCGCGTTATGTAACATTTTACACAAAAATGTAACTACGTGAAGGTCGCGTCGACGACGAATTGGCAGCCATTTAAGTTGCGATCTAAATGCAGAAACATGATCGAGCTTTCGCAGACCAAAAATTAAGCGAATACACAAGACGTTCGAGACAGAAGCCTCTGTCTGTTTGTAATTACAAATACAACATGTATTTCATTGAAGAAGTTGGTAGAAGGTACCTACTGACTAGACACAAGTTTGATAATGATGACAACATACAGCACACTACTACAGGCTCCATTAATACCAAACATGCCGCCTACCAAAAGGACCGTAATTCACTTTTCAAAACTATTACATTTTAATACAAATAATAAATCATATTTTACTCTCATGAACTGATGATCACCAAACAATATAAAATAATTATAAATAATATACCAAACGAACCATATGAATCATTTCAATACTTATGTAGTATCCACAGGTAGTGCACATAACTTGGTTACAGTTCTTTTTACTTTTTGTCACTAAATTGCCACTTTTCACACTATATACTCTAGTTCAGTGTTTTTCAATCTGTGGATCACGACCCCTAGGTGGGTCGTAGAGCCTTGCTACGGGGGTCGCCAGCAAAAGGCAATTCAAAATTCGCGTACTTAGGTACTCCCTACGCTCAACAGCTTATTGTACAGTAAAGGTTACAAAATAAAGAAAAACATAAACGTAGTCTATTAAATTACTAACTTGTTGTCTGTCTATATCCCAAGGGGGTCGCCAAAATTTTTCAACCTGTAAAAGGGTCGCGTATTCAAAGTTTTGAAAAGCACTGCTCTAGTGAAATCATCTTGCCGAGAATGTTGATCAGTAATACGTCCTAAGGACCATTTTCCTTGAATGAATACAATCTGCCTAGACCATTAATAGAAAGACGGAGTCAAAGTGAAAAGGCTAAAGAATGCCAATCTTATAATAGGATACCGATCGCGTTGCAGTGGCTTAATACAACTCAAAGGAAAGGAATAAAGGTTAAACTATATAGTTTCCAGTGTTGCAGGACTCGAATTATAATGCCGTTGGAATTATTATAGAATTTATTAGAACTATACAAACACGTATAGCACATGTACAAATATGACTGAACACAACCAGCCGAAACGTAATGCACGATTCAATAACACGCGCAAAGTCCGTCACTAAATAGATTACCGAATGTACAAGTCTTGCATCGCGGCTGGTTATCGCTCGACTGCCTCGTCTCTCAATTGGGGCATTGCTTTATACTATACAGATACAATATGTCTGCTCGGCCGCATGGACTAAATTTCCAAGAATCACACGTGGTTAATAACGACCATAAAAGATTACAATACACAATGGGCTGTTTTTCTAATCACAAATTTTAAACACAAAGGAAACAGAAGAAGTCCAAATGCCGAAAAGGTAATAAAATGTCTACAGGTATGCAGGTGTGAATTTTTCTTTTGTCGGCGTTCAGGTTGTAACAATACATTACTATGTATTGCCCACACAGACGCAAACCAAATGCATATTACATAAATTTACGCACACCAGTTTTGAAATAATGCTCCACTTCATTTGACGCTTTTGTTAACGCAGGCTCCGTCTATGCTGTTATTTCGTTTGAGATAATCGAAAACATATTACTTGAAACGCAAATAATCCTCGCAAATACACGAAATCGACACAACAAACACAAACTGTAAAGTTGACACTAATTCGAGCACGTAAGCTTTAACGGCGAGTTATGGCCTATTAAGAAATTGTTCTCAGACCTCCCGCTGGGGGGCGAGGGTGGGGGTCAACGAGGGGGATATTTGCGTAAAGTTTCCAACGCCGTGTGTGTCGCCACCCTTAAGGGGATTAGTAGATATACAGGCTGTTTCAGAACCAATGGTCAGTGTATTTTAAAATAATAATAACAGCCCATAACTGTCCCACTATTGGGCTCGGGGTTCCCACTATAGTATACCCGCCACGCTGGTCCAAGGCGGCTTGGCAGTTTTGGCACGTCGGTTATCTCGATGTGCAAGTTGCATTGTACAATATGCACATTAGGTCAGAAAAATGCCATTATGCTACCACGACTTTTATGGGTATTTTAATGCAATTTGGTAATCGTTTTCTCATCAAACAATGAATTAAAAATACCTTCATTGTGTACTCTTAATTAATACTACGTTTTATTAGTTCGCTTGCTAAAAGTTTATAATAAGTTGCTTACATTTATGGTCGCATAAATCGCATAGACAGGAAAATGAAACGATTCACTTCAATAGATATTTCATACAGTGCATTTATCTAGTGTCTATGTCTAGTCTGTCTAGTCTATTATCCGAATGTAGTGCGGTCTATTCTCTGCGTTATTTTAATTCATAAAAAACAAGCTATCTATAAATTCTGGCTACTTGTATTGTATTTTTCCATAAACCGCTTCTCAATTAACCCAACTACAAATCATTCGCCAACGTCTTTTATTGTAATGCTAGTTTACAGTATACCCATTTCTACGGTAGTAAGCAGTGTTGAGGAAATTGGGCAGTGCGAGTGTCAAATATTTATATAAAATACGTTGATATAAAAATTCCCGCTGTCCACTAACCTCGCTACTTTCCTGCTTACTGCCCTGAAAGTGTACGTAATGTAAACACAAGTAAAATAACCAGCAATATCTATTCAAAATATTTAAAAAATAGCGTTGTTTTTTCATACGACTGTTTAGAGTTCCAATCTTTAAGGTAAAAGGGACTCGTATATTAAAATCATTATGTTC
The DNA here is from genome assembly GCA_949752895.1 of Dendrolimus pini. NCBI lineage: Eukaryota > Metazoa > Arthropoda > Insecta > Lepidoptera > Lasiocampidae > Dendrolimus > Dendrolimus pini. The sequence continues at coordinate 484,682 of OX457132.1, read as the reverse complement.
TAACTGATTATTTCAGGTACTACTAATGCTAGAGATATGAATTTCGCCAAAAGTAGAAGTCTCGTGTGAATCTCCATGCGCGAGTCAGACTCGCACACGGCCACATGTTTATTTGACATCATGCTGTAGAATGAAATTATATAGGATCCAAACTCACAATCCGCAGTTGCGAGTTGCGACCGACAAATTATACGAGGTGTTTAAAGTCACCCCGTGGTCCGGCGTCTTAGGTAAACGGAGTGGACGGCCCCTGGACCTCCACTCCCCGTGCCCTCCCCAGTCCACTCGACCCCCATACTTGGTGACAGCAATCAACAAATCCTAAAGCAAATATTTAGCCCTGTTCAAATACTTTAAGCGATCTTCATTTGAGTAGTTTTAGAAAAGTGTTTGATAATAAAACTACATTTTAACGATTTGAAGCGCGGTTATTTATTTGATTTTTGTTATTCCGACGTTTCGGCCACTTTTCAGTGGCTGTGATCACGGAATGATGATGAAATCACAGAGATGTCAAGTCTTTACTGAATTTCACTTCAAGTCGTCACTTGACGTCTTAGTCTTCCGTGATCACGGCCACTGAAAAGTGGCCAAAACGTCGGAATAACAAAAATCAAATAAATTACTGTATTAAAGTTTTTGATTTTAAAATACCTTAATATTCCATAGTATTTTATAAGTTTTCTTGGCTAGGAATAATTAACGGTTTTAACCGCCGTGCAATAACATTACTCATTGACACTTTTTTTGGATTAAATTAAATTTAATTAAATTGATTACAAAACATTTACTGTAATATCTATCTTTAAATGTGGCTTGATATGTCTCAGTCATTTAAACATCATTAGATAGTGTAATCTGTACCAAAATGACAAATTGTATCTGTTATATTCCTGCCTCGGGTTATCTGGAAGAGATAGATCGCTTCTTAGCGATTAGACCGTCCATTGTACACATTTAGAATATTTTTAGGCTATACGTTTTTCTGTGTTTTCCGTATAATAAAGTGATATGTCTCTCTCTCCCTCCCTCTCTCTCTCTCTCTCTAAATTATCTTCTAAGGAAAAGATGTATACATTACAATGACAATCCGGCATAATCCGATTCCGTAAAACAAAGTAAAAGTATATAATTCATAAATTTCAGCTGTATTACTAACAAGATAATTTGGAATCGGTAGTATCGAGTCTTGAATCAATACAGAATAACTATTTGTGTGTGGAGACGGGAAGAGGCGTACGCAAATAGGTCCGAAAGGTTTCTAAGTTCCAGTTCGCAAGTGTGTTCGACTCGGCAACTATTCACAATGTTTGCCCTTTGGCCAGTCTACGCACTGCGGTCTTCAAGCGCTGAGATTTATTTGATTTAGCATATAATGGTGACCCCCAAATGACCTGGAAAAGGTGAAAGAAAAGAAAAAAACTGTCATTAATTTTATCTTAAAATATTCGTTTTTCAATACAGATAATATCTTTGCTTTTTGATGGGAGTTTATCTCGGATAATATTACTATCTGTAATATTATCCCATATAAGGGAAAAAGTCGTGGTAGCGTTATGGCTAGCGCACGCGTCCCATACTCAAAGGGCGCGGGTTCGATCCTACCTGGAACGCATGCGCAACTTGCTTCCCACGTGGTAACAACGGTGAAGGAAAACATTGTGATGTAACCTGCACATCGTGACAACCGATGTGTCAAACCTGTCAAGCCGCCTTGGATAAGCGTGGAGGGTATACTGTCCGTCCGAGCCCAGCAGTGGGACATTTATGGGCTGATATTATAATTATTATACATTAGCATAGTTGCTAACACGAAAATTTACAAACCAGTCTCACTACAACGCAGAGTTTGTGTTCGATTCCTCCTTCCATGGTAAATTTCGTAAACGAATTTCCGGTCACCTCCCAGAGCCGTCCGTTGCATATAATACAAGCGTAACTTGCTTACCTTGTGGATTTACAATTTGTGTGTTTATAGGCCGAATAAAAAAATCATTAAAAGGAAGTTTATTTTATCATAATTATAATTATGACATAACGTGCATTGGCCATAGTGCGTAACCAAGTAGCCGTTGAGTTGCTCCTTGTACTTGCAACACGATCGCCGAACGAGGCGACCGCGACTCCGGCCCAACATAGCCACTCTGAATAATTTAAAGGGGACACAACTTGCCACTGTTTAGATCAATTAAAGTTTTCTTGAATTATATTTAGAGATCTAGGACACAGGTTATTTTCCTCAGTGCATCAGCAGATGTACAATTTGATTGTTAACTAAAAAAATATTTATCTGTCTATACTAATACAGTGTGAACTCTATATAACGACACCGAAGGGACTGTGTATTTTATGGCGTTATAGAGAGAGTTCACCAAATGGAGAGAAGTCTGTTATTTTTGTCTGACATCTTTTGCTCCAGCTTCAATTTTGTTGTAATTTTTACTTACTTTATTCGTCATATCTTGCGATATTGAGGAATCTTGGTGATAAAGAAAATACTAAGAAATTTCGGTATGCATTATGCAGACAGTAGAGTTTATTACTGGCTAGGATAATAAAGCGATAAAACAACGCAATACAGCTGCGCAGTTTTTACTAATTTTGGCAACTTAAGAGGTCCTTTTTATTACTTAACTCTTGTCGTTATTGAGAAAGTGTAATGCTATATAGAGTGTATCATTGTACGGAAAACAAGCTTAACCAACCAAAGCAAATTTATTTCGACGTTTAAGGGAGTTTGTCGTTAAACCAAGTAACGTTACATGGAGTTTACACTGTATTATAAAAAGGATAGATTTGTATTGTTGTATGTTTGTAACGAATAAACTCAAAGTACTGGACCGATTTCAAAAATTCTTTCATCATCCGAACGACATATAATTCTAATTAATATAAGCGATATAAAATTTAGGAGTCCCTACTAAAACCTCAATAATGTAACCCGTCAATATAAACAAAATACTTGGCGCTGGGTTTTATGTGTTTGTGTGGGGTTTTTTTGACGGCCTCTGTGGTTGAGCGGGCTAAGCCTTTGACGGCCTACCTCACTGCAACCCAGAGGTTCCGGGTTCCATTCCCGGTATAGTACATTTCGGAAACGTATTTTCTCCGTTATTTACCATGGTCTGGGTGTCTGGGATCGGCCCCAGAGTAGTTCGTTGTATGGGACCCCATAACACAAGCGTAACTTGCTTAATTTGGGGATATACAATGTGTGTGTTTGTCTGCCGATTATTATTATTATTATTATTATATGTGTTTGAGTGGGTCCCGGGATGGTAGTGGGTGTAATTTTTTTATTGTAGTATTGTAGTGAGAAATTTCATACTCTTCCGTCCGCGCGATTTTTGTAAAAGGTACTAAGTTTTTGCTTCCCGCTTTATTAATACATAGATAATAATAATAATTCATATCAAATTAGTAAGATACAGAAACTAGCCATAATAGAGATTCTCGTAACTATACCCGTAACCTGTTCTTAGACGTATGCGAATTATCGACCGATGATGCTCAACTAATCCGTTGGCGAAACTAACAAGTAATTCCCCGCCGGAGTTGCACTCAGGTTTAGTTAGCGTTACTATTTAACTTGGCCTGCGGTCAGGCCTTCTTGGCTTGCGATTTCGTCCCTGCGCACACCGACGACTTAGTCGCCAACACAAATATATTAATAACAACTTATGGCCCATCAATGTGCAATTGGATCGATGATAGGTACATTTTAAATCAAAAAATGATTGAAGTGAAACTTCTATATAGACGGGGGGGGGGGGGGGAGAGGAAGCGTTACGGCAGTGGTGAAAGGCGGCATAATTTTAGAGTAGAGGCGGCATAATGTAGTGAGTATATCGATTTTTTTATTGTTGAATTTAGTTTCTTTGTTTGATAAAATAAAATAAGTTTAAATAAATAATGCATTCATTAACATGTTGCTAACCCTACCAAATCATAATTTGCAGTAAACCTGCGAAAAATCGAAATGTGTGGTGGGGGGACAACCACTACAACTGGTAGTGGTTGCCCCCCCAGTGGTGCACTACTATGTAGTACACATTTCTTAAAAAGTAATTGTAATACAACTCCTACATGTGTTAAGAAAAAAAAGCCTGAAATAATATATAATTAATTATGAAGAAAAAATATTTTTTAGCTAGACGTGTTACTGGGGAATATCTTGCCGCTTCTTCTCCTTCGAACAGCGATAACACGTTGCGAAGCGGTGTTCATAGAATAGGAAGTAGATTTAAATTTTGACTTACATGTACGACCTTCAAAAAATGTTCTCCAGTGGAACTTATTTTGTATAAAAACATTTGAGTTTTGAATTTTAAATTCATAGCGACTAAAAATCGCACGCTTTTATCTTTTGTCTGCGAAATCCGAGTATAAGTAAAGTAAGGGTAGTGCGGGTTGTTGCTTGAATTTAATTAATCCCGGTGAATAGTTGGCATTAGTGATGGACGAGTGGTCACAGCAGATGCTTATGGCCGAGGTGCCTCGTTGTTGCGAGTGTGCGGAGGACTGTTTATTTCATCAAGGAATAGATGACGACATCTCACGATTAGTAAGCTTATTCAAAAAGTCCCTAAAGGCCAATCGCATTAAAAAATATATTTTTTAATTAAACTAAATTAAAACGCGGGACTTTTTCGTAAAATGCATTCACGAAAAAGTCCCGCGACTGTTTTAATATAAATATTACATTATATTATTGTTCTACTAGATGCGCTCCGCGGTTTCACCCGCGTGGAAATTCAGTATAGTGTGGATAATTCACACTATATCTTAATAAATTATACCCTATGTGTTATTCTGATGTGTAAGCTATAATGTTGTAAGGTTTCATCAAAATCCATTCAATAGTTCTTGCGTGAAAGAGTAACAAACATACATCCATACATTCTTATAAACTTTCGCGTTTCTAATATTAGAAGGATAGAAGGATAAAGTAATTAATACTATTCAATTGGAATCTTTCTAAAAATATTTTATCTTTCTAACATTCTGTTACACAACAATAACAACCCGTCTGCGATTTTTTCAAGATTGATCTCCTAGAGTCCTGATTGATTTAGTAAGCGAGATTGCTACGTCCATTCGAATGAAAACCACGAAAAAAGACAAAGACAAAAGATTGATCTCCAAAATTCACCAACAAAATGTAGGATATATATCTGATACCTAAAGGATTGAACACAAAGCGAAGTGTACATATGTTTCATCACCTTATGTGTAAATCATGTGTAAATGTATTTGTTGGGCTAATGAACGCCGTGTGATGTGATTCACAGGCGCACAACGCATATGCGACCTCGATACACCGGACAGACACATTATTTACAAGGATTAAGTCCCATATTCTTAGACAGAGGGGATAAATCTTACCATACCACATGCGTAAGCGCGAAGTCAACGGGTTTGATTGGTCGTGGGAATCTAGTCACTTGATTACGTCACTAATTCATTGTAATCGTTAATATCTTTTTTATTGTTTCTTAAAAAAATGTTTTCGTTTTGTTTGTTATTTAATCGTGGTTCTAGAAACTTAGGGAATTAATGAAAATGAATTTATTTATTTCAAAAGGAAATCTTACATACTTATTGAAAAATTGATGAACCTTCTATCTAAGTCATGAGCAATCTTAATTCGCCCAGATATTTTGAATTAATTTTGCTGTCGAGAGGTAGAAATTCACAGAATAGCAGCGGTGGCGACTCGATGATAGCGTGGTGGCGGTGTCGTCTACTTAAGTCACTATGTTATGTTGATATTCACTAATCAATATTTAATACATAAAATACAATAAAAATATTAAATAGGTAGGACTAAACTACTTGGTATTAGGTCAGCTGTGCAATATCCAAATATCACATGAACTACAACGATATGCCATTTCAAATCCGTATTTGCTTATTTATTGGACGTGATACCATATTTAGATACAGTCTTATCATATTTAGGTGATCATAATACATCAGCGAATGCTTAGCGAGACGATAAATGCACAAAGGTTCATTTAAAAAATTAAAAACTGCTTTGATGTGTGGCGCGTCAATGGCCATCTTTATACTTGCAAACATTAAACAGTAAATATGTGCATAATAAAATTGTGCTACGAACGCATACAAGTATGAACGTATGTTGTTACATCATACAACGTGTTTACGTACGTGTTGTATTATCGAGTGACCCTTCTGATCATCATCTGCATATCTACTCTGTGGCAGTAAGACCGCCGTGAGAACATCTCGCATATGTTGAGTCCACACTCGTCCTCTTATTGGCGGCGACGGAGCTGACTTTTTAATTACCTTTTAATTCTCGTAGGTGGGGAGCAGGACGGCGCTTGCGCAACCGAATCATGTGGCTTGCGTATGCACGCAATGGATTAATCCCGCTCGTAATATAGCATGTTCATCTGAGAATCATCATCAACTTGCCCGGCGTTGTTTGAGTCGTAAATGGTTCGTCTAACCAAAAAAAATCTTATACTATATAAAAATGAGTCGTAGAAATGTATGTACGCACATAACTTGAGAACGAGTTTACAGATTTTGATTAAACTTTTTGTGTGTGTTTGTGTGGATCCCCGGATGGCTTAGAATTACAACTGGAACCGGTAGGTGGCGCTGGGATCGGGTTCTAGGATCCTCCTAATCTCCTGAGCCAATTTTGATGATTTTGTTTTTGTGTGTTTAAGTGGGTCCCCGGATAGTTTAAATTCACAATTGGAATCAGTAGGTGGCACTAGAACCCCGATTCTAGTGCCTAGATTTTTATTTTTTCAGGGCAGGACAACGTCTGCCGGGACAGCTAGTATATTATAAAATTGGATGATGACAGACAGACGTTTTACGAGTTTATATTAAATAGATGATGGAAGAAAATGTTTTATACATTAAATAGGTAATACTTAATATATATAACATACAAATACATATCTACAAAAATATATAAATGTTTATATACGCTACATTAATATAATATAATATAATTAAGTAATAATTGAAATTTCTTGAAATTTATTCTGCGAGGAATCGAAGACGGTACCCCTATGCTTCAGCGAACTAGGCCGACTACTTAGACCGAATACTTAGATCACTGAACAGAAATAGCCATTGGCTCAGAGCTCATCATACATAACGGAGTATTTCCCGTAAATACCGAGCTACAATAACCTTTGCGGTAAAGGTGTGGGCGAACGCCGAATCTTGACAGCGTTAAGCACCGATAATACAATGAAAATGTGCTAACATTGTAGCCGCCGTGACACCATGATTAGGCAGGCGCCAGTGGCCAGATCATCAGACATCCCAAACAACAGCTGCTATGTGTCCAGAGGTGATGTCATGCGAAAAAATTAAAATAGGCTCGCTTGCATCACCTTCCGCGGTTACTGTAGTTTGATTGTGTTTTTGATTTATAACACACTTTGTCTAATATTTGTTCAGCATGGTCGTACTGTGTTACAAGAGTACGTATATACGTAGTTATATTCGAATGTTGTATCATCGGAAGATAAGGAAGATGACTTCTTCTTTCTCATTCCCGTTATTTGCGCTTTAGTAATGATGTCGTCAGCCACTTGCAGACCACTGCTGGACGTAGGCCTCTCCAAGACGGCGCCACTCATCCCTGTCCTTTCCTCTGCCAGCGCCTACTGGCGACTTTGGATTAATCGTCAGTCCATCGGGCTGGAAGGCATCCGACACTACGTTTACCGAGACGCGGTCTCCACTCCAGGACACGTCTGCTTCAGCCATCGGTCCTGCGGCAAATGTAACCGGCCCACTGTCACTTCAACTTGCTCATTTTGCGAGCTGTGTCGGCTACCTTGGTTCTCTTACGGATATCCTCATTTCTAATTTTTCCCATAAGAGAAACACCCAACATAGCTAGCTCCATAGCCCGTTGAGTGACTTGGAGTTTGTGGACCAATCCTGTCGTTAATGTCCATGCTCTAGTAATAATCTCTCCTTAATGTCACCTGTACACACTTCTTACTACGTTGATAATTCGTTCACAGTACAGGATGTCCCTCACTGCCACTAAGAATCAGACAAGTTAAATCCATATTGTCCAAATTTGTAAAGGAAGCTCGTTAATATTCATAAAAGATAGACTCGAAAAACATAAAGGCCGTACCCACTTTAGACCTCTTAAAGTACTTGTTTAATGACGCCAACTGTTAAATTACATGGCGTTATTAATGTCCAGCTAATAGATGCATGACAACCACTTTAAGCCGCGTTCATCCACTCGAGTTAATTGAAGACGATATCGCGATGCCAACGACCGACGCGGGCGCACCTTGCAACAAGCATGGCTCATGCTATTGCCGTTTGCGTCCTATATTGGTCCTTATTCAAGTGATAACTTCTTTAGCCACGTTGGGCAATTTTAAGATATTTTTTATTGCAGGAGTTCAAGACACTGGCAGACGGCACACCTCATGGAAAGCGGTTACCATCGCCACATTTGTAACACCTAAAGTGCTACAAAAGCGTTGCTGCTCTCTAAAGGGGGTTTAGAGCCTAGCCACTAATGCCAAAACACAACTCAAGGTTGTTATGGCGGCATACTCTAGACCAAGGACGGTAGTCATACATTCGGGGAAATATAGATCAATAACACTTTATTGTACACCAATACAAAAAAAAGAACTTACACACTAAAACTATGTCTCATTATGCACAAAAGGCGGTCCTATCGCTAAAAAGCGATCTCTTCCAGAAAACCCCAGGAATGAATTGAGATCAAGGTGGAGAGACGATGGTGGTATACATAATACATAGTACAATTTCTTACATTCTAGTAATAAATATATAAATGCAGTACATACAGATGTTTTATATATTAAATAGATATATACTTAATATATAGTTACATACGTTAACATACAAATACATATCTATAAAAATATATAAATATTTAGATAAATATATATCGAGGCTTCATAACAAATGGGCGTACAGACAAAAGTGCAGTTTTACACAAGGGACAAAATTGTGAATAAAACAAAACTAGTTGATTGTATAGGGCTGAAATTTAAGGTACACTCAATACATTTTAGGTACCTTTTAGGTACACTTGCATACTGGTCAGACTTTCTAAATTGTAACATTTCATAGGTTAGTAAGCAACAACAAAATGGCATTTTTGCGTATACGCCCATTTGTCATGAAGCCCTCGTAATATATATAATATCAACCCATAAATGTTCCACTGCTGGGCTCGGGCCTCCCACTATAGGGGGAGCGGACACTATACCCGCCACGCTTGTCCAAGGCGGCTTGGCAGGTTTGACACATGGGTTATCTCGACGTGTAGGTTGCATCACGATGTTTTCCTTCACCGTTAAATAGCACGTGGTAATTGTAACAATATGCACATTAGGTCAGAAAACTACCTAAGTGGTGCATGCGTTCCGGCCAAGATCGAACCCGCACCCTTAGACTTTTGGACGCGTGGGCTACCCATTACGCTACCCCGACTTTAAAAAAGCACTGCAACCAACAAAACAATGCTCGTTCCCAAAGGCTAGTAGCTAAAAAGTAATTCCGAGTAGCCATTATAAATTGTAACTGAATTCATAGCAATGAACCTCAATTTTGGCTCGTTACACGGACGTATTTAATCCGGGCATGTGTACATGTCATAACTGGTCCCAAACGAAATATTGTCTCAATGTTCAAACAATAAAAACGAATGGCCACGTACCGTTGAACGAAATGCGAGCAATTAGTCGGTGGGCGAAGCGGTCGTGTGGACCTCGTCGTGTTTAACACGATGATGCAGTGGGGCTGAATATCATCACAATATTGTAATTACTTGGGTCAATAAATACCGGTACAAATGGCAGGTTATTTACACATCAATGTGTAATTGAGTTTGCTTTATTCTTTATTGTTATCACAGATTTGCAAATTAGCAGGTTTTTATTGAACTTTACATTGGCTATATTATCTGAGTTGTGGAGGGCAAATTAAATGAAAAATTTATTGCATAAAAACATGATACTTATACAAATAGGTCTTGTTATTTTATAGTGATGATATTTTTTGCCGGTTGGGCGTACAATTCTTTGAAACCTATATTATATAAATACATACTTATTTTAATATTTATTTTGTTTTAATTATTATTACTTATGTTTTAATCTTATAAGTATACTAGCTTCGTCCGCGTGGAATAGTTCTTTGAAACCTATATTATATAAATACATACTTATTTTAATATTTATTTTGTTTTAATTATTATTACTTATGTTTTAATCTTATAAGTATACTAGCTTCGTCCGCGTGGAATAGTTCTTTGAAACCTATATTATATAAATACATACTTATTTTAATATTTATTTTGTTTTAATTATTATTACTTATGTTTTAATCTTATAAGTATACTAGCTTCGTCCGCGTGGAATAGTTCTTTGAAACCTATATTATATAAATACATACTTATTTTAATATTTATTTTGTTTTAATTATTATTACTAATGTTTTAATCTTATAAGTATACTAGCTTCGTCCGCGTGGAATAGTTACTTTGGGCTAACGATAACTTCTGTCACATATGATTTTTGCGAAACTTTAACCGTTTACGCAGCGGAAGCTCTCAAAAGGAAAAAAAACCCCGATTTAGCAACATTCTTCATTGGTGCTCCGCTCCTTTTGGTTTTAGCGTAATTATTAGCCTTCCTCGATAAATGGGCTATCTAACACTGAAATAATTTTTCTAATCGGACCAGTAGCAGCTCCTGAGATTAGTGCGTTCAAGCAAAGAAAAACCAAAATGTGTGCTGGGACACATATTAGAAGTGAAACTTCAACGGACAAGTGGAAAAACGAATCGCAACGGACAAGTGGAAAACGAATTGCAACGGATAAGTGGGAAAACGAATCGCAACGGACAAGTGGAAAAACGAATCGCAACGGACAGGTAGAAAAACGAATCGCAACGGACAAGTCGAAAATCTTCAACTGAAAAGTGACAAAATGAATCGCAACAAAATTTCAACTTGAAGTATTACGGGCAGATTGTTAATGTACTTGTCCAATTTAAAAACCTACCCGTAAAACTTCAAGTTAAAATTTTGTTGCGATTCATTTTGTCACTTTTCAGTTGAAGATTTTCGACTTGTCCGTTGCGATTCGTTTTTCTACTTGTCCGTTGCGATTCGTTTTTCCACTTGTCCGTTGCGATTCGTTTTCCCACTTATCCGTTGCAATTCGTTTTCCACTTGTCCGTTGCGATTCGTTTTTCCACTTGTCCGTTGAAGTTTCACTTCTAATATGTGTCCCAGCACACATTTCGGTTTTTCTCAGGTTTACTGCAAATTATGATTTGGTTAGGTTAGGTACATTTTAATGGTGTAAATGTAATACGCTACACACGCACTAAATATTTCTATACGTCAACAGTTTTGCCGTTCGTTGTCGTTCACTTTTGTTGTGACTTTCGAAAAACTGAACCGTTGGCAAAGTTTTCTTGTTGTTAATTTGTTTCCTTAACAAACTCTCTATTTTTTTTTTACATAGACTACAAATAGTGGCAGTGATACGCAGTCGCGTGGAGAGCAGAGGTATAGATAATAAAACTACGTTTTAACGTTTTTAAGCGCAGTAATAACGTAATTTTATTATGTATACGAGTACAAGGCGCAAAAATTAAGAAAATATTAGCAGAGCATAGTTCGATGCAAACTTAAGTTTGTCTCCATTAATGTCGGCTCGGAACATCGAACATTCCGATGCGCTGAACGCGATTTTAGGTATTAGAGGGACGAGGTATATCCTCGCTCGCTCGCTTTACGGGATTTGCCCGGCGCTCGGCTCACTGGGGCTTCAATAGCGCTTTCGGAGATAGATAAAGCGCTTTTTAGGGCAACCCAGCTCCGAATTCTATTAAACAACTTCTGGCGCAAAATCTTACTCTTTTTGTAATATGCACATATAGAATTAATTTTATAGTAAATATATGAATATCTGGACTAATATTATTAAGAGGAAAGATTAGATTGTTTGTATGCATTGAAGAAGCTCTGAAACTACTGAACCGATTTTAAAAATTCTTTCACTGTTGGCAAGCTACACTATTCCTGGGTGACAAAGGCTATATTATATTTACAAAAAAATTTGGGATCCTTACTAAAACTCCAATAATGTAACACAAGGTGTAAAAAATACCTAAAATTGTTAGAGTATGCTACCTATGTATATAACCTTTTTTTGATAACCACCAGTTTTTATTCTTTGTTATACTGACATGTTCCATTTTTGTATATTTTGCTTCTTGTCATATTTTTGCCTTTACCGTGTCAATATAATTTTTTAACACAAATTATATCTTATTTTCTTATATAGTTATAATCTATGATTAGTAGGCACATTCAGCACCTACAAAAATCGCGTGCACTCCGAAAACTATTGATGATAGAATAAAGTAATGTACTACGACTTTGTAGAACACATCATTATTTACAAAAAGTGTTGCGACAGCATATGTCTAACTATTATAGTTATGCCACAATAAGTGTTCTTTTATTTTAAAAATTTAATTAAAATGCCGCCGCTAGAAAAGGCTCTTTATTTGTATCTTGGTATTAATCCTTATCAAAATAAATTACTTCATATTCAAGACTGCTTCAATACCTTTACATAACTTTTTAAATTATTCAATTCGGACATTTCATTCGAAAGATATCACGAGTTTAAAAAGTATTAGAATACGCGGCTTTGATGATTTTTAGTGACAGAAAAAAAGTATTTCAAAAAAATATTTCAAATATACTTACACACCGCGGAGAATACCAACAGATCAGATGTAACTCCTATATATATGTTGTCTGTATAGTGTAATACACTACACACGCACCGACAATTTTTTTCTGTCAACACTTTTGTCGTTCACCTCGTTGTGACTTTCGAAAAACTGAACCGTTGGCAAAGTTTTCTAGTTGTTAATTTGTTTCCTTATTGGAACATCCCACTTTCCGATGCGCAGAATGCGATTTTAGGTATTAGAGGGACGATGTCGTCGGAGACCGAGGTATACCCTCGCTCGCTTTCTCGTTTGCGGGACTTCCTCGGCGCTCGGCTCGGCTCACCAAGTCTGCCACTTTAGCGCTTTCGAAGCTAGATATAGCGCTTTTTAGGGCAACCCAGCTCCCAATTTTATTAAGCAACTTCCAGCGCAAAATCTTACGCTTTTTATAATATGCAAATATCTAATTAATTTTATAATAAATATATTTATGAATATCTAGACTAATATTATAAAGAGGAAAGATAAGATTGGTTTTTGCTTGCATGAAGAGGCTCCGAAATTCCTGAAACGATTTGAAAAATTCTTTCACTGTTGGCAAGCTACGCTATCCCCGGGTGACATAGGGTATATTATATTTATAAAAAAATTAGGGATCATTACTAAAACTCCAATAATGTAGTCCAAGGTATAAAAAAAAAGACCTAAAATCGCGTGCGCTGCGAAAACTATTGATGATAAAATAACAAATAAAATAAATTACTGAACTGATTTGAAAAATTCTTTCACTGTTGGCAAGCTACGCTATCCCCGGGTGACATAGGGTATATTATATTTACAAAAAAATTAGGGATCATTACTAAAACTCCAATAATTTAATCCAAGGTATAAAAAAATACCTAAAATCGCGTGCGCTGCGAAAACTATTGATGATAAAATAAAATAATGTACTACGACTTTGTAGAACACATCATTATTTACAAAAAGTATCGCGACAACATATATCTAACTATTATAGTTATGCCACAATAAGCGTTTTTTTATTATAAAAAAAATAATTAAAATGCCGCCGCTAGAAAAGGCTTTTTATTTGTATCTTGATATTAATCCTTATCAAAATAAATTACTTCATATTCAAGACTGCTTCAATACCTTTATATAACTTTTTGAATTATTCAATTCGGACATTCCATTCGAAAGATATCACGAGTTTAAAAATGTAAGAATTAGTGACGGTGATCACGTGACTGTGACATCTTTTCGTGAGTCAAAACTCCGTAAGACCCCCTCTATATAGAAGTTTCACTTCAAAAAAACTCTTCAGCTTTATATATTAGTATAGATAAGATTTATAGGATATATATTTATATCATCCTCATCAATAACCTGTTAAAAATTCCTCGACCCTATTTCATATACTACAATTAAGTTCCTGGGGTATAAATACATGTCTGCGGTATAAGAAGTGTTAACCGGTGTGAGTCACACGCGAGGTTGTCAATGTGTTCACAAGAGTACAAGATGTGCATGGGATGATATCTGGCACGCAGCACGCTGCTTTATCACTTAAGAATACTGATGCCATAGAAACGACATCATGACATTTCTACAAATTACTGATGAGTTTGAAATTATTTTAAGTAGTAACACATGGACCAATGATTGACAAGTGTGGGAAGCCGAACTTCAGAAAGATACATTGCACGATATTGTTACGACCTAGACGCCGACAAAGACAAATTCACACCTGCATACACGTTTTATTACCTTTCGGCATATGGACTTCTTTTGTGTTTAAAATTAATCAAAAAAGAGCCCATTGTGTATTGTAATAATTTACGGCCCATTGTTGTATTGTGTCAACTGATTCTAAGAAATTCGGTCCACGCGGCCGGGCAGACATGCATGCATTTGTGCATAAAGCAATGCTCCAATTGAGAGATCAGACAGTAGAGCGATAACCACGAGCGAAGCAAGACTTGTACATTCGGTAATTTATTTAGTGACGGACTTAGCGCGTGTATTTGAACTACGATCTTCTGCATTACGTTTGGACTTATTGCGATCAGTTATATTTGTGCCTGTGTTATACGTGTTTGTATAGTTCTAATAAACTCTATAATAATTCCAACGACATTTATTTTACTTACAACCTCTAAACACATTTTCAATTATTTACACTTTACTTTACAGCTAAATAAATCGCGGTGGAATCTTCATTTCCAACAAACACTAGCCGTTTTTATATTTATGCGCTACACGCATATTTTTGTAAACTGTCATTATCTCAAGTGGCGCCATCTTTAAACAGCGAATGTTTGCAGGAAAAAGATTTTCATAATAATACCACTACTTATTTTCGCAACTGTCAAACTTATACATCGTATACTTACATAGTTTCATGATATCTTCTTATCCTGGGAACTTTTCTGGGAATGCTATAAAAAGGTGAGATTTAAACAAACCGAATTCCTATGTGATATTTTCACTGATTAATAGCAAATTTTATGTAATATATGTGATATTTTTAATCCCGGGAATTCCTCGGAAATTTTCTCGGAACTGTTTGTTGATGTTGGGGTTGCATTAAAATTGGCTTAATCCGACACAGTATTCACTAAAACGATAGCTTAGCTTCTCTTCTTAGTGTCCCGGGATTCCCGGGAATTTCCAGTCAAGCGTGGACCAAGTCGCTGGTATATCCTAGTCTCCTATAAATACCTATTAGCTGCCATGTATTTCAGGATGCCAACACAAGATAACCAACGCCCACTCGTTTCTAATAAGAAATGTGAGTAGCTAGATTTTAAGATTTGATACCTAATTTACGAACAGAAATTTACATCTACATTCAAATCTACATCATTTTAAATCGAAGTAAAAATACAAGAATTATAATCAATAGCTGGTTTTTGCTTTATTTATTTTATTGCATGAGTTATGCAGACAGACAAACCGCCCATCTGATGGAAAGTGGTTACCATCGCCTATGGACATTGTTAAACCAAAAGTACTGCTCTCTAAAGGAAACTTGGAACATGACCACTAATTGCGGGACACAACTCGAGGTTGTTTTGGCGACATACTCTAGACCAGGGGCCATTCAAACGGGCAAATATCCTACTACCTGGCTGCAGGTTACTTTGTTGAACGACAAGCCGCCTGGCCGCAGGAAATTGTATTCTCATCATTCTCATTTTTGTCCTTGTAAACAAACTGCGCCGTTTACTTAAGAAATGTTCATCTAAGGAGACTCCTTAGTATGATTTAGGTGATGTACAATTAAGCGCTTGCCGGGTCGGCATGCCATTCAATTCCCCCAATTGGCCACGAGCAAACGTGGGAATCGGCTGCCCGCTGAATCACCTAGTCATAGCACTTACAGCACTATTTATAATTGCACTAAACAACATAAACTCAATAACAGATGGCCAAATCATAACTGGCTAGACCTTGGTGAGATAAGCATTAAAAATACATTGGATTTAATGGCGCAGGACTGCTAGATTACGATTATTATCCTCCTACATATATTTCATAAATCCCAATGGCTAAAATTAAGTTTGATAAATTATAATTTTAGCATATATAATTAGCAATCAATTAATGTAATAGTCGTTATATTCGTGCATCCCCACGATGTTTTTGAAGTAATAATTAATTAATAACCTTATTTGTCAATTTTGTGATCATAGCAATCAACCGATTGACATGTATTGTATATTTGTATTTTTAACTAACGGCCCGGCGCGGTTTCACCCGCACTCTGTTCGGCTCCCGTAGTATATAGCGTCATGTTATATAGCCTATGACACTCCCTGCTAACGTATTTTTCCAACAGTAAAAGAATGTTTAAATCGGTATAGTAGATCCAGAGATTACCCCCTACAACGTCACAAATTTTACCTCTTCATAATATTGGTATAGACAACCGATTGAGATGTTTTGTATATTTGTATTTTCAATAACAGAGCTGAATATAATTTTATTAATTTTATTTTACTTTTATTGCATGAACTCAGCAGACAGGCAGGCGGCCCACCTGATGGAAGGCGGTTACCGTCGCCTGTGGACATTAGCAACACCAAAGATGCTAGCAATGTGCTGCTGCTCTCTTAAGGGAGGCTGGAAGCAATATACTTTTTAGCTCTGAAATAGTTTTCGTGGACACACAATTCTCACAAATTTGGAAAATAATACCTTAACACCACTTCTTTACAAAGTTATTAAGAAACATTGTTATGTTTTTCAAAATCTAACTAACGATATCCCACATGACTATGTATGTACATGTGACATGAGTATTTACATATGTGAGTTGGTATAAAAGTAAAGGTGTATCATATTTGGCCAGTTAGGCATAGAAAAATTACAATTATAAATATAATTAACCCGCAGGGGGGCTTTGTGGCGAAGCCTTAGGTGAGTGGCGACACCTCGTACCTGACTCCGGGGGCCAAGACAAGGCCCCCACCTCCGTGCTTGCTTTAACCAGCCGGCACGGAGTGGAGATCGCTAGAGCTAAGACTCGAGCTCCAGGGGTGGAAGTGATAAATGGCCTAACGTCGGAAGTAGCTTCGGTGAACCTGCAGCCCACCTCTCTACACCCCTTAGCCACTCATACCCATGTTGCCCCTGCCTTTTATGGCATTTTTAGGGGCCCATGCAGGGAGTGGCGAGTCACCGTCTGCCCATTTTTCCATGTTCCCTGAACATTGCGACGGGCAGACGCCATAGTCCCCATATTCCCAGACCGCTAGTACCACTAACAGTCCAGCCCTGTACTTTTTGTCCTCATTTCCCACAATAGTCCTACACTGGCCGGGGCTTGTCCTTGGGTGCATTATTGTATGGTGTAGACAGGGATAATCGCCGGTCAGTGTCACGCCACATATTTACATTAAATTTGTCAAGGGGCCTCTACGTGTTGGCCTCCCCATGACCCCACGCAAGCCCTCCAAAAGTCCGGGCCATTTTTATGGCCCGTGGTCTTGAAAGACATACAATAATAATATAATTAAATGTCGTACAAACATAATAAAACATAATATTTCATAATAAAAACTAAAAAAGCATGTCATAAAAAATAATTATTATTACTACACTAACTATTGTCTACCATTATTATTTTATTAATATATCACTACCACATTAATATATTTAAAAAATAAAAATAAAAAATGATCAAAATGTCATTATAAAGAACAGTTATTCATAATAGCATTTATAATAAGAAAAATTGAATTAAAGAATTAAGATAATATACCGTAAGTATTTGGGAATCCCTATGTAACGAACCCCCTTTTTGAGTCTAATGACTATGGAATACTCAAGCCGAAGCATAGAGTGAGAAATAAAAGAATTTATAAAGTGAAAATTAATAAAATTTATTCATAGAATAAATCATGTAATATTGGCCATAAATCGTAATCATCTAGTAGCAGGAACCCTCGTCGCAATACCGTTAACCCTATGTTCACAAGGTAGGTTATATAGGAGTGTCGATCAGAGGACAGGGAGACTATCAGAAGTTGATGTAAAATATATATATATAATATTGTAGTAGTATGTTGTAAGTGTAAAATGCTATGCATTTTATGAATTATGATAAATGTATTACTCATGATATAAGCTCATCACCTGAGTACGCCCGTGCCTTTATTTTGCCAAAAGAT
Source organism: Dendrolimus pini (assembly GCA_949752895.1). Taxonomy (NCBI): domain Eukaryota; kingdom Metazoa; phylum Arthropoda; class Insecta; order Lepidoptera; family Lasiocampidae; genus Dendrolimus; species Dendrolimus pini. The sequence continues at coordinate 466,244 of OX457132.1, read as the reverse complement.
ATTCTAATGTAGATTCATAACAAATTATATATTTTTGTGTAAGGCACCCCTCCTAACCACCTCTCTGTTATGCCACCGCATTAGCTATCAGTAAAAGAGCTCATATCGAGATAAAAGAAGAACCTCCAATTTTTTAATTAATATTTATTGAATCAATTATAAACATTATCTAAAACTAGCGTCGGTTCACAACGTACTATTGCTGGCGAGAAGAGCCGACAAGAAACTCCCAGCAGTACGAACTATCCATTTAAAAGAAACCCGTTTGGAGTGCCTTGTGTGTAAAATGAGTTGGAAAAGCCAAAAGACTTAAGTGAACATTTCATCTCAAAGTCACCTTTCCAAAATATCAAATAATATTGTCAATATGAGGAACGTCACCTCAGAGACCTCCCCTGATGCAGTAATAAGAATATCACAGTAAATTAAAGATAAAGGTTAATTGAAGTTTAAATAGTGATACTCTCTACATCTCGTAAGATTCCCATCCCTAAATTGTCAGAGTAAGAGTTTCAGAATGTCTCTCTATGAATTGTAAGTAAATTTTAAATTAAAGTTTGGCGAGAGACAACTTCACTCATATTATAGATTCCCTTGTCAAAGACAGGTTTCAGGTTTGCCGTGAAAGTTAAAATGAAATTGAAAGTTAAAGTAAATTGGCAAAACCCTACATCCGTCTAATGACCCTAGCACCCAAGAGATGAGAGCATAGTACTGTAAAAGTAAGTTTTTTATTGAAATTCCCTTATCAAAGACAGGTTTCGGGTTCGCCGTGAAAGTTAAAATAAAGTTTAAGTTAAAGTAAATTGACAAAACCCTACATCCGTCTAATGACCCTTTTTTTTTTTTTTTTTTATACAGGGGAAATCCGTTGGAGGACCGTAGGCCGCGCGAGGGGGAAAGGTCGCGGCCCGTGTGTGGGATTCGCCAGGTCGGGGTGGCACTAGCGCCCCACGAGACTGTGAAGAGCTATTGCCACGCCACAGTTAGGGATACCCACTAAAACCCCTGTCCGATCCCGAGCGTCCTTTGTCCGGGCTGTGGGCTCGCTCGCGCATTCACCACCAGCCCGGACGGACGGCGGCCGGCCCCTTTGCGGGCTGGCCTCACCATTTTGTGGCCGGAGATCTGGGTCTCTCCGGCTCCTCTTCCTCACTGAAGGTGAGAGGGGGCGCGCGGATCGGCGCACGTCCCTCCTCTCCGGCCTTAATGTGCGGGCGGATCCGGTTTCCCCGCCGGTCGCCCGCACGGCCGTAGCCTACGGCGGCTGGAGGTCGTCGTGAACGACCCTCCGACGCCGCCGCCGGCTCTGGCGGGAGGGGAGCGTGGTGGTCTGCTCCCTCTCCCTCTCCGCCGCCTCCTTTGCGGACATGACGGTCTCGCAGAAGGAGGCGGCTGCGTCCCACGCGTCGGCGCTCCCGACCATGGCCCTTACCACGGCCGGGAGGGACAAATCCGCCCCGATGGCCGCGACGAGATCTCGGCGCTGCTCGTCCCAGGCTGGACACACCTGGAGGGTGTGCAGCGCCGTGTCTTCGTCGCCGCCGACGCAGTGGTGGCACCCTGACGACTGTTCGCGCCGTATTTGACACAGGTACCTCCCGAAGCATCCGTGCCCCGAGAGGACCTGCGTCAGGCGGAACGTTAGGGTGCCGTGACGCCTCTGCAGCCATTCTGGCATTATCGGCCTCACCGCTTGGATGACGGCGAGGCCGGCGCTGGGGTTTTGTAGGCGATCCGCCCACTCTGCCACCTGGACCTGGCGCAACTCGTCCCTGCGCCCCTCGATCTCCCGGGGCGCAGGTCGGCCCATACTGGCCTCCTTCTCCTTGCGCCACACGTACAAGGAGGCCAGTATTCTGGCCTCGAGGTCCCACGGCAGAGTGCCGGCTAGTAGGGAGGCCGCTTCGAAGGATATCGTGCGATACCCACGGACGGCCCTGACGGCCAGCATACGCTGTGTCTGTCGCAGCGTTGCGACGTTGCGAGCCGCCAGGGCGCCCGCCCACACCGGGGCCCCGTACAGGGCCATAGAACGCACGACTCCCTCGAAGAGTTTTCGGCACGTCACATTTGGACCCCCGACGTTAGGTAGCAGGCGCGATAGTGCGCCCGCCGCCCTCTTGAGTCTGGGGGCCATCTGCTGAAAGTGTGCCGAAAAGTCCCATCGGCTGTCCAGAACCAATCCCAGGTACTTCATACTGGGCTGGACGCCGATGCGGACGCCTCCCACTGTGATGCCGGATCCCGCCGGTGGCTTTCTCCGAGGCCCGTGAAAGACCACGGCCTCGGATTTGTGTAGGGCCACCTCGAGACCCAGCCGCCGGATACGATGGACCACCTGAGCAACCCCAGCTGTCGCCAGAATGGCTGCCTCGGGATACGTCCTCCCCCGCGCGACGACCAGCGTGTCGTCGGCGTAGCACGTAATGCTCACGCCGCGGAGGAGGACGCCCCGCAATGCCCAGTCGTAGCCGGTGTTCCACAGGGTCGGTCCCAGTACCGATCCCTGTGGAACACCGCACGACATCTCTTGGCGTCCCCAGCCGTTTTGGCCCGGGAAGATGACGGCCCGGTCGCTGAGATACGCCCCGACTATGCGGCGGAGGTAGGTCGGCACCCCGTGATATCGGAGGGCCTCCCTAATGCAGCTCCAGGGCATGCTGTTGAATGCATTGGCGATGTCAAGGGACACCGCCATTAACACTTCGCCGCTGGAGACTGCTTCCTCCGCCTGGCTCTTCACCCGCATGATTGCGTCAATTGTTGAGCGCCCCTTACGGAAACCGAACTGGACATCGGCCACGTCCGGCCCCTCGATTGACAGGTGCTGGACGAGGCGGTTTGCGATGATTCTCTCGAAGAGCTTGCCCGCCTCGTCCAGTAGGACGATGGGCCGGTACGCGGACGGTGATTCCGCGGGGCGCCCCTCTTTTTTGAGCAGGACCAGTTTCCCGGTCTTCCACTGCCGGGGGAACTGGCCCTGCTCTAGGCACGCGGTGAAGAGCCCTAGTAGTCGGGGCTCCAGGGCGTCGTGGGACAGAACCCACGCACGCCCTGGGAGGCCGTCTGGGCCAGGGGCGGTGTTTTTGGCTCGCAGCCTGAGAACCGCCGCCCCCAGCTCTTCCCGGGTCACGCTGGGCACGTCGCTGCTGCTGACATCCGCGCTGGGCTCCCAGTTGGGCGGAACCATAGCGGGCGGCTTGTGCTCGTCTCTCGAGGGGAACAGGACGCGGATAATTTCCGCGACCTGTTCCGGGGGGAGACTCTCAGTTAGCGGGGGGGCCCACGGGCGGAGCTTTTTCCGCACCATCCTGTAGGGCCGCCCCCACGGGTCCTGGTCCAGGCTCGCCAAGAGTTCCCCCCACGCTGCAGACTTGGCGGTTTTTATCGCCGTCTGCAGCGACTTTTTCGCTGTGCGATAGTCCTCGTAGAGACGAGCTTCATCCTCGACGAAGGTTGCGTCGCGGCGGTGCCTCTTCTTGTGCCGGACGTACTGGCGCCGCGCCACAGAGCAATTTTGGCGCAGCTGAGCGATTTCGTCGCTCCACCAGTACGCCTGGCCCTTGGGTCGGTGGCGACCCACCCTGGGCATTGCCGCATCGCAGACCTCCGTCATTGCCGCCCGCAGACGTTCCGCCTCCTCGTCGACGTCGAGGGCGTTACCAGGGGCAACGATGGTGTTTTGCGAGCCCCACTGGCATACCAGTAGGGCCTCCTGGAACGCCTCTCGATCCAACTTTTTTATTGCCCAGCGCGGACTGTTCCCAACCAGGGACGTTTGGGCTGGCGGGCTGGAGGTCTGGGAGGAGACGTCGAACCGTATGTAGCGATGGTCCGACAACGTCTCCACCCCCTCCAGGACTTTCCAGCCTCGTACTCGGCCCGCGACGGCAGGGCTCGCGAACGATATGTCCACGATGGATCCGCCCTGCCGCCGTACGCACGTGAGTGTATTGCCCCGGTTGAGAACCAGCAGGCCCGTTTCGAGGGCCCACTCCTCCAGCGCCTCGCCCCGGGCGTCGGTGACTCGGGAACCCCACGCCGGTGATTTCGCGTTGAAGTCCCCGAGCACCAGAATGGGGCGAGGGAGGATTCGTGCAGCAAACGTGCCCAGCTCGGCTAGGAATACTTCGAATTCGGCGAGTGCGCGGTTGGGGGAGAAGTATATGCCCATTACTACGCACTCGCCGATGGTGGCCGCGACGTAACCCATCCCCCGCGTGATGTTTGTGAGGGACGGGGAGCCTGCGGCGACTCTGCTCGTTAGGGCCACCAAGCCGCTCAGGTCGCCCACCCAATCGTCGCGGTCGGGGACCCGATACGGCTATCCGTCTAATGACCCTAGCATCCAAGAGATGAGAGCATAGCACCGTAAAAGTAAAGTTTTAAAATTGAATTTATCATAAAATGGTGATACTCTGCATCAAAGATGCCTTCTTTGGTAACAATGCTCAAATGTAGATATCTTTAATCATCCTTTCTAATTCAGTCAAGTTCACTTGGCCTAACTACATCTAAGACTCTCATGAAGTCACATATCGTGAAAGAAAATAAGTTTTGATACGATTGATCCTCCTGCAACACGGTAGCTCATCCCCCTAACCAGCTAGGGCGTCATCGAGGTGCCCACGCGCCTCCAGGCTGATCCGCGACTTAACTAGTTCCTAACCTTCAGTTACCAATTCAGTTAATCTTAATATGTGAAATCATTTTAGTCTCGTGAATACACATATTATAAAAAAAAAAAAAAAAAAAAAAAAAAAAAAAAAAAAAAACTAACTAAATTTGCTTAAAAGCTGTACGCGCGGTAATCCTTGATAATTGTCGAAATTATCCAAGGGAACGTTGCCACAATAAACAAGTGGGTCGTGAATCCATTTGTCCAAGGTTGCAGAGCTCATAAAACCCGGTCCTAATCTGAATCTTCATAAAAATTTTCAATATGTGCTTTCACCCGATCTCGTCACTTCAGTTTGTAATAATATTTAAATGCCTATTTTATACACATTTGGTAACAGTAGAGCTGCTTGTTTAAGAAAATATAATTAATCAAAAGAAACCTTTAATAAAAATTTAAATTGTAATCAACAACTCCTTTGCACCAAACAAAGCCAAATGCCTAAGTAGACTCTCTCAACAAGAAAGTATTTAAAATATTAAAATTCAGTAAAACTAATTAAACTTTAAATTTTCTAAAGTCAATTAGCCTTCCCATATGGAATGCATGATTGTTGTATAGTGTAATGTTATAGTGTAATGTTATAAAACCATATATAAATATATACACATATAAAAGTAGACTAATTAATAAATTATAAATCAAGACTCCGACTTCACAGCCATAGGTCAATAATAATCCCTTCGATATCAGAACCAATGAAAACTCGTTACGCAGGCTGACTCCAAGCTCACTGAAACAGAAAGACAATAACAATCAACGCTCCAGTTCTAATCAGCAAACACAACAAGTAAGAGTCCATAATCAGGTCCAACAACGTGTGTGCAACAGCAAGACAAGAATTCCTATAAGTCTCCATTGACATATAATGAATCTCCCATAGCAAAGTAACTAATAATCATATTACTTGAAAGAACCATCAAAATCTCCCAATAGTTCCCGGCTATGAAGAAGTAATATTATTTAATTAAGTTTTCTAAGACAATATTATATATAAGGATCCTTAAATGAAATTAGATTAATACATTTTTATCCGCAAGAGACTATGTATCATAACCCCTAAGTAATGTATTAGCACACTGAGGCTTTATAAATAACCCTTAATCATTTAGTTAACTATGAAACTAAAACAATGTACAAACAATTCTTATCTGTTAATAACGCACAAGTCAATTAAGACATACTTTAAATTAATTCACCCTTATATAGCTCGTTCTCCATACAATATATAAATTAAGGACAGTAATTAATTAAATTCAAAAATATATAGGACAGTAGATACCTATCTTTACATAAGATTATGTAAGATTTCATATTAAAGGCTTATGTATTACTATAGCATTTATTCCTAGACAAATTATAGAAACGTTCCTACAATATTATAGTTTTGAAGAAACGGACCTAAGGAACCCTAATACGTCTAAAGACTACCAGCTAAGTGTAACAAAATCAATGTTACTTATAATATGTACTACTAAGAATAGAAGTTATTTGTAACTACACATTACTAATCAGGCTTTTAAGATTAATTCAAATCGTATGCATACGAACAATTATTATTAAACTACTAATACATTACAAAAGACAAGAATGCATGGTCACGTTAGAAGAACGTCTGAAAACATAACAAGCAAGATATCAGGTAAGTCTACATGGTTAGTAAAACTATTAATGTATCAAATAAAACATGAAAACTTAGCTTGGTTCTTTGGCGAAATTTATAACATTCGTTTCCGAAATTTACATTGATATTATGATTGATTTATTTTTAACAGCGATTAGTTTATCCATTTAATTCTCAATTAGATTTTCTCCATCTGAAAATATATAAAACACAAATTTTTCAGAGAATTCTTTTCATTGTCTTCCTCTGTCAAAACCCAATATTCAAGTCCTTTTTTTTCTCTGTCAAAGTTTCAAACTAAGAAAAATTCGATTATATCATACAAAGAGATTAGTAGTAAATACATATATTATGCGAAATAAAGGAGGGAATACATTATATGGAGAACAGCCATTCCTTCATAAAAAAAAAAAAAATTAATAAGTGAGAAAATAATAAATACATGATGATGCGTACCGTCACACCTAGAAGTATCGAAATAAACAGATGGCAACGCCATAATACGGACAGACGAGCTGCTGGACATGACAATTACATAAGAATACCACTTTTGCCAAAATTGCTACAGAACCCTAATATATCCACATATAAGCCACAAAAAATACAAGTAATAACAAAACCAAAGAAAAATCACCACAGACCGTGAAAGCGCAAAAAAGGAAATCTTCTTAAGGGCAATCAGCCAGGTATTCCTGGCAAATTGGCCTTAATAAAATACTTCTAATTAACGAGCCTACTTTAGGGGCTGCTTGAGAGGCGGGGAAAAATAACAATCGCCCAAAATTGTAAGTGATCCCGGCTTAATTGTAGAGGGAAGATCGTAGATTTCTTTGTAGCTTATGGGAAAATTTGATTATTATTGTTACGATTATTGTGGATCGATAATTATTATCTCATTAATAAATTGATACTTATTATGATGAATAGAATTCGCCAGTCATCGTAATATGCTAACTTATTTCTAGGTATAATTAAATTAAAAAGAAGTAAAATAAAAAAGGAAGAACAGTACAATGTGGACAGTTAGCAGCTAACTTAATAATAATAATAAATGTAGAAGATGAGCAATCCGGCGAAGTGAGATTGGCAGCCACTTGAGTTTTTTGCCATATTCAAAAATGTGGTAATTTTTTTTTTAAAATCCAAATATGAATCTGATACATACATTTTGAAGACGCTCAAGTTTGATGAGTTGCTCTTGGATTATATTAAGATATAGGGATTCTCACTCACCCGCATATGCCGTCGAGATGAGAGCGCGAGTGTTCCGCGCGCGCTCATCTCTCCTCCCGTGGGGCGCGTTACAGACTGCCCCACGCCTGGGCTAAACATGGAAGTCGCCGGGGGTGTAGTTCCGTGAGAGGCCTCGTAAGGGTGGCCAACGCATGCCAGGGCATCGTGAGCCGGGATACCCAATTACCCGTAGCCCTGGCATAAGGCACAAGACGGAACACCCCAGGGGTTTTAATGGGTATCCCTAACTGGGGAGTGACAATAGCGTGGCACCAGTTCTGACTGGGCATGCTAGTGCCACCCCCGATCTGGCAAATCTCACACTCACACGGGTCACGAACATCCCCCAGGCTTCTGTGCCTGTCGAGGTTTAGTCCTCAAACGGATCTCCCCTGGCCAAAAAAAAATATGGGTGATATTAAGATAGCGGGCTTCCGCATTGTCAAAGACGGGTAGTAAAATTGCTTGAACACGCGAAATCTTAGTGGCGGTTGGAAGGTTTTTTTTTAGTTTTGTAAGTGAGGAGTGAGGCATAAGATACAAAGATCATGCAACTTAACTCGATAATGTGTGGTCGCCAACACAGTTCCTTGTCGAGGATTACGCAGAGATTCTTTATAGGTTTCTTTGAATTTTATGCATATTGCGTATTGTTTAAATTGCCATTTACTATCAGTGAAACATGACTAGTAAATGTAGTAGATAATGCCCAGGAAGTTAATGTATAGTTTAAGTAAACATTTCCAACTATATCTGTATGATTATAGTGGTTAAATCCCTACTATATCCTAACTTAATATTATAAAATGTGTGAATGTACGTTTGTTTGCTACGCTTTCACGCGAAAACTACTCAACCGATCATCATGAAACTTTGTACACATATTCATGGAGGTATTAGAATTTAACTAAGTAATTTTCTTTTACCTAAACTTAAGTGCCATTCCGGAAAAGTTAATAAGTGAAAGAGATAATTATCAGTAAGCAGGAGAATCCCTCGGCCACCGGCGACATACATCACGCGCCGTGACTGATAACTGCCCTTACGACTCGTGTGGTCCAAAAGGGTAGCGTTTGGACCTCTTCTCCGATACTTGAGACTTAAATCAACTGGGATACTTCTTATGATCATACAAAACGTCACAAGCCGGGTAGATTGATGGTTAGCGCACTTACGCCCAAAACTCAAAGGGCGCAAAACAGCAAACAAGTACCACTTAACCAATTTTCTGATCTAATGTGTATATTCGTATAATTACCACGTGCTGATTGTGAAGAAAACCATCATGATGAAACTTGCACATCGAGATAACCGATGTGTCAAACCGTCCGTTCCTCCGTGAGACCTTTATAGGCTGTTATTATTTTAACGTCATAGTTCTAAAGAGTCAAGTAGCCAATTGATTACAGTTTAAACAGCAAATAAAAATTATATGGCGAAATTACAGCGATAAATTCCCTCAAACATATTATTTTTATAGGTGCAGGAACGGTGAAATACAATTTCCTGCGGCCGGGAGGCCTGTCGTAAGATGCGACAAAACAATCCACAGCCAGGTGATAGGGCTCTTGCTCAACTGGATGGCTACAATCCCTTGTGTAGTGTAAGCCGCCATAATAACCTTGAGTTGTGTTCCGGCATTGGTTCCAGGTTCCAGCTTCCCTTTAGAGAGCAGCATTTGTAAGATCTTTAGTGTTGCCAATATCCGTAGGCGATGGTAACCAGTTTCCATCAAATGGACCGTCTGCCTGTCTGCTGAAATCAACCTAAAAAAAAATTTCATAATAACTCAAATTATTTTAAATTTATACAAAGTTATTATACTTTCATTTTATGTTTTTTGTGCAACTTTATATCTTTACATTTTCATTTCAACATAGTGAATACGTTATAGTGCAATACTTTAGTTTTCTTTAAGAATAAAAAACTATAATCTGTGGCTAAAACTATATTTGAGTGATAAAAAAATGATTTATTTTTTATTATTTATCACTGAGAAGTGATTTTTATTGATTAAAAAAATAGCTTAGGGATAACAGCGTATTTTTTTTAGTTCAATTAAAAAAAAATTGCGACCTCGATTTTGGATTTAAGTTTTATAAATAGAAAATAGTCTGTATTTTCCGATACTTAGAACCTGGGTGTCTTTAAGTTCCGTGTGAATAAGTATCGTCTAGGTAAGCGTGCACTATTCTAGACTATATCTTCGCTCCACATAGGGCAAGATCGTGGTCAAACGCAAACCTATACTACAATAAATAAATAATAGAATATAATCAAAAAATACTACCTGTCGTTGGAATATCATATTTAAATTCATCTATAAACATTTATATATTTTGTAGATATTTATTTGTATGGTTATTATTAAATTATATATGTATGTAATATATAAAATTTCTGTATTTCTCATTTATGTCTTTATTATCAAAACGTAAGTAGTTTATACTATACGAGTATGTTACATATACCACCATCGCCATTATCATCTCAATTCATTCCTTAGGTTGTCTGGAAGAGATCGCTTTTTAGCGATAAGACCGCATTTCCTACATAGCTAGATATAATATTAGTCTTTAAGTTCATATTTGTATTGATGTTTAATAAAGCGTTATCTATCTATCTAGAATAGTACGCTTGAAATGAAAATCGCTTCTCTCTTACAACGCAAACCGTCCTTGCAAAAGGGTCCAAGGAAAAACGGCCACTACCTTCCTAAAACTAGTAAATAGTCGGCTTAACTAGCAACATAAATCAAGGAGGCCCACGATAGGCATCTCTTGACCGATGCACATCCAGATTGGTACACTTGTTTTCAGCTGAGATCATACAGGGCGATTAAAAGTTTGTTTCATTAATCCAATATGGCCTGTACCTTTGTTCTTAGACAGGTCTATTATATTATTTTTAAATGCAGGAATTCAGCAGACGTTCGACTTGATAGACAGCGGTTACCATCGCCTATGGACATTTGCAACACCAAAGGTGCTACAAATGTGCTGCTGCTTTCTTAAGGGAGACTGGAACCTGGTCACTCATGGCGGAACACAACTCAAGTTTGTTACGGCGACATACTTTAGACCAGGGGTAGCCATCCAGTCGGGCAAATGGCCTACCACCTGGCTGTGGGTTGTTTTGTCGCCTCTTAAGACAGGCCGCCCCAACGCAGGAAATTGTATTTTTTCTCCGTTCCTGCACGGGTATATTAACCATAAAGTTACTGAAGTGAGACTTCCTTAGAATCAATTTGAAACTCGATGAAACGAAAAAGCGACACTAAAACGAGATAGACACATCTATTCGTAGTAGGGTGGGACAAAAAAACCGACTATTTTTTTTCTTGAGTCTCGAGTGAAAATTTTTGGTTTTTGATGTTTTAACAACTCCCCTCCAAAGGACACAGCTCAAAAAAAAATTAAGAGTTCGCTCCAAATTTTTTAATATTTCAAAAATCGCCAAATATGGCACAGAGTAACCTATATACCATCACACTAGTCTGTGGTCTTGTGACAACGCTCTTATGTGACTTCGAGATCAGAAACAAAACAACGTCCCTCCCTTCATCCCATTTGTCCCATCTCTCTTACGACATTTCATCTAACCTACTCTCTAAAAACTGGTAAGTAACAAGACCGAGCATACGAGACGATGACCATTTACATTTGCTGCATAAGTCTATTATTGTTGACAGTCTTGCCTACTTTCTGAATACTATTAGTTGGACCTTTATTGCTCAATGCGTCGGTATTGCATTGTAGCGCGCACTCTATGAAGCCGCAGCAAAATTGAACAAATACCAATGTTAACTCCTATGCAAGGACTGGGGTACATCAAGAGCATGAGAGTTTTAAATTTTAGCTCGAAAAGTAAAGGATCACGGTAACACACACACACACATTTACACACATAATTTAACTGAAATTGAATCAAAAGGAGACCGGTGGTTTTCGGCCTAGACGTGTCACAAAGATAAAACGTATACAATAATAAAACACAAATGCATAATTATAATAAAACAATACATATCGTAAAAATATTGTTCGCATTATTTTTTTTTCAAAATAAAGATGTACAGTGAAACATCACGTTTCGAGCTCCCGCCAAAAACTCTACTATTATCGTAACGGAGGTTATGTCAATGTCAAACATTTATGGTCAAATTTTATTTTGAGCCTAATTCTTGTAAAAATGATAATCACACGTGGATTTCTAATGAAATAAACTACCTAAACACATTTGTAATATACGTGTAAATGACCAGTCCTTTATTTCATAAGAAAAAATAGAATATGTGCCACTGTAGCCATTCTACCTTAATATTTTACTGAAAAGAACGTCACTCAGTGTGTCACCGCACTACAAAGTCGTAAAGCAGTTTTCATATCTGGCAATTCTGTTCGTTGATGATTTATTGAGTGCTCGCTGGACATATGGGTGGCTGAATAAGCCACCAGATGGCACCACTGTACTGCTTATAGGTGTATTGCAATTTCAAATCAATTCGCATAATATATTGCTAACATTTTCAAATTATTTTATTTAATGAATATTGACAATTGAATATAAGACAGTAATAGAACTTACTAGAAATGTTAATTCTACATCTTAGCGTGAAAGAAGAAAATCTCTATTAAAACGTTTGATCAACGTCATATTATTTAAAACATATAAATGTAAAAACTTAAACTTTAGGAAACTTAAAAAGCAACTTAATAGAACTCTCAATTTAAGGGTAAATAATAATAATAACAGCCAATGAATGGCCCACAACTGGGCTTAGGCCACATTTGTAAGGGAACAGACAATAGGTATATATGTGTCTAAGGCGGGTTAGCGGTTTTGACACATCGCATCGCTCATCACGATGTTTTATTTCACCGTTATTAGCACGTGGTAATTGTAACAATATACATATTAGGACAGAAAACTGCCAAGTGGTGCATGCGTTCCGGCCAGGATCGAACCCGCGCCCTTTGAGTTTGAGAGGCGACTGAGACAAAACTAAACTACAGTGTCAAGTACGTAGTAGACCACTTTTAGTAGCGCGGGAGAGTGTACGAATCGTGTAAACGGGACAGAGTTAAGAATGCATAGCAAGCAACACTGCCAATTCCGCTTGCGAATAAAGCTCAAAATAGATTATTTATATGTTGGACACCTTTTTAAGCTAATTTATGCGTAATTAAAATTTTAAGAATATTATATTTGAAACTGAAAAAGTTCATGCTGGTAATGAGGATTCTTACTTCTGAGTGACAGAGATGAGAATGATGACGTTGGTATGGTAATTGTAATAGGAATGGGGAATGTTAAGGGCGGCGACACACGGGCGCGGCACGCGGTTAGGTCGCGTACTCACGTGACGCAATAAACCACCGACGCTGTTATTAGACGCCCGTCAGCATTATGAGCATTCCGCTCATAATCGCAGACGTGCCAGGTTTACATATGGCGGTGGTTGGAGGTGCTGGGACACTCAAGTGAAGTAGTAGTGAAGTTTCATATTTTGAAAATATGAATTTTAAAAGGTCGCTCATATTTTTTTGTAATTTTTCTAATGCATGACTTTAGATTTTTTCGAGCGAGTAAATATTAATAAATTATGAGCTACCTTTTAAAGTTCAAATTTTGAAGTGAAACTTTCAGAAACGTATTATTCTTTGGTCTATAAAATTATACCGTAACGGGAAAAAAATGAATGAAAAAAATTCGAGTAAATACTCGAATATTTTTTTCGGCGATTTATGAAATCTTAAAAAAAATGGAGCTACCTGTTAAAAAAAATTTTTTGAGCTTTCGTTTGGAGGGAGTTCTTAAAACATTAAAAACTACCACTCTTTCACTCGAGACTCAAAAGAAACTCGGTTTTTTTTTGCGCCATCGGCCACCTTAGTGTCGATATAAATTGATGTAAAACATAACTAAAAATCATTGATTACATAATATTCTAATATTTTGAATCCTTTGCAATGCTTATATATATATTAATGAACTCGACTATATACCGCATCGCGGCGTGTTATCGCAGTGCGAAAGTCCTGTACCACCCTGGGATCGAATATCATTTGCACGTTGTAGGACGACAATGTCTATTTTGTAAAATCTATGTAACAATAACATAAGATTCAAATATATTCATACATAGTATAACTAATCTATAATAAACATTATAATAAATATAAAACCAAAAACAAAACTAAAATATAAAACTACAAATAAAGTCCATAAAATCGTAAATGTTCCAAAGTCAGTGTTTTCTTTCTATTGACAATGTCAGACAATATATATGTACTTTTTATATATGTACAACTTTGGTGTCGATGAAAATATTATGATCATTATAATCTACATATTTAAAAATTACAGGTATCTGTATGTATATTGTGATTTGGACCATGTTAAGCGTCGGGTAACTGAGATCGAGCCATCGCGAGCATGAGGGTAGCAAATGGAAGGAGGTAAGATTAATTACTGAGCAATCCGAACGGACAGACTGGGGTGAGACCGCTATGTATTATTATATTATGCACTATTTGCATATTTAGTGCTCGTAAAGGGAAGAACTCCTATAGGGTTACGGAATCACTTATTATATAATATTTTTCAATACCTAACTTTAAGTGATATTGATGAACGGTTTAATTTTTTGTGAATATAACATTTATACATACATATATATTAATTATAACAAAATATTTTTCAGAATTTCTACATAGACGTGTGAGATATCGTTGGTTAAAAATATTAATTGGTCATGTTTGAAGAGAGTGCTATGATATTGGACGTGAGGTAAGGCTCTGGAATAAATATAACTTCGATCTTAAAACTAAATGTAAATAATAATCATAAACAAAATGAAAAACTAAATCATTAAAATGAACAAGTTGGCGATAGGCTAAATAAAACTTTTTTCTTCCCTGATCACGGCTACTAAAAAGTGGTCAAAACAATTAAATTCAAATAAATTACAGCGCTTAAATTCGTTAAAACGTAGTTTTATTAAATAATATATTATGAATAAATCACTTAAATACTTGCCTAAATATGGAAACAACCCTCATTGAAGGGCACCCATCAAGTGGTCACCTGAAATTGTTCGGCGCCGATCTGTCGCGAGGGTGGGCCCCTTTCCCCCACCCCATTGGGGGGATCGGGTGAGATTAATTACTGTTTGATCCCACGCCGTGGCTCCTGCGCCCAGGTGCCTGCCTGACTGACATACACCGACTGTCTACTCCGCTATGTCCGGTGACTGCTCGTGATTTACTGCTGAAGGGTCCCTGATTACAAATGTGGTGTATACAATTTTAGTTCTCAAATTAAACTTACGCTAACTGAACTTAGTTAATAAATTAAGCAATTTAAAAGAATTAAGTTTTGAATGCAATTCCGATATTAGACGCAACAATCACATTGAAGCAATTTGTCAAAGTCCTAGTGCGTAACCTATGAAAGCATTATTTCTGTGTAATTTTTTGACAATAAATTGATTTGCTTAAAAGACATAGAACTAAATGTACACAAGACATGACACAAGAATA
The DNA here is from genome assembly GCA_949752895.1 of Dendrolimus pini. NCBI lineage: Eukaryota > Metazoa > Arthropoda > Insecta > Lepidoptera > Lasiocampidae > Dendrolimus > Dendrolimus pini. The sequence continues at coordinate 451,165 of OX457132.1, read as the reverse complement.
GACATAAATAAATAGTTTTACTTCTTTGTTTCTAGATTACAGAATCAAATGATAGATTAGATGACAGAAATGATATGTGTAATTCGACTCAACACACACTAGTATTTTTGTACAACAAAAATGTCAAGGATAAATAGTAATAATTTGCTAATTTAATTATTAAAGATTTTTTATAACTGTATAGGTTCGCGTTTGACCATTATCTCGCACTCACTCATGACTTAAAGACATCCAGGTTGTAGGTTTCGGGAAAAACAGACCCTGGCAGTGAGTTCCACTGCTTTGCGGTGCGCATAATGAAGGTGGACTCAAACCGCTTTGTTCGTCTAGGTGGTATCTCCACCATGTAGCGGTGCCGCATGCCAGTGCGCCTGGTTGTCCGAGGATGGAAGGGAGACGCCGGGATAAGATGGAAAAGCTCCGATGCACACTCTCCAAAATGTATCCCATAGAAAACCGATAGATTCATTTTAAAAAGCCTATCAGTCTATAAAAGATACAACTCTTAAGATATTTTCACATCAATAACATAATAATTCAGTAGCGGGTTCGAGTTTGTACAATGAATTTAAAAAGAGAAAAAACCAAGCGACTAACTCGGAGCAGCAGATTTCAAAAGGGTACAATTTAAATGCTCACCAAAAAAAATTTTTGTCCCTTAGATTAAGCACCAAATAAAATATATTACTTCATATAAATTTAATCCACTCTATACCGAGGTGCCTAAAAAACAACGTTTTACTTTCCAAAATAAATATACACTCATCAGAATAATTGTACGTTTTGTATTTAAATTCTTTTTGCTTACCAAAATGGATAAATGCCCACCAAATATTGTTTTACTAAAACACTAACATTCAAACCGAAAATTACAGTTCTAAATAGTTTAAGTGTAATCAAAGTATCCAACCTGAATCCAAAATATATTATTGTTAAACTAAGATTACAGTCGTTTCCCTTTACTTATTTACCCTGCAACCAGCACATCCGCCACCGGCATGTGAGGCACAGACCGCAGGACGCAATCCAGTCACGCATTGTCATACTTCAGCGTCACACATTGTCACGCTGAAGTACGTGGAATCACCTCTTGAAGCTAGGAATATCCCTATTGGTGAGAAGAGAAAGAGAGTGCGCCCAGCTAAATCTAAAAAACCTCTGTTGATTAAATAATTATTTTCTTTTGTTAGTTTTTTAAAAAGTTTATGTGATTGACTGCTTTTAACTATTGTGTTCTTTTAAGTGCCATTGATAAATCTTAAGTACAAATAAATCTTATGAGTACCTATAAATATAATGAAACATAACTTCGTTTTACTTTTGTTTTTTTTCTACTAGTGATTCATTTTTTACCTACTTCAATCATTTGTGTTGCAGTAATATTGAGAGTGAAGTATTTATTTGGCTATATTATCATGTTTTAATCAAATTCATAAAACAATAAACAAGCAACATATATTATCATGTTTGGAATACGAAATATTATATTTGGTATTAAAACTAATTGTACGTTGGAACGTTTGCTTTTTTGCCTCAGTAAAAATTACTAAATTGGAAGTGGAGAAACAAAATATTGGTAATATCTGTTTAACGATAATGTAAAATATTTGGTCTGAAATTAGCTTTAAAGGCGTTTATATATTTTTATGGCATAGCATTAAAAGGAAAATAGCTTCATTTCTACAATACTTCTGGAAACACAATTTGGTGAGCATTTATCCATTCTGGTAGGTATTTCGAATTTATTGGTAGTAAAATAGGTGCATTTCTGGTAGGCGTTTAAACACAAGCCATTTCAAAAAGGCAAATCTGTCTGTTTGAGCATCACGTGAAAACTACATGATGTAAATGAAACTCATCACGGGGTTGGTGCATTCCTTATAAACAACGCCCATATGACTCTGACCACTTTCCTCCAGGTTGGCCTGCAGGTATACTACCTCCGACAATGTGACAGTCTGATAATCTTGAAATTATTTTCTGAACCAGCCAGCTTTTGATTACCATTACGAAAATATAAGGACGACGTGCACGTGTTTATGCTAAAATCAATGGCTGTAGAGGAATGTCTCACCTTGTTCGGGAAAAGGCAACTCATGTGCCGGCGTGTTGTTGGGCACTTATTAATTACACACCGATACGCTAAGTAATGACCCTTGTACACTTGACGGCACTCCGCTCACAGGTACTGCTATTGACACAGCTCGCAACTGGAAGCGGCTACTCTTTTTATCCGTGCAAGAACCGAGAAAGAATATTAAATTTGGACGATCACAGCCTAGTAGGAAGTTTGCCTGTCTTAATTGCTACCACCCCTGATTTAGATAGAGTATGCTGCCATAACAACCTTGAACTCATCTGTACAATTATAAAAGCGAACGATTGACGTGTTTTTTAAAATGAATATTTGTGGAGTCTTTCTAGGTGATGCATGTCGTTGCTGTTTATTATAATATTGTTTGTGCTGTGTACTGAAATTTCTTGGGAAACACTTGCTAGGTTATAAAAATTTTATAACATGAGTGGCCAGGCCAGACCCTCCCTCAAGGCCAGCTACACATTGATAGCATCTCTGCTGTAACAAATGTCTGTAGATAACGATAATCACTTTTCGTCAAGTGGATCCTCAACTTCTTTGCTGTTCTTCAGAAATTAAAAAAACTTTTTTTACCAATTCTATCCTTCAATGGTACAGAAACTCATTTGATGTGTTTAATTTTTATCATATAATTTTTAATATTATAAAATTCTAAACAGGCCGTGTCTTTACATTAAAGCTATTTAAAAGAAAACAACAGGAATAGACTTTTTTTAGATTTCTTGTCTGTTTGTTCGGGATTCACGTAAAAACTACTAGGCCGATTTCGATGCGGTTTTCACTGTTCGACAGCTAATTCTTAGACTTAAACTCTACTACTAACGAATTCCAATGTAATATTTTTACTGATCGATAGCAAAATTGTGATAAAATGTGTGATCCCGGGAATTTCAAATCAGGCGTGGATGAAGTCGCGGTGTGCTAGTTATAAATGGAAGTAACATTTCTGACTATATAATCTGTTACGAACAGGGCTCTTCCAGTCACGATTAGGCCGTGGCAAGCTTCGAAATGAGAGGAAACAGGGCCGTCCGTCCATTAGCGAGATATGAAAGAACAGGTCAGCGTCGGCCCTAATCGACGCCGCAATCCATCACATCACGTGAATAGGTGAGCTGTAAGCACCGTTTGCAAACAAACCGATCACTCTCTCCATGGGGAATTCATAGCGAAATTTATTTATTATATCATAGTTCTTACTTCTATACTAGCACAAGCTTCGGAGTATTTGTTTGTCATTTATCATATAAATCACAGATATATGTATTTTTTATATTTCATGAATTCAAATGACAGGCAGACGGTCCACCTGATGGAAAGCGGTTACCATCGCCTATGGACATTTGTAACACTAAAGGTGTTACCAATGTGCTGCAGCTCTCTAAATGGAATTTGACCACTGAACACAACTCAGTTGTTACGGCGGCATACTCTAGACAAGGAGTGATAACCATCCAGACGGGCAAATACTTTACCACCTGGCAGTGGGTTATTTTGACCCCAAAATGCCTGTTAAATAAAAAGGACAGGTCTATAAATCCATCATTAGACCTGTCCTTTTGTATGGCAGTGAAGCTTGGCCTGTACTTGAGCGACACAAGAAAGAACTGCGTGTCACGGAGATGAATATGCTGCGATGGATGTTTGGAGTGCCGCGGAAAGACCGGGTCAGGAACTCCCGCGTCCGCGGCAGTCTTCATGTCCGTGAAATAGCAGACAAACTGCAAGAGTGTCGCTTACGCTGGTGCGGCCACGTTTTACGCAGACCGGCTAATTACGTGGGGAACAAATGTCTAGACATGCCGCCTCCGCCAGGTCCCGGTCGAAGGGGAAAGCCCAAGAAATGTTAGCTTGACGTCGTGAAGGATGACGTGCGTACCAATGGTCTCAAAACGGGGGATGCTGAAGACCGCGCGAACTGGAGTAGAAAATGTAGGAAAGCGGACCCTGGGCGTCGGAGTGAACACTCCGAACGCAACCGGAATTTAACATTCGGATGATGATGATTGGGTTATTTTGTCACCTCTTACGACTTAAATTACAGACAAAAAACAGGAATGGAGATAGTATATCGCCTATAGCCTAGAGACCTGTGGTCTAGAGTATCGCCATAACATCCTTGAGCTGTGTTCCGGCATTAGCGGCCAAGATCCATTTTCCTCTCAGTGTTTCTAATGTACTTAGGTGATGGTAACCGGTGGGCCGGCTGCCTCTCCTGAATTCACGCAATAAAAAAAACAAATTATTCTGTTTACTGTACCGACATTTTCCTCTGGACCAGTACAGGACACGCGTGCAATTTCACCACGCATGCACACGCGGTACCCTGCGTGTAATAACGATATAATGTCACTATGATCGATCATCAAGGGATGTTTACAGGGGTCGGTTTGTGTAAACTTTGTTTTGCACACCTGTCTCTATTTTCTTTTATATTAAGATTTTCTGTGTGGTTTGTCTGCTAGAAATTTCTAAGATGCAAATACCGCGACACATACCCCATTGCAGTTTTAAAATTTTATCCAGAAATTAACATATAATTCACTAAATGTGCCGATATTTAAAGACAGTTACAAGAAAAAAAATGTGTGTATATAAGTCACACGCAGTAGAAGTGAATCAAAGTGTGACAAGGGGTGGGGATTCTAAATTTCATGACGTCACATTTAATATATTATATCTTTATAATATATTTAAGCTTTAAAACACAAAATTTGGAGTATTAACGAAAAACTTCCAAACATTTCCAACTCAATCTGTATGAGAATAATGTCTAAATTATTAAACATATTCTATCTTATTCTCTCACAGGCTTAGCTCTATAGGTTTGTTTTTCTCTTTTTAGTATCGCTTTTATGTTTCATCGAGTTTCAAATCACAACGTTTCTAAAGAAATGTCATTTCAAAAACAACCTGACCAAACCCAAACCTGACCTCACTACAAGCTCACAACTGGCAAGACACTGCCATGGGCAGAGGAAAGTGGCATGCTCTCGTTTCGGAGGTCAACACTCATTTTGTGTCGCTGGACCAACGTAATTAGTTAGTTAGTCAATTTATACAATTAAAATTAGTTTCGGTATAAAATAGCACGACATAGCTTGTGGCGTGTGTATTAGTATTCTTCTTTCAGCAATCAAAATATACATGTTGATTGCTGAAAGAAGAATGCAGGAATGGTGGGGTGGCGCATCCACATCGTATTGGGATGGCGGCCGATACCTGCCCGCTCTTCTATTGTTCTTAAAAGAGAAATCGGCGGTACCGGGAACCTTATTCCCACCATCTGTGGTACTCTACCAAGTAGATTAATATGTAGATGTGAAATGGAGATCCATCTTCTGTGCCTACCCCAATGGAAACCAGGCGTTACAATACGTATGTATATATATAACAAACTAAAAACAAATATGTTGCGGACAGAGAGCCTGACCCGCCCGCCGGAACACATCTCTCCACGCCCCACATACCGCCTGGGCGTCGAGCTTGCACAGTTAGCAGCTAGGCGTCGGACATTTAAGCGGGCATGAAGGCCGGGAAATGCTTACTCACTTGCTAATTTGCTTCACATTGCTCACATATAATAACACCCAATACGCACTCTATGTATAGTATAATTGTAAATAACGGCAATAATAAGTCATACAGTCCACTTCGAGTTTTATTTGAAAGAAGCAACTGCAACCAACAAAATAGAAACTTATTTTTTTATTTATGGTTTGTAAGAGTAATATTTTATTAAGGATTTGACCGTTACATTTCAAATGCATTAATTTTGATTGAATTGAAACAAGATGGCCCACCGACGCGTGCGCACAATCGCTCACATGCCGGGATTAGCATAATTGAATACTCTATTGTATGTCTCTAATGCACTTACTGGGACTACAAAGCGCTTTATTGTAGGGGTAGGAAATTTAAGAATATTTAATCATTTTAAATACATAAAAATCTTTAATTTTTTTACATTAATCAGTTTGACTACTATTTTAAATAGTTTTATTTATCTCGCTAGAAGTCAATTGTTAACAACATGTTACATAAAAGTGGTCAGACAGAGATAAAGCTTACAATATATAAATAATATAAATCTTTTAAAAAACAGCAAATTCATTAAAAAAAAAAAGAATTACATCAAAAGTTTAATATATAATTTTAATATATTATATTAACCAATTAAAATGTTATGTGTATATTATTATTATAAATTTTCTAAATAAATAAATTATTATTATTTGCTTATTTTAAATTTTAACAATGATAGCCAACGCAATGGCGCTCCAAGTCTTTTGGTGACATTCCCGACAAGAATTTTATTTAATAATGTTTGCCTAGACCTAGACCATTAACCTGCGTAAGGTCGCAGACAGGGGCTAGATATGAAATGAAAAGAAAACCCAACAGCGGATAATAAAAATATACAATTCTAGCAAGCTGAGTAAAATTTGCAAATACTAAAGCAAAATCGTCAATTAAGCCGCTTTCGGTGAATATGCAGCGCTTTTTGTGACCCGCGCATATAAAGTTACCTGTGCACGAGGGGTTGGCACGCCATCTGTCGTCGCGCGGGACAATGCCAGATTTATTGTTGCCAAATGCGCTTATACGGCTTTGTGGGCCAAAGGGACTTTTTTGCCGCCTATCAAGTTTCCATTAGCTAATTTACTATTGATTCCACTGGGAAAGTGAGAACAGAGAAGAACATTGGTTTCCTAATATCGTTATTAACAAAATATTAATATAATATAAGAATTTGTTTGATGCTCCATTACGATTTTGGAAACAAACTAATGTCTATAACTGCTAAATTACTAATCCTGCTCAATCTATTTCCTATATTCCTTATCCTTTAACAAACTTGTGAAGGAGCACCATTTAACTGTATTACGTGTTTATTACTTTGTTTTGTATGTCTCTCTCTCTCTGTTTTCTTTCATCATATCCCAATTAATTGGGGTCGGCACAATACGTCTTTTCCTTCCACACTCCTCTACTCTGACATGCATCTTCTGTCACACCACAAAACATCATATCATCCTTCACGCAATCCATCCATCTTTTTTTGGTCTACCTTTTTTACATCTGTACACATCCATCTTGTTGGTTAACATGCTTTTTGTCACGTGACTTTCATCCCTCCTCATTATATGCCCATACCAACTTAGTCTTCTTCGTCTCAATTTTTCAGTCACGGGTGCAGCTTTCAAAGATCCCTTATGTACTCATTTCTCACCTTATCCATTCTTGGAACACCACACATCCATCTCAACATTCTCATCTCAGTAGAGTGGAGGCGTTTGTAGATTATCACTTTAGTGGCCCGACATTCGGACCTGTATAGCATGGTTGTATGACAGATTTGTTGTTGTTTGTTTTGTATGTCTATACATGTCTAATTAATTAAATTATAAATTTGATCATTATTGAGGTTCTGTTTTCAAAGACTATACTTCTATAATCACAGATTTCGCCAAGGATTTGTTCAAGTCAAATTAACAGTGTACTGTTAATTTATTGCAATATAAAGTTTGAATTTAAAGCCGATGTTTTTAATAATCAAAGAAATTTCCATCAGCATGATGGAAATCTTCAGTCAGCATGAACGCATGATAATTATTTGTATACAAATTCTTATTTATTATAAAATTTATAATTTATTATATTAAATTTATATTATTATTAAGTCTATTCATAACCGTCTATAATATTGCAAGTAAGACATTTAACTACGGTAGCTGTATTTAACTATTTGTACAAATGGTCTTAGATCATATTACAATTAAAACTTTACCCATTAAAAAGGTTGTCAAACAATAATTTTAATGGAAACACGCCTCTGGGATGAATGTAATGTCGGTTACGGTAAGTCGATTGTTATTGTAAAAATAATGAGTTCATAAATTGTTATTGCAGTATTGAATTACTCTTACTTACACCAGTGTTATAAAATTGTGGTATTATTACAGACACAGTTTTAATGTCCTTGTACTTATTCATGCTGGAAATATTTATCTTCATTATAAGAAAAGTGCATGTATGAAGAGGTTAATGAAAATAGATGAAGCGAAACTTGTTTCTCAGGATTGTATATACGAAATAATCTAAATAAATATATTTATAAACGAATTAAAATAGTTTCAATGTTATTAGTTATTAGTTTAAATGCCGACGGGTAATAAATGTGCTTTTACAGATATGCAGGTGTGATTTTTTTTTTGTCGGCGCTTATGTTGTAACAATTATTTTAAGACAGATGGTATTTTTTTAAGTGAGTTCCGAAAAGTAGGTAATGTTTTGGCCTCTCTGACAGTAAGAGACAACGCATGTTTTAAAAATTAGCAATGCTGTCCATTTTTGTTCATTTGTATTAGTTGTATGACACAGGGTAACTTACGTAGATCGATATACAAAAGGAAACTAATCTTCTTCCAACTATCCTCAGTGTGGAATGGATCACACGCGTGCAAATCCAATCAAGTGCAGAGGCGCATCTGCAAGCCCTGATTGCGCCATAAGGTGTCGAGAACTCATCTGCTAATCCATTAGCCACCTCGTTCTATATTTAATTCCGGACCCCCCACCCCTTCTGTCCTCGCAATTGTCCCTCGCACATGTCGCTGCCCTTGCAATGTATAAAATTTGATAAATCGCACCGCCAACATGTGAACTACCCTCTTAGCTTAAACGGTTCATACTCGGAGATCAGTCTCTTCTAATCCAACTGAATCTCCACTTTATATCTATACTCTGAAAGTTGAATTTGGAGTGTTGATATAAAAACAAGTTATCATAGTTTAGGCACGCGCTTCTTAAAGTGACAGCAAGCCGTAATATCAATTCTGGACTTTATATTTACAAGAAAAATGTTCAATTTTGATTGTGGGCTATGATAAAGGTAATTGCAAGGTTTGACGGGTGGAATGGCGAATGCACTTTAGTGAATGCCCGTGCAGTTACTGATTTCGCGAGGGTAGGTAAGATAATGCAGATGTTGGGGGTGCTTGGACCCTTCCGCAGCTGATGGCCAGAGCAATTTCGTTTACTGTTTCGATTAATATCAATGTTATAGAATTTAGAACTATTGTTATTTGCATAACTTTTGAAACTGTTAAGTTGGAAATTAGAATTCTTTCTCCTGTACAAATTAGTTTGAAAACATTTATTATGATTTTTTATTGCTGGATTACAGCAGACAGGCTGACGGTCCACCTGATGGAAAGGACTTACCGTCGCCTATGGACAACTGCAACGCCCAAGGTGCCTCACTCAAAATTGTTATAGCGGCATACTCTAGAGCAGAGGTGGTACCATCCAGCCGGGCAAATGCTTAACCGACTGTGGAGTGTTTTATCGCTTCTTTTTTCTTGAGGCAGGGAGTGATACATTTCGTACATTACTGTTGTTTTGCGTGTTGTTCACTGATGGATAGCGGATTTTATGTAATAAAAATATTTTTTATCTCGGGAATCCAGTGAAAATTTACTTAGGTACGGTTTGTAGTGGTTCGGGTGCATAAAATTAGCATATTACGATATGGTTTTCACTAAAACGATAGCTCACAATATTTTTTAAATGCTGAGGTACTTCGTGTCCCGGAAATAAAAAGTCAAACATGGACAAAGTCGCGGGCATATCCTAGTTGCAAATAAAACTATAACGAAGCTACTTCCACCAGCTAATATGAAATTGGTAAGCAAAATCCGTTTTAAATGTCAGTATTAGTAGTCAGTAGTGGCATTCTCTATAGGTGTGCAATAGGTCGTGCTGTAGTTAGCATACGTCAGAGAGTGCATGTAAACCTAAACCTAAACGGGTGGCATCGTACACAGCCAGCGGCGTCCAGTGCACTACGCAAAACTGACGGACCTGACTGTTTGATCGCGGACTATGAAACTATGGAGACGAATCACTGCTGTAATTATGCGTAAATAAGTTTTAAATTTTTACAAAAGAAAGAAAATAATGTTTATTTAGAGTTATTTAAAATGGAAATCTTATACTAATATATAAATCTGAAGAGTTTGTTCGTTTGCTTGAACGCGCTAATCTCAGGAGCTAATACTCTGATTTGAAAATTTCTTTCAATGTTAGATAGCCCATTTATTGAGGAAGGTTATAGGTTATATGTCATCACGTTAAGACCAATAAGAGCGGAGCACCAATGAAGAATGTTTCTAAATCGGGGTTTTTTTTAACTATTCCACGCGGACTAAGTCGCGGACAGAAGCTAGTTATACATAAGCAGTTTAACAAAAGCCAACGCTTAACTAACTCTAAACAGGCCTAAACTCATCAAATGCTAGTTGATAACAACCAACGCTGGTCATCATCCGTTAGTACCAGGCAGTAACGTAACCTTCACAGATGAAAAATTACTAATGAACATTTAATATTATCTATAATTAGAACAACATCAAACAAAGAATAGACAAAATATATGTATTATGTTCTTCAAACATTTATAAACTTATATAGGTATTAATTATTTCAGGCAATAGCAAAACAAAGAGATTGAAGGATATATCCATAAAATGAATATATCAGTTTACGCCGCTGCAGTATTCCGATGTCATCTCGCAAATCCAGACGATTTAAATATAAGACAATAGCCGTTACGTTGGCGCTGGGTTTATGATAGGCCTCCCCCGGCATTGGAAGAGGCCCAGTGAGCGGGGCCCACGCCTGCCAGGGCATGCGGAGACGGGATTGCCTACACCCGTAGCCCTGGCATAAGGCGCAGGACGGAACACCCAGGGGTTTTAGTGGGTATCCCTAACTGGGGAGTGGCAATAGCGTGGCACCGGTTTTGACCGGGCACGCTAGCCACCCCCGCTCTGGCGAATCCCACACTCTCACCAGGTCGCGAACATCCCCCCAGGCTTCTGCGCCTGTCGCGGCTTAGTCCTCAAACGGATTTCCCCTGGCCAAAAAAAATTAAAAAAAATGGGTTTATGATAGGCGAACAGTATGAAATTGAGAGAAAAGGAGAATGGGACAATTTCGAAGGGTAGTGGGAAGAAGCAACATGCACGTACCTGTTTGATGAAGCAATGGACATGGATGACTCCTCAGCTGCTCACTGTACTTCACTTTTGTTATATATTTATGTTTATGTGATATTAACTTAAAGTGTGCAGGATATATTTTATGTTGATTTATTTGCAGCGATGCGATGAATTGTACTTATATATATTAAAGCGGCGCGTTACGATTTGATTTTACAAATTTATATGTGCGGAGCGTATTTAATTTCTTGATGACATAACATGAATGACAGACGCGCGTGTAAAAAAGAGAAAACGTCACCATATTTAAAAAGAGAATTTAAATAAGTTAGAAGAAAAGTTTAAATAGGCCGAAAGAAGGTTTACATGGCGATACCAATAGCTGTTAACCGCTACTGGATCTATTTTAAGAACGAACAAGACATTGTATCGAATTAGCGCGTTTTCTAATTGCACTCAGGCAATAAAGTGTTACGCGATGTCCATCACAGCAGTTATGAGAACCATAGATTATATTAATATCACATAGATAATCTTCATAGATAATAATATTATTATGTAGGGTAGTTTTCGTAGTATTTTCGTATAAAAGGCGGTGTGGCGTGTAGACGGTGTTCATTGCTTACTGAGTGGTAAAGGGGAATCTCTGCCCAAATAGTTAATATTAGGTATATTTGGTACTTTCTTGCCCAAATCTCTGCAAGGCTTTTTATAAAAGTTATCTGGGACACACATTTATGAAGCCTTGGTAAAATTTAGCCAACTATTATATTTGTGGCGTGACCAGAAATGCGTGATATCTATGCACCATGTATTATAAATCAGCTGCATTCAGTTTTAGACGCGGAAATGTTGTTAGAAAAGGGGTGCTTTTGAAAACCTAGCGATAAGTTACACTAAAAACAAGCAGCCCCAAGAATAGGCTTTTGGAAATCAGTTCTTCCAAACATTCCATTGATATCCTCTTAGATTCAGTTCCTGGTTTATAAGGTCGATGCTTTGGAGTCAAATAGGATTTTAGGTGGAAGTTAAACTAAATCGACTCCATGCCACATGTTATGCCGTAGGGTGGTTCGCGACCGCACCTTGTCAGCTCACAAATTGACGTGAATTGTTGTCGGCCGATCTTTGTCACGGCGCAATCAACGAGCCCGACACGGCTGCACTACACGCTCTACAAAACCCTAGATAGGGCTTAGTCTAAATGATCCCCAAACGAGTTTGTTGCGTCACGTTTCATACACCAATTTATTGATGTAGAATTTAACGCAATTAAAGACTATATAGTCATGGCATCAGGTTTAATGCTATCTTTTATTTATTTATCTATAATAATAATTGCACATCACAAAGTAGTAAGGCAACCACTTAAACTTATGAGGCTTGCGTGTGACGCAACATACCCTCGCGTTTACAGAAAAACTTATTCTATATAAATACAAGATTTGTAATCATACATTGTATCCTGTTCTCCATCGTTTCTATAGTCACGCATATGTATATACATATATACACATACATTGCTCAAACATACATATACACATATACTAAACACATCGTATATGCAGATAACATATACGTTTCGGTTTTATATTTATTATAACTACAGATAATGGATAGCGGTGTTAGAGCTGGGCATCTGACGCATCTGTCTGTGTATCATCAAAGATGTCCGATCTCATAAACATGTAAATATAATCAATATTAATAATGATTATAAAATTGATGTGATGTGCATATCACGTAAATGATAAGGTTTCTGTATATATAGACTAACTTATATTTAAAGCAATTAAGCAATAATTACGTTAGAGTACAACTCGTCCTCACTTTTTATTACTACTCTCTCAAGCGTTCGAGCCCAGCTACCACTCTCATGGAGCCATGGGCTCTCGCCTAGTGGTGCATCACTCCATCCAAGGATATAAGCATCATAGACCCACCACAAAACTTAAATCAATCCCAAGTCATTTAGGACTTTACTTATTATTGCGTAACTACCTGATCTGGTCATCCATTAAAGACTTGTAGATCCCGATGCCAGCTGGAATTCTTTGCGTGTCTTCATTGTTATTAAGACGATTCTTTTACTTTCGTTTACTGAAATAAGCGCGCCTACAATAAATATCATTGAAATAAATAGAAAATATCTAAAAGTCGTGGTAGCGTAATGGCTAGCGCACGCGTCCCTAACTCAAAGGGCGTGGGTTCGATCCTGGCCGGAACGCATGCACCACTTAGGCAGTTTTCCGACCTAATGTGCATATTGTTACAATTACCTCCTGCTAACAACGGTGAAGGAAAACATCGTCATGCAACCCGCACATCGTGATACCGATGTGTCAAACCTGCCGCCGCCTTGGACAAGCGTGGCGGGTATACTCGTACTGTCCGTTCCCCTATAATGGGAGGCCCGAGCCCAGCAGTGGGACATTTATGGGCTATTATTATTAAATTGAAAATCCTAATTAGATAATGAAGGCTGGAGCTTACCTCGCTCAAAGGATTATTAGCCTCTGTGTCCAGCGAGGTAAAGCTGCCAGGCACAATGCCCAGCATCAGTTGTCTGGTGGGGCTGGAGGGGCTTTAATAGGTTTTTATTTTAATTTTAATTTTTTACTATTATATGTATATTTTTAAGTTAGCTTTATTTACAGGATAGTTTAGTTTTTAGTTTATCATAATAGTTAAAAAAATGCTTAATCTAATTTACTAATAAAACATTAGTCACGTTTAGTAAATTTCATGATGTTGAAAAGGAGCGACTCGGGACTTTCAAGATAAAAAGTTTTGAGATTTTCTATTAAAACAGGAATGCACACTGTGTAACGAGTTACATCTTAGACTGGGCGATTTTCATGTACAGGTAGGTAAATTAGCTTCGAGACGTTTTTGCATTTGTAGTAGTGTACTCTCAGCACATAAATAAATAAACTAATACTTTTTACATATTTTTGTAAGCAAATACTTAAAACAAACCAATAACATCAAAATAGTCCATATTAATATTAGTTTGGGGAAAAAGTTTCTTCGCATTTTATATAAAAATTCAAAAGGTTTTTTTATAAAGTTTATTTACATTTGACTAAAGTATGTAGGTGCCATTTTGTTGGATATTTTTTGTCATCTTGTAGGCAGGGACGTGATCCTATAGCTATAAAAATTTTGGGGCTTCTGATCAAAAAACTGCGACAAGTGGTTTTGACAGTCCTCTCGTGATGTTAACCTGACACTGCCTAAGGAATTCTGCATAGACCGAAACAGGTGAAAATTTGAAGGTGCAAGACTATACGGCGGATGCATTAACACCTCCCAGCCAAACTCTCGTAATTTTTGCTGAGTGGCTAAAGATGTGTGACGTCTAGCGTTATCATGGTGAAAAACCACACCTCTTCTGTTGATTAATTCCGGCCACTTTCTCTCAACTTTTTTTTGCTTTTAATCTCATCAGTTGTACGCAGTACAGTTCAGAATCGATGGTCCTGCCTGGCGGTAACAGCTCATAATGAATAAGCCCTTCCAATCCCACCATACACACAGCATCATCTTGTTGCGAGTTAACCCTGGTTCGCCACAGTCTGTGAAGCCTGACCGGCCTTTGTTGACCACGATCTTTTTCGCACGTTTTTGTCGTACGTGATCCACTTTTCATCACCAGTTATTAGCTTCTTCAAAAATGGTTCAGTTTCATTACGTCGTAATAAAGAATTACAAATGAGTTCTCCAGCTACATCGTAACTACTAATATGCCGATCTTGCTCCACTTTTTCAAAAGTAGCATCAATTTTGTCCGTAACAGGACGACGAGAGCGACGTGCATCTTTGATATCAAAATTTCCGGATTGAAAACGCTTAAACCAATTTTGCGCTATTCTCACAGATACTGCATTAGGTCCATAAACATCACAAGATTTTTTCACGGCTTGTGTTGCGTTTTTACCTTTTTTGTAGTAAAATTTTAAAATGTATCGAATTTATTCATTAGATTCACTCATTTTAACAATAAGAATAACAAATGAAAATCACACATTTTCCTAATTTGAAAATTTTCTTAATCCAGATACAAATGGTATAACCAAAGAGATCTTATTACAAGTTCATACATACTATATGAGAAAAGATTTTTTCCCCAACCTATTATTATACTAGTAGTAGCTTAGTGGTCGAAATTCGAGGATAATTAATTTAAATTATAACGTTGGACATTATTAATGTTCTGTTGTCAAAGACTATATACTATCAGGTATTGTAATTTTATTGTAATAATACCAGGCAATAAAAGAAAAAGAGATTCGAAATCGAAGCGAACTCCACTGAGGCCCGCCACACAGGCTCTGTTGAGACCTAGTGCGGGCACGAGAGCTAACTTTGGACGCTCCTACAGAATTGTCATCGTATAGTTTAATTATTTTATGTTCATGTACTCATTATGTATGTAAATAAATTTCATTTCATTTCACTTCTATATTCACAAATTTCGTCAAGGCTACACTGTTAATTTGACTTTAAAAATAAGCAAAAGAGTAAACATATGCGTGTGTGTGTCAAATACATCGTAGTGTGTGTAATGTTTTTGAAGTAAGAGGGGTCTTACGATTTTTCGCTCACGAAAAGGTGTCACGGTCACGTGGTCTAATTCTTACATTTTTAAACTCGTGACATCTTTCGAATGGAATGTCCAAATTGAATAATTCAAAAAGTTATATAAAGGTATTGAAGCAGTCTTGAATAGGAAGTAATTTATTTTGATAAGGATTAATACCAAGATACAAATAAAGAGCCTTTTCTAGCGGCGGCATTTTAATTAAAATTTTAAAATAAAATAACACTTATTGTGGCATAACTATAATAGTTACATACATAGCGTCGCGACACTTTTTGTAAATAATGATATGTTCTGTAAAGTCGTAGTATATTATTTTATTCTGCTCGTGTTAATACCGATTTCCGCCTAATCTCTAATTATTCCCCACTAACTCATTTGTCATCAACGCGCGCTGTTTCGTGTCACGATGTCATTATCGAGTGATTTTCAAACCACTGGATCAATCGGAAAATTCGTTTGTATTTATATTATATGGCTGTTTCTGTTTGTTGCGTGATAGTAGAGCCATGCTAAAATCAATATCTTATTTAGGTTCATATAACACTCTCTTAAAGGTTTACACTACAAACTAAGTAGTTGACTAAAACCGATTATAACCGGTTAAAACAGGTTAATTTTAAACCGGTTCCAAGCCAAGCGTGTGCGATTCAACGTCCTTTAATACAGAATGAGCAGAATTAGGAGATTATGATATGTATTAAAAAGGTACAAAGTACGACTTGTTTTAGCTTCTAGAAGAATACATTTGACATACTTAATGAATTCAATGATATACTCCATCTATCTTGATTCGTTATTTTCTCATAATAGAAATAAATAAAAACATATATATAATACAGAATTAAGTACGTGTACAGTGAAAGCAATTAATGGTTATCAATAACAAACCAGTTATTATCTGGCAAAGCTTGCATTGGGCACGTACTACGGTAATCGGGATAGTGTGGGCTAACGAGGGATTACCGTTAGCGACTGGTAAGGAATAAAATAGCTCTGTAAATATATGGCTGGCTAATAGCTGTAGGTTAGTTCGGACTATACCTAATGAGAATTTTCAGTACATTTCTTTCAAGTTAAAGTGACCTATGCATTTTGGTATAAAAATGTTAAATACAAACGATAAGATAAAAAATAATAATATCGTTTGAGAGTTCTTTAAGATTATAATAATATTTAAATAAGTTTTATTTCCTTTTTAGTCTTATTTAATCAAAATATTGTGTAGTAGTATAGCTTCAGTAACAATAACTATTATGTCCTGTAAATATGTTAATAAAAAACTATATAAGTTGATTGCATTGGGTGTAACTAGAAATATATTAATAATTACAGCCCAACGTCCCACTGCTGGGCTCGGGCCTCCCACTTTAGGGAAACAGACAGTATATCGCCACGCTTATCCAGAGGAGCTTGGCAGGTATGACACATCGGTTATCTCGATGTATAGGTATCATCACAATGGTTTTCCTTACCCGTTTTTAGCACGTGGTAATTGTAACAATATGCATATTAGGTTAGTAAACCGCATCAGTTGTGAGTTCCGGCCAGAATTCAAACCCGCGCCATTTGAGTTTGGACGCGTGCGCTAGCTGCTAGCTTCCGCTACCACTACTTTAGTATTACTAGAAATAATTTGTATTTATTTATTTGCTGACAATACGAGGTTTTAAAAAAGTTTATATATATATATATATATATGTCGGAGGGAAGCTATGACTATGACGATATGACGATGTATTGTTGACTGGATGTATAACGCACAATATCATTTGTTTACATTATAATCACTTCTAAAATTCTTAATGTAATTTAATTAGATTTGTTAATGTTTCTATAACTTCAAGATCGTTCTAACCTAATAAAAGTTATGAATATTGTAATTTAATAAACGACCAATCAGAGCAGAGCATATGGCATATATAAAATCATTTACTTATGTCAAAATATCAAAAATATATATGTAATTCAAGATATTTTAATAGAAGTGTTCATATTTCAAGAAAAATAAAGTTTTTAGTGCTAAAATAAATGATTTAATAAAGTTAATAAGTTTACCAATGAGATTATCTCGATGGATATGAACTTCATCTAAAAACAAAAGAAACCCTTTTGTAGAGAATTTGATTTCCTATAAGCATATTTTCATGATTTTTTATCAAAATTTAAATAATGTAACAAATATTCCAAAAAACTATAATTTTATCGAAAAATGAACTTAAATTGGCCGCCGGCACGTGTTATTTTTGTTAAAAATCAAAAAGCAAAATTTTTCCCGTAGTTTTTCTTCAAAAGGAAGGATTTATTTGGGCGTCTGAAAGAATTTAATTTTTAACGACCACCCTAATATATAGTCAACCTTTGATAGCAGAACCTTAATACTGTTCAAACTTATAATTCAAATTAATTAATTCGACTGGGCGACTACTAGTATATTGTAAATGGAACTTGATTTAGTGACTTTTTAATACTATAATTAAATTGTAATTTTATATAAATAATATTTAAAAAACATGTATGCAATAACAACATGCTTACAAAAACCCAGTCCGTTCTTTGCCAAAATTTACATCACTATAGATTTAAATAGATATACATATAAAAAACTGGTGAGTGTAGTTTAGTATATACCTAAACGTCACAAAAAGAGAATTTGAAGCGCCATCTCGTGGAAAGCGCAATAACATGAAATTGCACAAACGACCGGCCAGAGCCTTCGTACACAATAATCCGTTTACTTTTATCTATACTTCCAAGACGCTCGATTAAAACATTTCAATATCTACCTTACACGTAAACATATAGATACCAAATTCCTCTGTTCATAAAATTGATTGACCGACAACTTTTACAAGCAGTTGCTATCGACTTTATTTCTTGAGTGTTATGATTCATTTTTGTATGTTTAATTGAATTTGATTTGGTATTGTCCGTCAAAGAGGTTATTACCTGACGGGTATAAAGACAGTCCGAAGAGGTACAGAGGAGGGGGCCCTGAGCGAATAAAATGCAAATATTTCGTACTGTAGCAACGTCTAGCCAGCTAGCCACGTATCTCTCTTCTAAGGAGGCAACGATTAAAAAAGACGTTAAAATATCGATGGTTCTAATTAGACTGAATACTTCTGAATTTCTAAACGTCAGGTATGTCTGCTACGATTGTCCAAAGCAGATTGGCAGGTTACATATAGGTTATGTCGTTGTGCAGGTTTCATCACCGTTAGCACTTGGTATTATAATAATATGAACATTAGGTCAGGAAACTGCCTGTAGTGGAACATTTACAAGCAAACAGATGGCACTGTGCAATAATTGCGGTCGCAAACGATTCCCGAAACTTACAAAGAATAAATACAAATTTCCAATGCCTGCGAGGGACAACAATAGCCTCGTTAGTCGCTGAAAGATCTTCTTTTGAGACGAAGGAGAATTCCATCTCGCTCCTCCTCCCTATACAGCTACTCACTTCGTGCCAAATGGTGAATGTTTGTGACGCGAGTGCGCTGATCACTAAGCTACTAGGCCCCTTAAAGTAAAAGGTACTAAATATTTATATCAAGTTACTGACGAAAGTAATTGTGATAACAGATAACTTTTACATTTTTGTTTTACAAAGTTCCTTGGTGACCAGTATTCAAAAACTTTAACTTTAAATAACTTAAAATATAGCAAACAGTCATAAAGCTCAATGATCAAACCTATATGATATGGGATTGTCGATAATGTATCGACAATCCCATACTTACAGATGGCTTAAATACTCTTGGCCTTCACTCTTCATTACATCTCTCTAAATTTTCTAATGTCTGTATAATGGAGAGTGTTCCGAGGAACTGTTCAAAATAGTGCCTTCGTCTTCTTTCTACCTTCGTACCGCTTGCTGTCTGCCGGGCGTTTATCCCCACTTTCTTAAGCTGGACATTTTTTAATTTATTAATTTTTTATCTATATTTTTAAAGTTTTAATTTATTTTATAATAATGTAATTTAAAATTGTAAAATGTATCCTGTAATTATGGATCTTTATGTTTGAAATAAATAAATTATTATTATTTCTCTGTATTTATTTGTTTAAAAAAATGTTACATTTTTTAAAGAAAATATGATATAAGATATGTTTTTATAAAAAAATAGATCACATAATTCTTTTATAAAAATATATCAAAAATAAAATACTTATTCAATAAAAAAATATAAAATCTTGCAGTTCACCGCCAGCGGAGCCTGGGGTCCAAACTATCGCTGCTTAGGGCTCCATAGACAGGAACCTCCTCACAATTCGTGCCGTGTCCAAGAGTGCTGCGTTCTGTATCTGACCCTTCACCCAGCTTCCTAGCAAAAGCCTCTCTAGATGACGGTCGAGGCTTTTCGCTATAAAACCGTTGACGGTGACAACTATCGGCACAATACTCGTTGACTCCAGACGCCACATAGCGGTAGCCTCGTGAGCAAGATCTAAGTATTTACTTAGTTTTTCTTTTTCTTTCTTCACGAGGTTATCGTCATGCGGGATACTGATGTCAACGAGCTCGTCGCGATTATTATTATTGTTATTAAGACATAAACTTCATGTACGCAATGGTTCCCAAGATATTTTCTCTTGCAAACTGTAGATATTTGGAATGAGCTCCCAGCAGAGGATTTCCTTGAACACTTAATACATGAGGTTTGTTAAAAAGGTGT
Source organism: Dendrolimus pini (assembly GCA_949752895.1). Taxonomy (NCBI): domain Eukaryota; kingdom Metazoa; phylum Arthropoda; class Insecta; order Lepidoptera; family Lasiocampidae; genus Dendrolimus; species Dendrolimus pini. Next base: position 430,777 of record OX457132.1, on the reverse strand, counting down.
CGTTTATCGTCAGGATTAATAGCACTTCTGGTGTTACAAATGACCCTAGGCGAGGTAACCACTGGCTGTCAGATAGACCGTCTGCCTGTCTGCTGTACTCCAGCAACAAAAAGAAAATTGTCGATATACCATTTTAGCAAAGTAAAAGAACTTTCAAAAGTTTGAAATTCGAATGAAGTCAATATAAATATCGATACTTGAGATGGATTATGAGCCCATCACTAAACCGCCAAAGCGCTGATTCGGTGGAGCTTGTTGGTCGCGTTTACGAGGGTCGCTGTAAAGTGTAAAAAGCGAAAACTGTTTGTTTATGCGCAGTAACGTAGTGGGCCCTGGGCGGCGCCGATTCCACTCCGAACCCTAATTCACTTTAAAACACTACATTCCTTGACGACGACGACCAGCTATCGAGTTCCAAACGCAGTCTTCAAAATGTTGACTTTATATATTATTTTTTTATTGAATTATTTCAGTCAAGAGATAGCCCACCTGATGGAAAGCAATTACTGTTGCCGATGGACGTTTGCAACATTAGTGATCTCACCAACGTACTGCTGGCTTCGACGAAATTTTATGAGCCCTCTCTAAAATCCATATCGTAGCGCTGTGGAAAATTCTAAGCTGGAAGGTAATTCCTAATCCCACATACCACACTTTGGAAGATACTGCGTTGTGTATTTGACCACTTCTATCATATATCTCATGTGGCCTCAATGAAGATCTTGCTGAGTCCCTTCCTCGATGCCGCGGGTGTCCTTATATATTGCTTAGCTTGTTGTTGATGACGCAGGTGGCCCGTGCAGTTGAGTCCTCGCAGAGCCGCCGTCAGTTTGTTGCTATGGAGAATGATATGATATGATAATGATTAAATGAGGGCTGCCTAGTGCACCACCATAGTGTCCCATGACTGTAGACGGTTTTAGTGTGTATTTGATGATATCCTTGCAAAAAAAAATCAGTTTAAAAAAGACACTAGCAACTCCCTTAGCGAATAGGGGTATCGTCCAGTATAGAAGTGAAGCGGTCTCCTTAAAACTCGACCTGCACTTTTATTGCTGAACACTGATTTCAATTGACCAAAATCGTTTGATTTTTATTGTTCTTTTGTTTTACTTTGAATCCATCTGATGGTTTTCTTTGAAATAAGAATAAATTGACCGAAGTTCTTTTTGTAAAATAGATTATGTTACTAATTTCAATGAATTTAGTGAAAATATTGAACTCAGCAAACCAATCACACTAAACTGTCATTGTCTATCTTTAAGTTGGAAAATGAGTCCAGATTTTTTATAATATTTAGATTAACTAACTGAATGTTGTGGTGGTTCCGATACTCACTTCTCCCTTCTCATATCCCACCCCTCTATCCCTGTAGATAAATTAGGATCGGAAGTGGTCTGTTTTCAATATTGAAATAAGCACAATCAAGGATATTAATTAACCATAAACCAAATTAACCGTTAACCAAAATTAAAACTAAATAATTAAAATGAACAAGTTGGTGGTAGGCTAAATAAAACTTTAACAATACTCATTGACACTTCATATCTTTGTCTTCCGTGATCACGGCTACTGAAAAGTGGCCGAAACGTCGGAATAATAAAAATCAAATAAATTACCGCGCTTAAATCCGTTAAAACGTAATTTTATTGTAAATATTACTCGCGAAAACTTCACAAACTAACAAATCTTAGTCGTATTTGTATCTTACCTCTATCTTTGTATGTTACAACCCTGTCTATCATCTTGAGTTTTCGAATCTTACTCAAGGTGTCAATTAGGATGGTGAAGTGATAAAAACACGATGCTTGCGAGAGACGCATCGGCTCGCCACCACCATACCACCCCATGGTAATTACCAGCACCCACTTATCCCACTTCCAAATGCCCTATAACGCCACATTAAATGCACAAATATCATCTTAATTATTACCAACTATGACCGGAACCTCGTATGTGGAATTCTGACTTTATACACGTATTGCGGGCGTGTTGCGATGACCGGGAGAAGGCAAAGGGACGTGGAAGAAGAAGCAAGGGGAGAGTGACTTACCTCGCCACCAGTCCATCATCATACACTGCACTCGTCTTCCAGGGTTTACACACTTCACTGGAATTTGCTTAGGAGAATTAAAGTTATTTAAACTGAATTAAAATGGTTTTCGTTATATTGTGGTCCAACTATATTATTTTGCGGTGACAGGACTGACACGAAGGTGAATATTTGTCTTGTTTTACGCATTCATCCTTTGAAAGTTTATTCTTTTCTTGATGACAAGGACGAGGAGGAGATTTATAAGGAGGTGTTCCTCGGCGCAACCACATATCATATCTTCTCAACCCTGCATGATACCTAAAGTAAAAGACATAAAAAAATTAGAGAAAAAGGAACCGACTTCTAAAGTAATTACAAACTGACAAATAACACTTTTATATATATAGTAGTTTGTTATTATATTGTTTTTTTTCTTTAATTATATTTAATTACGATTGAATTAGTTTTAATATAGTTAAGCCAGCAAATATTATTTAATTTTTCTTGTAATGTCTCCTTGGACACCGGGTTGCCTGGAGGAGATCGCTATAAGCGATAACGCCGGACATTGTTCTGATGAAAATATGTTAAATTGTCTAGGTTTAAGTTATTGTAGTTTCTTTCTGGTTGGTTCCTTGATGATAGTGAGGTGTTTTAATGATTAGCGGACTGTTGTAGGTATATGCTTTATTACAATATTAATTACACGTATGTGATGTGATAAATGTATGCGTCGCCGGACGATGTGTGGCGGACGTGTCGCTCGCGGCGCTCCACTCTCTCCCCGTCGTAACCGGTTGGCGTTAACAGTTATGGTGAACAATAATGAGTTTTCATTCATTCAATCCTCTCTATCCCATCACTCCTATGCTACCCTAAAGGCTAACAACGCGTTAACTTCGCCCTTGCTGTTGCAAATGTGTGTAGGCCATTTCCCATTACGTAAGCCATCTTTTTTTTTCTTTTTTTGTCAAATTTATTTCAGCACCACGAGGTAAGCAAAAGAAATCTTCTTCAGAACCTTCGCGTACGAGAAAAGAATATATCTCTTAAATATGACTACACAATATGTATTTTACAAGCAACGCTGTAATGTCGTCATACAAAGAGAAAAAAGTAAAGAAAAATCCTCAGCGACCCAATTTCCAAAATAATAGTTTCTGTTATGAATAATTTCTGAAGTACTCGTAAATCCACTGTGATAACATTGACTAGATATTAGCTTACAGGATAAAAAAGCTGAAAAAATGACTTGAGGCAAGGCGTCTAGACAATCAAATAAGTTTACTTATGACCAATAATATTTTTACGTTACAAGATAAACGGACAATGGTCAGTATTTGCCCGTGGATCATTTAATATATTGAAATATATGTAAATACACATATAAGCGTCTGTCACTTATCAAACAGATAGATCTGGGCCTATAAATTAAGAATATCCAACACTACAGTAGACAATACTTTGTATTTTTATCCGTGAAGGAACGGAGAAAGAATACAATTTCCTGCGGCCGGGCGGCCGGTCGTAAGAGGCGCCAGAATAACCCACAGCCAGGTGGTAGGGCAGTAGCCCGACTGGATGGCTACCACCCCTGGTCTAAATTATGTCGCCATAATAACGTTGAGTTGTGTTCCGGCACTAGTGACCAGGTTCCAGTCTCCCTTAAGAGAGCAGCAGTGCATTTGAAGCACCTTTGGTGTTGCAAATGTCCATAGGCGATGGTAACCGCTTTCCATCAAGTGGGCCGTCTGCCTGTCTGTTGAACTCCTACAGTAAAAAAGTGCTTATATTTTCACAAACCTTTACTTTTACTATCAAGCTTACTCTTCAATATTGACAATTACAATATACAAAAATACATCGAACGTACTCCTGGTTACAGGAGACTGTAGTTTGCGTTGGTTACCGTATTGGACCCTTTTTTTTTTTACATGGGGAAATGCGTTGCCGCACCATCAGCCGCGCGGGGGATCATGCGCGGCCGGTGTGTGGGGCTCCCCGACGCCGATTAATCAATACGACCGGCGCCGGTATACCCACTAAAACCCCATGGGAGCCTTCTTCCGCATTATGCCGGGGTCACGGTACACAGCGTGAGCCTTAACCCGCAACCCCGGCAGCGGCTGGCCGCCTCGTAAACAGAGGCGGCCTCTCCTGTGTGCGGGCCGGGGAATGACGTTTCCCCGGCCTTGAGAGGGACGCGCGGCTGCCTCTCGCGCCCTCTCGCGGCATTAGTGCGGGCGGAGGTCTATTGGATCCCCCAGACCTCGACGCCCGCTGCCGCCGGGAGGGGGAGGCTGCGAAGGATTGCTCCTGTGCCATCACCCCTCCCTCTCCTTCCTCCTCCCCCCCGCCGCCTCGCGCACTCAGCAGCGTCAGTGGCGGGGGGGGCCTTCGCGATAGGGGGGGAGGGGGAGGCTGTGAAGGATTGCTCCTGCGCCATCACCCCTCCCTCTCCTTTCTCCCCCACCGTATTGGACCCTTGGCTTAAGGTAATAAAACTTGGCGAAAGTGAAAAAACACATCCATCTATTACAATAATTGTCCTAAAACCAAATATTTATTTATTTACTTTTATTACAATTTTCAATTAATATTGGTGTTTCCAACATGCAGTGTAAAAAGCTAAGTAACTTGTTGTTACCAACCTAAATATAGTCGATTGATTAATCTATCTCTATATTCTTAATTTGAAATTTGAAAATACATCAAAAGTATTTTTTATTATAATTGAGTAAGTTACAATAAACAGAGTGTGACAGGGGTTGTACAAATACCGCTGTAACGTGTGAGATGAAATTAAAATGATTTATCCGTTTATTTAAAGCGCCTAAAGACAATAAACCCAAATTAAAATTGTATGTTCTTAAATATATCTCGTTAAAGAATGTACATACATGTTCATTATTCACAAATTGAATTAAATATGTAAAATAAAGTATAAATATCGACAACGAAGTTATGTTACTCATGTTGCATCAATTTGAATAGTAGTACTAATTTCAAGTATATTTTGTTAAATCACATACATTAAATTTCAGTCGTTATTTCTAGTGTTTAGTTGTTATAGTAGTTTGCGATTTCATCTTCTTAAGTAAGTATTGTCGTCTGCAGTACGTAATACAAGCACAATAATTCAATTGCATAAAGATGAATAACAGAATCATTTGTTCTCGAGGACTATATTGTTTCATGCGAGGATTCATGTTATTGCTACACTTTGACAAACTGGACGTTATAGCGTCATAAGTACAGAAATATTACTAAATAAGGCGAAAATAATCTTGCAGAAAGGATTTAATGGTTATATTTGTATATTTTTTTAATTCCTAGAGCTCAGCAGACAGGCAGACGGCCCTCTTGATAGAAAGCGGTTACCATCGCCTATAGACATTTGCCATACCAAAAGTACTACAAATGCGCTGCTGCTCTCTTAAGGGAGATTAGAATCTGGTCACTAATGCCGGAACACAACTCAAGGTTGTTATGACGGAATACTCTAGACCAGGGGTGGTAGCTATCCAGTCGGGCAAGTACCCTACCTGGCTGTGGGTTATTTTGTCGCCTCTTACAACAGGCCGCGTGGCCGTGAAAATTGGTATTCTTTCTCCGTTCCTGCATCGATAAAAATTTGTATATTGGGGCGCAGTGTAACTAAACTTGTTTTATTTAGTTCTTGTCATTGGAGGCTAATGCACACTTCCACATGTTTCCCTTCTAGCAATAAAAAAAATCTAAAACCACAAGATTAAACGTGAAGCTCGGTAATATGATAAAACCTTTGTAATTTGAAATCCGTGAAAGTAATTTATGAGAAAAATGTTTTTGTCCTCTGCTTTACTGCTTTGAAATTGAACTGACAAAACAGTATAAACTGCTTAAAGTCTAGACACAAATTAGACGAGAACTTTACGATGTTATTATTATTTCATTAAATTTCATCTATGGTTCTGCTTAACCTTGAAAGAAGCGAGACAATAGTAGATTGTTACACGAGAGGTGAGAGTGACCTATTTAAGCACGAGATGGTTTGGTGCACGAGTGTAGCGAGAGCGCTAATAGTTCGAGTGCCTAAATAGGCCCTTCACCCGAGGTTAACATTCTGCTTTTCATTGCGAATATGAAGAAAGTAAATAAAACTGATTAGTTAAACAAACAACTACTTCTCTAATAATATCTAAGTCTGATAAACTCATTTAATACGTCACATATGAAACGTCAAGTAATTATTATTTTTCAAATTCATACGTTTTAGACATATTAAAACTATAATTTTCATAAACATACTAATTTGTGGTACCTTACGTTATATAGTTAGAATTAATAGGCAAAAGTAGAGCCCCTGTGGCCTAATGGATAAGGCATCGGCCTCCTAAGCCGGGGATTGTGGGTTCGAGTCCCACCAGGGGTATATTACGAATGTATTTTTTATCATAACCCCCAAACACTGCCCTGGAGTCATAAGTCTAAAAGGATTTTGCATTAATTGAACTTGATATGACCTCGTTTTCATTTTTGTAAGTTTCCTTAAATTGAAAAGTAACTTAACTAGGAATTCTAATGTATGATTGTTTGAAGGTTAAAAATGTGTTTTAAATAATAAGATAGTGATTGAAAGTTTTCGGACCTAATGTGCATATTGTTACAATTACCACATCCTAACAACGTTGAAGGATAACATCGTGATGCTACCTGCACATCGAGATAATCGATGCGTCAAACCTGCCAAGACGCCTTGGATAAGTGTGGCGGGTAATGTCCGTTCCTCTATAGTGGGAGGCTCGAACCCAGAATTGGAACACTTATGGGCTATTATTGTTGTTGAAAAGTAGGACGAGGCTGGTGTCACCACCTGTGTCCCAAGAGACAAGTTAGGTTTTTTGTTGTAAACACAACCTATATCTAACCTCAAAAGATAAATCAACTGCCCTGTGGCTTTCGATTCCATCAAGATGAACAGACAGAGCCGTATATACTTTACATAAATCAAAACATGAGTAAAAGTCACTTCGGACGACCGTAAATTGTAAAGAATACTACATACTTAGTGCACTCTATATCAAAACACAACATAGAATAAATAAAACACTACAATATTTTGTTACATTTCTGTGGTTGTAAAATGGAAGTATAGTAGCGTTTTTACTCTGTGGTCGTCTTGATTTGGTAGTAGCAGTTGTTGTACACGTTTGGCTGAAATTGTCGGCATTAAAAAGAGAGAACAATCCGAATAAAAGCGATCTTGGGATCCAATCTTGGTTATTGCTGTAAGCAAAGCCACGTGGGGCATTGAATTAAAATGATTTTTACGATTTTCAAATCAGATTAAGAAGATTTTTAACAATTTATTTACAAAAAACTGTAAGAATTGTACTTTAGAACATATTTTTTCATTGCATTGGTAAGTGGTTATGGGCATTTGATTTATCATTGAAGGCGCTCGCCCCAAAATCCTCGGTAAAGTTGTGATGTTTTCGGACCAACAACATAAAGTCATGTCAAATAAATAAAAAAGCATTCATAATATGAATATTAAATTGTCTAGACTAAAGTTATGCTGAACAAAAAAAGTTTTCATTCATTCATTCATTTGCAACATAGATGCTACCAGTGTGCTAACGGCCCTTGAAGAGGGGAACTGGAACCTGAACATTGAGGTTGTAACACTATTCAGGGTTATCATGGCGGTATACACTAGGGAAGAAGTATTAGCCATCCAGAAGGACAAATATCCAACCACTGAGGGTTGTTTTGTGGCGTCTTACAGCAGGCCGCCTGGCTCCAAGACATTATTACATCCTAGAAAAACATGGAAAACGGACCCCGGTGTCCAAAACGGATTCTTAAGATGATGATAAGTTATAAAGATAAAGATACACATAAATATACTATATTTCGCACATTTTTTATAAACATTTTTTTGTTTTTCTTGGCACCGACTTCAAAATGTTGTAGAAAGAAGTTGGTTTAATATTTATTTTTTGCTTTCCCGTTTGAAGCCGTTATGGTTTTGTTAAAATAAAATTATTTTTTTGACGTTTCGGCCTCTTTTCAATAGCCGTGATCACGGAAGATAAAGTTTTAATTATGTGTAGTGGACGCCCATTGGTCGGAATTCGACCATAATTACTTTAAATTATAAGTTAGAACATTATTATTGTCAAAGACAGAAGTATATTCTATAAATACAGATTTCGCCAAGGCTACATTGTTAATTTGACTTTAACGATAGAGTATTTGTGTCAAATACATGTTAGTGTGTGTAATGTCTTTTTATGTATGATTTTAAAAAAACATTAGTATTCTGCTATCCTTCTCTATATAAACTATAAGTTGTAAAATTTCATACTCCTCCGTCCGCGCAATTTTCGTAAAAAAGGGTATAAAGTTTTTGCTGTGTTTTTGCTTCACGTATTAATATATAGATGAAAGTAAATATACTCTTATAATGGATTCTCAAAGCTGTGAAACAAAAAAATAACCATTTCATTTATATATTAGGTATTTCGTACATAGATGAATGACGAAATCTTAACCAAGACTACATAAATGTCTGTATTATAATTAAGGACGTATCGCATCTGTCCGCGCGACACGATACCGCGCGAAGACAGCACACTCAATACAACGATATTACACCCTTTTGTACCTGAAATAAAACGCTGCGTCTCATATGGATGCGGTAATCTTGTTTTGGAAAAACAGTTCTGGAAATTATTTTGAAAGCCTTTTTAACAGTTAAACATACTTGAACCACATAAATTTTGATATGTGTCGCTCGAAACCTACACAATTTTAGACATGAAAATTATTCTACGGTATCTTTATTATCAAAATACATATGCATATAAAATTTTATGTACATAAACCATTACTAGGGAATAAATAGGAACAAACATCCAACGTTTATATCTTCATATTCTGTACAGAATATTAAACATGTTTTACGTTTTAATTATGAATTTGGTTGGTTTCACGTTGTAGGGCGATCTTGGAATCATTATCTTAATTACAGCTCTTAGAGTCAGCTCGATCAGTGTCACACCACGTTTCGCAGAATATCGACGTAAAACGGTTAACCTTGAGCTAATAGTATTTCGTGCGATGAGTGAGTTAATTGCCCATCTCCTCTTCTTCCCTCTATCTCTTCCCCTATACTATTCCTTTTGTCCTATCCCCTCTACCCTATTTTAAACGCAGACAGTCATTATAGGTGACGGCAATCACTTTCCATTAAGTGGGTCATCTACTTGTCTACCAACTTCGCAATAGAAAGAAACACATAATATACTTAAATCAATCTGTAAATGCATGCATACTATGGAATAACCTGAGTTATTTTTTATAGTACTCTCAGAGAAATCAGGTGTGCTTTCATGTAATTAGTGATTATGTTTGCTACAATACTTTTTCCACAAAGCTGTGGTAGCTTATAGTGGTTAGCACACGCGTTCCAACCTGAAAGCACGCAGCTTCGAACCGTGGCCGGAAAGCATGCACTTTTCTGATCCACTGTGCATATTGGTACCGCGATGTTTTCCTCCACCATTAGGCGAAGGAAAACATCGTGATGAAACTGACACATTGAGATAGCCCATGTGTCAAACTTGTTAATCTGCCTTGGACAAGCGTGGACAATATACTGTCCGTTCCTCTGTAAATGGGAGACCTAAGCCCAGCGATGATAGGTTTATGAGCATTTATAAATATAAAAAAAACATTTTCCAGATTCCCACTCATTTTCTTCCAAATATTAACGGCGCAATTTCAAAGTGATTTATAAAACCATTATATAATTATTTAAAATCTATTCATATATTAGTATATAAGAATCTTGTAACGTTAATATGTAATATATTTGTAATCCAGTAGAATAAGAATGTGTTAGATTAAAAGTATTTTTTAGAACGGTGTAAATTGTATAGTGACAAAAAGTGTAGTGTTTTGTCTCTGACCAAACCCTTATTGGAGACACCAATGTTGACTAGAGTGATTACCTTAACCGTTTTACAGTCTGCAACTTTCATGAAATCCAAGTGATTTGCCGCATCCATATCCCAGGAATATCGTTTTCTCTCCTCGTCCATATCGCACAGTCAGCGCTCATAAATAACGTATAGAGTAAACCCGATACGGCTGTGATTTGTTAGCCTATTTATTTATTCGCTGGGCCCACGAGCTCCACTCCCGCGCCCACTGACAGCGACGTCGAGTTATCAGTCCTCACATTGGCCGACCCGATAAGGATTAGGTTAATTAAGACAAAATAGATGCTTGTTCTAATATCCTTTTCAAGCAACGACCCCAAAAAGGCAAGAACTATATTTATTTCAGTACAAAACAGATTACACTAATCTTTATATTCATACGTGAAGCAAATTTTTTTTAACCCTTTATACGAAAATTGCGCCGGCGGAGGAGTATGAAATTTCGCACACTTATTCTAATATATAAACCTGAGGAGTTTGTTTGTTTGCTTGAACGCGCTAATCTCAGGAACTACTAGTCTGTTTGAAAATTATTTCAGCCTTAGATAGCCCTTTTATCGAGGAAGGCTATAGGCTATATATCATCACACTAAGACCAATAGAAGCGGAGCACCAATGAAGAATTCCACACGGACGAAGTTGCGGGCAGAAGCTAGTAATTTATATAGAGAAGAAGCGACAAATGCTGTTTTTTTTATTATGCATAAAAGTACATTAAATCAATAAAAAAACATTACACACCCTACCATGTATTTGACACACACACGCATGTATACTCATTTGTTTATTGTTCAAGTCAAATTAACAGTGTAGCCTTGGCGAAACCTGTGATTATGGAAGTATAGTCTTTGACATTAATTATTATGGTCGAGTTTCGACCACGAGCGACCACTAGTAAGAATTAAACAATAACAACGTAATGTACAGGGCCTGATTATAATCCAAACTATTTTCTAGTAAGAAAAACAACAGAATAGATATTATAAAGAATTAAGATTCGTTGTTCATAGTTCATTATACAAGTAATACGAGTATATCAAAAAGATCTAACTAGCGCATCAAAAGGTACTTCATGGAGAAGTGGGGAGGGGCTAGGAGGGTCTGGGCCTTACTACCTGTTATTTCTTTGCTTTTTCTGAGAACATTTACCATGGTAATGTATTTTTTTTACACCATTAGAAAGTACAGATTTCAAGAAACAAAAAGCCCACCGACTGAAAGCTGATATTTTGAACGAGAATTTTCGATTGAAAATTAGGGTGGTTTTTCGATATTAAGTCAAAATAAGGTGAAAAAATAATATTTTAAAACCAAAAAAATACAGTGTGATTTGGACATAAAAAGGTAAGTTTTCACCAAATTTCGTGATTTTTTTATTTTATTTTTGTAAAAGATAAAAATAAAAAACCAGAAACTTGATTATTTGAATTTTACACATAAATTTTGAGGTTATGTGAAAAAAGTGTAAATACACAAACAAAAGTTGTAGATCTTTTTATGATCTACAACTTTTGTTTTTTCCATAGGATTTCTAGTTTTGCCGGAAATCGAGATAAACCGTTCTTCACACTTAAAAGCACCCACTTCCATTTCCCGACCTCAGATCGCCCATAAATTATTTTTCCTTTCATTTTTGTTATATTCTCTTCCTTTTCCAATGGGTATCATCCTGATATATTTTTTTCCTTTTTTATCATTTTCAAAGGGATTAAGCACTGCTCTACTTACCCAAATATAATATTTATTTATCCAACACGAGTCCATAAAACCAATATCTCCCACTAGAAAAATAACATATATATATATTCATAAAGATATTGATATTATAATAAAACTATAATCACTATAACTCTATAAGTAAGACGTAACAAATCTTCACAGAAGATTTTTGTACAATCCATTACTATGGTTTACAAAACATTACAGTCCTTATCTTAATATGTTTTAAGTTTATTTTCGTGGTTTCCTTGTCTGTGTAGTGAAAGTAAATAGTAATGCTCAATAACCATCGACATAAATAGTATTAACAACAATTGATTTACATACAAATTGCTTTAGACAATATTGCTGAAGGAATGGCGCGCGTGATGCGTGCCACATACGCGGTGTGGCCACAAACCGAACGGGATACCAGCTTAAACGAGAAATTCGTAACTACTACAAGTGCGCAGAAGGTTTGTCGATAGCCTCATGATGTCACGCGTCGATGGTCAGTAGGGTTGACAAAAAAGGCTACTTAAATAGTTGTTGCAATAAATTTATAATAATATATTAATAGTAAGTAGTCAACCTTCTGCGCGCGGCACATAAGTTAAAATATTTAAATTAGTCTTTCATCTCACGGCACTAATTCTCAAAACACAAGACTAGTGCTTAGCTCCACAATTCGGAACTCAATATTACATTGTCTATCTGAGTTTGCCAAAAAAATCATCTGTTATTATCTCAGAAGAGATTATATTGTTGTGTTTAAAGTGTGTCAAAAATACATGTACTTGAACAGCCACGTGGTATTAAAAGTGCAATTCATGAGTGTTAGTGCGTAAAAACACATTTGTAACATGTACCAGTCTATATAATACTTATAAATATAGTAATTAGTTATCATGTAGGTTGATTATTATTATTAATATAGATCTCCTAAATGCGTCCTCTATTTAAACGAATTGATTGTTGAAAAGAAGAAATGTAAATAAAGATTAGTTTTACAACTATCAGATTACTTTTACTTGACAGATAAATATTACAAAAAATTACTTCCATTAGAATACATAATGTAATATATTACAAAGTAATACAGGAACATAAATATCTTTTAATTATCGTATTAGTTAAAAAAATATTTGTTGGAAACAAACTCTTTAGAGTTTACTTCTTACTATTTGGCATTGTCACACTTCTTTTGTTTTTTATTCTTTCTAAATTTTTCTCGGGATTTGTATCGTAACGTTGTGAAGTAAATATTAATTTAATATGAAAAATAATGTGTTACTTCATGTCCAAGTTATAGTATATACATACAGGTAACGTGCTCTACACAATAATATTAAACATAAATAACAATACTTTATTACATAAAATTTGCTATCAGACAGTAAAAAAATCAATTCGGAATTATTTTTTTTATTCCCAGTAAAATTCCGGCAGGATTTTTAAGAGAAAAAAAGTAGCGCAGATTTTAAGTCTAACAATTTTCTGTCTATCGACGTAAACCGAGTCGAAATCAGCCCAATCTAAAAAAAAACTGCACCGTGTTTTTCATAGTGTATTCCAGTTGTTCTATTTTAAATAGCTTCAATATACAGACACGGCCTATTTAGAATTTTATAATCGATACATATAATAAAACTGTAGCGGTCGAATTTCTGTACAATGAAAAAAATGCGAAAAACCGAGTCAGGGGGATATAAGAAGCGAAATAGAACTAATTTATTAATTTTAATTTTAAACTATTTTTCAAATTTTTGTTTCTCTGTTTGCCTTTCTGTTTGTATCAGCTAATTTCCAAAACGACTGGACCGATTTAAGGGTTTTTTCGTATGGTGGTATATATATATAAGCATATGTCTGGTCAACATATATGATACTTTTGATCCCGACACATTAAAGACTTCCCGTGGGATAGTTAAAAAACCGCATTACGCAGACGAAGTCACGGGCATCAGCTAGTATTATACATTTAGATTTTTGTAACGTGTCCGCGTCCTTGATACCGTGAGCAGTCAGCTAACGATTGTATCTCCGCTTAGTTAATGGCTTCATCTCAAAGAGCAGTAACTCCAAGTGACGCGAGGGTGTATGCGTTAAACATTCATACATACATATTCACGTACGTGTGTTTGGCCGTGTATGAGAATAAGAGCACCTGATTGCGACGTCTGATTGAGACTCTGTTTATTTTTATTGGGAGTAGTGAGGGTAGTACCTCCCAACACCCCCTGTGTTTCATACGTTCAATTTGCTTAAGTTTGTGAAAATACCTCGTAAATACAACATCGAGACGAGTGGAAGTAAATTTGATTCAGTAATAGTATAGCGTCGGTGCTTCGTTTCTCACTATGAATTTAATATATCTTATATACTTCTTAATCTGGTTTCACCCGAGTTAAATAATTCTCCACTTTATTATCGTATCGTGATAATGCGCAAAAACTACTGATCGACGAATACGTTCTTGTATATAAAAATAAATTAATTGAAATCTCAATACATATATACATAGGTATAACTATAGAAAAGGTCATACAAATACGTTATAGTCCATAAAACGGAGAGGTTGTGGACAAATGCGGCAGTAAATATGAGAAGTGGCCGAGCGTTGTGTCTGTATGTATGCAAATATTATAGACCTTATCTGACGGCGGATATACCTATCCAGGGTTACATCGGATACGTACCGTTAGCAAAGAAACAATAATCATTATATTAATACGTTAAGCAAAAACTTTGTACCCCTTTTTACGAAAATTGCGCCGACGGACGGGTATGAAATTTCGCACACTTATAGTTTGTATAGAGAAGGAGTGCAGAAAGCTAATTTTTTTTTAATTATGCATAAAAAATAGATTACACTTACTACCATACACACAAACGCACATATACTCTTTTGTTTAATGTTAAAGTCAAATTAACAGTGTAGTAGCCTTGACGAAATCTGTGATTATAGAAGTATATAGTCTTTGACAACAGAACTTTAATAATGTTCAATTATGGTCGAATTTTGACCACTTTCCTTTTTGGTAAAAATATTTGAACAGATCTCAATTTTGCAGGAAAACTTTAAATTTACGGAAAAATCAATGTTTTCAGACATACTCATATAATATGTACGTAGATATAACAAATGTCTTCAAAATCGTTATTTTATGCTGGTATAAATAAAACAACGTGGTATGGCGTAATTAATGGATCATCCTTAACCTGAGAGTGGGCAATATCACGACTGATCCTGAACAGACATATTTATAAAATGGCAGATATCTCGAAAACTATGATACTTTAACTTATTTTTTTTCTTATCAATCGTGATGGCCTCCACTCACAGGCAAAGGACTATCCTTTAATTATGCTACACCATGTATAAATAGGAAATATTTTACTTATGCCGGCAATTTATTAACCTTCTTCGCCTCATTGAATGAACAAGTAACCTTCTTTCAATCCGCCGTTGGTGAAGCCAATTCGACTTACATCGTTGGTTGCGCAGGTCTTAACAACTTTATTTTTTCCCCATAACTAATTATATATTCTGCGTTTTATTAATTCAGTTTCATACATAAATATTAATTTTTAATAATAATTCATTTTGTTTGAACTTAATTAGTTTATGTTAACTTTATAATAGAAAGAACTTTTATAAAACAAATGAAAATGGCAACCTTTCTAAAAATATACCTTAAAAACGCTGTTAAACTTTAAATGTTAAAACTAAACTTCAAAATAAAACTTCTTCGATGGTTAAGCAGGCTTTGTAAGCATGCACTAAATGATCAGGGGGCCTTGAAGAGGTTCTGCTCTGCAGGCATAATGTCGACAATTATTTGACTGTTAACTAGCCTATTCTATTTTTTTTTAATTTAGATCTCTATTAAGTAAAAAGTAGATAGGCTAGTGAAAATAATAATTTCTTTTTCTGCCGACGGTACATTCCACGCAGATATTAGCAACCATTTTTTCATAGTTATTATATTGGTCTGGTGTACACGACATAACAACATGGGGATAGGTAGGTCTGTAACAATATATGATACAAAACAAGGACATAGCATTTGCCTAAAACAACGAGCAACCAAGAAAAATAGTATTAGAACCATTTCCCCGACCACTACTCATATTACTTTATTAAAATATTATCCATATAAGCTAAATAAGGTTCTTTCGAATATTTCTCCTTTTTCTACGGTTCATGTTATTTTCTCAGATTAATTATATGATACTAGTTTTTGACCGTGGCTTCGGTCGCGTTCATGTTATGCCACGAGAAACGTACATTTTCCCGGGATAGAAAGTAGCTCATGTACTATTTCAGAATATAATCTATCTCTATGCCAAATTTCATCCAAATCTATTCAGCCGTTCTGGCGTGATTGAGTAACAAACATCCATCCAAACTTTCGCATTTATAATATTAGTACAGATAGATAGATTATTTAAAAATGTGGTGGCCATGATAGTTATAATATAATAATATTACATATATTATTCTACCAATACTATTACAAATTATAATAATTATTATCTTAAAGAATGTCCAGATAAAAAGCACCTATAATGTATGAAGAGATGAATGTAGATGAAGCAAAATATGTAAATAATAGGTGTGATAATATGTATAGTCGCGGTATGAAAAGATTGGCCGGTTCTTCCTCAAGGACTCTTTTGACTTCGCCATGGCTACACTGTTAATTTGACTGTAACAATAAACAAAAGAGTATATATGCGTGTGTGAGTCAAATACATGTTTTTTTTTATTGATTTAATGTATTTTTTATGCATAATTTAAAAAAATATTAGCATTCTGCACTCCTTCTCTATATAAACTATAAGTGTGCGAAATTTCATACTCCTCCGTCCGCGCAATTTTCGTAAAAAAGGGTACAAAGTTTGTGCTTCACGCATTAATATAATGATAAAACAAACCTGAGTCACTTGGGTTCTTGTAATCATAAAAAAGCAAGTAGACGGTGGGAGGAGCGAGGGGGCGGCAGTTCTCAGTTTTTCCGCTCGCAAATGACGCGGATCGCGTTTATTTAATATTTTCCCCAATTAATTTGCATAATCCTTGTCATCTACAGGTTCGGAAGTTCGCGGAGAAAAAGTGCCACCCAGATATAAAGCGGAGTATTGAAGCGACATTATTAATAACACATGAATCATTGCACATACATACATATTGTCACGCCTGTTTCCCATTGGGGTAGGCAGAGACAATGGATCTTCAGCTGCTACAATCTCAACAAATACTTTTCGCTTCATCAACTTTCATTAATCTTTTAATACATACACGCTTATTTAAACTCCTTTTTCTGACCTTTCTTCAAAATATCTTCAATTTGATCATGGTGAGTACGTCTCGGTCTACCGGTGCCGACTCTACCAGTCACATTGCTGTCATATACTTGTTTTGTGATTCTGCTTTCATTCATCCTCAATACATGCCCAAACCACCTTAACATTCCTTTTTCAACTCTTGTTGCTACATCTTTTTTCAATCCACAACGCTCCCTTATCACACTGTTTCTTATCATATCACTTACATTAACTTTATATATACTTTTCAAAGCTCTCATTTCAACTGCATTTATCCTACTTTCATGCTTCTTCTGCCATAGCCAACTTTCAGTGCCGTAGATTAGCGTTGGTACTAATACCCCTTGATGGACAGCCAGACGTGCCTTTACAGATACTTGCCGGCTGTTCATAAAAGAATTCAGCGCTCCATTCACCTTATTACCTGGAGCACTGAATCATTAACTAACTAACTTACGCCCTTGGCTAAGCGACCCAAAGTGAGTCTTGGCCTCCGAAACGAGAGCACGCCACTTTCCTCTGTCCTGCGCAGCGTCTTGCCAGTTGTGGGCTTGTAGTGCGATCAGTCCAGCTTCCATTCTATCCTTCCAGTGATAGTTGGGACGACCAACCGGTCGCCGACCGACTGGTCAGCCCAAGTATGCTTTCTTCACTCCCGGATCCTCCTCCATCCGCTCTACATGACCGAGCCAGCGAAGACAGTGAGATTTTATATCCCCAATTAGGTTGGACCCGAACATGAGGTCTTCTATTTCGGAGTTAGTTCGGACCTTCCAGGTGCCATCTATTTGTAATGTTGGGCCCAAGATTTTTCTGAGAAAATCCTCTCTGTGACCAACAAAGTTCTCCTCCTTTAGTGTCAGGCTGAATCATTGCAATTCAGTATTCAAAGTCAAAGACAAAGTTTATTTATTTCTTAAACATGAGTATTTACATATAAGAGTATGCACGATGGTAACAAAATAAATGTGCGTCATGTTTGGCCAGTTAGGCATAGAAAAAATTATAATAATAAATAAAATCACATGTCATTATAAAACTAAATATATGTCATTAAAAAAAAAAAAATAATTACAATACCAACGAAATGTCTACAATAATTACTTTCTTGATATATTATAATAATATCACATATAAAAGAGACTAAAATGTATTTATAAAATCCAATAATTCATAATAGCATTTATTTAATAGGAATGTCCTTAATTTTTGTTTAAATATGTCACGCTTTAAATCTCTCCAGTCTTTAGGTAATTTATTGAAAATGATTGGAGCCATACAAATTATGCTTCCGTTCATAAGTGCTGTTTTTGATACTTGTAGACATTATTCTCATTCAGTATTCTCTTAAGTGTTTGCGAAGAGTACATATAATAATAACGGGTTTAAGGAGTGTGGCAACGCCAAGATCCTTGCGCACTTTACTCGTAAATACTGATTTTTCGGATGATGCGGGGATAGACTCCGTCGTTTTTCAGATACATTATTATTTTATTGTGAATAAAATAAAGTAGCATTTTTTTAAACTTATAGATGTAAGTAATAGTAACTTATACATAATAGTAACTTTTAGACTTACTAAGCTTATAGAGTATAAAAATCCTTAAAATTGAATTAAATTATTATTCCATGATTTGGAGGTGATTTGGTGAACTTAAAATATTTATAGAAAAATTACGAAAAAACTAAGTTACGTCACATATCGTGAAGCTTGATAATGTTTTTTTTTATGGTAAATTATTGATCAGTAAATACTAATGAAAATTGTTGTATACAGAGTGGGTATAATGCTATATAGAGAGTATCATAGTATGGCTGACAAGCTAAACCAACCAAAGCCAAATGGTTTTTCGTTAAATAGAGTGACGTTACATGGAGTTAACACTGTATATACACCCGCTCGGCAATTCTTGCCCTAAATTTTTGAATTACGCCGTGGAATAAACATTAGTCTCCGGTCAGCAGAGATCCAAGAAAAACAAAGGACAGGTAGCGGGCTACGAGCGAACGATTCAGTTCCGGCCATTCATGAATATTAACACAGCCATCGGTGTGTAAAAGTTCTTTCCTCTGGGGGAGGCTCCCTCCTCCCTCCTCGCCCTCTGAATCTACATAATTATTTTTTTACAACTTATTTATAGTCAAATTATCGAGGAGAATGCTTTTGTGAAACATTATTTTTATATTACACAAAATAATCCTGTCAATCTGTAAGCCTTGAGACTTGTGCTGAAAACACTTTTCTGTCTATACAAAATATAGTTATTTGAATTTTCCATTCTTGTGGTACGGGGCATTATATACGGGGTATTTGAAAACTAAAATTCTTTTTTGCCTTACATGTAACGTCAAAAACTCCTATTAAGGTAGGTATACCACGGAACCTCGGATTAATAGCATCTTAGATATATATTCATCATTTTCCTACACTATATTTTTCTTAGCCTCATCGCAAGTGAGGTGCGTTCGGGGCGACTTAGACCCCGGTTCGCAGTGGGCTTTTCGAATCCCTTACAATTACAATTGTTGCGTATTGCGATACGTGAGGCGAAGAGAGAAGAGAAGAGAAGATGGTTGGCAAGTACCACCTGTTTGGGATCCGATCATCAAAACTATTAGGACCCAAACTCATCAAAAACCAACTGCCACACCACAAGACATTGTGAGCTCTTTCTGCGTGCAACGGAACACAAACCAACTTGATTAACAAATTCTTTTTTTTTTTACCTCCCCCATTTTAATATTATATAAAATTATTAGAGCTAGGCATGGTTGCTGAAGAGTTTCTTGGGTCGCTTCTTCTCTTCAAGCAACAATATGTTGTGAAGCGGTGGTAAATTAGATTAGGCTCCCATAGAGTAAATAATAACCATAAACAAAATTAAGAGTAAATAATTAAAATGAACTAGTTGTAGTAGGTTTGACATCTTTCTGTCTTCCGTTATCACGGCTACTGAAAAGTGGCCGAAACGGCGAAACAATAAAAATCAAATAAATTAGCGCGCTTAAAACCGTTAAAACGTAGTTTTATTAAATACTTTACATTACATGTATGTACAATCTTAATTTTGAACATATTCAAATTTGACTACGATCACGCTTATTGTGAGGTTTCGAGCATCGACGCAGGGTGTCAGGTTGTCGGTGTCCTATCGGATGCACTTTGAAGAGCAGCTGAACTCTTCGATCTGATCCCGCAGTCTCCCTTCCAGGCTTTACTGAGGTATGTGTCTGAGTGGGATCCCGGATGGTTTGGAATTGGTGGTTGACAGGTTTACAATTGAAATCGGTAGAAGGCACTAGAATCGGTTCCTACATTTTTATTTTTCAGTGTAGGACAACGTCTATCGGGACTGCTATCTATGCATAATTTGTACTTTAATTTGACACTATATTCATTCAAAATACTCGAAATAAAACCACATTTGTTGTAAGCCACACTAAAAATAGTCCATATGCACTTCTTAAAAATTACTATTTCATGTTTATTAAAATGCGGCAAACGTCTGAGTAAATATCACACCTGAATTTCCAAGATTTTCAATTTATCATTGTACCTAATGCCGCAGGAGCAGTCTTAGCAGCAGGTATCCGATGTTGGACATTTATCTTGATGTTCGAATATCAAAAAAGGCTAAACATTTAAATAAGACTAAAATCATTAGTTAAAAGTGCGTTACCATTAATCGTGTCGGGCCACGAGAACTACAATAAATTAGAGTGGGGCCATAAATCGAGCGGCTTCAACGCCAGTTAGCCGCGCGGGCGAGCGTCCGCCCATCGCTGGCTGCACTTGATATGCACCGTTGGACGCGGAATTCGGTATTCACATTACCATTTCGTTGCTTTTAATTCTTATACGTTTCCTTTAAAACTTAATAGAGACATATTGTTACGACCGACAAAGACCAATTCACACCTGCAGTTTATTACCTTCCTGCATTTGGACTTCTTTTATTTACTTTGTATTTAAAATTTGTAATTAGCGGATGTGGAATTCAGATCCGGAAACTAGAATGCTCTGTTTTCGAACGGATAAACTTAATGTTCGGTCCGAAAGTTTCCCAGAATTCCAAATCTGAATTCCTGATCCGGAAACCTAATCAGGAAACCGAGCGTATGCGGCCAACTATAGGAACCAGTAATTAATATTGAATTTATTAGATCCAAAACAGACAGTATAATATTAATTGCTTCTCGGCCATGCCACCAAGAGCCAAGATATCGCATCTCTTTAGAAAAAATCCACTGGCTCCGATCTTAATCTGTGTTGATGAATTTATGGGCGTATACCAGCTTGCATTAAGATAGATTCAGTTCACTTTTGTTTTATTTATCTCTGACGTGGTAGACCTTTACTGAAATCATTGTCTTGATTTCAATTATTATGGCGGCTCGATCGGTATGATACCACGCTTTCACATAATATTGACGTGAAACGGTTATCCTTGATCTAATCGTTAACGGATGAGGCCATAGGAATTTATATTTTTCGTAGGAACAAAGAATATATCACGATCACAGCACGGACGCGGTATTATGTGAAAGCGTAGGTATATATTAATTCCTACATTACTCAACAGTCGCGGCACCGTTAATACGGAAGCCGTGTGTGTGAGCAAGTCGCCTATTTCCAACTATGACTTGGACATTAATCCGCGGACCCAACTGCAAGCCGTAACTGTAACCAAGCGGATACAGTAACGAAGTTCTGGTATGAGTAGGTACGTGACTCGTGAGTGTACCGCGAGCGACCTTTGATACTCGGCAAAAACCGACAATCGTTGGCTCGCATCGTTGCAGTAAGGTCCAACGGTTATGATACGGCTCCAGAAGTGAGTACGCGTGTATCACTAAAATATGATGAATAATAGATATAAAAAAAATTACAGCTCGAACCAGAAGTACAGTCATTCACCTGATGGAACGTAGTTGTCATCTATATTTACAACACCAAAGACGTTGTCAACGTATGCTAGCCTCTATGAAATTTTATTACGCTCTTAAGCAACTCCACTAGCGAGGGAATACCTAAGTTAAAACAGAAGTGGCAATAAAACTATTGAAGTAGGCCAACATGTTATTGCAGGGCAGCGGTGCAACGCTGCGTTTCCGCCGTGACGCTGGTGCGGCGGCGCTGCGGGTCCACTTTTGCGTGCGCAATAAAACTTACAACACGATTGTACCAAACTCGAATGGCGTTGCATGGCTGGGTTATAGCATAAACTTTGGAGTTAAGAAATCATACAGTATGCGTGATTCTGTATAATGCAGTAGTTTCAAACATACACTGGAAGTTAACACCATAGCCCCGACTTAAGAGCAACCCCATTTAAGGTCCTGGGACAAAATATTGGTCACTGTTTTATATTTATTAAAATATAATATTATAATAATATTGAAATTAACGATATTTCCACAGAAAAACATTTATAAATTTAGTATTTATTGATTTGATTTTTACAAGCTAATATGAGCGGGCAGTAATCGAAATTGTTACACCTCCATACAATCAATAGACTAATTTATCATGTATGGAATCTATATCTCAAGGAGTTCAACAAAATTTAAAGGAAAAACACAAGAGTTGAATAAAAATGTCAATAGACTCTTCTTGGCTGGATTTAAGAATTTTTACATGAATAATGTGACATTTCTTGAATCCACAGAGTTCTCTTCTACTTATGAACTTCTACCTGCTCTTTGTGACACAAAAACATTAGAACTTATTATGCATATGTATAATTCAAGGGAAGTTATCTATTGTATTATCATAGAAATAAAATTTGATTTGCAACTCAAGAAAGCTAATTATTACAAAATAATTTATTCGAAAATCTTACTGTTTATTATCAAACATGTAAAACGAATTTTATGCATATAATTATCTTTCTTCTTGAACAATTAAGATTTCTGAAATAAAAACTATACTGCTTCTTTGTAAAACATAGAAAAATATTTTTATGGTGTTCTTCTTATTGAAAACTTATGGCTGTTCAAGAAAAAAAAGTTTAATTACCTATAAAACAAAAGTAACAATATTTAATGGTCTTATTTTAGATATTGTGTATTCTGGTCTAGTAATTATAATATTATTTACAAAAAAAATCTTAACCCATATGTATTACGCGCCTCTTTATCTGTCAGATGTTACACTTGTCACTTCTCAGCATTTTTTAGTACAGTCAATTAAAATCTAAAATATAGAAAATCGAACACTCATGATTTTCTTTACATAAATTTGGCAATGCAAAGAGAACGAATTAACATATGAATTTATACTCACACGTTTGTATAATAAGTATGTTTGTATAATAATTATTTTAAAAAAGGTACAGAAAAAGTAGCCTAATACCGGAGTTTATGAGGTTGAAACACTAAGCAAGACATCCGACGGAGCCAAAATAACCCGATGCGAAAATTAAAACTGCAGCGGGCGCCACTGCGTTTCCGCCACACATCCACCCGCTCTCTATTATACCACAACATTTTCCTTTTACATGCAAATTTTATTCTAACAAAATGTAGGATTACGTGATTTCGAAATGGAGGACATTTTGCTGATTTTCTGTTGTTACATTTAAATTCCAATGTTTTAGGAACTTTGAAATTGATGTTTTACTTCTAAAAGGGTCATTAGTGAAATGTAATATTTGTGGTTGTTAAGGCTAGTTTATATTTGCATTCGTCAAGTTTCTCTCTCGTTTCTTTCACCATATCCCAATTAATTGGGGTCGGCACAATATGTCTTTTCCTTCCACACTCCTCTATTCGGACATACATCTTCTGTTACACCATAAATCATCATATCATCCTTCACACAATCGATCCATCTTTTTTTGGTCTACCTTTACATTCGTACCTATCCATCTTATAGTTTAACATTCTTTGTGTCACGTGACTTTCATCCCTCCTCATTATATGCCCAAACCACCTTAATGTTCTTCCTCTCAATTTTTCAGTCACGGGTGCAACTTTCAAAGATCCCATTATGTACTCATTAGTTAGATTGCTAAACTGGCGAATTAAGTTCTTATCATAGTTTGGACACATCTTTTTCACCCAGCCCCTGTCCACTTCTGGTAGCAGACCACCCCAAGTTTTACGCTACACATCCCGGTCTCCTGCCGGTGATCATGTGCAAGTCGGGACAAATGCCTGCCCATAAAAATTCATTCGCAAGTTTATTCACTACTAAACTGTATCAAATGTAAATCCTTAATGGACAGTTCGTAGTTTAGTTCTCGCCCAAGAAACTTCCGGTGTGTGGGTAAATTAGTTTTCACATATTTTCATTGTAGTGTACATTTTAAACTACGTTTCAACAGGTTTAAGCTCGACATTGAATTTGATTCTTTTATACTATTATTTATTTTATAAAAATCAAATGAAGTGCAGCGCTTGAACCCGCTAAAAATAGTTTTAATTAGTATACTAGTTGCGCAAATTTAAGAAGATATTGTCTATAATGCAGCATGTTTACCTAGAAAGTACCTACCTACGGGACTTGAAGACGCCCAGGTTAAGTATCGGAAAAGACCGACTCTAGCAACGAGGAAATGGATGACGCAGAACGCTTGAGAAATGGTTCGTATATAGGTGGTAAAAAGTAGAAACAGTCACTTAGGGTTAGTCCTATATCTTACGCACCGTTCATTTCTCTATCAGCTAAAATTTGACATAAGCTCCTTGCAACTAATGTCAAAATCCGTGTTTGATCCGTGCAGGAACGGAGAAAGAATACAATTTCCTGCGGCCGGGCGGCCTGTCGTAAGAGGCGACAAACCAACCCACAGCCAGGTGGTAGGGCATTTGCCCGACTGGATGGCTACCACCCCTGGTCTAAAGTATGTCGCCATAGCAACCTTGAGTTATGTTTCGGCATTAGTGACCAGGTTCCAGTCTTCCTTAAGAGTGCAGCAGCGAATTTGTAGCACCTTTGGTTTTGCAAATGTTCATAGGCGATGGTAACCGCTTTCCAAGTGGGCCATCTGCCTGTCTGCTGAACTCCTGCAATAAAATAAAAAAATCAACCGATGGTAAGACAAGTGAATGAATAATAAGATATAAGAACCGGCCATACGTGGTTCTTAGCTTATAATGTAAGTTAAAGAAGCACTAGGTTAGTAGGCATTTCTTCGCCCCTTCTACTTGGTTTTAAGATAGTTGAAAATTATTGAATACACGATAGTGTTTTCAGGAACTTAATTTTCTAAATCTTTTAAAATTAACTAATATATTTTATAAATCAGTGAACAAATAAAGAGCGACGCAACCATGCTGAATAAATTAAGAGCTGCGAGGGGAAACCGCAAAGATTCGAATTGCATCGGATCGCTCCGCACCGCACCGCATCGCAATGTTACTCGGACAATGTAAAGAAACAACTTGCAGCTGCTGAAATGTTCAACGTATTATTCGGTATACTTTTTTACTATTGTGAAACTGGCCGCTAACAGACGAGCCAACTAACTGATGCAAAGCTTCGCTGTTTAATCATTATTTTATTGATTATATACTTCTAGTGTACCATGACTGGCACTTCTACTTTTACTCACATAAACATATAAGGCTAACTAAGTACTGCGATTTATCAATATCGAACTCAGTAGGTAGTTAAAGAATGAGTCCGGTATTGACAATCGTAGTGCGTTCGAGACTTACGTGAGTAAAACTTACAAGTGTTTGCTCGGACTTAAGCTAGGGCAGTTGCTTAAACTGTTCCTTGTGACATGTAATCATCACGTAATTAAGTTGAAGTGGGCAGTCGTATGCAAATGTGGTGTCCACTCGACTGGACACTGGACTTGCCTCTTTACTAATTGCGGCGTGTTGTCCTCTTTAGGACATTCGGATGTTATAGGTGCACTGAGAGAAACTCATTATTTCATAGAAAATTTAATTTAGGTACGCTCTCATAAGTGCTGATTCCTATACGCTTTATCTTTTCTGGTGCGCACTGCCGAAGAGTAGAATAATTTGCCGGAGTCTGTTTTTCCTAACAAATACTATCTTGAAGTCTTCAAGTCATGAGTGAAAAGATTTCTTCTAGGTAAGCGTGCTGCATCACAAACTGCGTATCACTCAACATCAGGTGAGAGTGTGGTGAAACGCAAACCTATACATCCATAAAAAATATGCTAATTGAATATTATGCGTGCAAAGACGTAGAAAGAATACCTATACCTGCGGCCAGGCAGAAGAAGTAAGAAGCGATAAAACATTCCACAGACGGTCGGACATTTGCCCGGCAGGATGGCTATCACCCCTGCTGTAGAGTATTTTTTTTATTGCGTGAGTTCAGTAGACAAGCAGACGGCCCACTTGATGGAAAGAGGCTACCATCGCCTCTGGACATTTGCTACATCAAAGGCGTTACAAATGCGCTACTCCACTGTAAAGGAAGACTGGAACCTGGCCACTAATGCATACCTTAGACCAGGGGTGGTAGCCATCCAGTCGGGCAAATACCCTACCACCGAGCTGTGGGTTGTATTGTTGCCTCTTATAACAGGCCGTCCGGCCGCAGAAAATTGCATTCTTTCTCAGTTCCTGCACGGATAAGATGCGACTTGGCAGGTTTGACACATAGTTTATCTCGATGTGCAGGTTGCATCACGATGCTTTCCTTCACCGTTAGCACGAGATAATTACTTAATATAAAAATAAGTAAGTCTCAGTGTGCCACTGGCCATAATCAAAGAAGTTTGCACGAAGAGGTTAGCAATTAGTCAAATTGTCTTTGAGGCCACGAGTGCCGTCTCCTTGACCCGGGACATGCGGTTCTCTCCCCCCCGCTCACCCCCGCCCACCTTCCAAGATTAATTACTTGAATAAACTTCATATACTCAACTAATTCCTGTTTATAACCCAAGTTAACCTAATTCACGAGACTCGAAAAATCTTAATTATTATGCATTTAAGAAAATTACTAACTTTGTTTGAAAAATAACCAAAACATTTCTAAAAACACATCACAACACAATTATATGTTGCAAAAAATGATTGAAACCGCACCCTGTACAAAATTTAAGTATTGCGTTTAACCATGATCAAACAGTTGGCCATACAACTAAAAAAATTATCAAAAATCTCACCTGTTTAAGACATGTGACAATGAAAAAAATTGAATTATTATTACTGGTTTTGTTAGTAATTTCAAATGAATTATTATCACTAAGTTATGCTTAATTTGAAATACTATCAAAACTATTTTCATATTTGAAAACCTAATGTTTACTAACAGCAGAAGCGCTGACATCGTCTGTATGCAAGAAATTTAATCAAAGCCCAATCAAAGTTAGTTCCTCCGTATTCATCCACATGTGAGAGTGGACACCGTCGGCAAACTACAAGGTTACGGATATACGAATATTCATAAGTAACATTCATATGAATAATTCGTACCTCTATTAATTGATCGCTAGTTCGCTAGTTACGATAAGTATTTTTTTATTGCCTTCTGCTCCATTATTGGCTAAAATGGAGATTTTTATTTTCTTTTTAATGTTTCTTTTATTTTTTTATTGCAGGAGTTCAGGAGACAGGCAGACGGCCCACTTGATGGAAAGCGGTTACCATCGCCTATGGACATATGCAACACTATAGGTGCTACAAATGCGCTGCTGCTCTCTTAAGGAAAACTGGAACCTGGTCACTAATGCCGGAACACAACTCAAGACTGTAATGGCGACATACTTTAGACCATGGGTGGTAGCCATCCAGTCAGAAAGAATACGATTTCCTGCGTTGGGGCGGCCTATCGTAAGAGGCGACAAAACAACCCACAGCCAGGTGGTAGGGCATTTGCCCGACTGGATGGCTACCACCCCTGGTGTTAAGTATGTCGCCATAACAACCTTGAGTTGTGTTCCGGCATTAGTGACTAGGTTCCAGTCTCCCTTGAGAGAGCAGCAGCGCATTTGTAGCACCTTTGGTGTTACA
The DNA here is from genome assembly GCA_949752895.1 of Dendrolimus pini. Classification (NCBI taxonomy): domain Eukaryota; kingdom Metazoa; phylum Arthropoda; class Insecta; order Lepidoptera; family Lasiocampidae; genus Dendrolimus; species Dendrolimus pini. The sequence continues at coordinate 402,778 of OX457132.1, read as the reverse complement.
AATGTCCACAGGCGACGGTAACCGCTTTCCATCAAGTGGGCCGTCTGCCTGTCTGCTGAACTCCTGCTATAATAAAAATAAAATAAAAAGGTGGCGATACTTCGGTGTCATGATGCTGCGGTGGCACCAAAAACAATGCGCCCGTGTCCCACGAAAACGGCATCTTCACAAAAACATTCGTTAGCTCTGTGTCGAGTTTCATGTATATCCAATGTTTGTCAAAGTGGGCTGTGCCGCCCCCCAGTGGGCGCTGAGGCTATCTGAGGAGGCGCTTGAAACTTCAAATAATATTGGAGGACTCTGAATAAAAACCAGTAGGCAATGGAAACTATAACGGGATGAATCTCATTGTTATATGTATGTTTCTGCTCTACACCGCACTATATTTAAAAGTCACGCAATCAATTTTATACAGATTTAATATAATACATTTGAATTTTTTGAATAAATAAATAATTTATTTATTTATTTTTTGTTTATTTTCTTACATATTTCTGTAAAAAATTAGATAAAGAATTTCTGTGGAGCGTTAGGTTAGCTATTCATTTTTTCCTGAAATGGGCGGTATACCAAAAAGTTTGAGAAGAACTGTTCTAACAGATACACAGGCAGACAAAAATTAAAAAGCTGCATTTTCGAAATCTACCAGTCTGAATGAGGCCTTCTGATTATTCACATTTTGAAATTCATTGTACAAATTTCATCCCTCTACACATTTATTATATCATAGACTAATATATAGAGACAACATGTAGAAAAATACGTAAATCACGAAAGTACTTAATACTGAAACTCGGATACAAAAGAATGAGAACGTATCATTTACATGTAAAAGTAACATGGCAAGTAAGATGAGTGATTGTTTCTCTATGAATACGAGGATGCCATTCGCCAGGTTATTGTGGAGTGATTGATGGGCCCCCTGGCCCAAATGCCACTAATGATTACTGATACGTAACCATTTTCGAATGCCTAATGCCTATATTGCTCAAGATTTGTTCTAAAGTACTACCTTATTGGTGCTAGTTGGTTCTTTTAAAAATGAACCTCGATATACAATGGACTATATGATTATTATTAAACTAACAATAATATTATACATATAAGATGTATGTATAGGTGCTGTTACGAATTAGCAAGTAAGTGCGCGAGAAAGTAGAGTGAAAGTGGTTTAATGCCTTTTTTACCGGCCTCCAAGGCTGCTTATATGTCCCACACTTTGTCCGACGCCTAGCTGCTAATTGTGCGAGCTATGGGCGCGGAGAGGTGTGCTCCGGCGGGCGGGTAAGGGGAATGCTCACTGTCCGCAACAACCTAGAGTCCGCTATCTCGCTCGCACATTGCCACACTTTTAAAGATAAAAGCCATAACATGTTGCGATGTGGTGGTAAATTAGATTAGGCTCCCATTGACGGCAGGCTAAATATAAGTTTAACAATACTCATTGACACTTGACATCTTTATCTTCTGTGATGACGGCTACTGAGAAGTGGCCGAAACGTCGGAATAATAAAAATAAAATGAATTGCCGCGCTAAAACTGTCAAAACTTCATTTTATTATGTACACTAAAATAGTCGCGAAAACTTAAGATAATATTATTGTCTGCTTGTTATTAATTCGAATTCTACAATTTTTATGCCATGTAATAAGTCCTCTGAAGAATATTTTTAAAGGGTCATATAAATTACAATTTAAATGTACTTCCTAACTCACTGCACCGCTTCGCAACATTCGCAACACGTGTCATTTATGTATATCTTTATGGAAAACCTAAATCTTTATTGCCAAAAAATCTGATACACAAACTTATGGAAGTACCTAATTCCCGAGCTAGACATGAAGCCTGTGTTTCGGGAATCAGTGCCCTCTCACATTTGTATGTTGTTTTAAACACAAACAAATACAGATCGGTAACAGAGTGTTTATATCTAATGAGTAAGCGTGTTATGTAGATGTACGTGATTGCGCGCACATCGTGTGTGTGTGTGTGTGTGTGTGCGTGCGTGCGTGCGTGCGTGCGTGCGTGCATGCGTGCGTGCGTGTATGCGTGCGTGCGTGCGTGCTCGCGTGCGTGCGTGTGTGCGTGCGTGCTCGCGTGCGTGCGTGCGTGCGTGCTCGTGTGCGTGCGTGCGTGCGTGTGTGTGTGTGTGTGTGTGTGTCTGTGTGTGTTTGTGTCTGTGTGTGTCTGTGTGTGTATGTGTATGTGCGTGCGTGCGTGCGTGCGTGTGTGTGTGTGTGTGTGTGTGTGTGTGTGTGTGTGTGTGTGTGTGTGTGTGTGTGTGTGTGTGTGTTGTGTATGTGTGTAATTATATATGTACTGTACGGTTACTATTAAATATATTAAAATAGTGCTTCAGTGGTAGCGTAGTCAAGGGTAAGTAGCCAGTTTTTTAGTTTAATTTTAACTTCTCGACTACTGAGTCCATGTACATTGATTTTTTTATTTATCTTGTTATATAGTGTCACATATTTTAGCATTGCTGCCGTCTTGCAAAGCCAGTACGGTACATTGGAGTTTGAAATATATTGGTTACAGCACGTTTTTTCTCTCTAATATTGTCATGTTTTGGTGTAATTTTAGGTTGTTTTAGAGTTATATTGAATATATATAACTGCCTAAGGGTTAACACGTTACTTTTTTCATATAACAGTTTTGTAGGAAAGCGATGAATGTTAAAGTTTTTAATAATGATCTTTGAGCCCTTTCTAGTTGGATCATATATGATTTAAAAGCGCTGCCCAAAACGACAATACAATAACCTATAACTGACTGCACCAATGCAAAATAGACTATACGTAAAGTATTGCAGTCTGCAGCATATCTTAGTTTTTTAAATACCCAAACAAGTTTTCTAACACGTGTTATTAAGTTATCAATATGAGAATACCAATTTAAATTTTCATCTACAACTACTCCTAAGTATTTAATGTTGTCTGCTTTTGATATAGAGAGACAATTACAATGTCCAAAAAATGGAGTTTGGCATAAATATGTATTTTAATTTCAAAATCGTATTGCTTAATTTTAGATGCCGTGAATCGGATGAATTTAGTTTTAGAAATGTTAAGAGTAAGATAATTAATTTGTAGCCACCTATTTACTTTTTGCAGTCCACATTCAGTTATGTGCTTAACTTCTTCCCATGTATCAGCTTGGAATATCTACATACTAGTACATTTGAATAAATACCTACAATTAACAAAAGAAAGTCACTAATAGGCTCTTGATAACAAGTAACTTACAGACTCAAAAACGCACCAAAATAATTAGTCACTGTCACGAAATTAAAGACTTAGACACCGCTTGACTCTTGAAATACTGATCGCTGTTGTTGCTGTTCAATGAGGAAGACCGGCAAGAAACTCCGCAGCAAGACGGCTATCTAAAAATTCTGTTCTTCAATTAATTTAATTATCTCGTTAACAATGTAACAACAACAGTAAGTGTGACTAAGATATACGCACGCGAAGCGTTCCACGTGGAGAACCTTAACCTCTTATTATCTTAAGTCTTACTATTGTGATGAAATGTCAATAATATTTTGCGTATGCAAAGCCGGAAAGTTCTTAGCCTACCTCAAATCAAATCAAATCATTTTTATTGCGAACTAAGTGTTACATTTACCAAGTGCTAACAACGGTGAAAGAAAACATCGCGATGCAACCTCCACATCGAGATAACCGATGTGTCCAACCTGCCAAGCTGCCTTGGACAAGCGCGGCTGCTCCCCCCATATAATGGAAGGCACGAGCCCAGCAGTGGGACATTTATGGGCTGCTATTATTGTTATATATTATTGGTGTTAAGGTCTCATACAATATAACTGAGAATTTATTACTTAGTTGGCCATTAATACAAACGCAATATTAATGTTATTTAACCTATCTCTGTAAAATATCTAATATTTATTTTGGTGCCTTATACGTATTTTATTTAATTTATAAAACACAATATTTTTTTTTTCAAAACAAGTTTTGATATAATACTTTCTTAAGTTTTGCGACTTGTACACATAATAAAACTACGTTTTAACGGTTTTACCGCGCTTAAAACCGTTAAAACGTAGTTTTATTATAAGTTTTGATATGAATATACATGAGAAAGTCAATTCAAATTCAAAAGTTTTTAATGAAAATAAGTAAAAATTTAATTTTACTTCCTATTCTATGTACACCGCTTCGCAACATGTTATTGCCGTTAAGGAAAAGAAGCGGCAACAAACTCCCCAGCAACACGTTTACCTTAATAAATACCTTCCTTGATCTATGAATGTTATTATTATTATTACTTTTTGACATTTATCTGTATTTGTTTAAAATATAGTTTATTTAACATTATCCCTACTAATATTATAAATGTGAATATAAGTTTGTTTGTTACGCTTTCACGGGAAAACTACTCAACCGATCATTATGAAATTTTGTACACATATTCTTGGAGGTATTAGAAGTAACATAGGATACTTTATATGAAAAAAAATACCACGCGGACGAAGTCGCGGGCGGAAGCTAGTATTACATATTTCTATGTGTTATGTTCCTACGTGAGCAAAACATGCGTACACTGTAATATATATGCCAGCAGTTTAACCATGTCTTGAAAATATATTTTTTATTTGATTTGGTTTGATTTGATTTACCTCTATAAAGCCAGCCAGGTTCCTGGTCAGTTTGCCTACAAAACATGATTCAATGTTCTACGTGCAGTCTTGAAAGACTTAAAGTAGATCAATAACAGATAATTGGTGGAACAGGTTTAATTTAATTTTCATACTATTAAAAAAAATAAGTTAGTTACCAACGTGATCAACATTGAGCGCAAGTAATCACAAAAGTCTACTAAATAAACGAGTCTCAAATCCAGACAACCCCAAATCAAATAATGTGGAAAGAAAATTAAAAAGCGGTGTTTGTTTACAAACATTTGGAGGCGAGTTTACAACGAGAGGGAACGAGTGTTGCCAGAGTGCCGATCACAAAACAAGCATATAATCGCGGCTGTAAAGCATACAATAAAAATGATACACAAGGAGAAAATGGGCTACTGCTCTATGAGAGAAAGCCACGCGATTGTTATACTTTTCTATTACTAAACACAAAGATTTAATAATAGTCGCGTGCATCTGTATAATTGTTCTGAAAAATTGACAATAAATTATTTACCACAGACACTAATTTAAAAAAAACTTATTTTGTCACAGCATTGCTTAAACTTATTTATACTTCACTTCATAGACATATTGATAAGACTTACATATATATCTCAATATAAGCTTCATAATTATTGTCCTTAAACACCCATTTTATACGCGCTAATAATAAATAAATCATATAAAACCTTTGCTAATAAACATTTGACACCAAAGTGTAATTGTTTGCTTATAATTAAGTTTCCATTTTTGTTTGTTCAGCTTCACCTGCTTAGACATGAATTAATGAGATGGAGAGAAAACTCTTTATTGTTCACCACATACATAGAAAATAAACAATTTACAATTATTTCATATAAACACAATTAGAACTGAGGAGATGATTTTAATTTCGGAGACAAAAGTCCGAATAACATTATTGACATCTTTGTTCTTGTTTCAAAATTTGAGATATAATATTCTATGAGACTTCTTAAAGCGAAAATGTAAAATCCTTGCGAGGTAATCAACTTTAACACAAATATTATCGAAAGATATGATATTGAATTTAATATAGAAATGAATGCTATAAATAATATCATGTATAAGCGTAGCATTGTGTAGACGGGGCAGTGGATTTTGAATTCAAGTATAACTGTTTTAATAAATAAAAACACGGAAGAAGAAAGCATCGAATTATTGCTATATCAAATAGTCAAACAGCCATCATAAAACCATTAAGTTTTTCCTCTGTGTCTCAGTAGGAATAAGTTCATAGTTTAAGATACTCAGAGGAATGAATATAAACTGACATTTCTATGTTGTTTTAATTTCATATTTTATCTGTTTTATATTTAACGCATCAAACTTAAGGCCGGTTCTATCGGTTAAAATTTGGCACAAGCTCCATACAAGTAATATCAAAATTCAGCCGATAGCAGGGCAAGCGAATGGATAGTAAGACATAGGAACCGGTAACTATTCAAATCAGTCATTATAACACAGTTTTAAAATATTTTATTACTAGAGTTTACCCCGCGGTTGCGTTGGGGGTCAAACCCTAGTGCGTGCCTTTAGTTTAAATGGCAAGCATTAATACAGGTTACTTTATTATTATTTTTTCTGTAAGCGCTATTTGCCCCCGGAAAACTACCTAAACGACCAAATTGCCCAAAATAAACTAAATAACGAAAATGGCAAACCACAAATAAAAAACCTATAATATTTTCTAGGATAACTTTTACATAAATTTAACTTAGAATCTATTCTATAATCTGGGATAAAAAGCATCCCTAGTCCACCCTCGGTATTAATATTACATATATACCTAATTTCAGCCAAATCAGTCCAGTAGTTTTTCCGTAAAAGCATACATAAAGAGACAAATATATTTTCATCCCGGAAACTATCCCATTTTTTGTGATAAAAGTATCCTATGTTCATCCTCGGCATTGAAAATATATAAATACTAAGTTACATCCACATCGGTCGACTATTTTTTTCTTGAGACAGACAGAGCTACTTTCGCATTTAAAATAATAATAAGGATATGTATTTAAATTATCTTTTCCTTTGTTTTTTTTTTCAAATCAACGGCGATACTTTACGCTGTGCGTGGAGTTCACACGTCGTGCGCCGCGTCCGCATTCTCGACTCTCGTTTAGATGTTTCCAGAGTGGGCAGTGGTATAACGTCCACATTAAGCCGACAGCGGCGTTCACCGCGTTCAGCATCTACGATTACCCACGGCCTCAAGCTAGTTTCAGATTTTTTGCAATTATAAATTAGTGTAAGGTCCTCCACTAAATACTTTTTATATAACTGTAGTATATATTTGTATTTTTCATTGAAAGGGTCAAGGTCCAAGGTCAAGGGCCAGCCCATGATAATTAAGTACTTGGTCACTTAGCATATATAGTATATAAGGCTTTAATTTTGTTAAACGCATGCACAATGAAGATATCACATTGGGACAATGTAGTGTCGATACTTCAACATCCAACTGGAAACTATGAGCAGCGAGCGTGTTAGATTTTAGATTGGGTAGTATATAAAAATATACACACATTTAATGTTTATTACATAAATATTTGCAAAGCATTTTATTGATTTCACAACGATAAAAGATATTTCATTGATCTTATACTTCAAGTTAGATATTTCTATTAAAAGCAAGTTAAATCAAAAAGGTCCTAATTATATTATTTTCTACAACGCACATAAAACTTTATATGCTAATAATAACATAACAAGAATCTTAAAAACATAACCTTGGTACTATTATCTAGTACCAGCAGTCAACATAGTTACCGCTTGATTATATTGAACAGAGCGACGTTCAAGTGACGAACGTAGAATGTCCCATATTAGGTGATTTCACCTCCTTTTATATTTTCGAACCAACAACAGTGTATTAAAAATCCTAAAAACATTTATAAAGTACTAAAAAATATAAACTTTACAATATAAATTTTATTTTTTATTCAGCTAAAACACACTACTTACTCAATAAATCAAGTGCAGATATTTTAAGAAAACCATAAGTACCCTCAGTTTAAAGTCACAGTGTCTTAACACGGCAAATACATAACTTCATTTATTAAATACCTTCATATTACACAGGGGGAATGTCTTATCTTGGGACATCATCCTCGGGTCTGGGGGAAGGCTCGCCCAGGGATGTTTGGGACTCTTGACCGGCCGTATGCGGAGAACAGGGGGATGGTCGGCCTTAAAACTACCCACTAAACCTAACCGCCGCAGGATCTGGACCTTGACATATAACACATTTTCCTTCGACGAAAGAGTAAATTGAAATAACGCTATTACCGAGTGAATATTTGCTTTGTTTTCAATCAACGCGGCGCTGATTGTTCGCGGCGAGGAATCATAAAGCGATCCCGTTGAGCGGGAAAAATGGCCGGCAGCCAAAGGACCTGGATTCAAGTGCAAATTGAGTAATTTACAACAGACACGCACCGATACCGGCGCCCTACCTATATTTACATAGTTACACACAATACGGTAAGGTAGCTTTTGTCATGTTTTTCTTTAAATTGGCAGAGGATGTAATTGCTTGAGCGAGATAGAAGTAACCATTCCAGTACGTAGCCTATACGTTTATGCAGCGTTTTTAAGTTTTCTGTAGGTGTTCGTAATACAGAACATGACATCGAATTAGAACATACGCCGGTTTTCGATTGTTACGCGATTCATACGAGAGCACTTTATTTATCGCGTGGAAAAGACGGTATGCCGCGGAATTGCATTGAAGACGTACGGATTGATTGCCCTCGCGTAATATAATTTAATATTTGATTATTTATTGAGAATTTTACATAGTGAGTGGAACATTACAATAGTGACGATATCTTAATATACTCAGTGAGCAAGTGGTTGTATCGGGAAAGAACGAGGTGCGGGTGTGAAATTAAATATGTATTCTTTTTGAGATTTACTGAAATCAAATATTACAAGATAACTTATTCAAATCAATGAAAGGACACGTTTTGAAAAATGTAAAACATTAGCAGTGCGTTGCCACTAAAATAAAATCATATGTTGGGGTTTCCCGAAACGTTACTTAAGCTTTTATATGTTAAACATTTCTGCACTGTGTTCTATATTTTATATTTGAGTGACACAATTTTCTAAGACTTATGAAGTTAAACCAAACTAATAAAAGTCACGTATTTTGAAATATTTTAACATTCAAATGAATCCTGTTAACATTATAAATGATTTAGAAAGTTTTTTGTCAAATAAACATATCGTCGTCAGCCAATCACCATCCACTGTTGGACGTAAGCCTGCCAAGTTGGTAATAGCTAAGGGGTCTGCCACAAACATTTATGACCCAATCATCAACCTCTGCCGTCAGCAAACGAAGCTCTGGCCACCAATCAATGGTAGTACAACCATCGCAAGAAAGCCGGACTATATTAATCCCCTGTTAGGAGACGGGCAGCAGCGTCACCGATGCAAATAGGCTGGCACTGCGGTTACCATCCCGCATGCCAAGCGTGGTAACTATGGCATTGATCCCCAAATAAACATATATAACGAAATAATTTTAAAACGTATTTAAGATCGATGCCTACCTCGGCCAACGGATCAGTATGGCGATCCAGCGAGGAAACGTAGCCAGCCTTCTGGGCACCTTACCCATAGAAGACGGTGATCTGGGCTCAGTATTCTACTTATAGTCTTGAGGGACTATGGGTAGAATACAACACAAATAAGTTAAGTTTTCTTACATTGTATTCAATAGTATGTAATTTTATAATTGTTTTTGTCAGTAAGAAGGTATGTAAAAAAGCTCGATTAAATTTAAATTCAACCTTTAGTAATATCTGTAACAATTTACAAGTTGACTTACTGGTAACTCGTGTACTGCACATCGTATCGTAGTAATTCGGGGAGGCTGTGTTCTTCAAGGCGAACAAACATAAATTTGATTAGGGCAGGTTGCGACGGTAAGCAATCAACTACGCCATTTCTGCAGTCCATATCAATCGATTTGGTTTCTATCAACAACATACATTCTATACAGATAAATAAAATTGAAGTGTCTGCTTATAACCTCAAACTAAAAATGTGAAAAAAATCAGGAGGCATAATTCAGACCAAGAGATTCCGTAAAATTCATTTTTTACATTTTTGTCTGTCTGTCTGTTCTGGCTAATCTTTGAAACGGCTGGACCAATTTTGACCGAACTTCGTTCACTGGTAGATAGCTGATGTTATATGAAGTAACATAAGCTACTTTGATTTTTTAGGGTTCCACGAGGCTTTTAGTAACATAAAACTTATGTTAAGTGCATAAAAAAGACAGATATACTAGATAACACTTTATTTATTTGTTACAATCTCAACTAATCTTATATTAAAATAAACGTACACAATACATACCTGTATTTTTTTAAGTAAAATCTAATCATACACCGAAGAATGCAGATTTAAAAAAAAAATTACTTTAAATTATTTGATGATAATTTTTGGTTTCAATATTGTAGTATTTTGCGACCATTCATGTATTTATGTAGTATGTTTGCTTATGATATACCTAATAATCTGCATCACCTACATCTCCAGATTACGTTAAACTATTCCTTAAGTTAGGTTGCCTGGAAGAAATTGCATTAAGCAGTAAGGCCGCCTATTGTTTCTACGATGACAATATTGTAATTGTGTATTTTTGAAATTATATATTTGGTGAGCAATAGTGTTATCTATCTATCTCATATAGATATGAGATACATATATAAATACATATACACACAGATATAAACAACCAATTGTGTTCTTATTTTGACAAAACGGTGGTAATACAGTGTAAACACTTACATTTGTTTGGTTGGAACGAAACGAGGCGCTTGATTGAAACGCAACCAAGAGGTATGGAAGGATCCCCCCTCCTTTTGATACCACTTGAAATACACGTGGGAATAAATTAACTTGGATATTTCCTATCCCACCCTGACAGCTGCTGGTTCATTTTAAACTGATACATGACGAAATTTTACCGAATTTAAATTGAATTTGTATAAAAACTGGTGTTTAGATGATATAAATTAGACTAAAACCGATTATTGCGTGTAATAAATACATTATTATTGAGAATTCATTTGAATATTAATGTGGTATTAATATATTAATGAATTAATAATTGTAGACAATAGTTAGTATAGTAATTACTATTATTATATTAAAATATATTTTATGACCTTCTTTTGTGTTATTGTTTGTAGGACATCTTATATATAAAATTCTCGTGTCACAATGTTAGTTACTATACTCCTCTGAAACGGTTTGACCGATTTTCATGAAATTTGTGTGCATATTGGGTAGGTCTGAGAATCGGACCAAATCTATTTTTCATCCCCCTAAATGTTAAGGGTAGTCCACCCCTATTTTTATTTAGATATTTTTTTTATACAGCATTAAATAATACATATTATAAATCTAAATTTTCAACCCTCTACGATCAACCCCTATTTTTTATTTGTTAAATATCGATTGAAGCTTTTCCGGGCAGGACGACGTCTGCCGGGACAGCTAGTTATGTTTATTATTGTAATTTTTCTATGCCTAACTGGCCAAAATGGCATCCACTACTCTTGTTATTTTGCTACGGAATCCTATTATAATATAATATATCTCTGTCGACTTCATCCAGCGTCGTGCCGTTCGTATAGTCGACAATCCCAGACTAACAGGCGATTTAGAAACGCTTAGCCTTCGGAGAGACTGCGTTCCTCTGCATATTCTACCGCCTGAACAACGGAGAGTGTTCCGAGGAACTATTTGATCTGGTACCAACGCCTCATTTTTACAACCGCACCGCTCCCCATCAATGGGATGTTCCACCCCATTTCCTGGAGCTGCCACGCTAAATTAAGCAACGGTTCTCTAGACAGTTTGTTCCGCGTACAACAACGGTCTGGAGGGAATTTCCCGCCGCTGTATTTCCTCTGCGCTACGACATGATTTCATATAAGAAGAGTGTTATAAAATGTCTTAGAGGTCAGCAACGCGTTGGCCACGCTCCTGTTGTTGCAAACGTCCATAGGCGACAGTAACCACCTTCCATCAAGTGGGCCATCCGCCTGGCAATAAAAAAAGACAAAACATGAGAATTCTGTTTTTGCTAAAATTGCCTACGAAATTCTAAAAATATTTTTAAGCTATTCCATAGCTTTTATCGCGGGCTTTGAGCGCGGCGACCGAATCAAGAAATTCCGTAACGAAAATAAACCCAACACCTCCCACTCGGCCTACCATGCGCGGTGACGGGGGCCTGAGGCGGGCGCGGCGAGCGGAGGCGTGCGGTGGCCACAGTGACCCGCGAGCTCTCGTAGCGGTTCGAGGTATGTCAGGTATTGCAAATTATGGACGACGAGCTGCTCCGAATCGGACGAATACGTAAGCAGCTGTTTGTGAGAAAGTATATAGGTGTATATGTATCTATCATATGTTTATAATGCCACACTCACCGCATGTGCGCCCCCTAACTATACATGTAGGTATATATGTATACATAGGTGATTTGTTTTCTTATCGGTCACCACGCTCAAAAAGTGTAACTTGAATTAATATCAAAGAAAAAACTTGAATTAATATCAAAGAAAAAAATACTGTATAAATAAAAAAAATATTATAATTGCATAAGTTGGTAAAAAATGCTATGCAATAGCTTTACCGCGGCAGTCCCCGAGTGCCACAAGGAGTTTTTTTTTATTAATATAATAGCTACAAGCAACGCAACGTGTAAGTATATGTATCTAGATATTAAATCAGACCTAGGTGCTTACACATAAATATTTGAGGTGTGTGCAATAAAATCAGTTTTATCATGTTCCCGGGCAAGAACATGCTCCAGGGGGACAGGCGATGAGGAGAAAGGGGGACGTACAAATATTTGTTGAACCTTAATAAAATCATATCGAATACCTGTTCACGACACGTTGGGGCACGTGCCAAGTCATATGGGAAGAAATCTCCCTTTCATATACAATTTTTAGTATAAACGGTTCAATCAAATCAATTCGATTGAAAGCGGCAGAATGGAAAGGATAAGATAAAATTCAATGAAATAGAATGATTCTATTTTATGTTTCGTTAGTAAATACACTTTAATTTAATAAGCTTAGTTTTATTTATTAACAATGACAAAAGAACGTAATATTTAAAAAAGGATTTTAAATACAAGCTTTTAAGATCCTGGTTGTCATGGAACAGCGGAGTGCTAGCCAAGACAAGTAAAACGAGCTCAAACACGACGCGTCTGTCTTGTTTAGTACAGGAGTTCCTATGGCCACCTTCCGACTCCATCATCAGATCAGCTACATGGTATTAGGGAGCGTTCCCAAAATGCTGGCCGCATTCCTTCCACGTTGTATGGCAACGTTGCCCTAAATATAGGCCTTTTGGTCACGCGAGACTCCTTTCAACCACCTTGCTTAAACTTAAAATTATAAACAAGAATATTTTGCAGTTGTTCATCTTATTTTTTGGCCAAGCGTGGCGGGTAGGTTATTATACTCTCCGACCCACAAAAAATCAGTAGACCCCAGTAGTGGGATTAAGGAGCTGATATCATTATTACGAGAATGGAATTCATTTACTCGCACACCTGTGAAACTACTTTTGTCGTCTAGATTAGAGCAAATACCAGACGCGAGTCTATTTGCTTTGATGCACTCACCCAGTGTTTGCTTTCTATCGACGGCTCTCTGAGGTGTTTGCTACAAATATGTTGTGGGGAGCGAGACATGGTTGTTGTCATTAATTACTTCCACAGATGCGTAACAATGATATTTTGTGTAATCTTAACATAGTACAAAACAAAAGTCGCTTTCCATGTCTGTATATCCGATATCTCCTCTTATGACCTACGCAACAAATTTGTATCCGGTTTTCACCTATTCGTAAATTTTCACTGTAGCTGTTCCGAATGCGAATTTTATGATTTTTTTAATAGTGTTTGTCTAATATTGACTTTTGCAAGTTGTCGTTGGATTAAAAAATTAGATATGTAAAAATAAAACTTGTATTTTCTTTAATAAAATATATCTAAATCTATATATTAAGCAAAAACTTTGTACCCTTTTTACGGTAATTGCACGGATGGAGGAGTATGAAATTTCACACGCTTATAGTTTAATTAGTTTATATAGAGAAGAAGTGATATATGCTTTTTTTTATTATGCATAAAAATATATTGAATCAATAAAAAACATGACACACACTACTATGTATTTGACACACACACACGCACGTATAATCTTTTGTTTATTGTTCTCTTGGCGAAATCTGTGGTTATAGAAGTCTTTAACAACAAATCATTATGATCGAATTTCGAGCACGGACGACCATTGATAAAAAGAGTTTCTAACAATATTGCAATTCGATTTTTTAAGAGCTTTATATATTAAAACCCTAATTAATCCTTTATTTAAGTAAAACAGAGTTAATTCTTCGGTTCTAACCCCACATAGCCACCATTTTCTATAGGTAAGGTGTCCAGAATGCTGGCTACGTTAACTCGCTGGATACATTTTTTCAATGACGGAAACTATTACTAAGTATATCATAATTATATTAATTAATCCGTTGAAATTATTTAAATCGACCTGATGCGAAAAAGAGGAAAGCACCAGCGCCACTCAATTGAAGGGCTGTCCCGGACAGCCACGATGTTAAGATGATCAAAGTCTAGTGAAAATTATTAGTAACCTACGTGGACTTAATTATTATTTTTAATTAACTCACAGAATTTACATTTACATCAAAAATACTTTAAATTAAACTACCTATAAAAATATGATATCCTACAGCTCTAAATCATTTAGTTCTTGATATATATATATATATATATATATGGTGCACATGTAATGGTGGTTGAGCCCCTTCCACGTTCTTCCATATTAATTACTGGTGGGCCCACGGCGCCGGTGTGTCGCTCTGTAATACAACACTTGTTTGCTTCTGTTAAAGACAACTCATATTTATCCAAAACTACACGCGCACATTCATGTATTATTATATTTTGCAAATGCAACTAATATAGAAATAATAATAGCCAGCTTTTAGTATTTAATTTACAATATTTTATTATAAGATCGAATCTTAGCTTGCCATTTTCTTAAAGGAATTACAACAAAAATCATAAAAAATAATAAATATGAATTCACAGGCTACAACGCCTTTCGGATGAAGCAAAACTTGTTGTCACTATAAAACGTCATAATAATAATCATGGACTAATCGCGAAGAAACTTGACCACTACCTTGAAAGGCTCTCGTTTGGTATCTGGCGGTAGCCTGGACCCTAGGCCCCACTGCCAGCGGAGATCAGTTTTATATTTTTTATAAATTAATGTACATATTGTATATGTATGTGAATAATAATAATAATCTATTTATTTCAAGACAACACAGTCCAATACATATTCACAAAACACACACAATAATGATGTTAGTAATATTTTCTCCTTATGTCATATTATATTATCATAGTAATTAATGACTAACACTTATTTAGTCCTCCTAATGAAGGACCAAATCAGTGGGCAGTCCAATTTATCAGCTATTTGCGTCAGGATGCTGTTGCTGCTACCGCGCAATCTGCTTAGTACGTAACTATTTTTTTTACACCAAAAACCATCAATGCTGTAATCAATTTTCCTGAATAATTACGAAATCTTTAAATTACAAAAAAAGTAAACATTACTTTTATATACTTAAGAAAATTAAATGGCGAGCGTTAATATTGTCCCTTTATATAATATATACCCACCTAAAGATGAAAAAAATGAAATGACTTAAAATTTAAATCGTATTCCTAACTCAAATCATACCTAATTTTGAAGAGCTGGAAAACATAATTAGTGGTATTTGGAAGAATGGAAGAAAATATTGATTTTAATTTAAAGTGTGAACGTTCCCTAAATTTGTATATTTAAACAATGTTATTTAGTCAGGTGGCTGGTTATAGTGAATTGTTTTCATATAAATAAGGGGACCTTCTCAACTATAAACCTTTCTAAGTACACACAAAAATCAAATCAATTTTGCTAGGTATTAGAAATCCAATTGATTGTATTGTCAGAAACATGGAGATAAAATAAAATACAAGCGAATTCATGCTTGGTATATGTGTCGCCTTATAAAGGCACACATAAATGTTTGTATTTAATGTGACTAAAAACTATTTCAAAACTGACACTTTATTCAATATTTAAAATAAATATAAAAATCAATAGGTCTATTATTGAATAAAAAAGAATTATATGCTGCTTCTCATTCATTATATTGAATTGGCACACATGAAATCCGAAGAAAAACCTTTTTTATAATTTTAAATCATATTAATATAAGAAACAAATTAATATAATGCTACGCTTAAAATCGTTAAAACGCAGTTGTTTTTTTTATATTTATTTAGAAGGATTTATGTAATATAAATAAATAACTAAAATTAAATATTAATAAATTTCTAGGGCTAAGCTCGATTTTGTACATCACCACTATTTGGTATTTTACACAGATAACACTTTATTATACACCATTACAGAAAACTTACTAACTAGTATTGTTCTAATAATTGTGTACAAAGGGCGGCCTTATCACTAAAAAGCGATCTCTTCCAGACAACCCGTGGCAGGAATACTGCTAATTGGAGAGGCGATGGTGGTACACATAATTATTGGTGATTACTTACATTTTAATAATAAATGTATAAACATACGTATACACACTATATATGTATATATTATACACATCAGTAAAATAAATTTAATTTAGTGTTTATACATATAAATTATATAAGATAAGATAATTCTTTATTGTACACCAAAACATAGATACACAGAAATTGAAAGATACAAGAGATAGTGCAACGGGCGACCTTAGCGCTAACAAGAAAACTCTTCCAGGCAACCCTTGACAGGGATTGACACATTTATAATACTGACGATGGTCTACTTTATAAATTATGATGAATGATGAGTATACCCAATACATATAATTACGAAAATAATGTAAATATATATGTATATATATTTATATATACGTGTACGCACATGTATATATACATATGACAAAATAAACATACATATATATAACAGTATTAGAAATTATTTTATACAATAGAAAAGTAATGCTTCTGAACCTGTTTTTAAAAACACTGGATTTGGCTATATATACATGATATAGTAATAAAATACAACTATTTAAACATATTCAACATATGACTATGTAATATAGTACGTACAATTCACAAACAAACCAAGACACACAAAGAGCCTAAAAATTAATAACCTAGGCACAAAAAGAAAAACAACATACATGGCACTAGTTAAGATAATATATATAGGTGTAGACATAAGGCACACACTGCACATGCACTCTCTCACAACACCAGCATGTAACAGATACACTCTACATTAGTGTAAGTTTAGTATTACATATAACATAAAAACCACAAAATTAATGTCACACACAATAACAAATATTAACAATAAGCGTGTATGAACTCAAAAAACTCTAACAGTAATCAAGTTGTAAAAAGGGTACGGAATTCGAGTCCGTAGAATTGTTAATAAAAAATAAAAATAGTACGTAATTACATATCATTTATATTGTAGATACTATTTTCTGACTATGTTCTGAAATGTTAATAGAGATTTTGCTTGCCTACAGCCACAGTCAATGTATTCCAAAGTTGGACAGCCTTAACCGTGAAAGAATTATTGAAGAACGTTGTATTATGAATAGCAGTAATAAGTCTATGTTGCCTGGAAGGGCGTAAATTGTGAGAGCAAGAAATGAATTCGAAGCGTTCTTTAAGGTATTGTGGAGTAGTAGGGATGAATAAAATACTGTAAAGCAATGAAAGAATGTGAGTATTCCGGCGAAAACGAATTCACAACCGCTTGTTTTTTTACGAAATTCAGAAACACCCATACTTGCGTAACCCAAATACGACCCTTATAGAAAAGTTTTGCAGGCCCTCATATTTATTGAGTTGTTCTTGAGTTACATCTAAGAATCAAGCATGGGAAGTAGCAGGGACCAGTGGCAAGTCGGTTGAAAAAACATACCTACCATATGATGTAAGCGCCGACTATACCGCTGTTGAAAAACGTGCAACTCGCGATGCATTTTCTTATCAGCAGTGCGGTTTTTAACTATCCCACGGGAACTCTTTAATTTTTCGGGATCAAAAGTATCCTATATGTTGACCGGGGATATAAGCTACAACCATACAAAATTTCATTTAAATCAATCCAGTCGTTTCGGAGATTAGCTCCTACAAACAGACAGACAAATAGACAAACCGACACATGGAGTAACAAAAAATTTAATTTAGTTCTATCTCACTTCTTACATCCCTGACTCGGTTTTTAGAAAAAAAAATCATTGTACAGAAATTGGACCCCTACAGTTTTATTATATGTATAGATTTCAATTTGTATTTGTAATTTTGCAACGTTGCCGCATATTTTGAAACAGGTAGGTTATGGGGAATCGAGTTGTATGAAGTCCGCGCCACTGCTATGCTCTCTACAAGCTAAATTTTGGTGGATATTAGCAGGAAGTTTTTCAGCATCCAAATCGAGTTAAGAGGAGGAAAAGAACCCCCAACTCAACTCCGTTATATGGGGTCGCCAGCACAGCTCGCTATCAAATGTAACTCCAAGGTTCTTGACCTTATCACTGACAGGGATAAGCCTCCCATCAAAAGGGAAATTTTCTCTGCAGGTCTAGTCAACTTTACACAGTATCCGCGAGCTACCAATGAGAATTACATGAGTTTTCTCAGGATTCGCAAGAAGACCATGTAACTTACTCCATTACCATTACTTACCACATGCTACATGTGGTCAAATCAGGGTTTATAGTTGCGAATGCTTGTTTTAGCGTAGCAACCGGTGACTGCGTGTAAATTTGTAAATCTCCTGTATAGAGGTCTCCTGCATAGGATAATGTGAGTTCATTGGAAATTGAGTGAATAAATAATAAAGGATATAGTACGACGCCCTGTGAAACACCAACAGAGAGATCACAGCACGACGAATAGTCATCATCAACTCGTTTTTTTTATATTATTTAATTTAAATTAAATTTAATAAATAATGAATTATATTTATAACTTATTTTATGGAATAGATCAAATTGGTGTCAGATGGTGCGGTATTTACCCGTCTGGATGGAAACCGCGTCTGGTCTAGAGTATGCCGCCATGATAACTTTCAAGTTGTATTCCGTCATTAGTGGTCATGCTCCAGCCTCCCTTCAGAGAGCGGCACCACATTAGTAAGCTCCTTTAGTGTTACAAATGTCCATAGGCGATCGTAACCATTTTCCACCAGGTGGGCCATCTGCCTGTCTGCTAAACTCACGCAATAAAAAATGTGATTTTGTTATACGGATTTCTAAGAGCTATGAGTTATGTAAGCAAATACAGAAAAAAGGTAGGTATAAACACTTTAGCTGCTCGTCCTTTGAAAGGGCGCGTATCTCTTAACCCTTGCTGCGGCGGTCACCTTGGCGGGATATAAATTTTTTGCGTTGTCAACCCTCCACCGCGCCGCGGCACTCGACACGGAAAAGGAGGCGCCGTCTTAGCCACGCGCCACTCCACCATTGACCTCTTTGCCGCGACCCACGCCACACGACACGCGTGGTAATTGCTCGTTTCGGAATCCAATTTCAACGGGCGTAAATTATACGAGTATATCAGAAACATTATATTGTTGTGCTTGGAAAACAATTGCACAAATTTATATTCAAGCTTAAGGCGCGTATACATCTGTATTGCATAGAGTAAAGTAGAAGCGCACAAATTATAAACAGTTATAGTGGAAGATCAGCCTTGATCTAACAGATCGACATTTTGCTGAGCTTGATCTAATTTTTAGGACTTAATATGTATATCTCCTGATATACTTTGTGGTTGTGTTCTCTTTTTTTACTTTTAATGCGTTTAGTTTACTTGTATATGTCCTAAAAATAAACCTGTTTTGTTTCTTTCTGTCATTCTAGTTCAGGAAAGAAAGGGGAAGATGTGTGATTATTTGTTGCAACAAGACACCTTATGCACATAAGTCAAATTCTAAGCAAGGAGATCGATGAAAAGGCCAAGGAGACCATACATTGATCAAATTAAGGAAATAGTGAGCGTCGTGTCGTAAAAAGAATTAAGTTACCTGGTCCATAATATAGAAGCTTGGAAGATACTCAACTGAGAAGAGCATAGCTCTTAAATAATGAATAGATAGAAATTTTCTCTCTGTATCGGTTATCAATTGAAACTACAAACAGATTAATTAGGATTGTGAAATAAAATACACAGTACAGTGAAGACTTCAACTCAGATGATGGGCTATTATTGAATACTTGAGAATATCCTTCACTTTTGGCACTTTATTTAAAATTAATTCAAATATTCGCATTACGGCCTGTTAGCAATAAATGTCAAAAATTATTATTTGCCACCATTTTATCACTTACAACTTACGTTTCGTATATTTTTCTACGTGATTTTTCCTTGAAGTACCTATATTATATTAAAAAATTCTTAATTCTTATGTATTAAAGATTCTTTAAATAATATACTTCCATAAAATTTAGTATTTCTATTAGTTAAAGTACAAAGATACTTTTTCCACATAATTAATTTGAATGTTTATGCAGTCGAAACCTAGTTGGATCAATTGCTATATGCCGTCCTACCGAAACGGGTAAGTACCCAAATGAAAGCATACGCGTTGCGGGACACTTCGGTCCTTTTCGCAGGCCATTCAACGTTTGCGTTTTTGTCAACCGCAGCATCGGCCGGGTTACAACCACATTCTCTTACCTATTTGCATATTTGGGCATAGTCGGGACTCTTTGGTTTCTGTTATTGTGTTAGATTTAAAACAGCTATGTATGTACTAGTACCACACATACACACAGTTACTATACATAGCTATTTATTTTTTAGTCATTGTTGGAATTTCCAACAAATAGTTTTTATTTATTTGCCAAGGCATAGAACTGGCCACCGACTATACTGAATGTTTGAATTTAGAACATACGTATTCTTTTGTTTTTATTACGTCATATTTTTCTCCGCTCCATTATAATCGTCTTTTACTACGCACGTGCAGTTTTTTATTATCCAATTATTCACAGCCTGCTAAGTTAATTATATTTAGAGAAGTGCTAACCACCATGGAGTAAAAGCACTGTTGACCTGTAATATAGATCTGCACACATACAATAGGAAGCAGTCTCACACAACAGAGATATTTTATATAAAAGGAACAAAATCCATAGAGCTTAACCACATGTTTCATTTTGTAACATGTGTTTATAATAAGCGCTCTTTTTAGGTTTATTCATTTTTAGGTACTTATCTTTAGTTATGCTATCACTGTTTTCTGTTGTTTTTTTCTCTTTATTATTCCTCTTATGTATACTCGTACGTTGATTATAATTTAATTTAACTTGTTTTTACCGTGGGTCGCATGACTTTTGTGATTAAGGATGTGGGCACTGAAAATCAGTGCTGTGCCGGACTATGTATATAGGCTCAGCAAAAACTGAGTGCCAACCTCGTTTCGAAAATTGCGGCTCTTTGCTGTTGTTATTATTATAAATTGTTGCCAAGTCGCATTTTTAGGATTAAATATTTTCTTTCTTTCCTTTTTTTCTTTATATGTAAATTATTGCGTGAGAAGATAAAAACAGTTTATGTCGAGCATGGGTTCATAGATTTAAATTCTCCTGTACTAATACAATACCTAATTTAGTAAAAGCGATATAAGTAATTTGCTTAATTATAATTGGAGTCATTAAATAATTATATTGTGGCCTGTTCTGATAAAACACTTTCATTGAACTATTTACCACCTTTGAGGTAAACATGAGAATAGTGTTGAAAACGTAACAAAATATAAAAAGTGCTGGTTTTCCTTAATTAAAAAAGTTATATAACTCTCCTAAAACTGCTCTGTTTCATCTGCGATACGTGCGTACTATTCAGCGGTAAACGTAGTGTCGGACGCCTGTACAAGGTCGCTGGTAGGCGCTGGATGAGGAAGTCAGGGGACAGGGATGAGTGGCGCCGACTAGGGGAGCCCTACGTCCAGCAGTGGACTGCGAATGGCTGACGACGTTATTACCTATAGTGTTAAAAATAAAGCATCAACGATTAGCCTACGAGTAGCACAATCGCTGTGATACCAAGCTATGACAGAATATAGCCGTGAAACTAATGACCTTGAGCTAACATTGTTGCATACGATGAGTTAGTTTCGATAGCGCATTTCCCCCTCTCTTTATAGTAGTATCTCGCCCGATGTGGAGCGAAAATATGGTCTAAGATGGTACACACTTACCTGCAAGGTACCTATTCCCACGGGACTTAAAGACGTCCATGTGATTATCGGGAACACAGACTCTGGCAATGAGTTCCACTCCTTTGCGGTGCGCATGATGAACGTAGACGCAAACCGCTTCTTGAAAGGGAGACGGCGGGATCGGAGCGAAGAGCTCAGCTGCGTACTGTCCAAACTGCATCCGATAGAAAACTGGCAAGTCTTCGTCGTTGTTCCAAACTTTCAATTTTGTCGTCGGAAAGCTGGTCTTCTGTGTTCTGTCCTTATCTAAGACTGGCATTACGTTGGGTTCGCTCCTTGTGTTGCAAACGTCTACAGGTGACGGTAACCATATACCATCAGGTGGACTGACTGCCTGTCTCCAATTACTTTTCTTCGATCTATCTGTCCCATCCTTATCTAAGACTGGCATCGCGTTATATTCGCTCCCGGTGTTGGAAAAGCCTATAGGCGACGATAACCACATACCATCAGGTAGACCGACTGCCTGTCTGCTAGCTACGCAATAAAGATCAATTCCGGTTTTGGGTAACATGCGAAATATGCAAAACTTATGAAATATGGCACAATCATAACTTCTTATCAGGACGTTTGACTTAAGGCTCATATAGTGCAAAGTAACAGGTGCCAGGTTTTAATATATGGTTGTTTATTGGCTTCGACGCAATTGTGTGGCCAGGTGGGATGGGCGTGGCTACCTGCGCCGCCCGTGTGGTGGGCGTGGCCAGGTGCGCGCGTCACCTGCACCTGCCGCGTACCTGGATCACGCCCACCCGCCACATTATGTATTCATGCACATAGGTGAATAACCTTAGGTATAAAAAAGCTTGTTATGTGTACAGATAGATCTTTCAGAAATTATAAGAATAATTTTATTTTTAAGAGTCAAAAAGTGTTCTCCAGTGGAACCACAGGAGAACACTGTTTGAAGGTCATACATATAAGTTAAAATTTAATTTGACTTCCTAGTCATTACGCTTCGCAACGTGTTATTGCTGTTAAGGAGAAAAAGCGTCAAACAACTCCCCAGCATAACATTTAGCTAAAAATTGATAACCTCAAAGTTTTTCTTTTAAATAAATTTTACAGAAATATGTTACGCAATTGCTTTAGAAAAATTAATGAAGTTGAAAGACACAATAAAAGTAAAGAAAAATATTATTATACTTATAATAATGACATGACGTACTAAAATTTTGTATTGCCACATATCCACATATCCCCATAAACTACTTACGTGCTTGGCAATATAAAAAACGCTATACAAAAGATAGTATAGGAGGCTGGAGCGAGCTGCTATGTAAATGATTTTTGTTATTTAAGTATTCTTCGATAGTGTAGTATATTTTATGCAACATAATTACTTTTTATTTTTAACTTTAGTGAAAGGTAGATGTAACATTTCATTCGGAATCTTACTGCAGAAGCGTATACCCCCAACCCCCAAGAAAGAGGACAATACTTTTTGCAATCGAAAAGATGGCAACATCAGTCAATTATTATGCCTGGTGTTGAAATTGTGAATATCCTTATAGAAGATTAATTGATTGAATTTGACGGCCTGTGTGGTTGAGAGTGCTAAGCCTTTGCTGACCTATCTTACTGCAACGCAGAGGCTCCAGATTCGATTCCTGGTATAGTAAATTTCGGAAACATATTTTCTCCGTTATTAACTACAGTCTGGGTGTATGGGTTTGGCCCCAGAGTAATTCGTTGTATATTACCCATAAAAGAAACGTAACTTGCTATATTTGAGGGTATACAATATGTTTGTTTGTCTGCCGATTCTTTTTATAATGTATGTCTTTAAAGACCACGGGCTATAAAAATGCCCCGGACTCTTGGAGGGCTTGCGTGGGGCCATAGGGAGGCCAACATGTAGCGGCCCCTTGATAAATTTAATCTAAATGTGGCGTGACACTGACCGGCGGTTATCCCTGTCTACACCATATAATGCACCCAAGGTTTTATTTATTTTTTATTTCTGAAGCACAGCAGAAGAAGACTGGCTGACACAGCCCAATTGTGATGGAAAGTGGTTACCATCGCCTATAGGCGAGAGGTGTTGCCAGTGTGCTGCAGGCCTTGAAGGAGTAACTGGAACTTGGACACTAATGCCGGAACATAACTCAAGGTGGTTATGGCGACATACTTTAGACCAGGGGTGGTAGCCATCCAGTCGGGTAAATGCCCTACCAGCTGGCTGTGGGCTGTTTTCTCGCCTCTTCTACAGGCCGCCCCAACGCAGAATTAGTATTCTTTTGCCGATCCTTTACGGAGGAATGGACTATTTTACGACTTGAAAGCAATGTTAAATGGAAGAATAGAAAAATCCATTTATAAAGGCCAAAGCATACTGACGCTTAGTTGAACCGCATCAAGCGTGCCTTACGTCGTGGGGATAATGTTCCGTTTTGCCAAAATGCTTAGGGTACCCTGAAAACAAGTGCAACCTTTAAAAGTGATATCGTATTTAATGTCTTTAAAAAGAACCTCCTCTGGCAAAGTTTATCAACTTAAATTAAGATTTTCTCGAAAGAATCAGAAAACCGCCCCATTCCGGCAGCACTCCGTTTTGTTTTTAATTAATTAATTTCGGCATAACCCCGCCGATGGCCGCCGTGTTGCGTTTATCGACGGAATTCCTTCGCAATTAGCCGTTTTATTGTTATATAATTTTTGTGGAAGGGTTGGGAGAGGTGAGCGCCAGATGGCGGGGGCCTCCGCTCGTTAGACCTCGCCAGAGGTGATCCGAGATGCAGCGTCTTCAGCTCTATCCATCAAGACTGTTTTCCATTTTAAATAAACCAATGCTTTGAAGAAAAATTGTAACTCTATTCATTTTTGAAAAATAATTCTGCTATTTCACTATCTTGATCCCATTGCGACAATATCAAAGATTCATATTCTACTAAATCCACAACATGTTCTCGATATCGTCGCCGCGGAATAATTCTGGAAAAAATTGATATCCATTTGGCAAAAACAAATTGTATGTTGATAAGACACCAAAATTTTAAACATTTATTTCGCAGGTTTTTTTTATAAATATAGAAAGAGAGAGAGAATTAGCAGAATACCGAAATGAGACAAGACGATTTCATAGAAATGGTAATACTAGTTTTTTTTTTATTGCACGACTTCAGCAGAGAGGCACCACCTGATGAACAGCGGTTACTATTACCTATGGACATTTGTAACACGAAAGGTGCCACAAATGAGCTGTTGATCTCTAAAGGGAGCCTGGAGCCTGGCCACTAATCCCGTAACACAACCCAAGGTTGTTACAGCGGCATACTCTAGTTCTAGACCAAGGATGGTAGTCATACAGCCAGGGAAATACCCTACCACCTGGGTGCGTGTTGTTTTGTCGCCTCATACGACAGGCCGCCCCAACGTAGAAAATTATATTCTCACTCCGTCCCTGCATAGATAAAATACAAACAGAAGCTAAATAAATCCCTAAAAAGTATAAAAAGTATTACATTTTTATATTTTTTTTATTATTTATATCTTTTTCTTTTGTATGTTGATTGGAACAAAAATGTTTATTATTTGTACTTTTCTATTTTTCGCCTCGAAGTATGGTCTATGTTCCTTCTCTCACATGTTCTGAAAACATTTCTATTAAATCCATGGACTGAAACCACCGTTATACAACAACACAGTTAAAATTCAGCTTACCGTTATTAGGCAAGTAGGTAATACCGACCACTCTCCATAATTAGCCGACGTGCAAACGGGGAAGTTTTATAAACAGCCCCCCCCCCTCAAAACGGGGATGCACCTAATTAGATTATCCCTTCTAATTACCTAATGGCCGGACACAATCGAGATGTAAGACAATTTGTATATTGAAGTGCAACTGTATTTTTATAACGCCCTAGTAAGACCGGTAGACGTTGTACAGTGCGGAAAAAATAAAAAACGAGAACCCGATTTCAGCGCCCCCTACCAGGTCCAATTATGAATCTAAACCATCCCAGACCCACTCAAAACGCATAAAAAATTTCACCAGTCCTGGAAACCGATTTCAGCGTCACCTACCGGGTCCAAGTGTGAATCTAAACCATCGCAGACCCACTCAAACTCACATAAAAAAATTTACCAAAATCCTGGCAACCGATTTTAGCGTCACCTACCGGGTGCAATTGTGGATCTAAACCATTCAACCTAAATAAATAAATACGTAATCCGCAGACAAACACATATATTGTTAGTCCCCAAATTAAGCCAGTCACGGTTGTTTTATGGGTAATATATAATGGTCTACTCTGGGGCCAATCCCAGACACCCAGACCATAGTAAATAACGGAGAAAATTCGTTCCCAAAATATACCATACCAGGACTCGAACCCGGAGCCTCTGTGTTACAGTGAGGTAAGCCAGCAAAGGCTTAAACCACTCAACTACAGAGGCCGTCGAATCTAATACAATCCAATCAAACAATACAATATTTCATCAAAATCGGTCAAGCTATTTTTTAATTTTACCCAGGCTAACGAACATCATTTGATTTGTATGTATAAGAGAAGGATAAGAAGAATGACTAATTTTTAATTTATACATTTTTATTTTCTAATGTGTGAAATATGTTTGTTTGTAAGTTTTTATTTTTAGATCCAATTATAATAAATTCAAAATGTCAATTGTTAATTATATGCCTCTGTATAGAAATAGATTATTTCTAACTGAACGAAGCTCTATGGCTTACCCGCTATGGTTTTCTTAGCCAAGAATAATTGTAAACTCCGATAAGAGTGTTAAGACGTGAGGGTCGAGGGAGCGGGGGTCGGGGGTGCCGATTTTCGTCTCTGAACGACGACAATCGTTCCTCGATAAATATTTGCCAAAGATTTCGCCTCCATCCGATATAATTAGTTGAAAACGAGAAAAGTTTTTCAATTTTCACACAATACAATAATCCGAGAAGTGGATGGATTAGTACGATTTTAATTAAATATCCTTTTGATGTTATGAAACAATTCGTCCCCGGCCGGATCTCTAAACTGCTGATGATTACGTATATTTTTTTTTTTTTTAGTTTGGTTCGCAAACTGGCCAACTCAGCTTACTGTTAAACGAAACTAGAATACAGATAAAATATATTTGCTGACTGGCCTTCTTGGAGCGATCACATCATGCATTATAAAAAAGGCATTGAGTACATATTAATTTAAAAAAAGGAGAAATATATAAATAATGAACTTAATTAAATAATTTAAAAAGGAGTGTAAAATTTCTTGATGTGCTTAACCGTTTATATTCTTTTATTGCTGAAGCACATCAGGCAAGCTGACGGCCCAACTGTGGTGGAAAGTCTTTATAGTCGCCTATGGACATGATGGAAAAGTTGGTATGGCGGCATAGCATCTAGACCAGGGGTAGTAGACATCCAGTCCGGTAAATACATAGCTATAATTGTTATCTATGTACAACTCGAGTATTTAATTAATCTATCTATAATATTATAACATTCTGAACATGCCGTGTCTATATATTGAAGCTATTTAAAAAAACAACTAGAATAGACTACATAAACGATGGAAAACACGATTTTTTGTCTGTTTGACAGTAAATTCTTAAACTTAAACTCTGCTACTTTTAATCCTGGGAATCCCGCGAGAATTTTTCTGGGAAAGATTTACAATGGAAAGATTAAAAAATCTTATTCCAATGTGATTTTATACTGAACGATAGCAAATTTAATGTAATAAAATATGTGATATTTTTTATTCCGAGATTCCCGCGAGCGGATTGTAGTGATTCGGGTGCATAGAAATTAGCTTATTCCAGCACAATTTTCACTAAAAAGATAGCTTACATTCTTTTTTAAATGCAATGGTACTCTGTGTCCCGGGTATCCCCAAGGATTTCAAGTAAAGCGTGGACGAAGTCGCGAACGTATCCTAGTTATTATAAAGTACTAATGTGGTAAGCCATACTGGGATCATTATCTTAATTAGGGCCAGCTCGATCGGTATGATACCACGCACTCACAGAATATCGGCGTTAAACGGTTAGTCTTGAGCTAGCCGTATCCCATCCTGTCTATTCCATCCTCTTTATCCCATCTTAAGGCTGCGTTTCCACTGTCGTGGAGCTAGGTGGAGTGCAGAGGAGAAGAGCATCGAGCCGTGTTCCGATCAGTCAAATTCAATCTCTTGGAGAGATCATACGTTATAATGTCGGCAAAAAAGAGCAGTGTTTTAACACCTTTCTCTACTAGAAGATGAAGATTCGAAAGCAGATGTAGTAGAACTGATTGCCGCATATTTTTGGCACCGCACCGTCTCTATACCTCCGCTCGGTATCACAGCCTGCTTCTGTTGTTCTTCTGTTTCCACTAATGCGGAGTGGAGATTTCGAGCACTCTGACTTCCCAATTCACAGTCCGCTTCTTTCCACTCTGCCCAACTCAGTGGAACGCAGCCTAACGGCTGGCAACGCGTTGGTTTCGCCCTTGGTGTTCCAAATGTCTGCCAAAATGGCGACCAGCTTCGCAATAAGAAAGTAAAGTAACAGATACACGCTCGCCTAATGAAGGCGCCTGATATTCACGTCGGTAACATCAAAGAGGATAGAAGTCCGCCACAGTGCAGTAACAAGTTGCCAAACAAATTCTGGACCCTTCTAAGTTGATTCTTTTTAATTCGCCGTTGAATGCTAATGTTGTATAAACTGCTTTAATCCAGTTATTGTTTAAGATTGTATCGGATTTACAATAAGGATTAGGACCCCAGCGCCCTCTCGCGGCGAATTCTTTCCGGCATACTTTTAATCAAATTACGGTAACCCTTAAGGAATACTCAACCCTGATTGTAGGGGATGGGAGTAGCCGCAAATATATATTTTATTTTGTTGACTTTAATATTTTAAAAATGATAGTCGAAGTAATTCAAAGGCTTTTTGTAGTCTTACGTCCCTACTTCGCCTAGAATAGTGTTGTTAATGAATATGTCACACAGATGTAGACAGAAAAGAAATCTAAAAACTTTTTTTAGAAATTCAACCCGCCTACACATGTATAGACAGAGAGAGATAACATTTTATTGCACGCCAAAATATACAATTACAAAAACAAACGAAATATTTACAATATTTTCTATGCAATGCTTTAGGCGGCCTTATCGCTCAAAGCTATCTCTTCCAAACAACCTAAATCAAAGAAATTTGATAGGCGATGAAGGTGGTGCAGGAAAAAGACAATATATTCATAAATACGCAAACTAATATAAGAAATAAATATACAAATACATACATATATAAATAGTCATATAATATATACACATATACAATAATATATTTCAAAATACATAAGTTATTATAATAAATAAAGGTTTATTATATTATATGACTTTAAGTTGGAATATGAATATTTCTCCCATTGCTGAAGCTGGTATCCATTTGAATAATATTGAAAAATAAACATTATAACAAAAAGATTCCTGGCTAGGCTTAGTTTCTAGTTTTTAAATCACATGCTACATGCTATTTATTAATTTAACAAGCCTGTATACTTTGTATAACGATTATGGTTAAGGGAGCTATAGTAGGCGTACAATTGTCTCGTAAAATAAGGCAGTCTTAAATAAAAAATATATAACGCGAGAGTGCTATTCCAGTTCTGCAGTTGGGTTGTGCCTCATTCAACGTCTTACAATATATTTTTATCTTTTATTTTTGCAAGGAAGTAAGTAAAAGAATAACGAAGTATACCTTGAGACAAAGGTCCCTTTGTGGAAGACGGCCGAACGAAAGACGATTAATGAGACATATTTATAACTCACTCAGAGTTTTATATTACAATTAAACTATAAAGTATTATAGGTAAAAAGCTTCTAAACATAATTATTATTTATTATACTATTATGTACTTATTCCTATTCAAAAATGTATATATAAAAACAATCAAAATATTTCAAAATAAACTAAAAAAATACATGCACAACTAAGCAGTAGGTTTATTTTACTTACATAAAAACTTTATTTGATTTTAATATATAATAATGTCAAAGAAACCAAGTCCATACAATCTAGACACCTCTCCATCAAAACATAGAGGTGAGTCGAAGCCAACCTGATTTAAAGTAATATAATGAATAACACTCCCGGAAAAATTCCCGGGGGATTCCCGGGACACAAAGTATCGTAGCAAAAAAAAAAGAATGTAAGCTGAACGAAGAAGAACAAGAATGTAAGAAGAACCGAAGAACGGACATTTGAACCTCTAAATGTGCTGGCGGTGTTGAAGGAGGTGTAGAAACTGGCTCCTAATATTGGAACACAACCCAAGGTGTTAAGTTGGCATATTTAAACCTGAGGTAGTTGCCATACGCGGACCAATGGAGTACTCTGGACTTTCAGAAGAGCCATACGTTGGGGTGTTACAGATGTAATACCTATAGTTCAGTTCCTGTGGCAGGTGGCACCCCGTAAAAGCGCATAGGAGAGGGGCGCGGATTGGGTTAAGTGGATAGTCTAATGGTTGACCATCCGCCGTCCCTCCCCTCAGAGGACTCGGTGGGGATATGGCCGATCAGGAGTCCCACACATCCCTCGGTAAGACTTTCTCAGGCCCGAGGATGGTGTCCCAAGTAAAGTCATTTCCCCTGCGTCATCTAAAAAAAGGTTGAAGGCCATGTAGACGGGCAAATGCCCTACTATTTTTTTTATTGCCTTGATGGAAGGTAGTTACCGGCGCTTATGGACGTTTGCAACACCAGAGGCGCTGGTATCGCGTTGCCGGCCTCTATGAAATTTTATAACGCCCTTCTTAAACGACCCAATTTCGTAGCGCAGAGGGAAAACCTCGGCAGGAGGTTTCCTCAAGATCATTGTTGTACGCGAAATAAACGTTCTAGAGAACCGTTGCGGGTGATCGTCCCATCGATGGGGAGCGGTGCGGTATATCCACCATATATGTATACTTTGTATACATAAACAATTTACAGTAGTTACATAACACTAATACATGAATAATGAAACCGCAAAAATCAATACGAAGGTAATTGCTTCTAAATGTTTTTACAAAACAATGTATTTACATATATTTTTAGAAATGAATTACTAAATTGCGGTTTTGCAGCGTAACAAGCGATTGTTTTGTTAGCGCACTTAACATTATCTTCCACTATTATCCTGTCTAACTGCGTGTTATTCATATCTGGCTCACGTTATTTTTATACTTAATGAATTATTTTATTAAGTAGAAGAACAGGTGTAAAACATTTAGTCATAGTGTTTAGGAATGTATCAATGAATAATATGCTTTGTCGTGTGCTAAAATATACGATTCACTGAAATAATAATTAACTATAAAATAGGCGGCTTCATTGCTACTAGCGTTTTCTTCGGGACAACCTTGAGATGGACAAGAAGTCTGATAAGGACTTTTCCATGGTGCATTATCATCACATTATTTTATCTTCTAATTAAAAAAATGTATACATACATGATGTCGTGATAAAGTTGTGGTAGCGTAATGGCTAGCGCATGAGTCCCAAACTCAGAGGACGCGGATTCGATCCTGACCGGAACGCATGCACCAATTAGTCAGTTTTCTGATCTAATGTGCATATTGTTACAATTACCACGTGCTAACAACCGTGAAAGAAAACACCGTGATGCAACCTGCACATCAGGCGTGATGGGTATATTGTCCATTCCCCCTATAATGGGAGGCCCGAGCCCAGTAGTGGGACATCTATGGTCTGATATTTTATACATTATGTAGCAAAGATACCATGCACAAATATGACAATTTTAGTCGAAGAAAGATCGAAGTTATGGGTTCCAGAAGATTCTTCCGAGTATATAAGCTGCGTAAGAAGCGCCTACGGAATAGTTTAATTTAATTGAAGACAGCAAAGCGACAAGTGCGATACGAGAGAGTTGGAAGAAGAAGAAGAAGAATTTCGTAAACTCGAGGTAATTTCGGAGTTGAGCACCGCAGCAGCAGGAGGTGGTCTACATAATATCAGCACCTGGTGCTTACTTCCAATCCTAAGTACGTACCCCGGCTTGCACGTAACTATATTATAAATGCGAAAGTTTGGATGAATGTTTGTTGCTCAATCACCCCAGAACGGCTTAAAGGTAAAAGCTTTATCTAGATAAAATTTGGCACAGAGATAGACTATAATCTGGTATAGCACATAGGCTACTTTTCACCTTGGGAAAATGTACATTTCCCGTGGGATAACATTAACGCGAGCGAAGCCGCTGACGAAAGGTGATATAAATATAAATTTAGAATTCATTGTAACATATTATTATGTTATCTACCCAATTATGAATTCAAAGGCCTTTACTAAACCAACCGAGATAGCAAGCAACAATAACTCCAATCTCAATGGCGTCTTTGAAGTGAACTTTGAAAGTTCAATTAAAAACAGGAACCGTTTAACAATCCCCTTAAGGAAGACACACAAAAACCTTAAAGGAAGATCAATATTCCGAAGAATGAGCAACCTGCGTCGCGAAGGCAATTAACGGACTTATCTTGTGAAATAACCCGATCAAACGAACGAATAGAGGTGGGCACGAGTCGATTAAATACTTGGTACTGAGTAGAATATCAATATTTATCATTGCTAAATATTCAGGCAGTAACTTGTTATATCTTGCTATTTTATACCTCGTACACAAATTAAACAGACTGTTCGTATAAGCGATTCGTTGATGAAGCACTCCATTGTCAGAAAAGTACCTTACATAATACAGAACTAAAATTATACTTACATACATCACAACCTTTATTAGTGTAGAAATGTAGATACTTTAGGAATAATGTGATCGACGAATGTATATGTATAAAATTATAAAATTTTCCACATACCGCGTTCGGGCATAAGAGCTATTTAAAAAAACAACGACCGACAACATGATGCTTTCTTTAGATTTTTGTCGGTTTTTGTTTGTTCGGGATTCAAGTAAAAACTACTGGACCGATTTCTTTTCAGTTTTCGCTAATCGACAGAAAATTCTTAGATTTATAAACCGCGTTACTTTTTATCGCGGGAATGCCGCGAGATTTTTTTTGGGAATAAGATGATAATAAAATGGTTAGATTAATTCCAATGTGTTTTGTTACTAGCAATAGCAATTTTTATGTAATAAATTATGTGATATTTTTTATCCCGGGAATCCCGCGGGAGTTATCCTGCGACCAGCTTGTAGTTGTTCGGGTGCATATATATTAGTTTATTCTGACACAGTTTTTACTAAAACATTCTTAAATGCAGCAATACTTTTTTTTTTAACATAAGCTTTTAACAAGTAATGTCTTTCTACCAATGGTAACGCAAGCAAACGAATTGTCAAATATAGGGACCGGCCATTAGTGGTACATGCTATTGATTACGCATTACGAATTATGACATCTCGATATTGAATGTTTGTATGCTAAAAGGGTACAACTCTAATTAAGGGCCATTTGCTAACTTGTAGTTCGGAAGAAGGAATCAATCTTTGAGTTGGCCCTTTAAAAGGGATCTCTTATAAGATACGATGCTTATTATATTATTTGTTAATTTTAAAATTCTTATGTCTTTAATCTTGGGGTTTTTTTTTAATCGCCTCTCATCCATTGTGTGGTAAGATAGATGGTTTTATTTTTGTTTAGTCTCTATTTTTTTAACACTACAACTATTTCTTTTTATGTATTTACTTTTATTAATGCATTTTAACTCCTTATTATAGACTTCATTTTAGTATTCTCTACAGTTTAACTTATTATCTACTCTATTTTTATGCTTTTCTCTTTTAGATATTTATTTAATTACTATAGTTCCTTAAAACACTTTCTTTGCGCCTATGTATTTTATTTGCTTCCGTGTCTATGTATGTCACTTTAATGGCCCTAGAGAAAGATCAACGCTGGTTAACCCAACCAGCAACTTAATGAGCTAGGACCAATTTAGAGCTAGAACTTGCTTGATTTTTATTATTTACTGCGTACCGCCGATCGACATTTTTTTTTTTTTTACCAGGGTAAATCCGATTTTGGACTAAGCCGCGACAAGGGCAGAACCTTGGGGGATAATTCGCGACCTAGTGTGGGATTCGCCGGATCGAGGGTGGCACTAGCATGCCCAGTCAGAACTGGTGCCATGCTATTGCCACTCCCCGGATAGGGATACCCACTAAAACCCCTGGGTGTTCCGTCCTTCGCCTTATGCCAGGGCTACGGGTATATGACCTAGCCTCTCCGCAACCCTGGCAGGCGTGGGCCCCGCGAGGCCTCTTCCAGTGCCGGGGGACTACTTTTATTCCCCGGCATCTTCAATCTCTCTAGGCGTGGGGCGGTCTGTAACTCGCCCCACAGGAGGAGAGGTGAGCGCGTGCGGAACACGCCACGCCCCCATCTCGACGGCATGTGCAGGTGAGTGAACACCTCTATACCCCAAGAGGCCTCACCCGCGCCGCCCGCTTACGGAGGCCGAAGGTCTTGGCTGGCCCTCCGGCGCCGACGCGTCCTCCTTTGGCGGGAGCGGAGCAGTGATGTGCGCTCACGCTCCCGCTCCGCCTCCTCCTTTGCGAGCATAACGTGCTCGCAGAAGGAGGAGGCGGCGTCCCATCCGGTACAGCTCCCGACCATGGCGCGAACCACGGCCGGGAGCGAGAGGTCCAATCCGATGATGGCGACGAGGTCTCGGCGCTGCTCTGTCTAGGCAGGACATACCTGGAGGGTGTGCAGCGCCGTATCCTCGTCGCCGGTGTCGCAATGATGGCACCCTGACGTTGGCTCGCGTCCTAGGCGACATAGGTACCTTCCGAAGCAGCCATGCCCCGAAAGGACCTGTGTCAGCCGGAACGTCAGGGTGCCGTGTCTTCGTTTTGTCCAGTCCTGCAGGACGGGCCTCACCGCCTCTATGGTGGCGAGGCCCGCGCTGGGGTGTCTGAGGCGCTCTTCCCACACCACCATGGCGACGTCGCGGAGCTCCGACCGGCAAGCCTCTGATTCCTGAGGCCCCGGTCTCGCGCCCCTCGCCAAGGCTTCCTTGCGCCACTAAAACAGCGACGCGAGGACCCTGGCTTCGAGGTCCCATGGTGGGGATCCGGCGAGTAGCGAGGCCGCTTCGAAGGACACCGTACGGTATCCTCGTATCGCTCTGACGGCCAGCACTCGCTGCGCTTGTCGCAGCAGCGCTACGTTTCTGGCCGTCTGGCGGTCTGCCCAAACGGGTGCTCCGTATAAGGCCATAGACCGCACGATGCCTTCGAAGAGTTTTCGGCACGTGGCTTCAGGCCCCCCAATGTTGGGCAGCAGACGCGATAGCGCTCCTGCCGCGCTCTTGAGTTTGGGGGCCAATTGCCGAAAATGTGCCGAAAAGTCCCATCGGCTATCGAGAACCAATCCCAGGTACTTCATGGTTTCCCCGATGCCGATGCGGACACCTCCTACGACGATGTTAGTGTCCGGAGGTGGTCGCTTGCGAGGGCCGTGAAAGATCACAGCTTCGATCTTCTGCAGAGCCACCTCCAGACCTAGTCGCCGGATCCTGCCTACTATTTGTGACACCCCAGCCGTGCCCAGGATGCACGCCTGCCTATGGGTCCTCCCACGAGCAGCGATCAGCGTGTCATCTGCATAGCAGATGACGTTGACGCCCGGGAGGACCCGACACCGTAAAGTCCAGTCGTATGCGATGTTCCACAGCAAAGGGCCTAATACGGATCCCTGTGGAACACCGCATACCATGGCTCGTCGACTCCACCCTCCTCCGTGGACCGGGTAGATGACGGCTCTTTCATTTAAGTATGCCCCGACTATTTGGCGGAGGTACCGCCGATCGACATGTCACAACTCCTTCCACACGAACAGAGCCCCACAAATTCTTGTTGACCAGCTCTTAGGTCCGAGGATTTGCGCAAAAACATTCCCACAGCAATATAATAAAAATGAAAAATTGAAACACGTATTAAAAGACATATTGTCTTTACTCTGAAAACTACGTAAGTATCAATTACCTGATTTTTTCACGTGGAAATTATTTCGCGAACCCGAAAAAAAGATTAAAAAATAGCGTAAGTTACATAACATCAGCTATCTGCCAGTGATAGGGGCTAATTATCCCTCCTGATTTTTTCACATTACAAAAGACAATTCATTTATCTGTTATAGATGAGACTTGTATGATGTGCAATTTTTCAACAAAAAGTAGGTATGTCTTGATTTATAAAGGCGCCTCGCCGATAGCGGCGGGAGCAATTTAAATATCAAAACTAATTTGCTTGAAGTGGGTGCGGATTGATTGTGGCCGCATTACAAGGTGGGCCCCCAGCCGGCCTTTGCTCTATTACTTCACAATTAAATACCGGGACAAAGGTCTTGAGAACTCTGCGTCTCAAATCAAAGTTAGCAGAACAATCACTTTTAATAAGATATTCATAATGCCTCTTTTCTCTAATCAATTTTTAACTCGACCTAATTTTTTTTTTGATATTGTAATATCTGCAACAAGACTTGTAAAACAAATCGTGATTTCAAATAATAACACCAAGTGTTTATTATTTATTGGTAACCATGGTTTTTGAGTCATAGTAACACTATCTCTTGTTCATACCCCAGTACATATTCTTGATGCATACATATTTCCTTCTCTTTTTGTATGCTGGACGTATGAATAACTATCTCCGTCCCTCCCTCCCATTTTTCACTTACTTCACGAAGAGCCGCCATTGTGTGGTCGAAATTCGTTTGCTGTGTTAAATGGACAGACTGTATTGTATATGTAAGAAATAATAAGTTTTTTGCAAGTGCAGTGAGTAGTTGAAACAGACCAGTGTTTTTCAATCTTTTTGAATACGCGACCCCTTTACAGGTTGAAAAATTTTGGCGACCCCCTTGGGCCATAGACAGACAAAAAGTTAGTAATTTAAATGACTACATTTATGTCTTTCCCTATTTTGTTAACTATGTATATATGTATTAATTATTACGACCTATACTCTGCAAAAAGCTTAGAAAGTACAGTCGTGTGAGGTATAAACTTTAATTGCCGTTTCCCTTTTGCCGGCGACCGCCCGAGCAAGGCTCTGCGACCCCCCTAGGGGTCGCGACCCACAGTTTGAAAAACACTGAAACAGACTAAATGGGGGCCCTCAACAGCGATTTTTATTGTTTTAATAATTGATTGAGCTGATTTCAAGATAAGTGCAAAACATATACTTATGAAGCCAAGTTGGACGTTCTTAGGGGTTTTGGGCGAGTATGTGGTTCTGTTGTCAAAGACTTTACTTCCATAATCACAGATTTCGCCAAGGCTACACTGTTAATTTGACTTGAACAATAAACAAAAGAGTATATATGCATGGTAGTGTGTATAATAAAATTTTTTTATTGATTTCATGTATTTTTATGCATATTTTTTAAAAATATTAGCATTCTGCACTCCTTCTCTATATAAACTATAAGTGTGCGAAATTTCATACCCCGCAATTTTCGTAAAAAGGGGTACATAGTTTCGGCTTCACGTGTTAATATAATAATGCTAATAAAGTGAAAAATCCAAAAATATCGTTTCCGAAATTAAGTTTTATAGACCGTAATCATTATAAACGTTTTTCACAGAACTCATTTTCCGGAACACCTCGCCATTTTGCCGGAAATCGCAATCGGAAGGGCTTTGATTGCACCCCATCCCCTCCACCCCTTCCCGGTTTAATTAGTAAAAATAGCGGGACATTTCATCCAACCTGTCAAAGTTCCGGTGAGGCATTTCTAATGGCCCGCTACCACAGTAACAACAATTGAGTAAATCAATTCTTAATGTAGGTTTTATATTATTAATCCAAACAATATTTTTTTAAACATAACATAACACATACACAAGTATTTATTACATCCAGATTATATTAATATAATTATCGTGGGGTAACGCATAATTCTCTTCAACAAAACCCCAGAAAATGTTCAAAGGCTATAAGTAATTTATAGGTTAAAAGAAAAAATAATAAATTCATTCTCATTGTAGTCTATCTATAGTCCCTTAAAACTATATGCAGAATACTGAACCCATGTCACTATGGCTAAGGTGCCCAGAATACTGACTGCGTGCCCTCGCTTGGTCGCCATAGCGACTTACTTATTTGTTGTCCAGTATAGGCACTAAAATTTTGGAAACCTGAAGAGTCGATTACGTGTGTTATGAGCTCTTATCTCGACATGCAGACTTCATCACGATGTTCACCGTCAGCATGTGATAATTGCAACAATTAGATTCAGAAAACTGCTTATGTGGTGCATGCTTTCATGGCGGGATTCGAAATTTCCACTTTTCGACTCTTTTAAAGTGAGTTTACTGTTTTTTACTCCACGCTTAACCCTTTCAATCTGTTTCCTTTGTGACGGCCGTTTCTTAATGAGAATTAAGGTGTTTATGACTCCGCCGCCAATAACGGAACGGGCCAAATTCAATTTGAAATAATTAATGAGTGAACTCAGTTAATTCCTCAGAAAATTTCTGTTTATTTGGACTAAATTTCTATAATTTACTGTTGAATTCAAGTTCTTACATCATTTATATGAAATATTTTTTTTTAAAAAATATGCATACATATAGTAATAATTTCTTTTGGTTGTATGAATTGAATAAAAGTTTTATTAATGCCCATATTAATTGTATTGTACTGGGGTCCAGCCATGACTTTACCTGAAGTTTATTAAACGAAATATTTTCTGTACACTATCAGAAGCCCAAAAAAAAACTAATCCTAAAAAGAATATTCATTGCCTTAAATTATTACTTTCACATTCTGCCAAACTGTTAAGGATTACTTAAAATAGATAGAGTGCAGTGAATTTTATTAACAGTCAGACTAGACCAAATAAAATTACACTTTCTTAATGGTTTTACCGGGATCTTACCTAGATTCTAATTCTACTATTACAATATCGTCCGAATAGTCATCCACTGGCGACATAATAGTTATTTTTGTATAAAAAAATAGTCATTATGTTCAATCATTCTGACGATATTGTAATAGTAGAATTGGGGCCTTAAGAGTCACTGTGTACATTGAGCTTGTATTTGTTTTATTGCATCAGTTCAGCAAACAGGCAGACGGCCCCCTAATGCTTACTTGAAGGATGCTAACACGCGTTGGCAGCTTGGCAAGGTTTGCTAGTTATTTAACAGTAAATTATTCCTAATAAAATTAATGCTGTCCGGAACGCGCATGCACCACTTAGTCAGTTTTCTGATCTAATGTGAATAATGTTACAATTACCACCTGCTAACAACGATGAAGGAAAACATCGTGATGCAACCTGCACATCGAGATAACCGATTCCCCCTATAATGGGAGGCCCGAGCCCAGGAGTAGGATATTTATGGGCTGATATTATTGTTACAACCGAGAAGTCGACAAAAACAAATTCGCAGCTGCATATCTGTAAAAGCACATTTATTACCCGTCGGCATTTGAACTAATAACATTGAAACCATTGTAATTCTTGTATGATCGTCTTCTTTTGTTTCCTTATTTATTGGCATACGGCATATTGTTGTATTGTAATCGTTTACAGCCACTTGCGGCTGTAATTGTTAGCCAGGTGTTACGGATTTTAAAGTACAAGATGATTCTAGGAAATTCGGTCCACGTTACCGGGCGGGCATATTTCATTTGTGCAGTATAAAGCGATGGCCTGAGGGAGGGAGAGTCAGTCGAGCGAGAACCACGATCGAAGCGAGACGTGTGTACATTCGGTAATCTATTAATGACGAACTTATTAGTTATATTTTTACCTGTGTTATACGTGTTTGTATAGTTCTAATAAACCCTATAATAATTCTAACATCATTTTAACTTGAGTCTGGCACTCATTACATTATTTATATTATATAAATTATTCCATGTACGGGACGTAACACCACACAAAGATAATGCAATGAAGAAATTATTTACCTGTTTGTCTTTTATTTAACGAATCGAGCTAATTCCCCGCAAAGCTTTCCGCAGTCCAAATAATTACAGTCTACCTTGGGGATGGAGATCGCAGGGGGTTAAAAGCTCGGACAAACAGAATAATTCATCCGTTGATTCAATAAGACCTGCTCCTCTTCAAAGCGAATCTGGCCTCTCACTGAGAGATTTTTCTTAGACTTCTTCGATTCAATTAAGTTACAAGCGATTAGCGATTTCCATTGGATTCCAACTTTCCGTTTACGAAGTACGAAAGAGGTAGTTATTTTTTTT
Source organism: Dendrolimus pini (assembly GCA_949752895.1). Taxonomy (NCBI): domain Eukaryota; kingdom Metazoa; phylum Arthropoda; class Insecta; order Lepidoptera; family Lasiocampidae; genus Dendrolimus; species Dendrolimus pini. Next base: position 362,551 of record OX457132.1, on the reverse strand, counting down.
TTTTTTTTGTGTATTTATAGTTTTAATTCAAGTTGTTTTGATGGTTATTTGCTATTTTTCGTAGAGTTGTTTGTTTTTCTTGTTATTGACTCATAGTATTAAAACTAGTTCATTAATATGTTTGAAATGCATCTTAGTTACATTATTAAATATGTAGCATAGATTTAAAATAGTTGGTAAATAAATAAAAGTCAAAACTGAAAAAAGAAAAATCAGTATACGAGTCTTATTTATTAGAACTAGCGATCGCCCAGTGGTCGAAATTTGACCATAATTATTTTAAATTATAAGTTTGAACATTATTAAAGGTCTGTTGTCGAAGACTATAATTCTATAATCACAGATTAAAATTTCACCAAGGCTTAATTTGAGTTTAACAATAAACAAAAGAGTATATATGAGTGTTTGTGTCAAATACATGGTAATGTGTGTAATTTTTTTTATTAATTTAATCTATTTCTTGTGCATTTTTTTTACATTAGCATTCGGCACTCTTTCTCTATATAAACTATAAGTGTGCCAAATTTCATACTCCTCCTTCCGCGCAATTTTCGTAAAAAGGATTACAAAGTTTTTGCTTCACGTATTAACATAATGATTTTTATATCAATCTGTTGAAGAAATCAAAACTATCGTCATCTAAGAGTACAGAGGCAGCTCATCCCGACTATAACTTGCGCCCTGCGCCGTCCGCTGATTTATCTAGCGATGGCCGCGAGTTGCCTCGCCTCGGCCTCAACTGAGCGGCAATTACTCGCCGAACTGAAATCATTGCCTGCCCTCCACTAATTAATTCCGCCCCTCTTTTAATGTTCAAAAATCACGGCGTCTAATTAGGTTTTAATTCGTTTTATTGGGCTAAGTAATGAAATAATGGCCGGACCGGCAGTTTCGGAAGTCGGCGCGAAAGCGCAACCCGTCTTTATGGGCCAAACCTTTTGGGATATATTTAAAGTTTACTCTTTAATTGATTTAGCTTATACTAGAGCAATATATTTCAGCTTAAATAGATTATAAATGGAAATTATTGAATTATTTCAATAAAGTTCTATTTAGATTTAATTTGGTATTTCTCTTAAACTAGCGGCCCCGGCAGACGTTGTCCTGCTCTGAACAAAATAAAAATATAGGACCTGATCCCAGCGCCACCTACCAATTGTGGATTTAAACCACCCGGGGACCCACTCAAACACACAAAAACAAAATCATTAAAATTATTAAACAAATTTAAATTTCACATTTCTGACTACTAAAATATGAATTATAGAGGATAATTATTCTTGATACCCAGAATAACACGTATGTTGGCGTAGATTGATCGCACTAACATCTCGACCAAAGCACATGGAAACTCTTGCCTCTTTACCAAGAGGCCGACGACGTCTAGATCACTAAACCAGGAGATTATTACATGTTGGCAAATAATACACTACTACTAGTGGTCGCCCATGTTCGAAATTCAACCAAAATAATTAATTTAAATTCTAAGTTTGAACATAACCTTAATAATGGTTATGTTGTCAAAGACTATACTTCTACAATCACAGATTTCGCCAAGGGTACACTGTTAATTTGACTTTAACAATAAACAAAAGAGTATATATGCGTGTGTGTGTCAAATACGTGGCAGTGTGTGTAATGTTAGTTAATAAAAAATTAGCATTGTGCACTCCTTCTCGATATAAACTAGAAGTGTGCGAAATTTCATACTCCTCCGTCCACGCAATTTCGTAAAAATGAGTACAAAGTTTTCGCTGTGTTTTTGCTTCAGGTATTAATATTATACTAATACTGTTTTAGTGAAATGCGAGTCAGCTCTGCCACCTGCCTTCAGCCTGTAGTCGGTCCACTAACGACATTTTTCGCGCCATTACCCTCCGCCGATAAAAAACAAAGCGAGCTCTCCTAATGACTTCGCCGATTACCAATCATCGGAAAAAATTCCACCGCGAATACAGCCTCCAGCGCCGCCCACTGACCGACCTCTATTCTCCAAAAAAATATTTGTTTATCCGAATTTATTAGGGTAGGGTAAGATAACTATTGTTATAAATGCAGTAGAGTTTATAATAACAGGCCATTAACTTCCCACTGCTGGGCTTGGGCCTCCCACTTATTTATTAGAATCTCCAACAAAGTATACAAATACCAGATTTGTAAAATATACATAACCTTAAATGTTGATCAATGTACTCCTTCAACTACCAGAGGAGACCAGTAATTGATGGACGACCTGGCACCTGAAGACATTTTTTACTTACCATGAACAAGAATGAACAGTAAGATATAACTGGTCATTAATAATAATAATAATATAGAAATCGGCAGACAAACTCACACATTGTATATCCCCAAACTAAGCAAGTTACGCTTGTGTTGTATGTAATATACAACGGACCACTCTAGGACCGATCCCAGACCTACCTACTCAGACCATAGTAAATGACGGAAAGTACCTTTATGAAATGTAACATTAAGGTAGGCCACCAAAGGCTTAGCCCACACTAAGCCACACACGCTGCATTGAGTATCAACAGAGATGTAAGCAAGCAACTGTTGATTATGAATAAATCTGTCTGCAGCCACTAACGAGACGCTGAAACTTTTAAAATGCAATAAAGTATTTTTTCCCTATACAAGTTTAGGGCCGCGACAAACGGGCATCTGCACCGCGAACGTGCGCGAGGTTAACTAGACCTCGCACACGGCCACTTTAATATTCGCGACTGGCCGTCTACAATTAACGGTTGAACAATTTCATAACTCGCCTTTGAGCGGTCTGGAGTTCTGTGAAAAAATAAAATTAAAAACACAACGTCGAAGGCAAAGGAAATAAACAGGCTGTGTACACAAAGACGGTGGACCGGCGTAATTAGATTAGGAGCGGATCCCGATCGCAGCGACGCTTAGGCACCGTACACACTTGTCACGGAATCCGAGTCTGTCTAAAGTTCTAAACAATGGTCTTATTAACGCAAGAACTTTAGGTAATTTCTCACATTGTATTTATTCAAAACATGACTGGATGTCGGGGATATGTTACAATTACTAAAAACTGGACACTACACGAGAGGTGAAAGTGACCTATTCAGGCATAAGATGGTTTGACGCAAGGATGGTATTGATAGCAAGGGCGCTAATAGCTCGAGTGCCTAAATAAACTTTTCACCCGAGGTTAACACTCTGCTTTTCATTTGGAATATGAGGAATGTAAACAAACTAAACAAAAAACTACTTATCGAAAGAAATCAAGTGTCAGATCCATATCTAAGATGTACTCATTTAACAACTCACATTCTACCAGCCAGTATTTTTGACACTAATGATAGAAAAATTAACTCAACTTTGTATAAATTAAATAATAATTTAATGAAAAGTAATTTATAACTATAAAAAATGATGTTACAAAATTGTTCATTTTTAATTTATTACATTTTATGCCTCTATTTAAGTGCTGTAAAAAGAAGTTGGGACATAAGTCGCATGTATTATTTGTGGTTCGCGCGTTTTTAATTTTTTTAACAGCAGGGAAAATCGTTTTCCGGGGACGAAAAAGTACTGATTTCGTCCTCGTTATCAGGGAACTCCAAGCGTACTTTGAGAATATGAGAAGTTTTTTAATAGTTCGTCACTTCTTATTTGTAAAACCAAGCCCAAGTCGTCTTGTTTTTAGGTCTAATATCGTTAGTATGCATTTTACACCTGTAATAAAATATCAAATATGTTACATAACTCCTCCGCACCTCCTCATCCGCACATATTTTTAATAATACAAAAAAATATTTATAATATAATGAATACAGATTTTATTTAGCTAGATGTTTGAGTCGTACTACGTCTTTAACTTCCAACAGCAAAGATTTCGAAGGAGATTTTAGATGTAACTCAATTTAAAATAGTTTTCTAAAGTTTTGGTTACTTGATAAATCTACTTTTTAAAGGTTTCAAGCACGAAAAACCCTTAAACGTAGTTCTATTATAAATCATACCTTCTTAGCAAAGCCCACTAGTGACTAGTTCTATAAAACTCGCTTAATTACTTTAATCGACTTGAGTCAGTCTTATCGTTAGGTTTGTTTATTAGTGATTATGAATATTTAAAAACACAAAAAAATATAATTACACGTTTTTATTACGGATTCATCATGAGCCAGTGTACAAGCATCTTAATTCCAGATTTTGAAAAGGAAGTTTTCTTTTGACAACGCATTATTTAATTACACAAATAAAAGAAAATGTATTAAATCAATACATTAATCATAAGTAAAGTAGGAGAATGGGATAGAGAGACGAGACAAAAAGAATGGAATAGAGAATATAAGATAGGGGAAGGCAAGTGGGCCATCGGAACTATCACTCATCGTATGAAACACATTTAGTTCAAGGCTAACCGTTTCACGCCGATATTCTGTGAGAGCGGGGTATGAGTCCAGTCGAACCAACCCTAATCGCTGTAATAAAGACAATCATTCCAGCATGGCTCTTTATGTAATGTCGCAAACATTCCGAATCTTCAACAGCTGCAATTACCTAAACAAATCGTCCACCATTTTACCTAGTGCTTAACACGAGGCAGGCAAGTTAGTAAATTCAATTGGAGCCAGACTTCGCTTCTCGTTAAGTGGTTATATCCCTGTAACTGCGCGGACAGAGGGCGGCGCTGGACACTTAACACAAGGTGCCAGGTTAGGGGGGAGATAGGGGCCGAGGGGTGAGAAGTAGGGGGGGTGACACCTCTGGATATTGAATTTGCGGGTAGTCTCAATTGTTATCTAGCGATGCAAGGTCGCTCCCGAATTGAACCAGCCAGGTACCACGAGCCCTTTCTTTTACTCTAGGGCTGGCACATCAAATTAACTTATTTATTTATTTGCGCAGGTTACAAGATTATTTATTCCAAACATAATATTCTAAAAGACTGTATAAAGCTGAAGAGTTTGTTTGTTTGCTTGAACGCGCTAATCTCAGGAACTACTGGACTGATTTGAAAAATTCTTTTAGTGGTTAGACAGCCCATTTATCGAGGAGGTTATAAGCTATATATCATCACGCTAAGACCAATGAGAGCGGAGCACCAATGAACAATGTTTCAAAATGGGGGGCTTTTTTCTTTAAGAGCTTCCGCTGCGTAAACGATTAAAGTTTCGCGAAAGTCACGTGTGACAGAAGTTAGCTAGTATCAGAGACATATACTTACAATTTGGATATATAATATGCAATAGTAAAATAATGTAATAACAGCCCACAATAGTCCCACTGGTGGGCTCAGGCCTCATATTATTGGAGAACTGACAATATATTTCCCAAGGCGGCTTGGCAGGTTTCACATCTGTTATCTCGATTATATGCATCCAGATGTTTTCCTTCACCGTTGTAAGCATGTGTTAATTGCAACAATATGCACATTATGCCAGAAAACTGCCAAAGTGGTGCATGCGTTCCGGCCAGGATCGAACCCGCGCCCTCTCGAGTTTGGGACGCGTGCGCTAGCCAATATACTATCACGACTTAAAAGAATATATAGTAAATAAACTAATTGATTATACATTCATTAAAATAGTGAGGAATAACAGTACAGATTGTTTACTTTATAAAATGATTCTAAACCATATGTGAACGATACACGTGTAATAAAATAATGCTTGATGATCTCTTTTACTTGCACAGGGTTTGACCGTGCATTAACTGCTTTAGCTCAATAAACTCAGTAATTCTGGGTCTAGTATGCGTAGGGGAAATGTCATCAGTTACATAATTATTACCCATAACTGGGTGTGTGGAAACTGCCTACTCAGCGAATTGCATCGAATGTCATGCGACGCGCTCTGAGTTGCAGTTGTCTTCCATCACCCATACCCGCAAAGCGTTACTCGTTGTAATGTACATATGAGTTAACTAATAATCTTGGTTTCCTAGAACACGCATTTATTCATACCAAGCCCACACACACATAAATACATTATGTGCATATAAAGCATAACCTGTTCACTTCTGTATTAAATTCTCGGTAACTCAGATGCAGTTGATTGATCAGTTTAAATTAGACCATTCTATAGAAATTCAAATGTCAACATAAATAAGATATGATAGTTATTACGAGCTTTTATTAAATTCAAAGGAAAATAAATTCTGGGTGACGTGGTGGTAGCCCTGCTTGGACGGAGGTCGTTCACAACAGCGAGCGGTCATTGGTCAATTTATTTCTTGCGGGTACCGCAGTTATCATGATTGAATTAGGCGACGGCAGTGCACCCGTGGCCGTGATTTAGGGGCTACCTTCCGCAAATGGCCGAACTCTATTCAAATCAGGAAATAATAGAATCACTTTAAAACTTAACCTTCTCTAAACTGCGTATGGCACTTGGGAAGTTTTGGAAATTCTGCTCTGAATTCTGTTGCATAAAGGGCATCTACATATTATTGTTACAACTCAGGTCCCGACAAAACAAAATCCACCTGCATATCTGAAACAAAACACACTTTATTACCTGCCGGCATTTAAACTTCTTGTAACTCTTTTGTGATTGTCTTCTTTTGTTTACATTGTGTTTAAAATTTGTGAAGCCCATTGTTTTATTGTACTCTTTTATGGCAGTTTACGGCCGAGCTATTGGCCAGGTGTGGCGGATTAAGTTGACTTAGATACGGGGACATTGCATTTGTGCAGCATAAAACGATAACCCTAAAGAGGGGAAGAGGAGCGAGAACCACGAGCGAAGCAAGACACTACAATCAGGAATCTAATAAGTGACGAACTTTGCGCATTTTATTGAATTACGAACTTCTGCACTAGGTTTGGACTTGTTGTGTTCGGTATATTTGTACCTGTGTTATACGTGTTTGTATAGTTCTAATAAACTCTATAATTATTCCAACGACATTTTAATTATAGTCTCGCACTCGTAACATCATGTAACAGACCTGTTTCCCAAAGGATGATGAAGACAGAGATGATGATTTCCACTTGCGACATGGATCTTCTGCTTCACCTGCTTTCGTTAAAACCTAGAAATGTTATATTCTGACATCAGTGGTCAACCTTCAGTCTCCTCTTGGAGACCGGCAGCGCATCGGCAGCACCTCTCTGCTGTTACAAATGTCCATGCGTGACCGTGGGTCGTTGTTCTCTCTCTCCTATTATATTAACTCTATCTCTATCCTGTTCTCCAATAACAAAGAAATAACATTGGTCTTCGTGCTACATCACAAACAACAAAATGACTTTCAATATGTATCACAAACAATCTGGAATAAAGTCAACATTTCGCTTCTTTGCTTCAATAACGTGTTATCTTGAAAATTGAAATTCTAAATGGAGAGCGTTTTATAAGTTTTAAGATGTCCATCACATTTTGGTTTAATGTGGGCGCGTCGAACCTCAGAGATATGTCAAATTTGGAGCTAGAACGTCTAATTTAGGTTTCTTTAACAGTATTCTGGCCTCAACGTTACCCGATCAGTCCAGAATACTGTTTAGAATTATATCTATAAGTTTTACAGATCAATTATTAATGTCTTCTTTTATGTATTTTTGTGAGCAATAATGGGGGTGATATTTTCTATTTAAAAAAAACCCTCATAAAAATATAAAGATTTTAAGTTTTTTAAATTATGTCGAAAAAAATGTTTTGTACTGTCACTGTATAACCTATATATATAAAACAAAGTCGTGGTAGTTACACCATTTATAACTCAAGAATGGCTTGACCATTTCTTTTTTGTGTTTTTGGAAATGTCTTCGTCCGGAATACGATAATAAGTATTAAAATATGATATTCAACGATAAAAAAAATATCAATAACAACATCAGTCTAGCTATTCATTTGTTATGATATTTCTTTCTTTCTTCTGATATTTCTTCATTTCGCCAATGGTGACTGCATTTAAACTCATTTCATTTGTCTGATTTAGGTGAATTATTTTTGTGTGATCAAGTGGGTCCCGGAATGGTTTAGATTCAAATTTAAACCAGGTAAATGGCGCTGCAATCGGGTTCCAGGATTTAGGTAAAATAATTTTTGTATGTGTTCAAGTGGATCCTAGTATAGCTTAGATTCAAATTAAAACAGGTAGGTGGCGCTGCTGAACACCTCTTCAACAGTAGGACCGATTTTGATGAAATGTTTCGTGTTTTTTTCAAGTAGATTCGAGAATGGTTTAGATTGACAATTGGTCCCGGTTGATGGCACTGCAATCGCTTTCTAGATTTTTATTTTTTACGGGAAAGACAACGTCTGCCGGGTACAGCTACTTTAATATAAAAGAAATCAGGTTTTTTTAAATATAATCTGAAACGACGGTATTAATTTTGAAATAAAAAAATGAGTTCTCCAAAGAGGTGATTAATATCATGATCACCGTGTGCAACGAAGTCTTGTGCGTCACGTACCGTGCCCTATCTGTTGATACGAGTGGGGCCGATATATCGGAGAGTTCCGATAGTCGGGAGGCCCTCGAGTCCGAAGGTCCGGCCGGCATATTAAACGGCGATTAACCCACGGGGCACGAATTGATTTATGAGAACTATTAAAATCTCCGAAGGCTTACAATTAATTGTGCCACTTCAGGCTGCTTTATTAATTGGGTCCAGTCCGCTGTTGTTTATGAACGGCTCCCTTCTTAGGCCTAGCCCTCGCCGTCCGCGCAGTGTTGCCAGCAACACATCTACAATATGTTTTTTCTAAATTATCGACGTCCTAATTGGGTGGATTAAGAGGCTCCGGGCTCGATTCCTGGCATGCTAAATTTAGTAAGCAAAGTTTCCGTTTCTTACTAAAGAATGAAAATAGATTTTAAATTCAGTACACACAAGAGAACCAGAAACATAATAAACAGAAATCGCTATGTTCTGGGTCTAAGATCGACCCCAAAGGACACAATGTAAAACTCGTATCTCATTCTCTCGCAGGCTTGGTCCTATAGATTTATGTGTTTATCACTTTTTAGTGTCGCTTTTTCGTTTCATAGAGTTTAAAATCACAACGATTCTAAAGAAGTTCACTTCAAAAATGTCGTCGTCCGTCGTTTATATAGTTTATTCCAATTGTTTCTTTTTAGAAGCTTTTATTTAACTTGCAATGGATGTATGTATGCAAGTTCAGGTGGAATCTTGCAAGTTAAATTTGACTAACTCCCCGGTTTCCGATTGAGCTGAAATTTTGCACGCATATCTATATCGCGTGACAATGCAACAACATGGTACTATGGAGCTGGTGTGATGATGGAGTCGGAAGGTGGCCATAGGAACTCCTGTACTAAACAAGATAGATCCGGCGTGTATGGGCTCGTTTCACTTGTCTTGGCTAGCACTCTGCTGGTGTACCAGCAGTATGATATCCGGGATCTCAAAAGCTTGTATTTAAAAACCTTTTTAAAAAAGCTTATTTATAGTTTCAATGTACAGACGGCATATTTTCATAAGTGTAGTACCTATACATTTACTATTATCTCTTTCTTTCGGATAGCAGTTAATAATTAAATTACGAGTATATTAAAATAATTTTTTACTTACAGGTTTAAAATTAAGTGTACATTAGTCTTACAAAATCGGTACCAGTAAAGTTTTTACCTATAAAGAGAATAGAATTTCCAGTAAGCCATCAACTGTCTATTTCTGTGGCTATCAATCAAAAGAAATGTAAAGTCCTAATGTTAAACCTTATTCTGGGCTAAAGTCGTCTGTGCATCTGGCAACACAGGACCCTTAGTCCAATTTGTCCCGTCCAGTTCAATGGCCATTAAGGGACCTGCTTTCAGGAATACGTTAAATTATGTAGATTTGTAGGTACTTTGAATTGCTACAATCGAAGTTTCTGTGAAAGTTGTCGTGTCCTTCACGCAGCTCCATTGTGCCGAAAGCATTTTATTGAGGTCATTTGCCAAGAGGGTGGACAGGGAACGTATAGTGAACTCGAGTTTTTTTTTAAACTATTACCTACCTACCGTTAGACGGTTCATTCCTGCCTTACAATTTGATGGTTCAGCCAAAGTGATGCATGCAAACAAAAACTTGAATCATGCAATATCTTTGAATTCTGACGTAACCTTTCAGTTTTGTTTAGGTATCTATATATTAATACGTGAAGCAAAAGCGACATAACAAACCACAGTCAGGTGATAGGGTATTTACTCGACTAAATGGCGACCACCCCTAGTCTAGAGTACGCCGCCATAACAACCTTGTGTTGTGTTCCGGCATTAGTGACGAGGTTCCAGTCTCCCTTAAGAGAGCAGCAGCGCATTTATAGCACCTTTGGTGTTGCAAATGTCCATAAGTGATCATAACCGCTTTCCATCAAGTGAAAGAAAGAAAGAAAATATTTTATTTAGAACAAACAAAAAAAAACTAAGTTAATATAAATAGATAAAGAAACAAAATAAGTCCTAAATTGGACCCAGCCTCAGCATAATGCTAGCCAACAAGGACTAGCGCTGTTCTTCCGTCTGTGGGCCGTCTGTCTATCTGCTGAACTCCTGCCATAAAAAAGCAAAACCTTTGTACCGGAGGAGTATGAAATTTCATACACTTATAGTTTATATAGAAAAGAAGCCACGAATGCTAATGTTCTTTTTTACATATGCCTAAAAAATACAGGAAATCAATAAAAAAAACATTACACACACTACCATGTACTTGACACAGGCACACATACACACACACACATAAATACTCTTTTGTTTATTGACAGTGTAGCCTTGACGAAATCTGAGATTATAGAAGTATAGTCTTTGACAACAGAACCTTAATAATGTTCGAACTTCGAATTTAAATTAATTAGGGCCACCACTAGTACATATAAATGCACATCATTATATTCGTAAACATATCATCTAACACCTAAACGAAGAAAACCCCTCGCTGACACAGTAAGCGCAATTGGTAGAAAATTACTAAGTTATGCAGTAATGCTACAAATATCATTTTCTTTGCACATATGCGATTGCATTTAATAGGTATGATGTCTACAAATATTTATTTCTTGTTGTTTAATGATTTGCGTCACTAAAGTGGTCGCTGTACTCCTATAGGTACATATAGCTTACGCCAAAGCAATATCAGACTGGAATATTATTATGACCTTTAGAAACTTATCTACGTCATCGCGCGAAGGAAATGTTTCGGCGAAAAGTTCAAGGGCGATTGGAGTCATAATCCCCAAACAAATAAGGAGATGATAGGACAGTCGCCCCTGGACATTCGAGGGATGGCGCTGCGTGCAGTGGTGGATTTACACTAGGGGCAGTCGGGGCTAGTGCCCAGGGCGGCAAATTTTCTAGGGCGGCAAAATTTGGAAAGTGAGAGAAAAAATTCTATACAATATATAAATAACTAATTCTTTTAAATAAACATTTTATCTTTCAAGAAATATAATTTAAGTATTATATAGTATCAAATTAAAATTTTGTATATTATAATATAGGAAATTTAAGTAAAAACCATTCAAATAGTTTAATTTATTTATTTCCATAAAGGTTTGAAAAAATTAAAGTTGATATTTTTATTTTCTGGAATAGATAAATTTATGTAGTTTTTTTGAAGAATTAAAAATATTTTCAAATTATGTATGTCTTTTTGATAACAGAAACTTTCATTGATTAATGAATTTTTCTAAAATTGGAGAATTATCCAATAATATATAATATCCCTATTAATATTATAAATGCGAAAGTAACTCTGTCTGCCTGTTCCGTTTTCACGTAAAAACTACTGGACCGATTTGGCTGAAACTCAGTATATATATATTTTCGATGCCGAGAATGAACATAGGATACTTTTTATCCCGAAAAACGGGATAGTTTCCGGGATAAAAATATATTTGTCTTTCTGTTTGTTATGCTTTTACGTAAGAACTAATGGGCCGATTTCGCTGAAATTCGGTACGTATGTAAATTAAATACCGAGGGTGGACAAGGGATACTTTTCATTTTGGCCTTTTCGGTAATTTTGGCCTTATTGGTCATTTTGGCTATTTTAGCCTTTTTACTCATTTTGGCCATGTCGGTCACTTTGGCCTTTTCGGTCATTTTAGCCATGTTGGTTATTTTGGCCTTTTTGGTCATTTTGGCCGTTTTGGTCATTTTGAACATTTTGGCCTTTTTGGTCATTTTGGCCTTTTTGGTCATTTTGGCCATTTCGGTTTTTTTGGCCTTTTTGGTCATTTTGGCCTTTTTGGTCATTTTGACCATTTTGATTATTTTGGCCTTTTTGGTCATTTTGGCCGTTTTGGTCATTTTGAACATTTTGGCCTTTTTGGTCATTTTGGCCTTTTTGGTCGTTTTGCCTATTCCGTCATTTTGGCCATGTCGGTCACTGTGGCCTTTTTGGTAATTTTAGCCATGTCGGTCATTTTGGCCTTTTTGGTCATTTTGACCATGTCGGTCACTGTGGCCTTTTTGGTCATTTTGGCCTTTTTGGTCATTTTGACCATTTTGATCATTTAGGCCTTTTTGGTCATTTTGGCCTTTTTGGTCGTTTGTGCCTATTCCGTCATTTTGGCCATGTCGCTCACTGTGGCCTTTTTGGTCATTTTGACCATGTCGGTCATTTTGGCCTTTTTGGTCATTTTGACAATTTTGATTATTTTGGCCTTTTTGGTAGTTTTTGCCAATTCCGTCATTTTGGCCACGTCGGTCACTGTGGCCTTTTTGGTCATTTTGGCCATGTCGGTCATTTTGGCCTTTTTGGTCATTTTGGCCTTTTTGGTCGTTTTAGCCTATTCCGTCATTTTGGCCATGTCGGTCACTGTGGCCTTTTTGGTCATTTTAGCCATATCGGTCATTTTGGCCTTTTTGGTAATTTTGGACATTTTTGCCTTTTTAGTCATTTTGGCCATGTCGGTCATTTTGGCCAATTCGGTCATTTTGACCATTTTGGTCATACTTTTTAACGCAAAAACAAAACAAAAATAGATGAAAGTTTCAGTGAGAGACGAATCATTTCTGAAATTCATAGATATAAAAATTCATAATCTATAGAAAAAAGTGCGATAGTAACTCGATCTGTCTGTCTGAATACCAAAAATGGACATAGATACTTTTCATCCCGGGAGATGGGATAGTTTGCGATATAAATAAATAAATAAAAGTAAATCTTATGAGGGCAATTAGCACCAATATAAAAATATAAAACAATTTAACCTGTTTTAACGCCGGCTGTTTAAACAAGAGGTACGCACTAGAGTTTGACCCGCGGCAGGGCCGCGGGGTAAACTCTAGTATTATTATAAATATAATATATGAAGACATGAGTGGATGAAGGTAATAAGTCGCATAATTCCAATTCTGAGTAAACCGAGATAAAAGTTTTACTTTTATTTGAAACTGAACTGAACTTAACACCTTTAGCAACTTTTTATTTTTTAAATATGCCTTATATCTATGGTCTAAGGTCTGTAGTCATTTGGTATCGACTTATAACATTCATCTATGCAAAAAAAAGCAAAAAACCGAATATGCGACATATCACCTTCATCCACTCACGTCTTTATATATTAATAATATATATTTATTTATTATGTATTATATATAATATACTAGAGTTTACCCCGCGGCTGCGCCGCGGGTTAACCTCTAGTGCGTGTCTCTTGTTTATAGAGCAAGCGCTACAGGTTATATTATATTATTTTTTTATGTATTTGCCCACGGAAGATTCACTTCATTTTATATCGCTAATTATAACATCCCCCGTCTATCCGTCAACAAAATAAATTACAAAACTTGACCAAAAAGGCCAAAATGGTCTAAATGACCAAAAGACCACAGTGACCGACATGGCATAAATGACGGAATAGGCAAAAACGACCAAAAAGGCCAAAATAATCAAAATGTTCAAAATGACCAAAGAGGCCAAAATGACCAAAAAGGCCAAAATGACCAAATAGGCCAAAATGACCAAATAGGCCAAAATGACCAAAAAGGCCAAAATGACCATAAAGGCCAAAATGACAGAATAGGCAAAACGACCGAAAGGCCAAAATGACCGAATAGGCCAAAATGACCGAATAGGCAAAACGACCAAAAGGCCAAAATGACCAAATAGGCCAAAATGACCAAATAGGCCAAAATGACCAAATAGGCCAAAATTACCAAAAAGGCCAAAATAACCAAAGAGGCCAAAATGACCAAAAAGGCCAAAATGACCATAAAGGCCAAAATGACAGAATAGGCAAAACGACCGAAAGGCCAAAATGACCGAATAGGCCAAAATGACCGAATAGGCAAAACGACAAAAAGGCCAAAATGACCAAATAGGCCAAAATGACCAAATAGGCCAAAATGACCAAATAGGCCAAAATTACCAAAAAGGCCAAAATAACCAAATAGGCCAAAATGACCAAAATGACCAAACAGGAAAAATGACCAAAGAGGCCAAAATGACCAAAAAGGCCAAAATGACCAAATAGGCCAAAATGACCAAATAGCCCAAAAAGGCCAAAATGACCAAACAGGAAAAATTACCAAATAGGCCAAAATGACCAAATAGGCCAAAATGACCAAATAGGCCAAAATGATCAAAAAGGCCAAAATGACCAAAAAGGCCAAAATGACCAAAAAGGTAAAAATGACCAAAAAGGCCAAAATGACCAAATAGGCCAAAATTACCAAAAAGGCCAAAATGAAAATTCATCCCTTGTCCATCCCCAAATCCCTCGTCCATCCTCAGTATTTAATTTACATACGTACCGAATTTCAGCCAAATCGGCCCATTAGTTCTTCCGTAAAAGCATAACAAACAGAAAACAAATATATTTTTATCCCGGAAACTATCCCACTTTTATTTATATTTCCGGGATAAAAAGTATCCTATGTTCATTCTCGGTATCGAAAACATATATATACTGAGTTTCAGCCAAATCGGTCCAGTAGTTTTTACATGAAAACGGAACAGACAGACAGACAGACAGAGTTACTTTCGCATTTATAATATTAATAAGGATATACATAATAAATTTCCTGCAATCAATTAGTTATTCTAATTCTTAAAAAATAAGATATCAAAACTATTAAAATAAAATTTAAGTCATAGGGCGGCATTTTCTTCAGTGCCCCAGGGCGGCACAAATTTAAATCCGGCCCTGGCTGCGTGGGGATTGCCGCGTGTAATTGTGTCTTTGTTTCCCGAGGTCCTGACACACGGCGTCAAAATGGCACAAAGAAGTGGTTTAGTTGGTAGGTACGAGCATGCCATCGGGAGTCCAACACTCCCTACCGTGTCCCGAAGAGTAGGGTGTCCATGACGGATTACACCTCGTAAAAAAGAGCAGTGACCTCTAACGCGTAACCCACTCTACAGTCACAGGTGGTACCGGTGACCCTTGGATAAATCTATGTTCTTTTTTCAAAAATGTCACATACACAAGATGACACATATTATATTATTACAACCTAGGCACCGACAAAGACAGGTTCCACTTACAGATTTGTAGAAGTACATTTATTACCCGTTGGCATTTGAATTAATAGCTAATAACATTCAAATATTGTAATTCTTTTATGATTCGTCTTTTGTTTACTTATTTATTGGCATACGGCCTATTGTTCTATTGTAATCGTTTACGGCCATTTGCGGCTATGGTCATTAGCCAGGTTTTACGGATTTTAAAGTACAAGCTGATTCTAGGAAGTTCGGTCCACGTTGCCGGCGGGCATGTTGCATTTTTGCAGTATAAAACGATGGTCTGACTGAGGGAGGGTGGCAGTCGAGCGAGAACCACGATCAAGACGAGACGTGTGTACATTCGGTAATCTATTAGTGACGGACTTTGCGCGTTTTTTTGAATTACGACCCTCTGCATAACGTTTGGATTTATTGTGTTCGGTTATATTTTTGTACCTGTATTATACGTGTTTGTATAATTCTAATAAACTATATAATAATTCCAACGGCATTTTTATTCGAGTCCCGCTAAACTCCTAACAATATATTTTAAGACATATCAAACCTAGGATAAACCAGTCTTTCCGGGAAGAGACTATATGTCGACCTTTGATTATAAAATATACTTAAAACATATTTTGACAAAGGCGTGGTTGTCTCCCGAGCGCAAGATAAATGCTTGATGCAGGTGCGTCCGACCGGCGCATATCTCATCCAAGTTCTTCGCGGTCAGAGGGTGCCCGCTAATTGTTAGAGCCATGTTTAATTGATTTCAGGTCTTGTGTGCAACCAGGAGAGGGTTGAAAGGGTTGAAAGGAAGGGAAAGCTTAACAATTAAAGAAATTGTTGCAAGCATTAGACACACTCCACGTCATGACGATTTACGCTTGTGTTATGGGTAATATACGACGAAGCATTCTGGATCGTTTCTACACACCCAGACCATAGTAAATATAGGAAAGTTAATTTACGACATTTATGATGCCAGCTTGTTCGGCAAAGCTGTTTTAACCAATTAGACCGATTTACGCATTAATTATCATTTAATGTTTTTTATCTGACGTAAGTTTTATAGTTAATAAAATCTCTTGTCCATAAGTAATGGCAATCTAGATGGCCACAATATTAAAGCTCTCCCTCCAACTAACATAGAATTTGTATTAGAATAAAAGAGACGACATAATTGTCTTGATTTTGGCGCGGCAATTTTGATGGCAGCTGGCAGTTTGTGGTTTTTTTTTTGTCTAAAACGTTAATACGAATTCGAAACAGGCCAATTTGTAATATGTCCAGTTGTCGCGGTTACAAAGTGGGTCCACGAAGGTGATGTTTTAAGAACCTCGACATTTACATGAAAATGGGTCCGACTCGCGGCGGCCACCTTCGCACCACACACCCACTTATGCAACTTGGAATTACTCGACCCAACAAACTGGCTTCGTATTGTGATTTGAATTCCATTATTATAAATGTTAAGTACCCATTTGGCGCGTTTAACATAATATTCTTGTTCATATTTTATTTGTAATTCAAATGAGGTACTTATGATGTCTATCTATCAGTGGTGTGGACTTCATACAGCTCGATACCCTATAAGCGACCAAAAGGTCGAAAGCGCCTTAAATATTTTTGGCGCTTACGTCTTTTATTTGTGCATATCTTATTACAGTATTGCTATCTCTTATATTCGGCTTTCCACACTTATTGGATGAAATAGCAACTCATAACCCGACCGGGCACCGACTTTTGTTTCAAAATATGCGGTTAGATTGCAAAAATACAAATGGTAACAAGTACTACAAAGTTTTCAGACCATTTTGCTCATAAACAATAGGTCTATTTCATAGATAAATTTTGGCAGAGAGGTTTGTTGTAGTAAGCTAAACTTCGTTAGTGTTGGCATAATAATAGTAATTGTTAGTGAATAGCTACGGCGGCCCAAAAAGATGCGACTGCAGCGCCATCTTTTTGCTTATGTTCGTCTATTCTACGGAAACAACGTCATTTAAATAAAGATTTATTAGAAATGCCACGAATATTCGGCTACTATTCGTTAGTAGAATAATTCGGCTACTTTATTAACTATTCAGTATTCAGCCGAATAGAGCGTATTTCGGCTGAAAACCGATATTAGATTTTAAAAAAATGCTAAGCTGTTACCCGCGAATTGTACATATCATACGCCGAACATTCGGTAGTCGAATATTCGGCGTTTCGGCTGAAAGCGTGGCCGATTATTTGGTATTCGGTATTCGGCCAAACACCCGAAAAGCTAACCCTGGATATAAGCTAGCTGTGTCGAATTTCATTTAAACATTTATTAGTTTTCACGTGATGCCCTAAAAAGGAGACGGATACCGCCCACAGATTCGCTACAGAATAATAACTAAAACAATTTTATTCTTATATGTCCAGTTATCAAAAAGATAGGTAAAGACGCTAGCAATGCGCTGCTGCCCTCGTAGGGAGACTAGACCCTAACCACTAATGCCGGAACACAACTCAAAATTGTTATAACGCCATACTCTAGATCAGGGGTGGTAGCCATCCAGACGGGTAACCCTACCACCCGGCTGCGGGTTGTTTTGTTCCTGCATGGATAATATATATTATATATATTGATAATGATATTGATTACACATCTTGAAAGAAACAATTTTTTTCTGAAAACATGAAAACAATTTTCAGAAAAATCATGAAAACAATTTTCATACATGTATCAAGTTCATACAGAATCGAATAATTTAGTTTATTACGTACTATACGCTAAAATATTCTGTACAGTTTGAATTGACCCTAATCTAACACAACCAGATTTATATCTTAGAAACTTTTATTTTTGGTATATCCAAAAAAAACTGGTTGCTCTTAAAGTAAAGGACATTTCACACAATCGACCACCTTCATAAAACCAGGGACCGCCTATTTAGATCATCTGTGGACGCGTCTTCACATTTGCCACTCAACCACATTATCCTCAACCATTATCTGAGGAAAACTAGACTTTACGTCTACCGCTTAAGGAGTGTTGAGTGGCACTGTATAAGTATGTCCGTTGTATCAGTAAGGTAAGAACAAAAATGAGATAAGTTTTATTCGTAGCTCGGGGAGGTGAGGAGTGGACGTCGACCCTCGAGCGTTTTATATCAGCGCCCGTTGGATGGACGGCACTATCAGTATCACGTTGGCAACGGTCAAAATCCTAGTAGAAATTGCAAGAGGTTTTATACTCGAACAAAAAATTGTAAAAATAAATTATTTACAAGTTCAGTACTGTTTCTGTGAAATACTTGAGTTTTGCAAAAAGTATTACTTCCACAAAAAAGTAGAATTTTTATATAAACTAAAAAAACGAAAAACTTCCAAATTTGTTTATATGATAGACCGTGGGAAACAACGAACAAACACACTTTTACTATCGTTTTTTTTTCATCTGTATCATATTTGTAATGTAATGTAATGTTCCATTTGTATCATATTTTATTAAACAAAAAACATTTCTGTAATCAGTACAACAACGAAACAAATATTTGTATTTTTTGCAAAGAAGTTCAAAGCCACTTTAAATTAAATGACAAAAAAAACCAGTATCGCTTCTAAAGTTTGATAAGTGTTTTTATTTGATTACTAGCTGTACCAGGCAGATATTTTCCTACATTTAAAAATAAAAATCTAGAACCTGATTGCAGCGCCCACCTCCCAGGTCCCACATAAACACACACTAAAAATGTCGTCAAAATCCTGGGACACGATTGCAGCGCCACCTACTGGGAGCAAATGTTAATCAAAACCATTGTCGAATCCACTTGAACACACACAAATAAATTCATCAAAATCAATCTCACCGTTTAGGAGTAGCTTAGCGGCGCCACCGAGTCCATTTGTAAGTCTAAACCATCCCGGGATTAACTTGAACGCACACAAAAAAAATATTAAAATCGGTGCAATCCTCAAGGAAGAGTTCAGTAACATACAGACGAACAGAAGAATTTTATCTATAAAGATAGATTTTTGGGCCAGAAACGCCTCGCAACCGTCTTCAGAACACCCTACTAAAGTTTCATAAGAAACTGATCAATGGTTTAGGATCGCATATTGGACAAACATACAAACATTGATTTTTATTTATTTAAATTTACTCGTGATAAAAGCACAATAAATTTAATCTTAAAAATAAACTACAAACTATAATATATAAAAACTAAATTAAAAAGGGAAAAATACCTAAAGGTAAGGAATCGGTCCCAAGCCACTGTCACTTACCGGGAACGTTCCCAAAAGGCTAGCGGCGTTTGATGTATAGCAACGCTTAATCTTGGAGCAAAATAGACGCCAGCCTTCAGGTCGCGTGTGACGTCTACTACACGTTTGGCGACGTCACGATAGACCTTTAGAGCGTTAGACCCACGGACGAAGAGTTTCCACCACAAATGCCGCAAATATTTAACCATTTCCAATGGCGCCATATTTGCGGCGCAATATTTATAAGATTACTAGCTCTCCCGGCAGACGTCGTCATGCCCGGAAAAGCTTCAATCGATATGCCGACAGCAGCGCCACCTACCGGGTCCAATTGTGAACCAACTCAGAAACCTTCTCTGGCTCATGCACAACAACTTTGCTAAAGATCATCACATGATCCAATGTATAACGATTCTATTAAGGACATACAGACAAACATTCATTTTTATATAGAAGAAGATTATAAAATCACCCTTTGGGAATTTATTTTTTTAGAGAACGTAGTATCTTTTACAACACACTATAGGTAAGACAGCGACAGTAAGACAGATATTACTTTTCATACAATTATTTTCAGAAAGGTTTAATAACTCTAAAATTTTGATTTTCAAGATAGCACATTATTGAAGCAATAGGCGATTTATTTTTCTCTATACCCGCAAAACATGTCTCATTTCCTTAATAAAAACATTATCTCAAAGCGGTTTAAAGTAATCACTGAATGTTTACTCGTACGATTATTTATATGCGTAGTTTGATAAGCAATGTTATTGTAATGTTGCGATGGCCGTGTGCGCTGACCCGTCGACTCCCACACACCGACGGCGGTCACTTGACACGGCTGCTCGTATATAGTTATAACCTACGTAAATGATGATAGGAAAGTTGTGGGTGCGTCAATGAGATCTTTCTCGTTAGGTTGGGTAACTAATATCCATATTTCTACACTGACTGACTGAGACTGTAACTCAAATTGGTAATCAAATCAAATTGGCATCGTAACATTGGACGGTTTTGCTGGTCGGTAAACAATCTAGGCTCAATATTGAATCATTCTTGATTTGATCGACATTAATTTAATGTGAATTTTAGAGACTAATATGTGATCATCGTCAGTCTAATGGCCCATATCGTAAATACATGAGAGTGATTTTAAGATATCATTTATCATGTTGATATATTTTGATATAGTAGTGGATTTAGTTATTTTGAAAAAAATAACCACGTGGTGTAAATGTATTCAAATTATTTATTATTCAAATTCATTCACATAAATCTATTAATGTAATCAATAATCCATTTTATTTGTGACCTTATCTTTAACATTTCTCCTCCTCCAGATAGAAGTTTAAGTTAATGTTTTCCGTGTTGTAATCAATATTGAAATGTGTGCTGGGACACATAGTAGAAGTGAAACTTCAACGGATAAATGGAAAAACGCATCGCAAAGGACTACTGGAAAAACGAATAGTAACGGAGAAGCGACAATATTCAATTTTTTGACCTATACCTACTAAAGTACAATAGAGACCTACCGTCTTATTTATGTTGAGTTAGAGTTTTGTAGGCTTCTTTAAGGTTCTTAAAGAATTTTACAAACTTACTCTAACTCTATATGAATAATAATGTTTATAATTAATTTCTATAATATATTTTTCATTAATAAAATTTGGTTACATTATGCGTTGAACAATAACTTACGGTTGGCAGGGGTGTGCCCATGTGCCCGAGTTGTTGTGCTTGTCTTGTCCCCTAAAGACACATGTTTATTTATGGGCGATCGGAACAAGACAAAGATTTAGCAAGATATCTACGCACTGTGCATATCGATACTGGCGATTTTTATAATGACACAATACTACAGGTATAACATGTCTAGAGAGACTATTGATAGCAAAAAACACCGTGAAAAACGGCATCGAAAACGCGAAGCGTTGCTATATTCACTCTCCAAAAACTATAATACGGTAGTTGACAATTTTTGAGAAACAGGTTTATTTTGAGCCTTATGGTCTATTTTAGCCAAAATATTAATATTTCAGCAAAAAAACAACATTAACATATTTAATTTAGCAATTTTATAAATATTTTGACATTTCATCACAAAAACGCATCAAGCTGTCATGGCGTCTCGCATGACGTCACAGTGTGCAAAACAAACATCTGTTTCATTGAAGTGTTATCTGAGAAGTAATTGATAACTTCTTGTGTTTTGCACGCTATGACGTCACGCACTCTGATCGGCGTTTATTGTCACGTGGCCAATGGCTGCAATATAACAATTTTATTTCTCAAAAATATCAATTAATATTTAACATTTAAGTTAGAACAATTTATTTTTGTCATATTTAGATCGTAATCTACGATATATATTAAAATCAGCCTATATTTTTCATACTGTCATGTACCGTATTGTGTGCGTGTTTTGGGGATATCAGCTAAAGAATATCACCGTTTTTTTAAGTAAGTGAAAATTTTTCCCCGAATTTTGGAAACTTCCATTTATCACCTGGCAATATAAATCAATTCGATTTATCGAAATTAAATTTCATAAAGTAATCATTAGAAAAGTATTAAACTTATCGATAAGATGACATCTTATCCTTTCGTCTTTTAAAATAGTTCTGACAAATTTTAATAGCGCAGGACGGCTTAAGGATTTTTTTGTAAGAGCTCTAAGCAATAAAGTAGTCGAAACGACAATAACATGCGTGTGGAGCAAGTGCACTAAATTTAGTGCACTTTTTTATGGCTGTTTTTGTGAAATTCATGCGGTTTCTAAACACTTATATGATCTGAGCACAATACTTAACGTAACGATACATCTTTCCTTTTTTTTCTATTAGATTAGCGCTAATGCTACTTATGTATGGGACAGGGGACCTAAAACTTATGTGAAATTTTATGCTTTGTCGTACACCTGCCATTATATTTAGACTCGTGTCAATGTCACTAAGCGATTCTCCGAAAACGGCCGCTCAAGGCCCTCATCACTTCCGATGCTCGCTTTTGAACGACTGTTTGCAGTGGCCGTAAAAAAACCATTTATTACCTAATTGGTTTTTATAGCGAATTTCCTTGATTAGTCCTGTATGTTATTACTAATTATAATTTATCATCAATTAATTCGAATTTATACATCAAGCGATCATACAAAACTTCTGAATTGAATAGATAACACTTTTTACTATAAACTCGTAATCTACGCTCATATAAAAGATCGTGCGTTAAAAATGTTTACCTTTAAAATACTGTATTAAAAATAATTCATAAAATTACAGTTTGAACAATAATAAATACGTCTTCACGACTAGTGCACACAATAAAAACTAGGTTTTGACGGTTTTGAGCGCGATATTTTACTTTATTTTGACATTTCGGCCACTTTTCAGTAGCCGTGATCACAGAAGACTGTTGCTATGCTAATACAAACTTTGTAGCACTTTCACAGATGATAAAAAGTATCTCAGTTCAATTGTTTCAAACAATTTTAAAATATAGCTTCTCACGTTGTTTTTTAAGTTAATATTTTGAAAACTGTATCAGAATATGGTATTGCTAAGCTTAATAAATGATTAAATGGTAAAATTTACAACCGAGTAGATTGGACTGCCAACAATCTTATTTCAATACATATTTAAGTACAGGGCATTAATACCATCACACTTTCCACCAAGCATATCAACCAATTTGTTCATTTTTTATTTGTATTTTTCTGAAGTAAAATTGTAGAAAACCACCGCGTTTTAAATATGCAGTGCGTGAGCTACGTTTCTTATCAGTTGTAGCTAGAAGTTGCGGTCGGTGGCTGTGAGATAACGCGGGTCCTGGGTCCTGTCCTGCCCTTAGTCCTACGTTCAACAAGATAACGCGCCTATTGGGAACTTTGGAGTTATTGGAAGATACATATCGACTCATTGACACTGTTCATAATCAGCTGTGACATAGGGATGTGTTTCACTAGCTTCATCCAGTTATCGGATTATTCTACTTTATTTGATTTGATCTATGCAGGAAGGGAGAAAGAATTCCTGCGGTCAGGTGGTCTGTCATAAGAGGCAACAAATCATCCTAATGCCAGGTGGTAGGGCATTTGCCCGTGTGGATACCTCCCACTCCTGGTCTAGAGTATGCCGCCCTGATGACCTTGAGTTGTGTTCCGGTATTAAGTTCCGGCCAGTTTCTAGTCCCATCTACAAATCCGGCAGCACATTCTTAGCACCTTTAGTGTTGCAAATATTCAAGGCGACGGTAACCATCACAGTTACAGTACTCCAGCAATAAAAAAACGCTATGCTTCCACATTCATCATACGCACCGCTGAAGAATGGAACTCTTTACCGTCGTCTGTCTTTAAGTCTCGCGTGAACAGCTATCTTCTGGGTAAGCGTGCTCCACCTTAGACTGCATTTCCGCCTGAGATAAGGCGCAATGTCGGTCAAACGCGAACCTATTCATTATAAAATCTTGTTTTATGCATAGAAGGCTGTTAAGTAATTAAGTTTTTAATGAAGGAAATAATAGTTTTTTTGATAAATATACAGACATACTTAATGTAAAAGCACCTCGATGTCAGCCTCCAAATGTGTTTGCGGATGAAATGTGCGTGGGAAGAGGCGAATGGGTCCAACTGCCCGCAGTTTATTTAAGGTTAATTTGGAGAGCGCCCCCAAAGGGGTCAGAGCGATATCAATTATTACCAAACTATTCAATGAGTTCGGAGTCAAAACATTGATTTTCGTTTACTTCAACTTAATTCAGATAATTGTTGTTAAGCTAACATTTGTTTGGTTGTAAAATTGGATGAAGCACTTCAATGTTGGATAACATTTCTGAAACTTTCAATCTCTCATAGTTTTAAAAAGTTTATATCCTTAATTTGTAATGAGGTACTTATTTTTTCTATTGTATGATTTCAGCAGATAGGCAATGTCCATAGGCGACGGTAACCACTCTCCATCACAGTTGGGCCGTAAGCCTGTCTGCTGTGCCTCAGCAATTAAAAAAATCAATATATTCACATCTAAATATGTATAAATTCTGCCGCTATAAACTTGGTTACACTGATTTGAATAGTCTAAGCAATTACTATATTATCATTTTGAAATAAAACCCTTTCAATAAGTTTTGTTTAATTTTGATTATTTCTTAGCAAAATTAAAAACTGGTCTAAGCTTGAACGAATAAATGCAATATATTTAGTTACTAATATCTATTACTACCAGGTTTTTACATCTAACTACGTCTTTTGTATCTAGGTATTATTGTTCGAAATAGATCGTTTAATTGCACTATTTGTTATACTTTTCGCAAACTAGAGAAAGGATTTATAATTTAACATAAAGCACGTAACACAGAGCTGTGGCAGAACAAAGTCTATATTAAGAAGTGTCATGTAGATAGGCCCAATATTTAAAATGTATGATAATAAATTAACTTAAGTGTTATTTGAAAACGTATAACGCCACCTACTAATATTTTGAACTAATCAATAGCACGAATTCAAAAGTTTTGATATGGATAAGATTTTGTGATTGAATAATGAAGGAATGAAGGCTATTTGAAGTTACATACTTACGTTGTATTCTACCTTCAATCCTTTAAGACTATAAGTAGAATACTGAACCGAGGTCATCGAAGTCAATGGGTAAGGTTCCTTCCTAGAAGGCTGGCTACGTTACCTCACTGGGCCGCCATACTGATCCGACGTCCGAGGTAGAAACCAGTCCACTGATCTCCCGAAGAGTCAATAAATCGTTTTAAAATATCTTTGTAGAGGCCCACAGCCTCAGGATCCTACGGACCAAGCATTTCAATAGCAAACAGTTTGCATAAATTTCTTAGTTCGAGCTATATAGATTTGGCGGATGTTGATTCTAATGCAGCGGATGCTGCTCAACCTGCAAACCCACACAATGCAAGAAATCGGGACATGCAAATAAAACAGAAGGGGAAAGGACGAGTTGAGTAAAAAAGTGAGGGATAAGTGGAAGATAGATTATTTTGTAAAAGATATTGGAGGATACCACTGCCGTAGATAGACTAAGAATACAATGGTAGCCCTAGACCCCGTGGTCGTTCACCCAAAGCTCTTTTTCAAATACCGGACAAATATTTAACTGGAACACCTTCAGGCACAACTTTCTTTATCGTACTATTGGTAGTAAGTTTACATTACTTGCATGGAGTTCATGTCTTATTTTGAAACCATACTTCAGCGAAAGAAACAACGGATTTTTTGTTACGCAGTGTATATCGACAATCCTTTTATGAGTTCCAAAGGTGCTTTTACGCGATACGCAGAGATCCCACGAACGGAAATTACGCTCGTCAGCCAGAGATGATTCCCACGGAGCGCGTATCGGGGTACGGGCCTCCCCTGGGGCCGGCCATGCCTCGGGCGACGCATATCGTCAACCTGATCTAGAAAGTCGGCGATATCAAAATATCTGAAGATCGAAAAAGCAATACATAAACTTTCAAAATTGCGAATGCTGAATCACACTGGCATTAGTTGAGTAGGTATTAGTAAGCATTAGAATTAATTCTATTTATCTTTCTGTCGGTGATTCTACATCGTACCATATCCGGAGGATGCCGATATCATTAGATACCTCTCTCCTCCTTTGGTTCCTCTGGATGGACATATTCAAAGTCACTTATGAAATATGTTAATACAATTTAAGACACACAAAAGAATATTACTCGAATTCCAAATTCGAAGGAGCCAATATTTACAAATTACCAAATGAAGTAAAGGAGTGTAAAAATATAAATTCTTATAAAGGCAAATTTAAAACTTTATATTTTAATAATTTCATATAAAAAAAAATCTTAAGTACCGAAGACTTCTTAGATTATAGGTCTTATGTTATAATATAAACTTTTCTATCCCATTCAAGTGAACTGTAATGTTCTTTCGAAAATAAAGTTCCAATATTTAAGTAAAATACGATAGTTTAGGGAACAATTGGGTTGACCTGTCCTTAATAAATAAATAATAATAAAAATGTACCTTTTAATGGCAGTGTTTAAGTTTAGTAACAGTCTCGCTTGTGTTTAAGGTTAGTATATTCGCTATGTTTGCTCACAATTAGGAAGTTACTTTATTCTTAGTAAATCATTAGCTGTGACTATGCATGTCTTACTTCTAATTTATTTATGACGACAATTATTTATATACTAATTTTCATAACAATTAGTTCATTGACAAGATTAATAAGAGATCTAAAAACCATTATTTGTTGTATTGTATATTCATTAGACAAATCTAACGTGGAAATTCAAAATTCCCAATTATTTGAATATAAATGAGTACCTTCTTTGATATCTTCGATTGAACTTTTTACGAGGTTATTGCATGAAATGAGCGATATATCCCAGCCACATGTCGCCAATATAAGTGGCTGCGATAAGATTGAGTTTTAGCTTCGGCAGACACCTCGCGGCGAGGAGCGGGGCTTTACGCCCGCCCTGGGGCACCACGGGCCACTCCGAATATTCGTTGTCACCGGTTTTTTAGATTGTCTCCTCACACGCCCACTAATCTTCAAATCTAACTGGCCGTAAAGCTGGAATAACTTTTCAACGATCATCGTTTCATTTCTTTGTATTTTTTTCAGATGTCAATGCGCTTTTTTTATTACATGAGTTCAGCAGACAGGCAGACGGCCCACCTGATAGAGAGCGGTTATTATCGCTTATGGACATTTGCAACACCAAAAATAGAGACTGCTGACCTGACCACTAGTGATGGAACACAACACAAGGTTGCTAAGCAGCATGTTCTAGACCAGGGGTGGTAGGCGTCCAGACAGGAAAATACCCTACCACCTGGCTGTGGGTTGTTTTGTCCTCTCGTACGACAGTCCCCCCCGCCCGCAAGAAATTGTATTCTTTCTCCATTCCAACACGAATGGTTCAGTCCTTCATTAGAAAATAAAATTAAACTTTTCTTAATTATATACGATAGATGTATAAATAAATAACAATGATTGTTTGATTCACTCACCACAGCCTATACTGGGGAAATACATGACTAAAGTCACTAATATTTACCTAAATCTTCATCACAAAAATTTCCCTGGATCAAAAATCAATACTTTAGTTGGACATATCTAAATTTTCTAATTTATTTACCTAAAAACCAGTCATAAGTAATGGTTAGAACAATTGGAACGGAATTAAACCAAAAGAATGATACAAATTATGATATCACGTAGCCCATTCGCCTCGTAGCAAGCTCCGCAGTGGCTACGGCGTAGCTGTCACGTGCTACGGAGGCTGTTAATTGAATCGTTGAACAAGGCCGTGCGCCGGTGAGTTTATGGGGCTGATTAGACCACGTGCCACAGAACAGGGTACGAGCGTAACCAATGATATTTAATTATTCAAAAGACACTAACTGATCTGGCAAAAACTGGCGTTTCAGGTTGCTTAGAAGAGATCGCTTTAAGCGATAAGACCGCCTTTTGTTTTGCTATTAAGGTGTTGTAATTATGCACATTGTAATTCTTCATTTTGGTGGATAATAAAGTGTTATATCAGTAATTTAAATTAAACTATTAGAAAAAGTAATACAATAAGTGGCATATACTTACGTCATATATATGCACTATTAACCAATATAAAAAATTTACTTTAGCTAAACAACATACTCTGACTTGTTTAAAATGTGGAGTAATCAATATTTTTTTTAAATATTTCTAACTGTCTGGTTAATCTAAAGTAGTCTTTTTAAATTCTCACCTTATTTTCTAAATATATATAATTGAAATCCACGTATATAGTGACTCACCACGATATCTCAGGAACTATAATACCTATAGACTTGAAATTTGGCATGGACCTACCTTTCGCCAAGTATAGGTTAGCTAAGAACGTATTTTACGGCATGCGAAGAGGGCGGGTATCAGCTAGTTTTATCATAATTTTACAGAATCATTTTATTCACAATATTTTACACTCAGTAAAAAGCCACAAACTTATTGCTGTAAAACATGTGATATATTTCAAATTGAAATCTGTCGTCTAATTGTCCTAGCACTTTATATTAATGCTTTGGGAACTTTTAAATGATAACTTGTACAGAAGGTTATGGTTGACCCTTGGTTATCTAATTATGACATTATCGACCCATGGGGTTTAACCTTCCGATGTAAAGTGAAAGTTCAATCCAGTTCACCTGGTGGTTTATGTACGAGTAAAGAGTGGATAAGTAAGAACGAACGAATTTTGTTCCATTCCTAACTGTAAAACATCTATAGAAATAGTATCTTTGTTATGGGTACCAAAATATACAATAAACTTCCACTGCCTCTTAGAAATATTAGAATTATGACTTAACTACCGTTTAGTGCACATCTCTTGTTTAAAAAGCATGCGGTACAGGTTACATTGTATTAAATTTTTATGTATTTACCCCCGGAAGATTCACTTCATTTTATATCGCAAACTATACCATCCCCCGTCTATCTGTAAACTACATAAATGACAAAACTTGACAAAAATGTCAAAACATCATAGATAACATGGACCAAGTGGACCCCGAGTGTAGCGAGTCGACCGAGTGGGCCGAGTGGGCGAAATATACCAAAAATCGAGCCGGCCGCTTAGGCTGAGCGCACTCAACCATAGAGGCCATCGTTGAGCTGTGATTGATTATTTTTTATACAGCTGGAGTACAGCATACACGCAGACGGCTCACCTGATGGAAAGCCCATCGCCTATGGCCGTTTGCAACACCAGAGATTTTATGACACGCTCTTTAAAAAACCCGTATTGTAGCGCTCGGCTGGAAGCTCACTTCAAATCCCCACGGTGCGCAACAGAAACGTCTAGAGTGTGGTATAAGTTGCGTTTTCTACTTGATGTAGAATAATAACTTACATTGGTAACACTATTTTATGTGGCCACACTGGCGGTTTGCTCTTTGAAAAAATATAATATTAATAAATAATTTTCCATTGCCTTAGTGTGAGTGTGTTTTCACTCTCCTCATCTAACCTATCACACTATTTAAGGACTGTTATACCTTAGTATTCTTCTTCTACGATGTCTATACAGCAGTTATTTTTACAATGAAATTACGTAAGAAAGCCAAAGACAGGCAATCATATTGGTAGGCAATAAACATTGGTATCATAAATATGTTTTAGTGCTAAGAAACAATAAGCAGCCGAGTATTGGTGTACCACTTCATTACAGGCCGTTAAAGGGATGGGCTGTTAAGATAACGAAATCTCCGAATTACAATTCTGCTCCAGAACCACTATTTATGGGCCTAAGTATAAATAATCCGCGATTTATTGTGCCCACATTTGCATACAATATTTGTACACCACTTTTAGTGTTATCTCTGAGACAGAAAACTACTAAATGTTATAGTTAGAGCACTTATTTCAGTGATTGACGATAAACTATACTGCATATTGATTTTTTTATTTCAACCCGCCTCTGAGGAAGACTATAGCCTACCAAAAGAGACTACAGATATATTGAAGCTTCAGTAGGTATGGTTATCCACGCAGGAACGGAAAGAGAGTTTCTGCTGTCGGGTATTCCACAGTCACTAACACGCCGGGCTACTGTATTAGAATAGTCAGAACTGTAATAAATAGAAATAAAGATAGGTATAGTACGAATTGATTATAATTATAATATAGTTTATATAATACAAGCGTAATAATACATAGTATAATTGTTGCCCCTGTCTTCTATGGTATTTTTGGGGCACATGGAGGAAGTGACGAGTCACCGTCTACCCATTTTTCCGTGTTTGCCGAAAATTGCGCCTGGTAGACGCCATAGTCCCCATATTTCCAGACCCCTAGTACCACTAGCAGTTCACCCCAACAGCCCGGTACTTTTTGTTCTCATTTCCCATAATAGTCCTACACTGGCCGGGGCTTGTCCTTGGATGCATTATTATATAGGATAAACGGGGACAATCGCCGGTCAGTGTCACGCCACATTTACATTAAATTTGTCAAGGGGTCTCTACGTGATGTCCTCCCCATGGCCCCACACAAGCCCTCCAAAACTCAGGGGCATTTTTATGGCCCGTGGTCTTTAAAGACATAGTATAAAACAAATAAAATAAGACTAGTGTCAGGAAATATATAAATGTAAACACCGTGCAAGAGGTGTTACCCATGATACAACTGTTTCAAATATAGCAGATAAACAGTAAATATTATATATAGATTTGTAGAAAAAGTTAAACAAATACAACAGAAAAAATAAATGATAAGTTAGTAGATAAGTAAAATAGAAATAGATAACTGTACTAGTATAAGCATTATATAAAGTAGTGAAATAAGATAGTCGAATATTTCGACCCCAAAATTGTATTTAAATATATGTATTGGAAAAATAAATTTGGTAATAAAAAGAAAATAAAATAAAAAAAGAAAGAGAAAATAAAAATAAAAAGAAAATACAAAAATACGCTGACAAGCGAGTGGGTCAGGGGAAGGAGATAAAAAAATAACAACGTTGACTTGTGTTCCAGCGTACTGGCCACAATACAACCTCCCTTCGAAGTCGGCAACACATCAGCAGCACTAATGCGACAAATATATACAGACAACGGTAACCATATTCCTTCGGGTAGGCCACCAGCTTCAGCAATAAAAATAAACGTGGATCGAACTGCGGTTGTAGTGGCGTATTTATATGTACATCGGTAGACTTAATAAAAGCGAGGCGGCAATCGGAGCACGTCGATGGCGGCGTTACATCAAATTATTCCATTCCATTTTAGACGAAATGTATACAGAGCAAACATGAAAAGAGAAGAAAATTAAACATTACAATGGGATGCATGCCACGAGCGCACGGCGGACTGTCCACGCAGGTGTGCGCCAATAATAAAATAATGATAATCATTTAATGTTCTGGGTGCATGTCTACTTATATATAGTGTAGACAGGGATTTGTCAAGAAGCCTCGACGTGTTGGTCTTCCCATGGCCCCACGCAAGCGCACACATACATAACTTCACGCCAGGTCCCTTGCGGGGTAGGCACGAACAACAGAGCGCCATTTAGGCTTATTCTTACACGAGGTGTGCTTGCTTCTTTGACGTTCATAGCTCTTGTCATGCACGCTCTTCTGTTCTTACGGCTCCTGACATCACCTTCTGCTAGTACACGATCAATTTGATCATGGAAGGTGTGTCGTGGCCTTCCGCGACTTCTGCATACATCCACTTTTGCATTGTATATTTGTTTAGTCATTCTTCAATCATTCATTCTTTCCAAATGCCCGAACCACCGGAGCATTCCTTTCCTTAACTTCACTCCGACACTCTCTTTCAGATCAACTCTCTTTCTTACTTCGGTATTACGAACGCGTGTCACTCCGCAGATTTTGCGTAGTGCTCGCATATCGGCGGCGTTTACTCTACTTTCATGCTCTCTTTTCCATACCCAACTCTCGCTTCCATACGTGAGCGTAGGTACCAGCACCGCGTTGTGTATGGCAAGCTGGGCCTTCTGGCTGAGGTTCTTAGCGCCTAGAAGTTTACCTAAAGCTCCATTCACAATATTCACCAAATTTACTCTTCTTTCTATGTCAGCGGTGTACCTTCCATCCCTACTAAAAGCACATTCAAGATATACAAACTCATTCACTTGTTCCAGCATAACATCATCGACCATTATCCTTGCATTTGTTCTGATTTCTTCTCTTTCAAACACCATAACATTTGTTTTCTTCGCATTCAAATGTAAGCCTCTCGCCTGACAGTTATCTTTCATCATTGTGACTAGTATTTGTTCTATTGAACTTTTGCTCTTCTACGTTAAAACGTTTTATTATGTATACAAGTCGCGAAAACTTAAGAAAATATTATAAATTAAGTTTTATTAATTGTACTAGCGTATTATATTCGTTATTTAAGTGTAACATAAAGCGTGAAATCTTTTGGGAGTTTTAAAGTTATTTATTTCCCTCGGAGTGTCGCCTCCTTGGGCCGATTCGACGGGATACATCGCGCGGGTGGAATCCGCGGGGCGCGGCGCGGAGGCAATGAGGGGGGCGAGGGGCGACATCAATAATCCTCCTTGTTATTCTTATGCAAATGGCCACGGCACGATAATAAGTGGAACGCGAATCACCAGACGTTATACAGATTGGAAGAATTCGCTGACAGCCCGCACGCCGCACACGGGCGCACTTTTCCCAAAGCCTTTTGTCCGAGGTGAAATCCTGTTTGAACCATGAGGGGAGGTTTGTAAGACTTGCCGTCGTACTAGACCAGATTACCCACTAAAACACTTCACTGGTCCCCGCGGTCCTCCATTGTGGACAATTCACATAAAGGCCTACGAAGGAATTCTGGGCGCCGAGTCTTAAACTCTAATTAGCAATCGAATCGATTGGTAACGTAACTTTTGACGGTGTTGTTTGTCTGTTAACCATTTCGGCTCAATATTGAATCAATCTTGATTTTACCGAGATTTATCTAACGTGAATTTTAAAGACTACGGATATTTGATCATCGTCAGTCGAGTTTTAGCACTTTGATTTGCTGCAAAGAAAACATGCTTACAATTTTAGCAAACTGATATGTTGTATTTATATGTAATTGGAATAATCAGTTACTTTCGTTTGTTTATTAGGTTCTGATATTTGAGGGTCGCATATAATCTGATACATTTTGTCTTGCTTAAAGAATATCTGTGACAAATAATTCGAAACAGCAAACAATTCTTAATGGTGGTATAATAAACTGCTAATTGAGCTCGCGTCCGTGGACGAAGACGCTGCCCATCCAAAAAAATACAGATGAACAATTTTAATTAAAAAAACTGAAATATTTGTATCTATTTCGTTTCATTATTTAAATTACTGACTTTTAAATATAGAATTTAATGAAGAAACTGGTTAAAAAAGACAACGACAAGGGAAAGTCACCCCGTGTGACAGCACAACGAGAGTGTGACTGCGATGTGTCCCGTTGTAATGTACGACAATGCTTCTTTGGTTTAATCAGTGAAAACGTCACGCACTACTATAACGAGCCATTTCCCATACGTCACGTCACGTTATTTCCATGAGCTGATGGTATTGGCCGACTAAAGCTCGACCGTTATGACACTTCATTTTTACAAAATATCTTTTTTCTAATCAGGCTTATAAAGCGCCAATATTATTCGTATAAGAAAGTTAAAAATTAAGCTTAGTTTACTTACTGAATGAATTCAGTGTTGCCAGAACTAAAAGATAAAGACCTTCAAGGTAAGTTTTTAGCAACGAGAGATAGGGGTTAAATAATACTTAATATGGCAGAGAGTAGTATTCACGTTTCGCTATCCAGAAGTTCGTTGTCCACTGCGATGACTACACGTATGCAGCTCCCATAATTTAAACACTCCACCACACTTATATACCACTAGCAACTCTTGTTTTCAAACTTAACTATATAAAACATTATTTTTTTATCACAGGTAAGAAGAAGATGGTCAGAGTCATAGATATTTTACCATTATTTTATTGTTTACGCGATCAAAAAATATCTTATACTAATATATAAAGCTGAAGAGTTTGTTTGTTTGCTTGAACGCGCTAATCTCAGGAACTACTGGTCTGATTAGAAAAATTCTTTCAATGTTAGATAGCCCATCTATCGAGGAAGGCTATAAGCTATATATCATCACGCTAAGACCAATAGGAGCGGAGCACCAAGGAAGAATATTGCTAAATCGGGGGGGGGGGGGATATTTACTTTTTTTAAACTATACCACGCGGATGTAGTCTCGGGCAGAACCTAGTACCTCAATAAATTGGTGTATGAAACGTGACGCAACACACTTGTTAAGGGATCATTCTGACTAAGCCCTATCTAGGGTTTTGTAGAGCGTGGAGTACAGTACAGTTAAACAATATAGAAGTTAGTATAGAGGTAGTATTATAAAAGTTGTTACTAATTCCTAACTTGGGAAACGCGAAGAAATAGTTTTCAAACTTTACGTAGAGTATACGAATAAAATCGTTAATGGATTCAAATTAATAAAATCTAGACTGTAAGCTTGTTGAAATGTATTAAACCAATCAAAATACCTAATCTGTCGATATTTAGGTCTTCGCTTAAAGAAAACTTTGATTCTAAGAAACGCGGTCAAAGTGTCTATACTCAATTGCACCATTCCAATCGTGTGTATACCTTTATCATTAATAGCACATAAGAAATATTCGTGTCCCCTTTAGACAACCTTCATAACCTATGAACCACGAAAACGGAGCACGTAAGTGGAGCGGCGATTAAAAATACTCGGATCGATTCCAGAGTTATCTTCTAACTGTACAAAACATAAAATTTACGTGCTATATTGTATATATATATTTTTTTATATTTTTTCAGTTCAATCTGCCAACGATCTGCTAGCCTCGAAGAAATTTTAAGACCCGCCTTAACCAACATTAAAAAAAGGAGATTCTTAATTCGTCGTGTGTTTTATATTTTTTAATGCATTTCTTTAGCAGACAGGCAGACGGCCCACCTATTGGAACGTGGTTACCATCGCCTATTGACATTCGCAACACCGTAGTGGCCAGGTTCCAGTATCGCTTTAAAGAGCAACAGCCCAATGGTAGCTAGCCCCTTTGGTGTTACAAATATCCATAGGCGACGGCAGCCGCTTTCTATCAGGTAGGCCGTCAGCCCGTCTGCTGAGCGCATCCAGTAAAAAAGAGTCTGTAGTAGTAGCAAGAAAAAATATATTTTGTTCGAGTTTAATAACGGTATGGAAGGAAACACACACACAGGCGTATGTTACACGCGCGTACGGGCGCAGGTCGCCTTATCGCTCAGATATCGGCGGTCAGGGGCCAAGGCGCCGCCCATTATTACCGACCATATCATTAATTGTATATAATAATAATTTATAATAAAAATCACAAAGGTGTGAAATATTTTTTTAAATAATTGACAGACAATTACGCATATTGTATATCCCCAAGCCAAGGCTGTTACGCTTGTGTTATGAGTTGTTGACACTTTAAGGCCGATCAGACACCCAGACCATAGTAAACAACGGAAAGTTTGTTTACGAAATTTACCATGCAAAGAATCGACTTAGAGCCTCTGCGTTGCATTGAGATGGGCTGGCAAAAGCTTAGACCCCTTAACCACAGAGGCCGGGACCTGTTAGTACTTGCCATCAGTACTAACGGGACACGAAGGGAGTGTGCCGTAGAATCGCACGAATTAATTCCTCTCTCGGTATATCCGTGTAGGAACGGAGAAAGAATACAATTTAATGCGGCCCGGCGGCCTGTCGCAAGAGGCGACAAAACAACCCACAGCCAGGTGCTAGGATATTTGCCCGTCCGGATGGCAACCACCCTGGTCTAGAGTATGCCGCCATAACAACCTTGAGTTGTGTTTCAGCATTAGTGGCCACGTTGTAGTCTCACTTTAGAGAGCGGCAGCACATTGGCACCTATGGTGTCATAAATATCCATAGGCGTTGGCAACCACTTTCCATCAGTGCCGTCTACCTGTCTCCTGAACTTATGCAACAAAAAAACCTTTTAACTACCGTAAAATGGGGGGAATAGGGTCTAGGTGGTGAATTGGGACAAACCTCAAGTTTTATTTGCGACCTTATATACACATTTATGTTACGTGTTACACTTTGTGGTAGGATTTAAATTTGAAGCTTGAAATATTTTTTCTATAATCCGGCAACACTCAGTCATCCTGTCATAAGTATTATTATTTTTAAAGTACTTCAAAACATTGGGTCAAAGTTGTGTGAAATTTGTATTGTAGGTACCTGCCTATAGTATGAAAGTGTCAGCCCTAGCGAAAAACTCTATTAATCCCTTAAGCGTCCCGATTCACCCCAACGCCTGGGTGAATAGGGACAAGTGAGTTTTTGTAACTTTTTATGATTATTCTTTGATAAACTATATCTTAATGCATTAGAAATGAAAATTTAAACTACCGGAACCATTATGATCCCCGTTTTATTACTATAACTACAAAAAAACGATAAAAATCAATGTCGAACTTAAAAAGTGTCCCGATTCCCCCCATTTTACGGTACTGAATAAGTAGATGTACGAACTCATGCCACCGATATACTCGTATGGTGGAAATATCAACCAAGAAGACGAAGCGCCACGTTTCTACTGTTAATATGCGTACCGCTGTGTGGAAATGTTTATCCGCTTTTCCTGAAACATACAATCTAGGTGTCTTCAAGTCTCGCATGAACCGGTAACTTCAGGTTTCAGGACCGGTGCTCCATCTTTTACTGCAGTTCCACCTGATTTCATGTGCAATGTCGGTCAAACGCGATCCTATATAATACAAAAAATATGTGTGCAACACGGAAGGCGATGAAACTATACAACACCTAGCAAGCGAAGTGCCCGTTATTTACTATGGTCTGGGTGTCTGGGATCAACTCGAGAATGGTCCCTTGTATTTTACCCATAATACAAGCAGAATTTACTTATCTTGGATATATATATTGTGTTTATCATTTTAGTTATTTACTAAATTATGCGCATGTTATAATCGTATTTATTATTGTAAAGTAACCATATGACGGAAGTAGTCAATAACCGGGTAGAGTATTCATTAATGTAGTAATCGGAAGTCGTATAACCGGATGTCAACGAAGAAAATGGAGTAACCGGAAGTTGGTGTTATGATGGCATTGAAGTGGCGCCAAAGTATTACAGGATGGTGTCACTGCAGACACACTACGAGGATCTTATAAATACTCCGTGTTCGGGCACAGCGGAGATAGTCTACACCAAGTCTTCAAACAGTCTACAAGCGATATTTAACTAGTCTACACCCAGTCTACAACAAGTCCACGACTAGTCTACAACCAGCAACCAAACAGAGCTTTCGCTCTGTTGGGCAAGAGGCCCATAGTTACTGTTCGATTATGCCAGTATTCTTTAAGAGCAAATTGATGCTCGACACCTGACAGGCGTGGAGACGACTCTTGGAGTTGTCCTAATATTTCTGTGTATTATTGTTCTGTATTTAATATTGTAATAATTCTAGTATAATAAACTTTGATTAATATTTTTCTGATATTATTATTTTGCTATCACGCGCGACTTCGTCCACGTTTCATTTAAAATTCCCGGCAATGTAAGTTTATGTAAGCTATTGTTTTATTGAAAACTGTGTAAAAGTAAGCTAATTTTTATGCACCGGTACAACTACAAACCGGTTACAGGA
This sequence comes from Dendrolimus pini, assembly GCA_949752895.1. Lineage (NCBI taxonomy): Eukaryota > Metazoa > Arthropoda > Insecta > Lepidoptera > Lasiocampidae > Dendrolimus > Dendrolimus pini. The sequence continues at coordinate 324,719 of OX457132.1, read as the reverse complement.
AAATTCCCGTGGGATTCCCGGAATAAAAAGTGGCGCAGATTTTAAGTCTAAGAATTTGCTGTCGATGGCACCGTGTTCTCAGTCGTTTTTATAGTTTTTTAAATACAATGTACAGACAGGACATGTTCAGAATTTATAATATTATAGATTTGCCGATTTTGAAAGAAACCGTTGTCCCCATAGTGATGAATGGCAGCGCGGCCCCGGGCGGCGGGCGCTGCGCGTGAGTGCCGATAAACGGCGCACCGACCCGCGTGCGTGAATGGGAGCGACGATAACAACCATACATACAAACAACGGACGGGAAGGGCTTATCTCGAGGGAATTTTACCTTATAACGTTAGATAAACATACCTACTCATATATACATATATATTATGTAGAATGATAACAAAAATTCGTTGAGAAATCTAAATTTCAATCAAATTTAAACTTTACAAAAACCTCTCAAAATGCGTAATCTACTTTCCAGGTGATCAGAAAGCCGGTGCCACCTTCGGAGAGCAATCAGTATGGCGATGCAGCGAGAGACTATGACCTACGCTTAATATATAGTTTTACAGGATTATAGATAGAATACAATATACATAATTAGCTTTTCCCCGTGAAATAATAATATACATTTTTAACCGACTACTAAAAAAGTAAAATGTTTTCAATTTTTTCGTGTGGTGTATATATATATATATATATATATATATATATATATTGGTGTGTGTGTGCGCGTGCGCGTGTCCGTGTGTGTGTGTGTGTGTTCAGCCATAACTCTTTTGATTCTGAAATGATTTGGATCATTCTCTTTGTATTTGATTCAGTAGCTTCAAAGTATTCTCACGTAAAATTTCTTGAATTCCGAAAATATGAATGTTGCGCGAATATTACAAAAATATGTTGTATTGTTAACGGATAAAACATAACAAATCGGTTCATGTTTAAAAGAACAAATAAAGTTGTCCAAAACAAAACACTTTACCCACATACTTAGGTAAATTAGTGGGCACTTCTACGTAAATATGTTCGCAAAGTATGCTTTTAATACTAGAGTATTTATTCGAACAGTATCTGGCTGCCAGCGTGATGTGTTTATTGTGCTAGTGTCACGTAACAAGGTAAACAGAGTCGCGTGGTCAACTATAATTCGTAGATATTCGGGTCTTTCGGACTTTTCGCGTTAATTAGTCGAACGGTACGAAAACAACAGTATACTAACTGAGATAAAGGTAAAATTTCATTTTTATTAAATTCCACATTTTGAAGATCACTTGGAGGAACAATAGACACAAATTTTACAATAAGCATTTCATGTCACATTGAGACAATGTAAGCCTGCGATACTTGAAGACGAAAGTCCCGGAACATTGCGTCCTCCCCGTCCCGACCACGGCAGGATCAGTCTACTAGTTCCAAGCCGCTCACCGGGCTATGGAATGAGCTATGTTGCGTGTTTCTCTTATGGATAGAATGAGAAATGAGGATATCCGTAAGCTAGTAAGCAAGCTGATCGACATAACTCGCAAAATTAGCAAGTTGAAATGACCGATGTCGGAGATGAGTCCTGGAGTGGAGACCGCGTCTCGATAAACATAGGTAGGCTGGTCTGTCGCTGGCAGGCACTGAATGAGGAAGTCGGATTACAAAGATGATTGAGACTGACTTGAGAAGGCCTATGTCCAGCAGTGGACAGCGATTGGTTCACTCTATAGATAGAGTTATATGTTTAATACTTTACAGTATGATGGCGTTATTGAACGGCGAATAAATTTTAAAAATATTAGCCTGAATAATATTATAAATGCAATTGTTAGTTTGTTATTTGGTTCATGCTTTCACGCTTTAATTACACGAGCGAACGTGATTAAATCTGTATTAGAAAAGGACAAAAGATAGCTTTCTTGATAATGTCATTTGTTAATAATGTTATGTAATAATAATGTGATATTTTTTCAAATTGTTGCTTTACGCCCGTATACATCAAACCGCCACCATGCCGTCGCCGCACCGCAACAACTCCTCACTGTGCTGCTCTTATGCTGTCAAGCGGCGGTACAGAAGGCAATTTTTGCGTATATTATATCACCGCCCCCATAAAACAATCCAGCGAAAAACTACTAACAAAGTATATAGTAAAAAATATTTTGTTTTTTAAATTTTCTCATAAGAAGCAGCAGAAAAAGTCTGATAAAAAATATATACACGGAAGTCACAGATGTTAAATTTGATGTAACATTTTTATTTCAGTAATTGTACATACATTACTGGTTTGTTGTATGGGGACGTCGAAATGTACTGTTAAATCTAGGTGATAATTTTGACAATTCACTGTAGAGATGAACCCATTTGATTTTCGATTAATGAAGTGAAATTTCTTTAAAATCGTTGTGATTTAAAACTCGATGAAACGAAAAAGTGACACTAAAAAGAGACAAATAAATAAATTTATAGGATAAGGCTGCGAAAGAATGAGACACGAGTTTTACATTTGAGCAACACAGATTAGAGTCAATAAGACCGATGATTAAACATAGGTCCAGTTTTAACCGAAATAAAACTGATAATAATATTTTTTAGACTAAAACAATGAAAAATTGACAGTTATACTTAGGAAGTTTATTTTGAATTATAACATGTTAACGGGTGCAGGCTAAAGGAATTATATTTACATTAATAAAAGTTAGAGAAGAGTTATCTGTGAGTATATTCTCTAAAAGTTATACTTCTACTTCGTGTAAGCTTAAAAAATAAAATTAAAAAGTTGACACTATTAAACGTGCTCAAAAAACGAAATTTGTCACTGCAATCATACTTAACCAGACAAGTACCGTTCAACACTTGTACTGAGATTAATGATTTGAACCAAGTGCTCAAATGTTTTGAACTAGAAAACTTCCCTTACGTACGCCGCTGCAAATATGTTTTTATCAAATACCTTGAATATGTACTCGCAATTAACGTCAAACTCGAGTAATAAACAAACCTCTGACGCCATTACGTCAAAAGAGATAATTACAAAGTTGAAAAGGTTAATGCCTCTGTATTGCGTAGAAATAATATAAAAAGCAGGTCGCAGGCCGAGGTTACGTCAGATGTAGGCAACAACGCAACAACCCTTTAAAATATACTGTGAACTAGTGCTCATCCGCGGCTGCACCGCTTGTCAACCCCGTAGTTTTATTTTACTTAGGAAAGGACTTAGAGGATAGGTCAGACACGCTACGAACGATGCGGGATTCACAGTGGCCGGCACGTCTTCCTCCTTCTTGCGGTTCCTTCGACGAGTGGACCAGATGGACACGGCACAGTGGGTACCTTTCAGCACGCCGGTTAATATAAGCGGGTGTAGAATTCGGTACAACACACAAAACGCAGCGTGAACGAAGACTATGTCACATTACATACAGCGCGTTCCATTAGTAGCTCACAACTCCCAAAATGCTTTGTTTCACAAGGCGAAAACGTCACTAATGACGTCATCATTTCCGATCACACAACGCTCACAACGACCCTGAATGTCAAGAGGTGGGTCGAATAACCGTTCCACTTGGGTTTACGATTGTAACGCCGGCAAGCAAGTGGAACGGGAAAAATCGCGGACGTGATCGTGGTCGTTGTGAGTCTTTAATAGAAAGTAGCCATAGTGACAGATGCGGCGAAAGAAAAAAAGGAAACAAAGAGGCTGGGACCAATTAGTTCGGTGTTAACATACAATAATAACAAAGAAACTAAGCCCATATATTATAGTGTACACAACTGCCAAGTAAAACAGAGCTGAGTCGAAGCCAACCTGATTTGAAGTAATACAATTTACGACATGTTGTTTATGACAACATAGATACTTGTTGGTGAATTAAAAAACGCGAATGCAGCGCCATCTATTTTGCTAATCCGTCTATTGTAAGAAAACTTCATTTATCGAAACAAAATTTATCCTAATTGTTAACTCGGTTTAACTGTTTATTTATTTATTAAGGCTGGTGTGCACCGACTTTTAATCGATGATTAAAATACAATAATCGCTAAAAATGTATGCATAAACAGTGTTTGTTTTATTTTAACCGTTGATTAAATGTTGGTGCACACCAGCCTAAGATATGCAAATTATTTTTAATTGACAAATGTCTGGAAGAGATTATGATACTTTAATTGAATATTACAATTATTATTATATTTATTTTAACACAAAACCAAATCATAGATACAAATATAGATATATCATACTATTTACTAATGTTGACATAGTATAAAACAAAGTCGCTGTCTGTCACGCAACGGATTAGCGGTTTTCACCATCATTTACAGATTTTTTCAAGTAAACTTATACTAGCTTTTGCCTACGTATTAACTTGCGATATATAAAAAACCCAATTTAAGTTTTTATGTAAATGAAATAGAGCTACACACTAGAATTCTCCCCGAAGCGTAGCTTGAGAAAAAATCTCTAGAATAGTTTCACTCTTTGAGGTTTCATTATCATCTGCTTCTATCTGCCTCTTAAAGTCTTCATCACATATTGCTGTTTATACAATGTTCCTATCGTCTAATGTCTTCCTAGAGATAGACCACGTTTCATCACGTACTGTACATATTTTCCTAAACAGACTTAGATTAGCTAACGTCTCGCACATCCGACCATCCCTAAGGTTTATATAACCCGATGTCGCAACTTTGTAACGGGTGATTTAATTAACGTATAATTTGCTTAATAATACTAACTTTAATCATCTTTACATCAGAGTATCAATTACTTTACCTATATCATTAAAGGCAACAATTATCTCCACTCTTAAATTTTGTAGCGAAGCTAACCTACCACTGTTCGATTCAATGTGAAATCACGCTTATCACTTGGGAATAGGGTTAAATTATGTATGAATCGATTGAGTTACCTCAGCGATGCTCTGACGTCAATCGGTAGCCTATTTGTGAAGCATTATCTCGGGTGAAGAGGTGAAGGATCGTTCACGTGTTGCCGCTTCTACGAAGACGATATCGTTGATTGATTGCCCTTTGTTAGGTTTCACGTGAAGCTCTAAAAAGACCGCCCGCACTCTGAAATCTATAACAACCACGGAAAATCCGTTTGACGACTATTCGCCGCGAATGAAACGCGGGGGGTGTGTGTGGAATTCAACGCGTTGGGGAGGTACTAGCAAAGCAAGCAAAAAATACAGTTACCATAGTCGGGGATACCCACTAAAACCCCGAGGGGTTTTGTCAGTTATTTAGTTTCAGAAATGGCAACTTTATATTCAGTAGTATACTGGTAATATTGTAGCTCTATGGCTCTCTCTGTGTTCGCCATACTTTGTATGAGTTAATTTAAGTTTGATTTTAATGGTATATAATAAAAAGAACTTAAGACGGACATGTCTGTATAATTTGAAGAATCCAGAAGACCCTAGTCACCAATATTGTACAGTTTTCCATCCTTTGCCCTTATTCTAGACCAGAGGTATATCAGAAAACATCCGAATTCGGGCCCTTCCCCGCTTGCCACGGAACTGTCAAGTAGACACTGTTTACCAGTTTGGCACTTGCATAGGTATATTTAACGCATTTTTGCCTTTGTCAAGGTTCAAAAAAATAATTTAACCCTAAGCGCTATATTTAGCGCTTTGTAAAATTATAGGAGGTACACTTAATTAAAAAATTGATTGAAGAAATACAAATATTTACGTAATTACGCAGGGAAAATGTTAGCCACGACATATAAATTAACATAATAACGTTTAATAAAAACTTCTTACTAACGTAATTTATCGTTTATTTTTACGCTTTTTTTTTAAATTCATCCCAAAATTGCGCTTGTTTAGTTGACACAGCATGTTTTCTGATGATTGACAACACTGCAAGTTTTTATCCGTGCGGGAACGAAGCAATAATACAGTTTCCTGCGGCCGGGCGTCTGTCTTAAGACGCGACAAAACAACCCACAGCCAGGTGATAACATTTGCCCGTCTGGATGGCTACCATCTTTGGTCTAGAATACGCCGCAATAACAACCTTGAGTTGTGTTCCGGCATTAGGGCCAGGTTGCAGTCTCCCTTTAAAGAGCGGCAAGCGCATTGGTAGCGCCTTTGTCGTTAGAAATTTCTATAGGCGATGGTATTCGCTTTCCATCAGGTAGGCCGTTTTCCTGTCTAAAAATAAAATAGGTAATAACAAGGTCAGAAATATGAAAAACTTTTGGTCTTACGCCAAATAAAAAGGAAGGTTTGCACTGAAAATCAGCGTTGTGTCGGATATAGTTCCGGCACAGCAATATGCTGAGTGCAAACTTTGTTTGCTGAAAATGCGGCGTACAAATTTTCGAAAGATGCTCTGTGTTATAGACAGAGCATATTTCGAAAATTTAATGTATAAGAAATGACATTACGTCGCTATTTCTTCCAATAAAGTTTTTCTTTCTTCTTCTTAATTTTCTTTAAATATAATTCCTCAACCCAAAGTACTTTAAATATTATAAGTAGCAAAGTAACACAATGTACATACTCAATATATATACGTCTGTGTCTATTATTTTTAATAGAATAAGCTAAAAAATAAATACTAAAACTAAAGTAGGAAAATGGACGAGTTTTTAAAAACGACTTTGGACGTTCGAATTTGTATACGTGGTGTGGTTTATTTACTTACCCGAATACAATACGTCAGTAATGAAACCTCTCAACACCATGGCAAGAGACATGACGCGCAATTCTGTATTGGATGCAATACGTTTGTTTTCTCATATTGTGAATATTGTGGGACTGACGCCATTATTATGTAAGAATGACGTTACTGAAGAAACGTGTCCACCAGACTGACACAGGGTCCTCGCTTGTTATTGTAATTAAATTTACATAGGCAGATCATACTTTACGGCTTAGTAATATAAACAATTAAAAAATATGTACGATTACATAATTTAGACGTGGCGAAAATTATTGATCAGTAAATAGCAACGAAAAGTAAATTTTGTTCGCACCCCACTTTCGACCTTTTGCGGTAACAGGAGCCTTATCATAATGGGGATTGTTCACTTTTTTTTCAATTTAGTTATTCCAAAAACCATTTCGAGGAATAGTGTCCCTAATCATTTCTGTCTAGTTAAAATTCCAAAAAACGTACGATCTTCTTGTATTTTGTAAGAAATGTGTTTGACCTTTATTTGACCTTACTAAATCCAATCAGGTGGGCCGTCTGCCTGTTTGCCTGCTTCAGGTGTAAAAAAAACTCTAGCTGTACATTATTTGATTTAAGTTATGTAACATGGATTTTCCCTAAAGACCACTTTAAAAAATTTAACGATAACTATAGAAAATAATAATGGTTGAACACGAAAAATTATAAGCCTAGCGACAAAATACACTAAAATGATCACGATACGTAATGAGTAATGACAGTGATATTTAAATAAATAGCACAGATTACTATGATTAGGTATAGATAAAACTTGCTTTTATTATTTTTGTTTTCTACGCAAAGAAATCAATGTAAACTTGTGCCTTATGACGTCATCGGAGAAATAACTTTAAAATCGAATTATAAAAAAACTAACGCTTAAAATACAAAAATATTCAAATTAGTATCTTAAAATACCCTATTTTACGTAATAAAAATATAAAATCAGAGGGTAATTTTTTGTGAACAATCCCTATTGCAGCTCTTAAGCCGTACTACGCTAGTAATTTAGTCGAGTACCGAGTAATTTAGAAACTAAACGTGTCTGAACAATAAAAATTTAGTCGAGTAGATCCATTTCGTTATCTTTTTTTTTCGGCGAGTAGCACCTCCCACCACCCATCACTGCTTACTCAATCATTAGTTTACATTTTACTAACAGAAACTTCCGTACAGAAACCGGTCGTAGCGGTTCCTGCTCCATTGGGCCCAGGAGGGTAAAGACGAGTGTGTGCACCTGTGTTCACGCAAATGCTTGTGCACCTAAATATATCCTGCGTACTTGACCGCTTCCGTTTTACTAGTAACCGAAATCGTTTAGGAAGACATCACTAACAGAAAATTTACACAACTTTGAAACATTCTCAAACTATCAAAGTATTCTTTGGGATCTTCTAGTGCTATTTCCTTTAGAAGACAACTCGTAGGTCCTTCTATTAATCCTTTGTTGTACCCAAAGCTTCTTCGCTTTATTACACAAATTTCTTCATCCACCTCTTCTAACATAGCGATTGCCAGTAGCTTTATTAGCTTATTTACTTTATTTCGTTGAGCGTTCATCTTGCAAAACACTACTCACTGTGTACTGTACTCGACAGTAGTGCGAACAATTTTTGGGCAGTAGCGAGTATTTTAGTTACTAAACTATTCAATACCCGACTAAATTACTAGCGTAGTTCGAACTATATTAGAATTATTTTGTCCGTGCAGTTTGGGTCATAAATCAAACTCGGCCTCAGCCCGGCTAGGGCGGTGAACATTTGCGCGGGCGCAACGCCATTATCGATAAAAACTCATTCTTATCAAAGAAAGATTATCATTCTTATAAAAATCATTATTATCCTTTTTGCTGTCAATTTTAAACTTAGATATAAGTATTTATATTTATTTTTATATAACTTGTTACATTCTAAACTTTTGTACTTATAGTTTTTTAATACATAGATACCTAATTAATAATTTATTTTCAATCATTATTATTCTTATTTTAATAAATACGTTGTTTTCTATATATATTTTTTTCAATTACATCACTAAACCACAAAATGACAAAACTTAATACACTATCGATAACGCTTATCGACAACAATTTATGCGTATCACTATGCCTGCCCATAAGGCCCGTGAGTGGAAGAGAGAGCGAAATACTCGCTTCACCGCTCCGATTATTTATGAGCCGAACTGCACGGAGAAAATAATTCTACTATAGGCTCTAAAGCGGGCTCGATCGGTGTGAAACGGGCCTTGAGCTAACCGTGTTTCGTATAATGAGTGACAGTTCCACTGGCCCATATCGCCACTATTCCATCCCCTCCACCGCATTCCTCCTGACTGACCCCTCTATCTCGTCCGTTTTATCCTCACCCTAAAGGCTGACAACGTGTTAGATTCGCCCTTGGTGTTGCAAGCGTCTATAGACAACGCTAACCACTTTTCATCTGGTGGGCTGCAAGAAAAAAGAAGGAATAAGTGGAACCCTTCCTGTTGCAGATGTAATTGGCGCCGCGACGCTGGTGTCGGTTTCGGCGCGACGCAACTTCCGTTTCCGAGGCATTGGCATAAAAACAATGCGGGAATGAACCTTTATAGCTGCGCGTTTCCGGCTGCACGCCTGGAGCGCTTGGGAGTGATTGCATGTTAGTAATTATCACCACCCCCAGAAATGTAAGCTGGATAATTGTGTATAATAAATTCTCAGACCAATAAATCTATACTGATAAACAAAATTTGAGTGTCTGTTTTTAATATCAAAATAACAGCTTTTTACTAAATGCAGATGAAAATATGTACGCTACTTACATAAAAAAAATGTCTGTCTTGCTACCTCTCTAAATGTTCCGGGTAATCTCTAAAAGGGCAGGACCGATTTTGAAGGGGCTTTCGCTGGCAGATAGCTAGCTGATGTTATAAGGAGTAACCTAGGGTACTTTTTTTTATTCCATGTGGATGAAGTCACCAGGACAGTTAGATGGTAATATATATAAATTTGAATTTGAAAATTTGATGAGCCGATCCTTAGTGTGGGAAGCAACGTGCGTCTACACTTTAGCTGCGTCCTATTCTCCAGGCAGCTGCCGCGGCAGCCGAAAGTTAAGAGGGCCTGAAACGCTGCAAATATGCTTCTATTGGCTATTTATATACATATTTGAGACTTTCAGTGTCGAATTATTATGTAAAATCCATTTATCCGTGCATTAATGAAGAAAGATAGTAATTTCTGCGACCGGACGGCCTATCATAATAGGCGATAAAACAACCCATAGCCAGGGCAATTGCCTTCTGGATGTCCACCGCCCCTAGTCTGGAAGATGCCATCATAGCAACCCTGAATTGTGTTCCGGCATTAGTAGCCAGGTTCCATAAGCCAAGATAACCACTTTTTTTTACTAGGAGTTCAGCAGACAGGCAGATGGCCCATTTGATGGAAAGCGGTTAACATCGCCTAGGGAAATTTGCAACACTAAAGGTGCTACAAATGCGCTGCTGCTCTCTTAAGGGAGACTGAAACCTGGTCACTAATGCCGGAACACAACTTAAGGTTGTTACGGCGAAATTCTTTAGACTAGGGGTGGTAGCTATCCAGTCGGGCAAATGCCCTACCACCTGGCAAACTTACCATCAGTTGAGTCGTGGCGTCTCCGAATTACTTGTAGTTGGCATAATAAGTCTTTTCCTTCCGCACTCCTCTATTTTGACATACGTCCTCTGTCACACCATAAATCGTCATATCATCCTTTGACATACGTCCTCTGTCACACCATAAATCGTCATATCATCCTTCATACATCATACATACTACTTTGGTCTACCTTTAGGCTTTACATTTGTACCCATAAATCTTGCTATTTAATTTTTTTTATGACGTAACTTTCATCCCTCCTCATTATCAACACCTTTGCCTTACCTGTTATCACGTGCTTAAAGGTACTTTAGTTATTTTGATCTTTAAAATATAATGAAGAAATTTAAATTATGTATACGAAGGAAATATTGTTTAAATTAATTTAAACACAAATACATTAATAAATTACAACACAAACGGCACAGTAATTGTGAACAAACATTTCGGCCGTGTATGTACCGAATAGTCGTTACAGCTGTAATGAATGCCCGCAATCGATGTTATTTATGAGCACGTGATATACATTAACGCGTTTTCACTGTTTGCAACGTATTTATGCGCTTCTCGAGTGGCGACGGACGCGCGTTCAGCGTGATTCCCGCAAATCTCGGAGCGAGCGGTGTTGGAGGGCGGCCAAGTTCGGCGAAGGTGGACGAGAGGTGGCCCGTTACCACGTGGACGTGCCGTTTATAGGTGTTTGTTGTCTATGAGCTTTGCCCGCAACTCCACTCGCGTTACAAAAGGATAGATAGATAATACTTTATGGCTTACCGAAACAAATAATTACGTAAAAATGTATAGGTATGTCCAATAGTTACTTGGCAAAATCAAAGGCGGCCTTATCAATTAAAGTTATCTCTTCCAGGAAACTTGACTCACACAAAGGAAATTTTTAACTTATCTAATTAATAATATAATATTATTATTATTTTAACTAGCTGTACCCCCGAACTTGTCCGCGTGGATCTTTTTTCAAACACAACAAAAACAAACACTTCAATTGTATTTATCTATATAGATTAGACTCAGCGTTTTATTATTTAAAACATATTTTTTATCTATCAATCAATATCTTTATTTGCAAGAATGTAGTTTAAACTTAGTCAATCATACATTTTACAATGTGTATGTAGGTACGGTACCTCTTATATATACGGGTGTGTATGTAAGGACTTTATTCACACATGTCTTAGAACTTGTTCTGCTAATTTTATTGCATTTAACTACGTTTTTGTATGTTCCATATATTTTTGTGTTACAATATTGTTGGCCACAGTTCGAAGTTTAATGGGTTCGCAATAGAAAAACAACTATTTAAGATTTACAAACATAATCATCTATTTCCTTTAACATAATATGTAACAAAACAGTTAGCATGGCTTTTACTTACATTTTAATAAGCAGTTCACAATTTAGTTACCACAACTGAGTCAACTATTCTCTATTATATCTCCTTTTACAGTAGTATTGATTAGTAATTATATCCAATTGCGCGTTTTCAAACAGGACAGCTCTTTTAGGTTTTCAAGTCGAACCACCAATGCCAAAAATGTAACTCGCAGTATCAATTCCCTTGTATTGTTGTTCTACCCTCTTTTTAAAATAAAAATAGAGTTACCAGCCGTCAAACACAGGCTGATATTTACTAATAAAAGAAATGTAGAATGTTGCTGGATGGAAGCTAAAAATATGTATTGTGTCAGCCTCTCGTATTACACGTGCCTCTTGTTTAAAGAGCAGGCGTTAATACAGGTTAAGACAGATTCGCGTCATTTTATAAGATCGCAAACTATTCGATCTCCCGGCATGAAAAGTACCTATGTCCATTTTCGGGATTAAAACTACATTTAAACAAAATAACAGCCAAATCAATCCAATACTCCTAGTAGTTTTTCCGTGAAAGTTACTTACCCTTTATATATATACACATTGTAAAATGTATGATTGAATTAATCTTAAAAATATGTTTTACCTAATATTTTCTTAAGTTTTCGTGGCTTGTATACATAAAAAAACTACGTTTTATTATGTATGTTTTGCGTGCACCGGAACACAAACCAACTTGATTCATAATCTATTATTATTTTTCCTCCCGCCCGTTTCAATGTTATATAAAATGATTAGAACTAGGCATGTCTGCTGAAGAGTTTCTTGCGCCGCTTCTTCTCTTCAAGCCATAACATGTTGCGAAGGTGGTGAATTAGATTAGGCTCCCATAGAGTAAATAATAACCATAAACAACATTAAAACTAAATAATTAAAACGAACAAGTTGGCGGTAGACTAAATGACATCATTGTCTTCCGTGATCACGGCCACTGAAAAGTGGCCGAAACGTCAGAATAACAAAAATCAAATAAATTACCGTGTTTATAACCGTTAAAACGTAGTTTTGTTACGCATATAAGTCGCGAAAACTTAAGAAAATATTATGGAACACAAGTATTTATTTTTAAGAGTTTATAGGGCATATTTATTTCTCTAACGAGTAATGCAACTGAGTGCAGTTTTTTCATTGCATGCTTCGGTCAACAATAGTACTATTGTTGATCGAACATTGCATGAACTCAATATTGGTAAAACTATTGTTCCCGTTTAGTATATTAAATTAATTAAATAATATATATATATGTCATAAAGGATTAATCGAGGAGATAAATAATAATGGGGTATTCCCATAAAACTATATTAAATGCAAAACATTTGTTAGCCACGTAAATAGAGAAACCGCGATAACGAATCACATGCAATTTCTGGGTTCAGTTAATTTTATTTCAATATGTTCACTGAAATATTGATTTATAAATATGAACGACGGTCGCTGTGGTTTGTTGGCTAAGCCTTGGGTCTACCTCATTGCAAACCCGAGGTGCCGGGTTCGATTCCTAGCATGCTAAACTTCGCAACTGAACTTTTTGTGTTATAGGCTAGTAGAGTGAAACAATAACGCAAAGTGGTATATTTAAGATAGCTTATCAAAATGACCCATTGACTCTTCGGGAGATGTAAGCCACCTTACCCATAGAAGACGGTGACCTAGGCTCAGTATTCTACAAAGAGTCCTGAGGGATTATAAGTAGAGTTCAATATTTTTAACTAATACAATATTCTATTGTATTACTTTATTTAGGGCAACGAATAAGCGTTGCCATACAACGGGGGAACGCGGCCAGCATTTTGGGAACGCTCCCCGCCGACAGCGATCTGGACTACATCTTTTTCTTGTGAATATGTTTATAGTTATATTTAAATGTTTATTTGTAGTGTAATTTATTTATAAATTAATTATTATTTAGAAAGTCTTGTAATAAATATTGATAGTTTCAATTATTTTACTAAAGTATTATTATTATTGATTATAGTACACCTCCTGCACTTTTCCATATAAATACTTTAGTTTATTTATTTTAAATAAAACAGTACCGATTACAAGCTGCTAATTGTAAATACTTTACCAACAATAACGGTATGTGATTTTGGATAACCTTTTTAACATTGATAAAGCGACACAACTTGACATGCACACACGTAGACATTGGGTTTTTTACTAACGACACGGTTGTCAAATTAATATTTAACAGAACCTTTCGTTTAATACTACGGTCTGGGTCTCTAGCAACAGCACAACACGAGCATAACTTACTTAACTTGGGGTTATACGATTTGTACCGTGTACTCTTGTCTTCTGAAGTTATTATGGGGCAAATAACTCGAGGCCCCAACGATTTCTAGAGTAACTTACAGCCATAAGATGATGATGCTCTATAACATAAAAAAGGCAAGTGAAGCCGGAATACAACTCAAGATTATTTTGGGACTCTAGACCTGGGGTGGTGGCCATCCAGACAGGCAAATGCCATACTAGCTCTATTAGCAAGCATAGGTCAACTTATAAATCGCAATCGACGCGGTAATGACAGGCTTTGCATTCATAGTAGCAAAACAACACTAAAACAGTATATTATTTATGGCACCAGTAAAATACAATAAATTACCTGACAGTACAAAGAGACAGAAATCCATAATTATTATTATTTAAAAGACACATAAAGAAATTTTTGATAATGAAGTGCTATTATAAAATCGAGTATTATTTAAGTGATACATTCTGATGATTATTACTGTATTCTGATTTAATTAATGCTTTGGTTGATATTTAATATTATTATCCAATTTATCGAATTATTATTGTAAATGAATTTCAGTTTAGTTTTAGTTACAAGATCTGAAAATTGCACGCCTAATTTAGCCTTTAAATGTATTAAGACAATTACCACAAAAAATTACTTATGTATACATATTTATTAATATGTATAATAATATATAGATTAATTCATTAACAAAAAACATTTGTCTTTTTTTCAGGAGTTCAGCAGACAGGCAGACGGCCCACTTGATGGAAGGCGGTTACCATCGCTTATGGACATTCGCAACACCAAAGGTGCTACAAATGCGCTGCTGCTCTCTTAAGGGAGCCTGGAACCTGGTCCCTAATGCCGAAACACAACTCGAGGTGGTTATGGCGACATACTTTAGACCAGGGGTGGTAGCCATCCAGTCGGGTAAATGCAAAACCACCTGGCTGTGGGTTTTTTTGTCGCTTCTTACGATAAGACGCCCGTCCACAGGAAATTCTATTCTTTCTCCGTTCCTGCACAGATAAAATATAAATTACACTTCTAGCAATTAATTTTTATTCTATTCTATTCTACTATTTAGCTGTATTGTAATGTTACTGTATGTTATTTTGCCTGTTACGACGAGGTGCTGGCTAAAGGAATTAATATTCTCTCTCCATTCATACACGGAATAAAAAATTAAAAAATATTTATCTGTTATATAAATACTAAAACAATAAAGTGCGAGTGGAGGCTTAGTGTCGAGATGGTAATTCATAAAGCATTAGTCACACACGAGAGGCGCGGCGTCGCGAAAGTTGCTTAATGTGCCCATTGTAAGGGCGAGTCGTAAAAAGTGCCCCCATCCCACTATTATGCTGTTATTTCATTAATTAATTATGAAGTGCGCTTGTGGACTGGCCCTATTGATGACGGGGCGGGTTTCGCGGGTTCTATGCAAAACAATGTATGTCTTTTTTACGGGGAAAAACTTATTGTAAAACTTGAAGATCATTTTATTTGTATGATGACATAATTTACGATTTAAAAAGTTCACTTGAGAATATTTCATGAGCGATAGACATACTATGTTTTTGTATGAATTAAATTTGAATTTAAAGTTATTGGAATGCGTGGCTGTCTTTTAATTAGTTTCTGCCACCGATGACGTTACACTTGAAAATATGTATATCTTGGGCAATGAAACTTCTCGTATTTATTAATCTCGTCTTCTTAGCCCCCAACAATTAGATCATATTTTATTAAGTTTTTAGACGGTTAATTTAAGTAAGAAAACATCATTAAATACTTATACCAAAAGAAAGAAAAAAGAAAAAGAAAGAATGAATTTATTTGAAGAAAACGATTGGGTAAACTCAAGGTAATAAACTATATAGATGGTTTATCATAATTATTATGGGTCGTTAATCAGTCATTTATTTACTCGAAAACATGGTGTATACATAGATGAAATGTTGTTTATAAGGTTTCTTCACATGTTGTCACATGCAAATTGTACATACATACTTAAAACTACTTCAATAATTATACAAGTCAATTTAAAAAAAAATATTTGTACGTATTGATATAATCAACACAATACCAATTTTTGCCTATAAAATAGATTAATTTTCATAATAATAATTAATTTAAATTATAAGTTTGAATATTATTAAGGTTCTGTTGTCAAAGACGCTATAATCGCACATTTCACCAACGTTTTTTTTTTTATTGATTTAATGTATTCTTTATGCATAATTTAAAAAAATATTTGCATTCTGCACTACGCTATTTAACAAGTGTACGAAATTTCATACTCCGTCCGCGCAATATTCGTAAAATGGGTACAAAGTTTTTGCTTCACGTGTTAATATATAGATTGTTATTAATGTTTTATTGCTTTTGTAATAATTACAATTTATGATGCATATATTCATCTACTGAATAATACGCTTTTGGATCAAAATACCTCTCAGTTTATATTTAAATATACTAATAGTTTTAGTCATTTTTAGATCAATTGACAATTTATTAAAAATTAATATACCCATGGAAAAAATACTTTTTTGGACAATGTCGTTTGACAGTTTACATTTTTAAGTTTGTTGTGATATCTAGCAGTTTGACAGGTCCTCGCCATCCACCGGACAGAGCTTATCGAACGACCATTGTGAAGATAATATTCCTTATCGTTACAAACAAAGGATTTACAATCGTATCCTCTCATTGCTACGGCACAAGTCAAGTATAATAGCTATTACTTGACACTTCTAACAAAACACAACGCATCCTGTTAGACCATCTGGCGTCGACGGACCACCACCACCTTGGTTCCTCACAAGCGACTTACAACCTTATCTTGCTAAGATAAGGGCTGATTGGTTGGTAAATGTAAATTGGCGATTGTTTAGGACAAAGTAGGCAACGGTTGAAACAATTAGAGTTTGTTCGCAGGTCGGAGACGTGCCCAGTTGTCGCTTAGGTGGACGGACGGATGGTGACCATATGCGACGGCTAGGACAATGGCTGAAGTTTACTTGTAATATTGTTAATTTCGAAACACAAAAGGTTGCGAATGTTAATTTACGACGCGACACTGTCACGGGCATTAAGAGGTGGACAAAAAGCTAAAAGACCCATTCGATTCAAAAGTTACACACGTTTTACATTTTTTATTTATTTATTATTATATCCCATCTATAATAAGAATATATTATACTGTATAACACTAGGAAATGCCCACGCTTGAAATTTCCGCGGGATTCAAAGGGCACAAAGTATCGTAGTATTTAAAAAAATAATGTAAGATAGCTTACATTATTTTTTTATGTTTTAGTGAAAACTGTGTCGGAATATACTAATTTTTATGCACCCGAACAACTCCGAACTGCGCATGGGAAAATTCTTGTGGGATTCTCGGTATCAAATTTTTTACCGATCAGTGAAAAAGTCATACTTGAATTGGACTTTTTTTCAATCTGGCCATTCCAAATAATTCCCAGAAATATTCGCGCGGTAAAAAAGTAGCACAGATTCAAAGTCTAGAAATTTACTGTCGACCAGTATAAAACGCATCGACATCGGCCCAGTAGTTTTCACGTGAATCCCGAACAAACACACAAACCAACAAACACTAACAGACAAGAAATCTAAAAAGAATACCTCGTGTTCTCCGTCGTTTATATAGTCTATTCCAGTTATTTTCTTTAAATAGCTTCCATGTACAGACATGCATGTTTAGAATGTTATAATATTATAGATGTTATATATTTAAATATATAAAATCTCTATATATATAACATAATTATCAAAACAGTGTGTACTATTAGTCAACCTGTTCAGTTTTGCATGGCTGAAGTTAATTATTTTCATTTGGGAAAATGCAAACAATTTTACTCAAACACCCCGACCGTAGTAAATGACGGAAAGTATCCTTAAGAAATTTAGCATGACAGGAATTAAACCCAGAGCTTCTGAATTTTAAGGAGCTCAGCTAGTAAATTGCTAACTCAACAAGTCCTCTTTGATTGTAACTTCTTTTAAATTAATTACTATAAAAACACACGGTGACTTGAAAAAAATTTCCCAAAAAAATTCAATATCAATTTAATAAATATGATTTATATGTAAATCAAACAAATAATATATTATTTTAATATATTTAGATATGATTTGGGTTTGAAATATTGTGCATTTCGATCCGTTCCGAATGTCGGTACAGTACTGATAACCTCCCGTGGTGCGCTTGCGCACAGTAAGCTGATTACACTGTTTTTCTTCCCGGCTTATCTCTCCTTCAAAACATTAGTTGATAGTTTCAAACCCATTGTAACAGTTCTAGATAATCCTTGACACATTACATGCGACGCCTTCCTGGTAACGACAAGTTAAAAAAATATGATATCATCTTTGATTTACTGCTTCAATTCTTACTGGCTTTAAAATATTTTATGGTACTTAACTCAACGCTCTTTGTAAAGATAAAGTTATAGGTTTAACTTTATTTTCGTTCAGAAAGTTAATTGTCACTTTAACAGGTGGTAAGGTATATGTCAGCTGAAAAGTGTATTCAGAATTGCAACGGCAGCGCCACAAAAACACGACTGTAGCGCCATCCTTTTCGCTACAGACAACAACTATAGTAGAATTATTTTGTCCGTGCAGTTTGGGTCATAAATCAAGCTCGGCCTCAGCCCGGCTATGGCGGTGAGCGTGTTGCGCGGGCGCAACGCCATTATCGATAAAAACTCATTCTTATCAAAGAAATATTATTAATCTTATAAAAATCATTATTATCTTTTTGGCTGTTAATTTTAAACTTTGATATAAGTATTTATATTTATTTTTAATAT
Organism: Dendrolimus pini; assembly: GCA_949752895.1. Classification (NCBI taxonomy): domain Eukaryota; kingdom Metazoa; phylum Arthropoda; class Insecta; order Lepidoptera; family Lasiocampidae; genus Dendrolimus; species Dendrolimus pini. The sequence goes on along the minus strand of OX457132.1, from coordinate 305,968 downwards.
AACTTGTTACATTCTATATTTTTGTACTTATAGTTTTTTAACATAGATACCTAATTAATAATTTATTATAAGTCATTGTTATTCTTATTTTAATAAATACGTTGTTGTATCTATTATTTTTTTCATTTTTATAACTAACCCACAAAATGACAAAACTAAATACACTATCGATAACGCTCATCGACAACAATAATGCGCATCACTATGCCCGCCCATAAGGCCCGTGAGTGGAAGAGAAAGCGAAATACTCGCTTTATTTTATGACCCAAAGTGCACGGACAAAATAATTCTACTATAAGCATTGATATTTATATATCAATGACTATAAGTTATTTATCGGATTGAAAGTATTTTAATTATTGCCCCAGAATATAAGTTAACTCTTTGTCAAGTTTCATTCAGGTTCATTCAGTAATTTTCACGTAATGCTCTGACAGAGAGACGAAAAGTATAAAAATTATATTTTGGGACTCTCTTAGTCCGAATTATCTCCCCAGATTTTTTGATTTTTAAATGCATTGTACAAACTCGGATCATGTACAGATTTATTATATTATTGATTTTATTTATGTATGATATTGAAATGTGACTGTTATAATGATTTAATATGGGACGAAAACGGCAGTGACAGGAAACAGTGATAATATAAATTATTAAAATGACATTGTTTTAACTGTATGTATTCACCAAATAGATTACTTTAATTATAGCTCAAAATGTAAATCTTCCTGCCAAATTGTAGACATTGTTTTGCTTTGTTTTTAGCGATAAAATTTTAATTGATTTGCGTATTTATATGCTTCATTTATAACGTCTACTATAATAATTATGTAATTTTCGATGTTCCTTAAGTTGAATTACATATTTAAACACCATTAATTCATATTTATAAGTCAAACTCGAATGTGTTGCACCAAAATAATATTTTAGGGAAAAGCAATGTACATACACACGGACAATTATTTTTTGGAAGTCTGAATACAGAACAATAAAAAACAAGAAAAAATGATTTAGTGAACCTAACATGTTATTTTCTTTTGTACAATTTTGTTGATGTTATTATTTGAGTGAAATTTCGCAAAAGGAGGAAGTTCTCAATTCGTCTGTACACTGTACTATATTTGTTACGCAATTTCTCCGTCAAAAATTGAAAGCTGATCCAATGAGCATACTCGTGACGCGGTGCCATTGTCACCGAGTCAGAATCTGATAAGTGGATCACAGGGAAAGGCAAACTTGTACACACGTTCAGTAGTACCAATTCTACAAGCGTTTTAAATATAATTACTAAAGCTATTAAGGGAACTAAAAAGTAGAATTTTTTTAAAGCCAAAAATATAGGTTTTTTACAACATATCGAAACAATATTTTTTTTTAATATGTCGTACAAGGTTTTAATGCCAAAGTGAATAGGCGAATGCAAGGAAAGTAACTTAAACACCCAAATTATTTCAAATAAGTACTATTATTAAGCTAATTAAACAAGCAATATTTGGAATTTCGATGCATAGGGGAAACAAAATTATGACTACATATGCGGGTAATTACGTCGAAATCGATACAATATCGATTCAGATCGCTGCGATATATGTGCAGATCTGTAATTGTTTTGAAAAAATCATGGAAATATTGTGTATCGTATACCCGTATAGTTTTTGCACCTTCCATTGTCCGGGGACTTATAGTGGGGATATGCGCTGACTACCGACGAAACCACCCCGGTGGCCCTTCACACGAATGTGTCGCACGCCTAATAAAAAAAATACGTAACTCAAAATTTAAATGTTTGTTAATTATCTAATAAAGCCCTTATTAATATGTCCCTTGCATTCCCTGTAAAAACTTAATAAGTGCATACAGTCACTCCTATTTCCCATAGTGGTACGCAGACATGATGCATTTGTACTTTCATTAATGTTTTCATACAGTGATGCACGTTTGTTTACTGTTTTTTCATCTTGGCTGCCGTTCGTTGATAGTTTGTGATTTGGTCAAGGTTAAGAAATCGATGAAACTCATTTGTCTTGATATCGGTGTTAAGGTATTCGACGTAAGCTGATGATGATGATGTCAAAAGTCAACCGATGCTAAGGCAAGTGAAAAAATGGTTAGCTATAGGAACCAGCTCTTAATATAGAGTACAATGTTAATGTTATAATGTAGTACGCAGGCTGTCCGTTTATGGAACTCGCTGCCACTGGTGTTTTAAAGTCATAGCTTTGAAATATGTGTCATTGTTAATATTCTCCTTAGTGTATAGTTAAGGGTTGCCTGGAATTTATGACTGATTTCCGATTGGTAAATTTTCTATAAGCTACCTTATCCATAACCAAAATAATGTTTTAACAAATTAGCATCAAATTTTTGTATTTATGCATGAGACTTCTATATGTGTGCCAAAGACATATATCCTGGCATTGTCATTCCTGAGATAATGTTCAAAATTTTATATAGGTATAACATATGTCATAAATATCATCAAAACTACTGATTGACTCTTCAGGTGATCTGAAGACTGGTGCTTACCTCGGCCAACGGATCAGTATGGCGATCCAGCGAGGAAACGTAGCCAGCCTTCTGGGCACCTTCCTTACCTACAGAAGACGGCGAACTAGGCTCGCTAGGAATATTAAAGTTAAACTGCAGTATAAAAAGTCCAATATATTAATAAAATATTGCATTTAAATTGAATATTCAATTGTTCAGTTACAAATATTAGTCATGTCTTTGTCAGTTTTATATATTTGTTTAGTATCTTGTTGTTATTGATTAATATCCTTTAGGGACGTTTTAAATAAATACAAACGTTGCGTTTTTAAAATTTCGCATTAAAAGTCTCTGAAAGTATTTCATTGAAATAACAAGTACCTAATGTATATATGAATACGTAAAGTTGTTACGAAAATTGCGCCAACGGAATTATGATAATATGCACACAAAAAATACAATAAATCTATTAAAAAAAGCATTACACACACTATCATGTATTTGACACACACACGCAAATATACTCTATTGTTTATTGTTCAAGTCAAATTAACAGCCTTGGCGAAATCTGTGATTATAGAAGTATAGTCTTGTAGACATTAATTACTATGGTCGAATTTCGACCACGGGTGACCACTAGTAATAAATAAAACCTCAAAAGTAAATCGTTTCGCAAAAATAAACTATATAATCTTTATTTCCAAAATCTCTTACATATACAACATTTTTGTTACATATCTTCTCAAGAATCTGAATATGTAGTATGGAAATATAAAGATATACAGAATTATAAGTTAAACTATAGTATATTACAATTAAAAATAAACACTAACAACAACATTTTTCAATTATGTAAATCGTGTTAATGATCACAAAATCTAACAAGTAAATACACAGTATTTTCTTAAACTTCTTGAAACTACGTTTTAATGGTTTTAAGCGCGGTAATTTGTTTTTATTATTCCGATGTGTCGGCCACTTTTCAGTAGCCGTGATCACGGAAGAGCAAAATGTTAACTGTCAACGAGTAAACAAATAATTCAAACCCAAAATTATCCAAATCAGTCCAGCCGTTCTCGAGTTTTAGCGAGACTAACAAACAGCAATTGATTTATATATATTATATATACTTAGATAGCCTTCCGCTTGCTTCTGGGAGAGCCGTTTCTTAAAGTCTCTTAGTTTATGTGTAATTAATCCATTCATTTCTCTTTTTAAATTTCTTGTTGTTGTTTCTGTGCCTGCGTAACATAAAGAAATTCAATATTAGTATAAAGGAATTAATTTCAAACCAGTTAATTGCTGCCTAATAACATGGTGACTAATTTATTGTTTATTTTAAACAATAATATTAACTTATTACGATGACACATCTTGTCATATTCATGGGTTTAAGTACATCGGCGTGAATGCGTCTGAAAGTACTTGCATGCTGAATTACTAATATGTTATTAATATTCGTGATTATTGTGCTAATTAGAAGATAAATGTGGAAATGACTGCAACATGGGGTTTACCCGAAGAGACTTATTTAAGTCTCGTCGGAGGTTAATTACATAAAAATACTTATTTAATAAACAAAAATCCCCATTTCAATATTGTCACGAGTGCGGGACTCGAATTAAAATGCCGTTGGAATTACTATAGAATTTATTAGAACTGTACAGAGACGTATAACACAGGTACAAATATAACTGGTCAAAACCAGTACAAACTGCACAATCCAATAACACGCGCAAAATCCGTCACTATATCGCTTATCGAATGTACTACACACGTCTTGCTCGTATCTTAATCGTCGCTTGACTGCCTCACAGTTCGGGCATCGTTTCATACTAAACTGTACAATACACCAATCGACCGCGTGGATTGAATTTTCCGGGAAACCGTAATCTGCACACCTGCGGTCATAAACAAGTACGATAACAACATAATGTTTTTTATTCATTACAAATTTTAAACAAAAAGTAAACAAAAGAAGTCCAAATGCGGGGGGGGGAGTAATAAACCAGGTGAGCATTCACTTTTTTGGCATGTAACAATATTACAAATATTATATTTTGCAAATTAATCTAATTAGTTCATTCTTTTTTACCTTTATGTAAGTTCAGCCATAAATATTTTGTTTCTCAAACCGATTTTGATAAACCTTTTTACATTAGATTCAATAATGAGATGAGGCGTGTTAAAGTCCTTAAAATTTAGCATACTGAAGTATAGTAGTGCTATGTATGATTTATTTACACAAGAAAAAACATTATTATAAGATCTTTAGGTTAACAAATTATAGTGTAGCGACAATGCTTTGGCATTTTCGACGTGTAAAACTAATAATAGATGATGCGCTATAATTTAATACTAGCATTTGCCCGCGTCTTCGACCACGTCGGACAGGTAGCAAAGATTACAATTATTTTACCAATGTTTAAAATCAAAGGTATTATAAATTCAGTAGGGTAACGGCTTTTTAGTATAAAAACATGAATCCCCAAATTATATGTAAAATCCCGAAATAATATACTAATAGAATACACAACTACTACTGTTATACTAAAGATGATTACTAAATATAAAAACTGCCATATCAAGTAAGTCCTAAAATCACATGGTTTCGTGGTTAGTAAATCCCAGGAAAATATAAAAAAAAACCCGGATTAACCAGGTGTGCAAATTGTTACATAACACCAAACTAAAATGTAGCTTAGACTTTAGGTCCGAGAATTTGCTATGGATCAGTGAAAACCACATCGTGAGCGGCTCAGTAGGTTTTAAGTGAATCCCGAACAAACAAACACATAATCTAAAAAACAAAAGATTTTTTAAAAGACTGTTTTTTTTTTTAATATTACTAGCTGCGCCCGCGGTTTCACCCGCGTGGTAATGGAAAATCATTATATGTTGGACAATACACACTATATATTTATAAATTATAGCATATGTGTTATTCTGATGTCTAAGTTATATTACTGTAAAGTTTCATCAAAATACATTCAGTAGTTTTAGCGTGAAAGAGTAACAAACATACATCTATACATCCATACTTTCGCGTTTATACTATTTATAGAGATATATATACATCAAAATAACAAAAATATTTCAATTTTAACAGTATTATGGACCTGGAGTCCGTAATGTAATAAAAAAACTTTATAAAAGAACTTTTAGCATAAAGGTGTGTTGTAATATTGAAAGAAATGGTCGTGCACCGCGTTGCAACAAAACGCAGTAAAACAATAAAATTACCTGTAGAGTGCACATTCTGGCGGCCAGATGTTGCTGGTCCCCGCTCTATTGACTTCGTGAGAACTCCTCTCTAGATGAACACCGTGATCAATATTTTGGTGTGACCAATTTACTTATTTATTGCACTAGTAAAGGGAAATAATATTGTCCTACGAACCTTTAGGCTACACTTTTCAAAATGCGGTAACAATTCGAACAAACCTAGCATTGCCTATGAAAGTAAAAAAAAAACTTCATATGACATGCAATCTGGACAAAGGTCGTCTCATGTCAGTTTACAATTAAAATACTAAAACTTGAATAGAAATAAAAAATATTATGAAGTTTTATTTAAAGGAGAGAAAGGGGGTAACACTTTATTGCACTCCAAAATATATAATTACAAAAACAGACCATATTTACAATAGGTGACCTTATCGGTCACAGTGATATCTTCCAGGCAACCTAAATAAATAAAAAAACAAGCCATGTAGGTGGTGCAGGAAAAAGGCGATAGATACATAATTATTCAAAGTAATTTAATAATGAAATATACAAATAAGTACATACATAGTCATATATATTTCAAAATACATAAGTTATATAATAGATGTATTACCATACTATATTGTGTTAATGTCTATTTGTGGACAAAAGATAATGTTTTCTGATTAAATTTCTAAATGTTGGTAAGGATTTGGTCTATCTGACAGTAAGAGGAAACGCATTCCTAAGTTTGTCAGTCTGCACTGTAAAAGAATTATTAGAATTATAGGATGAAGTGTGTGCAGTGTCATCAGTTTTCGATACATAGCGAGCGCAAATTGTGGCCAATGGATAAGAGAAGGAATTTAAAACGTCCCTTAAGGCACTGGGGACTATTAGGAGTAAATAATACAAAGGAGCACGAGAATTTGAGTATCATCATACATCATAAAATTTCGTAAAAAAAAAAACAAATACCAATGGCTCTCCGTCGGGAACCTCCCCAAAACACTGGCCGTATTCCCAGGCTGGATGGCAAATACAGGCCAATCTTTTGGACACGTTCTCTCAAACGAGACGATAGGTCAATGAATTAAATTTAATAATTTCGTTTTGTATTTAATTATTTATTTTTAATTAAATACTTGCTCAATATTTAAAATGAATTTAGGAACAATGAACCAATACAAGCGAGCATTGAATGAGCCCGTGTGTGCAGTGTGCAATGCACATTGTTCGGGTAAGGTACAATACAATGTGCCCACCTCGTGTGCACGTGGCCCGCGCCGAGCCCCGTGGGGTCTTACGTGTGGTCGACTCTTAACACATTCATGTGCTCACACTATTTCTTTAGCAGAGTTTATTTTAAGAAAATACTTCCAATTTATGAGAGACAGCAGCTCCACAAAAAGACAATCCATGGATATAATTCTATGTATGTATATAATTAATAAATTAAAGTATTTTTGTATTAATCTAAATTATGTAGTTTATTTATAATATACTTAATGATCTGCACCACCTACATCGCCAGATTAGGATAAATTATTCCTTAAGTTAGATTGCCTGGAAGAGATTGCTTTAAGCGATAAGGCCGCCTATTGTTTCCACCATGACAATATTGTAATTCTGTATTTTTGTAATTGTATATTTGGTGAGCGATAAAGTGTTATTTATCTATCTAGCTTACTAGTGTAGAACAATTTATTAAAGTCCATTTTATTTAACTCAATAATTAGGTCCATACACATTATCATGCCTATATCCCATGGGGGTAGGCACAGACTAAGATGCTCCATCTATTTTCATAAACCTCTTGATACGAGTAGAGGTAAATTAGCTTTGAGGCGTCTTTACGTTTGTAAGTAGTGTACCGTCAGATGATATATTTTAATTTTAACCTATTTTACTGCTAATATTATGACGACCTTAATGACGAATATTGTATTATGAAACTGCACTTCGTAATTCAATGAAAATAACCCGTGGAGCGATTTGGAAAGGAAACATCCACTGATATGAAAACTGAACGTAAACATGTTTTCATTGCTGTATTATGTTATTGTAATTCACATACTGTTTTACTATAAGTATATTATTTCATAATAAATTAGTACGTAATATTAGTCAAATTAAGTACCTAAGTAGCTGCTTTGATTGTTTGTTTATACGGAAAATATATTAAAATGAGCAAAATTTTACGATTTACTTATACATTTAGTATAAGTAAATTGGAAAATACAAACAGCGTTAAGTCAATTGAGGTGTTGGGTTTTTCGGGGGGTAGTTGGGGTTTGGGTTTTAAGCTATTGCAAACATCACTTTATCCGTGCAAGTACCGAATGGCCTGTCGTAAAAAGCGATAAAACAAACAACAGCCAGATGGTAGCGATCCGTATGGATGCCTACCAACCCTGGTCTAGTTTACGTCGCCCTAACAACCTTAACTCGTCTTCCGACATCCGTAGTCAGATTCCTGGCCACTTTCCACCAGTTGGAACGTCAACCTATCTACCATAATCAAGCACTAAAAATAAAGTCATAAAGCTACAATTTGGCAGAGGCATGCAAGTAATATACGCAGAGATCAAGGGAGCGATTATTATTCATCATAATCAAGATGGCAAAGTCCGTCAATGGGGTAAGTTCCGCCCACCCACCGCTCGTTTTTTAACTTTTTTAAACGGATTTTAACACCAACTACAGTTCGAAGACAGAACTCAACGGTGTCTTAGTTTCGCTGACTGATTTGATGTCGTCCTAGCTATTCAAACATAAGCCACGTTTAAAATGGCGATGGACAGGACATATGACAAGGGAAAGCAGAATGAAATGGACTAAAATTATAACAGAATGGCAGCCACGTGATGGCAAAAGAAAAAGAGGCAGACAAGCTAAAAGATGGACAGATGACATCAAGTTGATCGGAGGGACAACCTGGTCTAGAAAAGCTACCAATAGAGAAGAATGGAAGCAGCTGGAAGAGGCCTATGTGTCACTGGACACGCTGAACACTGAACCGGGTAACCCGATGTATTAGATTTAAGTTAAAACAATTTGCTACTGTATGTAAAATCATTGTTTAGTTTCAGCAATAAAGGCTAATAATAATAATAACTATTCAAACGTGTATATATATATATAGAATAGATTATTATAATATTTTTTTAAAGTGGAAACTTGATTGCTATATGTATTATTAATTTTGTGTTTTATATTTAGGAATATTAATTATTGTATGTTTCCCAAACAAATTAAATAAATAAATCATAGTTATCTAACTGAATCTATATTCAAAATTCACGCGAAGCTATATTTAAACAAGTGGCCATGTGCGGGTCCGTGTCTCACATGGAGGACTACTACTAGGTACCTACTACTCATCCAACATAAACACAAAGTTATTTCTGTATCAAATAACTAAGTATCAATGATAGATAAATTATTATTATTGGATATTATCATTTCAGGGAAGGAAACAGCATGCCAAATAGGTTTGTCCAAGACAGGTCGGCGGGTTTCACACATCAGTTATTTTGATATCTAGGTAAGTTTTTTATATTTTAACGCCACGCGTAACGTAACATTTTAACATTAGGCTACATAATCTGCCTAAATATCTACATGTGTGCTCTACACAAGAGACGTGACTGCATTGGAATGAGACGTACATGCCTTACCTACTGAACCACTAACTGGAATAATTAAAGTGATGCATAATTTAGGATTCATACACGATATACTTGTAAACTGCTTTTGTAATTAAGAAAGAAGTTATTAGTAAAGTAATATTTTAAATATAGCTTGTTACTTCGCTAGATGGTCAATCAATTTGAAAGTTTAACAAACCGTTGAGGGCTACTAACGCCATCCAGTGGTGAGAAGCGCAACTAACGCCAATCATACACGGAAAGCTACACCAATGTTATTTTCAAACTAGAAATTCTTAATTATGCAAACTATTTTTGTTATTATTGATGATATTATTTTATAATGATTAATATTTTTGGAATATAACAATTTTTTATGAACCATAAGAACTAATGAAACTGATTACTCTCTGCATGTTTTAAAATTACTTGTTTGTAAATAGAATATGTGGTCGTAAAAAACATGAAGGTTCTATCGTCTTAATCTTAACACGTCAGATAGATAGAGACAGGTAGATAAGCGAATAGGTGGAGCGTAGAATATGTAAATAAACAAATGGAAAGGTAGAGCCGCACGCCTCGCTATAAGGCTGCGGCCCGTGACTTGGGCATCAGTGAGCGGCGAGCGCGTGTACCTCCGGCAGGTCGCAGTGGCAATCAGCATCAGCGTTCACCGTTCATTCCTTCGCCGTCCGAGCGGCGAGCGTCGAGCGCCAGTCGGCTCCGCTAATTAAGCGAAGGTGGGGGAGGCGCGAGGCGAGGCGAGGTGCGGGCCCAGGGCGGGGCGAGAGGCGGGCCGCGCCATTCCGCCGCGCGCCGCGCTGTAGAGAGCACGTCAGTCCGCGCGCGCGGGCCATGGTCGCGAGAACCGATGAGAGCATGTTCGGGTGCTATGGTGACAGCTACTCGTACCGCCTGTGGAGCCTGGCCAACGTTTGGGGCGCCTGCCGATGTGAGTAGCGCCGGAGCCCACGGTGCGCGTGCCAGTGAAACCCAACATTCGAAACTAGGACTTTTACCGCTGACGTCAGCGGAGGCTGTGAAATCTCTGTGTAGTAGGACGTAGATAGTATTCCGACGCCGCGACGTACAGGAATAATTAACAGCCGGTGCCGGGTGCCGGTGGTCGCGATCAGTGAGTGAGAACACAGGTGTCGCTCGATGAAAGTGCACGGCGTGCTTATGGGAGTTGGCGGTTTGTACGAATGCCTGGCGGCCGGTTGGCTTGCGGATATGAGGAGTAAGCAGGTCCCCACCTCCACCACCTCGGCCAGGCGGCTCGCGGCCTTGAGTAAGCTTCGTTTCTTTTCTTTTTATTTGCATTTTATTATCTATCTATATTTACGTCTCCCTCTTGTCTCTTCACTTTTTGTTCATTTTACTCTGCCAAGTTTACTTTGACGACATCCTTAAAACTTCCTTCAGCGGGAAATTCCCTTTAAAAGTTTAAATGATTGTAAAAAAAATGCAGAACAATTTGGAAAAAGTTTTCCCCTCAAGAATATTGTCGAGCCCCCGTGAAGGAGGCAGGTGAGAACGGCATCACCTCGGCGACATTAAAAATAAAACTCAAGCACGTCTTCATTATAGGAACGGGCTCGGTGTCGGCGAGCTCCCCTCGCCTCCCTCGGGATATAATTCATCCACTTGAGAATCGAGAACAGGTACACAGAGACTTGAAAGAAAGTTTGGTTTGTCGAGGGGAGCCCCGCTTTCGCCCTCTTAAAACGTAAATGATTATGTTGTTTTAATTCATTTGCTTCTCTGTCTCTTACTTTTTATTTTATGATTTCTCTTTGAGCGCCGCCTGTCTGGAGTGGATAAAATAATAGGGCCGTTTGATGCACCCGGGTTCGGCCGATCCACAATGCCCGCGATGTTTCACATGACAGAGTTTTGTGGAACGCGGATGAATAAATTAGTTAAAAGTTCGTTTTTTATCGCTATCCCGCCGCGTAGAAACGTTCTCTCTGTAACGTCAGTGTTTTTAATCTAATTATAATAAACTCTTTTAAACTATACACCGCATGAAAGATCAAAAAGTGTACACATGCAAACATTTTCGAATTTACAAAGAACTCGTAGAGTGTGTGTTTTTATTGCTCAACTGTTTCTATCTAATAAATTTGTCATAAATTAATGATTATTCCCACGTGATTCCAGTACGTTCTCCACCTACAAATATACAATGTTATCATTCATTATCTATTTTTCATCATTTAAAATAACTTACAAACTTGTATACAACCAAATAAATGATTTAGGCTTATTTATTGTAACCATAAATCAAACTACCAAACTCCTCGTAAATAAACCTCAATTTATGTCAAACGTATGTTTAATATAAATACTTTTGTATACCTATTTATGTTAAAATTGTAATTAATAAGTAGTTTCAGTCGAAAATTATCGAAATTTAATGTAAAAAAGTGGCTATCACAAATATTAAAAGTACTTAGATATTGGTTTTCTAAACAAACAATATCATTAAGGAACTTACGACAAAAGCATAGAGCTTAATTAATTGATAAATACTGTTTATCTCATTTGCCTACCCATTAACTTCCAGGACGATTATAGGTTAATTTTATTGTTTGTTAAATGTAACAAAAATCATTAGTGAGTGTAGAAGCCGTCTCATATCGACAAACGGTTTTGTTTGGTTACCTAGCTCTGCTAATTATTTGTTGACAAAATTAACGGTTCCGTCAACATCGACTATCGCTTCCCTAATCGCTTGACAAACATGAACTTACCTAAATCACCTTAAAGTTAAGTTAGAATGTGATTCATCGGGTGAATCAGACCTGTATAATTTTTGTTCTGTTTTGCGATTACACCTCTTGGGGTGATTCAGTAGGTCTAATTTATTCGGATTGACAGAGGACATGAGCTCGACTCTATTGTTAGAAACGCTAAGTGGATAACTTTAACTTATTCATACTTTAAGTACTTCGATGAACCTTTGTGTGCTATTTGAATTTAACTTTTAACTGAAAATTATACTTGAATAATTTGCAAATATATGTTTTTTCAAGTAAGGAGGTTTGGTTTATAGTCTGAAATAAATTAGTATTGCTATTATTATCGATTAGCTGAAAATTTCAATAAGTTAAAATACCTACGCTTAGCGCGTCTTTGTAGTCGGTCACAACTGGCTGCGTAATAGATGCTTTATCATATAAATTCAGGTATAACGCAGTCGTCTGTGGTTAACTCGGAGTCTGGAGAAGCCGTAAACACTAGTGCTGACTATATAGCTTTTGTTCAAAATTGTGCCTGTATTTTGTTTTTGTAAAGAAAAATGTAGTATCGGAATACAGTACAGTAATTTTCTTAATATGCAATTCAATTATAAAGTAGATATCTTTTGTATTTTTACTCTCACCTCCATAAAATCGTCAGTGATATGATTTAATATATTTTTAAACACTATAATTCTATCAGAAAGTCTAAATCATTAACTTAAAAACAAACGACGAATTTATACAGATAGCACATAGTTATTATTATCATATACTTATATATAATAATTTTAACATATTACTTAAACGTTTCTTCATTATTTTTTTACGTATTTTATTAGTTTTACAGAAACAACAAGGTTCAATAAACTAAACGTGTGTTTTGAACTATTTTCACAATGTATGATTGAAAATTATATAATAAATTATAGTTTATTACAGGTTTTCGTTTATTGTTATTTTCGGAATTTTATGTATTTAATATTGTAATATATTTATATCCATCTCTAAAAAATCTTTACCTACATAAGAAGAAACTTATGCGGTTATGATTTGATTAGTTTGTAAAAACTCGAAACATATTAAAATATTTTTCCAATATGCCAAATTAGATATTTTGACTATTTTAGAATAGATGACATGAGTCATTTAAAATCACGGTAATAATGTCAATAATTAATTATTTGGCTAGGTTTCTAAAAGGTGTATGAGTAGGTTATTCTTGGTATTATTTATAACAAACTGACACCGCACCATTATCATTTATTGCGCAGCTTACAGATATAATTGAAAATTAATTTATAATTGTTTTTGATATACAACAGGAAAATGAATGCTTTGAAGTAATAGGCACTTATTTGTACATTGAACATCGTATAAACAAGGTTTTTTCCCAGAAAGTGTGTTTTCTGTTGTTTTTAAAATATTGAAATTTTACTCCGTGTTAAGTTTTAAAGAGATAGAGATACACTATTTCATTATGAAAATTTTCTATCAAGTTTTTTTTTATAAATAGATTATAGGTTTTGTGCTTCTTTTTAGCTGTTTTTTTTATGTGGATAGACCGGTGCATACTTACCACCATCAAAACGCAGACATTTTGAACAAAGGAGAGCAAAAAAGCACTTTAAACAGACGTGCATGTTTGAAGAGATTAATAAAAGAAGAAAGGTAAAGGAAAGCGGAGAACTATGGCCTAAGCCTATCCCTATTGCGAACACGTGTGATAATATGTCTATGCAAGTATAGGTTTTTTAAAGATCTAACATGAACTTATTCACATCAGAGTTACTGCGGAGTAGGAAGGCGACGTTGTGGCACAGATCTCACTATCGCTCACAAATACGAATACGGGTTAAAAATGATAACTGAATTCTCTTTTGCGTAATTCACAATGTAATAGTAAAAAAGAATATTTCTGTATTATATATGTATCTTGTTACCTATTAAAGTCAGTTACATTAATTTTTACAACTCTCTTAAAAAGCTCTACATAATCCGTAATTGGAGTAAACCTCGGTTATAAAATTAAATGTGGGAGAAGATTAGAGAATAGCAAATATTTTACGTACTAGACAAGTAGACCTACTTATGTGTAATTTAGTAAAGCAGCTGCAGTATCTAATTATTGTAGGTACCTAAAACATTTTCGTCTAAATATTAACCAATACTTATAGAATTATTAAAAACAGATGGCATATATATTTCAAATTATTTCATGGATAACTCTTTTTAAATTACTTTTCAAGCATTTATTAAATTATTTAAATTACTTTACAAACATTTAAGTTAGGAATTTCTCGAAGATAAAATAAAAAAATATTGTACAAAAAAATCATAAACAGAAGTTTAAACCAATTCAGTAGATTATTTTTAATTAATTAACGAACTATTGACTGCTTATAAATTAATGTTGAATTTATGTAATGATTAGAATTAATATCACTTGACAGGGTAAGTGCTTAGAAGGCAATATTATTACTATAAATGAATATATTTATTTTGTGTTAAGAAACACAGGATAATAAAATTAAAAGAAATTATATTGAATAATATATTAAAGGCTGTATTATTGCTTTTAGCGATTTCTTCCAGACAACTTTTTGATAAGTATCTATTCGGATGGATAAGGACTATCTGTTTTAATGCAAGCTGTATTAAGTTACTTGCAATAATTTTGACCACAAACAATACACGCATATGTATAATAACCTGGATATATTATACCAGTGCTTACTTGAACGACGTTCGTCAATTAAAAATTGGCGCGAGACGCCGCAACATGGTGGCCGAGGCGGGGTCCTCGCCTCGCTCCCCCCCTGCGCCGGCGATGGCGCACAGGTGCGGCCAATCGTGTCCGCCGGCGGCCTGCTATCGACAATCGTGCGCTTATCATTGTGACCACAATGTGTGCGCGCGATCATTGTACTGTTTAGGCTAGTTTCAAATTATATAAGTAGTAGTAGTTGTTGTACATATCAAGGTAAAACTTTAATCAATTATGAAGGTGAAAACTTGTATGAAATGTGGTTAAATACTTACTGCAAAATACCCGACGCCTGTGAAACCTACACGGTTCAGGCGGTATGGACAGGTATCTTCTAGGTAAGCGTGTTTCATCGTAACTGCATTTCCACCTGATACCAGGTGCAATGTCGATCAAAAGCGAACCTATACAACGTAAAAAGTAAAAGGTGTATAATCAAATAATATAAGGCATAAAAATTTATTGCTCAGGGAGAAAGGTAAGTCTGAAAAGATCCTACATCTTAACATGATGATCATGTTATTCTATTTTTGCTTTTTTTATTATTTAAAACATGTTTTCGTATAATGAATCGGTTAAAAATAAAAATAAATCTTTTATAAAGAAAAAGTTTAAAGTAATAAAACTAAAAGAAAAAACAAGAATACCTACATAATAACTAGGTTAAGCTTTGGCGCAACGAATGTCGAGTGCATAATTCGTTGTGAAATGGTCTAACTCCATGGATTAATTTCTACCCATTGATGAATACCAAAGACAGAGTCTTCGTATCAATAGGTACGAGTCCAATTGTAAAACATTTTCCACAGCTGCGTGCAATGTCTCATTAATTAAGTATATTTAATATATGATGTGCATGTGTGTGTGTTTTTATCAGCGGTTAACGGACGCACTGTGCCCGCTGCCCGTGCGCACAGATTACTGCACCGATATATTTTTATGTGTAGGTGGACGTCCTTCCCACCTATTTAAGCGATAGCAGTTCTCATTGACAATCATTTTTGTTGTATGCCTCTTACATATAAATTCGTTACATTATTTTCATTGATATGAAAATAATGTAACGAATGTGATATTACACAAGAGACCACTGATTTGCCTGTCTTTAGACTATATTATTTAACTTTTAATTATTGACATGGTACAATAATCACAGCTTTTTCAACATAATGTATTTCAGCATTATAGTAACTTATATACTTGTTTACCTAAAAAATAAGTGTTTATGTTTATCTCCGCTGTTTACAAAAATATTTAAAACGATTTAAATTGCGATCGGTGCATAGTTTTAATCGTAGGGGCATTAAAACATAGTTTGAGGTTTAAAGTATTTCTCTTGCGTAGATAACTTAGGGATTTGAAATGAGCTTCCAGGATAGTTTGCCAATATTATACCTAGATTGGTTTCAAAAAAATATCATTAAGTTCATTTGAGGCAAGCGGCACATTGGTATCTAATTGGTAATCTATAAGTAACGGTAACCGGAATACATTATACTGATTTTAAGTAGAAAATCGCTATTTATTAAGTTTCTTGTATTTTATTATTTTGGATCCCTTTAACAGAAAGAACATCTTAATCAAACAGTACATTAAACTAATCGTGGAGGAAATGACATCCGCTAATTATCAGTAAATACAGTCACGCTTAACAGTTTAAGGCCAGTTCTTATATCTTACCAATAATTCACTTGCTCTACCATCGCTTGAATTTTGAGATTAAATTTACTTGTATGGTATTATATCAAATTTTATCCGATAGTAAGGCAAATGAACGGTCGGTAAGGTAAGATATAGGAACCGGTTTTTAATTAAGGTTTAACTTAAAGATCAATTATAATATATTGTTAAATAACAAGGCTTTGTATCTAACCAATTTATTTAGTTTTTATTGGTAGAATACAGTAATGAAATTAGTAATTAAATTATTTTTTGTGATTTTATATATTTTTCACTTATTAGCTCTTTAAATCTAACAAGTAAATAAAAACTACAAGCTACAAAGATGACATTGCTAACATTGACATTTTATATGAAAATACTTTACACAAGATTACAATAGTCGCAATGTATTTGCTGCATAAAGCCGCGGCACCCTTCCTAACATTTAAAACACTACCTACAGCGGCATCTAGTACTGAGTAGCGAAACTAAATGTACCTCTGCTTTTAATTATAGACAGTATTTAAATTAATAGAACCGCAAAGTGCAAACAATAAACGAGAATATCATTCTGCTTTAGTGGAAACCACAATAATGTTATTATTTTTGCGTTTTGTATGTAATAGGTAAAGTTGTAACCGCAACTTCATGAGCTTGTTATATTTGTGTACTTTGATTTGTGTTGTTTATTAAATAAGTAGCAGTGCTTTGTATCCGTTTGTTAGATTTGCCACTATCGCGCCCTACAGTGCCTTGAAACTTTTAATGTAAATTATTTTAGATACGGGACCGTGTAGAAGCAATGCAGAAGCAAACAAAAGTCATTTTCCCATTTCTAAATTTATGTATCTCTTAAACAACTTCTTTACGGAACAATGGTTTCAAAAAGAAATTATACATAATATAGTATAATATGTTTTTACAATACGCACTCCAGATCCTTTACTACATAAATTTACAATTTTGAATTTTCGTCTTTACTTACACGCTAGCAAAGTTTTGTCATTTCATGATAGACTTAACATTGTAATGAGATTTAGTAACAATTTTCACTTAATCTATGCTATTACTTATTATTATGCATTGCACTTGTCAAATATAATAAAACTTATAATATTTATTTATTTAATTTATTTGGGAAACAATAATTACATTTTTTACAATATAAAACACATAGATTGATACAAAAAACTATACAATATGTCTGTTTATCTATATCATTCTTAAGTCATAATTATCATGTCATAAAAAATCGTGTCACATGTTAAATTTAAAAGCCATTATATTATATTCCAAAAATCAAAATCACAAAATAAATAAAACCATATTCAAAATAATAAAAATAAAATATACGAGTATAAATGAAATTAGTAGAACGTCATTTAACTTAATTAATTTAATTTTCAATCTATTAACACATCTTATAAAGCGATCAAATCCATATTTATAAAATCTAAAAGTTACTTTTTTTATTTCCTGCATGGCGGTATTGATGAACCCTTAATTGCGAAACTTGCCAACGGTAGTAATAACTTTCAGTAACGGTAATGATTACAGGACGCTCTTTATCCTGTAAAAAAAAATTCCAATTCACAAACTGCCGCTGATGAATGAATGACTAAACAGATATACAATGCAAAAGTGGATGGATGCCGAAGTCGCGGAAGGCCACGACACACCTTCCATGATCAAATTGATCGTGTATTAGCAGAAGGTGATGTCAGGAGCCTTAAGAACAGACGAGCGTGCATGACAAGAGCTATGAATGTCAAAGAAGCAAGTGAGGTGTGTAAGAATAAGCCTGTATGGCGCTCTGTTGTTCGTGCCTACCCCGCAAGGGACCTGGCGTGAAGTTATGTATGTATGTATGTATGTACAAACTGCCGCTTGGAATTCTCTAGCACTAATTCTATAATGCTAATAATTCCAAACTATTAACAGTATTGTTGTAGGTATTACGTACCTACATAATAGTACTCATTATATTAATACGTGAAGCAAAAACTTTGTACCTCTTTTGACGAAAATTGCGCTGACGGAGGAGTATTAAATTTCGCACACTTATAGTTTATATATATAAAAGTACATTAAATCAAACAAAAAAAACATTACACTACCGTGTATGTGACACACACACGCATATATGCTCTTTTGTTTATTGTTAAAGTCAAATTAACAGCCTTAGCGAAATCTGTGATTATAGAAGTATATAGTCTTTGACAGCGGCACCTTAATAATATTCAAACTTATAATTTAAATTAATAATTACATCTATTTGAATCACCCTACATTACTTAACAAAAATTGATAAAAACTATATAATATCTGGTAAACATAAATTTCTTAAAAGTGGACGGATTTTCCTTGACCTCCTTTTCCTTAAGCAAATAGTACTTATCGGTTTACCTTATGACGTTCTCCTTACAGGAAATATAATTAATTATGTTATACCTACTATATTATATAACAGGTCTTCCCATGCGGCTTTGTGTTGATTTTGTGTTGGAAATATACCCCAAGAAAATAATTACATTTTCAGATATAAAATGTATAGGTAATATCTCTCATTAAGTCTTCCTTCAATCTAAGCGCTTCGTTATTGTAATACCTCTTTTCATCTGCGCTATACCTAATGCTTTAATTAACCCATTAAAAGAGACACGCAAATGTGGCCATGGGCTTATTACATTATTTGAGATGCGCCATTGTTAATGTTTGATATTAAACATATAATGCCTCTGTTTCTGGGGGGATTGTTAGTGACTGTGTCCATATGCGTCTTCTTTACAGCGTTAAAATTATCTACATTAGTAAAGTCCAGTAGCAATCGATTAATGTTTAACGTATTTCAAATAACGCATTAAAAACTCGACTACATCTGCGTTGTGTCTTTATTAGCCCGGTAATTGAAGCATTATGGCGCAGGTGTAGCAGATGCATAAGGGAAAATATGTGTCAAAGAATTGCTGGTCTTTGTTGGTTCAACGTGTGCGATTCCTCTCTTGCCGGTTTCGAACTCTCATTGAATCAGATGCGGGAACGATAACTACTAAATAACCGCGACTCTTTTCAAATACGTTTTTTTTTATAGAAGTAGTTCGTCAAACAGGCAAACGGCCCACTTGATGGAAAGCGGTTATCATCGCTTATGGACATTTACAACATTAAATGTGCTACATATGCGCTGCTGCTCTCTTAAGAGAGACTGGAACCTGGTCACTAATGCCGGAAAACAACTTAAGGTTAAGGCGGCATACTATATACCAGGTGTGGTATCCATCCAGTCGGGCAAATATCCTACCGCCTGGCTGTGGGTTGTTTTGTCGCCTCTTACGTCAGGCCGCCCGACACCATGAAATTATATTCTTTCCCGTTCGTGCACGGATAGACTGCGTTCGATTCATTAAGCTGTTTATAAATATGACCACTTGCATTTAATTAAATTAACGGTGTACAGTCGTGGTCTGAAAAGGTTCGCCAATTTTGAAAGTGATTCATTTAACGTTCCGCTAGCACATGATACCTTTTAAGTCACAGAACAGACAGTTCCACAGAAAATTATGTTTAACTGTTTGACAATAACGTTTAAAATTACTTAGAATTTTTCACGTTTCTATATTTTATAAACGTAACATTTATTTAAATGTTGGCAGTACTGTTTCTTGTACTTTGCAAGCAATTCGACTTTATGTTGACGAACGTTTTCATTCCGCGACTGTTCATTCACATCGATAAATGCCATTATTCTAAAGCTCGGTTTTCACCTGCATAGTTATTGACTGTGGCCAAATGAGTCTTATTCATACCATAAAAAGCAACGCCGTCAACGAATAGCTGTCAACGAATGTGTATACATAAGTTATCTGTTAATATGTCACGACATTAAAATTTAAAATAATATTGTTTTCCAAATAACGCATTAAACCCATCGCTACACCTACGTGAACACATGAAACAGTAGCATAAAAGCATATGACACTAGTCGGCCCAGCTCATTCATATTCAATAGTTTTTATTCAAAATAAGGTCCACTGGAGAACACTTTTTGAAGGTCATACATAAAGTTATTTAATTTTACTTCCTATAAGAATAGGAAGTTGTAACAAAAGATTGTTACAACTTAGGCTTCGCCAAAGACAAGTTCCACATACAGTCTGTAAAAGCACATTTTATTACCTGTCGGCATTTGAACTAATCGTAATCCTTTTATGATCGTCTTCTTTTGTTCACTTGTTTATTAGATACGTTTCTAATTATCGTTGAGAACAGCCTATTGTTCTATTGTACTCGTTTACGGCCGCTTGCAGGCTGCGTCATTGGATAGGTGATGCGGATTACAAATTCTAGGAAAATTCATTTGTGAAGCATAAAACGACGGCCTGATGGAGAGAGGAGTCAGTTGAGCTACAACTACGATACGGGCGTGACATGTGTACATTCGGGAATCTAATAGTGACGGACTTTGCGCGTTCTATTGAATTACGACCTTCTGCATTACGTTTGGATTTTGTACCTGTGTTATGTATTTGTATAGCTTTAATAAACTCTATAATAATTCTAACGGCATTTTAATTCGAGTCCCGCTGACTCGTAACAATGTTAATATACTTAGGAGTTTTTCTCTAGAATATTCCTTTTAGATCTATACCTACCTTGATATCGCTATGCCTGCTTAATAGCTATGGTTTGTGTTAATAAGCGACCTGGCCCGCAAAGGTGTTGTTTGCGATAATTCTTATCGCCTAAAATATCAGCTTATTGTGAACTCTAATTATACCTACTGATTAGACTGTTAGGTACATTTGCTATGTATTTTTACATTAAATATAAAATATTTAAATGCGGTAAAAGGCCACGTGTTTTTATGTAATTGTGTTCACAGTTTTTCGGATCAAATAGTTACGACTGAATATTAGTCCCTGTTACATGTGAGATAATCTTAGCAACTTTGCCATGCAGATATAGACAATGGGATAATGCGTTATTTTTAATATTATTAATTTTTCGCAATTGGATAATCACTAAAACTAGCAGGTGGTATCATTATACTAATACGTGAAGCAAATACATTGTACACCTCTTTATGAAAATTGCGCGGACGGAGGAGTATAAAATTTGGCACTATATAGTTTACATAGAGAACGCGACGAATACATTTTTTTTATATTAAGCATAAAAATACATTAAATTGATTTAAAAAAAACATTACACACACTACCATGTATTTGACACACACACGCATGTTTACTCTTTTGTTTATTGTTCAAGTCAAATTAACAGGTTAGCCTTGGCGAAATCTCTGATTATAGAAGTTATAGTCTTTGACATTAATTATTATGGTCGAATTTCGACCACGGGCGACCACTGGTAATATAAACAGTTGAAAAAAAATGATATATCAACTTTAAAACCGTTACATAATTCTAATGCCCCTGCGATAGTATTAGTGACCAAATGCGAAAAACGACATATTTATAGCGTTATAAATAACGTGTTAAAAAATAGCTACATTCGTGTATATACATAAGTTATCTGTACCATGTCGCATCTCAAATAACGCAATAAATCCTCGGCTTCATCTGCTTGACACAGTCATTAACACAGTCATTAACACTAACATTACCCTAGGTATAGCAGAAGCTTTAGATATATTGTATTCATTATTATTATTGCGCTAATAATTACATCAGATGCATATTTCCCTACTTCCTATTACCTTATAACTATATTTATGAGAAGAGATTTTACAGCCAACATAAACGTGTTTAATTCTTAGTGTTAATCATACTTAGGTAATTAGTAGTCTTTACTTTACAGTAAATATATATAGGTAAATTTTGGTGTGCTATAGACCTTTATAAGCATTAAAAGATACTTCGAATTTGATAGTTTACTGCAATAACGTTCGAGCGGAAACTACTTATAATTAAAAGAAAAAACCATAAAATAATCTACCGGTTGACGAACACAAAATATTAAAGATAACATTGTGCTAATTAGAAACTAACGGGGTGATGGCACTACTGCTCATATCTATGGGCCGGAACACCCGCTTACCAGACTGACCCCCTCGACTTCATCCAGCGTCGCGCCGTTCGTATCATAGACTGCGTCCCTCTGCGTATTCTACCGCCTGTATAACGGGGAGTGTTCCGAGGAACTGTTTGATCTGGTGCCAACGCCTCACTTTTACCACCGCATCGCTCGCCAGCGACGAGATGATCACCCCACGCTCAACTACTCAACGGTTCTATAGAACATTTATTCCGCGTACAACATGATCTGGAGGGAACTTCGCGGCGCTGTTTTCTCTTTGCTCTACGACATGGGGTTCTTTAATAAGGGCGTTATAAAATTTCTTAGAGGTTGGCAACGCGTCCATAGGCGACGGTAACCTATTTCCATTAAGTGAGCCGTCTGCCCGTTTGCCTGCTTCAGGCAAATAAAAAATCCTTAAGTGTAAATAATAATTTCGACCAATGATTGGTTTTGCAACTAAAATTCATTATTAGGAACAATTAAAAACATTAGACTTAAATTGATTAATATTCTGTTTGCCTATAGTCCGTCCCCTGGCTGGCGGCGGGTCGGAGGGGAAGCCTGCAGAAGAAGAAGAGGACCGGGGCGGGTCGCCCCTGGGTCCCGGGGGGCCGTACAACTGCAGCCAGTGCCGAGGCGCCTACCCCACCCGCGAGCAACTGGAACGCCACGAGACCCTGCATTCACCCAGCACACAGGTGGATACAGTCCAATATGTTAGTGCCCATTCTTAATAAAGAATTTACTGAACCCTTTCTCACTAAAAAGCAGCTTTTTCAAATAATATCTCGTATTGCCTTCTAAATAATAAGTACAAGTTAGCTAAGAAAAAAAATATATACATTTTGAGTACAGTGCATCTATTTCTGATGTTAAAATGAAATTATACAAAACTCATTGTATTAAATTATTCAAGCAGGAAAATGTAATGAGATACTAAATTAATCTCTACGAATGACTAACAGTGACCGTTCTTTGTCCCCAGACTTGTAATATCTGCCATAAAAGCTTCGCAAATGTGTACAGGCTGCAAAGGCATATGATAAGCCATGATGAGAGTGCTAAACTGCGCAAATACAAATGTAATGACTGCGATAAGGCTTTTAAGTTCAAACATCACCTCAAGGAGCACCTACGAATACACAGTGGAGAAAAACCCTTCCAATGCGGAAACTGCGGGAAGAAATTCTCCCACTCCGGGTCTTATTCCAGCCATATGACATCGAAGAAATGTCTCGTTATGAACATAAAAATGGGGCGCATAAAACCCAACAACCCTGCACTAAATCCGGAGAGAAGCCCATCGAGAAGACGCAATAATACCATGGTCAATTCTCAGCTTAACAACAATTTACCACCTAACGGTAGTAATTTTCTACCTATCCTTCCTAAATATAACGAAGCAGCAGCATTTTTTGCGTCCTTTTCATCCCAGGAGAATAATTTCCACCGTCCACCATTAGGACAGCCCGGTATCAATCCTTTCTATATGCCACCTGGAATGCCCATGAGTCCAGCTAGCGGCATCGCGCCGTACAGCTTTCCCGCCACGCTAAGTCAGTTCTTTGAACATATAGCTTCCTCACAGTATCCACCGCGAAAAATGGAGACTCCTAGTAGCCCTAAACCAACAAGTTCTGCTCCAACTGATCCCGAAGATTTGATTGAAGAGGTAACCGAAGAAGACGACAAACGATCAGAGGGGAGTGCAGAACTTGTGATGGACATTGAAGAGGAAGAAGCTATGCCAATCAAAAAAGAACAAGAAGATCAGGAAAATGACTTAAGGTCACCATCACAAAATTTTAATTCCGTCCCATCAAACAATAATAGTCAAGTAACTGACAATCATTCCGGTTTCAATACAATATTGGAATCTGTGAGTGCATCCGTAACAAAACATTTCTTTAGAACAAATATCGATAAATTGTCTCCACCTTCGGGTAATATTTGCCCTCGTATAGAGTCACCGCCTACGCCTCACGTCGTCGTGAAAGAAGAACCCGACATGCACAGGTGTTCAAAATGCAATGCAAACTTTGATAGCCGAAACGAGCTCTTAGATCATGAGAAAGGTCTTTGTGTAGGTATTTTTAGAAAACATGAAAGCTTAGCAGCTCAGGTCGCTGAAACAGTAGCTCTTAATAGGTTAGAGGCGGAAGTGAGGGCATCTATACATAGTGGTGTGAGTGCCAGTGAGGACGAGGAGCGGGATGATAAAGCTCAAGAGAATGATAGAAAAATTCGAGTGCGCACGGCATTGACCGAGGAACAGCAAACATTTTTGAAGGACCACTACGCGATGGATCCTAAACCCAATCGAGAGGAATTTAAAAGAATAGCACAACAAATAGGTCTTGATAATAGAGTAGTGCAAGTTTGGTTCCAGAACAACAGGGCAAGGGTGAGAAAAATGACTCAAATAATAACAAATTTGGACCAACCATTAGACCTATCTACGAAGAAATCCAATCTATCGGTAACATCGAGCCCTTCTCCGTCGCCATGCAGCATTTCAGTAACACATTCCGATTCGGAGGAAGCAGTCAATTTGAGCCAAAAATCCTCGAGAAGTACGACGCCGCTGCGCACAAACTACATGAATACGTATCCACATTCCAATTGTTCTTCTTCGTCTTTCACCGATTTCCGATTGTCTCCTTCCCCGGGGGAAATGGTTGTCAACGGATTAAAAAGATTATTACCGCAGAAAGTGAACCCCCTTCTACCTATGGACAAAGTGCTTCAGTACAACGACATGACGAACTCCCGCTCGCCGATGCTGAACATGCACATGTCCTCTGACATCACCAGGCAAGGGTCTAGCCCTCACTACGAGCGCCCTCCTTGGGCAGAGGAGATTCCAGCGCCCACTGATTACGATGAAGACACTACAGTACTTAAAAAGAGTAAGCTCAAAACTGAATTCAAAGAGGGCGAGGGTCAGTTCGTCTGCGATCAGTGTGACAAGACTTTCGTCAAACAAAGTTCTCTTGCGAGACATAAATACGAACATTCAGGTTAGTTTAAGAAATATGTTATTAAAATAATCAATTGTAACATAAACGGCTCTGTTGCTTAAGTTTAAAACCATTTAATTTTTCTGGGTCTATTTTAAAGAATGACTAATAAAAATAAAGAGATTGTACCTAGCTCTATGTTAGCCGGGGACGGCGTGAAGTTTCTGTCGATATCCACGTCTTAATTAATACTTTTCCGTAGTTTTGAAACTATCTAGTAAATAAAAACTAACAGATACAAATATTTGTCTGATAAGCCTTTTATTAAACCGCAGTGTTAAAAATATATTAAATGTTTTACAGGTCAGCGTCCGTACAAGTGTCTGGAGTGCCCGAAGGCATTCAAACACAAACATCACCTAACGGAACACAAGCGGTTGCATACGGGGGAGAAGCCGTTCCAGTGTTGCAAGTGTTTCAAGAAGTTCTCGCACTCTGGCTCCTACAGCCAGCACATGAACCATAGATTCGCGATCTGCAAGCCGTACAGAGATTAAACTTGCGATATCAGTTTCGTTGTTTTTGTGACAACGCAGCTACATAAGTAATAATTCTTCCCATTAATTAAAATTTATTGACTGTATATATTTTTAATAATCTGAAGAAAAAAATTATCTATAATGTTTGCCTCACGTCTTGTAACTACCATAATACTCATAATACTAAAGTATTCAACGCCCGGTATTCTTCGAATGTTAAGACCTTTGCTCAACAACATAATATAAATGATAGAAGTTTAAAAACCCCTTGTTATGTGTTTTTGATGTCGACGATGCTAAAAAGCTATCAAGACTATTATTTTATACGAAGTGTCGTGCCAAATTTACCAAAAATGTGCCATTGAAACCAAAAATATACATTTACTTTATATTTTAGCTTGTATATAGTTTATTCAAACTAAATCCCAAAGGCCAGTACCTGTAGTAATACTCTCATAAAAATTATTATAATTTTGTATAGAAAATGAATGTAAATCGATAAATGCTATTACTTTTTAAGAACAAAACCATTTGCATTAACAGAATTTGGAAGTGTTGGATTGCCTCTTTTAAACAAGACTGCAACTGCCGCACTCAGAAAACATAAAATGTAGGTAATGTTAACTTAAAAACAAATTACGTTTTATCCGTGCAGGAACGGAAAAAGCATACAACAATTTCTTTCAGCTGAGCGGCCTGTCGTAAGAGGCGATAAAACAACCCACAGCCAGGTGGTTAGGGTATTTGCCAATCTCGAGTTGGGGTCTGGCATTAGTGGCCAGCTTCCAGTCCCACTTTAGAGAGCGGCAGCACAATGGTAACCGCTCTCCATCAACCAAATCAGGTGGGTCGTTTGTCTCCTGAACTCATCTCATAAAAAAACTGGCTATTTCATTCTAAGCACCCAATATTCATAAAACTATTCTCTATCTCTTCTACAAGGGCTATGAGTAATTAAGAACCGTACGCACGTACAGTAAAGTACATAGTCTAAATATCGGCCACGTGCGTGTCATTCGCTCGCGCAAGGCTTCCCATAGAGGATTTCTCCGTTTGATTGCGGAACTATAAATAATAAATTCCCATGTCTTAAAACCTGCTCAACAGAGCTTGTTCTTCCCTAAATTATTTCAAAAAATTTCACTCCATTGTTAAAACCTTGAATTATAGGAAGAAGAGGGTAATTTTACCGCTCTTAGAGTTTCTGACAAATAACGACAAAAATATATTATCTGAATGTGAGAGCAGTAAGCAGCAACATTCGTAACCATCACTATAAAAAAAAAACAAGTTTGTAAAGAGACCAAAATGCTTTAAAGTTAGTTTTTAGAAAAAGTTTTAGCATTTGGCGGCTTAAAAGGTATAATTTGCTTACGTAACGAATATTGTTATAAGAAAACAAACAATTGAGAATCCATTGTCTTGAGCAACTACATTATGGTCGTGTGACGGTTAATTCAATGTAAAATTGTTTAAGGCACTGACAAGTATTAAATGCGCTCTTCATTCTCGCGAGGTAAACACACACAGTCTTATTCATATTAATTTTGTAGGCTTCTTTGAGATACTTAAACTCAATATGAATAAGGCCGTAGAAGTGTGAATGTGGAACCGACTTTACAGGTCTCACATTCACGTTCCTCTACTTTTCTTTCATTGTCGTGAGACTCTCGCGTCCTGAAATCCTCCTTTGTGAAAACAAATTGGAAACATTTCTATATGTCGTTCTTCTCTATATAGAATAATATTGAAGCGAGTAGTGGATAAGAGGCTCAAGTTAAAAAAGTTTCATGACAAAAACGTAACAAAATTATACCTAGTCTTTGTTCAAAATAATTCATACAAAGCTTGTATTTTAATATTAAGTAAATTAGA
Organism: Dendrolimus pini; assembly: GCA_949752895.1. Lineage (NCBI taxonomy): Eukaryota > Metazoa > Arthropoda > Insecta > Lepidoptera > Lasiocampidae > Dendrolimus > Dendrolimus pini. Next base: position 278,038 of record OX457132.1, on the reverse strand, counting down.
TAGATCGAATCTTAATTAAGTTGAATGCATTCCATAATACTCATATGGGATCTCTGCTGTGTTTATAAAGTTCTTTTGATTAGTCCAAAGATTAGTTTAAGATGTAAATAGACTTGTGTACATAAATATATGTAAATACGATCGCTTAAATGTTGCATAGGCTTAGACGGCGTACCGCCGCACCACTAACAATCTATAATAACGTGACAATAATGAACATCTGTTTATTCAACGCAATAGGATAATGCATAAATTTTTCTATAATTCTATACAATATAGTTGATAGATGATGATAAATTCCAAGAGCGCCAACAATATATCGTTTATTTTTAGTATTGCTATTTTATTCTTCACACAACACTTGGTCGAATTTTACTATTATATTATACAGTTATGCATATATCATTATTTTTTTACAATAATAGTTATATTAAAGGCAATGTATATATGAAAATTATAGGTTTGTTCTGCTCTGTATATTATTTTTAAATATTCGGCCTTATCACAACAACATTAAGTTCATTTCTAAATGTACTTAATTTCTTTTATCTTTTATAAGTCATGTCTTTGTGCTATCCACATTAAATCTTAATTCTTTTTCATTTCCATTGCAACAGTATAGTAGAACAGAAAGTTCCTAAGAAAAATACATTGTAAGAAAAAATACAATATAACGATTATTTCTATATTTTACATTAATTCTAAGTAGATAAAGTTAATTTCTAAAGGTTTCTAAGCAACGAATTACATAAATTATTGCGAACAGTATACATTTCGTCGTGTAGTTTTTATATATAGGGCTCCGTGAGTACAGTATTTGAATTTTGCGAGTTTCAACATTGTACGTAATATAGTTAATAGTTGGTACTTAAATGCTTTTAAAGAACACAAAGGGTACATGCGCAGTTAGTGCAACACATTTTAGTATAAAAGCAACCGCATATTTATAACTATTTTAAATATTCATTCAGGATTGATATTTTAGATAAATAGTTTGTTATAAAGGAATGAGAATACGCGTTATAAATATTAATTTATATATTTATAACGCGTCTACTGAACTCGATGACATTTCATTCTTGTCTATTCTAAATTTAATGCGCACTCCACATCCTCGCGATAAACTACAACGTGTAAATGATTTTTCCGCGAAGTGGAGGTTTAAACAGGCCACAGATAACAAATGAGCTCAAATAGAATGAGTACGCGCAATATAAGTTAGAAAACATTTTCATTACACCTTTTAATTGTTAAAAACAGTATTTATCTACTTTTAGAAAAAAGATCACAGAAACGATAAAAACGTACATATTTTAATAAATTGGTAATTAGAGGAACCTGTTTGATCTGTTTCATATTTTATTATATTTTATTAATTATAAGTGATTTCCAAATTACGACCGGTGGGCTAGATAAACCAAAGATTACTTACGTTTCGAAGACGCGGCTGGTGTAAAATATAATGTATACGCCGCGTCAATATTTTAAGGATAGCTTTAGTTACGTGCCAAAAATAATTTTAAGGCTTTGGGTATATTTTTAGAACGAGATGAAAATTTTATTTTTTACATGTGAAACGGCATTATGTACTATTGTTTTGTTTAATGCAATACTGAGATTGCAGTAAAGTATTTTCTTCCGTATTTGTGATTATTGTAAGGTGTTGCAAGCGTAACTTGGCGTATCTGGAATATTTTAATACTCACCTACCGATATTTGACCAAAAAGATTTATATTGTTTGTGACATTTAGAATATGCTGTTGGTGGTTGATGTCCACTAGGTAATCTTCGCTTATAATAATGTTTTATTTTCTACAAACACAATTTTTCCATAAACACAGATTTAAATTAATTTGATTCTTATATGATTTATTTTAGTTTTAAGATATGAATAAGTAGATAGTCCAAGTTACGTCTGCAATGATATATATATAAGGTTAGGCCACTGTGAATTCCTATTGCCATAATTGTTGTGTACTTTTCACAGAGTTAAGCTCGATGAACTTGTTAAATTAAGTACATTAGATTGTTAAACTTACCCATAGATTAACATGTGTTAAAATATTGCCTATATAAATTATAGTAATTCATTTTACTTGATATTATAATGTATATTGAATTTATGAATATTAAAAATATATATATTGGCATTTCAATGCAATGTTTCGGTATTTTATTTCTCCTGTTATTGGGGTTCTGAAAACTAAAAATAAAATTTGCCATATGGGTGTCAGTCTATGCACAGTGAAAGGTTCCGTAGAGGTGACAAACATTCACTATCTTATATAAGTGCGGAACCCGATGGTTCAACTCACACTGGCGCAGAGCAGCGTTGCCAGATGACCATGACAATTAACCCCAATTTTTTTTCAAAAACCCCAAAAATAAGCTTTTTGAGAAAAAAATCCCCAAAATAGTTTTTACTTATTTTAAAGGAGAAAGAAAAATCAAAACCACCGTCGTAGCGAAAACGTCACTAATGACGTCATCATTTTCGCTCACGGGGCGCTCACAACGACCCGTGTCAATAGGTGCGTTAAATAACCATTCCACTTGAGTTTACGATTGTGACGCCAGCAAATAAGTGAAACGGGAAAAACCGCAGTTGTGAACGTGATCATTGTCAGTCTCTAACGGAAAGTAGCCTATGGGATACGACGCATACGAGTAGAGACGGCATAATAAATAAATAACGTAAATGAACGAACGAATGAATTGGATTATTAAAATGAACTATTGAATTGAAGTATGATTCACTAGTAGAGTATAATTCTAAGATAAAGTAATAATACCGTATTGTGACTTAGATATAATAATGAAAGTGATGAGAATTTTGTTTGTAGATGAATTATTGATACTTAAACTATCTCTCCAAAATTTCTCACAACAAAATATTTCCCCCGAAAGTTCCCCAAAGAATCTACCCCGAATCTCCCCCCAGACGTCAAAAATGCTCGAATTTGCAGGGAATCCCCCCCATCTGGCAACACTGGGCGCAGAGTCGAAGCGCAGTGTTACCAGATGGGGGGGATTCCCTGCAAATTCGGGGAGTTTTTTGACGTCGGGGGGGAGATTTGGGTGTAAAGATTCTTTGGGGGGACATTCGGGGGGAAATATTTTGTTGTCAGAAATTTTTGGCGATATTTTAAGTATTAATAATTCATCTACAAACACAATTATCATCATTACAATTATTATATCTAATTTATAATACGGTATTATTACTTTATCTTAGAATTATACTCTACTAGTAAATCATACTTCAATTGAATAGTTCATTTTAATAATTCAATTCATTCGTTCGTTCATTTACATCATTAATTTTATTTATTATGCCGTCTCTACTCGTATGCGTCGTATCTTATAAGCTACTTTCCGTTAGACTCACAACGACTACGTTCACAACCGCGGTTTTTCCCGTTCCACTTATTTGCTGGCGTCACAATCGTAAACTCAAGTGGAACGGTTATTTAACCCACCTATTTACACGGGTCGTTGTTACCACACCCCCCCCCCCCCCGTGAGCGAAAATGATGACGTCATTAGTGACGTTTTCGCTACGACGGTAGTTTTGCTTTTTTATTTCTCCGTTAAAATAAGTAAAAACTGTTTTGGGGTTTTTTTGTCAAAAAGCTTATATTTGGGGGTTATTGACAAAAATTTGGGGGTTAATTGACATGGTCATCTGGCAACACTGTCGAAGCGAGAGGAGTTTTTGGCGGGAACTGAAAGGAGACGTTGTGCTGTGCAGTTTTATTTTCTAAAAATGTGTATAATTACTCTAAAATGAACAATAGTTGCAGGATATTGATAGTTTTTGAGTAGTAATTATGTGTTTTTGTGAGAAATGTGAACTGTATAGTCAGATGTGATCTTTCGAGTTTTCACAAGAACTCATTGAATGGCGTCGGTTGTAGCCTGCAATACAACTGCGCTACTGTACGAAGACCTATTAATTAACATGTTTTCGACTGAAAGACTTTGATTCTATGGTCATGAATAAATAATAAAATAAAATAAAAAAGTCGAAGCGAGAGGAGTTTTTGGCGGGAACTGAAAGGAGACGTTGTGCTGTACAGTTTTATTTTCTAAAAATATGTATAATTACTCTAAAATGAACAATAGTTGCAGGATATTGATAGTTTTTGAGTAGAAATTATGTGTTTTTGTGAGAAATGTGAACTGTATAGTCAGATGTGATCTTTCGAGTTTTCACAAGAACTCCATCATTGAATGGCGTCGGTTGTAGCCTGCAATACAACTGCGCTACTATACGAAGACCTATTAATTAACATGTTTCCGACTGAAAGACTTTCATTCTATGGTCATGAATAAATAATAATAATAAAGTCGAAGCGACGCGACGCGTCATGTTTTGCACGGCGACGCGTGTCAGTGCCGGTACCAGTTCAGAGACTTTCGAAAAGCCATAAATGCATTAAAAAAAGAGACTCGAACAATCGTGAATGGCGTCTGACGCGTCACTGCACCCGAGTACGCGCGGCGACTCGCGAATTCACTCGACTCCAGCTGAGCGTCGACGCGCGCTTCCATATTTACATAGCACAAATTTTTACTTAAATAATAGAACATAAAAGATGAATATGCTTCAGGCGGAAAAATATGACGCGTCGCGTCGCTTCGACTCTGCGCCAGTGTGAGTTGAGCGTAAAAAGCATTTGAAAAACACTAACAACTAACTATTTCGTTACCATCTCCATAGCCATAAATTTGTTCAATAGTAGAGGGGACAGTACAAATTTGGCACAGGAGATCTTGTCAACCAATTCACTGAGATAAAGAGATTACAACTGGAATCTTGTTAATAGGTTATTCTTCATGCTGGAAACAAAAAACACAAACATAAATTGATACTTTATAAAAATATAGACCCAAATTTGCCGCCCTGGCATCCGACCTACTCAGACTGCTAGTAGATCGGTCACTGCGTATTTACTTATAATATTTAAGATTACTCATTGTTACATCCTTACTTTCTAAGAATGTTGGTAAGAGCCCATTCCTATATCATATCGACCGTTCCTTTGCCTAACTGTCGGTCAGAATTTGATATAAGCTCCATACAAGTAATGTCAAAATTCACCCGATGGTAGGGAGTGAATGCCGATATAGGAACCGGCCATAAGAGAACCTACGCAACGATTAACATAAAGACCTATTTAGTAAGTATTGTTACGTTGTTATCTCCTGTTTTTGATATAGACGTGAAACGATGGAATTAAAAAATAACAGCTCGGAGCAATAAGGTTACTCAATAATTATTTTTTAATTAACTCTGGTGAAATAATGCATGTAAGTCTAACGTGAACCTGTAAAACGAGACAAAAATAGTCTACGTGAACGTCAAACGTCACTATTGATAGTTTTTTTTTAGTATGAAAGTTCTTGCTAGTGGTGCGTCTTATATGATTCAAATCGATTAGTATTTTTTTATTATCGTACTAATGTATTATTTCGCATAATATTTTAAAAGTGTCTTTTAGTTTCCCGCCTACGCATTTTAACTATGAGCGATAACTAATTATGTCGCGACGAACGTCAATACAAAAGTATTTACATCTATGAATCTTACTACAATTCGTTGTGCTCAGCGGCACAGCGGGATATTTGACATTGGGTCAAAAGAAACGTAGTAGCGACCAGTTATGCACAGATCGGCGGAAAGAAAATATAGAGGGGTAACTGAAGAGCTACATTTCATACTGTAAAAGCCAACAACTTGAATACGTACACCTTAGTTTCTGCCGCTGGGGGAGTACGTAGCATTGACATTACTCTGTCGTGTAGCGTATTAGTTTTCCCGTCGTTAAGTCCTAATAAGTAGTATGAGCGATAACACTGGGGTTATACTAAGGTGAATGCCTAACGCCCGTCATTATAATAATTACGACATAAAAATAATGTTTACAATTTCGCGTAAAATAAAGTGGTGGAATTAGCCGTGTAAAACCATTAGATTGTGTATTTAAAAAAACTGTTTAAAAATAGTGGAGCTATTTGACAGAAGAAAACCAAAACTGAATATAATATAACTTTCAAATTGATTATAAGTTTTACATTTACTTTCAAATTTATTACTACATTTTTACTTTTGATTGAACGGTTCTCGAAACAATTCTGGTATAATTTTTAATGTTTTGCTTTAAGTGTCATAGTTCGAAAGTAAACAAATTCATTCAATATATTTTAATCATGAAAAATAGTCATTAATAAAATTTACCAATATGTGAAATATAATTATCATGTTAGAATAAGAATCGATTAAATATATTTTCATAATATATTAATATTATGTGTTAAATAAAACTGAATAACTATAGCTACACGATTTAACAAAGATTCAAAGATATTTCATTCCAACTTTGCAAGTGGAAGTCAGACCATCAAATAATACCCATACATTACTGATTATCGATAATATTATGCAACATCGATATACTATTAAATACAACACAACATATACACAGAACATTGAACAATTACATGCACAACACTACCATTTTGGAAATGAAATATTATTCTGTTCTAATTCATATTTGTAAAGTTTATACAATAGTGAAAATATAAAATTATAAATAATAAAAAGGCGTACTAGTTAATTCTAAAAAAAACAATTAAACATCATAAATGGGTGGCAAAACCAAACAAGCACAACGGACTAAAAACAATGTCAGGGTAAGTTTTCAAGATCTAACCATTTTTATTCCATTTTGTAAGATTTTCTGAGACGTATCTTTCAAATATATATTTGTAAACACGTACTAAAGAATCTTATAATATAATACTCATCACTAAGGTGAACTTATCGATGTTTGAAGATGTTGAGCTCCAGAAATATTGGCAGATAGAGAAACTTAGGATTTGGGTTGTTGGAAATTAAATTTTTGTAGGTTATAGAACAAAAATTATTCTTATGTTTATAAATAAGCTGTAACTATACTCCTAAACTCAAACTACTATTACATTCATACAAACTAACTTGCTAAATTGCTAACTCGATTACTGTGCTGTGGCTCCGAGCAATGAGTATCTGTAACAATATCACTTAGTATGTCAATATTAAACGAAAGTACAGTGATCATAATTTAAGTGGTTCCAATATGTGGGTGGTACTAGTACTAAATTACTCAATTGTATCATTGTATGATAAGATTTTGAGAACAAAATAAAATCCTCAGTTGATAGCTATGTTTGATCATTCCATATCTTCTAATGCTGCACATCTAAATAATTATAAACTTTCAGTTCTCTGTTACTAACATATAATTTTAATTCACAGCCTTCAAGTAGTGGCCGCAGTGTGGAAATACTAAACAAGATGAATTTAGACCCAGGATTGATGATGGGGAGTGGAAATAGCCTGCCAACACTGTTCCCCACACTCACAGCTCTCAGCCTAGATTCAGGACTGAACCCGGAATATCAGATGTGCATGAAAAAACTTAATAAAAAAGATCCAATCACTAGAACAAAGGTACTTTATAATAATAAGTTTCAGATACCAGATTTATGAGTTAATAGTTATTAGCATCTTGAAAATTAAAGATATAATTCTTGTTTTATTTACTAAATATTTTGTCCAAATTTGTTGATCCCCATCAAAGCCATTCAAGCCCATAGCTTGTTATTTAAAATTATGTTTATTTTGTAATCATGACACTTCAATTTTATTTTATGTTAGAAGGCATCTATTCTGCTCAAAGTTTAAGTGTTGCTATACAATATGGCAAGGCCGCCAGCCTTTTGGGAATGTTCCCACTAAGTGACAGTGGTTTGGGACCAATATTTTATCTTTAGCTGCTTTTACTTTTTTTTATTTTGTTTCAGTTTTTAATATGATTATAGATTGTAGTTTATTTTTAAGTTTATATCATATTTTTCATCAACAATTCAACATGCATTTTGCTTAAAAAAAATAGATATATTTAATGAGTTGAATAGATATAATATTTTCTTAAGTTTTCGCGACTTGTACACATAATAAAACTACGTTTTTTCGGATAAACCTAAATCAAATAAATTACAGCGCTTAAAACTGTTAAAACGTAGTTTTATTTTGAATAGATATGTTCCTTATCCATATCAATGATTTTATCCTAACTACTATTATAAATGTTAATGTAACTTTGTTTGTTACACATTCACACCTAAACTATGGAAATGATTATCATTAAATTTTGCATACATGTCAGGGGTCTAGAAAAGGACATAAGGTAACATCTTTCAGCCAGAAAAAAGTACTGTTCCCAAGGAATAGACAGATATAGCTAAAGGTGACATTGGAATCACATTTTTTGGCACTGCTGTTGTCACTAATAAATATTTCTTCATTATGGTAACATGAACTAAGTTTTTCTGGCATAGTTTACTTTATTGTATTTTTCTAGGCTCTTCAAGAACTATTGGAATTAGTCAACAAGAGTCTAGTAGAGGATGTTGTGCAGGCCTTGCCTAGTTGGACATATTTCTACAAAATACTGACTGCGGACACAGATAGGAAAGTCAGGGAGATGACACAGGTATGTTTGGGTGTTACTTATTTCTTTCTAAAGTTTTGTTGCAATTTTGTCAAATTTTCATTTTCATCACCAGTCTTTATCTATCAGTCTATATATCTCTATATCACAGTAATTTTTCTCGGAAACTGAAAAGTCATTAAGCAACCAAATTGTGATTTCTAAAGATTTAATAAATGATGAAATCAAATGTAAATGAGGGCTAACCGACACGGGGGAATCGGGGTGGGGGCGTGTGGTATTCACCTTATTGCAATGACGGTAGCACTGGCAAGATGCAGCTAAACCACCGCTATCTTTATTTCTTTATACTTTTTTTTTTTATTTTTTTATTGCAGGAGTTCAGCAGACAGGCAGACGGCCCACTTGATGGAAAGCGGTTACCATCGCCTATGGACATTTGCAACACCAAAGGTGCTACAAATGCGCTGCTGCTCTCTTAAGGGAGACTGGAACCTGGTCACCAATCAAGGTTCTATGGCGACATACTTTAGACCAGGGTTGGTAGCCATCCAGTCGGGCAAATGCCCTACCACCAGGCTGTGGGTTGTTTTGTCGCCTCTTACGACAGGCCGCCCGGCCGCAGGAAATTGTATTCTTTCTCCGTTCCTGCACGGATGATACTTTTCACTACATTTTTAAATAGCTGCTTATAGAGTAAACATTCACAGAGCTTTATGTAATACAAAGAAGGTGAAGGCATACTAATTTTGTTTTAGTGCAATTTTTGAAGTGGAACTTCTTTAAAATTGTTGTTATTTGAAAATTTATGAAACAAGAACGACACATAAAAGAGATAAACACATAAATTCAACCTTATTACATCCGAAATAAAACTCATTTTTCCTTAACAGTTAGTATTAAGTTGCAATTTAATAAAAGTTAAAGATTTCAAATGAATTTTAGCTCTATCTGTATATATTTAAGCCAGGTATTCTTTTATATGTAGATCAAAGGAAATTGTTTGTAACAGTACATTGAATTTTGAACTTTATAGTAGTGTTTTAAAGTGTAATTTGAATTATAATATGTTGACGGATTTAGAATATTGGTGTGTACACATGTAGATAATAAGAGTTTTGCATATATAGTCTGAGTAAAATTAAGAACAATTAAGGAACCAATATACTAAAGGAGTACAACAGTTCATCATCTTATTTGTACTTCCCTCACGTGAGCCATTGGCTGCCGGCTCGTGGGGCTTCACCAGTCCGCCACCAAAGCACCACATAAATCAACCCCCACAGGAGAAATGAAACAAAAGACTAAGTTAGGGACAGGAGGAAGTGGGCTTTTGCAATAAATGTTGTTTTGCATGGACTTTTGAGATGTGCCACGGGGCGATAGTGGCGGCGTGCGGGCGGCAAGTGGCGCCGCACCTCAAGCAGCTGCTGCCCGCGTGGCTGCAGGCGCAGCACGACGACCATGCGCCCGCGCAGGCGCACGCGCAGAAATCACTCAACGTATGTACTATCTATACATATAAAAAGAAGCGTCTATTTGTAATGTTAAAATTACATATTTTTACTAAATGCATATGGTTGGTTTGTTACAAAATTGATTTTTATATATAAGTACTGTACATGTTTTATTTAATACTTATATCAAACATCAATTTTTAAAATTCTCTAAAGTGACTGGCCCAATATTCACGAGACTTATTGGTAAATAGCTGTTATATGGAGCACTTAGGCTACTTTTTAGAGTGCTATGAAACAACACATAAACAAAATGTGAAGTTGCAGGCACAGCTAGTTATTAATAATACTATGTGTATATTTTTTTTCATACACAAAATTTAATCTTGGTTTCAAGAGAAGATATGATTTTGAGATTAATAATAATTAGTATTTTTTTAAATAACTAGATTTCACACAAATGTAAAAATTCTACAATTTTTAATACTGGTTTCAAAGGAACAAATTGAAACAGTGTGGCAATATGGCGCTGCATTCGCTAATTGTGCAAGCGAGACGGCAATATAACGATACCTTTTGCATCTTGTTATTACATGTGTAAAATTAAGTTAGTAATTCATCTGCAACTATACTTTCAATTATCATCAATGTTACTATTGTCTATGGACAGTATTAGTCATTTAACTGTTTAAATTTTATTAGTATTTATATTATTACTTGCAAAAAATGCAATATTTGGCTGTTTATTCTAAAACCACATTACTTCTATGGTTTAATAGAATATAATACTATCATACAGCAAGGCGTTGTTTCCTCCTGACGTGCCTGCACACTTTATAATATTTTATATCATTACCATTAATATCACCTTATCAAATTAATTTAAAATTATATAATTACAAAGGCTCAAATAATGTCACACTTATTAATTGTGCAGAGCACATTCCCTGACAAGAAGTTGCCAGAAGTGATGTCCTTCTGCAAGGCGGAAGTGATGGCGCACTTTCTGTCCAGCCTCATCGGCAACGCTGATTTGACCCTCATCAAAAAGTAAGGCGCACCTCATACATTTTTGACCCCTAATACAATACTCGTTGACACTTGACTCGTTTGTCTTACGTCGTCACGGCCAAGTAAGTAAGAAAAGTGTCTGAAATGGCGGAATAATAAAAATCAAATCAATTACTTGTATTAAGGTAGGTAAGGTAAGGGTAATTGTATTAAGGTAAATAATAGTTCTTCAACAAAGATAAGGTCTAGATAAAAATTGGATACAATAGTTGCTTTTCAATAGTGTGCGGGATACTATTTTCCGTGGGCGGTGACGCGGGGAAAACCTAGTAGTGTATATAATGAAAGATAGAAACGTTTGTTTATCAAAGGCGACACACACACAATATATAAGGTTAATTAATAAAAAAAAACATAACTTTTTAAAAGTTATATGCTGCAATTGGACAAATGAATACTACTGGGGGCCTCAGCCTCATTTGATTTAATTCGACACAGTATTGATTTTCTGTGCATATCTCTTTCTTAGTTTATACACACACAGTAATGAATACATATGTATATTATTAGTATTAGATATTCACATGTATTTATTACTAAAGATAAAAAATACGTAATGTAAGTAAATATATTAAATAGTACAGTTTACCCCGCGGCGACGCCGCGGGTCAACCTCTAGTGCGTGCTTCTTGTTTAAAGAGCAAGCTTGATACAGGTTAAATTGTACTTAATTTTATGTTAGTGCTATTTGCAGTACAAACTATCCCATCTCCCGGCATGAAAAGTCTTTATGTCCATTTTCGGTATTAAAACTAAATTTAAACAAATTACAGCCTAACCGATCAAGTATTCTTAGTAGTTTTCCGTGAAAGCTTAAGGGAAAGACATATCGAGTTACTATCGCATTTTTATAGACGATGAATTTTATATCTATATACTTGAGAAATGATTGGTTTTACCCAAACTTTCATCCTTTATTGCAAACCGTCGTAGCTATATTTATCTATCCCCCGTCTATGAAAACTACATAAATGACAAAAAGAACAACGTGGACAAAAGGGAGAATTCAGGAAAAAAGGACAAATCGGACTACTCGGACATATCGTACAAATCGGACAATTCAGACAAATCGGACAATTCTGACAAATCGGACAAAGATGTCCAAAATGACGAAAATGGAAAATCACCTATCCTACTTTTTGGGATAATCTTTACATAAATCTATCCCATTATCCGGGATAAAGGGTATCCCTTGTCCACCCTCGGTATTAAAATTACATGTATACCGAATTAAATAGGTCCAATAGTTTTTCCGTAAAAGCATAGCAAACAGAAAGGCAAATATATACATAGGATACTTTTTATCCCATTTTTTGGGATAAAAAGTATCCTATGTTCATCTCGGCATCGAAAATATATTAGGTCCTATATGAAGTTGGCGTTTTGCCGTACTGGCCACTTTGACTCAAATATCTCCTCTCTGGTTAGGAATTCCAGTTTCAAATTTACACAGGCTATTTACTAATGCTTTTGTGTTTTGAAAACCGTAATTCATTGTTTTTTCCTCTTTTGGTTTTTTGTTTGCGTCACTCAGTTTACAAAATGGAAAACTTGAAATTTCGCATTGTTAACGAGTACCAGTTCCATCGTGGCACCAGTGCTGCCAACGGCTCCAAGGATTCATTATGTGCATGGCGGCGGTATCGCAAAAGAAAACACAGTGCGTTTTTGGTTCCAACGTTTCCGTCTTGGAAATTCCGACCTGCAGAACAAGCCCCGTGGACGACCGGAGACCAAAGTTGATAATGCACAATTGAAGGCTATTGTGGAAGCGGATCCATCGCAAACCACGTCCGAGATAGCTGCAGGCTGCGGTGTTAGTGATAAAACTGTGTTAATCCACTTGAAGCAAATTGGGAAGGTGAACAAGCTTGAAAGGAGGGTACCTCATCAATTGAGTGCTGCGTTACATTACTCAACCGGCACAATAATGAAGGGATTTTAAATCGAACCATTAACTGTGATGAAAAGTGGATCCTGTACGGTAATCGGAAACGCTCATCACAATGCCTGAACCCTGGCGAACCAGCCAAATCCGGCCCCAAGCTCAAATTGACTCAAAAAAATTACTTGTGAGCCTTTGGTGGACTAGTGCCGGTGTCGTTCACTACAGCATTCTTAAATCTGGCCAGACGATTACGGCGGATGTCTATTGTCAGCAACTGCAAACCATGATGGAAAAGCTAGCTGCTAACCGAGGCTGGTCATTCGCTCTAGGCCACTGCTGCTGCAGGACAACTCTAGAACACACACTGCACAACAGACGACTACCAAATTAGAGGAGCTTCAATTGGAATGTCTAAGACATCCACCGTACTCCCCGGACCTTGCTTCAACAGATTACCATTTATTTCGAAATTTGTATAAATTCTTCTGCAAGCGAAAAAATTCAACTCCGATGGGGCAGTCCAAAGCGCCTTCAAACATTTTATTGATTCCCGTCCGAATGGTTTTTTTAGTAAAGGGATCAATGAAGTACCTATGAGATGGCAGAAGTGCATTGATAGCAATGGTACATACTTTGATTAAATAAATATATTATATTTAAAAATATCCACTTTATGTTCCTCCCTTACAAAACGCCAATTTCATATGTAAATACTGAGTTTCATCCAAATCGGTCCAGTAGTTTTTCCGTCAAAACGGAACACAGACAGAGTTACTTTCGCATGTATAATATTAATAGGGATTAACAAGAATGATACCGTGTGATGAATGGACTAGGTCCGAGGACGCCGAGGAGCGCGAGCTGCAGCAGTGCAGGATCGTGGCGAGCAGCCTGCAGGGGCTGCAGTTCTTCAGCCAGCACCTGCCCGCGGCGCACGAGCGCTGGCTCTGGGCGGAGCTGGCGCCGCTGCTGCAGAGCGGCCTCTTCTGGAGGCACGCCTCCCACTCCTCGCCGACGCTGCGGTGAGACACATTCACATGCCGGCTTAAAAATAGCCAATCGAAAACACCTTCTACAGCGTCGAGGAGTTTATACAATTTGAAAAATTAATTACTTACACCTTAGTCATTATAAAATCTGTTGCAACTCAGAGCTGCGTGGTACGCTGCGCTGGGGCGCATCATCGAGAGGTTCAAGGCGACCTTCGGCGAGCAGTACGGCGCCAAGAGCCTGCGCCTGCTGCTGGGGGCCGCCCACGAGCACGACTCCCTCGTGGCCGCACAACTCTGGGGCTGCCTGCTCCTCCTCATGCACAATGTCGAGGTCAGTTGTTGCTGGGCTTACATATATATCCCCAGATGATTCCCTGCATTATTTTATGGTTAATGTGCTCAGGAATATATTTAAGACTTATTTGTAACAACTGAAATTGGTTTTGAGTGGAAAAAATACATATTCACTTAATTGTCGAAGTTTAAAATTCACGACAATGAAGAATAAGAATAACTTCACGCCAGGTCCCTTGCGGGGTAATTTTGACAATAACAATAATAATACCGCGATAGCGGCCGGCGAGTGCCAGAACTGATTGGTAACCATTCACTATTTATCTTATATACACACGAACAGTCGGTTAGGTTAGGTGTAAACTACATAAACAACCAAAACGACCACAACTACTTTTGTTGTTTTATTTCATTTTTAACAAATTTATGTTGTGTTTTCGAACTATTGTGAATCCTTTTATGTTAAATATTCGATTTTCATTGGATTTTGCAACTTTGGACCTATGATATAAGTGGAATATTAGTGAAAAACAGAAGTGAGGTTAGATTGACAAAAACATTAATAACTCAGGAACTATACATTTCCGCCACATAGGAGTTGCACAAGGGGTAAGTTTTCCTTCCCCCCCCCCCCCTCCCCCTCATTACTTATGATTCCGGGGACATATATGTAAATCACACCCATAATCCTTGTTCTATTCTTTCTTTTTTCAATCCTTGTTAATTAGACCAAACAATACACAAACTCCTTTTGCTGCCCAATAGACGCCTTTAACTTTATTACTAATTACTGTTATACGAGGTTTGTAGTCCCGTTAAAGCAGTTATCAAACATGCGATTATGGATAACACTAACTTTTTGACGAGCCTGTAAACTTATAGAAACCTCGTTGGCGGTACATTAATATAATATTAGGAGCCTAAACTAACTCTCGAAGTGCTGATTGATCTACTTTCATTATTTTATTACTATTCAAAATTACCGCGACATTTTACAAACAGCCATCTTTCATTTTGTACAATCGTAGTGGTAGCACTGACTCAAGGCCCAAGTACAAGAATAAAGGAGGGAAATAAACACAACAACACAGATAGAGATAACTAACTAAACTAACTGCTGCGGCTCACCAACTTAAAATGAGTCTTGACCTCTGACCAAATTCAGTTTTCCAGACTAAGGCGGGTCACTTCAGTGAAACAAAAAACGATGCTAGATCGATACAAAATTTATTCATATTTGCTTGCATACTTATATTAGTAATATTTAAACCATACCGCGATCTATTTGTTGAGTGGCGCCATCTATCGATGTACAAAATAACTTTTTCCTAATACTTACAATATTATTGTAAGTACTCGCGTTAATATTCCGCCTACTATGGACAAAATATGAGCTAAATGCTTATCATGACTTAATATTTTGTTCATAATTAACTGTACTTCAGATAGATACAATCTGTCTAAAAAAACATAAACTAAACTATACATTGAGTTTAATCATAATGATGATGGCGCTTGTTACATTTTATAAAACACTTCAATAGAGTATGGTTAATTTCAATACATTATACAAAATCAAATCACTAGTTCGACAAAATTCAAACAAAATAAAGAAAACACAAAATATTGACACTAAACAAAAAATAATACATGTGTAATGAGCACAAAGTGTAGACACTATATTAGATCTTCTACAAAACAGTGATAAACAAAATACAAAAAAAAACACAAAATGATAGACACGATAATATCTATTGCAAAAATTTCAAAATACAAAAGTTACAAAAAAATATATGACTGTTATTTGTAATTAACACAAAACAAGAAAAATAATTATTTGCTAACAGGAAGAATACATAACTTTGACACAGGTCTTTTAATTTGTGACCCCTTACATTTTAGAGTAACAACACGCGTAATTCCGTCCAACCCAGGATGTTTTTGAGTGATGATACCATACAGCCACCGAGCTGGTGGTAAATCATCCTCTATCACCAGAACGACATCACCAATAGCCGGTTCTGGAGTCTGATAAGCCCATTTATAACGATTCATAAACTGGGTTAAATATTCTTTTGACCATCGTCGCCAGAAATCTTGTAACATACGCTGTGTCAACTGCCATCGCTTTAGACTAGTGAGATTTGAGTGTTCAAAGTTAAATTCCGGTACAAGCACAAGAGGTTCTCCGACCAAAAAATGACCTGGAGTTAAAGCAGTTTGGTCTTGAGAATTTTCACTAAATCTTGAAATGGGACGCGAATTTAAGCATGCTTCTATCTGAGATAACACGGTAGCCATCTCCTCATAAGTCAGAGTGTTGTTTCCAACAACTCTTTTTAAGTGGTGTTTTGTGGACTTTATACCAGCCTCCCAAAGTCCGCCAAAATTCGGAGCATGAGGTGGTATAAAGTGCCAGTTCGTTCCATTATCTGATAGCCAATCCGCTATTTCTTTGGTGACGCTTGATTTTTCAGCAGCCAGCAGCTTCTTTAATTCTTTCGCAGCTCCCACAAAATTTGTGCCATTGTCGCTGTAAAGATCAGCACAATGTCCTCGTCGAGCTACGAACCTTTTGAATGCTGCCAAAAATCCATCAGACGTCAAGTCACTTACAGCTTCAAGGTGAATTGCTCTGGTTGCCATGCAGACAAAGAGACAAATATATCCCTTGTAAGCATGATGACCTCTCCCTTTAGATGAGCGCATATTTATTGGGCCGGCATAGTCCAATCCACTCTGGTAGAAAGGACGGCTGGCAGTCACCCTAGCTTTGGGTAACTGACCCATGAGCTGTTTCCTGTTACGAGCTGCATGACGTACGCACGCAATACAGTTGCGTACATAAAATTTGGTGCGATTTTTTGCATTAAGCACCCAATATCTTGACCTCAAATAATTAAGCATTAGTTGGGGCCCTCCATGTAACGTCTTTTGATGCGTATCTGCAATTAACAAATCCGTAAAATGAGACTTGGATGGTATTATAATCGGATGTTTACGATTTTCATCAACTGCGGCTCTCTCCAAGCGTCCGCCTACTCTGAGCAAACCGTCATTGTCGATGAATGGATTAAGTGAGGTAAGTAAACTTTTCTTGTGCACCTTCCCTATCTTAATAAGATCTTCTATTTCTTGACTAAATTGTTGCTTTTGACACTGTTTAACGCAAACTATTAATGCTTCATTCAGTTCTTTAGCTGTTAACCATGAAGGAAATTGTTCAGAGTTGCTATTGCGTTTCTTACAATACATAAAACGCCTGCAATAAGCGATTACTCTGACCAGTTTTCTTAGTGTTGAGAATCTGGTCCATACTGGTAATTCTGACTGTTTGTCAATTGTAACGTAACTAACCTTGTGTGCCTTTGCTTCTAAATCTGTACTGCATGTTTTCTTCTGGCTATAACCAATCTTTTTATTTTTCAGCCATCTCGGCCCTTCCATCCACAGCTGATTAGAAATTAATTCAGCTGGCTTTAATCCTCGTGAAGCATAATCTGCAGGGTTGTCTGCCGATTTAACATGAGCCCATTGGCTGCTATCCATTACTGTCAATATCTCTGAAATTCTATTCGCGACAAATGTCTTCCAATTAGATGGATGTTTACTGAGCCACGCAAGTACTACTGTCGAATCTGTCCATGCATAAATCTTCTTCTTGTCAATGTTTAATACTTCTGCTACTTCACACAACAATTTCGACACTAAAACCGCCCCGCACAGTTCGAGTCGTGGTATTGAAACTTGCTTAATTGGTGCAACCTTTGTTTTTGCTGTCACCAAGCGAGAATAAACAACACCTTGTTGATCAAGTACACGGATATAAACGACTGCTGCATAAGCCTGATTCGAGGCGTCACTAAATCCATGCAGTTCCAATGTGTCACCACGATAAGTTCTTAACCACCTAGGAATCCGATATTGAACAAGTTTTTCGAGCTCGCTCCGGTAAGTACACCATTCTGTTAACAATGTAGATGGTAACTCTTCATCCCAGTTAATTCCACATAACCATAATTTTTGAATTAATATTTTGGCTTTTATGATTACAGGTGCCAACCAACCCAATGGATCGAACAACATTGATATGTGAGATATAACACTTCTCTTAGTTACAGGTATCTTTAATGGAGGCAGCTTGACTGTGTATACAAACTCATCAACTTCTCTGGACCAGGTAAGTCCCAATATTTTCATTAATATATCTGTTTTCAATTCTAAATTTTCTTCTTCTTCTTTATCTTCTCTTATATGTTTCATTAATTCTGAATTATTGCTTTTCCACTTTTGTAGATCAAAACCTCCCTTTGCTAATAATTGCTTCATTTGGTAATATATTTCTTTTCCTTCAGATATGTTTTGGCAGCCGGTCATCAGATCGTCCATATAGAAGTCCGTCAAAGTAATTTCACGTGCAATAGGAAAGCGGTCTCCTTCATCATGTGCAATTTGGTGCAATGATCTGATGGCTAAAAATGGAGCTGATGCCGTGCCGAATGTTAACCTCAAAAGCCGCAGGTGTTGGATTTCGTCCTTAGGATCTTGCCTCCACAATATTCTTTGGAAATCAGTATCTTCTGAAGATATTAACACCTGCCGGTACATTTTGACAATATCTGATATTATGCAAATAGGATGCAATCTCCACCTCATTATGATGTGTCGTAAATCTGCTTGTAGATTTGGACCTACCATTAATTCACTATTCAACGACACACCGTTTCTACCCAAAGTTGAGGCATCAAATACGACCCTAACTTTACTTGTTGTTTTATCTTCCCTTATCACCGCATGGTGGGGAAGATATACCACATGATCTTTGTTAATTAACTCCGATGGAATAATTTCAATATGACCCAAGTCAATATATTCGTTAATCACATCAACATATTGCTTTTTTAATTCTAAATCTTTGGCTAACCTTTTCTCTAAATTCAAAAATCTACGTAATGCAATATCTTTTGTTTGACCATTTACGCATTGTGGTGTAGCCGTTTTAAAAGGCAATCTAACAATATAACGACCCTCGGAATCTCGTTGTGTAGTTTGCTTAAAGAATGCTTCACATTCTTGTTCTTCTTCCGTGAAATGCCTTTTTGGCACCCACGTTTCCTCTAATTCCCAAAACTTCTTTAAAAGATCATTATGATCAGCTTCTACTGTTAAATAGTTACAGCTCTCTACATGTTCTTCCCTTCCAGTGACTTCTCCCGACAGTATCCAACCTAATTCAGAATCCTGTGCTATTAAAGATCCCGGAGGACCTTTGGAAAGTCCTTGTCTGAGGACTTTACTATACACCGAGGAACTTAAAAGAATATCAATTTTCCCAGGTGTCTTCCAAGTAGGATCTGCTAAATTATAATGCTTGAGTTCTCCCCATAATGGAAAGTTGATTTCATTACAAGGAAGAATTGATGTTAATTTCTTCTGTACATGAGCCTTAACTGACAAAACAAAATGAGGATTGTACATTGATTGCAATCTTAAGTAAACAATATATTTTGAGGTCAATGCACAACCTTTGTTATCTTCTCCTAGCCTTAGTGATGATTTATGACTGATATGTTTTTTAAGTCCTAAAAGTTGAACTGCTGACTCCGTAATATACGAAGCCTGCGAGCACTGGTCCAGCAAAGCACGTAGAGTCACCTGTGTGCCTGTACCGGATGTAACCTTCACTAAAGCCGTAGGTAACAAATCATGACTGCTAGAAGTTGCAGCACAGTTTGTTACAATGTTACTGGCATCGTCTTGTGTTGCTTTTGTATCAACTGATTGCTTAGGTTCTACATTAGAGTCAGTTGATATTGACACGTCCTTAGAATGGAGTAAAGAATGATGCTTTCTTTTGCATAACCGACATCTAGTCGGTAAGCGACACGCATATACTGCGTGACCTGATCCGAGACAATTAAAACATAATCCTTTGGTTTGGACAAAACTACGCCGTGAAGCAACGTCTTTATTACAAAATTTCTTACAATTACCAAGTTTATGTTCTGATTTGCAAAATATACATGACAAAGTAGCTACGTGTAATGTTTTAACAGGTATGTTTTTAGTGACAGTGCCTTTTGAAGGGTTATTATTTAAAAATTCTAGTGAGCGAAATCTTTGTTCTAAAAATTTATTAAACTGATCTATTGTTGGTAAATCTTCTGAATATTCACAAATTTTTGCTTCCCATAATTTACGAGACTCAGGATATAACTTTAAACTTAAAATATATATAACAATGATATCCCAAGTTTCAACCTGTATTCCCAAATTTTTGAGTGCATTTAAACAATCGTTGCTTGTATCTAATAGTTCCTTAAGAGATGCCGAAGACTCAACTGATATATTTTTCTGACTCATAAAACGCTTGAGTATACAAGATGCCATATACTTTTTATTATTATAGCGATTGTTTAATTGTTCCCAAGAAATCTGGTAATTTGAGCTACAGATAGGTATATTTCTCAAAAGTTGATCAGCCTCTCCAGTTAAATGACTTTTTAAATACTGAAGTCTCTGTACATCATCTAAAGAATTGTTGTTATGGATAAGTGATAAAAACAAATCACGAAAGGTGATCCACTCTGAATATTGTCCTGAGAACATAGGTATACTAATTTTAGGTAACTTCACATTGCAAGACTTAGCTGAACCTTCTGCACAATCTTGTGATACATTTTGAGAAACTTTTGTTGCGCATAGTTTATTGAGTATCTCTCTTAATTCCGTTTTATAGTCCAGATATAACTCTTCGGTAACTTCATAAACTTCTGATGAACAATAATTAGACTTGTTATATTCTGCTTCCTTTATTTCGCTTAATATTTTTAAATGTGTATCCGAAAATGAAGTCCACTGTGATTCCAATCTCTCCAATCTTACTTCAACATATGACTTAGAAATTCGATCCTTGGGCGACTTTTTGAAATTAGTTTTGGCTTTTGATATGGCCATATTAATGTCCATTTGAATTTTATTGTAGGCTTCCATATTGTGTAGATATCAATACAAAAAATTACACAAATACAATGTTTACCAATAACCTTTTGATAGATGTAAACACTTAAGCCAAAGCGCAATCTTGTGCATGTGCACTATCTGTAGGCACAAGTTATTCCAAACGAAACTTCACAAAATATTCTAAGTCGCTGTTAAAAATTTCAAAAAATTTCTAAGTCCATAAAAATTTCTTCGAAATTTTTCTAAGTCGCTGATGAATTCTTCGAAATTTTTCTAAGTGTTTGGACTTTTAAAAGACTTGTAAAAAATCGGGCATGGATTCCCCGTCTCTTCACTTTTTTGAAAATTATTCTAAGTCCATGCAAACACTTTGTTAAATTTTCTAAGTCCATGCAAATTTACAAGTTAAATTGTTCAAGAAAATAAAGTTCAATTTACTTACAGTTTTAAGTCCATATACACTGATACACGTCACTCACACATACACACGTACGACGTCACTGCTACTTGTTGTCCGTTTTCTCCGCTAGATGGCGCCACCTGCTCCTCGGGCTGCTGGTACTGAAAGGGACGCCCCGAGCAGCGACCCACTGCCCATAGGTGCGATAGCGACAAAAAATTGTTTCTCGGGAACCAGGTTTACCGACATCCGGCTCGAAGGACCATGACCAAATTCAGTTTTCCAGACTAAGGCGGGTCACTTCAGTGAAACAAAAAACGATGCTAGATCGATACAAAATTTATTCATATTTGCTTGCATACTTATATTAGTAATATTTAAACCATACCGCGATCTATTTGTTGAGTGGCGCCATCTATCGATGTACAAAATAACTTTTTCCTAATACTTACAATATTATTGTAAGTACTCGCGTTAATAACCTCTGAATTGCGAATACTCCACTCCTTCCTGTTCAAGATAGATAAAGATAAACTATGTTAAAATATATGTATGTGCAAACTGAATATTTAATATTTTCCTATTTTAGAAAAGGTGTTTCAAAGAAATATTTCTTTGTAAATTGATGTTAATTTCATTAACATTAATTTTAATTTTAACCTTTAAATATCACCTCAATTAAGAGATACTGGCTAATGCTAATGTTTTACAGGATTGGCACAAATATTTAGACAAGAAGAACCTGTTGTGCAAAAGAATTTTGGATGTCCTGGAAAATGGTGAGACAATTTATCTACGTATTGTTATTCTATTTTTTCTGTAATTTTGTAAAAATCACTCAAGCTATTAAAATGCGTATGAAGTGATAATTAGCAAGCCTTTTTAATTGAGGCCGCCAGAGGTGGGAAGTCCATACACCGAATTTCATTACTTTTTGATAACTACGCAGCGGACGCGTGAAGTCAAAGTCGACGTTGTAATGCACTGATTTATTTTTGGAATAATAGTAGCCTAATGACAGCGCAACGCACATACATAACGACTTTATTTTATTTATTTATTACTAGCTGACCCGGCGAACTTCGTACTGCCATATTTTCTGAATTCCTAAAAGACTTTGTTTCATGACACTAAAACAAAATCACCATAATCGATCCAGGTGATTAGGAGGATTCTAGAAACCGATCTCGGCGCCACCTATCGGTTCTAATTGCGAATCTAAACCATCCGGGACCATACATTTCATCAAAATCGGTAAAGTCGTTCTCAAGTTATGCACTTACAAACACATTTTGCGATTCGTTTTTATATATAAGATTAGCTTCTGCCCGCGACTTCGTTCGCGTGGAAAGGAAGTTAAAAAACACCCGCGATTTTGAAACATTGTTCATTGGTGCTCCGCTCCTATTGCTCTTAGCGTGATGGTTTATAGCCTGTAACCTTCCTCAATAAATGGGCTATCTAACACTGAAAAAAAATTCAAATCAGAGCAGTAGTTCCTGAGATTAGCGCGTTCAAGCAAACAAACAAAGAAACAAACTTATTTGCTTTATATATTTTATAGATATATATATAAGATAAAACTCTTTCACTGACACCACACCTTGTCAAATTATCCGCTTCTATTATGTTACGTTGCAGAGAAATTACTTTTAGTCTGTTATAAGCTGTTTAAGTAATTCAAGCTTTTTAACTATCCCACGGGAACTATTTAATTTTTCGGGATCAAAAGTATCCTATATGTTGACCAGGGATATAAGCTATCACCATACAAAATTTCATGTAAATCAGTCCAGTCGTTTCGGAGATTAGCCGGTACAAACAGACAGACAAACCGACAAACAGAGAAACAAAAAATTCGAAAAAAATCTAAATTTGTTCTATTTCACTTCTTACATCCCCCTGACTCGGTTTTTAGCAAAAAAAATTATTGTACAGAAATTCGACCTCTACAATTTTATTATATGTATAGATGTCTAGATAAGGATAGTGTAAAATGAGTGCTTATCCAACAACATTATCCACAAACAAAAGTCACACACGCACGCACTCTTGCAAACGTACACACACAACAACACGCTTATAGTGGTTTTGTGTATGGACGTAATCGACTGCAGGTGGATGGGGCGACGCCAAGCACCTGTCCAACATCCTGCTGCCGCTGCTGGCCCATTTGCCAGGCGAGCTTCTTAGTAAGGACTATTACGAAACCTTCTTCGCAGCTATGTTGGCCGGGTAAGTCTCATACTCGTGCACCTTACTCATTTAATGTTTGTTTTTCGTGGTGGAAGATTTAGGATAACTCATCTATTACAGCAATAGCAAAATATTCTTAAAGGGCACCATCGTTTTTAATTTTCATCAGAATTGTTTTAATTATAATTACTCTACCTTTATCTTGGCTTGGTTGGTCTGGAAGAGATCCGTCTTTAACGATAAGACCACCCTTTGTGCACAATTAGAATAATACAATTTCCTGCGGCCAAGCGGCCTGTCGTAAGAGGCGACAAACAACCCACAAGTGGTCTAATGCATGCCGCCATAACTCCCTTAAAAGAACAGTAGCGTATTTGTAGCATCAGTGATGTTAGAAATGTCTATAGGCGATGGTAACCACTTTCCGTCAGGTGGGCCGTCTACCTGTCTGCTGAACTCTGCTATAAAAAAAATTTGTAAGTTCTTTGTATTTTTTTTGTATTTACAAAAAACTCTTACATATATCATATTTTAATTTCATTGTTCCTAGTTTTATATGTTGTGCGGTCTCTATTGGACAAGCTTAGTTGCGTGTTGGTCTGTAAATAAGAAGTAAAACCAATAAATACCAAAAAGTAATTATCTGAAATTAGATTACTATTTTTAACTCTGAGATGAATCATCATCAAATGTCATTGAAAAAGTTTATTGAAAATCCCACGTCACTCGAAATCTGTTATTTATTTTTTCTTTTTTTATCGCCTCCTCTATCACGAGTTAAGATAGAGATCTTTATTTTTCTTTTTCTTTATTTATAAAACACAACACAGCCAAAGGGGGTTCTTTTTACTTTTATACGTCATGTAGAAGGTCTGAATGGGAAAGCGATAGCGAAGATCTCTGGATCTCGATTCAGATACCTTCAGGTAATGAATTTGTTACATTTAAGGTATGCGTGGTTTATTTACCACCTCCTCTAAAACATAATGTACTTGAGGCATATATTAACAATACGAATAAAGTTGATTGATTGATGATGAATACGAGAGTACGTATACTTTAATAGTGGGAGATTTCAATCTCAGCGAAATTACTTGGGCTCCAATATCTAATAATAATAAAGTTATGCTACCTAATATTAATCTTAATTGTAACTTAAATAATCAAATGACAGATTTTATGGGTTTCAATGATCATAATCAATATAATCATGTCAAAAATCATAAGTGCAAAATTTTGGACTTGGTGTTGTTCAACAACGGTTCCGTAACAGTCACTGAGAGTCCTACTCCACTTCGCAACATTGACCCATATCATCCTCCCATAGAAATGAACTTAGATATCTTCACAATCGACAAATCCACCGAAACACTTAATAAGAATATGAATCAATTCAATTATTTTAAAGCAGACTACAACAATATAATTAATGACTTAAACGATATCTCATGGATTCAAGAATTATGTTGTCTTAATAATATTGATGACATGATAGACAAATTTTATGACCTACTTAATGATATTATCCAGTAACATGTACCGAAGCGGAAGCCGCGTAGTAAAAAAATCCTGTTTGGTTCTCCCCACACCTTATATACTTACTCAAACAAAAACAGAAATATCACAATAAATATAAACAATAATGTAATCCCTTAGATCTTTTAGAATATCAGTTTTTAAGAAGAGATTGTGAGAAAATTATTAAATTTTGTTATCGTAACTACATCAATACACTAGAATCACAGATTAGTAAAAATCCCAAATATTTCTGGACTTATATAAAAAATCTATCTAAAACCAAATCTCAATATCCAACTTTTATGTACTTAAATGAAATACAATCAAATAATAGACAGACTATTTCCAATTTATTCGCTTTCCATTTTTCTGGCGTTTTTGAAAGGGATTCGGGTGATTCTGATAAATTAGCTAGGACTAAAGTTTTAAACAATGAAATACACAAACTTACTGTTACCCATGAGGATATCATCTATAAGTTAAAAAGACTTGTTTTAGGACAAAATGCGGGGCCAGATGACATCCCACCAATATTTTTTAATAAATGCGCTACAGCTTTAGCCAAACCCCTGCATATAATTTATAATTTTTCCCTGGAGATAGATACTTTTCCTCGTAAATGGAAGGAAGCCAGAATTGTGCCTGTTTTAAAAAGTGGTGATAAAGAATCGATAGGAAACTACCGCCCTATCTCAATCCTATCTACTTTGTCAAAGGTCTTTGAATCGTTAGTTCACAAATTCATATATTATCATGTATATCGGCTTATTTCTGCATGTCAACATGGATTTATGACTAAACGATCTACTAATACCAATATGTTAAATTACGTTTCCGACCTAATTGAATCAGTGGATAGTAATATTCCTGTGGATGCAATATATACAGATTTTTCGAAGGCCTTTGACAAAGTAAACCACAAAATTCTCCTGGCTAAATTGAACTCTTTCGGAATATCTGGCTCACTCTTGGAATGGTGCAAGTCCTATTTAAGCGATAGACTGTCTAAGGTAGTTATACATGGCTCTCAGTCTGATCCCATAATTTCCACTTCCGGTGTTCCCCAGGGGTCCAACCTTGGGCCACTCTTTTAACTTATTTATAAATGATTTACCAAAGTCATTTTGCCACTCTCGAGCTTATCTTTTTGCTGATGATCTTAAAATAACAAATCCATCAGTACTCCGTCTGACGTAGATCTACTGCAGCACGACTTAAAACAATTAGAATTATGGTGTAATAATAATCGTATGTCATTAAATACAACTAAATGTCACTATATCCAGTTTACCAGGAAACGAATAAAACAGCCGAATAGTTACACTATCTTAGGAAACACATTAGGTCAAGTGGATGATGTGCGAGACCTTGGAATTCAGATTGATAGTGAACTATGTTTCAATCGACACATAGATAATATTATAAGTGATGCGTATAATTCATTAGGTTTTATTTTGGGAAGGGGGAAAGAATTTAAAAAACTTTCTACAATAATGTTACTATACAACTCTCATGTCAGAAGTAAACTTGAATATTGTTGTCAGGTCTGGACACCTCATTATGAGATTCATGAGAGCAGAATGTAAAATATTCAAAGGAGACTTGTTCGCCACTTAGCATTTCGTTTCAGAGCGCCTATGAACTGTAAATCTTATATGAATTTTTCAAATGCAAACCCTCAAGTTTAGAAGATCTGTCCTTGATATTAAATTTCTTTATAAACTATTACACAATGACATAGACAGTCCTCGACTATTAGAACGATTTAATTTTAATGTTCCTCGCAGGCCTCCTCGTCACCCCTGTCCAACATTTAAGACAAAACGTTTTAAAACTAATCTTGGAAAATATCCACCCATAGCAAGAATATCACGTCTGTACAATACATATGTTGAAAAATCTAAAAACATCGATATATTTAATGACAGTCCTTATACATTCTTTAAAATAATATCCCAAACAGATTAAGTATGTTCTATTTTCGCTATTTTTTGCTTATGATTTTTTTATGTTATTATTTTATTTTATCCTTTAATTAATATCTTATAATATGTTAATTATCCAAATTTAACTTTTTATTTGACATTTTGTAAAATATGACATAATGCATGATGTGACCACCTATAATAGGGAGTATATTTAGCATGAGCATTGTTTAGATTTAAGTAGGATGTTCGATATATCTCCTGTTGATGGTCCATAATAAATAAATAAATATCTTATTTTTCTTTTCAAAAAACAAAACCTATCTACTATTACATTATTACTTACTCTAATTTTACAATTATTCTTACTTTAATACGGTTTCTTACTTTTTTGATTTATTAATTAATAGCTTATCTAAGTCTGTTATGATTAATGATAATTGTGTCCTATTTCTATTTACCATTGCGTTTAATTTTCAGTCTCGATAAGAAGACTATATTAAGTTCAAAGAGCGAACGCCAATATTGGATAACGAGCCTGGCCGACTGTTTGCGCTACCTCTCTGTCCAACAGGACGACTACGTGGTCGAAGTGGCCTCGTATGTGCACAGAGCGTGGCTCAAGAAGATATTGAACAGCACCGAAGGCCAAGCCAAGACCAATTTAATCAAATGGTCGGCCAACAACATGGCCTCGCTCGTCAAATATTGGCTCAAACAATCAAAGGAGACCAACACCGAGCACTACGAGCAGTTAGTGAGGAACTTCTGGCAAAACATTGGTTCGACAATCACAATGCAAATCGAGACAGTCGCTATTGATAATGATGAGATATCGAAACTGGTCAATGATCATATAATGTTGATACAAACATTAAACAGTTCCCTGTCGCAAGAAACGAAGAAGCAACACACTATTAAATTTGATGATTCACTGAAAATGGATGATATTGTATCGATACCTAACCAACAATGTGATATATCGATAATAGAGAGATACAAACACAATCTCGATTTGTTAGTAGAGTTGACTTGTTTGCATTATTTCGATTTTATGAGAAGTAAACAAGTTTGTAGTGTAGTTCTGACTCAACTGTTCACTTTACTGGTCGAGTTTGATAGTAGACGTCTATTCGACGCTATAGCTAGGCAATACGATTTCGATGGTGCGTACAAGTTGTATGACAATGTGTTGAGGACGTGGTTGTCTGGTGACACCATGAGGTGCAAAGTGCTGGTGGATGTCGTGTTCTTACTTCTGAAGCATCTGAGTGAAGACGAGCAGAAGGCCGTGTTCAATAGTTTTCAACAGGTATGTCAGTTAAATTATTTCAGTCAAAGATTCTGTGAATATTAAACTTAGTATAGCCATGTGGTAATCATTTATAATAATAATAACTAAAATGAATTGAAAAGATCTCTGGCCAATATTAGTATCTAGATTTTTTATCTTACTGACAGAAATGAACAGGAGACCTACCATCAACTTTTAGCTAGCGATTCAATTCCGATGCAATTCAGTTTAGGTACCTAAACTGGATCGCTTTTTTATCGTACCATCACCTAATTTATACACGGTCGCGTTTGGATCGCTAATCCTCAAAAGAATGAACGAAATATGTCTCTGGTCCGTATTTGCCTCGCAATGTTAGTAAGGGACACCGCTATACGGCGAAGCTGTGACTGTGTTTCTTGCTCTGGGAGTTGCGTTCCGAAATGAAATCTAGAAGATATTTCGGTAAGTTTACGGTTATTTTCTTCGAACATTTTACTCCCTTATTATGACTAATATATACAATTAGTATTTAACTTGGTAAAAATGTAGTTTTGTAATGTTTTTTCGGCCAAGAATGTCTGTTTTCATATAACTATGCTTAATTATTTAAATACCTACTTTTGTAAGGTGCTCTTATCTTAGTTTGAGAACGCACTTGTACCTGTCATCAGTTGTTGACTGGGAATTGGTATTTTAAAAGCGCGCTTATTTTGATGTTGTTTAAAAAGTTTCAGTGTGTGTTTTCTAAATATAAACAGTTTATAATGGTGTAAGTATTGTTAAATGGTGTTTGTGTTAATATTCAGCCACAAATACATTGTGAAATATAATGGCACATAGTATTAGGGGCATCAATTACATTCAAAACCCCAAGCGAACCACTTAATGCTTACGTTAGTGAAATATTTCAAGTGGTTTTTTTATATGCAGTGAACCCTGGCGACGAAGAGTTAGCTACGGCCAACTTGAGTTACTTTGGGAGTTTTTAAACAGGCGGAGGGATATTGCTTTGGGCCACAATAAAACTGCTCAAGCAAGGGAATTTGCAAATGTATAAAAAAAGTCCCAAACAATAAACACATATATTATTGGACTAATTAATGATCACTAATTATCGTTGAAAAGTCGCTATAGTAAGAATTCCAAGCGTTTTTAAAAAAACAATTCACTTTATGTGGTAAAAAAGTTGCAAAAAACTAACTTTTATTGAATCGCATATTTTGACAGTTAAGCGATCTATTTTAGGTGAGAATTGGACGTCATGGTACGAATTGAATGAACGAAATCATTGATTGCGATTCAATTTAGGTTTTGTTTTGGCAGCGACCTGAAAAGAATCGCGTTACTATGTCATGGTACGAAATAGTGAAACAATTCAGTTTAGGTCTTCATTTTAATCGCTATAAGAGTTGATGGTAGGACTGCTGATATTGAAATTGAGCAATTGTTTTCTCTGGATAATTAATTTTTAATTAAAAAGTATATTATTTGTAAGTAAATTGATCATGTACTAGCAGAAGGTGATGTCAGGAGCCTTAAGAACAGACGAGCGTGCATGACAAGAACTATGAATGTCAAAGAAGCAAGTGAGGTGTGTAAGAATAAGCCTAAATGGCGCTCTGTTGTTCGTGCCTACCCCGCAAGGGACCTGGCGTGAACTTATGTATGTATGTATTTGTAAGTACAGATGTAATGAAATTCATATTGGAAACAATAGAAAAGTCAGTGATATTTCGCTATTTCGCAAATTGTTCGAATTATTCATTGAATTTCACATCGAATATTCGATTCCATTCGATTCAAACGATATTCGCACACCCCTACTGTAAATGGTTCGATTTTGTACATTGCGTTTAAAAATGTGTAAACAGTCAGGGATAATAATTCAGATAAAAGAGCTACTACCAAGGGTTTTCACGCGACGTATCCCGCAAGGAAAACTCTAGTATCTTCATAAGTGCTCTCAAGGACGACTTGATCAGTGTGATACTAAGACCTTACAGAATATCGGCGTGAACCTGTTTATCTTTAGCTTCATGTTTTGTATGATGAGTGAAAGTTCTGTTGGCCCACTTCCCCCTTTGTCTTTCTATTCTCCTATCCCATTTCTTCTATCCTGTTTCTCCTTTTTTTTTATTTTAGCCGGGGGAAGTCCGTTTCAGGACTAAGCTGCGACAGGCACAGAAGCCTGGGGGGATAATTCGCGACCCGTGTGTGGGATTCGCCAGATCGAGGGTGGCACTAGAGCGCCCAGTCAGAACTGATGCCACACTAAAACCCCTGGGTGTTCGCGTGCCCTGGCAGGCGTGGGCCTCACACACACGGGCTTCTTTCTTGCCGGGGGACTTGTTGTGTGTCCCGGATTCCTGACTCTCCTATCTGAGCCCATCCCAACGCTTAAAAGCGACGGCGACTAGATGAAAAGCACGGGGTGTTGTTCCAGTTCCCGCCCCCGGTGGTGGAGTGGTGCATCTCGCTGGCGGCGGCGCACCCGCACTCGCGCGGCGCGGCGGCGCGCGCGTGGCTGCGCGGGCGCATCGTCCGCGAGGCGCTCGCGCACGTCTGCCGCCGGCTGGTGGCCGAGGGGGACTGCTCCGGGAGGAACCTGCTGCTCATGTGCCTCTCGCAGGACGCACAGGGAGGTAATAGCGGGTTGTTACGCGAGAGGTGAATGTGGCCTATTTAGACATGAGATGGGTTCACACATTTCGAGTGCCTAATTAGGCCTTTCATCCGGAGTTAACACTGTGCTTTTCATTTCAAATATGAGGAAAGTAAATGTAAAATGATTAGTTAAAAAAAAACTACTTCTCTAATGAAATCAGGCATTAAATCTATATCTAATGAACTCATTTAATATGTTGCATACAAAACATCAAATAAATCTCTTTTTCTGCGGCATTCTGCAAACCAATATTTTTTGTCACCGATGATAGTAAATATTTAGCTCAAATTTATGTGAATTAAATAATTTATAAGCATAAAATGATGTTTCTAAATTGTTATTTTTTTATTACAATTGATGACGCTATTTAACATTGGCTATAAAAAAATTGGGACTCGATTAGTATGTACAGATCAATGTTTCGTATAATATTTGAAAACAGGGAAAATCACTCAACTGTTTTCATCCCTGTGATCAGGCAACTTCAAGTATACTTTCAGAATATGAGTAATGTAACATGTAATAAAAATATCAATTGGCAACCTGGCGTCTGCTGTTCTCCTAGAATAAAAAACCCCATTTTAAGTGCACATTAACCATTCGCCGACAGAGGTTATAATCGGCAGTGAGGCTGTGTCGGGCATAGTGGAGACATTCAGCGCCGCCATCGCCGACTCCGGTCTGGGTGCGCTGGAGCAGTGCGCGGCGCACGCGGCGCTGCTGGCCTCCACGCTGCCGCAGCAGCACCACGGGCGCCACTACACGACGCTGGTCGTCAACCTGTTCCAGCTTAACATACTGGTGCCGGTGAGTGCACTTACTATATCCTAGAACCTATAACTAATATTATAAATGCAAAAGTTCGTCTGTTACACTTTCACGGATAAACCAAGCTACTGTTTTTACTGTTTGCTAAATAATGTGTAGTCTCAATACTGAGAAAAGACATAGAATACTTTATACTAAATATATACTAGCTGTACCCGGTAGACGTTGTCCTTTAAAAAATAAAAATCTAGAACCCGATTGCCATCTACCGGGATCAAATGTTAATCTGAATCCACTACCACCACTACCAACAAACATAATATTTTTACTATTTGCTTTGTGTTTAAACTTTAAAAACATCTATTTTTATCGTACTTATGGCTGTAGTTAGTGTTGAACGACTTGATCCTTGTTTTTATTGCATTGCGCCGAAGCTTGCCAGATGTGCGAATAACTATTTCTAAAAAATTCACTGGTGTGTTCAAGTACCGAGCGGTGCACTGGCACGCGGTCGTTTTTTTTTTGTAATGTATAGTTAGTATAAAACAATGCCCGAACGGAGATTTGGAGTAGTCAAGCGACGACTACGATACGATTAAGACGTAGTACTTTCGATTAGCATTGAATCGTGCATTGTGAACTGGTTGCATCCAGTTTTATTTTGTACTTGTTTTATACGTCTTTGTACTACTCTAATAAACTCTATAGTAATTCCAACAGCATTTATTGTAATTCGAGTTCTGTAGCTCGTAACAATTTGTATATTTCAGCGCGGTGACAGTCGGCTGTCAGTGGACACGTGGTGCGAAGTGCGCTCCTCGTGGCAGGACGGCCTGGCGGCGCTGGCGGCCGACGAGAGACAACTCTTCATGGCACAAGCCATCAGAAGCATCCACGAAAATGCATTCCAAGAGTAAGTGCACTTACATATGATGCCGGAATACAACAGCGGCATACTCTAGACCAGTATTGAAGAATTAAAGTACTATATCTAAAATGATCAACTAGTGGTAGATTCGAGGTAAGAATCAAGAGTGGGCGTTGGGGCCCTGGCTCGTGCCTGGAGTTGGCAGTAACCTAGACTTATACAAGCTTGTAAATAAAGTTTTTTTTTTTTTTAGAAGTTCAAAGTAACCGTGCCGATTTTAAAACATTTTCTCTTAAGTTTTGGAGATCAATAGTCTTGGCAATTGATAACCCAGCATATCGGGTCATTGAGAATGCACTATAGCTACAGCTTGTGACATGTTGTTAAATTAATATTTTCAACATATTTCGTAAATGTTATTCGCTAACTTTTTTGTTCATTAGTCAGAAAATTAAAGAATATTAAAAAATGGTTATGTAATAAAATAAAATAAAAACTAATTGTAGCGTAAGTGTCTAGTTCTCAGATCCAACCATGAAAAAGTTTTTTTTTTTTTAACATATTTTTAATTTTTGTGACTAGTATAGTATTTTATCTGTGATTTTTTTTTTTAGCAAAGAGAATATAAATGTGAACAAGTTGGAACATATCGTCTCCATGTGTCCGTACCTACTTGACCGAGAGGAGATCACCGACGAGAAAATAATCGATTACGTATCGTTTACGAAACGATTATTCGATTTCGAATCGGAATCTGTGTTGATCGAAACATACGCATTGAGAAACGATTGCGTCCTGAGCAACTTCAACTGTCCGTTCGACGAAACGCGTCTCGAACCAGATATCAATGAATTAGAAAGAGTCGACCTTATCGCTTATGTTAATAAAGTCCTATTTCGTGCTCTGTACCTGAGAACAATGCTGTTGCTTCGAGATGAGGAGGAGAGACATCTGTGCGATACTCTGTTAAGTGATGAATATTTCGAAATGGAGTTTTGTAAACTGGCCTACGATTTTGGAATTGTTTCCTCGTTGGACGAAGGATATACCTTTGTAAGTATATTGTGTTAATAGTTTTGGTCAGTTATACTTGAAAGAGTAATGAGTATACAGGTGAAGGGCCAAATCCTAAACTATATTTAACCGCGAAAGACACTCAAAGGACTCGAAACCGATTTTGACGAAAACTAAAGTGGTATCATCATATTTTTGAAAAATTAATCACCCTTGTAAGGAATTGAATCGGCTGATTTTGAATAAAAAAAATACACACAGATCCATTTTTGTGAAGAAATGTCGAGCAAATTAACAAAATGTTTTATTTTCCATACATTATTTTAACATCTAATTGTGCAGGCAATTTTACCGCACCTCAATTGAACACAATTAATGTTTATACATTGACTGATATATTGACGTGTGTTCCGAATATTAATTAATAGATGTTAATCAAAAAAAGAAGAATTTTCATATTGAATAAAATGAAATACGATTTAATTATTCTATGAAACCACTTCTATTGGTTTTCTGTTTAACATTCCTTCACAGAAATTGATCTTTATAAGCTCCACTGTACTGTGATATGTATATTTTGATTGGTGATACCATTTTAGTTTTTGTTAAATTTGCTCTCGAGACTCCTTTGAATGTGTAGCAGCGAGAGGTAGCGGTTAAATTATACTTCAGATTGTAGACAGGAGAAATCACTGTCGAGTGCCGATGTGAACTCAACTTATTTATTTTGGAAACGGTAACCTTAAGTACAAATATCAACAAGTCATACAGCTAGTACAATATATAGCTAAATGTGTGAGCGGGACGGAAGATGTGTAAGGGAGATAGAGCATCTATTAATATGTGCGATCCCGCGTTGCGCTAGCCAGTAGTTCGCTGTCCACTGCGATGACTGGTCGTATGCCTACCGTAAATGTTTTTCGCTATTTCGTATAATTATACGAACTACTGGCTAGCTACTAGCTACTGGGATTTCGCCCTAAAGGCCCACTCGATCTCGATCTTCAGCCTGTGTAAAGGGGGGTGTTACACTCATGACTGAAAACTTGAGAAGAAAGGGATTAAGGTTTTACGTGTATTTAAGGGGGAGGGATGAAAGTCATTTTTTATTTTAATTGTCATGTGACTCAAATGTGTAAGAAGATCCATGGCTACCAATGTAAAGGTAGGTGAAAAAGTGATTGATGGATTGTGTGAAGGATGACATGATTCAAATTTCTTTTAAATGTCTCTCAGTGGCTGCACTACGCGTTAATAGAAGAGACTAAACAGAAGCTGACAATGATCCTTGAAGAAGTAATAAACGAGGCACAAAGCACACGGACAAGCATACTGTCGAAACTAACAGGGCTGGCCGCGAGCGAGGGCTACTACTGGGCGACTGCGAGGACCTGGTGCGAGTCCAAGGTCGAAGGCACCCTCGGAGAGCATCAGCCCCAAGACTTCAGCTTGGAGAACGCGATCACCGGGAACGGATTCATACATACCCTACAGGTAATAGAGTGAGATCCCAGACTTATGTGATTTTAGGATCGGTAGTTTAACATTAACTCAGAAAGGAATGGATACTCGCTAAGCTGAAAGTGGGGCCGTTTTTTCAGGTAGCAGGTATCAAAGGTGGAAAAAAACCATGCTAACTTACGTCAGAGTAGCAAGGCTAGTTTTTACATATGTCATATATGGTATTGTTATAAACAAAGATACACAGTTGCCAGACATTTCCTGAGGGCCATAACTTTAGACAGACACTTTAAAAAAAAAAGTGGGAACTTACGATATTTTAGAAAGGCTGAATTTATATCTATTATCAAGTATAATATTTTAATTTTTTTTCCATGAGCCAGAGAAATCTGATGGAAAAACATCTTCCCAGACTTGTTAAGAGTTCCGCTATGTGAGGAAGCGCGAGAGCATTAAAGCATTATTCAAACGTATAAAGTACAAGTGAGACGCACTCTGACGCGTGAATCTATATAAAATTTAAATATAAATAATATTACACCGCTTACCATCAAGTGGGGTGTCTGCTGAACTCCTGCCATAAAAAAAATATTGAATTGATTTAAATAATGCTCTCGCGCTTCCACACACGGCGGAACTCTTAACGAGTCTGGGACGATGTTTGGCTGGCCAACATACGATTGTGTCGCATCACTACTATAACACGGCTAACGGCGTTTGCAGGCGAATGCGAAGCAGTCCCGGGACGAGGAAGTGGTATACCGCACCAAGTACCTGGTGATGCTGCGCAGCCTGTTCGCGTCGGATGTGGAGCTGGCGGAGGAGGCGCGCGCGCGGCTGGCGCGGGAGGCGGCCGAGGGCCTCCCCGGCTGCAGCCTGGACCTGGTCGTCAACGCCTACTACATGCACAACCACATCATGCTCTACGAGAGGTATGCTGCCCCATCATTTCAACACCAGCTGGTGGGTGTCCCACACTGCCTTCAGTAACCTCGTCTAGGCTCCAGAGATAATACCCTTAATGGCATACAATGAACATGAAACACCATGAGGGCAACACATAAAAATTACCTTGTCATTCCCGTTGCTATAACGATCGGAACGCCATCTTTTTAGTTATATGCCTTAGGAATAGTGTTCATGTTCTCTACCTCTGACAGCGTGTATGCAAGCGTTCATGATATAAAAACATTGCGATGCGTTCACGCCTTAATACTTTTTTTATTTTTAAAGAGGCTTTGAACCTTTTCGTTGTGTCAGCCCCACGGCTCATTTTTTAATTTATTATAACTTAACATTAAATTAAGGTAGAATGTTCATGAAATGTGTCTATGACAATGTTTGTGAAGAGTTTACCATGAAACTCATCACATACTTGCACATTGCTCTAACTTCTTATAAAAATAAAAGTTGGCGGTAGGCTAAATAAAACTTTGTGTCCGTAATCACGGCCACTGTCAGTGACCGTAACGTCGGAATAACCAAAGCCAAATAAATTACCACGCTTAAAACCATTAAAACGTACTTAGTTTTATTACTTAAACTATATTTTAATTTTATATTTTGGTCATTTTTTAAAGTCACATGCGTACCTTTGATTCGCGAGAACGTAAGAGGACGCTGGACAAATGATTGCTTCAATACTAACCTGGTACGCGCCAATTGCACATATCTTACGCCGAAATTGAATTCTCACATTTTGGAAGCCACATAATATGTGGCAGGATACAGTGATACCTAATTTGTTATCATTATAGACATCATATTCAAACCTGTCCACACAAAATAACTTTGAACATTTGGTGTTTCGGCCGAAGGCGTGGCCGAATGTTACGGTATTCGGCCAAACCACTATTCGTCGCATCTCTAGTTGTAATCGAGATCATCGTACCTATATGGCTCTACCACGTTGTGACATAGGGACTTGTCGGACGTGTCCTGGCGCCAGGTGCTCTGCAACGCGGCCATAGTGGAGTTCCTGGTGGAGCTGGTGGAGCGGCGCGGCTGGGAGGCGCCGGCGCACCACTGGGACTTCACCACCATCACGCTCTGCTCGCTGCTCACCTCCGTCGACAAGTCCAAGCACAACTGGGGCTCTACCAAGGTCGGTACATGTTTAGAAGCATGTTCGCCTGTCTGTGTACATATGTATTAAGATGAGACACAGTTGTACTAAGGGCCTAATATATGAGTGTGGATCAAGTTTCTTTGCCTGTTTGTTTGTTTAGCGAATTGTACTAGTAGTACTCTTGTACATCAGGAAATTAGCGAGCATGAAAGACGCGAGAATGTAAACACTACATTAGTTGACTCGTGTTGCCCGATTCCCTCGCCAATACAATACAATGTGAACATAGGGATAGGATTATGTATCTCTAATATGCAACGTGTGTTCTGGTAGGAGTAGCAGTGGTCCACTTCCCCTCCACAATGCCATCTCCTGTATCCTTTATGCGGTCCTAGTTTGCCCAGGTCAAGATTTGCCTGGACAAGGTCGCTTCTTAGCGATAAGGTTGCCCATTGTGCTATTTCTTGTTTCAGTTCCACTTTGGCGTACAGTAAAGAGTT
Organism: Dendrolimus pini; assembly: GCA_949752895.1. NCBI lineage: Eukaryota > Metazoa > Arthropoda > Insecta > Lepidoptera > Lasiocampidae > Dendrolimus > Dendrolimus pini. Next base: position 240,215 of record OX457132.1, on the reverse strand, counting down.
ATCCATCTATTTTTTTTATGGTGTGAGTTCAGCAGGCAGGCAGACAACCCAACTGATGGTAAGCGGTTACCATCGCCAATGAACATTTGTTTTAACTATGCGCTGCCACTCTCTAATGGGAGAGTGGAACTTGGTCACAGGCTCGTCCAACGCAGTATTCTCTCTCCATTCTCCGCTAAAGGTCAACAACTGCAGATGTCCAAAGCGATAGTTGACAGGTATGTCATGCTTGTTGGTCAGATATCGATGCTGGCCCGCTCGGTGCTGCGCCTGCTGGTGTCCGTGCGCCGGTTCGTGGAGGGTGTGGGTGGGGAGGCCCTCCGGCGGCAGCCCTCCGAGCACGTGGCCCACCTGCCCACCGAGTGGGCCGACATCTTCGCACCGGACCTCGACCGCAGCCTCTTCAGCATACTGCTCCACATCCTCGGTGAGACAAGTTCAGCATGGCACCTTAGCACGACTCGTTTAAATATTTATATTAAACTAGAGTTTACCCGGTTAACCTCTAGTGCGTGTCTCTTGTTTATAGAGCAAGCGCTACAGGTTATATTATATTAAATTTTTATGTATTTGCCCACGGAACATTCACTTCATTTTATATCGCTAATTATACCATCCCCCGTCTATCTGTAATCAACATAAATGACAAAACTTGACCAAAATGGCTAAAATGACCAAAAGGCCACAGTGACCGACATGGCCAAAATGAGGGAATAGGCAAAAACTACCAAAAAGGCCAAAATAATCAAAAAAGTCAAAATGACCGACATGGCCAAAATGACCAAAAAGGCCAAAATGACCGACATGGCCAAAATGACCAAAAGGCCACGGTGACCGACATGACCAAAATGACGGAATAGGCAAAAACGGCCAAATTAATCAAAATGGACAAAATTACCGACATGGCCAAAATGACCAAAAAGGCCACAGTGACCGACGTGGCCAAAATGACGCAATAGGCAAAAACTACCAAAATAATCAAAATAGTCTAAATGACCGACATGGCCAAAATGACGGAATAGGCAAAAACGACCAAAAAGGCTGTTGTAAATAAGTAGACAACAAACTTTCACACTTAATATATTTGTATCATTTATACAATATACATTTGAGTTTAGGTTAATGCCTTGAAAAATGATATTAGAAATTAGAGTTAAGTAAGTGCTTGTTCGAGAGCAGTCGCGAAGTGAAATGTGAATACATAAGATGGCGGACAGCTGACACCGCCCGCTTGCCGCCGGCGCCCTCTCTCTCCTGCCATAGTGTTGACATGTGTTTTAGAGCAGCGCGTACAAGGCCAAAATAGTCTAAAAGGCCAAAATGACCTGTTGGAGCTGAACCGGTCCTGCTCTGCGAGGAGGGGAGCCGCCAATACTGCAACACACGCCCAGTCCGCCTTACACCGTCCGGCGACGCTTAAAACAAACCACACTTCGTTTCTTTATCGCGTATAATACCTGTATAGTGGTCACAAATAAAGCTCATACAATATTGACAGTCCACTGATTTACTACAACATCCCATAACACCCAGGGAGGAGCCTAGACAGACCGACATGGCCAAAATGACGGAATAGGCAAAAACGACCAAAAAGGACAAAATTACCAAAAAGGCCAAAATTATCAAAATGGTCAAAATGACCAAAAGGGCCAAAATTACCGAAACAGCAAAAATGACGAAAAAGGCCAAAATGATCAAAATGACCAAAAAGGTTGAAATGACCGACATGGCCAAAATGATCAAAAAGGCCACAGTGACGGACGTGGCCGAAATGACGGAATAGGCAAAAACTACCAAAAAGGCCAAAATAATCCAAATGGTCAAAATGACCAAAAAGGCCAAAGTGACCGACATGGCCAAAATGAGTAAAAAGGCTAAAATAGCCAAAATGACCAAAAAGGCCAAAATTACCGAAAAGGCCAAAATGAAAAGTATCCCTTGTCCACCCTCAGTATTTAATTTACATACGTACCGAATTTCAGCCAAATCGGCCCATTAGTTCTTCCGTAAAAGCATAACAAACAGAAAGACAAATATATTTTAATCCCGGAAACTATCCCATTTTTCGGGATAAAAAGTATCCTATGTTCATTCTCGGCATCGAAAATATATATATACTGAGTTTCAGCCAAATCGGTCCAGTAGTTTTTACGTGAAAACGGAACAGACAGACAGACAAGAGTTACTTTCGCATTTATAATATTAATAGGGATAGGGACTAGTGGTCGCCCGTCGTCGCAATTCTATACCTCTATAATCACAGGTTTCGCCAGGGATGCACTATTAATATGACTTGAACAATCAACAAAAGAGTATATATTCTAGTGTGTGTAATGTTTTTTTTATTGATTTAATGTATTGTTACGAGTTGGAGGACTCGAATTAAAATGCCGTTGGAATTATTATAGAGTTTATTAGAACTATACAAACATGTACAACACATGTATAAAATTAAATATAACTGGATTCAATAACACGCACAAAGTTCGTTATTAACGTCTTGCTTCGCTTGTGGCTATCGCTAGTCTGCCTTCCCCCTCCATCAGATCATTGTTTTATGTCTGCCGTATCTAAGTCGGCTTAATTCGCCACACCTGGATAATGATTCGGCCGCAAGCTGCCATAAAAGAGTACAATAACAATGTGCTGTTTTCTAATCACAATTTTTAAACACAAAGTAGACAAAAGAAGACAGACATAAAAAAAAAAAACAATGTTATTAGCTCAAAGGCCGACGGGTAATAAATGTGCTTTATTTACAAATATGCAGGTGGCCCAAATTGTAAGTGTTTTATATGCGAAATTAAAGAAGCATTGCCCCTTTCTATATAAATGACAAGTGTGCGAAATGTAATACTCCTGTGACCTGTATATTGTGGCGACCGAGGCTAGAACTTGCCGGCAGCGTAAATCAGTCGCTAGACTTTTGGAAAAAGGTAGGAGATTCTAGAAGGGAAAGACAAGGACGGATATATATAATGTGGTTTACTCTTGTATGTAAATTAAAAACTAACGGTTGCTCTGAAAAAAGAGTTTTTATTATTAAATACAATACGCTGTTATACAGTGTTTTATATGTGAATTTATAGTTAAGTAACTCACCTGAAAAAAGAGAAACAACATTTAAAGCCACTAATTTACAATTTCAATCAATCTATTTAAGAATTTAAAATAGCACTTAATTTATTTATACCTCTAACTGACTAAAACTCTGACAAGTGTGATGCACAAATGACACAACACTGACACTTGACGTATATAACAATCATGCGCGCCAAATTCAAACTAAATGAAGTTACTCTTCATTTACATATATTTTAGAAAGGAATAGACGATGAATGAAAGACAGAGATGGATAGATGTATAAACGAAAGTTTCCGAACAGAAGGTTTCTCGAACCTTCTGTTCGGGAACTTTCGTTCGTAAGAGACAGAGAAAGATGAGTTCCCAAAAATTCTTTCGGGTATAGCGACAAGTGCGATATGAAAGAGTTGGAAGAAGAGTTTAATAGAAGACACTGATGAGTTTAGTGGTGATTTTAGTGATAAGTTGAGTGGTCAACTGATCAATTTACTTCCATCTAACTGACCACTTAACTAAGTGAAGGAGAAGTGTAGCGAAGTTTGAGAGACGAACCGGAAGCGAGCTACATGCGGCAATATCGGCGACGGTATTGTGAGCGAGACACCTTGTCGTTGGGACTGTGCAACGTTAGTCGTGCGTTTAGGGGCAACCCTGCAGAGAGGTATTGCGTGCGACTGAGTAAGTCAATAAAAGCGTTTAGTTAAAAACTGGTGTTTTCTTCCAATGTATAAGTGCGTACCCCCGCTCGCACGTAACAATATTTGCGTTGCGCGCAGAGTCGAGCACGGAGGTGGTGACGTGCAGCCGCGTGCACGTGCTGGCGCCGCTGTCGCGCGTGCAGTGGCGGGCGGCGGCGCGCGACTCGGCCGCGCTGCGGCGCGCGGCGGCGGCGTGCGCATGCGCGCTCGCCCGCCCCCACCACCACGCCTACAAGTACCTCGCCTACGGCGCGCTGCGGGCGCTCGCCGACGCCCTCGTGCTGGACGACGGTGAGAGCTACTCATTGATCTATTATCCTATATTCTTGATCTAGCTTTTATCTAAATGAAACACCGTGTGAACAGCGGAGCGGCTGGGCGCGCGCGGCGAGGGGGGCGCCGGGGGCGAGGGGGGCGCCGGGGGCGAGGGGGGGCGCGCGCGGCCCCCCCTCTCCGTCGACTGCTACGCGGAGCCGTTCGCGCGGCTCGCGGACCTGCTCCTGGCGGCGCTCAGCCACGTCGCGTAAGTGGCCCCCCGTCCCGCCCTTGGCACATTCGCGGGACCCGACCCTACAACAAGGAATTAGTTCAACTGGTACCGCCATGTATACCTCCTTTCGACCTATTCATACTTTTCTTAGACATATTTAAATTCTTCTTGAGTGTGACGGCGCGTTCCCCTTTCGCACGTCACTTAAATCACTCATTGTCATATCATAAAATTAAATACATCGCTCCGCTCTGTAAATAAATAAAATATCATAAAATACTATAAAATAAATCGCCCCGCATACATAAATATATTATAAATAACCCGCTCCGCGCCGCAATAGTAATATAATAAATTAATATTAAAATACATATATAATATAAAATACAACAAAGTGTGTGTGAAGTATAGTGGAGAAGAGGGGCCGCGTTTCATTCCCATTAACCAGGTAAGTGCGTGCATATTTCCCGATTCCCGTCCAAATTGTCCCACACTTCTGTCCCGCAAAGTTGACACAGTTCGCTTAAAGCTAAACCCAGCGCCGCCGCAACATCAACTATGCTTTCAGAGTTGCAAAGAGTTTGTACAACTAAATATGGCACTTTTTAGAGCAACCCAGCTCCCAATTTTATTAAACAACTTCCAATGCAAATATCTAATTTACTTTATAATCAATATATATGAATATCTATACTTAATATTATAAAGAGAAAAGATTAAGTTTGTTTGTATTGAAAAGGCTCCGAAACTAATGAATCGATTTGAAAAATTCTGTCACTGTTGGCAAGCTACACCATCCCCGAGTGACATAGGCTATATTTTATATTTTTTTTTAAATAGGGATCCTTACTAAAACTCCAATAATGTAACCCAGGATATAAAAATAATACCTAAAATTACATGCGCTACATGAACTATTGATGATAGAATAAAATGATGTATGACGACTTTGCAGAACACAATATTATTTACAAACAGTGTCGCGTCAACATACGTCTAACTATTGTAGTTATGCTACAATAAAAATTGTTTTTATATTAAAAATTTTAAAAAAATGCCGCCGCTAAATAGGTTCTTTATTTGTATCTTGGTATTGATCCTTATCAAGATAAATTACTTCCTATTCAAGACTGCTTCAATACCTTTTAAAAATTATAATGTCATAATTTTGTAAAAGTAGCCTAATAATTATATAGTAATTCGAAAAGATACATAAATGTTCTTATAATGATAATAAAATATTGGTTGTGCGCAGGTTTGCCGGTTGCCTTTTGACGTAACACGTCAATGGTTGCCAAAAAAGGTTACATAAATAGTTTTTGCAATGTTTATATACTTTACATAAGTCACTGTCGTACTGTTAAAAGTGATATGCTGTTAATGTCACGAGAGATGATCGGCTGGCGATAACGATTGTTCGGCTGGCGATAACGATTGTTCGGCTGGCGATAACGAGTATTCGGCTGGCAGGCTGGGCGAGCAGACGTGCGCGGTGGAGGTGGGCTCGGACAGCCACGCGCTGGCGCTGGGCTGGCTGCTGCTGGTGGACGCGGTGGCCGCGCAGTGCGCGCTCGCCAGGGGCGACCTCGCGCACCACTATATCTACCTCTACAGGTGACGAGAGAACAGTACAAAATACTATAATAACTTCCAACTCCGAAGTCTAGCATTCTAATATTACGCCAAGAGCAATTTCGACACTTGTAGCCATTTTTAGTGCGACAAATATCAAGTTGCTTCAGTTACGAAGGACGCATCTTGTTAACATAGCCTACGATGTTTACTTTAATAGTAGTGACTATAAGTTTGTAAGCTTACACCTGATACTTAGAACAATTATGTTGTCTACTGCCGTTTGATAGAAATAGTGGAATTATAATGAAAATTTTTTTGCTTCAAACTTCACTAGACTTCTTTGGTAAAAAAAGATTAGCGTTGAAATGATAGTTATTGCGCAAGATGAGTAAAAGTTTCCATATTTTTTTTTAGTAGAATCCGTTTCCTGCTGCCCCACTACTTAGCGACATGTTTAACAGCGGGCTAGCGTGAAACTCGCCGACGTGTTCCAGACGCCCATAGACGGTAGTATCCACTTTCCATCAGATGAATCGTCAACCCGTTTAGGAGCTTTGTAATAACTTTTGGAAGTAGGCCCATTTGTTTTCCTGTTTTTTTTACTGGTCGTTGTCGTTGTCGCAAGGGAGTCGTGCTACGCGGAGCCGCTGATGCTGATCGCGCTGCGGCTGCTGCCCGCGGAGGTGCTGGCGGTTGCGGCCGAGCGCGGCGACGCCGGCGGCGCGCCGCCGCCGCACGCGCGCCTCTTCGCCGCCACCAAGGAGTTCCATGTCTACGGTAACATTGTCTCCTTTAGTGTCGCACAACTCCGTCTGCCGTTCCACATGGCGACCGCGGTCGTTGTGTTCGTGGCGAAAACGTCACTAATGAACTCATTATTTTCGATCACACAGCGCTCAAAACGACCATGTTTAGAGGTGGGTCGAAGTGGGCGTTGACCACAGAGCATTAATTCTCTCTATCGATTGACATTGAAAATGGCGCGATTTTCAAATCAACCAATGACATTTGTGTATTTTGTCGCTAATATCAGCATTCCATAACCCGCACCACTAGCGTTTATGATAGTAATGCCCGGAAACAAGTGGAACGTGGTCGTTATGAGCCTCTAGTGGAACGTAGCTAGGATAACCTGTACAAGGAGCTGTAAGTCATTTTTCTCTAATTTTATATTATAGATTATTAAAAATCTTTTAAAATTGATTTTAAGGTTTTATACGAAATGCTAATTTGTTTCAAACTACTGATTCTATGTTAATGAAATATGTCAAAAAGGTATAGTCTATCCAGCGCTACAAATTTGTGTAGTGAAATATCGGAAAAAAATAATGATTAGAAGTGACATCCATATAGTTAACTAAAGGTAGAAATAATATTACTCGAGATATGAAAGCTGTAATATTCTGAAATTAACTCGTCTTGGTTTTGCACATTTTATTAACCTAATGACAAGACATGTTATTACAAAAGAAATATTTATAAATATACAATAAACCTTCATGATACAAACATTACAAAAGCAATTTATTTAGACTGTACGAAGCAAGTACGTACATATTCCCGACTCAGCATTCAGGTGAGTACGCGCTAATTTACCATCAGTCCGTACGTCGCTCATCAAGGTCACCGGTGCACATCAAAGCATCTCCATCCATATCAAGGGAGAAATTAAATCGAATATACAAAGTGTGTAGTTTCAATGAAGGATATTAGATGATAGTTCGAGTGGCTAAGTATGTATGAGCGTGTGCGTGTGTGTGGGCAGAGCCGGCGCTCGGCTCGGACGTGGGCGCGCTGGCGTGCCGCTGCGTGTGCACGGCGCTGGGCGGCGCGGCGTGCGCCGGCGTGCGCGGCTGGTGGGGCGCCGCGGCGCCGCGGCCCGCGCGCCTGCTGCGCCGCCTCGTGCGCACCTACGTGGCGCCGCACCTGCTCGCCGAGCAGTTCGCCGAGGCGCAGCGCAAGGGCCACCGGCTGGGCGGCAACGCCGAGGTGCGCGTGCACCCCTCCAGCAACGAGGTGGTGTGCGTGTTCACGGTGGACGAGCGGCCGCTCGAGCTGCGGCTGACGCTGTCGCGCGACCACCCGCTGGTGGCGCCCGCGGTGGCGGCGCTGGACGCGGGCGCGCCCGGCGCCAACACGCACTGGCTGGCGCTCTACCTCGCCTACCAGAACGGCACCGTGCTCAACGCGCTGCGGCTGTGGACGCGCGCGGTGGCCGCCAAGGTCGGCGGCTGCGCGCCCTGCTACATCTGCTACTGCCGGCTGCACCCCGCCGCCGGCAACCTGCCGCGCGCCGCCTGCCGCCAGTGCAAGAACAAGTTCCACCTGCCCTGCGTGGTGAGCGCGCCCACTCACTCGCTCGCTCACCCACTCACTCACTCACCTGCCGCCAGTGCAAGAACAAGTTCCACCTGCCCTGCGTGGTGAGCGCGCCCACTCACTCGCCCGCTCACTCGCTCACTCACTCACTCACTCACCTGCCGCCAGTGCAAGAACAAGTTCCACCTGCCCTGCGTGGTGAGCGCGCCCACTCACTCGCTCGCTCACTCGCTCACCCACTCACTCACTCACCTGCCGCCAGTGCAAGAACAAGTTCCACCTGCCCTGCGTGGTGAGCGCGCCCACTCACTCGATCGCTCACTCGCTCACCCACTCACTCAATCAATCAACAATCACTTTAACACTCACTCAATAAAATAATGGCACTCAGTCACTAAGAAGAATTCCTATTTTTCTATGTGCATATTGTATTGGTAATAACAATTTTTATGTGAATAGTTACATATCTATGCAATTTTATTTTGGTGTTAACAAAAACCATAAAATACTGTTTTTTGACGACAACAACAACAAAACCTGTATGTTTGTGTTATGTTTTGTCTTGTTAAATAAATACGTCAAGTCAAGATTCCACACGAAGTCCCTGGCTCAACGTCAGTCAAAGATCTATAATTTACTGAGGCTTTTGTTTGAAAATTACTCTTACTATATACTGAACACTTCTTAGATACACAAATCGTGAAAACCCGTTTTTAAAGAGAAAGAAAGAAATAATTAAACTTTTTTATTTTCAGCAAAAATGGTTTACAACGAGCAAAACAAGGAACTGTCCCCTTTGCCGAGGCGATTTCTACGAGCACGGCGCCCGCTCTTAAAGTACATTTTAGTCGGAATTTACTGATGACAAACCTCTAATACACAAATCATCATACAAATATTACATTTCGAATCCTATATCTTACAACCATTCATTTGTCTTACTATCGGTAGTAATTTGACTTTACCTTTTAACCACTCTTAAAGCAAATGAACAAGAGGCAAACAGTCGAGGAGATGGAATGTGACGATTTTACCACATTTATTCAAAGATAGTGAAGAATTTTGCACCCATAACAATTGCAAAGCCTAAATAGCATTCGAAAATTTCAAAAGTTACAAGCAACGCATTCCATTAGTAGCTCACAACGCCCAAAATACTCCGTTCCACAAGGCGACCGCGGTCGCTGTGGTCGTGGCGAAAACGTCACCAATGACGTCATCATTTTCGATCACACACCGCTGAAACAACCCATGTCAAGAGGTGGATCCAATAACCGTTCCACTTGGGTTAACGATAGTAACGCCGGCATGCAAGTGGAACGGGATATATCGCGCTCGTGAACGTGGTCGTTGTGAGTCTCTAATAGAACGTAGTTGAAGAGATATGGATCCAAAGTAAAAACTGACAATTGTTTATAACTCAAACAGCTTGATATTTGCATCTCCCTTCCCCAAATTCTGTTTGGATCACTTTTCTAAAATGTGCATCCTCGGTCTTGAAGCCAGAAATATTTTTGACTCTTGAATTCAAATCTGACAAATGTGTCAAATAATGTATGAAAGCTGTAAATTTTCAATTGTACATAATTATGAATTTGTTAAATAAATATTAATAAAGCAAATACAAATTTTTAGTACTGCTCATTGGAATCTATTTATATAACTTTTATTTTGCTTCTTATTGAGTTGTAGTAACATTTATTTGGTAATAATAATATGTTGAATTTGATAAATATTTTTTATTTAAACAATTAACTAGTGAATATGAAATAGTAGGAATATAGTCCACAATACATTAAGTCATGGTAGCATAATGGCTAGCCCACGCGTCCAAAAGTCTAAGGGCGCGGGTTCGATCCTGGCCGGATCGCATGTACCACTTAGTCGGTTTTCTGATCTAATGTGCATATTGTTACAATTACCACGTGCTAAAAACGGTGAAGGACAACATCTTGATGCAACCTGCACATCGAGATAACCGATGTGTCAAACCTGCCAAGTCGCCTTGGACAAGCGTGGTCGGTATACTGTCCGTTGCCTGTATAATGGGAGGCCCGAGTCCCACTGCTGGACTCATTTATAGGCTTATATTATTTTTTATTACATTAAATAGTTACTTAAAAAAAGAGCAGGTTTTAAAAAATATAACAACTTCATCTTACTTTTCAAATATCGTGATGATATAATTTTAATTGATGTTCAAACAAAAGTCAGTGCGCATTTTATGTGAATCCTGAACAAACAGACAAGAACTAAAATAAAAAATGCATTGTGTTCTCCGTCGTTTATATAGTCCAGTTGTTTTTAGACACGGCATGTGTAGAATTTTATAATAGTATAAATTTATGTGAACAAGATCTATGCTGAACTACATGTCCGATTTTAAGAAAATTATAGGCCAACCAATGTTGCAATAGGCATACAAGTAAAAAACAATAAAAGGTGGCTGGCATCTCAGTCCTCGCAAACATTTGTAGACGACGGTAACCGCTTTCCATCAGGTGAGCCGTCTCCCTGTCTGCTGATCTTGTGCAATGAAAATAGACACAATGGAAGCGTGCTGCAACTTAGGCTATATAACATAATAAATTTTAATATCAACCCATAAATGTCCCACTGCTGGGCTCGGGCTGCTATTCTATTATAGGGGGAACGGATAGTATACCCACCCGCCACGCATGTCCAAGGCGCTTTGGCAGGTTTGACACATCGGTTATCTCGATGTGCGGGTTGCATCACGATGTTTTCCTTCAACGTTGTTAGCACGTGTTAATTGCAACAAAATGCACATTAAAGCAGAAAACTGACTAAGTGGTGCATGCGTTCCGGCCAGGGTCGGACGCGTGCGCTGGCCATTACGCTTACCACGACTTTTAAGGGCTATATAATCAGAATCATAATTATTGCAAAATTAACAATGCCAATTAAACAGAATTATGCAGTTTCAATCAACTTTATTGTCCTTAATTAATAGAATGGAAAATCCCGTAATCATTCGCGTGCATCATCGGCCGCAACCAGGTTTTCTTAAATCTTATATCTTAAGAATTTTCCTGTTCCATGTATGTACCTTGTTGGTAGCAATAATGAACATTAATCAGTGATGAGTCTATGTGAGATCTTTTCTAGTGAAGTGAGAAAATCATTTAACTTGATTTTGGCTCTTTTGAAATCAAACAAATGCACTAAATCAAGCACAAGTTTTAAGAAAACGTGTTGTGGACAATGATGCCATTAAGATTTTTTGATGTGAATAAATTAGTTGTTGTTTATTTAATGAGTTTGAAGCTGTCTGTTGATCCAGTCGATGTCCTCGTAGAAGCGAGGGTCGCTCACTCTCAAGGCCGCTCTTTTGTACAAGAAATAATACCATGGTGACACTGGAAATTAATAAAATATTAAATGTTTTCACACACTTGCACATCATTGCAAAAATAAATAAAAATTAACAATCTTGAGAACTATTTGTGTGTTACTTTTAAATGAATGGTCAACATTTTTGAGCCATAAACTACAATTAGTCTAAGCTTACACTCAACAGTGTAGCTCTTTTAAACAGGTATTACAAATTTATTTCTAAATATTTATAATCTCCGATTTAAACTTACTGATTTGTTATATATTCTTTATTGAAATTTATAAATGATTTTTTAATATTTTTGTAATTTTACTTAATGCCAGCAATGAACTCTGAAAGTATTCAACCGATTTTGATGCTTTTTTGTTGTTGTTTGCTAGATTTATTCTAACTTAAGACATAGGATAGGTTTCATTTTAATTTTGCATCAAAGTTTTTATTGCATTTTTTTAAAACTGAGAGGAACCGAGGTACCAATAGGACAACATCTACCGGGACCACTATTTATTAAAGTTTTTAATTAGTAGTGCAAACAAGACTTAGCAGTCATTACTATCATTATTGTGCTAGATTGTCTTTAAGTGTATGCTCGATGAGCATTTTACTTGAATCAACACTAGGCTGTGTATTCAATGATACTTACAGCATCTCTGCAATGTAAAGAGAAATATCAACATTGGGGTTGACACTGACTCGGGTTCAGCCCACTTCTCCAGCAGCCAGACAGCATGCAGCGTCACACTTGCAGCCACATATGCAACACAAACGGAGCCTGCAGCCCGGAACTTCCGTATGAGGACCTCAACTAAACCTGCCTAAGAAATTTTAAATTACAGAATAAACTAGGGGAGCAAACTGTCAATTTAATTGAGATACTTATATAAAATTAGAGCATACCTACTTATGTCATCATAAGTAAGTACAAGAAAAAGTGAGTCCAATAACAACACATTTATTATTGTTTGGAAAGTAACTAAAATTATTTATTTTACCTATCTTATCTTTATAAGTTGTTATTTAAATATCCATATTTGCTACTTATTAGTCTATAGTGAAGCTACATAAACAGCTGTAATTCAATATTAAATAGAATGTATATTATTGCATTTATTTATGTACGAAATATTATCATAATCATTTATCTTGTATAATATTATATTAAGCAACAAATGTGTTCTATTTTTCTATATTATCAAAGGCCCATAATATAATAATAATAAACCAAATTCATAACAATCACTAATTTGTAAGACCATAATGAAAAACAAATTAGAAGCATTTTATCAGTTTCAAATAAATATAGACAATCTTTTAATAAATAGGAAACTAGGAATTTTTTTTAAATATGAGTACTTTCGTATTACATTCATGTACTCTTTGATGAATACTTATAAAAACAATAACATACATGAAGTTCAAATGAAAAATTCACCTGGAATAAATATGTAGAGAAAAATGTCATCAACATAGTAGTTATTGAAAGTACAAGAAACAAGTCTTGAAATCTGTAAAAAATTAATAATGATTTTTATTTGGTTTTTCAGAAACACTCAAACTAAATAACGAATACTTACATGAATAATAGGAGTAAGCTGTCCCGACTTCTTGGGAATAAACTTACACAATTAAATATCAAATCGCAAAATATAAACACGAGCTGAAAAAATAGGCAAAATGAGTATCTCGGTGTTGATAGTTTCATTATAAAGGGACACACGGGTCTTGTCTTTAAATTTTTTATAGAAATTTATAGCTGCCGCAAAAATTAAATCGACCGCAACTAAATTATGACGTCAAACATTTTATGACGTAAAGAAAAAACGTTCCATTCCACTCTAAATAATTACACAATCGATTACTCGTGCATTCTTATACAATACGTTTCACTGGCCACCGCGGTTACGGATTATTCCCGTTCCACTTGCTGGCAAGGGAAGGGCTACATTCAATAAAGCAAATGGAATGGATTATGGGTAGCCTCCACACTACTATTACTTTTTCTGGACATTGACTATGGGGTAGACGCTAGACGTTATGGAGTAATACCTCTGTGCTGAAAAAGTGACCGTCAAAAGGTGGATAATATATAGATACACTCGTTACGCACACAAAGACGACTCACACATTTCAAAATACAAGAAATTGCCATATCATTATTCAATTAGCCTCGTAATTTAATCATAATTGACTAAAAATTCATTATTATTTTTTATTATAATATTGGATTATGAAATAAACTTTAATATTGTAATAATTAAAGTACCACATTGATGATTTATTAAACTAGCACTAGTTGAAATAAGATCTTATTTATTGTGTGATGAAAATTGTGATGTGTGATATTAACACTTTCACAATTTTATGTAAATCCTAATCGCTAAAAACATCCATGAACATAATATATAATTATGTACATATAATTCAAATATTTACTTGCAACGTAATTTGAATGCCCTATATTTTGAGGGGAAAATGCTGGTATTACTACTGTACAAACCGGTGAATTTCATAGGGATAGTAAATATTATCGATATTTACTTTAATGTCGATATTTTTACTAGGAATAATAATTTTGAATACTACAGATATGATGACAGTGGAATAAAACTAAAGTATAGGTTTAATTTATAGTATTTTTTCTTAGATATTCGCGACTGTTACACATAAATAAAACTACGTTATTTACGGTTTTAAGCGCGATATTTATTTATTTTGCCTTTTCGGCTACTTTACAGCAGCTATGATCACGGTTTGACTCGAGGTTACATGTTAATTAGTAATGTTTAAAAAAATATTAATCCGAGCGTGGGGCGGTTGGTAACGCGCCTCGCGGGAGGAGAGGTGAGTGCGCACGGAACACGCCGCGCCCCCATCTCGACGGCATAACCGCCGCGAGAACCCTTTTCCCGGGTAACCATGGCTGGAAGCTGTGATGTCTAGGAATGACAGACATACTCAAGCCGAAGTATTGATATGAAATAAAAGAATTGATATAGTGAAAAATTATAAAATTTATTAAATGAATAAAACATAATATTTCCCTTCTTTATATTTTACCCTTCGCTGCAATACCGTTAACCCTATGTTCACAAGGTAGATTATATAGGAGCGCTGATCAAGAAAAAGGTAGACTCTCAAGATCGGTAACGATACCCGATTCGATGGGGTAAAAGCAGTACTCTTTACCATCGTAACTTATCATGTTGTGGGAGCAATACTTAAAAAAACTCACATTTAAATATTTTTCCTAGTATAGGTTACAGTTAAATTACCAAATTTCAGCAGTGTAGACCTAATCTCGGAAAATAGATGGACAGACGGACACGACGAAATCATAAGGGTTCCTTATTTTACAATAGAACCCTAAAAGTGGGTCGTTATTAGTATAACATATTTTCGACTAACAGTATCAAAGGTAGTTTTATCGATATCGACACGAGTTATATGTACAGATTATACGTCACTATAGGTAGTTTCGTGTAGCCAAAAAAACAAACTTCGATATTCAAATTTCAAATTAGTCTCCAACGCAATAAGGACTATAATTTCTTGAAGAATTTCGCATTAGTCTCGTGAGTGTGTGTGTGTGTGTGTGAAGTGGGCAAGACTCAATATTTTGTTATTTGGGCATTGTTATACAAATATAGACTCAATTTCTTCGCAGTAACAGTTCAAAGTAAAACAGAGATTCGTCGGAAGTCGATGGGAGATGTTTCATTAATTCGATTATAGAATCGATGTTTTAAACATCAAGTTTAATAAACAACTATAAATTATTTTATTAAAAATAAGCAATAATTAGACAAGAAAATACTTACATATGAAATGTTACACCATCTTTTTCTAGATTTGAGGTATTTGAATTTTTATCGCACACGTTAACAGCACAGGTTGGCATTTTTAAGGAGCTCCTCACACAGCGATAACGATACTAAGACTGTTAGAAATCGATTATTGAACTAGTTTTTATAAACGCGTTAGATTTTATAATCTTGTACCTTGGCGGAGGGGTATGCTCATACGAGGCTAGTCCTTTGGTTGAATGGTCTAAGAATATAGCATTCCTCAAGTTTTATCTATGGTACTCCTTTCCTTGTCTCTATCCTTCATAAAATTTAACATTGACGGGAGTTTTTGGCGGGAACTGAAAGGTGATGTTGTGCTGTGCAGTTTTGTTTTCTAAAAATGTGTAAAATTACTCTAAAATGAACAATAGTTGTAGGATATTGGTAGTTTTTGAGTAGTGATTATGTGTTTTGTGAGAAATGTGAACTGTATAGTCAAATGTGGCCTTTTGAGTTGTCACAAGAACTCAGTTGAATGGCACTAGCTGATTACCTACAGTTCAGCTGTGCTACACATAGGCTTAAGAAAATGAAGAAACTAAATGTATATTATAAACTAAGATCTGGCTTAAAGGCCTAGTTGCCAAGCCATAAATATAATAAAAAATAAAATTAACATTGACGTAGACTCGTAGACGTATGACATCAACTTTGTGACATTTGAGCTCAGGGTTTCCAGAATGAAGATTTCACAATTTTAGATAATAAAATCAGGTACTTTAACTCCGCGAAACTTTATTACCTCACGTGAAACGAAAAAATTCCAATTAAAACTCTTTTATCTTATTCGAAATAGAAACAGATAAATGGATTAAAAAAGTAAAAATAATACAAATATTGACCCGTGCAATATTTGTATTCTTTTTATACTCCACACCGCAACATGTTTTTGCTTTTCTAATTAGGCTATGTGGTATTCTTAACAAATAAAAAAATGTTAACTCCAGTTAACTCAAAACTAACCATGAAAGTATCCATAATTTAAAGGTTTCGCGTAACGGCAAAAATGTGACGCGTAACCGAAAAATGAGACGGTAATTTTTTTTCCAACGCCGATAAATAAGTTTCACTTCAAAAATAAAATAGAGTAAAAATAAAACTAATTTTATATATGAGCCCAGTCACTTAGTAATGTTGTTTTTATCAAGAGTTTTCATGTCAATGTTACATTAAATTATTATTTTATGTATTAATACTATTAAATCGGAGTTATTCTGAAATTATTTTATCTTTTTAACACTACGGACCATAGCGCCCCGTCTGTTGGTAGGTATCGTTTTGGTACTTTTGGGGACTATTTTATTTTACGTTGATTGCGAATTTCGTAAACTCAATCTCAAAGAGTATATTGAATATATGGAGACTCAATCTGGTTACCACAGAGTACTTTATATTTCCGCGGGCGCACTCTCCAGGCTTCTCCCTAACGTGGGGGGGCCGGGGGGGGTGCGACGCGGAAGCTTTATTCCGGCATCCTGAGGAGTATGGCGCTCTACGGTGCGCCCGTCTGGTCCGATTCGCTTCACCGCCACAACCGAACCCTGCTGCACCGCGCGCAGCGGGTTCTGGCCGTGAGGACCATACGGGGGTACCGCACAGTGTCGTGGTCGGCGGCGACTCTCTTGGCAGGCGAGCTGCCCTGGCATCTCCAGGCAGACGTCCTGTCCAGGGTTCGTCGTACCCGGCAGGATGCCCTAGCTAGAGGACTGACCTTCTGTCAAGTCGAATTAGAGACGGTCAGGAAACGGGAAACCGCTTGCTGCCTCGTCGAATGGTCTCGTGACCTCGAACACCCTGTGGCCGGCGGCTATACGGTGGATGCAATCAGGCCGCAGCTGGAGAGATGGGTCACCCGCACCAGCGGAACCCTGACCTTCAGGACGACACAGATACTGACCGGACACGGTTGTTTCGATCAGTATCTGTTTCGCATTGTGGGCTGCTTGCCTTCTCCGGACTGCCGCCAATGCGGCGCACCCGATACGGCGTTTCACACGCTTGTTGAGTGCGCTGCATGGACGCCTCAGCGTTTCGAGCTCGAGACGCACGTAGGAGCCGTCCGATCGCTTGGCGACTTGGTAACGGCCATGTTGCACAGCGACGACCGCTGGGAGTCTGCGGTTACTTTCTGTGAGGCAGTAATGTCTCTCAAAGAGGCCGCAGAAAGGGACAGGGAGCGAAGTCCTGCAGCGCGTGCTAATGTCTCCACCCGAGGTCGCCGGCCTTCAGCTGGCACCCGGAGAGGCAGGTACGCGCATTACTTCCCTCCCTGAGTTAGGTTCCGGTACGAGGGGCCCCTTGCTACTAGGCAAACGCAAGGGATTCATCTGCCCCCGTTTCGAAGTGGGGTGTGTTCTCCCAGGGCACACTCCAGGCACTTTATTGCGCTGGATCGACTGTTGCGTAACTATGTTCTATATCTCAGTCTTTCCATCACAACAAAAGCGCAGGGTCTACAGGGAGGAGGGGGTTTTTAGTGGGTATTGAGGTTGCTCGCTCGTGTAGCATCGCTCGGAGTCGCCACACTCCTCTGTGTCAAGCCATCGCGGACGGAGCGCAAACAAAGCATACTATTGCTAGCGTTATCGCCCCCGATGGATGCGTGCCGTTTCCTAGTGACGGCCCAGAGAGTGAGTAAATCGGTCAGCATTTTCCCTCGCCTCAAAAAAAAAAAAAAAAAAGAGTACTTTATATATACTGGTACTGGTTACCCTAATTATACTGGTGCTAAACCTGCTAAAGTGCTAAATAATATTGTAAAACTTGGTTTTTGAAAACATTGGCTATTTTAGTATTATCTATAAAATTGTAAATTTATGAAATTATAATTACATTCGGTCTCTGCGATAAGCTAGGTACCTACTTCACTACAATAGTGTTGAAGTGATTATCTAAATAACATGGGAGGCGATCGAGACCGTCATCGGAGTCCGGGCAGGCATCGCAGCAGTAGCAGAGAACGTCACCGAAGTAGAGATAGAGACAGGGGAGATAAAAGCAGAGATGGCAAGAAACACAGAGAGGAGAGTAGGGAAAAAGAAATACACTCGAGCAGAGAGAGGAATCGAGACAGAGACAAACGCAGTTCTTACAGAGAGCACAACGGAGCAGGAGGTAACAAGCCATGTTTTAGTTGAACATGTTAGAGTTTGAAAAACCCTATTTAGTAGCTCTATGTTACACACAAAATATATTTTAGTTTCTTGTTCAATTCACTACAAACTAGGTCAATATAGTGTAGACAACTACACAGCAAAACAAAGAAAAGTCACAGTGAAACTGATTTGAAATACCTAATACATAATGTGTGGGCCACCTTACGACATATTTGTTTGATTGATATTTGAATTACAGTGGTTATCGACATCATGATTGTAGTACCATCTGTTTAACTAACCTGTCTATTTTATGAAAACAACATTGCTTATTGGGATAAAATGTATCCGAAGTGCTAACTCGGGTTATAAGCCAGCACTATGTTGAGTTTCGTTCATATATGTTTAGTAGTTTCCAAAAAAGATGTGAACACAGGGCCATCTTTTTCACTATTTTTTGTATATCCCACAAAAACACGTCATTTCAAGGGATAAAAAGTATCATAGTTACAATCCGGGATATAGACTGGCTCCATTTTGAGTTTCATTTAAATCTGTTCAATAGTTTTGATGTGATGCTGTAACAGGCAGAATAAAGTTCTAAAAATTGCATTTTCAGAATCTCCTGGTGTGAATTATCCCCCCTGATTTGCATTGTAGTAACTCAAACCATTTGCAGATTTATTATAGTATAGATAACTTACCTTTATGAATTTCATTATCAGTTCACAATGATGTGATAAAACATTACTCTCAGCTAACAACCAGCAAAGTCTATGAATGCTAGTTGCTTCTTATTATTAATTTGATACATAAGATATCTCATTTGGACTTTATTTAAAGCTATGGTAAGTTTGAGTGTTTTAATATAAATAATAATTATGTAGGGCTTGGAGGTGGTGGTGGCAGTGGAAGGGGCAGATACAAACCACAGGAGGAGGAGTTCCTAGATGCAAGGCGTGAGGAAAGAGAAAGGATAGGCCTGGTCGGAGTGTCATCAGTCTGGGGAAAATCACCCCTCAGGCCTGAGTAAGTTGTGGAAATTTTAATGATATTTTTTTAGGTTTGGGTAATTTTCAGATATATTTGAGTTAAAGAAATAGGTTCTAGTTATAAATAAATAAAAAAGCCTTTATTTCCCCTTTATTTATATATGAATAATTTTATTTCTCCCAATTTAAGGGTCCATCCATTGGAAGGCCTCCTCCACATTATCGTAGGCTCTCACTGTCTAGCATTCTTTATCCATAAATTTCATGCTACTAATTTTATGTTGTTATTCCATATTCAGAGAGGTCAGCTGCATCCCCGTTTGCACTCCCTAGGGAACCAATGTAGGCCTCATTTGCTCCATTTTCTGTGCTCTAGTTTAGCTAAGTGGCCTGCCCACCTCCACTTTAGTTCACCTCTCTTCTACTTTTTGGAGTGATCTTATTTTACTTTACCTCTTATGGTTCCTACTGTACAGCTTGTATCCATATGTCAGTGTTGGTAACTAGGTTTCTAATTATAGAGTGCAAATTATTTTAATTTTGAGATGCATTTATCAGTCCAACTAGTCAATTATAATCTAAGATTAATGAATAAAAATTTGTTGAAAAAATTTATGTTAAAAAAATATATAGATTTAAGATTTATGTGTTTAACATAAATTGACAAGACTATTGTAAAAATATTGCAGAATTAAATAGTGACCAGCAAATTAATCTTATTTTAGAAATTGTAATTATTACCATATTCCAGTTCTGATGAAGAACTACAAGAGCACAGTAACATAGATAATCATAGAGACAAAAAGAAAAGTAAAAAGTCCAAAAACAAGGATGACACAAAACAAAAGTTAAAAAAATTGAAAAAGAAGCTTAAAAAAGTTAAAAAAGCCAGAAAGAAAGCCAAGAAGAAAAAGTCAAAGAGCTCCAGCAGTGGTTCGAGCTCGAGCGAAGAGGAGATATGGGTGGAGAAGGGAAAGGAGCGGGTGGGGGAGGCGGGGGAGGCGGGGGCGGCGACGGAGGCGCTCGCGGACGAGGCGCTCGGGCCGCTGCCGCGCGCGGGGCCGGCGCTGGGCGCGCGCGACTTCGGGCGCGCGCTGCTGCCGGGCGAGGGCGCCGCCATGGCCGCGTTCGTGGCCGAGGGCAAGCGCATCCCGCGCCGCGGCGAGATCGGCCTCACCTCCGACGAGATCGCCTCCTACGAGGCCGTCGGCTACGTCATGAGCGGCAGCAGGTGCGTTCCCATGTTGTTTCCCTATTCATATTATAAATGCCAATGTTACTCTGTCTGATTTAGCTCAAACTCAGTACATATACACTATCGACGCCGAAGATGAACATAACATACTTTTTATAACGAAACATGGGATCGTTTCCGGGATACAAATATATTGGTCTCTGTGTTTTATGGAAAAACTATTGGACTAGTTTGGCTGAAATTCGGTATACATGTAATTTTAATACTGAGGAGGGTGGATAATGGATACTTTTCATCCAGGATAGTGGGATAGATTTATGTAATGCTCATAGGTCAAAAGTGGGATAGGTTTTGATTTTTAGTGATTTTCCATTATTTTGAACATTTTAGTAATTTTAAGCATTTTTTCCATTTTGAACATTTTTTCCATTTACGTCATTTTGGATATTTTTGCCATTTCTATCATTTTGGATATTTTTAACCGACTTCGAAAAAAGGAGTTCTCAATTCGTCGGGACCTTTTTTCTTTTTTGCTTTTTTTTATGTGTGTTCGCCGATTACTCCGTCATTTATGATCCGATTTACGTGATTCTTTTTTTGTTCGACGCGGAATAGCTTCCAATTGGTCCCCTAAAAATTTGACATAGTTTGGCCCAGTAGTTTTCATTTTACGATCATTTTTTTGTTCCCGGTTCTTGGGACCTATATTTTTTAAGAAGCGCGGCACCATTCGTAGGTCCACCCATACATAGCTAGACACTAAAAAGTAACAAATAAAAAATAAAAACTTCGTTTAAAAAACCGACTTCAAAAACTAAAAAACTAAAATGTATCAAATAACTTAAAGTCCGTGCTTAGTAATTTTCAAAATATAGTAATTTGTATGTTTTGCTTTGCACCGACTTCAAGATGTTTTAGATAATATATATTAATAATAATAGCTTTAGAAATAAGTTATTTTATACATTTTAGTTTTTTAGTTTTTGAAGTCTGTTTTTTTCAACGAAGTTTTTATTTTTTATAATCATTTTGTGAAGTTTGGATATGTGGGACAATTTGGATATTCTGGTTATTTTGGTCAATTTGAATATTTTGGACATTTTGGTAATTTTGCACATGTTGGACAGTTTGGATATTTTGATCATTTCAGAAATTTTGGATATATTTGTCATTTTGGACATTTTATTCAGTCAGTTGTTTTACTTTGGTCATTTTTGTAATTTTCTTTTAGATAAGATGGGTATAGATAAATATAAATAAATAGAAAGGGTTGCAATAAGGGATGAAAATTTGTATGGGAGACCAATAATTTATCAAGTATATACACCTGCTTTTTAAACGAGAGGTAAATATAAGAGTATTACCCGTGCCACAGCCCCAAGGTGAAGTCTAATCTTAATATATATAAATTATGTGTCATGTTGTTTGTCCGTGATGGACTCCTAAACTATTTAACCGATTTTAATCAAATTTGCACACCGTGTGCAGTTTGATCATACCAGAAAGATAGGATCCTTTTTTTATACCGTTGGAACCGGTAGGTGGCGCTGAGATCGGGTTCTAGAATCCTCTTAACCACCGGGGGCGATTTTGGTGATTTTGTTTTTCTGTGTTTGAGTGAGTCCCTGGATGATTAAAATCCATAATTAGAACCGGTAGGTGGCGGGTCCTAGATTTTATTTTTTCAGAGCAGGACAACGTCTGCCGGGGCCGCTAGTTGTTTATAAATATTAAAAACCTAATTTTGATGGTAAATTAAATGAGAGTTTAGTTAAATATTTTGGTGTTATAAAGATGAAAGATACTATTTAAGTTTAATGAACTTTCTGTACCTTGGTCCACTCATAGCCATTACTGCGTTGTCTTTGTATTGGTAAATAATATTACTTAATTATATAATTGTTTTGACGTGTGCTCCATTGATTCGCAGACACCGGCGCATGGAGGCCGTCCGCATCCGCAAGGAGAACCAGATCTACTCGGCGGACGAGAAGCGCGCGCTGGCCGCCTTCAGCAAGGAGGAGCGCGCCAAGCGCGAGAACGCCATCCTGGCGCAGTTCCGCGACGTGCTGCAGGCGAGGGCCGCGCGCACCGCCCCCTAGCGCCCCCCCCCCACATCGCAGGTGGCAGCACTGTTGCTCCCAGCCTTAAGGTTGATTTATGCAAAAGTATTGTTCATAAGAATACGAGTCCTCCGAGTTAGCGAGTGTTTCAAACACTGTCATAAGTTTAATTTGCATTGTATATTGATTGTTGTAATTCACATAAAAATGGTCGCTGTATAATTGAATTCTTTTAATTTATAGGTTAAAAAGTATAATATCCCTTCTAATATTATAAATGCGAAAGTAACTCTGTCTGTCTGTCCCGTTTTCACGCAAAAACTACTGGACCGATTTGTCTGAAAATCGGTATATATGTGATTTTCATACCGAGGGTGGGCAAGGGATATTTTTCATCCCGGATAATGGGATGGATCTATGTAAAGGTTATCCCAAAAGTGGGATAGGTTTTGGTTGGTTTTGTGATTTGCCATTTTCATCATTTTGGTTATTTTGTCCTTTTAGATATAATTATATAAGGCCTAGAAATAAGTTTATATAAATAAATGAATTTGAATTTTTGACCGTTTTGCTCTTTTTCTGTTTTTGCTCTTTTTGTCCATTTTGCTCTTTATGCTCTTTTGTCCATTTTGATCTTTTTGTTCTTTTTGAAAATTTTGCTCTTTTTGAACTTTTTGTCCATTTTGCTCTTTGTACTCTTTTTGTCCATTTTGCTCTTTATGCTCTTTTCGTCCATTTTGATCTTTTTGTCAATGTTGTCCATTTTGTCCTTATTGTCCATTTTGCTCTTTTGTCCATTTTGCTCTTTTGTCCATTTTGCTCTTTTTGATATTTTTGTCCATTTTGCTCTTTTTTATTCTTTTTGTCCATACTCGTGCCAGGAGATCGGATAGTTTGCGATATAAAATAAAGTGAATTTATCGGGTGCAATTGGCACTAACATTAAAATGCTGTACAATGTATCCTGTATTTAACGCCTGCTCTTCAAACAAGAAGCAGGAAGAAGAGGAAGGAAGAGGTTAACCCGCGGGGTAAACTCTGGTTTAGTATAAATGAAAGACAGTTTTCATAAAAAGTACTTAGTACTGTATTGTGTATTTTAATCATTCTTTTAACCATTGATATAATATTAAACAATATCGTCTTAACTGACATATTTACAATCATGTTCATAATCAATTTCTCAAAGGCTAAATATACTTAAAATGATTTGAATTTTTAATTTTGAATTATAAAAGTACCTTTATTTTCTGACCCACCACCATACAAATGATGGATGGTGAAAGAATAGAAGACACGGCGCGTCCTTTGCTAAATAATTAGACGAGCTTCGGTTCTTATATTCTTAGCTGTGCTGAGATTAGTTTATATAAATTACAAAATTAAAAAAAAATATTACTTGTACTAGAGCTAGTAAAAAACTAAATTTACATTGAACCCCATGACATGTTTCAACCACATATTGTTGAGTTCAATGTTATGCCATAACAATATGGCAAGCTCAAACATGATGTGTAACTATCACTTTAATAAACAATCATATAATTGTATCTTATTAAACATTTTGTTTACATTTTACATGACAATAAAATTAGTCCAGTTGCTTTCACGTCACTATTGCAAGTAACTGTTGAGCTGTGTTTTATATGTCTGATTTATAGCTCATTCCTGTATATTACTATTCATTCACTTGTCTCGCTATCGGTTGAAATTTGATATGAACTCCATACGAGTGACATCGATTTTCTACTCATAACACAGAGTGGATGGGCAATAAAATATAAAAACAATTACATGCATTATACACAACCTAATAATATTACATCTGTCATGATCTGGAAACAGTGAAACTCCTTTAAGAGTGGCTCTGCACAAATCTTGTCAATAGTGTTTCGTTCGAGTGAGGCGTGTTCATTAGTCTCATGCAGTTCATGAACACTGTACTATTAAGATCCAACTGGATCCTGGATAGGGAACTCCCTACCCTGTACTAATGGCCGGTTCATATATTTTACTGATCATTTACTTGCCTTACTCTCGGTTATCGGTTAAAATTTCACGAACTCCATACAAGTAAAGATAACTTTTAAGTGATGATAGGGCAATTAATGAGCAGTAAAAATCAGGACCCACCCATAAAAGAAACGTTTCACATTGCCAAGCATTAGTCGGTGTATTAGTTCACTCGGTCTTGTGTAGTTCATGAGTGATGAACTATTAGGAACTATTCGAATGTTATTCATTGAGAAGACTAAAAAGTACTAATGGCCAACATATCCCATAGAACATAATTTGAGGCATTGATTTATGTAATTAGATACTAAGTTAAATTATATAGAATTTAATTAATATTTTTTATTGATTAAAAGTGACGTTATAATTCGTTTTCTTTATTTAAGTAACTTTCATGTAAAATTATATTATTTGCGTGTCGTTTTAAGATTACGTTCTTAGGGCATACTTTTCACTACTTCACGACCAAGAGAAGTTGGCGAACGCGTGGAATGCGGCCTTTGCGCGCGCAGCCCCCCCCCCTCGCACCCGCGGGCCCTTAGCACGGCCAATTTGGCACCTAATTCGCTAGGCATTTTCGTTTGTTCGTTGTTTTGCTAGTTCTTCACCCATGTCCCACCTCCACGCAAGTGCGAGCGTGCACACGCGCTACAACCGACCTAATTGTACAATTAAGTGAAGTGACCAATGTCCCATCGACGGCAGCAGGACTCATCAGCACAACCAGTGAGTCCCTCCTACTTCCCTTGCCACACCATTAAGGTTTTATTGTATTTTGAAATTGGTACAAATTAAAATTAATAACCATAGGTAGATATTTTTTAGATATTATTGCAAACGGTACCTGACATGGGCGACCGCAACATCTGGCACTCGTCTATTTGGCTCGGTCGGATAATAGTCGGAGCAGCGAGTCGTGGCGCGACTAAACGGCGGCAAATTCAAATATTTTCAACTGGCAACATTACATGAAACGTTTGACTTTTTATATTAATGTAACTACTTCATTTTGTCCCTGTTGATTGGTAATTTTCCACAATAATAACAGAAAAGCAATACGCGAAGAGGTTTTTGTGACAGATATGAAGGTTTCTGTAGGAAGAATCTGAATAAATAGTATTTGACATGACTTGCTGGTTAGATAGAGGTTTTATTCTCAAATACCTTTCTATATATAATTATATTTTCCGTTGTATGTTGTCTATTTTTTTATTGCAATTTTAAATTTCATTGATGGGACACAAGCGAATGACGATAGGCGTTTGAGAGTAAGGTCTCAGAGTTTACTTTCAATGCCCTTAGTACGTAATTTTCAAACGTCAGCCAAATAATGAGGTGAAGTGACGTGAGCTGCGTGCGCTCAGCGGGCGGCGCGCGCGCATTGGCAGCGGTCGAGGCGCGCCTTGAGCGCGTGCAGCGCGCGGCGCGCGGCCAGCGCGTGCGCGCGCGCATACCCGCCCGAGCAGCGCAGCAAAAACTCCTCGCGCACGCGCAGGATCTCCTCCACGTCCTCCTCCAGCGTGCGCGCCTCCGCGCCCGCACTCCTCTCGGCCAACCCGTCCTATGTGTATACATTCAAAAAGTTTATATTAAAAAAAGAGTGCGTGTAACGTTCACACGCGATTGAAGTAAAACTTTTTTACTAATTATTTTTTTTTCAAAATTTTGAAGTAAAACTTCTTTAGGCGCGACTAGGAGGTAACTGGACGACAATGCAACGGAAGTCCGTTACGGCAATATGGCGTCACGTTTCTGTACCATCCGGTTTTCAAATATTTTTTTGTCAATAGATAGTTTATAAACAAATCAATCAAAAATTTTTGAAAAAAAAATAATAGGAAAAAGTTTTACTTCAATCGCGTGTGAACTTTACACGCACTGATGGTACAGAAACGTGACGCCATATTGCCGTAACGGACTTCCGTTACATTGTCGTCCAGTTACCTCCTAGTCGCGCCTAAAGAAGTTTTACTTCAAAAGTATTATTTATTTTAATCGTATTTCATAAATTACATTTAGTTTCCTTATTCCTAATAAGATAAAATATTTCCACTCTTTTAAATATTATCGACTGATAATGTTATGACTATGAGACATAACGTTGACGGAAAGTCACTCTTGGCATATTTTTCGTTATAACTAAAATTCAAAACGCATCCCATGCAAAAAAGAATTGTTCACTTGAAGATATTGCTAAATTTCAATTGTACTTTTGCATACCAAAAAAAAAATTCTTTTTCGCAAATTAGATACTATATATACATATATTTATGCACAAATAAAAAATGACTACAAAATGTAAGTGACTTTCCTGTCATTTCAGTAGTTTCGGAGATAATCTATTCGTGACAAACAGACATCTGGATGAAAACATATATGTCGGCGCAAATAGAACAACTAAAAACAATAATAATTTATTTAGTTACTATGAGTTTATTGTAATGTGAAATTAACGTAAATCGACGTTTTTATTATAATTTCGATACTTAACCTAAAAAATTGTGATTAAGTGCACGTGCCCCGACATGTACTCCAAGCCCTATAAATACGGCCGCACCGTCGACACTCGGCCATTATTGTTCGAGCCGCCGAACAAGACGGACCTCTCTGGGAAGTCGTAACGCTCTAGGAATCTACGATACCAAGTACTCTTGAAATTCTATTTCGAGGACTCAAATATGGGTCGTCACCAAGAAGCCAACAATCGTGACGTCACACTCTTCATGAACACTATGTAGGTTCCTCCTCCGTATATTTATGAACATAAGGTTTACTACTAGCTATTTATCTTCAAACAAATTGTGAATATTGCTAATTAATATTGATATAAGAAAAAAATCTAAAAAGAAGATAAGACAAACATATGTAGATATTTACCTCGGTTTCAATATTTTCAACCATAGATCTGTCCGAGTTGGCCAGCAGTTTGTTGAAGTTGGTCTTGTTCATGAATATCTTGACGGCGGGCCGGTGCGAGGCGGCGCCCCCTGCCGCCGTCTTCAGCGGGATCGTCGTCTTGTTGGTCGATATTATTTTGGCATCGGAGCCCAGTTGCACGATCTTCACCTGCAACGTAATTCGTCATCGTCCCTCGCCTCAACAAATAGACAGACGGCCCATGCAATGGAAAGTGTAAACCAACGCGGTGCCAGCTAATAGGATGCGATGGAAGGGTATGAAGTACTCCGGTGGGAAGGGCCGACGACTTTGTGCAGCAACTTTAAAACACATATAAAAATAAAACACTAATTGGGTTATCCTGATTTCGAAATTCTACCGAGTATTTGTCTGTTTGTTAACGCATTAAGTGAGAACTACTGAATGGATTATAATGAAATTTTATAAAAATATGCGACCATATAATAACTCGTATCTCGAATCAGGAGACATCATATTTTTTATCCCAATGAATGACATCCCCTCCGTGGAATAGAAAAAAAGGCAAATGTTATGCAAAACGCGTGCACTACTCGACCATCCTATTTCGAGTCGCGTGGAATCACAGAAATAATATCTAGATAGAATGGTTACGACGTCTTATTCGCTTGCATTTCGCGCGTGTCATTTTTTAACAAGCTCCGCCCACAGCGTGACGTCAATATCTTTGTGTGCGCGGGCACTAGTGAGGAGACACACTCATTAGATTATCGATAGTCATATCTGCAGCGTGTGATAAATTATTCTTATGTATTATGTTACTTTATTAATAAAGAATTAGCAGTAGGCTTTTTTATTTCCTGAAGATTCTGAATTTTCTTCGTTTTTCTGCGGTTTTGCTTTCGAAGTCGTTTAACTTTTAATTTTTTTTTGGAACGAAGTTCCTTATCGCGCAATGCAAAAGGGGGCTAGACGGAAAAAAATTAAGACCAAAAGTCGTAACGAAACTTTTTACTATAGTTGTAAGCCGTGCGGCGTGCGCGTGTTAATTAAGTTTATATTACATTATATTTGTTAATAATGAAAAAAAATATTATAACTTTAAAAAAATAAAATTTTATTACAATTAGTTCACTAATTAATCGAAAGGAACTTCGTTCCATCCGGGTGGCCCTTGACACCTCTCAAGTTTTTGTAATAATATTTTGTGCATGTGCCAGTTGCTTTATTAACCTTTTTGAAGTTATACTTCTTGAATGAAACTCGGCCTCAGCCCGGCTAGGGTGGTGAGCATGTTGCGCGGGCGCAACGCCATTAACGATATTATTGAAGATATCTATTTTTTTCATTCATTTATATCACTAACCCACAAAATGACAAAACTAAATACACCATCGATAACGCTTATCGATAACAATAATGCGTATCACTATGCCTGCCCATAAGGCCCATGAGTGGAAGAGAGAGCGAAATACTCGCTTCACTGCTCCGATTATTTGTGACCCAAACTGCACGGAGAAAATAATTCTACTATAGGTGCCAGTGCAATTTTCATATACTTAACGGTTAGCTTTTAATAACTTCAGCGCTTATGAAATTCCTTCTTGATATATAAATAAAAGCATATTATAATTATATCACATATTACAATTATTATATATCATATGTTCATATATCATGAAAGAATTTAAGAATATTATTTAATTCATCGATAAGTCATAAGACTCAACGATGCACGTAGCGTCAATCTCTAGCATTCAATGACCAATCACAGCGATTATCTGACATAAGCAGGTGTATTGTGTATTTCGTTCGGTTCGATGTACATTGGGCACATTCATTACGCTTCTGTATATGAGCGTTCTATGTGGACAGCAATGGATGTTTATCTTAACGAAGAAATATACAACTTATGATCGTATTTAACGAACATAGTAAAAGTAGAACCATTATTTGGTTTCTCAAATAAAAGGCTTTTTACTGAATTTTAATAATTAATGATGATATGAAAAATGTCCTTTCTTCATATTTGCTTCACTACTTTTGTTTTTGCAGTTTGCCACAGCACAATAAGGCATATTTGTATCGATTTGTCTATTTTTTTACGTTGCGAGCGCAGGAGCGGGGCTCACGTTGCGTACTGAGAGCGCGTTTAGAAAAGTATGCAATATAGTGCATGGTTTTGGCACGGGTGCCACGCCCACTTCGCCGTTCTATCTAGATATTATTTCTGTGCGTGGAATGCTGTCCCGTCGCCCGCATGCGGTGAACGTCTTACGCTCATCATTACTGTACTTAGTTGTTTTGTTATAATCTTTTTGTTGGTTATTGTCTTTTCTAATAGTGTTTTAATTGCAGTCTTGTTATTATTACACATGATTGTATTTTTACTTTTACTTACAAATATGTTCATTTCAAAACGGAATGTCAAATGAATATGTACCTGTTTGAGCTGCGGGCTGGCGGTGTTCCTGGCGGGCAGCCCGGGGCCCTCCCTGGGCAGCGCGACGAGCCTGTTGTTGAGCGCGAACACCTTGACGCCCGCGCGCGGCGGCGCCCGCACGTGCGGCGGCGCCCGCACGGGCGTCGCCGTCAGCACCACGCCCTTGGCCCGCTTCGCCGGGGGCTCGCCCTCGCCCTCGCCCTCGCTCTCCTTCAGCATCAGCTTGCCCGCGTCTACCGGAATCAATATAGAAGGGTGTCTTAGTAAAAACTGCCCCCGACGCGTTTTCTGCTTTTACTATGGGGATCGTTTTTTTATCAAATAAAAATAATAATAAATAATGAAGTATTTTAAAAAAAAACTTATTTATCCGTTTTTATATCTTTTTCAATAATAAAATAACAAATTAACCATTGGCAATTTTTTTACCAATACTTGGAAGAAAAAATGCATGAAAAAATATTTTTGTTATAAGGCCCGGATAAAAATGCGATTATTAAAAATAAGAAAACTAAAATATTTTTATCTCGAGTTCCTGAAAATTATCTATCACCACTATTTTTCAGAATATGTGTTTATTTAAAATTATTTTTTAATGGCGGTCGTGGAGCAATCCATTCTACACATATACATTTTTTAAAGTGGTGGAACAGTATCAAAGTCAAAATACATACCTCGTTGAAACGATTTTAAAATAATAACTTTGTATCTTTATTCAAAAGATTACAAATTATATAGATTATTAAACAAAATAATAGTTTGAAACACATCTAGAAGCAAAAATATTGTGGCGAACGATGGTGGAACCATCTAGTTAGTTTTCGAACCTTTGGAACAATCTAGAAAAATCTAGAACAAAAAGACAAGGACGGATATATTTAGAAAAAGATAGACGATAAACGAAAGAAAGAGATAGATAGATGTTAGAAAGAGATAGACGACAAAAGAGAGAAAGAGATAGATAGATGTTAGAAAGGGATAGACGTATAAACGAAAGTTCCCGAACAGAAGGTTCGGGAAAGAAAAGACAGAGATAGATAGACGGGTTCTAGAAAATTCTTCCGGATATATAAACAGCGTAAGGCGCGCCTACCGGGCAGTTTTAGAGTTGAAAGTTGCAGTTTAAAGTTGAGTTCAGTCCAAGACGGTGAAACGACAAGTGCGATATTAGAGAACGTTAATAGAGGACAGAGACGAACTAAGTGGTGAATTTAGTGAGAAGTTTGGTGGACAGATACGCAAAGGAGGTGTGTAGCGTAGTTCGAGAGGGAAACCAGAAGCGAGCTACGCGCGATAATATTGGAGGTGCTCCGCGCAATATCGGCGACGGTATTGAGGGTGTGACAACTTATCGTCGGGACTGTGCATCGTTGGTCGTGCGTATAGGGGCAACCCTGCAGAGAGGTACTACGTGCGGCTGTGTAAGTTAATAAAAGCTTCTAAATTTAAAACTGGTGTTTTCTTCCAATCCATAAGTGCGTACCCCGCTCGTACGTAACAATTGGTGTCAGAAGTGGGATTGGAAGATAAAATGCCAGTAATGCCAAGAGACGGCGTCAACACTCGTGCTAGGGCCGCCGCCCAGCAACAAGAGAATTTGGAACCGGAGAGCTCTGTGGAAGTAAACCCTAGAGAGTTAAACGATCCTGTTGAGGGGACTTCAACAGACCCATCAAGTACGCAGCCCCCTAAATCGGAGTTCTGGGCATTGTTCGAGCAGATGCGAGTAATGCAAGAAGAACAGGTCCGCCGTCAGGAGGAACAAGCTCGCCGCCAAGAGGAACAGCTGCGAGCGATGCAGGAAGAACAAGCCCGCAGTCGAGAAGAACAAGCCCGCCGTCAGGAGGAACAAGCTCGCCGCCATGAGCAACAGTTGCGAGCGATGCAGGACGAGCAAGCTCGCCGTCAGGAGGAGCAAGCTCGCCGTCAGGAGGAGCAAGCTCGCCGTCAGGAGGATCAGCTGCGCGTCGTGGAAGAACAGCTGCGTGCTCTGGGGGAAGATCAGAGGACCAGTGAAGGCAGCATTCTAGAGGCTATTAAAGATAGTGCACAGGCAGTTGAGGAGGTAAGAAATAAGCTTCAGGTACACGAAGAGTGTCTGTCTGGGCATGAAGTACGGATTTCGGCCATAGAAGAAGATTTGCATAGAATAAAGGTTAGGGGTGTGCCAATCCCAACGGTGGCAACTCCATCTGCAATGAATTTTAAGGCACACCCTTATGATGGAGCATCTCCATGGGCAGCTTACAGGCAACAGTTCGAGGCAGTGGTAGAAATGAACGGAGGGGATAGTGGCCAAGCCAGGACTGCGCTTATTTTGGGACTCCGGGACAAAGCAATGAATGTATTAGAAGCTGTCAGTAAGGATACCTCTTATGAGCAGCTAATGGAAGCTCTGGAATCACGGTTTGGTGACTCTCATTTAGAGCACGTGTTTCGAGCCCAACTTCGGGAGCGTTATCAGAGACCTAATGAATCGCTGCAGCAGTGGTCACTGGAGGTGGAGAAGCTGGTACGAAAGGCATATCAGAGTTCGCCTTCAACATTTGTTACTTCTCCAAACGTTTGTTGACGGTATATCTGACGTTGAGATAAGAGCAGCTGTACGATTAGGCCACCACGATAACATGAAGGAGGCTTTGGCGCACGCTTTAGAAGTGGAAGCTGTTCGCCGAGATTCGAGGAGCGGACGCATACGTGAGATCACGTCAAGCGATGATTCCACGGGAGGTCGAAGGAATTTTACATTCAGATGTTATGCCTGTGGAGAGCGAGGACATTTCCGAAGCAGGTGCCCAAATCGACCCTATGGAAGACAAAGCACTGACGCCAGTGCACAAGCGTCAGAAACTCAGGAAAACTAGATAAAGTCAGAGCTGCGGGGTGGGCGCTGGCTGGTAGACGAATAACCCCAAGAATAAGGATTTACCAAAGCTCAGATGGGAACAGTCTAACTGTTGATGGAATAGTTAATGGAGTTGCTTGTTTACTGACTATAGATACTGGAGCATCACGTACGGTAGTTGGACCACAGTTAATGAGGAAAAATGGTAAAATAACTAATGAAAGATAGACGGTTCAGCTCACGACGGCTACCAGCCAGCGTGTACCAGTAAAAGGGGAGCAGAAAGTAGCTATCAAGATTGGTGACAAGCTTTATTGGCAACAAGCGATAATAGCCGACATTATGGATGATTGCATAATTGGACTGGATTTCCTCCGAAACCATCAGTGTAAGCTTGACATACAGAAGGGTATTCTCAAGTGTGGAGCCATGGAAATCCCAATGAAAAGTGGCAGCGGAGGTAGAATGTACAGCTTCCGGGAAAATAGCGGAATAGATCTCAGTAAAATTATGGAAGGTTGTAAAGAAAATTTAACAGCCATGCAGATGGCAAAGGCTGAAAATCTATTACAACGATACTCTGAAATGTTCTCAAAGGACGACAAGGATATTGGCAGAACCGGATTAGTTCGGCACCGAATTAATACTGGGAATGAACATCCGATCCGACAACGACCACGTCGAGTTCCATTTGCTAAAGAAAAGGAAGTTGATGACATGATCAAGGAAATGGAACAAAATGGGGTAATCGAACCATCTATTAGCCCGTGGTGCTCTCCTGTGGTTTTAGTAAAGAAAAAGGATGGAACTACTAGGTTCTGCGTAGACTACCGTCGATTAAATGATGTCACGAAAAAGGACAGTTATCCCTTACCAAGGATAGATGACACTCTCGATACTTTGAACGGTATGACATGGTTTTCTACCCTAGATTTGAAGAGTGGATACTGGCAGGTAGAGATGGACTCAAGGGATAAGGAGAAAACTGCGTTCTCTACTGGTAAAGGATTATGGCAATTTAAGGTAATGCCATTTGGACTATGTAATGCTCCAGCTACATTTGAACGTTTAATGGAAAGAGTCTTAGAGGGCTTATTAGGAGAAACCTGTTTGGTTTACCTTGATGACATAATTATAGTGGGTCGAAATTTTGATGATCATTTGAAGAAGTTGGAGATGGTATTCGATAAATTAAGAAGTGCAAATCTCAAGTTAAGTTTGAAGAAATGTTCCTTCTTCAGACGACGGGTTAACTACTTGGGACATGTTATTTCTGCAAACGGCATTGAAACTGATCCAACAAAAGTTTGTGCAGTCAAGGAATGGCCTATACCGACGGATAAAACACAAGTTCGGGCATTTTTAGGGCTTTGCTCTTATTATCGACGGTTCGTTAAGAATTTTTCACAAGTGGCAACCCCTTTGCATAAATTAACCGAGAAGAAACGGACATTTGTTTGGGACCAGGAATGTCAAATGGCATTCGAGGAACTGAAGCAGCACTTATGTAATACCCCAATACTTGGCTATCCAGACAGGATCAACGATTTCATAGTTGACTGCGATGCAAGTAATACGGGTATTGGCGGGGTACTTTCTCAGAAGAAAGGAGATCAGGAAGTTGTTATACCGTATTTTAGTAAGTCTTTGTCAGAAAAAAACTACTGTGTTACACGGAGAGAATTGCTAGCAGTAGTCAAAATTTTACAGCATTTTAAGAAGTACTTATTGGGACGAAGGTTTCTGGTCAGAACAGATCATGCGGCATTAAAGTGGCTGCTGCAATTTAGGAATCCGGAAGGTCAAGTTGCGCGTTGGATTGAACAACTGCAGGAATACGATTTTGTGGTGGAACACCGAAGTGGAAGAAGTCATGGAAATGCTGATGCTTTATCCAGGCGACCGTGTTCAGAGGATTGCAGGCATTGTATTAGACAAGAGGCGAAAGATAGTGCTATTTACATTAAAGCAATAAGGACGGACGCTCTTAATGATGAGTGGAGTCAAGATGTTCTACGAAAGTCACAAGAGGAAGATGAAGATCTGAAACCGATATTGCTTTGGAAAAAGGCTAATAGATCTCGACCTGATTGGAGTGATATTGCTGGTTTTGGCGCAACAACTAAGGCCTATTGGGCGCAATGGAATAGTCTGGTGCTTAATGAAGAACTATTATGTCGAAAATGGGAGAGTCCATCTGGTAATGAAAGTCATTTGCAAATAGTAGCGCCCAAGTCTAAAATCCCGGAAATTTTACGGGTGTATCATGACGGCACTTCAGGAGGACATCTCGGTGTGAAAAGGACTTTGATGAAAGTGCGTCAACAATTTTACTGGCTTCATTGCAGGGAAGATGTCGAGGAATGGTGTAGGAATTGTATGAGGTGCGCCTCTGTGAAAGGACCCCAAACACGAAGTCGAGGTAGATTAAAATTATACAACGTGGGTGCCCCTTGGGAACGAATTGCAATTGACGTGGCGGGACCATTTCCTTCGACAGATAAAGGAAATCGTTACATTTTGGTGGTTATGGATTATTTTACTAAGTGGCCAGAAGCTTTTGCAATTCCAAATCAGGAAGCAACTACGGTAGCGGATAAATTAACGAAAGAAGTTTTCTGCCGATTTGGTTTACCCCTGGAGATTCACAGTGATCAGGGTCGCAATTTTGAATCTCAAGTCTTCCAAGAGACCTGCAAGATACTTGGAATACACAAGACTCGAACTACCCCGTATCACCCACAATCTGATGGAATGGTAGAGCGGTTTAACCAAACTTTAGAACAGCATCTGGCCAAGGTTGTGGATTCTCATCAACGAGACTGGGATGAGTACATTCCCCTCTTTCTCCTAGCATATCGAACGGCTGTTCATGAGAGCACTTCCACAACGCCAGCTCGTGCTAATTTTGGAAGGGAACTCCGACTTCCAGTGCAACTTCTTTCAGGATGTCCGCCTGATACTCCAAGTTGTGTTTCGGACTATGTACAAGACTTAAGAAGGAGGATAGAAGAAATTCATGACCATATGAGAATAGAAAATCTACAAGCCAGTGAACGGATGAAAACCCGTTACGATAGACGTGCTAACTTAAGGGACTTTGATGAAGGCTCATTGGTCTGGCTTCATAATCCTGTTCGACGTAAAGGAAAATCTCCAAAATTGCAATCGAGTTGGGAAGGACCTTACACAGTAGTCACTAGGATTAATGATGTTACCTATCGAATTCGGAAATCATCAAGGAGCCCTGTAAAAATAGTACATGTAGATCGACTAGCGAAATTTCATGGTTCTAACGATGCTCGGGACGAGCACGTTTTAGGAGGGGGTAGTGTGGCGAACGATGGTGGAACCATCTAGTTAGTTTTCGAACCTTTGGAACAATCTAGAAAAATCTAGAACAAAAAGACAAGGACGGATATATTTAGAAAAAGATAGACGATAAACGAAAGAAAGAGATAGATAGATGTTAGAAAGAGATAGACGACAAAAGAGAGAAAGAGATAGATAGATGTTAGAAAGGGATAGACGTATAAACGAAAGTTCCCGAACAGAAGGTTCGGGAAAGAAAAGACAGAGATAGATAGACGGGTTCTAGAAAATTCTTCCGGGTATATAAACAGCGTAAGGCGCGCCTACCGGGCAGTTTTAGAGTTGAAAGTTGCAGTTTAAAGTTGAGTTCAGTCCAAGACGGTGAAACGACAAGTGCGATATTAGAGAACGTTAATAGAGGACAGAGACGAACTAAGTGGTGAATTTAGTGAGAAGTTTGGTGGACAGATACGCAAAGGAGGTGTGTAGCGTAGTTCGAGAGGGAAACCAGAAGCGAGCTACGCGCGATAATATTGGAGGTGCTCCGCGCAATATCGGCGACGGTATTGAGGGTGTGACAACTTATCGTCGGGACTGTGCATCGTTGGTCGTGCGTATAGGGGCAACCCTGCAGAGAGGTACTACGTGCGGCTGTGTAAGTTAATAAAAGCTTCTAAATTTAAAACTGGTGTTTTCTTCCAATCCATAAGTGCGTACCCCGCTCGTACGTAACAATATACTTAGGTTCAAATGTCGCTTACAATTAAATGGCGGTAAAGGCTCGATATCCTAAACTATACTAAATAGATGAAAAAAAAAGCAAAAAAAAATGGTGCTGCGATCGCATCTTTTTAACTGACTTCGAAGAAAGGAGGAGGTTCTCATTTCGTCGGGATCTTTTTTTTGTTGCTTTTTTATGTATGTTCGCCGATTACTCCGTGATTTATGATCCAATTTACGTGATTATTTTTTTGTTCGACGCGAAATAGCTTCCAATTGGTCGCCTAAAAATTTGACATAGTTTGGCCCAGTAGTTTTCATTTTACGAACATTTTTTTGTTCTCATTTCTTGGGACCTATATTTTTTAAGAAGCGCGGCACCATTCGTAGGTAGCCTAGCCACCACCACCCATACATAGCTAGACACTAAAAAGTAATAAATAAAAACTTCGTTTAAAAAAACCGACTTCAAAAACTAAAATGTATAAAATAACTCATTTCTAAAGCTATTATTATGAATCTATATTATCTAAAATTTTATCCGCAGAATCTTAAGACGGTTCTGGTAAAGCACTGGTCTGAACATTAAGAAATCAATAGGTCAGTTTTAAAATAATTTATTTTTTCTTTTTTTTAATTTCCTCCTTTTAAATTAAATTTTACAGAATTTAACATATTTACTAGCAAGCATTATAGCTATCTATATGTGGAAACAATTAGATGGTTATAGATATTTAGTAGTATATACTTAGTTGTAAACTGTTTGTTTTCCGAATAAAATAAAATAAAATAAAACATCTTAAATTCGGTGCTTAGTAATTTTCAAAATATAGTAATTTGTATGTTTTGCTTTGCACCGACTTCAAGATGTTTTAGATAATATATATTAATAATAATAGCTTTAGAAATGAGTTATTTTATACATTATAGTTTTTGAAGTCGGTTTTTTTAAACGAAGTTTTTATTATGAAACTACTGAACGTATATAAATAAAAGTCGACATAGTGTTAGCTTATAACCCGAGTTACACTTAGGATACTTCTTATTTGGATAAAAAATATCGTTTCCATGAAATAAACGGATTAGCAAAATAAATGACGCTGTGATCACGTTTTTTCAATTCGCTAAAAATATCTACATTGTCATAAACTGCATCTCATTCTATCCATGCAGGAACGGAGAAAGAATACAATTTCCTGCAGCTGGGCGGCCTGTCATAAGAGGCGACAAAACTCGCACCCAGGTGGTAGGGTATTTGCCCGGCTGGATGGCTACCACCCCTGGTCTAAAGTATTTCGCCATAACAACCTTATGTTGTATTCCGGCATTAGTGACCAAGTTCCAGTCTCCCTTAAGAGAGCAGCAGCGCGTTTGTAGCACCTTTGGTGTTGCAAATGTCCACAGACTATGGTAACCGCTTTACATCAAGTGGGCCATCTGCCTGTCTGCTGAACTCCTGCAATAAAAAAACTTCAACGGACAAGTGGAAAAACGAATCGCAACGGACAAGTGGAAAAACGAATGGCAATGGTTTTCAAATTGGACAAGTACATTAACAATCTGCCCGTAAAACTTCAAGTTAAAATTTTGTTGCGATTCATTTTATCACTTGTCAGTTGAAGATTTTCCACTTGTCCGTTGCGATTCGTTGTCCACTTGTACGTTGCGATTCGTTTTTCCACTTGTCCGTTGCGATTCGGTTTGCCACTTATCCGTTGCTATTCGTTTTTCCACTTGTCCGTTGCGATTCGTTTTTCCACTTGTCCGTTGAAGTTTCACTTCTAATATGTGTCCCAGCACACATTTCGATTTTTCGCAGGTTTACTGCAAATTATGATTTGGTTAGGTTAGGTACATTTTAATGGTGTATGTAATACGCTACCCACGCACCGACCATTTTTCACATCAACACTTTTGTCGTTCACTTTTGTTATGACTTTCGAAAAACTGAACAGTTGGCAAAGATTTCTTGTTGTTATTTTTGTTTCCTCAACAAACTCTATTTATTTATTTATATTTTTTTACACATACCACAAATAGAGGCAGTGATGCCTTGTCACGTGGAGAGCAGAGCTATAGTTCGATGTTAACTTAAGTTTGCCTCCATTAATAGCGGCTCGGAACATCGCACTTTCCGATGCGCAGAACGCAATTTTAGGTATTAGAGGGATGAGGTAGTCTGAGGACGCGGTATATCCTCGCTCGCTCTCTCGCTAGCTTTCTCGTTTAAGAGACTTCCCCGGCGCTCGGCTCACCAGAGCTGCCAATTTAGCATATGTCTAGCTATTATAGTTATGCCACAATAAGTGTTCTTTTATTTTAAATTTTAATTAAAATGCCGCGCTAGAAAAGGCTCTTTATTTGTATCTTGGTATTAATCCTTATCAAAATAAATTACTTCATATTCAAGACTGCTTCAATACCTTTATATAACTTTTTGAATTATTCAATTCGGACATACCATTCAAAAGATATCACGAGTTTAAAAATGTAAGAATTAGTGACGGTGACCACGTGACTGTGACATCTTTTCGTGAGCCAAAAATCCGTAAGACCCCCTCTATATAGAAGTTTCACTTCAAAAAACTCATGCATTGTATTACTTCAAATCAGGATGGCTGCGACTGTCTGTGGACTTTGTTGTTGCAGTGAACTTGGTGACAAGCAACAGTACGGTTTCAAGCAAAACACCTAATGAAATTGGATGGTGGTTACCGGAGAGGACGACGGTCCTGCCGCTCTGCAGCGCGTTGAGCACGGTGCTGGAGGGGTCCGCGGGCAGCAGCGTGATGCCGTGCCGGCGCAGCAGCCGCGCGCCCGCGCCCTCGCCCCCCTCCACGCCCCCACTTTTATTCTACAACCAATGAAATTGGAGAGTTGATGGACATTTTTTTTTACACCCACAATCTTATCAAGTACATTAACAATCTGCCCGTAACACTTCAAGTTAAAATTTTGGTGCGATTCATTTTGTCACTTGTCAGTTGCCATTCGTTTTTCCACTTGTCCGTTGAAGTTTCACTTCTAATATGTCACACACATTTCGATTTTTCGCAGGTTTACTGCAAATTATGATTTGGTTAGGTTAGGTACATTTTAATGAATGAATTTTTTATTTAAACATTTTTTTATTTATCAAACCTAAAACTGAATTCGATCCGAAACAAAAAAAAACATTCATAGTCTACTCTAAAATTATACACATACAACGGAACATTAGCAAATGCGCATCTTTCGTCATCAACTTCATTCGGACATCAAATTATATTAACAGAAAAATATTTCCAAAAAAAAATAACTCAATGAAATTTCGTTTGCTCATGTTTTGATGAAGAGGCTTCGAAACTACTGAACCGATTTGAAAAATTCTTTCACTGTTGGCAAGCTACACTATTCCCGGGTGACATAGGCTTATATTATATTTACAAATAAATTAGGGGTCCTTACTAAAACTCCAATAATGTAACCCAAGATGTAAAAAAATACCTAAAATCGCGTGCGCTGCGAAAACTATTGATGATAGAATAAAATAATGTACTACGACTTTGCAGAACACATCATTATTTACAAAAAGTGTCGCGACACTATATATCTAACTATCATAGTTATGCCACAACAAGTGTTCTTTTTTAAAATTTTTTTAATTAAAATGCCGCCGCTAGAAAAGGCTCTTTATTTGTATCTTGGTATTAAACCTAATCAAAATTAATTACTTCATATTCAAGAGTGCTTCAATACCTTTATATAACTTTTTGAATTATTCAATTTGGACATTCCATTCGAAAGATATCACGAGTTTAAAAATGTAAGAATTAGACCACGTGACCGTGACACCTTTTCGTGAGCAAAACATCGTAAGACCCCGTCTATATAGAAGTTTCACTTCAAAAAGAATGAAATTTCGTGCGTTGGGGCGGGCTGTAAGACGCGACAAAAACTAACCACAGCCAGGTGGTAGGGTTTTGCCCGAGTGGATGGCTACCACCTCTGGTCTAGAGTAGATACGTTGCGCATACCTGCGACGCCGCCGCGCCTGCGCCTGCGCCGGCGTCCTGCGGCTGCTGCGGGGGCTGGCTCGGCGCCGGCGTCTCTTTGATCTCTGATCACAAAACCAAAATAGTCTGTACTTTTCATTTCACTTTCACTCTGCTTTCATCTCAGCGTGACACTTACTTTGTACTATACTCTCGAACTGTTGGATGTTTTGGTCTGGCGCCGGTGCTTCCGTCATGTGCTCTGAAATATCCAAAACTGTTTTTAGGATTCAGGTTATATATTGGCTAAAAAGGAGGCAAGAAACAGTACAGGATCGAGAAAAGTGGCATACTCTCATATCAGAGGCCAAGACCCACTTTCGGTCACTGAGCCAACGGAGTAAGTAAGTATTTAGGGTATCATTGTACAGGTTTTTATAAGCCAAAGCTTTTTCATTTCTTATATTCTGAAAGTACACTTGGAGTTGCCCGATCACAGAGACGTAGACAGTACTTTGATCCTTAAGAAACGAAATTCTCTGCTGTCAAAAAAATAGAAAAATCTATATGAATTATAAATAATACATGAAGCTTGATGTCCTAACTTTTTTTACAGGACAGTCACTGTTTAATCGTGGCATAAGTTGCAAAATAGCAACATTTCGGTAACATCAATTTATGGTCATAAATTACGTGTGATGAGGGCGTCGATGGAGGAGGCGGCCTCGCGCTCGCGCAGCGCGCCCTCCAGCAGGCGCACGAGCGGCTCGTGGCGCGCCGCCGCCGCCAGCGCCAGCGGCGTCTTGCGGAACTTGGAGAGCGGCGCGGGGTCGGCGCCGTGGCGCAGCAGCGCGGCCGCGGCGGCCGCGTGGCCGCGCTGCGCCGCCCAGTGCAGCGGCGTCATGCGCAGCATGTCGCGGCAGTCCGGCTGCGCGCCGTGCTCCAGCAGCAGCTCCACGACGCGCGCGTGGCCCGCGTACGCGGCCAGGTGCAGCGGCGTGCGCTCCACCTTGGTGCGCAGGTCGCGGCTCACGCCGGCGCGCAGCAGCACCGCGCACGTGTCCGCGTGCGCGTTGTGCGCCGCCAGGTGCAGCGGCGACGTGCCCAGCCAGTCGGCCGAGAACGGCGCGCCGCGCGCCATCAGCTCCAGCACCGCGGCCGTGTCGCCGCCGCGCGCCGCCACCAGCAGCCGCCGCCCCAGCTCCATCGCGGCGGACGGCGCGCGGCACGCCGCCCCCGCCGCCGCGACGCCCTCGCCGCCGCCGCCCCCCTGCCGCCACCAAATCTTTACATAAATCTATCTCTAAACTTATCCCATTATCTAGGCTGAAAAGTATCCCTTGTTCACCCTCGGTATTACAATTGGATATGTACTGAATTTCAGCCAAATCGGTCAAGTAGTAGTTTCTGTGGAAACAGACAAACAGACAGTTACTTTTGCATTCATAATATTAATAGGGATAAGCTGAAACAATAGATCTTGAGAGTTTTTGGCGGGAACTGAAAGGTGATGTTGTGCTGTGCAGTTTTATTTTCTAAAAATGTGTAAAATTACTCTAAAATGAACAATAGTTGTAGGATATTGATAGTTTTTGAGTAGTGATTATGTGTTTTGTGAGAAATGTGAACTGCATAGTCAAATGTGGCCTTTTGAGTTGTCACAAGAACTCCGTTGACTGGCACTAGCTGATTACCTACAGTTCAGCTGTGCTACACATAGGCTTAAGAAAATGAAGAAACCAAATGTATATTATAAACTAAGATCTGGCTTAAAGGCCTAGTTGCCAAGCCATAAATATAATAAAATAATAATACAATAGATCATGAGGTTACTCACCGATACAATTTGAGAATTTGATAAGCGACCAACTACATCTCCGCAAAAATCTGAGGTCATTATGTATCATCTGAAATGTAAAAAAATAATTAAAAGTGTACATCAGACACTATAAACAATTAGACATTTACAAATTTACTAAGGCTGGTGTGCACCAACATTTAACCGACGGTTAAAATAAAATATTCTATGTTTATGCATACATTTTGATCGATTATTTTATTTTAACTACCGGTTAAATGTCAGTGCACACCAGCCTAAGAAGTTAAACAACTTAACAGCTTTGTTAAAAATAAGTTTGCATACATATTCTTAGAGATAGGAATAACTATGTTAGATTCACATATATATCTAAAATATTTTATTGAAATTAAAATATTTTAGTAATAAGAAGATATACATTATAATAAGAAAAAACAAAATGTAGTAAAGGCTACATATAATGATATTATTATTATTGAATATATTTAATAAAAACATAGGAAATAAACTTTATCATTATTTAAGCATCAAACATAGAACAAGTAAGCAGACATGAATTACTATAAAATATCAAAAGGTCATAAAATAAAGTTTAAATCAAGACTTACAACTAAAATATTCAACATTGCACACTATTGTTATGTACAAAATTGTGGTAAATCTACAAATGACAATTCTAATAAGTGAGTGAACCTCTGCTTTAGTATAACGTGAAAATTCCTATTGCTTAAACATTGTTTTGTGAATATTATAATTTTGTTTCGCGCCGTTACTTCAACTAAGTAACTATTGATCGCGAAGAAACAGGATGAGGATGTTGTGCTTGCTACGAGAGCCATACTTTTTTACACAATAAATTCACTTCCTTTTCCTGTGTGAACGAAAGTGACAGGTAAGTTACCCTAATTAAGTACGAATAGAAATTGTTGAAAACTTTTCTTACCTATTTCAAATCATTTACAGTCATAACACAAAACAAACAAATACCTATCATTATTTAATGAAATAACAAAAAATGTAAACGTCAACACATTTATTTCCAGTTTAAGAAATACATTAACAGTCTGCCGCGAAAATAAACGTCAATGTCAAAATGATACCTACAGGTTGAAGTTGAAAGTCGAAAATAAAGGACACCTTATTCACTGACTTCTTTCCAAAAATAATTTAAACCTGTTGTTGAAAATAATATTGTCTTATAAGAAAAAGTAATTATCCAATTAATAATATTTTTTTATATAAACAATTTTAAGTTTGAGGTTATTGTTTGCTGTTCATTCATTCATCACAATGGCAGAGAAAGGAATCAAACACATACAGCTTAGTTGAGCTTGAATAATTATTTTCAGTACCCCAGGTCAACTTAAATATAGGTCAATGTGTACGTTTCGTGGAACGATTGAATGTAATGAATTCCTTTCATGTCATCGTATTTCCAGCGAATGTTCGTT
Organism: Dendrolimus pini; assembly: GCA_949752895.1. NCBI lineage: Eukaryota > Metazoa > Arthropoda > Insecta > Lepidoptera > Lasiocampidae > Dendrolimus > Dendrolimus pini. The sequence goes on along the minus strand of OX457132.1, from coordinate 196,047 downwards.
GGCCTTCATTGGGTCAATGTATACGCACATTAGACTGACGACGAATTGATTTATGGTGGCAACACAAGTCATATTATTTCACTGAAATATATCATTGACTCAAGCATTTTTTTGTCAAAAAGCGAAATAAGTGGAGAATAAATTCACTTTACAAATAAAACATTATGAGAAATAACTCTCAACTATTAAACCTATTGAATGTCCTATGAACAGCGTCTTTTCACAATTTATTCTATTGGGTAATTTATTGTACAGAGAAGTTCGTTAGAATTGAAACTGATGCCAAACGAGACTAAACGAAGGCAACGGTTTGTATCGTTCAACAGACGTTGTTCACGCGACACTTCGCATTTTGTCTAAATGTGAACAGACGCTGTTCATAGGACACTCATATATATATAGATAGGAATTTATTGGGGATTTATTTCTCTGCTCAAAACAGTATGTTTGTTTCACTTGTCACAGTAGTTAGTAGAAAAAAGAGGGACAATCCTGTATTTCACCAACCAACAGTTAAATTGCGCGGCAGTTGCAGCGAATGTACTCTTTATAAGTTCTTACGTTTTATAATATAATCTCAAGATTTTTGAGTTATTTCTTTGATTTATCAAGCGTGCAATTTGTTCTAACGGTAGTTAAGTTTTTCTTTTGGTAAAAAGAATGTGAACGTATTTTTAAAGGCGTTTCGTTGGACTTCGTTTGGCCAGTCTATACGCAGCAACAGAAAAATGCATGCTAATAAAAAAATGGGTTATTGGCGGGAACTTGAAGAGTGATATTGGTTATAAGAGTATCAGAATTTACATTGTTGTTGAGAACTCCCTCATTTGGTGTCAGCCAAAGACCTACGGATTTTGCTGGAATATTATTCTACAACTTAAATATTTATATAGATATTTGATACTGGTTGAAAACATAAAAACGTGCAGAGACTTATTATAATAAAAAGACCAGACCAAAACCAAAAGTTGTGTACATTGTAAGCATAGAGTATATTGAATATATGGAGAATTGTAAGGCTTTTGGTAGGAACTTGAATAGTTGTTTCTTTGCAGTTTTATTGTAAAAACGTATAATTTTTGTTTGTAGGATATTGATTGCTTTAATACAAGTATTACTTTGTATGGAAAGTCTGTACACTCATCTGTGAGTGAAACGTTAATTTCATGTTTCCACAAGGACGTGTGCTTTAATCAATCTTCAAATTGAATAGTCAAACACATACGATCAAAGATATTTTACTATTCATTTCCTTGCCTTGTCATTGGTTTAAATTTAACGTTACAAGTATGGAAGCTTATGTTAAATTTTAACTGATAGTAAGGCATATGAATTATCGGTAAAGCGTCCGAGGCTATACACAGCTAATATGGACAGTCTGTTTGTGCCTCATATACAAATATGTCGTCTATTCGTCGCACATGTCTAAAACCGTGTATTTGGTTGGCATGTGCAGAGTTAGTAAACCAGATGCTCATCAAGCTCACAACTCACATGAAGCGAAAATGAGGTCGTAAGAGGGTTCAATGCAAAGAACAGTTTGAAGCTTCTAATACCTTCTTAAAAGAGTTAGCTGCAGAGGAACTTTGAGATTAGAGGAACATTCTACATAAATCGGAAGCGAAGAATGTAGAACTATTCGCCGTGAAAACCCTGTCACACTCAGCGAATTGTCGCTTACATGCTTAATTCCAATCGCGTCGAATGAATCTATTGACATCAAATAGACTGTCGCTCACTGCGAGTTCTCGCTGCAAGTGGACTGAAGCTTTATATAGAAGCATGACGTGGGATATTATATGAAAGTGATGTTACCCACTACTTACACGGCTATGCAAGTAATACGTTTAGTATGAACACGGTTTATTTATTGCCAACCTATCCCCTTTTATACTCTGATAATAGCAATACTGATCAGGTCTTACAAATATAAACTGTATTTTTAATTAATTTGACTATAATCAAAGTTGTTTGGGGACCCAATTGGACCCATTAGTTCGACTGGCGATTCTAATCGAATAGGCAGTCGCCGCTTGGGCCGATGTTTGGGCGTGAATTTCCCTCGGTCGTTGGGCTCCGTCTAATGAAGTGGTGCGCAAACACTCGAATCGGGTGCTCAAGGACCGTGTTTGTTCGCCATTCATTTCAAACGGTGTTTAACGCACAAAGAGAGTCGCTTTGTTTCGCTTTCAGCAAATATTCGTACACTTAATGCCATATACGTAATGGCTTTTGTTTATGGCTTCATTACGGCCAAAATGCGTAAAGCGCTTTGCTTGTTATCACGCGACGCGATAATGTTGTTCACATAAAAGATAACTTATGATATTATGGTAACTCATGACCCTTAGTTTAATTGTTATTTCATATTCCCAAATGTATTAAATTTTTTTTATTGTTGTTCCGCTTTGTTTTATCCCAAAATGTTTCATAGGACTACTGAGCCGTGTGACCGAATTTATTTAGAAACCAAAGTAAAAAAAAGCTTTAGTTTTAGTCAGGTAGGTACTTAAATTTTAATATTAGAGAAATTTAGACATTAATAATTTCTATAATTATCTTTATGCCAAACGAGTGTTTTTATGTTAAGCTATCCCTTATAAAAAATATGGCATGTAAGCTTAACAAGTCACATAATATGGAAGCATGGGAGACGGTGATTGAGGACCGAAGGGAAAGGACGAAAGGAAAAGGGAGTGACGCTATCCCAGTTCGGGTTTATGCCTGCTCGTAGCACAACAGATGCCATATTTTCAATATGCCAACTAATAGAAAAATACAGACAGCTATATAAAAATCTCCATATGGTGTTCATAGATCTTGAGAAAGCATACGATCGCGTCGCCCGAGAAGTTCTGTGGTGGGTCCTCAGAGCAAAAAGTGTGCCAGAGAAGTACGTAAGACTGATACAAAGCAAGTATGAGAATGTTATTACACAAGTCCGCTCTGCAGTAGGAACCAAGAACAAATTCCCTGTGAAGGTATGTTTGCACCAGGGATCCGCCTTAAGTCTTTACCTGTTTCGGCTGGTCACACTGACCGCAGATATACAGGTAATACCCCCTGCTGCATGCTCTTCGCAGATGACATTGTACTGGTGGATGAAGACGGGGTGACACTTCAAAACAAACTAGAAAGGTGGCGGCAAGCGCTAGAGGGCGTTGGGTTATAAATCACCAAAACCATAACCGAATTTTTTGATTTCGGCGGGACCTCTAGTGCTGTGCCTCTTAAACTACAGTCAGCCACACTACCATGTAACCCCGAATTCAGATACCTTGGTTCACTACTACAGAGTTATTGTGATATAAGTAGAGAGGGATGTACGGAGAAGAATAAATGTAGCATGGCTAAAGTGGAGCCAGGTAACCGGTGTGACGGGCGACAAACAAATGCCACTGACACTAAAAAGTCAAAATATATATAAATCTGTCATACGACCAGTCATGCTATACGGGTCCGAATGTTGGGCCACTAAAGTGATAAACCACAAACGTCTCCACTCAGCTGAGATGAGAATGTTGAGATCGATGTGTGGTGTTCCAAGAATGGATAAGGTGAGAAATGAGTACATAAGGCGATCTTTGAAAGTTGTACCCGTGACTGAAAAATTGAGAGGAAGATTAAGTTGGTATGGGCATATAATGAAGAGGTATGAAAGTCACGTGACAAAATGAAAATTAAACTACAAGATAGATGGGTACAAGGATGATATGATGTTTTGTGGTGTGACAGAAGATGTATGTCAGAATAGAGGAGTGTGGAAGGAAAAGACATGTGGTGCAAGAAAAGAAGAGAGAATCTATACTTTATTAATACATTGTAATCTATACACCAGACTTTCTTTTTCGCACGGGCCACACCTTAATTAAAAAACACGCACGTCATAATCAAATCTCTATTATGTATTATATTAATTTATTATTAGTACACAACAAAGCCTGATTATGTTCAATATAATTGTATGGGCATGTAATGATCATAAATTATAATTAGATATTTAATGACTGTGTTAATAAGGTTTACGTAACCCTTTATAGCGAAAAATCCCTTCGTCGAAGCAATTTATTCGGATTATAGCTCGGTCTCCAAACAAACAATGTAAATAGTAGGTATTAGGAAAAAGATTTATTTTTTCTTGGATTAAAATTGATTTAACTTTCAAAGGAATAAAAGATTTTACAAGAGCCTTGTGAGTCTCCATTTGTGCTGGTCTTTGAGAAAAACCACACTTTTTGTCCATTAAATATTTAGCTCCAACTTGAAAATAGTTTTACATACGAGAATAAATAAACAATATTGAATTTTATTCAATTTAACCCGGCACATGTGGACTGTGGTTGATGGCGCGAGCGATGACATGCGATAAAAGAGAGAAATCAAAATGGCCGCAGTACGTCTCGCTTGCACGAAGCCCTTAGGAGTATTAGTATAGTGTACTAGCTGTGCCCGCGACGTCGTTCACGTGGAATTTGTTTTCAAAACCCCCCGATTTTGAAACATTCTTCATTGGCGCTCCGCTCCTATTGGTCTTAGCGTGAGTATATATAGCCTATAGCCTTCCTCGACAAATGGGCTATCTAAGACTGAAAGCATTTTTTTTAAAATTAGACCTGAGATTAGCGCCTTCAATCAAACAAACATACAAACAAACATATAAACAAACTCTTCAGCGTTATATATTAGTATAACATTATTTATGAGTAGTAGAGTAGAGGCCAAGTCTCAAACTGTCAAACGCCTTTCGTTGTTCGTTTTCGCCCGATCAGCCCGAGAGAGTCAATGAAATTTTAGATAGAAGAAAGCACCAAGATTTCTTTATACTATATAATAAACTACAATAATATAGGTAGTCTATAGATATTTTATGATACAAAAATAATTGGAACATGTAATGGAAAAAGTATTTAAATAAAAAATAAACAAGCAAAAAAGTTCTAAAATGAAAATATAAGTGTGCTTTGACACGTATTGTGTATTTTGCCACAGGCTGACGTGACAATACAAAATATTATTTCATCGTTAAAAGTAGACGGATAATTCTTTATTGTACACGATTACAAAGAGCTTATCAGCTTAAAGATATTCTAAACGTGTACAATGGGCGGTATCGCTATAATGCGATCTTCTCCAGACAATCCGGGGCATGAATAAAACAGATTAAAATGTGTCGAAGGTAGTAAAAATATTATACGACTAGGATATGCCCGCGACTTTACCACGCTTGACTGGAAATTCCCGCGGGATTCCCGGGATGCAAAGTTCAGCAGAATTTAAAAAGAATGTAACCTTTCCTGTTAGTGAAAACTGTGTCGGAATAAAGTAATTTTTATGCACCCGAACAACTACAAACTGCTACCGGAAAAATTTCCGCAGGATTCCCCGGGATAAAAAATCATACATTTTATGACATAAAATTTGCTATGGATCAGTGAAAAAATCACATTGAAATTCGACTTTCTTAATCTAGTCATTTGAAGTAATTTCCAGCAAAATTCCCGTTTTCCCCAGGAAAAAATGAAGCGCAGATTCAAGTGTAAGAATTTGTTGTTGATCAGCGAAAACCTCACCGAAATCGGCCCAGTAGTTTTTATGTGAATTCCAAATAAACAGACAAGTAATCTAAGAAAAATTGCATCGTGTTCACCATCGTCTATATAGTCTAAGCAAGTTGGTTTTTTTAAGTAGCAATGTACAGACACAGCATTTTTAGTTTTTTTGTAATATTATAAATATATCTTTTAAAGGAATTTTTTTCCATAAAAAATGTTCATAAAATGAAAACTACTGGGCCAAACTATGTAAAATTTTTAGGGGACCAATTGGAAGCTATTCCGCGTCGAACAAAAAAAGAATCACGTAAATCGGATAATAAATCACGGAGTTATCGGCGAACATACATAAAAAAAAGCAAAAAAAAAAAGATCCCGACGAATTGAGAACCTCCTCCTTTTTTCGAAGTTGGTTAAAATGGCGGTAAAGGCTCGATATGTACTTTCGACAACGGGGATAATATGTAATTTAAATCTAAAATAATTGGTCAAGTGCGTGGCATTCCAGGCATAATGAAAGTTTCTTTAAAGGTGACACTAAGATGTTGAATGTTCACTGAGTTCGTCATTTGGCCACAAAATCTTAATAAATTGGTGAATATGAATAACTTAAAATTCCTAATTTGTAGTCCTAAACTGATTTCAGTTTTAAAATATGTCTATATCTCCTATAATTATTTTTATACTAATGCCTGCGTCTTCGTCCCCGCTTGACTTGAAATTCCCGGACACAAAGTACCGTGGCTTTTAAAAAAGAATGTAAGTTATCGTTTTAGAAAAAAAATGGGTCACGGTGGTGACAAAAAAATGGTCAAAAAAATGGTCACCCAAACAACTACAAACTGCTCCCGGGATGAAAACAACACACTTTTTATTACATATAATTTGCTATCGATCAGTGAACATATCACTTTGGCATACCAGTTTTTTAATCTGGCCGTTTTAGACAATTCCCAGGATGACAAGTGGCGCAGGTTTTAAGTCTACGAATTGACTGTCGATCAGCGAAAACCGCATCGAAATCGGCCTAGTAGTTTTTCTGTGAATCCCGATCAAGCAAACAAACAAACAAGAGATCTAAAAACAATGCATCATGTTTTCCATCGTTATAGTCGCATATAGTCTATTAAAGTTGTTTGTGTTTAAATAGCTTCAATGTATACACACATATTACTGGCTGTGCCCGCGATGTCGTTCGCGTGGAATTCGTTTTCAAAACCCCCTCGATTTTGAAACATTCTTCATTGACGCTTCTCTCCTATTGGTCTTAGCGTGATGATATATAGCCTATAGTCTTCCTCGATAAATGGGCTATCTAACATGGAAAGAATTTTTTAAATCAGTCTAGCAGTTCCTGAGATTAGCGCGTTCAATCAAACAAACTCTTCAACTTTATAACATACTAGAGTTTACCCCGCGCGGGTTAACCTCTAGTGCGTGTCTCTTGTTTATAGAGCAAGTGCTACAGGTTATATTATATTACATTTTTATGTATTTGCGCACAGAAGATTCACTTCATTTTATATCGCTTATTATATATACCATCCCCCGTCTATCTGTCAACAAAATAAATTACAAAACTTGACCAAAAAGGCCAAAATGGTCTAAATGACCAAAAGACCACAGTGACCGACATGGCTAAACTGACGGAATAGGCAAAAACGACCAAAAAGGCCAAAATAATCAAAATGGTCAAAATGACCAAAGAGGCCAAAATGACCAAAAAGGTCAAAATGATCAAAAAGGCCAAAATGACCAAATAGGCCAAAATGACCAAATAGGCCAAAATGACCGACATGGCCAAAATAACCAAAAAGGCCACAGTGACCGATGTGGCCAAAATGACGGAATAGGAGAAAACTACCTAAAAGGCCAAAATGACGAAAAAGGCCAAAATGACCAAAAAGGCAAAAACTACCAAAAAAATCAAAAAGGCCAAAATGACCGACATGGCCAAAATGACCAAAACGGTCACAGTGACCGATGTGGCCAAAATGACGGAATAGGCAAAAACTACCAAAAAGGCCAAAATAATCAAAATGGTCAAAATGACCAAAAAGGCCACAGTGACCGACATGGTCAAAATGACCAAAAAGGCCAAAATGACCAAAAAGGCCAAAATGACCAAAAAGGCCAAAATAACCAAAAAGGCAACAATGACCGAAATGACCAAAAAGGCCAAAATGACCGAAATGACCAAAAAGGCCAAAATGACCGAAAAGGCCAATGTGACCGACATGGCCAAAATGAGTAAAAAGGCTAAAATAGCCAAAATGACCGAAAAGGCCAAAATTTAAAGTATCCCTTGTCCACCCTCGGTATTTAATTTACATACGTACAGAATTTCAGCCAAATAGGCCCATTAGTTCTTCCGTAAAAGCATAACAAACAAAAAGACAAATATATTTTTATCCCGGAAACTATCCTATTTTTCGGGATAAAAAGTATCCTATGTTCATTCTCGGCATCGAAAACATATATATACTGAGTTTCAGCCAAATCGGTCCAGTAGTTTTTACGTGGAAACGGAACAGACAGACAGACAGAGAGTTACTTTCGCATTTATAGTATTAATAGGGATATAATAATAATAATCGGCAGACAAACACCCCCAATTAAGCAAGTTACGCTTGTGATATGGGTAATATACAAGGGACCACTCTGGGGCCGATCCCAGACACACAGACCATGGTAAATAACGGAGAAAATATGTTTCCGAAATTTACTATACCAGGAATCGAACCCGGAGACTGTGTTGCAGTGAGGTAGGCCGGCAAAGGCGTAGACCGCTCAACCACAGAGGCCGTCAAAATTATATTAGTATAAGATAGATAGATAATGAAGTGATGGCACCTACCGTGATTGCCATTCCTGCTTCAATTAACGTTGACTGTATCACGTTTTGAGATGTGATCGTTCAGCGAGCAGCCCTGAAGGGGTCGCGATGACAGTTCGACGTCGCAGAGTTGGTCACGTAGCAGCTGCCAGGGAATTGCGGACGTGACCGCTGCGAGGGTTTAATAAACAACTCCTGCTGATCGCCATTCATGAGCACGGCTCCTCCATATCCGCGTGGTTCCGCTTCCAGTTTCGTGTCGTGTGCTACCTTCGTCTGCCACTTTGTCTGCAACGCATTATATTCGTACCTTCTCAACCTTGCCAGGTATCGAAACAAAATATATTATAGCTATATAAAATTCTAATCATGCCGTTTCTGTATTGTTACGAGTTACAGGACTCGAATTAAAATGCTGTTTGAATTACTATAGAATTTTTTAGAACTATACAAACACGTATAACACAGGTACAAATATAACTGGACACGACCAGTACAAACTGCATGATCCAATAACACGTGCAAAGTCCGTCACTATATCGCTTATCGAATGTACTACACACGTCTTGCTCGTATCGTAATCGTCGCTTGACTGCCTCATCCCCCCCCGTTCGGGCATCGTTTTACACTAAACTGTACAATACAACAATCGACCGCGTGGACTGAAGTTTCCGAGAAACCGCAATCTGCACACCTGCGGCCATAAACAAGTACAATAACAATAGGCTATTGTCTAATTGCAGAATTTAAACACAAAGTAAACAAAAGAAGTCCAAATGCGGGAAAGGTAATAAACCAGGTGTGCATTCACTATGTCGGCATGTAACAGTATATTGAAGCTATATAAAATTAGATTTCTTGTTTGTTTGTTCGAGATTCACGTAATAAAAGTAAACGCATAAAAAATTAGCTTATTCCTACACAGTTGCCAGTAAACGTTAGCTCACATTCTTTTTTAAATGCTGCGATACTCTGTGTCCCGGGAATTCCGCTGGAATTCAAGTCGAGCGTGGATGGAATCCCAGGCATGTCCTAGTTTAAGATAAAATTCTTGATTAATTAGACTATTTTTTTTATATTATTTAAAAACTTGGTTTTACATAATATTTTCTTAAGTTTTCACGACTAGTATACATAATAAAACTACATTTTAACGGTTTAAACGCGACAATTCATTTGATTTATATTATTAGTAAAATGGTTTTAAATTTATTTTTTTCAGTCACTTCAAAGCATATTCGAGATAAAGTTTTAAACAGACAGACAGACTAAACAACTAAAAATGGTAAACGTAGCCTATGGATATTTCAATATTTGAGGCGTCAAGCGGCTAAGGCACCGTCTTAAACTTTTCAACAGTGCCTAAGCATCTGGTGCCTTTCTTTACGTCTGCGTGTTACTTTTAAGTAATAACTTATTTGTGAAAACCTGCCATTGGCTTTTTTTTGTTAATTATAGTTATCTAATTAAATGTATTTAGCTGTAGGTTTTCCATAATTATTAAATAAATAAATATCAGTGGAGAAGGCGAACGTCTACTCTTTCTGTAATTTATTCAAAATACTTAACTTTCAAAAACTAACTAACTAAACGACGAATTAAGTAATATACAAACGTAGGTAGTTGACTACTATCTCTTGACTGACTGCGTTTGCAAGTAGGATACGGAGTCACCGGTGAGGAACTTGACACTGGATTTTATATGTATGAAGGAAGTAATGAATGTAGATGAAGCAAAAGATGAGATCATAGCAAGTGGCAATGTAATCGTGTATAATATGTATGTTGTATACATGTAATTATATTTAAGAAATTATGGCGTTAAAAAATAAAAATAATAATAACATGTTTCTAATTTATATAATGATTTAATAGGTTAATTTAATTTTGATTTCATTTTCCCGCCTACCAATAATGAATGTTATACCTGTATGATATAGTTTCCAAAGAATTAATTGTGAAGAGCCGCTCTCAAAGGCTCGCCAGGTATTCCTCAAAGTGCTGTACTCGTGGCTGGAGAATGTGTGTCTCGAGTGTCGGCCCGCGCTCGCCCCTCTCCACTCGCCGCGCGCCGTGTCGACAATTCAACGCGAATTCCTATTTCAGTGAACACGCCCCACGAGCCCCATTTATCCACATATTCCTACTTTATGAGGTGATTCAATAAATAACAAAAGTGAGTACGAATCATGTGGAAACAATATTTCAGTACGTATCGATTCAATAAATTTCAAATATAAGAGAATTTAATGTTCATCATGTTAACAACGACGTGCGAGGTCGCGCGGACTACTTTTTGTATATGCCTTGCACAAACTGTGACATATTTACCATTAATTTTATTTGTATTACATAGCGTACTAATTATAGTTTAAACAGTAAATTAAAGTATTCCTGCAAGTATAAATACAAAAGGCATTTTGTATTGGCAGCCGCGGGGTAAACTCTCCTCTCACTCTCCGCCATGCCTTCCCACTGACTCTATATTTATAAAATAATTGAAATGCTTAACTTTATTTAACACTGTACTATAAATATTAGTTGTATAAAGCTGCAACTGTATTGTCAATGACCCTATGTAACCGTTTGTGAAAACAAACAAATAAAAATGTCCAAAATGTGATAGTTCAAGCTCGATGACCCTGTTAGAAGTCCCGTACCGTCGAAGGACCAAAAAAACTGTAGCTCACGTTCTCGAAGGACCAAAAAGCTGTATTGTGTATACAGTTTTAGTATAGGAGGGAAGGGTAAAATGTAAAAAATACCAAACCCAATGAGCGCTGTAATTACACATATTTTATTACCGAAAATATACGAATATAAACGTGTTGTTAAGCATTAGGCCGCAGTTGTTTACTTGTAAAATGCTGACTATTGTAGAAACTTTGCACACAGGTATAAGTTAGTAGTCAACTTGAAATAAATGTAGAATTAATTGAAATAGTATGCTACAATACTTTGTAGCAGTTTTATAAATAAAAAGGGATAAAAAACAATAAGAACTTTCACTGTGGCAATCTAGTTCGTAAGAATAAGATAATATAAAATATTTGGCAACGTACAGGCGAGATCAGGGATTTTATTTCGTGTTGCTACGCATCCGTTGCGGTCATAAAAAACGTCGCCAAAACTGTTTGAGGAGTGGTGCGTGCCAGCAGCGCCGAAGGCCGCAGGTGCATCATTTATCTGGTGTGTACATTTATTTGGGGCACTTGGGAGCCGCGGCGGAGGCCGGTCGAGGCCTTGAAGCGAAGCCAAAACCGCGGCGTGACGCCATCGCCGCTGCGGAATCCACTGCACTATTCTAGCTTACACTTTCCGGATAACCGCTTCTGAAGGCCACTTCTTTACAGATCAATTGATACGTTACGTACATTATATATTCCATGGGCCTTACTTATTATAATCTCTTAAATAAGAGACTTTTAAGCCCCTAATCAATGGCTCATAGTGATATTAAGACTGAAGATTGTATTCTTTTTAACCAACTTTAAAAACGAGTAAGTCTGTTACGTGAATTCTCGGTCAATTGTATACGGATTCGAAAGAGTATATGCTGAGGTGGTCCCATTGCCACTAAGCCAGGAGCCTGAAGAGTGCATCCCGGGGAAATCGAGAGCATCCCTCGTATATTATAGGCGGGTACAATGTGTTTCAAATATATGTTTTCTAAAGCTATTCAAGTATTTGTGTAACTAAAAACTCATTTAACAAAATACAAAACTAACTTCAAAAGTAACTTAAAAAAATATTTTTAGTTACTCTTAGAGTCGGTTTTGTTTTTGTATTTTTTTGTTGTTATATTGTTTATATAGTTTATTTATCAAAAATTCGCAATAGAGTACCTATATGATAAAGAAATAAAATAAACCTAACCTAATACATATGAACAAAGCCATCTGCTAAAATTTTAATTATATTAAATTATGATAACAAACCAACAATAATAGGACCATAACAAATGAACGGGAGCCTGCGAAATGTACTCTTACAAAGCAAACAACAAATGAACTTTTGGAGGTCATTCGTCAAAGTTGTACAAAATTAAATTTGCAGAAAGCTGCGGCCGAAAAGTTCGCGCTGCGAACAATTTCTCGGCAGAATGGAATCAAATGAAATTTAACATTCTCAAAAGAAGCTTTTTACACAAACCGCTTTTAAGTTATTTTGTTTCTTCAAAGTTCAATGTACGGATTTAAAATGTATTTTACTTAAAGTATGTACGTAATGAAATTGAATTATTCAACAACACTTGAATTGTTTCAACATGTTTTTTTATGCAGATGTGTTAAATATATTTATTAAATCTTGATTTGTCTATTATTTTTAGAGATTTATGTGTGCAGGAACAGAGAAAGAATACAATTTCCTGCGGCCGGGCGGCCTGTCGTAAGAGGCGACAAAATATCCCACAGCCAGGTAGTAGGGTAATTGCTCGACTAGATGGCTATTACCCTTGGTCTAAAGTATACCGCCATAACAACCTTGTATTGTGTTACGGCATCAGTGACCAGATCCAGTCTCCCTTAAGAGAGCAGCAGCGCATTTGTAGCACCTTTGGTGTTGCAAATGTCCATAGGCGATGGTAACCGCTTTCCATCAAGTGGGCCGTCTGCCTGTCTGCTAAACTCTTGCAAAAAAAGTAAAAGATTTGTAATCGTTCTGGTGAAACTTAACCCTTATAGAGAGCGTGTTATGGAATAATACCGTAAGCGGAAATATTTACAAATTATTTTAATACTTTAGCAATGGATATATGTGTCCATTGTTCATGTATTTATGACTTTCAGTGCCGAAACTCTAGGGCCATGGGGTCCCGAAGCTCATCGACCTTCTGGAGACCTAACAACACGTTTAATAGAGGTCTCACGTGATCAAAGGGCTGGCCTGTGTTTAGAGCATCGTATTAGCGATGCCACACAACGAGGAGTCCGCCCTGGGTTTTGGAAACGTTCTTAACTGATGATGATTTGGGAATCATATACTGTTTATTTTATTTATAAGTTAGTTTTATTAAAATATTTGATAGTATTTTTTTCAAGTTAGTTTAGTCCAACTTTTAATTTTTATTTTAATACATTACTCATAGATCTCCGATTTAGTGTGTTCATAATAGTGTTAAAAAATCTTTGTTGATAATAACAGCCCATAAATGCCCCACTGCTGGACTCGGGCCACCCATTATAAGGGAACGGACAGTATACCCGCCACGCTTGACCAAGGCGGCTTGGTAGGTTTGAGACATCGGTCATCTCGATGTGCACGTTGCATCACGATGTTTCCCTTCACAATTGGCATGCACTATAGCTCAGAAAAATGGCTAAGTGGTGCATGCGTTCCAGCCAGGATCGAACCCATCCCCTTTGAGTTTCGGACGAGTGCGCTAGCCATTACGCTACCATGACTTTAGAATCTTTGTATTACGATATAAATGAATCATTATTAAATAAATTGTCACTTTTTACAAAACTACCTTGTAGTCGATTTAAATAATTATGTCCATATGAACTGTGGTGGCTTCGTGGCTAACGAACACGCAGTTCAAACAATGCGGGTTCGAAGCCTGGCCAGGAAGCTGGCGGTTGTCTGATCTAATGTGCATCTTGTTACAATTGCCACTGCTAAGGGTCGAAAGAAATACATCACGATGACACTCGTAAAACGAGATATCCTACGTATTAAATAGGTCAAACCCGAGATGTTTTTTTGCTGTTATTTTTTTTAGATATTTGTGATATTTTCATCGATCGGGGTGATATTGATGGTGATTGGTGTGGATTGAGTGGGTTAAATATGTTATTGTTAATTAGTTGATTTCAACTTTTAAATACTATTTGTATGCCTGAAAGGGCAAAAACATGTGAAACAAAATAACATATTGTCAACCAATGTTTTACTAACCATGTTTTTACGCAAATAAATGATTTGATTTGAGAATTGTCTCATCCTTAATCAGTTATTACACTATGCTGATTTCTTTACCCTTTCTCTAAATTAGGGCGGTGTAGTAAGAACTGAAAAGCCACTTCTACTCTACATATACTTACGTCTAAGCTCTCTATATACCAGATTCCTAAATTAGTGTAGTGTAATAAAGATTTTACTGGTGATATGTCACTCATGGTATGGGCACAATCGTTACTTACTTATTAAAAAAACTTTTTTGACCGAACTTTTGTGGCCGATTTAAGTGCATGCATCGTTCCTTTCGTTTGTTGGGTATTTCTGGGAGGCCTTGACACGTCCGCCGGAGACGGGGCGCCGCCACCGGCCACCGGCCTCCGACTCAAACGCCACCCCACCACCCCACCCCCCAAATAGACTGCAAGGCCTCACTATCGCACTAATGTATTCAGATTATCCTAAATCTATAAGTTGAAAAATGTACGGTGGTCTAAAAGCTTCATTTTTTTCATCCAAAATATTTTTTTAGAGTTCCGCAGTAATAACAGAACCTTATTTTTTGTTGAATGAGGTATTTTAAATTTATTTTATAAAACGCCGAAGTCTCCTAGATTTAAGACGAAAAGTTATGACGTAATAACATAACTAGTCAAATAGCGTATTTAACAAATATTCTGATTATTTTTATCTTCTATGTTCTTATATCTAGGTTTTTTTATACATTGTTTTACATAGTGTAAATACTTTTAAACAATTAAACTAAAATGTATAAATTATAGAATTTATTGTAAAATATCTAATCTACTTAATCCTGGTTTATATTTTGTTGTGGGTAGTTTTATGAGTGCCGCTGACTTTCGATTCGCCGCCGTTGCCTGGTAGCGAAACCAGTCTCCAACGCACGTTAGGCCTGTGCGGACGTTCCGTTTACTCGGTGCCAAGACTACTGTGAACGTTTCTCTTTATATCTCAATAGAATTTTGAATCCAAACCATGTTTGTTCTGGTGTGTGTGTTATTATAATCAGAGACCTAAGTGTTACCCTAAGACTTGTCAATGCTGTGGACTTCTAGGAACTGATGTATCTGCCCCATTAAAGGTGGAAACGAAGGTTATCATTTCTTATTAGTTTATGTGCAGAATTTGGCATACTAAGAGTATTTGCATTTAGAATGCGGATTTGAGGTCCAGAATTGAATAAAATATAGCGACCTCTGCGGTCCAGTGCCTAATCCTTTGCCAGCTGGGTCCACTGAAATGTAAACACCTCGGGTTTGATTCTTGGTATGTTAAATTTTGTAAATAAACTTTTCAATATTTGCTGTGAATAAGTCCGTCTATTCGTCTGTCTATCGGCTTGTCTGTTTAAATAACAAACTTTTCTCAGACACTTGTTTTTGGAAGATTGTTGCCAGAAGGCGTAGTTTATATGGTGCTATACTTATGCGGAATTTATATAAAATTGAACGAGTAGTATAATTAATATATTAGTTATACAGCGTTCGTGTGACTGTTTAGTGACTATACCAGTAAAATCGCGGAATAATTAAAAACAAGGGGTGGTCGTGAATTATGTAGGTACGAGTATGTATAGAGCGCAAAATCAGCACTGACGCGAGTACAGGCAACATACTAAGTTCAGTTCCCGTAATTATACCACGGCTCGTTGATACACATATTCATTCATAAATCCAGTATTAAGTAAATATCATGAAATCCTTATCGTATAGTAAATATCTATTAGGTATAGCGTCCTCAGGTGTATAAACCGTACAAGGTAAGTAATGTATAAACATAATATTTTCTTAAGATATCGTGATTAGTATACTTACATAATAAAACTACGTTTCAACGGTTTTCACGCAAGACAACGATATCAAGTGTCAATGAGTATTGTTAAAGTTTTATTTAGCCTACCTCCAACTTGCTCCACTTTAATTATTTAGTTTTAGTTTTGTTTATGGTTATTATTTACTCTATGGGAGCCTAATCTAATTTAACACCGCTTCGCAACATGTTGTAGCTTAAATAGAAGAAACGTCGGAATAATAAAAATCAAATAATTACAGCGCATAAAACCTTTAAAACGTAATGTATAAAAATAGATATCTTTTCAATGGGCATAGTCGCATGACGAGTTTTTTATTTAAGTCAACAGATTGTGAGATATAAGCTTCCAACGTAATAAAATTGTGTGTCCACCTTCCAACTTTTAAAGAATGAGGTTGTAGCGCTTTGAGAACACTTTCAACGACAATTGGTATGAAAGTTTTTGAGATATCGGATATTATTGATTAAATCATTTTTTATGGTTCCATTGCTAAATGACTACGGTAGATGTTTTTCACATCTACGGAACCAATCATATTTCGTGAATTGTCGCGAATGTCAAATCTTAAGCAATAGCAGGGCAAATACTAATAATAAAGATATGAGAAACTCCTTGCGATATGTTATGGGTGTGTGATATTAAACTGCGATATTATTCGACGCGAGAAGCGACATATTTCAGCCTCGACATTGCTGCACGAACGTTGAACTAGCTCTCCCGTTTCGTCTCGTCGCCGAAGATGCGCGTGACTGAAGCCCCTTCCCGTGGGGATTGTTACAAATTCCAAGATAAAAATGATTGCCTTTTAGCTTCGTATCTCTCCGTTTTCAAATGTAAAAAACAAAGACAAAACAGGAGCATTGAAGGCACAGTTTAGCTTTCGTGTTAAATCGAATTTCTAATAAAATATAATAAAATAATACTAGTGGTCGCCCGTGCTCGGAATTCGAAATGTCAAAGACTACATACTATAATCAGAGATTTCGCCAAGGCCACACTGTTAATTTGACTTGAACAATAAACAAAAGAGTATAACAAAACAACTTTTCGTTGATATTTAATAGTCAGTAATTTACCCAAAAAAAGATACCATAAATGTTCGAGATATAAGTTTTTATTGTTATTTCTTATGATTTTTTTTTACCAAAGCACCTCCATTATTGAAATAAAACCATTTTACTCCTTCAATTTCTATCAAAACACGATACAAAAAATATTTATAAATGAGAGATTAATAATATGGTTTTTTTTTTTAAATACTACTAAAAAAAAATCCGCTCCCCGTATCCCCGCTATCGGCCGAAAAATCCTCAAGGACGTCCTCCAGCACCTGGGGAGCGGAGGAACCAACCTGTTGACGAAGGGAGTTTTCCTCTTCCGGGGCGTGCTCAAGCAGTGAGACGCAGGATCAGCGCGGGCGCAACTACTTTCTAAGTCTCACACTATTCCTACCATGATCGCGGGGCACATGGGCGGAAGGGGGTTTTACCTCTTTTTAATAAGGGTACCTTGCTGAGTTTCCACACAAGCCAGCAATCCACTCTGTTGTCTACGGTATCTTCAGTGGATAATTCTCATTGCTTTGGTCTAATCCCAGTAAAGGACCCGATAGTGTACGAAATGTGTTACCCCTGCCTCATATAAATTCCTTCGTTTGGCTCCATCAGGCACGGTCTCGAACATTTTACCTTCATACATTTACAATTTGTTGACGTCAAAGAAATATGCTAATATCTCCGGCGTCTGCGTTGCTCGTTTGCGCTGCACCAGCTGCATGTTTTAACACGAATGTATTGCATCTTCTTTGAAATTGTTGCACGTTAAATTGCTTTCACGACGAAAGGTTTCTCGTCGTATTGTCTTAGTATATATTAATGAGATGTTCACGCGAAATGGGCTCTTATAGATATAGCTATGCAAATGTTCTTTCATCTTTTTACAGACGTAGACGTAATAGTCATACCCACACGAAAACAGCCAGTTCCACTGAAAAACACTTTTTGAAGGTCCATACATGTAAGTCAAAATTTAAAGCTACTTCCTATTCGTACACCGCTTCGCAATGTGTTATCGCTGTTCAAAGGAGAAGCAGCAAGAAACTCCACTGCAACACGTATAGCAAAAATGTTTTTTTCATCATAACTGTTTATATATTATCTCAGTTTCTTTTTTAGTAATAATACATATGTGTTGAAAAAGTTGTATTACATTCACTTTTCAAAGAATGAATGGAGTTGTAACAAACAAAAAATATTGTTACCGTTGTTTCAATTTAGCTTTAAATTTACTGATGGGCAGGTCTAACACTTCATTCGGAATTTTATTGAAGAAGCAAGCAAGAAGACAGTATGCATATGCATGTGTAGAGAACTAATATGATATAATATAGTTATAAGTTTGTACCTGATTTAAATATATTTACAACGAGAGCAGTGAACACGCAGTTTATACATTGCGTTACTAGTTCTAGTTTGATTAAGAACGAACGGGACGTATGGATTTAAGTTTTAATAATTGTCTAGATTACGAACTTAATAGTTAAATATCATGGGCATTAGCTTAATAATTAACGCACTCGCGTCCCAAAATGTGACGCGGGCTCGAATCCTGACCAGAAAAGAACTTTTGAGGTACCTAGTTTTGTGACCAAATGTGCACATTATTACACTTATCACTTACTGACAGTTAAGGAAATCATAGTGATGAAAATTGCAGGTTACCGGTGGTAGGGACTCTAGAGTTTGGAAACTCCGCATGATGCGTGCCGTACTCAGGACAACCGCCATCTGGATCGGGCTGTTCACCCATTTACGTTATTATTGTTACACTACCAATCAAATTGGTAGAGCTGTGCTGGAAACATTATGTGTGTGTATTCGTGCGATGAGTCTTCCCTCTTCCCTATTCTATGACTCCTGTCAGATCCTATCTCATTCGCTGTATCCCACCTTTAGCTTCGCGCCTGGTGTTGCAAACATCCATAGGCGACGGTTACCATTTTCCATAAGCCTATTAGCCAATTTATATATCTATACAGATAAATAAAATTGAAGTGTCTGTTTGTAATGTCAAAATAACAGCTTTTTATTAAATGCATATGAAGGTATATTAAAATTTTTGTCTGTCTGGATGTTGCAGCTAATCTCTGAAACGACTGGATCAGTTATGACAGGACTTTCACTGGCAGATAGCTGTTGTTATAAGGGGTAATATACGCTCCTTTTTTTGTCGTGTTACGCAAAAAAATCCACGTGGCCGAAGTCGCGGGCACAATTAGTAACAATTATTTGATCTAAGAAAAAATATAAAAAAGCTACGCTCCAGTTGCTAGTGTACTGTGCCACTTGGCGCCGTGTGTAGTGCGACAGTTGATGTCTAACTTGTAGATGAAATAGGAAAACCATAACCGGAAATTAGGACCCGCACAAGCCCGGATTAAATATCCTGGCAGCTCGATAGCGCGGTATCTTTGAGATGAGAAATCGAATTAGAGATTTGAGAGGCAGCGGCGCTCGCGTGCCTCCCTGCGCCACCCTCTTCCACCGCCCACAGCCACTATCGATGGTTAATCTACACGAAGTAGTTTTGACTATCGCGAATATTGTATTGATAACAAACCACTCAAGTTTAGAATTATCAGTGTCAATGTTAGTACGCGAGAAGTCTTCTTCAAATTCTACTTTGAAAATAAATTCAGTTTTTAGAGTACCTATTGATGATTAGTCGATATCAACACCCGGCCGCCACTGGCACGCCACGATTATTTATTGTCTAAATCAAATGTTTTCATTAAAAAGTTTGTAAAATATGTAAAAATATGAATATCTATATTTATATTAATACGTGAAGCAAAAAGTTTGTACCCCTTTTAAGGAAAATTGCGCGGACGGAGGCGTATGAAATGTCGCACACTTATGGTTTATATAGAGACGAATGCTAATGTTTTTATTAAAATTATGCATAAAAAATCATTAAATCGATAAAAAAAACATTACACACACTACCATGTATTTGACATACACGCATGTATATTCCTTTGTTAATTGTTCAAGTCAAATTAACTGTGTAGCCTTGGCGAAATGCGTGATTATGGAAGTATAGTCTTTGACATTAATTATGATGGTCAAACTTCGACCACGGGCAACCACTAGTCTTTATAAATATATTTCTTCAGTTCGTTTGTATATCACTAAAGTCCTCATAAACGGTTGGACCGATTTTGATGATTTTTTCTGTGTTTTTTATTTTTTCAGGGCAAGACAACGTGTGCGGGACCGTTAAAAATGTACGGTGAAATTGGGAGGGCCGTCTGTGACTAAATGAATTATAAAGCGTGCGCGTGTTAACAATGGAGTAACGTACTCGTGTGTCGTGTGTGTTTTCCCATTGTAATTCGCTGGAGTTGTGAAATCGTTGTGCGAACGATGTCGACTCAAGAACAATGGACACAAACAAGTTCGAGTTTCGAGTGTACTTTGAATTTGAATATTAATCATTTGTGTGTTGGTCCGAATCCCATCGCCATGTCGTAGCCTCGTCCTCGTGTGACGCAATAACCGAAATAAGCCCTTTGGGTAAATAACATATGTGCCAGGTGGTTAGGGTATTTGCCCGAGTTGATGGCTACCATCCCCGGTCTAGAGTATGCCGCCATAACAACTTTGAGTTGTGTTCCGGCGCCAGTGGCCAGGTTCCAGTTTCTCCTTCATATTGTTGACCATAGGTAAGGGTAATCACTTTCTATCATAGTTGGCCGTCAGCTTGAGCGCTATAGTTCAGCAATAAAACCATATCTAAAGATAAATTATATAATAATTTGAATTATATATATAATTTGAATACTTTAACTCAATCAAAAAACGTATGCAAAGCGGCATGGAAAATTATAAACGAAAATACTGACAATACTATATTTAAAGAAACAATAACCGAAATTAAAGTGGGTAGTAATATAATAGGGCATTGTGGTACTATAGCAAATGAATTCAATAATTTTTTTATAAACCTATGTAATATTAAAAATAATGATCTGGGAAACACAAACAACACGCGACTGACAAATAGTATTTTTCTACAACTTATAGATTTAAGTGAAGTGAAAAAAATTATTATGTCTTTAAATGACACAAATTCTGTAGGCGTGGACGAAATTAGCACTAAAATATTGAAGGAAAGTGCTAACGTTATAGTACCTGTATTAACATATTTAATCAATCTCTCCTTTGAAACAGGTACTTTTCCTGAATGTCTATTGTAAAACCTTTACATAAAAAAGATAACAAATTAGACATGTCAAACTATCGACCAATAACGTTGATCCCAATATTATCTAAAGTATTTGAAAAAGCAATGTATATGAGGCTAAATACATATTTTGAAAAATTTAAAATTATCAAATCGGAACAAAATGGATTCCAGAGAGATAAATCCACAACCCTTGCAGCTTTTAATTTAGTATATAATGTGTTAAAAAACATCGACATGAAACACCCCACACTTGTTATTTTTTTTGATATGTCCAAAGCTTTTGACTTCGTCTCACATGAACTGCTACTAAGGAAATTAGAAAATTATGGCATCAGGGGACCAGCGTTAAGCTGGATAAATAGTTATCTAAAAAACCGCCAACAATGTGTTGACATCAATAAAATTGATAACAAGAACCTTATATGTAGCGAAAGATCTGATTTCTTGGAAAATAAATACGGAGTTCCGCAGGGCAGTGTGCTAGGCCCATTATTGTTTTTAATTTATATAAATGATCTTCCTGACATAATTCAACATAGTTGTATTTTATTTGCTGATGACATTTCTATTATATTGACATGTGAGCGTTTAAATAATTTTGACATTGAAATAAATAAAACGATTGAATTAGTTATTCGGTGGCTTGATAAAAATAATCTAAAAGCCAAACTTTCCAAAACAAATTTTGTAGAGTTTCAAACGCGCGGACAACGTATTATACCGAAAACGTTGTCATACAAAAGTATAAAGATAAATGAAGCCGATGAAGTAAAATTTCTGGGTTTAACACTAGATAAGCATTGTTCATGGAAAACACATGTTGATACTGTATGCAAAAGAATAAACAGGTTTGTTTATGTATTAAACAAACTGAGAAATACTTCAACCCAACACACAGTATTGATGGCGTATCATGGACATGTTGGCTCTGTGCTGCGGTATGGTCTTTTATTATGGGGTAATTGCACAGATTTCAATAGAGCTTTTTTGGCACACAAAAAATGTATTCGAGCAATAGTAGGCAATCCACCGTATGAGTCATGTAAACGATATTTTAAAACTCTTAACGTCTTGCCGTTGCCTTGTATGTATATTTTCGAGATATGTATGTTTGTAAAAAGAAACGCTGATTTATTTAAAAAAGCTAAAGATATATATCCTCGCTCTACAAGAAATAGGGACAGATTAGTATTTGATTTTGTCCCAAGAACAACCCTATTTATGAAAAACTGCTACACGATGTGTATAAGAAATTTAATAAATTACCTCCATCGATTAAACAACTGCCATTGAATCAATGTAAAAAAAAGCTAAAAATATGGTTGCTGGAAAATATGACATACTCTATTAATGATTTCCTTAAATATGATAAAGACATTATATTTTAATACTATTTTACATTTTATTTATATCTTTCGATTTTGACATTTAATTTATTTTTCTTCTTGACATTGTTTCATTTCTGTGTTTTTATAATATAACGAACAATGACTTGTATACTATTAGAATTGTTGTGTTTTTTTTTTAGATTAAATATTTGTATGACCATGTGTAGGTCAAATACAGTGAGGACATCTGACTTTCTACCACCTAGTTGTAACTATTACCTGTATTTTTACAAATAAAGTTTCATTTCATTTCATTAAAAAGTCGTGGTAGCGTAATGGCTAGCGCCCGCGTCCCAGACTCAAAGGGCGCGGGTTCGACCCTGACCAGAACGCATGCACCGCTTAGTCACATTTCTGATCTAATGTGCATATTGTTACAATTACTAACAACGGTGAAGGAAAACATCGTGATGCAACCTACACATGGAGATAACCGATGTGTCAAACCTGCCAAGCCGCCTTGGACAAGCGTGGTGGGTATACTGTCCGTTCCCCCCTATAACGGGAGGCCCGAGCCCAGCAGTGGGACATTTATGGGCTGATATTATTATTATTATATAAATCAATCATTCATTGACAATTTATAAAATATGTAAAGGTTTTATTCTTGATGTGAAACTTCTTAAGAATAATTGTGATTTGAAACTCATTGAAACGAAGAAGTGACTCGAAAAAGAAATAAAAACACAAATCTATAGAACTAATCTTGCGAGAGAATGAGATAGAATACATTGTATTTAATCATTTAAACACTATTCTCATACAGATAGAGTTGGAAATGTTTTGAAGTTTTTCGTTAATATTTCAAATTTCGTGTTCGTTTAAAGCTTAAATATATTATAACAACACAATATATGAATAGTGACTTCATGAAATGTAGAATCCCTCCCACCCCTTGTCACACTTTTCACTACTACTGCGTGTGAAATGCAAACTAACACCTTTTTTTGTTGTTTTATAATATACTTCGCAATAACCGTCCGTGTAACTGAAGCTATGATTGTAATTGGAATTAACCCATTGTACAGCAAACATCGATAATAGTGGCCTATATAAATAAATGATGCGGTTTGGCGGCGTACAGCTGTACAGCGCTGCAGTGCTCCTTATTCCAATCGACCCACTATAATTGTGCGGCAATATATTGATATTATATTAAACACGATACACATTTAATATTGATCCATTGGCACTAGAATATACTAGTGCTAATATTAATTATTAATTGACGGGCGGGCTATGTTTCATCATTTATGACTTTTGCGGTGCAATCTTATTCAATGCAAGAGCATGAGTTAATTAACGCAGCTGCAAAAATAAACATTGTTGGTTTGAATAAAGAAAAAGTTTGTATAGCTTGAAAAAAGCTTACATGAAGATGAGAATAACAATATATATAATCTGGCCATAAAGTCTAGAATATAAACTATTTTGTTGCGTTTTAGCAATATTCCATCTTATGTCAGTGAATTATAAACAAAGTTTATAATTCACTGACATTTCAATCCGTGCAGGAACGGAGAAAGAATACAATGTCTTGCGTTGAGGCGGCCTGTCTTAAAAGGCGACAAAACAACCCATAGCCAGGTGGTAGGGCCCGACTGGATGGCTACGACCCCTGGTCTAAAGTATGCCACCATAAGAACCTTGTGTTGTGTTCCGGCATTAGTGACCAGGTTCCCGTCTCCCTTAAGAGAGCAGCAGCGCATTTGTAGCACCTTTGGTGTTGCAAATGTCCACAGGCGATGGTAACCGCTTTCCATCATGTCGGTCTTCTGCCTGTCTGCTGAACTCCAGTAAAAATAAATCTATATTATTTCAATTTCAAAGTGGATCTGAAACTAAAATCTGCAAAAATACTTAGATATGGATATATTATAACAATACTAAGTTTCACATGAGTAGTGATTTTTAAAGTTTACCAAAAATAATAAAACTACGTTTTTACACTTTTTACACGATTTTAATAATATGTTACTTGATTTTTATTCTGACGTTGCGGCCATTTTTCAATAGTAATCACGGAAGACAAAGACATCAAGAGTATTAATCGCGAAAACTAAGGAAAATACTATGTTTACCAAGGACATCTATCTGGAATTTGAAGCAAAAAGCTTTTTGTTATAATTCGACGATATTTACCAAAGAACCGCCGACATGACACCTCTATAGCGGCGTTTCGCTTCTTTTAATCACAATTGTCATGTCAAATTGTCAGTTTCAAGGCGTTATAAAACTCTGAGTTTCATAATTAATAGCCATTATTACATAAGTAAATATCATATTTTATATTTGCATAATTCATGTATCGTAAATAAACCAACTTGATATTTGTTCGGTGCAAACAAAAAGTTATTAGTAAGTACTAAAATTACTCTTGTCATAATGTCAGGGTTGCTAGATTAAAGATATATGTGCGAAAGTGGCGCCAATATTATTTTCATTTCTTTTTGGCCAATCTGTATTTCTCGAATTACGAAAGTTATTTGCTCAATAATCTCAATGGTAATATCAGTTTAGAAAGTTGCTTTTATAAATGTAATAATAATATTATAAATGCGAATGTCAGTTTGTTACGTTTTCACGTTGCTAGTTACAAAAAAGAACCGTTCTCAAGGAATCGGTACAAATATAAATACAAATATCAGCGCTGTAATCGCAGTATTTTCGATTCCCTAACAAACATTACATTGTTGCGTCCGTGCAGGAAAGGAGAAAGAATATTATTGCCTGCGGTCGGGTGGTCTGTTGCAAAAGTTGACAAAAGAACCCAGTCAGGTAGGGTATTTGTCCATTTCAATGGCTGCCACCCCTGGTCTAGAGTCAGGTTCCTGTCTCTCTTTAGAGAGCGGCAGCATGTTGGTAGCACCTTTGGTGTTACAAATGTCCATAGGCGATGGTAACCACTTTCCATGTGATAGACCGTCTGCCTGTCTGGTAAACTCAGGCAATAAAAAAAATCTTTATTTTTTATTTTACACAAAATAGTTACAAGTAAAACTACAAAATAGTGGTGATGTACAAAGGCGAGCTTAACCCTAAAAAGAGTTTTCTTCCAGCAAACCTATGGGTCTAGCGAGAGTGGAAAGACAAGAGGTAGGATTGCGTACATGAAAGTCATTATATAAAAGTACTTATCAAAAATAAATATTACTTTATAAAGTACATACATAGATATACCTACATAATTTAGTCTCCACGCGAACGATATTTCCCTAGCACAACTAGAATTGTATAATTCCAAAAAAATTATACATCTCGCAGTTATTAAGATGTAAATAATGAAAAGTCTTAATTACATATTTCGTAAATTGTAAAGGATTTTTAAGTCGGGTATCGCGATTTGAATAAGAAGAAGACTTGTATAAATTGGGAGTTGTTTAGTTGTAAAGTGGTGAATTGTAAATGAGCCTTAGAGGGCGTCGAACAAAGCGGACGAATTCCGGAGACGAAGGGGGCCGGGGAAGCTCAGCAGACGGATCTTCATAATAATTAACATTTGAAAACAACTCGGCGAGATTACACTCAATAGCTCCAGCAATGTCTGCTTTTGGAGCGGCTTAGACGATCCGATTGTTCGCGATGTGTAGCTACGCGGACCATCCTTCGGACATCGCAAGGGAAGAACTTACATTTTTAATTAAAAAAAAAGGTTTATTTTTTTAAGAAAATATCCTATTATTTATACGAATATAATACTAAAATTAATGAATGTTATGAGATGAAGAAAAAATACACCAAAGATGCTACCAATTAATGTGTTGGCGGCTGCTCCATCTGTGCCGAAGAAAGAATAGAGATTTATCTTGTTACAATTATCCGTAAGCGGCGGTAACCACTTTCCACCAGATGGGCCAGCACTCTGCCTGCTACAGTCTAGCATTTAAAAAAGAATTATCTTCTATTCTGTTAGGGCATATAAATCGATATGTTAAAAATAACTTAATATTGCAGGTATCCTCGTACCCTCGTCAATGTGGTGTCCCCATCGAGTGAAAGTGAGGTCGCGGCGATGCCTCCCCCTCCCTCCCCTACAGCCCCCCCCTGCGGGCTGACACGCCTCTGACACCGTCACAATTACAAGCGCTCGAAATGGAGCCACTTGAACGGCGCGACGCCTCCGTCCCGCACAATGACGGATCTTCGCCTACCCTCAAAATGTAAATGTTACACTTCTTCGCAAGTGGGAATTCACATGTCGCCTTCTACGCTCGCGTCCAATTTAGGGATGTTTACGCGACGCTGACAAACACACATTTACATTTATGATACTTATTTTATACATAAATTTGTATATATTACACAAATAAATTATAATAAATAGTTGTTTATTAATGTAGTAGTAATTACATTATTTATGAAAAGTGTAAATTAATACGTAAATAACAAATACAACCCAATCCTGCGCTTATCGTCGACAATTTCTTTTTAACAAAAACAAAAGTGACTTCAAACTAAAAAATAAATATTTAACCGACTTTCTGCAACATCTTAAGTCGGTGCAAATAAAACATAAAAAACGACAAAGTAAAATATAGTAATATTTTTATGATTTATTTCGCACTAACTTCAAGATGTTTTAGAAAGAAGTCGGTTTACAACTTTTGAGGATTTCGACTTTCAAGGAGAAGCTATTTTGGGAGTATAATCAACAAATGCGCATCTTTCGTCATCAATCTTCATTCGGACATCAAATTATGTTGATAGAAAAATATTTCCAAAAAAATAATTCAATAAAATTTCGTTTGCTCATGTTTTGATGAAAAGGATCCGAAACTACTGAACCGATTTGATAAATTCTTTTACTGCTGGCAAGCTACACTATCCCCGGGTGATATACGCTATGTTATATTTACAGAAAATTAGGGATCCTTACTAAAACTCCAATAATGTAACCCAAGGTGTAAATAAACACCTAAAATCGCATGCGCTGCGAAAACTATTGATGATAGAATAAAATATCTTTAATCCTTATCAAAATAAATTACTTCATATTCAAGACTGCTTCAATACCTTTATATAACTTTTTGAATTATTCAATTTGGACATTCCATTCGAAAGATATCACGAGTTAAAAAATGTAAGAATTAGACCACGTGACCGTGACGCTTTTTCGTGAGCGAAAAATCGAAAGACCCCACCTATATTTCACTTCAAAAAATTGCTTTACAATTGTCGGAGATATCATATTATGAAGAAGTTGGTTAACAATTTTCTGATTTATTATTTTGATATTACAAACAGACACTACAATTTTATTTTGTATCTCTAAATATAAATAAATATATATTTCTTTATTTCTAAATTACATACACCTGTATATTTTTTAATAGAAATAGAAGCCATCTGATTTATATTTGTCATGTTGTTAGTTAACTTCCGAACCTAGCGAATTAGGTCCTTATCTTCGTTTGGACGGCAATTTTCCAATTAAGCAGTAAATTGTTGAAAGTAGACGTCCATCAAAACAAGTGTAAGAATTTATTCACATATTAAAATAACAATATAACTAATGCAATTATAAATCAGGATTTATTCTATTATCTCAAGAACATAATCGATCAGTTAAAATGTTTCCATTGTAGTCCCGTTTGCCTTAATCCGCAGAACATAACCGAGTAGGCGAATTGGACAAAACAGTCAAATACAAAAGATAGTTTTCGCGAACGAGCACAGGCACAGGTTCGCATCCAATTTATCCGGAGTGCAGCAGGGGCAATCCGATTCGTGTTTGCCCCCGAATCGCAACTATTGATTCGGATGGAATTAATTCCGTGCAGTGTCCGTCCGCGGCCGTTCGCGGGCGTGTCCGAACACCCCTCCTGTTCGACAACGGAATCGCTGGCGCTTACACAGCTGGACATCGTCAAATGACACGTTCGATTGTACCCGACACGATATTGTGAAAAAAGTGGGATTATAGCCTGTTCACATTTTTATACTAGTGGTCGCCCGTGTTCGAAATTCGACTATAATAAATAATTTAAATTATAAGTTTGAACATTATTGAGGCTCTGTTGTCAAAGACTATAATACTTCTGCAATCATTCATACATTTCGTCAAGGCTACTCTGTTAATTTGACTTGAACAAACAGAACAAACAAAAGGTACATGCGTGTGTGTTTCAAATACATAGTACTGTATGTAATGTTTTTTTTTATTCATTTAGTGTCTTTTTTATTAACCGACTTCGAAAAAAGGAGGAGGTTCTCAATTCGTCGGAATCTTTTTTTTTTTTTTTTTGTTCCTTTTTTTTATGTATGTTCGCCGATTACTCCGCCATTTATGATCCGATTTACGTGATTATTTTTTTGTTCGACGCGGAATAGCTTCCAATTGGTCCCCTAAAAATTTTACATAGTTTGGCCCAGTAGTTTTCATTTTACGATCATTTTTTTGTTCCCGATTCTTGGGACCTATATTTTTTAAGAAGCGCGGCACCATTCGTTGGTCCACCCATACATAGATAGACACTAAAAAGTAACAAATAAAATTTAAAAACTTCGTTTAAAAAAACCGACTTCAAAAACGAAAAAACAAAATGTATAAAATAACTTATTTCTTAAGCTATTATTATTAATATATATTATCTAAAACATCTTGAAGTCGGTGCAAAGTAAAACATAAAAATTACTATATTTTGAAAATTACTAAGCACCGACTTTAAGATGTTTTAGATAATATATATTAATAATAATAGCTTAATAAATAAGTTATTTTATACATTTTAGTATTTTAGTTTTTGAAGTAGATTTTTTTAAACGAAGTTTTTAATGAATAATAAAAAATATATTAGTATTATGGACTCCTTCTCTATATAAAATATAAGTGAGCGAAATGTCATTCTCCCCCGTCCGCGCAATTTTCGTAAAAAGGGTACAACGTTTTTGCTTCGTCCACCATCGTTACATGGTGGTCACAACATTGTATAGGAAAAAGAATTAGTGAGTTTTGTATTCCCCGGGGCATATAAAGCAGTGGTTTTTAAGACACAAGTGAATAGGTATCGACTAGGTAAGCGTGCTCCATCATAGATCCCATCTTCACTTACACTTTAGATAGCTATTATACCAGAGTACACCAGTTAACATGTGACGCCAAACAATAGTCATGAAAGAACTCAATTATATTTTTTCAAAACCTAACAAGAGCTTTCTAAAAAATTTCACTACAAATGCCAAGTAGGGTGGCTCGGAAGTCTTAAAAAATCAATTTTATATGACAAGTATACTGCTCGACAGTGCTTGCAAGACTAACTTAATTAAAATTAAATTCTTATAAACTATTTTAACTTAAAATCTAATGATTAGCCTAAACGTGGTCAGCACTTTTGTAGGCGAACGCAGACTGAGCGGTTGCTTAATCCACAATACAACACATACACTTTATTGGGAGCGACATCGTATTTATTTACAGTTTTCTCACAAACACAAAACACATAGCAAATATCTAGCAACATAGTCAATACACAAACATTCATTTAAAAAACAATGTTATTTGCTAGGTTTTGAAATTGTACACCTCAAAAATATTTTATATTTCGTTCTCAATGTTAATTCTGCATTTTATTATTATTATCGAAAACAATGTTATTTTATATAATATCCATTGTTACTTAATATAGAAAAAACATTGAGTTGCATGGATATCACATCTCACAAAGTAACAAATGAAGACGTGAGTGGATGAAGGTGATATGTCGCATATTTGGTTTTTTGTTTTTTTTTGCGTAGATGAATGTTATAAGTCGATACCAAATGACTACAGACCTTAGACCATAGATATAAGGCATATTTAAGAAATGAAACGTTGCTAAAGGTGTTAAGTTCAGTTCAGTTTCAAATAAAAGTAAAACTTTTATCTCGATTTACTCAGAATTGGAATTATGCGACTTATCACCTTCATCCACTCATGTCTTCAAATATTTGCCTAACAGTTTGTAGAAAAGTAATACAAATAAAACATGTAAAACGTAAAAGAGCACTGTATTCATAGAATTGGCAAATGGTGGCCGCGGTCCCAAAACTTTGACGTTAAATTTTAAAAAGAGGCCCCTGAAAAGGGTTCACAAAATCTGATAAAACTCACTTCGTTATTGAAATGCAATAAGTGATATTGCATTATTAATACCCCAGCCATGTCCCATTGATAAAACATTCGAGTTATTTTTGTCGTATCCCCCTCGGGTCCGTTCTTATCTTC
Source organism: Dendrolimus pini (assembly GCA_949752895.1). NCBI lineage: Eukaryota > Metazoa > Arthropoda > Insecta > Lepidoptera > Lasiocampidae > Dendrolimus > Dendrolimus pini. The sequence continues at coordinate 165,086 of OX457132.1, read as the reverse complement.
GAATTGGATCCACGCTTGTACTGTAAAGCGATCTACCTACTTTCTTTTCTTCTCTTCGTGGAGTGTACGGGTTCCCATATTGTGAGATTGTTTCCATATTTCTTCGGCCTATTCTTTATGGTTTGGCGGAGGTTAGATAATACTCCTAATTAAAACTCAACTATAAGAATGATTTGATTTTAATGTTCCTCATAAGCCTCCTCGTCGCCCCTGTCCAGTATTTAAGACAGAGCGATTTAAAACTAATCTTGGAAAATATTCACCTATAGCTAGAATATCACGTCTGTACAATTCATATGTTGAAAAATCTAAAAACATCGATATATTTAATGACAGTCATACATTCTTCAAAATAATATCCCAGACAGATTAGGTATGTTTAACTATTGCTATTATTACTTATGCTTTTTTAAATTATTATTTTATTGTGTAATTAATATCTTATAATATGTACATTCCAAATTTAACTTTTCATTTGATATCTTACGATATATGTAGTACAATGCATGATGTGACCACCTATAACAGAGTATGTTTAGCAAGAGCATTGTTTAGATTTAAGACGGATATATATGGTGTATCTCCTGTTGATGGTCCACAATAAATAAATTATTGCCCATGTAACATAACTTTCCCTTCCATGAAATGTAGTCATACCTGTAGGAAACCTACATGAACACTAGCTGTATGGAAGACTCATTATTTTATATTAAAACCATAAACCATGTTTCTGATAATATTATCAGTTGCTGTTGAACTGTTGATATGAAATATTATATCGTATTTAATTAATACAAAATATAGTCCAAGTGAAGTGTATTTTTCATTATATAGATACAGGAGCATACGCCAGCTAAGCAATTGTTACAGTCTGCTGGAGTAGAGGTTTTAAGCAATACCAGCGTAGGCGACTCTCTTGCACTTTATATGTTATATCACGGATATGGCAGCTGCTGCGGTTACCGGGGTTTCCAAGGCCACCCTTCCTTCGCACATTAAATATTAGGCACAAGCAAGGCGGCGTTTTATTGCCATGTAAAGGAATAATAGAGGATTTATAATCTTGTCTTTCGCTTTAATCGCCACCGCACGCCCCCTGGCTCCAACTGCTGCAATTTGAGTCTTGATTTAGTAATACCATATCTGTTGCGGAGATTACCCGTGAAATGATAAGTTTTTGTGGCTAATAAATGTACCTATTTAATGGTAAAATGGAAACACGTGCAATTTTCAGCTTTATGACTGTATAGAAGAAGTGTGTAAAACAATACCCAATTGTTATATATTGTTATTAGCGGTTCCCGCAGACGTACTGTCATGTAACATAAACATCTAGAACCCAATTCTAGTGCCTTCTGTCGGTTCCAGTTGTGAATGACAATGATAAATTAAAGTATGGCGCCATCTATTTGAAGCTTATGGAACTCAGTTGACAGCACAACACACTTACCTCTCGGTTAAAAAATAAAAAAAATATATAAATTAAAATTAAACCTATCATATGTCCTAAGTTGGCACAAATCCAGCAAAATGAAAAAATATGATTAAAATCGGTTGAGGAGTTTCGGAGTTCATTACGGTCAAACACTGTGACAGGTATTTTTCATATACAGATATTTACTAAATTAAATTACTGAAAATCTGTATTACTACAAACTTATCTAATGTAACACCGTTCTAATAAACAAAAAAAGGAAAGCAAATTTGTTGCTTAGTAATTATCACCCACTCTTCTTCGATGTAATCTTCGATGAATCGATACCTGTCACGAAGCAGTTGAACGTGTCGGGGTGTAACCAAGAGTAACGGGGTCAAGGGCGAGCCCATCTCTCGCCTCATCGGGCAGACTGTTCCATTCCCGGAAATCTCATCTGCGTGGACTTCCTTTGTACGTCCATTAAGACTCGGCTAAAGTATCCACCTTATCTACGGTTATATATGTGTATCACTTTCAATGTTCCTTCAGATACTATAATGAGCATTACCAGAGCCCCTTGCGGCGTTTGTAGGAACGATATCCAAAGTTTAAACAGCAAAATGTCGAAAATAATAACGGCAACAATTCAACGGTTTGAAGCGGAGCATTTATTTGAAGTTTATTTTTATTCTGACGTTTTATTCACTTTTCAGTAGCCTAGTTAGTTAAAGTTATTACTTAGCCTACCTCGAATTTGTTCATTTTAATTTTTGTTTACGCTTATTATTTACTATATGGGTATCTAATAACGTATTTACCAGCGCTTCACAGTATGTTATGGCTTGAAGAGAAGAAGTGGCGTAAGAAACTCTTCTGCAAAAAAAAAATGGGTGGAAGGAAAAGTAAAAGAAATTATCAGTCAAGGTGGCTTGTGCTCCGTTGCACGTAAAATTAGATTAGGCTACCATAGAGTAAATAATAACCATAAACAAAATTAAAACGAAATAATTAAAATGAACAAGTTGGCGGTAGGCTAAATAAAACTTTAACAATACTCGTTGACAATTGTCATCTTTGTCTTCCGTGATCACGGCAACTGAAAAGCGGCCGAAACGTCGGATTAACCAAAATCAAATAAATTACCGCGCTCAAAACCTTTAAAACGTAGTTTTATTATAACAAAAATTAATACGCATTGTATTCGTCTATCTATATATTAATACGTGCAGCAAAAACGTTGTTCCCCTTTTTACAAAAATTGCGCGAACTGAAGAGTATGAAATTTCGCACACTTATAGTTTATATAGAGGAGTGCAGAATGCTAATAATTTTTTTAAATTATGCACAAAAAATACATTTAATCAATAAAAACATTACACACACCCTGCTATGTATTTGACACACACACACTCATATATACTTGTTTGTTGTTGCCTTGGCAAAATCTGTGATTATAGAAGTATATAGTCCTTGACAAACAAATCATTATGGTCGAATTTCGATCACGAACGACTGATACTTTGTATAATTATGTCAGGTTCATACTACTATGTACTACTTTAATCAAAACTTGTGTCTGCGACCATTAGTCGAAGCTTTTTAACAAATAATAAAATAACACTTTGTTGTACTGATGATAATGTCTATTTAATTTGGGTAAAAAGTGACCAATCATATTTTAAACTAGTGCGTAGCGCGTAACGCGTAGCATGTGCTACATACCTTATTTGTAGCAAACTCTTCTAAAATAAAACGAATACAGGCATGATAAACATTCTACGATAAATACTGTTCAATGTTTTTAGGATTCTGAGGATGTTTTGAGGATGCTAAAAATAAGGAGCTTCATAATAACCTCAGGTCTGTTAGTCTGCTTGTTTGACTAGGTATGTCATTGTTTATTTTTATCTATATGTATCCGTGCAGGAACGGAGAAAGAATACAATTTCCTGCGGCCGGGCGGCCTGTCGTAAGAGGCGACAAAACAACCCACAGCCAGGTGGTAGGGCATTTGCCCGCCTGGATGGCTACCACCCCTGGTCTAAAGTACGTCGCCATAACAACCTTGAGTTGTGTTTCGGCATTAGTGACCAGGTTCCAGTCTCCTTTAAGAGAGCAGCAGCGCATTTGTAGCACCTTTGGTGTTGCAAATGTCCATAGGCGACGGTAACCGCTTTCCAACAAGTGGGTCATCTGCCTGTCTGCTGAACTCCTGCAATTAAAAAAAATAATATAAGAATCTATATGAATAAAATTTGGCAGATATTTGTTTTATATAAGCTGCTATAAATCATTAAAAAAAAGTATAGATAGTTGCCAAAAATGTAATTAAGGGATAAAGAAAAAATTAAAGGCTAGATAAATTCAAGTTGAATCTAAGTTAAGCCATATTTCTCATCCCTTACACGGTTAATCCGACGGAAAACTACAAAAAGTTTTCCTGACACTAGTAATTGTATTTTTCTTACTCAAAATTTTCAATATTAAATGCGTAAATGAATACTTATATAGAAAATAAGATGTATAATTATAGAATAAGAACTTTAGCATGTGAAGTGTAAGTATTACTTAGTTAAAATTAAAAGTTAAGCGGGTAGGCTCTCGAGCTGTTACATATACTTTATTCCATTTGAAGCGAAGACGATGACACCAGTGTATTTGATTTGAATGTTGTTGACACCCACTGCAATAAATTTACTTTGAGATCTATATGTTTATAATTTTATTATACCGTGTAGAAAGTCCCCTCTCTCCCAGGACTGATTATACACCTACAATTGTCGGTACTGGGTGGTGACGAAACGGTCTTGTGGGTACAGTCTAATATTTTTAATACAAATAAGGTTTCTATACCGTATACTTTCCGAGAACGGTCATGGTATGGTATGGTGTAGTGGACAGAGACCTTTAAATGATAATTCCTAAAGAGCTTTAAATAAACATAGGAATATTTCGGGAAGACAAGGCGAGTTCGGCCGTAAAGTGCAGCCACCCGAATATTATGAGCAAGGCAATGACCGTGGAGTGCAGGATCCTCAACCAACTGTAAAAAGTGAGTTATGGCCTTTGAACGACTTGGCTGTGCGTAGTTTAGTTTCCCTTCCACTATTTTCTAGTTAAAATATTAGATCAAAAAATAAGGCTACGGTATTATTATTATTAATGTTTAAAGTAAAATATTATTAGTTGTATTTAATCCCTTAGCAGTATTAATATAATACTAAGCCTAGCTCACGTCTTATACATATGTAAGCCGATAGCTGATTTCATGAGGAGTAAACTTGGTTTCTATTTACTTTTTATAGGGTTCTGCGAAAAACTTCCATTCCGACGACGTCGCGGGCACAGCTAGTCTTTAATATAGCCTTGCGGAAGCTCAGCTTTGTATTTGTGTACGTGGCGTTCCATATCTCACGTTACACAGACTATATAAATGAGTTTACATGAATTTTTGAAACGTGGCCTGAGATGCAGCGCCATGCACTTTCCGCACTTGATCTTTGGTGCCACTAGCACTGGCGCAAATGCAAAGCTGCGTTTACGCCGCGAGAACTGTCCGTTGTTGTACCGTACGTAGTAAACTTGTACAATTATGACGTCATTTGTTTGTACGCTCCTACAGAATATCAAGTGAAATTAGTCGATTTGACTGTCGTCTCTTAACCTTGGCGCTGGTAAAGGGTGAACGTGCAATGAAAGGAGTGGCCCGAGCGGTGCTTGCAAAGGTCGCGCGGGTCGCGGTTCAATTACCATCACGGCGGGGACCTCCATCTACATTCAAATTGGGGATCAAACAAAAATTGTGACCTCCCCGAGCATATCAAAGAGGCTGTTGACAAAATAAATTCCCAAATTCCCGTCGTTCCGCTCCACCCTGATTTATTTCTGCCATTATAAAAGCTTTTGAATATCGCTCAAGGCTGAAGGTTTACGAAGCATCGTGATGACGAATTACTACTACTAAGCTACAATATTATTAGCTCGATGACATCGTGCCAATATTAATGTAGCTTCTCTTCGTTTTTCCTTCTTTAAATCTATTATATCTTGGGACCTTGTATGGAACTGTCTCTCTGTTGTTGTAGTCTGCTTGTATGAAGGTTAATACGAAATCTTGCATTACAGCATAACATTCTAGTACGTCATGTCAATATGATAACTATAATAATATTTTTCTTTCCTTTTATTGTGTCTCTGTCTTATTGAGTATGCACTGTTTGCTACAACTCCATTAATTCTTAAAAAAGTAATTCGGTAACATGCTTCTGTAAAAAACTAATATAAAAAAACTTGAGATGTAAATAGAAAAAGACAAATATAAAGAAAAGCCATTTTTAGCTAGACGTGTTGCTGGGGGGTTTCTTGCCGCTTCTTCTCCTTAACAGCAAAAACACGTTGCGAAGCGGTGCACATAGACTAGGCAGTAAAATTAATTTTTAACTTATATGTGGAATTTATTATCCTACTAATATTATAAACGCGAAAGAATGCGAATGTATGTTTGATACTCTTTCACGCAAAAACTACTCAATGGATTTTGATGAAACTATAATAATATAGCTTATATATCAGAATAACACATAGGCTATGATTTATAAAAATGTAGTGTGAATTATCTTAAATATAACAACTTTACATCACCACGCGGGCGAGACCGCGGGGCGCAGCTACTTTTGAATAACAACTTTTAATCTCAATTTGAATTATGAAATAATGCAGTGATTTCATGTGTTGACGGGATTTGTGCGGTTGTGAATCGCCAAGAACTTTTAATAAAGATTAAATAATTATAATGGTACGGTGGCATCCTTCGACTTACTAGAATAGTTTAATCAATATTTTATCGATAATTTCCTAAAAGTTCTTTATTTATATAACGTTTACCGTGTAAGTAACGAATGAGACATTGTGACTATCTTCATTACATATTAATTTAATTTCAGTCTATGTAACACACTTAAAGATATTCTTTGAAAGCTAGTTCTCTATGCAGTTCTTTTGCGACAAGTTCAATAAATCAATTTAAAAACTATTTGCGACTTCAAAATTCGTTTTAATGCATTCTACTGTATTTTAAATTAACTTCTTTGCAAACTAAACTACTATAGTCAAAGGATAAGACTGAATAACGTGAAGTTAGAACTCAAAGGAGTACCTCGTTAACAACTAGAATAGCGGGGCGTTGCTACTGTTTAATATGAAATGGCACTTGCTTAGTTGATAAGTAGGAATGCAGTCTTAACTGATAGACCCTTCGAGGAGGACAGGGTGGGGGAGACAGGGGCAGTGGGTTGGGGCTGGATCGCAGATATCGCCCGCATCGGGCGCTGCGGCTAACGCGCGATTAATGGCTGCTAATAAAATGCCCGCTTTAGAATCGCTTACGACTAGCTCTGGTTTCTTGTTGTCTCGGAGTACATACACACTAGGCTATGTTTATACTAACTGCATAGTGATGTTTTTATAAATGAATGTAAGCACATCTGATAAATATCCAGACACCTTACTGTAACCTGATATTAAAGAATGATTAACTGATACACAAATGAAATAGACGGTTCGTGAATATATTTAATAAGTAATAACGGACCAAATTATTTGTAAGTACCCTACATTACAAAGTATAAAAAGTAACACATTCATTACAATATCATCACACTTTATTCATAAGACGTGATTCCCATGCTGTTGGGAGATGGTTGTTTATTTTTAATGAGTGGCAGTAATGGCCACAACGGTAGGCAAAGAAAACTAGTCCATACAGCCTTTTCTGATATATTAAGTTTTTGGTAGCTCAGCAAAATTGTAGTTCTAATTGACAACAATCAACAAGAACTCTTGTAGAAAAAGAATAATTACTACTCAAAAAACTATCAATATCCTACAATAATATTAAAGTAATATTATACTGTAGAAAATAAAACTGCACCGTACAACATCACTCCTCAGAAAATTCCTTTTTTCGAGTAAATTCAAATAACAACTGTTTCGACTTATACATTTGCTCTTCTAAGCAAGTGTAATATCCTTTTTACGTTGTGCTGATAACAGTTACATTTTAGATTTTTTATTTAATATGTTTCAAACAAATAATTTCATATTATTAAGAAGATGATTACGGCACGATGATATTAATACCTAAGGGTATTCTTAAATGTTTGTCATTTATTCCTAAAACATAAATAATGTGTAAAACTTGTGCAATTCAATATAGAATATTCGTCGCGGGAAGAAAAGAAAACACGATCCCAACCTAAGTTTATTCGATACAATTCTATTTTTGATTACCTTTACGATATTGGCAAGACGATTGCTGGGTGTGATAGTAAAAGCAAACAATATTCACACCCGGAAATGGGCCTCACTGGTACACACACGTACAACATATATACCATCATAAATATTGCCGAAATTCGGAATAGAATGGAAACAGTAAACGCGCCGATTCTTTTTGGCTGTAAAAAATTCATTCAATACAAACAATTTAGAAAACTCACTTTAACACATGTTTGCCCGACCTTTAAGTACACCTGTGAAGTTTTGTCGCTTAAGCCTATACCTAAGTTTATACTACAATTGTTAGCACCAGACTCATCATTTTATAGCTGAGACAGGTATCGATAAATCGCAGTGCACGTAAGAAAAACTTGCAAGTATATGTAAAACGAGTATTGAATCATGTATATAGAAAAGATTTTATAAATAAACTAGCTGCCCCGGCAGACGTTGTCCTGCCCTGAAGAAATAAAATTTAGAACCCGATTGCAGCGCCATCTACAGGGTCCATTAAGATGTAAGCTATCCTATCTTTCCAGTTGGATCAAACTGCACACGGTGTGCAAATTTGATTAAAATCGGTTAAGTAGTTTAGGAGTCTATCGCGGACAAACAACGTGACACGTAATTTATATATATTAAGATGATAGAATGAAAATCCTAACATTAATGTTTGGAACATAATGTGGAAAAAAGTGGTCTATATGAAATCTGTATTAAAAACTTCCTTAAAATATATTATATTGTTAAATTGTAAAATGCGGAGCTTTTCTTGTAATTAAAAGACTACGACACTCGGAACCTACCAGTTTTTCCAGGCCAGGCTTAAAAATAAAATAAAACTCCAACTTTAGTCGATAGATTGACTTAATGAATTAACATCAGACTGAATCACAACAAGTTGATCTAGTATTATATAAATAAATAGACTATACACTAGACAGCGGTACACGGGCAACTGAAGCACTTTGCATGGATAAATCGTTGGTGCATTTCTTTTTCTTGATACAAGATCCTTTGGTGGGCGCATTCGGCCCAACCTCCCCCCAGAGGCGGGACGCCTTAATTGCGGATGCAGAGCCCCATCGGAGTGGATAACAAATGTCTGTTTTAATTTGCAACTCTCGGTTTCTTATATTATATACCCGCTGCTTTTTGGCCCGCTCGTGTTCGACCGGGGAAATAAATTATGTCCCATGATACAACTGTGCTAATTCTCGTACCCACCAGCTTTTGGTATCAATATAATATAATAAGCAATAATACAATAATAGTGTGGCGAATGATGGTGGAACCATCTAGCTAGTTTTAGAAGTTTTGGAAAAAACTAGAACAATCTAGAAGGAAAAAACAAGGACGGATATATTTAGAAAAGGATAGACGATGAACGAAAGAAAGACCTAGATAGATGTTAGAAAGGGATAGACGATGAACGAAAGAAAGAGATAGATAGATGTTAGAAAGGGATAGATGTATAAACGAAAGTTCCCGAACAGAAGGTTCGGGAAGGAAGAGACAGAGATAGATAGATGGGTTCTAGAAATTTTTTCCGTATATATAAACAGCGTAAAGCGCGCCTACCGAGCAGTTTAGAGTCGAGCTCAGTTCAAGACAGTGAAGCTACAAGTGTGATACGAAAGAGTTGGAAGAAGAGTTTAAAAGAAGACACGGACGAGTATAGTGGTGATTTCAGTGACAAGTTGAGTGATCAGTTAAGTGAAGGAGGATCGCAATATCGGCGACGGTATTATGAGCGAGACACCTTGTCGTCGGAACTGTGCATCGCTAGTCGTGCGTATAAGGGCAACCCTGCAGAGAGGTACTGCGTGCGGCTGAGTAAGTCAATAAAAGCGTTTAGTTAAAAACTGGTGTTTTCTTCCAATCTATAAGAGCGTACCCCCGCTCGCTCGTAACAATAATATACATTATGACATTTTTGGGGCCCATGCAGGGAGTGGCGAGTCACCGTCTGCCCATTTTTCCATGTTCCCCGAACATTGCGACGGCAGACGCTATAGTCCCCATATCCCCAGACCTCTAGTATCACTATCAGTTCACCCCAATAGCCCGGTACTTTTTGTCCTCATTTCCCACAATAGTCCTACACTGGCCGGGGCTTGTCCTTGGGTGCATTATTATATGGTGTAGACAGGGATAATCGCCGGTCAGTATCACGCCACAGTTACATTCAATTTGTCAAGGGGCCTCTACGTGTTGGTCTTTCCATGGCCCCGCGCAAGCCCTCCAAATGTCCGGGTCATTTTTATTGCCCGTGGTCGTTAAACACATACATTATGAAATAAATATAAATTAGAAAAGTATATGTGTAATTTTTATTATAAACCTTACAACGAAATAAACAACCTATTATAAGTAAGCATAATTAATTAATACATTTATTACATCTATAGTTATATTGCCTCCTACGTATAATCTTTTAGGATTATAAGTAGATTTGGCCCGCGTCTTCGTCCCAGGTGAACGGGCTCATATACTCGTATATGCCACTCTGAGCAATCATTTTGCCATAACGACGTGTACGCATTTCATGGTAATCGTTTAGTAATTTAGGCCAGAAAGCGTAAATAAATCTACATTCACTTTTATAATGTGCTCAGAAGACTGGCAACGATTTCTCACTGAATTCTATGCGATTCGTTGTCCGGGTAAGCTCCACCCAAATAATCACCTCCATAATAATATATAGTGCTATTCGCAATCTAGTTTTCTATTTAGAATTTATTTGTATACTAGAGTTTTCCCCGCATCGCAGCCGCGGGAAAACCTTAGGGCGTGCCTCTTGTTTCAAAAGCAAGCATTAATACAAGTTACATTGTATTGCATGTTTATGTTAGTGCTATTTGCCTCCGTAAGATTCACTTCATTTTAAACTATCCCATCTCCCGGCGCAAAAAGTATCTATGCTCATTTTCAGTATAAAGATCACATATGTACAAAATGCAGTAAACCCGATATGACCAAAACGACTAAAACGACCATAATGACCAAAATTACGAAAAAGACAATTCATAGAAAAAACCTATCCTACTGCCTGGGATATCCTTTACATAAATTTTCTATCCTAAAGTCTCTTATCCTATTATCCGGGATGAAAAATATTAATATTACATATACACTGAATTTCAACCAAACCGATCCTATATTTTTTCCGTAAAAGCATAAAAAAGAGAGACAAATTTATTTTTATCCTGGAAATCATCCCACTTTTCGGGATAAACAGTATCAAATTCAAATTCAAAAGTTTTTATTCTAAATAAGTTCCACTGGAGAACACTTTTTGAAGGTCATACATATAGGTTAAAATTTAATTTTACTTCCTAGTCTATGTGCACCGCTTCGCAACGTGTTATTGCTGTTAAGGAGAAGAAGCGGCAAGAAACTCCCCAGCAACACGTCTAGTTAAAAATTGTTTTTCTTTATATTAGTTGTTCTATTTATATTTAAGTCATTTTTTTAAAAGATTTTGTACACAATTATGGTACAGACTCAGAATACAGAATATTCTGTATTCTGAGGTCACAGAATGACTTTTGAAGAATTAATGGAGTTGTAGCAAACAGTGCATATTCAATAAGACAGAGCGCAATGAAAGGATAGAAAATAATTATAGTTATAAATATAAATATAAAGACATAACATGCAAATTTTTTTTTGCAACATATCTCCATATATTCCTTACAAGTACGGCAAGATAAAAACGTTATACTCGTACAAAACACAGTATAAGAGGTTGGAGCGAGCTGTTATGTAAATGAAGTTTTGTCATTTAAATATTCTTCAATAGTGTAGAATCCCTTTTTAAGCAAGATACTTTTTAATTTGATTTTGAATTTAGTGAAGGGCAGACCTAACATTTCACTCGGAATCCTATTGAAGAAGCGTATACCAACCCCCAAGAAAGAAGACAATACTATTTGTAATCTAAAAGATGGCAATATCAGTTTATTACAATGCCTGGTGTTGAAATTGTGAACATCCTTATACTGCTTGTAGGCACTCAAATGATTACGAATATAAATTATATTATTGAAAATATATTGGCAGGCGACCGTCATAATATCGATTTCCTTAAAGCGTTCCCTAAGAGACACCCGAGGGCCGAGGTTGTAAATTGACCTTACGGCTCTTTTTAACACGCTTTTATTAGCTTCACCTGTATGTATGTATGTTTGTAACCGACCCCTTTGAGCTCGATTTTGTCCTACTTTGAACGATCAGATTTAATACAAACTTTGCACACCTGTCAAAGGTCGATGACAATGCAATAATATAGTACCATGGAGCTGATCTGATGATGGAATGGGAAGGTGGCCATAGGAACTCCTGTACTAAACAAGATAGACCCTTCGTGTTTGGGCTCGTATGTTTATATCACGTGACAATGCAATAATCTGGTACTATGGAGCTGATCTGATGATGGAGTCGGAAGGTGGCCATAGGAACTCCTGTACTAAACAAGATAGACCCGTCGTGAAACTATTTTTGTAAAACAAATATGGTCTCTAAGTCAACAGCGTTGCCCCAAAGTAAAATACCATAGGACATGACACTATGAAAATAACTAAAATAAACTAGTCTAGCAGTCTCTTCGTCAGTGAACTGCCTAACTCTTCTGACCGCATATGCAGCAGAACTAAGCTTTCCTGAGAGACTAGATATATGAGCGCCCCACTGGAGTTTCTGATCTAGGTTAATGCCTAAAAATACAGTTGAATCTACTAGGTTAAGTCTAGTTGTCGTAGTAGTAGTCGTTAAGAGAAATATTATCATCGTATTCTTTTACATTGGGCATAACATACTTAACACATTTAGTGTTATTCGGATTGAGTGATAAGTTATTTACGGTAAACCACTTGGATATTTGGGTTAAGGCGTTGTTTACGTCGTCAAAGTTCTGTTTATTTCTGTCAACTTTAAATATAAGTGACGTGTCATCAGCAAACAATACTACCTCACACATATCATTAATAAAATATGGCAAATCATTAATATATATCAAAAACAAGAAGGGACCTAGAATAGAGCCCTGGGGCACACCCATAGATGTGCCAGTCTCACGAGATTGGATATTGTTAATTTCAACGCTTTGGGATCTATTATTTAAGTAAGACGACAGAAGATTGAGAGAATCCCCATAAATACCGTAATAATTGAGCTTTTTTAGGAGGGTCACGTGTTCAATGCAATCGAATGCCTTGGACAGGTCACAGAATACACCAATGGCATTCTGTGACCCTTCCCAAGCACCATAAATGTGTTTTAGAAGCTCAACACCTGCATCGGTAGTGGAACGACCTTTGGTGAACCCGAACTGTTTAGTATGAATTAATTTGTTAATATTAAAATGTGAGAGCAATTGATTTAAAATTATTTGTTCAAAAACCATGCTTAAAGTTGGTAAAATAGAAATTGGCCTAAAGTTGGAGGGGTCGTATTTGTTTCCACTTTTAAATATAGGAATAACTTTGCTAACTTTCATTAAGTCAGGAAATACTCATTTATCTATACATCGATTAAATATTTGTACTAGTGGTAGAGCAATAGTGCATATTAAGTCATTTAATACTTTTAAGAATATACCCCAAAAGTCAGCAGTGTTTTTAATATTTAACGATTTAAAAGTTTTTACAATATCATCTGTATCTATATGATTAAATTTCAATGGGATATTACATCGATCAACGCACTGTGTCATCAGCAGCTCAGCTTCCAGTGATGATGATGACAAAGAGCTAGTTATTAAAGTTGGTATATCCCTAAAGTATTAATTAAATGTTTGTGCAATTTCAAAGTTATTAGTAATGGTGTTATTGTTGATTACAAGTTTGATTGCATCATCTCGACGTGAACTCTTGCCGGAAGCATCATTTATGACACTCCAAGTTGTCTTAATGATATTTGATGATTTTTTAATTCTGTTACTATAATATAGAGATTGGCAGCGATGCACTCTCTTTTAAAGGTCTTAGAGTACTTTTTAATATAGTGAATATCTTATGTTCGTTCTCAGCATCGGAAAACTATATATACCGAATTTCATTCAAATCGGTCCTGTAGTTTTCCATGAAAACCGAAGAGGCAGAGAGATGCTTCCGCATTTATAATATTATAAATAGGTATTTATTCATACCTGCGGTCATCAGCTAATTGGTTCAGAGACAATACGATTAACCTATATAATCAGTTGAATAATAAATGAGATTAATGAAGTAGGCCCCTTTCGTTATTCTATTTTCTATTTGCGCTATCGATCTAAACTCGTCTCCGGTGATAATCGATTCGCTGAATGATTGATTGCCTATATCCCTCCCCACCACGCCCCCCTCCCCACTACGGCTTAATGAAAGGCAAACAGTGCAAATGGAAAAGAAATTGCCCACTTGCTAAGTCAGTTACAATTAAATATTAACGGAGGCCTTCGTGCGTACGTCACTTAGGGTGACATCCGGAATTAGATGGGGTTTAGCGGAGTACACACCATGTATCAGATTAACCTTTTAGTGATTTTTTTTATTATTACGTTTTTTTTTCAAAATATGCATAATTATATTTATAAATAAGTACGTTCGCGGAGGTACCAAAGAAATGCGACCAGATCCACACTTTTGGCTATAAACAGCTATCTCACGAAAACGAGATTATTTTTCAGGATTAAAAATATTGTAAGTGTTGACCCGCGGTATAAGCTAGCTCTGGTACCGGCAAGTAACCTTTTTCCGGCCTATACAAACTTTTCTTCTATTAATTTCAACTCTTCTTTTAAATTTGACGGCACGTTCCCCTTTCGCACGCACGTTAGTCATTCATGTTATCATAAAATAAATTAAATCATAACATTGAAAATATATAACATAAAAAATAACAAATACAATGATAATAATTATATGTTATAGCGAAAAGCTCTGTTAACTAAAGAGGCTCTCGCTAGGCTGCTGGGTGAAGAGCAGATACAGAAGGCAGCAGTTTTAGACAACTGGTGCCCCAGTAGTAAGGAGGTTGTTGTCCCTAGAACCCTAACTTTCAGTAGCTCGTACTCCAGATCCAGCTCCCGACGTACTTCAAAATTTCATATTTTTTTAATGTTCTTTACTTCGGATGTTATTTTAAAAAAGAACCAGAGTAGAGTTTAGCCCGCGGCTGCGCCGTGGGTCAAACTGCGACTTTTTTTACATTGGTGCTATTTCCCCCGGAACAATTACTTCATTTTTTTAAAATTATTTGGACAAAAAAACAATATTGTACAGAATCTAATATCTATTATAAATCTTATACATAAGTAGTTTTTAACCGACTACCAAAAGGAGGAGATTCTCAACTTAGCCGATATGTTTTTTTAAAATGTATGTACACCGATTACTCTGAGATTTATGATAAGATTTACGTGATTCTTTTTTAGTTCGACGCAGAATATTTGCTATTTGGTCCCCTAAAAATTTAACATGCTTTGGCCCAGTAGTTTTCATTTTATGATTCTTTTTTTATACTCCATACAACACCGACATCATTTGCCACATATTAAGTAATTGAAATTATATTAGCTACCGTAAGTAAAAGCAAAAGAGACGACAAAGAAAAACATCTAAAAAGAAGAAGAAGAAAAAGAAAAGAGGAAGAAAGGGAGACCGCACCAGAACGCAGAGCCGGAGCCAAGATAGGACCGAATGCCTGCGACCAGCCGCAAGGAGGACGCTTATTGCCAGAAATACTTGATAGTGATAGTGGTTTACTTGTTTTTCAAACATTCAAGGATCATTTGTTTATAAGTGCTGGGCCTAGTATACGAATGCACTAGCTGTTAAAGCGGGGATCGTTTGCCGGCGTTTGTTCGGCAACGCGTGGTCGCAAACAATCGGCAGGGGCCCCGGCAATGCGTCTGGCAAGGAACCCTGTAACACTATTTATTTATTATAGATATACAGTCGTATCTATTATGACACAAATCATATAGAAACATCGGAGCAAGCTGCAATCTTTTGTTCTCAAGTTTAATAAAATTATATTTATCAAGCAGATTTTCGTAGGACAAGCGATTATAAAAACATATATTGTACACAACGCAGACATTTTCTTTAAACTTGCTGTAATGTATTGTTATATCTATTATAAAAGGGGTTCCATATGAACATAGCATAATCTAATTGTGATCGAACCAGTGTAATATAGAGGTAAACATATATTGAGGGTCGAGTGAATTTTTTACTGGAACGCATAACAAGGCCATGCATTTTAAAATATTTATTAATTATGGTATCTTTATGCACATCCAAGTGCAATTTATTATCAAGTATCGTTTATCAAGTATTGCACCCGGCAAAGTAAAAAGAGATATCTGCAAAATTGCTAATTTACAGGAGAGCGAAAAGATGGTGGTATTAACTTTGAAAGAACATACGTAGCTGGCTTTTTTTACGTACGAAAATTTATTGAAATAATGTGATATATGCAAAACAAATAATGTCATATTGTAAAGAATTGTTTTATTAAAACGATTGTACAATAAACTAAAAATCATAATTTTGTAGATAACTTTATTTACTTTGCACCCGTCGGTATTATACCTAAGTCTATAATATAACTGACATATTCAAAGGTACAGCTTATATTGAAAATTACTAATATGTTTCTTTTTCGTAAAAGTAATTTACATTTACTAATATTAAGGTCAAGTTTATTGTTTAAACAGTAGGCCGATAGATTATTAAGATCTTCTTGAAGTTTATAATGGTCCTCTGCGTTTTCTATAATGTGGTAGCTTTTTAGACCATCTGCATATAATAATAATTCACAATTTTTTATGCTACTAATTATATCCTTTATAAAATTATAAAAAGCAATGGGCCAAAGATCGAGCCCTGTGGCACGCCGTACGTGATAGGTACGAAGTCAGATTCATAGCCATTAAATGCGATTTTCTGTGTACGATTTGCTATGTAATATTTAAACCAGCGCCACAGGTTACCTCTAATACCATTATACGCAAGTTTATCAAGAAGAATTTTGTGATCTACACTATCAAATGCTTTACGAAAATCAGTATATACACTGTCTATTTGTTTGTTAACGTCGATACCTTCAGAAAGAAGTGATGTGTATATCAATAGATTAGTGGTAGTGGAACGGCGTTGTACAAAGCCGTGTTGTTGTGGTAGTATTATATTATGTAAGAAGGGATATATCTCATTATGAACTAATTTTTCTAGAAGCTTTGAGAGTACCGCTAGGATTGATATAAGTCGATAGTTTTCGACATTCGTCTTGTCGTCACTTTTCAAAACGGGAACACTGTTGATTTAAAAATTATGGCGGAAATATAGTCTAATCCAGGTCCTTTGGTGATGTCTAAATTTTAAAGCTCTTTTAGGAGTGCATCGTCAAGAATAGTTATTTTCATTCAAATTATGATTAATGGTATGATTATTGTCTGGAATCTGGAAATTTTATATCGCAAACTATTCCTTCTCGCGCGATGAAAAGTATTTATAACCATTTTCGGTATTAAAACTACATTTAAACAAAATTACAGCAAACCCGAGTTAGTACTCCTAATAGTTTTTTCGGTGAAGTCTTAAAAGACAGACAGATCGCGTTATTATCGCATTTTTTTATATATGATAAATTTTTATATCTATAAACTTGAGAAATGATTGGTCTCTTATACAAACTTTCATCCTCTATTTGAACCCTTTCTAGTTTTACGAGCATTTATCTACTGCCGTCTATCTACAGATAGACGGCAGTAGATAAATGCTACACTAATAAATGTAATAACAAACTACATAAATGACAAAATTAATGACCAAAATTATCAAAATGAACAAAAGATCAGACCAAAATGGCAAAAAACAAGAAACCTATCCTACTTTCTGGGATAACCTTTACATAAAACTATCCCATTTTTCGGGATAAAATGTATCCTATGTTTATGCTCGGTATCGAAAACTTATATACTGAGATTCAGCCAAACCGGTCCCGTAGTTTTTCCGTGAAAACGGAACAGACAGAGTTACTTTCGTATTTATAATTTTATAATAATAATAATAATAGGGAAATTGGTGTAATTTTTTTTAATGTAAAATTTTTGTAATATAAATTATTACGTCGATAATAGTATAACAATAATAATAAGAGCGAATATAGTTTATTTTTCCGTCTCATACAGCTAAGCCATGTTCACTGCCCATAAACAAATTTTGTTTATCGCTATAATGAAATGATTCGGATATCATTTGTTGTGCTTGGCGAACGTTGTCCCGGGCGCACCCTCCGGGGACATTGCCATAAATTAGCCACTTAACTCGAGGACCATCTTCGGGATGAGATGTATTCAGTATACTTATGCAGCGGTGATAAAGTATTTATGTACGAGTTTCCTCCGAATGTAACATTCTCGATACGGACTGTTGTTTTCCTCCAGCCTGCTCTCACTACTCTAATGGAATTTTTGCACCGAACGAATAAATAGCCTGGCAACTTAACAAAACACGTACAAGGACAGACTTAGGGCTGCCTCCTATAAGTAGTGATGTTCATGCCTTTCTAACCGACTACATTTTTTCGTCCATTGTGAACCGATTTTCAAAATTTCTACAACATCATGAAGTTGGTAAAAGCGGAGTAAAACATAAAAAATTACAATACTTTGCACTTTTTCTTCTCTTGTGTTTATAACGACGTAAACGTAAAATTATTCGTGTGTATGAAAAGATGTCTGATAAAAGACTAATAGCCTGTGCTTATACGCTAAAATTTGACAAACTCCTTCCAGCTAATGTCAAAATTCATTGGATGGAAAGGCAATTGAATGAATAGTAAGACATGGAGCCATGAAATGCCTAACTAAATTATTTTGAACATGAAATTTAAAAATAAGAAAATGTCGTGGGACTGATAATGACCAGCACATTTCGAAAATGTAACTTGCAAATTTTTCTTTCTTTCTTTCTTAGTAATCATGTAAAAACTACTGAACGAATTACACAGCCTTGGAGCCTTATATCCCGAGTCATGACGTCGATTCCGTGTGATAGCGTATTCTGCATGGCGCCAGTGATATTTAATAAAGTACTCAGATTTATTAAGGATGATAACATAGATTTGTTTAAAAAGAAGCTACGAAAGGCACTATTAGAAAAATGTTATTACGGCGTTAAACATTTTCTTGATGACAAATTCTAAATTAAATTTGACATTACATAATATTATACTTTGACAAACTTTATTAGTTTAATATTTCATTTTTGACATTATATTCTATATGGAATAACTCTGCACTTGACATATTATCTATAATTACTGTATAATTCTAGAAAAAGAAGTCAAATTAATGTCTATGTATTAAGTGGATTACAGTCTGTTTCTGTTAATTAGTTGATTTTCAAAAAAAGGGCAAAAACATGTGAAACATAAAATATTTTACCAACCATATTTTTAAGCAAATTAATAATTTGATTTGATTTGGCTGACGTTGTCGTGCCCTAAAAGAAGAAAAATGTAGAACCCGATTTTAGTGCACCCTACCGGGTGTAATTGAGAATCTAAAGCACCCCGCGACCCACTCAAACACACATCAAATTTCATCAAAGTCGTAGAACCCTATTATTAAACCCTATTATTATTATTATAACCCAGCGCCAAGTATTTTTTTACAGATTGATGGGTTACATAATTGAAGTTTTAGTAGAAATCCCTAATTATTATACAGTCTATATTAATCAGGGATAATGGAGCGTACGGATGGGGAAAGAATTTTTAAAATCGGTGCAGTAGTTTGAGTTTATTCGTTACAAATAGAATATTTCTATAATTTATTTTTACTTAAATATAATTTAAATTAGATAAAACTAAATGAATAGCTGGATTGACTACAAAGGTAAAAAACTTCACAAGACTAACGTTCTATTTTAAGTTATTTAATAAGGCTTTTGTCTTCATTGATCTTGTATGTAGTTACGTGGTTTATATATGTAAGACTCGAAGTATAATTTGAGAATAACAAAATTACGGCACTCACATCGGCCGACCTCGGCTAGTTGACTGACCTTCTTAGTCCGACTCACTCAACTCACACAACCACTATTATAAACTGACGTGCTGACATCTATGTTTACGATCCAAGAGCAATGAACCTTATTATTGCTCTCAATATTGTACTAGACATTACGACGGGCTGGAATGATCTGACACCGAGTACACTTTGGACACATTATAGTTTCCAAAAGGAAGATGGAAGATGATAGAGATTTTATTGCATTAGTTCAGCAGAGAGGCAGACAGCCCTCCTGATGGAAAGCGTTACCATTGCCTATGTACATTTGCAACACCAAAGGTGCAACAATTGCGCTGCTGCTCTCTTAAGGGAGACTGGAACCTGGTCACTAATGCCGGAACACAACTCAAGGTTGTTATGGCGACACACTTTAGACCAAGGCCATCCAGCCATCCAGTCGGGCAAATGCCCTACCACCTGGCTGTGGGTAGTTTTATCGCCCCTTACGGCAGGCTGCCCGACTCGGACAAAACGACACGGATAAAAAATTGTAGTGGGCAATCATTTTTGGGTGTGAACGTGTCACGTCGGGGGCAGACAGGCGCAGCCCTTATCTTCGGGCGCTACGTTCGCACGTTGGCGCGGGAGGGAGGCAAACTGGGCCGAATGGAGATTAAACAACTTTTTCGGCTAATATACTTTGATGTCGACATAAAAACCAAGTAATCGAGCGTGGCTCATCAATTCCGCAGATCATTTTTGTTCATATGTTATACAGAGTCATTCTCGTAATCGCACGCACACAGTCAATTCGGATTAGTAGAGCGACTGTTTATTTATGTATGTGTGTAATAGTGGATATGCGTTTGCACTGAATGCGCACTTAATATAATGCACACTGTAACAATTACCACGTGCTAACAATGATGCGATGAACCTTGCACGTCGTCACAACACATGTGTCAAACCTGCCAAAACGACTTAGACACGCATGGCGGGTATCCAGTCTAAGGTTTATTCAGCAATAGAGGGGGGCCCGAGCCCAGCAGTGGGACTTTTATGGGTTTTTACTATAATATTTTATGTAGTTTCTACTAAGATAAGTCCGAAAATTCCGGTTCAAACAATATTTTTATTAGGTATTATTTATTGGGAGCACATTGCAGGATAGACAAAATAAAAACGGACATCAAGTACTGACTCGTAATCATGTTTCGTAGTGAGACGGTAAACATTGATTTGTCTATACGAAATGTATCTATAAGAAAATTTTGATAAAAAAACAAGGTGTTTTGAGGAAACTTGTAAAAGTCTGTGTGTCGGAACTGTGTGCGTTCAAAGAAACATAACACCTATTATGAAAACGAATTCAATGATAATAGTGAAGATACACGTGAAAACTTTCATACATGTTTTAATTCTAAGTACTTTAGAATAATATGTAGTTAATATCCGATAGTTTTTAATTCATTACACGAACTGTGTGGCATGAATATTACAAGTTGTTGTATGTAAATCTAGCATAAATTTTTAGCTTACTGAAATTTAACTGCGAGCTTTATCTGTGAGCTTCACCGCTAGTTTACTTTGACTGTGGCGCCTATTTTGATTGACGACCGACGCCTGGACGGCCCGCCCCCCTTCCCCCATCGTCCTCGATGGGAGGCCGTAATGGGAATGTAATTTACACACAATAACCGTTTAATTCATTTTTTTGCAGACATTTATTAAAACGGGCTTGAGTGATGAAGTGGACGATCGTGTGGACGTTCAAATTGCAAATAGTTTGTCAAGACTAAACTTGTCATGTAAAACTATGTATAAAAAGACATTATACAAGCAACGCCTTATTTGTTGGTATCTATAACTGCTATCATGTGGCTATAACGGTAGGCATGTGTCCACCAAGACACAAGGCTACCGCAACAACGACCCAGGGTGGCAGCACCGTCAGGATGACTCTACAGAACATGCTATGTTCCTCGTCTACGTATGACATGGATTTAGAATTTCGAATCTGGATATATGATTAATATTGTACAGGTTATGGATAGCAAATTAGGATTATCCGATAGTTTTGGATATCAGAAATGTTATGAATTGTAAGAGAAAAATATTAGTAACAATTTAAGGACTAGTGTATCGTCAAATTGTTGACATTGAGTCTCTTATTCTCTTGGCTCGTTATATTGGCTCTGACAGCGAAAAATCCATCTGAAAGTCTGTATCTCATTTTTTTATATTTAGTTGTAAAGTGTAAGTTTTCCGAATAAAATAACTTGTCGCATAAAGAGTCAAAATTTCTCTTATTAATAAATATAGTCTGTATAGAGTTTCCTTTGTTATTACATAATTGTAGAGTCTACATTACTCTAAATTTTACACTATGCCCTTACAATTATTAGAATTTTTTGAAATATTTCGGTTACGAGTTGAGTTGAGTTTTCAACACACGACATCACTTACTTATTTTCTTAAATTTTTCTAGTCACTGAAGGAACGCGTAACATAACAGGGGGATCATATCATCAATCCCCAAAAGCTAATTAGTTAAACTTTATATTATACCTACAGTTGTTTAAGAAGAAATAATGAGGCTCATGTTATATAAAACTTAAATAATTTACTAGTATTCCGGAGCTGGAGGCATCGGTGGGGCAAATCAAAAAGTTCCTGCGGCACAACATGCCCCAAGTATACAAGTGATTGTACTGATCTACAACAATGTTCTACAAGTTTGAGTTACAATTGATTTTGATTACAAGGAGGTGTGTAACGTAGTTCGAGACGGAAACCAGAAGCGAGCTACACGCGTTAATATTGGAGGTGGTCCGCACAATATCGGCGTCGGTATTGAGGGTGTGACAACTTATCGTCGGGACTGTGCATCGTTGGTCGTGCGTATAGGGGCAACCCTGCAGAGAGGCACTACGTGCGGCTGAGTAAGTCAATAAAAGCTTTTAAATTTAAAACTGGTGTTTTCTTCCAATCCATAAGTGCGTACCCCCGCTCGTACGTAACAATATATATATATATATATATATATATATATATATATATATATATATATACGTTACGAGTTTAGCGGGACTCCACGTTTCAATAGCTCACGCAAAATCCGTCAGTAATATATTACCGAATGTACACGTCTCGCCTTGATCGCGGTTCTCGCTCGACTGGTCCTCTCTCCATCGGGCCCTGGTTTTATACCTCACAAATATAAATGGGCCCGTATTGTAGTCGATCTAATCCGTAACACTGGGCTAATGGCCACAGTCGCAAACGGCTGTAAACGATTACAATAGAACAATCGACTGTTCTCTAGTATCATTTTAGTAAAAGCATGCCAATAAATAAGTAAACAAAAGAAGCCGATCATAAAAGAATTACAAACAGTTCAAATGCCGACAGGTAATAAAATGTGTTTTTACAGATATGCAGATGTGAATTTGTTTTTTTCGTTTTTTGCCCCTAGGTTTTAACAATATATTTAACCTTTATCTAATATTTTAGTCATTTATTATTATTGTCCGAGAATTCGTGTGTCGAATAAAATGTATTGTTTTGGAATATGCCTCAAATTCGCGGCACGTCACATAGGAAATGTAAACACCTGACTATGAATTATATACAAGGAAATTTTTATGAAAACAAAATCAAATCCACTCCATCCCCTTCAAAATTTAATTTTGATTGTGTTTGTAATTTGTGCGATGAATTGAGTGGTGTCAACTCAATTACATGGAGCGTTTAAAATCCACTTAAAAACTTGAAAATTCGATTATTCGTGAAGGGCCCCCCCCCGGCCCCAGCCCCTCCCTCGCCGACAGTCTGGCCGCAATTATGGGCCACGGAGACCAGTCTGCCGGAGTGCTCTCAAGAATATTGTGGAGGTTAATTTTGAAATAGCCATTAAAACAAAATGTAGAATAATTAAAGAGTCGCCTTCGTGGCTCGTTGGATAGTGGTATACATTCTATATAATTTTCTGCAAAATTTTCAGACAGGGCTACCCGTTTGGATGGCTACTGGTCTAGCTTGCCGCCATAACATCCCTGACTTGTGCTCCGGCAATAGTGGCCAGGTCGCCAGTCTTAGTCCTTAGGAGAGACTTTGCTTCTCTCTGCGTATTCTACCGACTGTATAACAGGGAGTGTTCCGAAGAACTGTTTAGAATGGTGCCTTCGTCCTCTTTCTACCATCGCACCGCTCGCCATCGGTTGGGAGTTCACCCCCACTTCCTTGAGCCACTTCGCTCATGTACGCAACGGTTCTGTAGAACGTTTCTCTTGCACACCGTGGGGATTTGGAATGAGCTCCCGGCCGAGGTTTTCCCACAGCGCTACGATATGGAGTTTTTCAAAAAGAGTGTCATTAAATTTCTTCGAAGCCGGCAGAGCGTTGGTGACATCTCTGATGTTGCAAACGTCCACAGGCGACGGTAACCGCTTTCCACCAGGTGGGCCGTCAGCCTGTTTGCTGTACTGCAGAAGTCTCCTTTTAAAGATCAGATGTAAGATCGACAGCACATTTTTAGTACCTTGGACGTCCTGAAGGAACTGAGGTAAAATCAACAAACAGCGATTGTAAAATATATTACGAAGTCTAATTTTGGTGAACCACTTTCTTTTTTACAACGAACCTACTTATTATTTTCATTCCTAATTTTATACTGTGTTTCTCATCTTTTCCATTCAGTGACATCCATTCTACTACCATCTTTGTCTTTACAGTGCATCCTCTTGCCGTAATTCCAGTCCATTTGCATTGAAGCTTTTTTTCTTATTAGATCTCGTACTCCTGTAATTTTTCTTAGCCATAGCTTTTGTCCTATCTCTTAGTTTCGCCCCTATCATACTTTTTTTCATGTCTTACAAGTCAGCTACTGTAGTGATGAGTTCGCGACATCGATCGATCGATCATCTCTATCAATTGTACTCAATAATGTTATATTAACATATTTGCATATATTTCCGATATCACATAAAGATTGTGGCCATCTTGGACCGGCGACTACCAACTCCCCGTTATAGTCACCTCATGATTCGCACTTATTAAATTACAATTCAAAGTTACTATACTATTTGATTTTATCATCTCAAGTACACAGTAAAAACAATACAATGAAATAAATACTTTATGTATTTACTTTATTGTATTGTTTTAAGTTAGATAAATTCATCACTGACCCAGTTTGCTGGAGACCGTTGCACCTGGCGATTGGTAGAACAACTGTGTCT
Source organism: Dendrolimus pini (assembly GCA_949752895.1). Taxonomy (NCBI): domain Eukaryota; kingdom Metazoa; phylum Arthropoda; class Insecta; order Lepidoptera; family Lasiocampidae; genus Dendrolimus; species Dendrolimus pini. The sequence goes on along the minus strand of OX457132.1, from coordinate 140,146 downwards.
GCCTCATTGCACGTACTGCTTAAATACATAAAATACTTGAAAGTATCGTCAATTATATGTTCGAAGTCTAAAATGTCCAGGAACTTGTAAATACTTGTTATAAATATTACTAGGAATATATAATAAATATAAACAGAATTTTGGCCAACAGAAATACTTACTACTTCCTTGCTATTGGTTGTACTTTAATTTATCCCGACATTCATTTGAAAGTTATTGTCTTTACTCTTCTTAACAATTGCTATTAAATTTTTCTTATTCACTACATCTCAAATGTTATTGTTTTGTATACCTAACAGTAGGTATCAAAGATTTACCGTGGAAAAATCACTCATCCAATGTGGTTATCTTTTTTAATGAAAAAAGCCTTTTGATTCCCCGAACGTAGGCGCAAAAGCGGACTCCCCTCCGCCTCCTCCGGCCACCCGTCGGGCCCCGGACGAGGCTGCATTATGCCCACCCATTAGTCCCGGATTAGAATTAGCTGGCCCCAATCCGGTGATAAAAAGCTACCACTTATATTTTACATCCTCATCGCGTTGTGCTCGACCTATTTCTTGGCTCTACCTTGCAGCCAACACTTTTTTGGTTTCTGTGGCAATCTTGCCAAAAACGGGACCTATGAGAGGTTGGTCTTAAGATATAACGATTAGTATTGCTATTACTATTTTCCAAGTTGCATTCCTGCTATGGTCTGGGTGTCTGGGTGTCTGAGATCAACTGCAAAGTGACCCGTTGTCTTCTTGCCAAGAAAACAAGCTTAACTTGCTTAGCCTTGGAATATGCAATGAGTGTTCGTCTGCCGATAATTACCTATTTTTTTTAAATGAATTTGTAATGAAAGTTGTAATGAAATGAATATTAAGATTAAGATTATTTTAAAAGTTTTGTATATAAATTAATAAGTAATGTGAACTCGTTTAACACCTACAAAGTCGTATTTTAAAGCTTGTCTATTTATCACATTAATGCCAGTTATCTAAAAAATAATTGAAATATACAGTAAAAAGTAGAGGGCGAATAAGCTATTTTTAGTGGAAATCTCTTTATACGTTTTTGATCATTTTTAATTCAAACGAGCATTATAAATGCGGTTGTGACTGATAATTAGTTGGTTTGTATACACGTTGTCAGGGGTACAGAAAAAGACAGAATTCCTATCATTTAGACAAAATACTCTTCCCAAATTATAGAAAAGTAAGTATAAGACGGTCGTTGTACAAGCAGGCGTAGTACATTTTTTTTATTGCCGGAGTTCAGCAGACAGGCAGACGGTCCACTTGATGGAAAGCGGTTACCATCGCCTATGGGCATTTGCAACACCAAAGGTGCTACAAATGCTGCTCTCTTAGGGAAGAATGGAACCTGGTCATTAATACCGGAACAGAACACAAGGTTGTTATGGCGACATACTCTAGACTGGGGGTGGTGGTCCCTCCAGTCGAGCAAATACCCTACCACCTGGCTGTGGGTTGTTTGCCGCCTCTTACGACAGGTCGCCCGGCCGCAGGAACTTGTATTTATTATTCTTTCTCCGCTGCTGCACGGATAAAAATAATAGTTATTCATTGACGAAATGTACCTTAACATGAGCGAAGCCGCGGCCAAAATGTGTGTAAATTAATCCGCATTATTATTGACATCATCAAAACTAATTCACGTTCATGTCATTCAGACGTAACAATATTTTTAACAAACCGTACTCATACATGCCGGAATGGAGAAAGAATACAATTTCTTATGTTGGGGCGGCTTGCAAAAACATCCCACAGTCAGCATTTGCCAGTCTGAATGGCTACCACCCCTGGTCCAGTGTATGCTGCCATAACAACCTTGTTCCGATGTTAGTGGCCAGGTTCCTGTCTCTCTTTAGAGAGCGGCAGCGCATTGCTAGCACCGTTGGTGTTACAAATGTCCATAGGCGATGGTAAACGGTTTCCATCAGGTGGGCCGTATGCCTGTCTGCCGAACTCAAGTAATAAAAATAAATTTAAAAATAAACAAAATCTGTCTCTCTCATACAATAGTATCTATGTTGTGGTTAGTTCGATGCATGCGGCTTCACCCGAAGTCATCGTGGATTTATGGCCTGGAATATTCCGAGAGCAATTTGACAATGCCAGAATACTTGGACAGTTGTTCTCCAGACGTCGCGACTTTCGCCCCTTTTCGGGGCTTCTGCGAACTTTTGCCTGCGTTCGGGGGATCTTGGAAACTTTCTGACAACGGCAAAATGAATTATTAACGGTTTGTTCTTGCCAGCGGAAATGTTGAAATATCACGCGTAAAATCCAGATCCGTGACCGGTGGCCATTTTCTCATTCATCAGATCAGAATATATGTCACATAATTATAGCGATAAGTCTATACCTAATGTTGTGAAAGAAGAACAAACACACAAAGTCGCTGTCGGCTTTTGAATTACTCAGATTCTATATGTAGACAATTTGTTTAAAATGCTTACAGTAGTTTCGTCATATTTTTAAATGTATATTGTATTTTCATAAGTAGGTATCTGAAATGTTACGGCGCAGGGTATCTATGAGCGCAACACTAGTTCAGTGGCGCAACACTAGTTCAGTGGCGCAACACTAGTTCAGTGGCGCAACACTAGTTCAGTGGCGCAACACTAGTTCAGTGGCGCAACACTAGTTCAGTGGCGCAACACTAGTTCAGTGGCGCAACACTAGTTCAGTGGCGCAACACTAGTTCAGTGGCGCAACACTAGTTCAGTGGCGCAACACTAGTTCAGTGGCGCAACACTTGTTCAGTGGCGCGGCACTTCGCGTCTGCGCCCTGATTTGTTATTTTTTCATTTGGGTTTTTCTTTAGTTACCGTAAAAATGTATTGAACACGCAAAACATGTTCCTGTTAAAAATCTATTTACATTGTAATTTTCCAACTGTTATGTAAGGTTAGCTGATATCACCCATAAGCAAATTATTTAAATAAAATATTTGAACCCGAAAATAGTATAGTTATTTGGTTAAAAAGAAAAGTTTACCTGGAAAATTTTCAGAAACTTTATAGATTTGGATGTGCTCTTTCCGAATTTCAATTTTGGCATATCCCGTATAGCATATGCCGTATCCCAAAATTACAATTCGGATAGAGCATATCAATTTTTACTCATTTTCAAAACTAATAGAAAAGTTTCCAGGTAATACTTAGAAATGATTGTAATACAAAATTGATAAAAAAATAGATTTTTATTTTTAAATTTTTATAATTCCTGTATTGTTTTCAAATAATTTTCGGCTCGTATATAATTTTTACAATTTACGAATAAAAACATTTTATCAGTGTTTTAATAAGCGGGACATAATTAGCGTTGTTTCTGCCGGGAGACTAATTAAAATTTAGATACCGCAAAATTATGTTTATTTTGTTGCCAAATTCGTATTGGAATGTTTAAAAGGACATGTGAAGATAATTAATTACCTTATTGTTTAAGAAGTCCTTTTCTTTATTAAAATGTGCTTGACCACGATGATTTCATTAGCCACTGTATTTGCTGACATTCAAACACGACTTTTTATCCTAAAAATCCCACGGGATTTCTTCTGGGAATTATTCAAAATAGCCAAGTAAAAAAAGAATACCAATGTGATTTTATCAGTTATCGATAGAAAATTTTATGTAATAAAATGTTGATATTTTTTGTTCTGGGAATTCCGCGGGAATTTATACAGAAGTGGTTTGAAGTTTTTCGGATGCATATAAATTAGCTTATTCTGACACAGTTTCCACTAAAACGATAGCTTATTCTTTTTAAAATTCTGCGCTACTCTGTGTCTTGGGAATCCCGCGGGAATTTCAAGTCAAGCGTGGAGATAGTCGCGGGCATAGCCTAGTTTTAGAATAAGACAAGAATCACACATGTAATTATTAGCTTAAGCCATAATTGAATTGTATGCGTTTACGCCAAACAGCGGGATTTGTTTGGGAAACCAAAAAGTCTCATCACAGTGAAAATGAACGTATTAATTCCAAAATGGAATCTTACAGATTACTTATTGAAAGTAACGAGTCTTCTACCGCTCCCAAAGCAATTTCAGTTACTGTTAAAGGAGAAGAACAGCACCATCATACTTCCGAAAAGTACAATCAGGGTCTTAGAATAGATGTCATCTAGGTGAACGTGCTCTATCTTCGATCGCATCATCGTCTAACCTTAAGCGTGAGTATCGTCTGTTCGCGGACCTATTTATAATAAAAAACAATAATGTCGGCTTAAACTTTCAACATATAGCGTGTTCCATTAGTAGCTCGCAACGCCCAAAATGCTCCGTTAGCCATTCCACAAGGCGACCGCGGTCGTTGTGGATCACACAACGTGTGAGCGAACGACCCATGTCAAGAGGTGGGTCGAATAACCATTCCACTTGGGATTACGATTGTAACGCCGGGAAGCAAGTGGAACAGGAAAAACCGCGGTCTTGAACGTGGTCGTTGTGAATCTCTAATACAACGTAGCCAGAGTAGAGCCATGCTGGAATCATTGTTTTGATTATAGCTCTAAGGGCCAGTTCGATCGGTGGAATACCACGCTCTTACAGAATATAGGCGTGAAATGTATGCCTTCAGCTAATCGTGTCCTGCGTGATGAGGTTTCCGATAACCCACTTGCCCATTGCCCTAAACCACCTTCCCTATTTCATTCCTCTTGTCTTATCCCTCTGTCTCACCCCCTATTATGAATATAAATTATAAGCAACCGACGGTAGCTTTATCTTCAACGGAGGCGTTAACTAGTGCCGCTAAGAAGCCAATTTTTCTTTTTCTTAGGCTAGTGTTTAACATCACTGGTAACACTGATAAGGTAGCATTATTTAGCGATAGTCAAAGAGCGCAAAAAATTGCCTTAAATCCAATCCACCACAATAGGACAAAACACATTGATACAAGTATCACTTTATAAGAGAGAGAGAATTGCTGCTTTTTTCACGCTTCTATAGTTTGTGGCGAGGCAAACACAGCCGACGTGCGCTCGGAAATGTTCGTTTATTCTCGTGATAACGAACTCCGACGCACCGCAGAACCCCGCCCGTAGCCGAGTCCTGGAGGACAGGCAGTCTTGGGTATATCGACAAGCCGTAAGGCCGCGCGCAATCGCTCCCACGGTACGCGCCAGGGAAGCTTATTTATGCGAGACAAAACAACGTGACGTTGTCGTCCATATTGTTATAGTTTAAGTGACTAGTACCTAAGACTCATGTCAACAGTATTTTATTTCTAATATAAACAATACAGTGTAAATATATGGTCGTTTAATTTTACCGACACCCATATAGTGGTGACCTCGAGTGCAACAGACATTGTATGCTCTTTTTTTTTCGTGTTTCTCGTGAGTTTTATTAGTGTTGTGAACATTGTAAGTACTCTTTTTTTTCTCAAGACCTTTTTTTTTGTGCGACTACAATGGAACAAAACAAAGAACATTCGTCTTTTGTGCAATCCGTTAGAGTAAAAGTTCCGCCCTTTTGGCCTGATGAACCCGCTTTATGGTTTATGCAACTTGAAGGACAGTTTGCTCTAGCTAATATTACTGTGGACAGTACTAAATATAACTATGTGATATCCAATCTCGAGTTTAAATACGCCGCAGAAATTAAAGACATTATCAATAAACCTCCAGACTCTAACAAATATGACAAAGTAAAAAAGGAACTAATAAACCGCTTGTCATCTTCACAAGAACAAAAAATTCGCCAGTTACTCACACACGAAGACATGGGGGATCGTAAGCCGTCTCAGTTTTTACGGCACTTACAAAATCTAGCCGGCCCGAACGTTCCCGACGATTTTGTACGCTCCTTGTGGTCGAGCCGTTTACCCACCCATATACAAATAATCGTCGCATCACAGTCAAGTAGCAACCTAGAGGAGTTAGCCACAGTCGCTGACAACGTTAATGACGTCATTGGTCAACAACAAGTGCACCAGATTTCCACACCAACTACGAGCACCGATATTGATGATTTAAAAAAATCCATAGCTGAGTTAACTAGTCAAGTCGCTCAGTTGTCATCGTCTACGCGAACCCGTCCCCGTTAGCAGTCCAATAACCGACAAAGATGGCGGCCACGCTCTCGGAGCCAATCTGAGGGTGCTACCACCGGTGCCCACTGCTGGTATCACCGTATATTCCGTGAAAAGGCAACCAAATGCCGTCCTCCGTGCGCCTATATATCGGAAAACTAGAGAGGCAGTCATTGATGGCGGCGGACGCTGACTGTCATAGTGTTAACACAAGCCGTGTATTCGTAACTGATCGAAATACTAATATTAAGTTTCTTATTGATACTGGAGCTGATTTGTGTGTTTTTCCAATAAGATATGTAAAGAGTAATAAGACTTTAACCAATAAGAATTTTGTTAGTAATAATTTTGCTAATAAGACTGATTATAAGCTTTATGCGGCAAACGGGTCAACAATCAATACTTACGGTTCGATTAATTTAAATTTAAATTTTGGGTTACATCGCAAATTTCGATGGCGTTTTGTAGTAGCCGACGTAACCAAACCAATCATAGGCGTAGACTTCTTATCATTTTATAATTTACTTGTAGACGTAAGAAAAAGCCGCTTGATTGATAATACTACCTCGCTTATAGCTAATGTCAAGCCAGCAAATTTTTCCGTATGTCAGATTAAGACAGTCATAGGTACGACTCGCTATCATAAGCTTCTTATGAAGTTTCCAGAGGTCACGCGACCGTCTGGTGAACCTACCGTGCGAGAGGTCAAGCATAAAACGTTACATTACATCCGCACTACACCTGGTCCACCTGTGTATAGTCGACCACGTAGACTAGCACCAGACCGATTTCGCCGAGCTAAGCGAGAGTTCGAAGAGATGGTAAGAGCTGGTATCGCACGTAGGTCCGACAGTCCTTGGGCAGCACCACTCCAGCTTGTTCCTAAGAAAGACGGTACTGACAGACCTTGCGGAGATTATAGAGGCATTAACGCGCGTACAATACCTGACAGATACCCGGTACGCCATATAGCCGATTTTTCACACAATTTGCATGGTTGCAAAGTGTTTAGCAAAATTGATTTGGTCCGTGCTTATCACTTAATCCCTGTAAACCCGTCAGATATACCGAAAACGGCTATAACAACTCCGTTCGGTTTATTTGAATTTCCGTTCATGAGCTTTGGATTAAGGAACGGCGCGCAATCATTCCAGAGGTTCATGGACGAAATTCTACGAGACCTGGATTTTGCTTTTCCCTATATCGATGATATATTAATAGCTTCACATAATCATGATGAACATGAGGATCATCTCAAACAAGTTCTACAGCGCCTACAAGACCATGGAGCTGTCTTAAACTGTAGTAAAAGCGTGTTTGGTGTTTCAGAGGTCGAGTTCCTGGGTTATTTGGTTACTGCCAAAGGCACGAGTCCTATGTCTGAAAAGGTCAGCGGCGTCCAGAACTTCACACAACCGAAAACCCTGAAAGAACTCAGAAGGTTTCTTGGTATGATCAACTTTTACAGGAGATACTTACCAAATGCCGCGAAAAACCAAGCACCCCTACACCAACTCCTCTCCGGTACAAACGTTAAGGCGAACACTCCGATCATATGGACGGCTGAGCTCGAACAAGCTTTCAATACATGTAAAGAGAGCCTTGTGAACGCTACTTTACTCGCTCATCCTGATCCCACCGCTGATCTAATGCTAGTAACTGACGCGTCTGACATTGCTATTGGTGCAGTCTTACAGCAGAAAGTTAAAGGTAATTCTCAACCTCTTGCTTTCTTCTTGAAGAAATTGACTTTAGCTCAGCGCAAGTATAGTCCTTTTGACCGGGAGCTCCTCGCTATCTATGAAGCCGTTAAACACTTCCGCTTCATGGTAGAGGCGAAACCGTTCACGATTTGGACTGATCATAAGCCTATCGTCGCTGCCTTTTGTAAGGCTTCGGACAAATGTTCCCCTCGTCAGGTTCGACACTTCGATTTCGTTTCGCAATTCACGACTGATGTGCGGTACATATCCGGTGACGATAACATTGTAGCTGACGCACTATCACGGATCGAAGCTATAACAGGTGACATATGTTTGAATAAGCTTGCTCGCTCTCAAGAAACAGACAGGGAGTTACGACATCTTTTAAGCACTTCTTCTTCGCTAGACCTGCAGAAAATTAGAATTTCTGACTCTAGTGCATGTAAAGTGTATTGCGATGTTTCTAGACCAACACCTCGTCTGTATCTCACACCCGAGTTTCGCAAAGAAGCTTTCAACTCTATCCATGGCTTAAGTCACCCTGGTGCTACTCCTACCATTCGACTGATGACAGAAAGGTACGTCTGGCCGAGCATTCGTAAAGACTGCAGAGCATGGACCAAAACCTGTATACCCTGTCAACGGTCGAAGGTTACACGACACACACAAGCCCCTATCCATTCTTTCACGTCTCCATCTTCACGTTTTGATCACGTCCATATTGATCTCATTGGACCACTGGCTATATCGCACGGTTATCGTTACTGTTTGACCGCGGTGGACCGATTCTCACGATGGCCTGAGGTAATTCCGCTCGAAGATATAACAGCGGAAAGAGTGGCATACGCATTTGTAAGTGGCTGGATTTCACGTTTTGGTTGTCCTAGGAAAATTACAACCGACAGAGGACGACAATTCGAGTCACATCTATTCAAAGAGCTTTCGAGAATTACCGGTTCTATGCATTTAACTACGACTGCTTACCATCCGGCTGCAAACGGTTTAGTCGAAAGGTTTCACCGACAGTTAAAAGCTGCTATTATGTGTCACAACAACGAAAGTTGGTACGAGGTATTGCCATTAACGCTGCTAGGCATTCGCAGTGCCTGGAAAGAAGACCTAGCTACAACCTCCGCGGAACTGCTGTATGGTGAAAGTCTCCGTCTGCCCGGTGATCTATTTCTGCCATCCTCACCAGAAATTACCGATTACAGCGACTTTCTGTCTAGACTTCGCAACCACATACGTGATTTAAAGCCTACACCAGTTATTCGACATGGGGATACTAAAACTTTTGTGCACAAAGATCTTTCTTCCACAGCTGCAGTTTTCTTAAGACAAGATGCCATTCGAAAACCGCTGCAACCACCTTACTCTGGTCCCTTCAAGGTCATTGAGCGCTCCGAGAAGACGTTCAAAATCGACATCGGCGGAAAAACAGTCACGGTATCCATCGATCGCCTGAAACCAGCCTACATAATTAACGAGCCTGATCCTCTCGCACCCGTAGCTTCCGAACCCGCGAACACCGACCCTGACTATGTCACGCGTTCTGGTAGGCGAGTTAAAGTCCCTCAACAGTTACGACCTTAAAGGTCTCCGGGGGGGCTGATGTGGCGAGGCAAACACAGCCGACGTGCGCTCGGAAATGTTCGTTTATTCTCGTGATAACGAACTCCGACGCACCGCAGAACCCCGCCCGTAGCCGAGTCCTGGAGGACAGGCAGTCTTGGGTATATCGACAAGCCGTAAGGCCGCGCGCAATCGCTCCCACGGTACGCGCCAGGGAAGCTTATTTATGCGAGACAAAACAACGTGACGTTGTCGTCCATATTGTTATAGTTTAAGTGACTAGTACCTAAGACTCATGTCAACAGTATTTTATTTCTAATATAAACAATACAGTGTAAATATATGGTCGTTTAATTTTACCGACACCCATAAGTTTATAAACGTAACATTTATTGAAATGTTGGCATAATGTTTCTTGTACTCCTGCAACAAAAAAGTCGACTTGAAGGTGACGAACCTTAACATACCACGACTGTAAAAATTTTTTCTTTGTAAGCAGGATTTCGATTTCGAAACATATGTGGGTAATCTTGGATTAAGCATAGCAAAGCGCTATCGCTGTACCTGATTGTGCACAGGCGTCGAAAAGCGGTAAGAGGGTCAGTGGGCTGCGAACTGCAGAAGCGCCCGCGGACTCGCGCCGTGCGCACAGTACACTCCACTGCAGCGGACCAACTCCGCTCAACGCACTATAAGTTCTTCGTGTTTTTAGTAATTCATTTTTACTTACAAACATTAACATTCACATCTTCTCAACGAACAAAAGAATTATATATTTATAATTAATTTTAACGCCAATATTCGGTAACAGCATCTTTAGATTGTTTTCTCTTTTCGTCACATATTATTATAGTCTACGATCGACCGCTGCTCGAGCTGTTTCCTCCGCGAAACCTCACTGCATTTGTGTGTCGTACCGCACACTCGCTTATATAAACCTGCGTATTGGGAGGTACCTGTTGTGCCGTACCCAGCGGGTCCACTCATTGAAAGAACTGCAAGACGAGATGACAGGACGACTTGCCTACTGCTGCGAAGCGTTCATCATTCCTAGCGTGTCTGGCATGGCTACTTATGCTGTATGTCCTTCCCCTCTTCTTTATTCCCGCATGCACACTAATCTGTACCTAAATACATAAAAAAGGAAACCAAAATTAAATAAATAACTATATTCATATTTATAGATAAATGGCTACCAAATCACTGTCGCTATGGAGTATTCTCAAAATATTGGTTGTGTTTCCACTTTCTATGGGAACGCTAATTGCAACATCCCATATACCAACAGGCAAGCACTTTGGTTCGTGGTCATACAAGCCTACATCTTAAATTAAGAAAAGACATTGTAAACACTATTCTCCGAATTAAAATCTCTGAAAGTGATCTGTGTTTACGATTAATAGTAGAATGTGAAATAAATTCATGTCCATTTGTGGATATGAACAGATTTTAATGAAATTGCGATGTAGATTAATCCTCTCCTTTGCTATTTCCAAATACACGTTATGGTATTATGTAATATAATGCTTGAGCGATGTACGTGTAATAAGTATGGGTGAGAGTAAAAGATCTAGAGCAACTTTTGCACTGTTGTCACTCAGTCTGTGGTCAGAAGACGTTCAACGGGTGACAATAGAGGGGCGCGTGCGGGGGACGCGGCGACGGGGTGGGGAGGGGTGGTGTCATGCCAGTGCCCCCCCCCGCGCCCTCATAACCACTAGGTAAAAGGTTGACACAATGAAATGCAATTTTCCACTCAGTTCGGCCCCCGGGGTACGACGGCGCGGTGACCACAACATGCAAAGCGATTGGGGACACTTAAACGATTTCTATTGACGACCTGTTCTTTTCAGTACCTACTTGTCTTATGTACGTACCTGTTATTTCTTTCAACTAACTACTAAAAATTGAATGTATTGTTTTTTGGCTTACTAATTTAAGGACATCTACATGTACCTTATAGGTATCGTGTCTTTCTTATGAACTTCATAAAAATAATAGGTACATAATATATTATTAACAAAGCAAAAATATAATATACGTAATAAATGATGTCACTTATTTTTGATAGTCATTTAAGGATCATGTGATCACAGGTGACTCTTCATGGCTTCCAAGGTATTAATACAATAGATGTATTAGCTGTGCGTAGGTTTGCCAACGGGGGCACATGTCACGCGCCGATAGTCGATAGTCATATTGGCATAAAATAAAGTAATAAAAGTATCGATTTGGTGCCCAAAATTATAATCCAAAATACCTCACATCACAAAAAATACTCAAAAGATCTAGTTCTAACAAATGATCGAATTTAACGAAATGTTTGCTCCATGGATCGATAGTTGAAATACGCACTGTCTTGACGATTTTGAAAAGGAATGTTTCACCACCATATTGAAATAAAAGTCTATTTAAGAAGTGTTTTGGATGCGTGGACACAGTCTCCGCAATGGCAAGAAGCGAAGTGCCCCTACGCGTATCGCCGCCGCGCGGGGCGGATATCGCTGCCGGAGATCCCCGCGGAGATATCCGCACACCGCGACACCCACTTCACTATCTTTAGAGCGCTTTCTTAATACACTTCACGTTTCGGATATTGATTTTCACTTTTCATATACATCTGCTTCACTTAACAGTCTCCTATCTCGGGTTAAGGAACTTTCTTTCTCATAAAATCAATATAATATACGAGTACTACTTTAGTATAAAATATTGAATATTGGAAGTGTATGTTCACGACATGCGGTACTTTATCAACAATTACACTTGTAATGCTGATATGAGATAGATCAACCAAATTTATTCAATTTGGTTGAAAGTTATATCTGGAAGGACACTACGGCATTCAATGCCTTTGAATAATCTAAGTTTGCTTATATGAAACACTGGTTGGTTCATGTAAATTGAAAATCAGAAATCAATTATCTAATATCAATTAAAAGCCACCTTATATAATTTTATTTATATTAGATTTATTTTTATTTTATTTTTATTTATTATGTAGCTAATGAAGTTTAGTATATAGAATATAAAAAATATTAATTTCTGTAAATACAGTGATAAAAGTAAATCGCAAGTAAATTATATTGATGTAAAACAGCGAACGGAAAACATATACATCTGACTGGGTAGTAGCTAAGATTTTATTATTTATTGATGTGTATACGCAAAGTAGACGTCTGCCGCGATCAATATAAGTTTTTAAGACTATAACAAATATAAAATTTAAAAACTTCGTTTAAAAAAACCGACTTCAAAAACTAAAAAACTAAAATGTATAAAATAACTTATTTCTAAAGCTATTATTATTAATACATATTATCTAAAACATCTTAAAGTCGGTGCTTAGTAATTTTCAAAATATAGTAATTTTTATGTTTTGCTTTGCACCGACTTCAAGATGTGTTAGATAATATATATTAATAATAATAGCTTTAGAAATAAGTTATTTTATACATTTTAGTTTTTTAGTTTTTGAAGTCGGTTTTTTTAAACGAAGTTTTTAAATTTTATTTGTTACTTTTTAGTGTCTAGCTATGTATGGGTGGACCTACAAATGGTGCCGCGCTTCTTAAAAAATATAGGTCCTAAGAACCCGGAACAAAATTTTTTTCGTAAAATGAAAACTACTGGGCCAAACTATGTCAAATTTTTAGGGGACCACATGGCAGCTATTCCGCGTCGAACAAAAAAAGAATCACGTAAATCGAATCATAAATCTCAGAGTAATTGGTGTACATATGGAACGGAGTGAAAATTATTTTCATGAAAAATGTTCATAAAATGAAAACTACTGGGCCAAACTATGTCAAATTTTTAGGGGACCACATGGCAGCTATTCTGCGTCGAACAAAAAAAGAATCACGTAAATCGGATCATAAATGACGGAGTAATCGGCGAACATATGGAACGGAGTGAAAATTATTTCCATGAAAAATATCCATAAAATGAAAACTACTGGGCCAAACTATGTAAAATTTTTAGGGGACCAATTGGAAGCTATTCCGCGTCGAACAAAAAAAGAATCACGTAAATCGGATCATAAATGACGGAGTAATCGGCGAACATACATAAAAAAAAGGAAAAAAAAAAAAAAAAAAAAAAAGATTCCGACGAATTGAGAACCTCCTCCTTTTTTCGAAGTCGGTTAAAAATATATCAATGGCAGATCCGGTCAATTACTTTCAATTTTTTTTAGTATGTTCAAAATTGTCTGCCATAAAGTAAAACCGCGCTATAATGGTCTGCCATTCTTATTTTCCGATAATAATAAGCCTATATTTTCAAATATCAAAACGGCAGACGTGGTCAAATGGAATTAAAATTCGTCAAAAATCGATACCTGTCTTACCTCAGCGCTCGTCGCATCCACCACTTAGAGCTTAGTGAGTCCCCGTACAATGCATGGTAGGTATAGGGGCCTCAATGTACAAAACCTCAGGTCTGGTCAAATACATACAAGTAGCCGATCACTGGCTCTTAAGCTATATAAGAATTAGCTGCACTAGCAATCATACAAACTAATTTAGCACATTACTATCATCTGCCATTTTGTCAGCGACGCGCAAGCATGTGACACACAGTGCATACAGTAATGAAAAATTAAGGTAAAAACAATCCCCAACAAGCTGGTCCTTCGAGCCGGATACAATAAAGAACTAGCCTTAATACAAAGAAGACAAGTGAAAATTTACATTACGAAGCGCATAGCCAAAAACTGGAAATACGCCGAGATGAGCAAATGAGTGAGTCCGTTCCAATCTATCTCTTACATTTTAATAATACATACGTTACAGTCCATATACATCGAAATATTCATTGATCAGCTAATAAATTGTTATATTAATCCGTTATAATACAATATTACGCAAACGCCGGTTGGCGACGGTCATATTCTACATTTTGTAAGCGACGCGCGCGTGTTAGGATCCTATTTGTTGCTATAAAGTAACCATATGACGGAAGTAGTCAATAACCGGATAAAGTATTCATTAATGTAGTAATCGGATGTCGTATAACCTGATGTCAACGTAGAATCATTTATTATCAAGCCAACGGATATCGAAAATGGAGTAACCGGAAGTTGGAAGTTATACGGATGGCGGAAGTTGGTGTTATGATGGAAGTGAAAATGAAGTGGCGTCAGAGTATTACAGGATGGTGTCGCTGCAGACGCACTACGAGGATCTTATAATACTCGGTGTTCGGGCAGAGGGCAGTTAGTCTACAACGAGAGTCTACAACCAACAGTCCAAGGGTCTACAACCAGCAATCTACCACGACGGTAGAACAGAGCGAAAGCTCTGTTGGGCAAGAGGCCCATAGTATATTGATTGTGGTCGATAATTACTGTTCGATAATCGCAGTATTCTTTAAGGGCAAATTGCTGCTCGACACCTGACAAGCGTGGAGACAGCTCTTGGAGTTGTCTTATATTTCTGTGTATTATTATGCTGTATTTAATATTGTAATTGTAATAATTCTACTGTAATAAACTTTGATTATAATAATAGGTTGGGGAAAAAGTCTTTTCGCATATAGTATGTATACATTTGTAATAAGATCTCTTTAGCTATACTATTTGTATCTGGCTGGTTTTGGTATCATTAAAAAGTTTTAATTTTAAAGAAGACAATTCCAAATTCAAATTAGGAAAATGTGTGATTTTCATTTATTTTTCTTATTGTTAAAATGAGTGAATCTAATGAAGAAATTCGATACATTTTTAAATTTTACTACAAAAAAGGTAAAAATGCAACACAAGCCGCGAAAATAATTTGTGATGTTTATGGACCTAATGCAGTATCCGTAAGAGTAGCGCAAATTTGGTTTAAGCGTTTTCAATCCGGAAATTTTGATGTCAAAGATGCACGTCGCTCTGGTCGCCCTGTTACGGACAAAATTGATGCCATTTTTGAAAAAGTGGAGCAAGATCGGCATATTAGTAGTTACGATGTAGCTGGAGAACTCATTTGTGATTCTGAAGCTGATAACTGGTGATGAAAAGTGGATCACGTACGACAAGAACGTGCGAAAAAGATCGTGGTCAAAGGCCGGTCAGGCTTCACAGACTGTGGCGGAACCCGGGTTAACTCGCAACAAGGTGATGCTGTGTATATGGTGGGATTGGAAGGGCATTATTCATTATGAGCTGTTACCGTCAGGCAGGACCATCGATTCTGAACTGATGAGATTAAAGCGAAAAGTTGAGAGAAAGCGGCCGGAATTAATCAACAGAAGGGGTGTGGTTGTTCACCATGATAACGCTAGACCTCACACATCTTTAGCCACTAAGCAAAAATTACGAGAGTTTGGCTCGGAGGTGTTAATGCATCCGCCGTATAGTCCTGGCCTTGCAGCTTCACATTTTCACCTGTTTCGGTCTCTGCAGAATTCCTTAGGCAGGTTAACATCACGAGAGGACTAACAAAATCACTTGTCGCAGTTTTTTGATCAGAAGCCCCAAAATTTTTATAGCAATCGGATCACGTCCCTACCTACAAGATGGCAAAAAGTTATCCAACAAAATGGCATCTACATACTTTAGTCAAATGTAAATAAACTTTATAAAAAAACCTTTTGAATTTTTATATAAAATGCGAAGAAACTTTTTCCCCAACCAATATTTCAGATTAATTATTATTTTGCTAACACGCGCATGTAACACAGGGTAAAAGAAACCTCTATCTTAACACATGATGGAAGAGAAGGCAAAAAAAAACACAGGGTAAAAACAATCCCCAACATAGTAATACATCGACTACGCGATTTCCAAATGTGATTGGTTCTTTTTTGTGTTTGAGCGCCACACTCTCGATTACTTCCTACACTACGCTATATTTGTACATTACGCGAGTTATGCTGTTATGACCCAGTCTCATCTACGGCGTAAATTAGAAGTATACTATATTTAAAAGACTTCGTCTTACATAGTCAGTTAAAGTAGTAATCATTTTAAAAGAGCTTTTTGAACGGTACCTGCTCTTCAGTTGATTTTTAAGGAAAATTATATTACCAAGATCTTTTGAGATCGAGGATTCACTTTTGCACTGTCAGCACAAAAGGCAAGTGCGAAATAGTTGCATTTTGGGCGACTCGAGTGGGCCACTGCACCTCGTTCCGACTCCATTTGCATTTTAGGGGCCCTCCTCGCGGTGCTGCCACTCGCCTGAACAGCTTCATTTTGAAATACATTTCACGTCTAGAATTATCTGCATTGTTCAGATCAGTATGTTACGAAGGCACATACCACCTTCATAGATTTGATAGAAAATCGTTGCGAAATCGATTGCTGCTATTATTTAATTTATTAATTAGTTATTACGGCCTCTCTAGATTACTAAACACTGCGGCCGTGCGGCGTCGTAAGAGGCGACAAAACAACCCACAGCCAGGTGGTAGGGTATCTCCTTCCTTTGAGACCGGCAGCGCATTGGCAACACCTCGGGGTGTTGCTAATGTCCATAGGTGATAGTAACCACTTTTCTTCACAGTTGGACCGTCAGTCTGTCTAATGTGCTTCAGTAATAAAAAAAGTTGCAAAGCAGCATATTTTGCATAGAAAATCTTTAATTATACTGCCAAGTAAGATATACTAGAAAGTTTCTATTCTGTAAAGTTCTGAAGTGTCTATTTTGGTTTTCAACACAACACGGCATTTTTTATAGCTCGAAAACAGCAAACACTGTACTGACTGTGAAATCAATAGGAAGACACTATATGCATTTGCAATACTGACAGTGCTACCACCTTTCAAGGGGGACTACAAACTGACTATTGTTGCAAGAACACAACTCAACGTTATTATAGCGTACCCTAGACCAAGGATGGTAGCCATCCAGATAAGCAAAGGCTCTAACCATGCGACCGTGCAAAGTGTGTGTATGTAATAACAATCTATGTGAAATGTTCGTTTAAATGTAATAAATGTAAGAGCGATCTGGCCTGGGTACGCTATTAATGTTGTGTAAGCAAAGCACACAATATGGCGCGGGCCCCGCGCGGCGCTGCTTTACGACGGTGGCGTGATGGCTTATCAAATGGGGATCGCAATCTGAGCCGGCGTTGATCGCAGGGTCTCCACATTGAGCTTTGCCAACTTCCCCATAACAGACGAAAAATACTCCCAAAATATTATTATAGCTAAATGAGTACACAAAAAGTGCTAGCAACTTTAAAAGACATAATATCGGTCTAACCGTATTTTTCTCAAGTTATATTTCTGTCTCCCTCTGTTTCTATTTATGTGACAACGCTATATTCTAAAGGCTTCTGCACATTCTCGCGAATACGCGGGAAACTGAGATTGTGAAAGCCCTTTTCGTGTTCTCGCGATGATGTCCGCGAGAATATGGAGCTGAGAACGTGAAAAGTTCGCGAGAACTCTTCGTGAGTGTAGTGCAGGCTTTATAAAAGATTGTGTTTTGTGAAGGAATAAATATTATTTTTAAAGTAAAAGTCTCTTTGCTTCAATAATGTGTTATCTTGAAAAATTGTATTTTAGAAAATAGTTTTTCTGCATTTTAAAAGATACCAAGTTATTCATTTCCATACATTTTAATTTTCAAGATAACACATATAGCAAAGTTTATTATAACATTATTGTTTCTATTCAATTTTGTTCCAAATGAATTAGGCTAGATGTGACATGACATCAATGTCATCATCATTATTAGCTCAAATATGTTACATTCTGGTGATATAATTTTATACTCAAATAATTTTCTCAAGGTTTTTATTATCCCATAAGCTCCCCAAACAATATATTTTTCCCCGATGTTGCGAAAAATCCTACAACGTGGGAGCGGTGGTTTATCGGGCGTGGCGGAAGGCGAGCGGGGCGCGGGGCGCGGGGGGAGGCCGGGCTACACGCTTTATTAGATCCCCTTTCCACCGAATAAGAATGAAAAATTACGTAACATTTTTTATTTGAATTTAGCAACGATCGATTCGTCAAGGTCCAAATCAAAAGATTATTGCTATTGACATTCTCATCCACTTTAGCAGACGTTACCAGAGGCGTACGGCAACGCCAAGTATTCGTGTTTTGTAGTCATATCATAGTGCAGAGCATGAGCAACGAGACGAAGACACTCTCTCAATAATCAATTCCTCCCAGCATCGAAGAGGAATTAAAAGCTGAGGAGCAGTAGAAAACGTAACACATAACTCACTCAGAAACACGTAACACACTCTGTAATACGTAACTCAATCTGTAATTACAGTTGGCGCCACTAGTCCCTTCTTGTTTTTATGGGAAATAATTAAAACTTTCCATCAATGTCGTATTATTCATTTTAATTTTACCATTTAATTATTTTAGAACGGATGTTATTTATCAAAATAAATAAAAACTTCGTTTAAAAATCCCGACTTCAAAAACTAAAAAACTAAAATGTATAAAATAACTTATTTCTAAAGCTATTATTATTAATATATATTGTCTAAAACATCTTAAAGTCGGTGCTTAGTATTTTTCAAAAATTAGTAATTTTTATGTTTTACTTTGCACCGACTTCAAGATGTTTTAGATAATATATATTAATAATAATAGCTTTAGAAATAAGATATTTTATACATTTTAGTTTTTTAGTTTTTGAAGTCGGTTTTTTTAAACGAAGTTTTTATTTTTTATTTGTTGCTTTTTAACCGACTTCGAAAAAAGGAGGAGGTTCTCAATTCGTCGGAATCTTTTTTTTTTTTTTGTTCTTTTTTTTATGTATGTTCGCCGATTACTCCGCCATTTATGATCCGATTTACGTGATTCTTTTTTTGTTCGACGCGGAATAGCTTCCAATTGGTCCCCTAAAAATTTTACATAGTTTGGCCCAGTAGTTTTCATTTTATGGACATTTTTCATGGAAATAATTTTCACTCCGTTCCATATGTTCGCCGATTACTCCGTCATTTATGATCCGATTTACGTGATTCTTTTTTTGTTCGACGCAAAATAGCTGCCATGTAGTCCCCTAAAAATTTGACATAGTTTGGCCTAGTAGTTTTCATTTTATGAACATTTTTCATGAAAATAATTTTCACTCCGTTCCATATGTACACCAATTACTCTGAGATTTATGATTCGATTTACGTGATTCTCTTTTTGTTCGACGCGGAATAGCTGCCATGTGGTCCCCTAAAAATTTGACATAGTTTGGCCCAGTAGTTTTCATTTTACGAAAATTTTTTTGTTCCGGGTTCTTAGGACCTATATTTTTTAAGAAGCGCGGCACCATTTGTAGGTCCACCCATACATAGCTAGACACTAAAAAGTAACAAATAAAATTTAAAAACTTCGTTTAAAAAAACCGACTTCAAAAACTAAAAAACTAAAATGTATAAAATAACTTATTTCTAAAGCTATTATTATTAATATATATTATCTAACACATCTTGAAGTCGGTGCAAAGCAAAACATAAAAATTACTATATTTTGAAAATTACTAAGCACCGATTTTAAGATGTTTTAGATAATATATATTAATAATAATAGCTTTAGAAATAAGTTATTTTATACATTTTAGTTTTTTAGTTTTTGAAGTCGGTTTTTTTAAACGAAGTTTTTAAATTTTTAGTGTATATGTATGGGTGGAGCTACGAATGGTGCCGCGCTTCTTAAAAATATAGGTCCCAAGAACCGGGAACAAAAAAATGATCGTAAAATGAAAACTACTGGGCCAAACTATGTCAAATTTTTAGGGGACCACATGGCAGCGATTCCGCGTCGAACAAAAAAAGAATCACGTAAATCGAATCATAAATCACGGAGTAATCGGCGAACATACATAAAAAAAAGCAAAAAAAAAAAAAAAAAAGATTTGACGAATTGAGAACCTAGTTATGATCTCTTCCCGTCCTTCCATATTAGATTAGTAAACATGCACCTGCGGGCGACATGCTGAGTAAGCTTTCTCCAGCGGAAGGCCCGCAGACGCATGTCAGCATTTATTAGCTTTAAGTTTGTGTATTAAGATTTATTCATCATTAAATTAGAGACCTGCAATTCGGTCACACGAATCTTTTGTATTTTTTAAAAACCCTTTTGGCCCGAGCCAAGACTTGACTACCTCCTCCTTTTTCAAAGTCGGTTAAAAATATTGTTTGACAACAGTTATGAGATATTTTGGGGGTAACCTTAGATTTGATCTTATTTCATATCTTTAAGGTCATTTGAAGGCCAACTTTTTTTCTATACAAACATCTCTCCAAAGCATTTGATACTGTTTCCATTCCAATTCAAATAAATAAGCTAGAAAACATTGGTTTTTGAGGGATCGTGCTCAAAATCTTCGAAGATTACCTTTCTGATCGCACACAACGTGTTAAAATTAATAACCTTGTTAGTTCAGAGGAAGTAAAGAAAGAAGAAAGAAACAAACAAACAAACTTTATTTGCAAAAAATAGCGACGCAATTACATTTTTACACACAGAGCATATTTTGAAAATCTGTACGCCGCATCTTCAGCAAACAAGGTTTGCACTCAGCATATTGCTGTGCCGGAACTATATCCGACACAACGCTGATTTTCAGTGCAAACCCTCCCTTTGACGTAAAACGAAAAACGACCCAAATTGGTTATTAAAATAATAATTAATAAAACTAATTCTACTTATAAAATACTTAACAATAATACTTTAATACGTGAAAGAAAGAAATAAATTTTAATAAATACTATAAATACGTTACTTTAAAATTAAAATAAATACTCCTGTAACAACTTGTATCGAATAATTTATTCGAATACTATTCGCTACAGTGCTTGCCGAGTATTAGTAATATACACATTCCGTGTGCTACGTCACTGACATGCATTATGCAACAAATGACATAGCCTAGTTGCCGAGCCATAAATATAGAATAAAAATAAAAAACAAAAAAACAAATGACATTTTACTTCATAACCTATAAAAAATATTGAATGTGTTATTATGCTGTTAAAATATGAAATATATTTTATTTTCCCACTCTGTATTGTAATTATCTAAAGCTTTATCAATGCATATGTATGATCTTCTTTTTGTAAAGTGAGAAGATGTCTTTAATAGTGTAATTTAAATGAATTTATTGTTTTTAGGTCTCTAAATGGAGTAAGTAAGTAGTCGAATTTGGCGTTCCCAAGGTAGTATTTTAGGTCCTGCGCTTTTTTTTGGTATATATCAATGATTTATGTAAACTCCAGCTTCAAAACTGTAACATCTTTACATATGCAGATGATGCTGCACTTCTTGTTTACGACAAAGACTGGGAACATGCTAGAGAAAATTCCGAAAGTGCACTTGGCACTGTCATGGAATACTTGTTTAGGAATTTGCTAACACTTAATATAGAAAGACAGGTGTCATTCGATTTACTCTTCCAAATTCGTATATTACAGCTAATTACCATCACCCAATTAAAGCTCATTCATGTGCAAACCTTTCAACCTGTTGTAATTGTCAACAATTAACATTTTTGTCTAAAATGGGGTACCTTGGAGTACACATGGACGATAAGCGGAATTGGAGGCCACATATTGAAATCATGTATGGTCGAGTGAGACGTTTAATTTACCTTTTTAAATCTCTACGACACTCTGCTGGAAATTATATTTCTTGCATATTGTAGTCTAGCAGAATCTAGAATTAATTACTTACCTACTGCATTCCTGTCTGGGGTGGTGCTTGCAAAACTACTCTCTATTCACTCCCTTACTTCATTCAAAATTAAAAAGACACTTGCTGAGTTTATAAACATTAACGTATTATGAAACCGAATATCTGCTTAATAAAATTGGAGCCTAATTGTACATTAAACTGGTCACAAATTAATTTAATAATATCGTTACATACACCCATTAGAACCCACAACTAACCCCCAAGACACAGGTGCAAACCTAGTTCGGGGGTTAGGGAATTGACACGTGAACATACATACGTAGATTTAAATCAACCTATAATGCTTTGTCATTGTATCTGGTTTTTATTACAAATTATTATTATTATCTGTTTTTTCACTTCAGAAATGAAAATAGCGGAAAATTTTACATCAGAATACATACGTTTACGTTTTTTGGTAAACGCGACTTTTAAGGGCAACCCTCTATCAATTCTACTTCTCATTCATATTTCAAAAGTATTCTTAAGGATAATTCCGTTAAAATTACTATTCGGTTTCAAAACGCAACGCAACCTCTGCTAAGTTCGGCGACGGAGGGATCGCCGCATCTTTACGCGGCCAATTGCGGCGAACATCCCGCTGATGTGTCATACGTTGTTTACGTTGCGAGCGTATTTAGCGGATATTTCCCCCGCTGACCGTTCCACAGCTGTTTCATTAGGCTTAGTCTCGCTAGAATTAAAAAACGACTTGACCCCTTTCGATGAAATTTTGTGTGTGCGCTTAAGTGGATCCCAGGATGGTTTAGATATACAATTGGAACCGCTACGTGGCGCTGAAATCGGTTTCCATGATTTTAATGTATTTATGGTTTCTGATTACTTGGTTAATGGGACTTAGTAGATGGCGTTGCAGTCATCTTCTAGGTTTATTTTTTCAGGGAAGGAAACGTTTGCGAGCCCACTAATCATTTATAAATTGAAAGTTCTATTTTGCTCCTTTTTAATTTCGTAAATTTCATGGCATTGATAACGTAAACTGCGATGGATGTGTTATGAGGTTTATGAAGTTCTTTGCTGGGCGATTGCCCGTCGGTTAGCGTTATCGTTACGTATGTAGTACCTTATAACACGAGTAATGTTTAAAGGACATAAG
This sequence comes from Dendrolimus pini, assembly GCA_949752895.1. NCBI lineage: Eukaryota > Metazoa > Arthropoda > Insecta > Lepidoptera > Lasiocampidae > Dendrolimus > Dendrolimus pini. The sequence continues at coordinate 117,080 of OX457132.1, read as the reverse complement.
CGCATTGCAGTAATTTGTGTCAAATAGCTGTAATGCATAGTTAAACAGGTAGACAAGGGTAGGCACGGGAGGGCTCTCGGTGAAGGGCGATTTATTATGAAGGGCCCAATTTAGGGCGGCCGTTGATACGTTTAATCTCAACGAAATATTAATATCACGGTTTGATGGATCGGATACCTGTGTACCTTAATGTGGATTTCATTTTGGTATTTGTTATAGATTTCGCCGCCATTTATCAGGGTAAACGAGCGTGCACCGTTTATACCGTGTTCAAATACTGTTGTATACTAATCCGCACTACTAATATTATAAACCTATTATAATACTAGCTGTGCCCCCGACTTTGTCCGCGTGGTATTTTTTTTCGCAGGACCATAAGAAAAGTAGCAGACAGACAGACAAAAAATTTAAAAATTGTTTCTTTGATATAAGTACCATATATACTTTCATATGCATTTATTAAAAAGCTGTTGTTTTGACATAACAAACAGATAGTTCATATTTATTTATCTGTATAGATAGCTGTGTGTTTACCAAAAAATGAAACGCGACCGCAGCGCCACATCTTGGCTATATTCGTCATTTATCGTAGTAGATAGTATCTTAAGTATGTCCCGGGATAGCTCGTATACTCGTATACAAATCCGTTCCGTAGTTAGACATACAAATATTCTATAAATGGTATTGTCGCAATCTGCTGATCCGAAGTAGCCACCCTGATTTACCTCTTTTTACAATTTATTGTACAAATTGGACTCCTCTATACCGGATCCAGGGAACGATGAGACAAGTTGTATACTAAACAAAATAGATTTTTCATAGGTCACTTTTAATTTAGTAAAAATATTAATTTGAGCAACTAAGAAAAGAATACATTAGTAAAACTTTAAGTAGTACTAAGTGTTACAAAAATTATGGCATACTACATACGAATATAGTATGCCATAACTTGTAATTCATTTGAAATTGAATACCGTAAACAACTTTTATATTTTTTGCAACGAAGTTCCTTATCGCGCGTTGCGAAAGGGGGCTAGACGGAAAAATTAAGACCAAAAGTTGTAACGACATTTTTGCTATAGTTGTAAGCCGTGCGGCGTGCGCGTGTTTCTCTGTCTGTCTCTCTCTCTCATAGAAAGCAAGCCAGTTATTTTCGTTTCGTCTTTCTGTTTCGCATTGAACAGTGTGGTGTCGCGACGATTATTTTTGTTGAGTGTATACAGGTTTTTTATACATAATAAAAAATAAAATATTTTTTTTTAATTGCAATTCCTTGACTAATTAATCGAAAGGAACTTCGTTTCATCCGGGTGTCCCTTGACACCTCTCAAGTTTTTTATTAGAATTTTTTTTATTTTAAATAAATTAAAAATTAGATTTATTATATTTATATATAATTTACATTACATGCTAAAAACCTAAAAATATGTAATTCTCAAACAGCGCGTTCCGTCAGTAGCTGACAGCGCTCAAAATGCTCCGTTAGCCGTCCCACAAGGTCGTTGTGATCGTGGCGAAAAGTCACACAACGCTCACAACGACCCATGTCAAGCGGTGGGTCGAATAACCGTTTCACTTGGGTTTACGATTGTAACGCCGGCAAGCAAGTGGAACGGGAAAAATTGCGGTGTGGTGAGTCTCTAATGGAACGTGGGCTACGTTCTCGGTACGGTTTTTTCAATAGTAACGAATTATATAAAAGAGTTATTTATATTTTAATACGCCATCTTCACTATCGTTCAAATTGTTCATGTAATAGTGCGGTTTTCAGGACAATTTAGTTTATTTTATTGTTCCCTTCTTACTTTTCTTGTTTTCGTTAAGTTTCTCATTGTGTTACGTTTTTTATACAATAAATAAATTAGACACTAGACAGTTTGATAAACATTGTTTCCTTTGTTAAAGCCTTGTGTCATGTTAGGAGGAACTTGTTATAGAGATTTATTGTATTATAAACCAAATGGATACATATAGATTAGGTAATACAATGGGCGTTTTTCTTACTTGAACCAATCTTTTCCTGGTAAAGTTGGGACGAAGAAAATGTAATCAGAAAAAGAGTGCGTCGGCGTACATTTTAATAAGATACTAGTAAGTTTAATAAATAATCAAATTCTCAAACTAATTTCCAGTGAAGAACATTGTTTTAAGGGCATACATTTGTAAGATACTAGCTTCTGCCCGCGTCTTCGTACGCGTGGAATAGTTAAACCCCTCTCCCTCCGATTTTGAAACATTCTTCATTGGTGCTCTGCTCCTATTGGTCTTAGCGTGATGATATATAGCCTATAGCCTTCCTCGATAAATGAGATATCTGACACTGAAAGAATTTTTCAAATCAGACCAGTAGTTTCCGAGATTAGCGCGTTCAAGCAAACAAAGAAACAAACTCTTCAGCTTTATATATTAGTATAAGATAAGCTTTGATTTTTATTCCGACGTTTCGACCACTTTTCAGTGGCCGTGATCATCGTCAATAAGTAACGTCAAAGTTTTTATTCAGCTTACCGTCAACTTGTTTTCATTTTAATCGTTCCTAATTGAATTTACCATCGCTCCGCAACATGTCGTAGTTTTATTATGTATAATAGTCGTGAAAATTTATGAAAATGATACACATAAATTAAAAATTAAATTGATTCCTAATTTGCACACCGTTTGTATGAACGTATATAATACTTCAAGTAAAAGGCATATTTACATACCAACATATATGTAAACACATTACATACACATAATATACGTAAACAATTTATCTATAATATTATAAAATTCTAACCGTGGCCTGTCATTATCTGTACATTAAAGCTATATATTAAAAAAAACCAACTGGAATAGACTATAATCTATATAAATGATGAAGGGGATGATGTAATTTCTTTAGAATTCTTATCAGTTTGTCTGTTTGTTTGGGATGCGGTTTTCACTGATCGACAGCAGAGTCCTAGATTTGAAATTTGCGCTACTTTTTATCCCGGGATTCCCGCGGAATTATTTCTGGGAATGATTTAAAGTGGCCAGATTAAAGAAATCGAATTTCAATGTTATTTGTTCACTGATCGATAGCAACTTTTATGTGACAAAAGTGAAATATTTTTGTCCCGAGAATCCCGCGGGAATTTTCCCAGGGGCGGTTTGAAATGTTTTCGGATGCGTAAAAATTAGCTTATTCCGACACAGTTTCCACTAAAACGATGGCTTACATTCTTTTTTAAAATCTGCGATACTTTGTGTTCCGGGAAGCCCGCGGGAATTTCAAGTCAAGCGTGGACGAAGTCAAATTGATTAGTCAAAGTGGATTGCAATCACAGATTTGGGATGGAAATGATAGATGAGGTTGTCTGAATACATTGGCGTTTGAGTAGGCGACAGTGGCGCGGACAGGTGAGTGATTGGGTCACGTTGCGGGGCGATTGCGAGAGGCCGAATCGGCAGCCTCTGGTTACCTGTTATTATCATTACACGACCAGAGCTGGTTCACGAGTTTTTATGTATTGTTAATCTGGCACACAATCAAACGGCTCAGCGAATGGTAAACGGGCTACTATTGCCAGACGTTTGCAACACCGAAATAAAGTCAAGTTCCCAGTCAAGTGCCTCTAGGATAGCACAGGAGCCCACCCCTCCTGTGCTATCCTATCCTATCCTATCCTAGGGATGTCATCTCTCAATCGAATGAAAAACCATTTCTCGCCGATATACTACAATCGTCCTGTTGTCAAAGACTATATAGTCCATTGGAATCTTACAATTTTGAGGACCGAATATTGCATTTTTTAGAGGACGCAATTTTATTTTTGGGACATGTGTGGGGGGTCAATAGAAGCTTAACCTCAAGTTTGTGGGGTCGCCACCCTTGTCCCCCGGCTGCCATCTTGGAAAATGGGGTGAAAACACTTCTTTCGTGATATCTCGGAAACTATGCGTCTTACAAAAAAATTGTAAAGTCATAATTTGTAGCAAATTGTTTTGCCTACAAATATGTTGTTTATATAACTTTTTGCCCTAAATTAAAAATTAAAGAAGTTATAAGCAAAAAAATTAGAAAACTTTTATAAAAAAATTATTTATAATTTTTTCTACATATACATACAAATTTTTCGCTTCACGTATTAATATAATGTGATAAATGATTCCAGGATAGTTTTACCATATATTGCATTCATTCCATTCTTCTCTTCCAAATTCTTAATAGCGAAAACACTCAAAGGAGTCTCGAGGTGGATTTTGACGAAAAGTAAAGTGGCACCATTACATTTTTGAAAAATCAATAAGCTTTGTCAAGAATCGAATCATATATACATACATAACTTCACGCCAGGTCCCTTGCGGGGCAGGCACGAACAACAGAGCGCCATACAGGCTTATTCTTACACACCTCACTTGCTTGTTTGACATTCATAGCTCTTGTCATGCACGCTCGTCTGTTCTTAAGGCTCCTGACATCACCTTCTGCTAATACATGATCAATTTGATCATGGAAGGTGTGTCGTGGCCTTCCGCGACTTCTGCATCCATCCACTTTTGCATTGTATATCTGTTTAGTCATTCTTTCATCATACATTCTTTCCACATGCCCGAACCACCGGAGCATTCCTTTCCTTACCTTCTCCCCCCCCCCGACACTCTCTTTCAGACCAACTCTCTTTCTTACTTCGGTATTACGAACGCGGTACGCGAGCGTCACTCCGCAGATTTTGGGTAGTGCTCGCATCTCGACCGCGTTAAGCGTTAACAATCGAATCATATCTTATCGAATCCAATAAACGCAGAAAGAGTTGTTGACTATGAAGTCAAGTGCGAATTTTATTTTAAACAAATCAATGGAAAATCGCGTCAACTGTCGGATGAAGGGCCAGAGCTCAGTAGAAGGATGTTTCCCTGTAAAGGAAATTATTTTGAAACCAATGTTGTCTACAGACAATATTAAGCAACACATTTATTTACATAAAAAATAAAAACTTCGTTTAAAAAAACCGACTTCAAAAACTAAAATAACTTATTTCTAAAGCTATTATTATTAATATATATTATCTAAAACATCTTAAAGTCGGTGCTTAGTAATTTTCAAAATATAGTAATTTTTATGTTTTACTTTGCACCGACTTCAAGATGTTTTAGATAATATATATATTAATAATAATAGCCATAGTCGCCATATTCCCAGAACCCCAGTACCACTACCAGTTCACCCCAATAGCCCGGTACTTTTTGTCCTCATTTTCCACAATAGTCCTACACTGGCCGGGGCTTGTCCTTGGGTGCATTATTATATGGTGTAGACAGGGGTAATCGCCGGTCAGTGTCACGCCACATTTACATTCAATTTGTCAAGGGGCCTCTACGTGTTGGCCTTCCTGTGATCCCACGCAAGCCGTCCAAAATTCCGGGCCATTTGTATGGCCCATGGTCTTCAAAGACAACCAATAGCTAATTTGAGTCGTCCGTTCATGGGACTGGAGGGCGTCCGACACTACGTTAACCGAAACACGGACTCGTGTTTTTTTGAGGCGAGGGAAAATGCTTTTAACCGATTTACGCACAATCTGGGCCGTTGCTAGAGGAACGACACGCGTCGGTCGGGGACGATAACACTGCAGCAATAGTATGGCTCTTGGCAGTGCTCCGTCCGCGATCGACGTCACAGAATAGAATAGTGTGGAGACTCCGAGCGATGCTACACGAGCGAGCAACCTCAATACCCACTAAAAACCCCCTCCTCCCTGTCGACCCTGCGCTTTTGTTTTGTGTTGGAAAGACTGAGATTTAGAACATAGTTGCACCCAGTCGATCCAGGGCAATAAAGTGCCTGGAGAGTGCCCTGGGAGAACTCACCCCACTTCGTTGTGCGGGGGGCAGATGAATCCTTTGCTCTCCTAGCAAGCTAAAGGCCCCCCCGCGGTAAAACGGAACCTAACTCAGGGAAGGAAGTAATGCACGTACCTGCCTCTTCGGGTGCCAGCTGAAGGCCGGCGACCTCGAGAAAACGCATTAGCACGCGCTGCAGGACTCCTCTCCCTATCGCGTTCTGCGGCCTCCTTGAGTGACATTACTGCCTCACAAAAAGTAACCGCAGCCCCCCAGTTGTCGCTGCTCTGCAGCATGGCCTTGACCAAGTCGCAGAGCGAATCGACTGGACCTACGGGCGTTTTAACTTCGAAACGCTGCGGCGCCCATGCGGCGCACTCGACTAGCGTGTGCAACGCCGTGTCGGGCGCGCCGCACTGGCGGCAGTCCGGAGAAGGCAAGCAGCCCACAATGCGATACAGATACTTATCGAAACATCCGTGTCCGGTAAGTATCTGCGTCGTCCTGAAGGTCAGGGTGCCGCTGGTGCGGTTGACCCATTCCGTCAGCTGTGGCCTGATTGCCTCCACCGTGTAGCCGCCATAGGCCGCATCGTTATCGAGCTTTTGAGACCAGGCGGCTATCATGGAGACGGTTTCCCGTTTCCTGATCGCCTCGATTTCGACCTGACAGAAGGTCAGGCCTCTACCTAGGGCATCCTGCCGGGTGCGACGCACCTCTGTCAGGACGTCCGCCTGGAGATGCCAGGGCGGATCGCCTGCCAGCAGGGTGGCCGCCGTCCGCGACACTGTGCGGTACCCCCGTATGGTCCTCACGGCCAGAACCTGCTGCGCCCGGTGCAGCAGAGTTCTGTTGTGGCGGTGAAGTGCAGTGGACCAGACGGGTGCACCGTACAGCGCCATACTCCTCAGGATGCCAGAGTAAAGTTTCCGCGTCGCACCCCCCGGGCCCCCCACGTTGGGAAGCAGCCTCGAGAGTGCGCCCGCGGATTTGATGAGTTTGGGAACTAGCTGCTCAAAGTGCTCTTTGAACAGCCATTTCCCATCGAGAACTAGCCCCAGATATTTCATCTGGGGCCCTACTCTGATGGCCACCCCTTGGACCGAAACGGTCAAGTCCGCGGGGGGATTACGAAATTTCCTATGGAACATGATGGCCTCCGTTTTCGCGGGGGAGACCCTCAAGCCCAGCCTAGCTATTCGATCTACGACAATCGCCAACCCGGCGTTGGCGACGTCCACGGATTCCGCAAATGACTCAGCGCGTGCCGTGAGTAGGGTGTCGTCCGCAAAGCAGATCAGCCCTACCCAGGGCAGGACCGGAACCCTAAGGATCCAGTCATAACCTACATTCCAAAGAATCGGCCAGAGGACCGACCCCTGTGGAACGCCGCACGCGACGCGTCGCCGACCTAACACGTGATTGGCGGACTCACCGCCCTTCCAAAGGATATGCCGATCCTGTGTTGGCCTCCCCATGGCCCCGCGCAAGCCCTCCAAAAGTCCGGGCCATTTTTATGGCCCGTGGTTGTCAAAGACATACACAATAGCTTTAGAAATAAGTTATTTTATACATTTTAGTTTTTGAAGTCGGTTTTTTTAAACGAAGTTTTTATTTTTTATTTGTTAATTTTTAGTGTCACAAGGTATGTATGGTTGGAGCTACGAATGGTGCCGCGCTTCTTAAAAAATATAGGTCCCAAGAAACGGGAACAAGAAAATGTTCGTAAAATGAAAACTACTGGGCCAAACTACGTCAAATTTTTAGGGGACCAATTGGAAGCTATTCCGCGTCGAACAAAAAAGAATCACGTAAATCGGATCATAAATCACGGAGTAATAGGTGAACATACATTTAAAAAAAAACCCGACGAATTGAGAACCTCCTCCTTTTTTCGAAGTCGGTTAAAAAGCGTGTAAAGGTAACTATGATTTCGCATTAATCCTCTAAAGTCTGTATCTACGTCTGTTTCTAAATGTAGGCAGGTCACAGAGCGTACGGCCTAACCTATTGAATCGATTGTTTCTTTTTGTTTTTTAACCGACTTCGAAAAATGGAGGAGGTTCTCAATTCGTCGGGATCTTTTTTTTTTTTTTGCTTTTTTTTATGTATGTTCGCCGATAACTCCGTGATTTATGATCCGATTTACGTGATTCTTTTCTTGTTCGACGCGGAATAGCTTCCAATTGGTCCCCTAACAATTTTACATAGTTTGGCCCAGTAGTTTTCATTTTGTGAACATTTTTCATGGAAATAATTTTCACTGCTTCCATATGTACACCGATTACTCTGAGATTTATGATTCGATTTATATGATTCTTTTTTTGTTCGACGCGGAATAGCTGCCATGTGGTCCCCTAAAAATTTGACATAGTTTGGCCCAGTAGTGTTCATTTTACGAACATTTTTTAACCGACTTCGAAAAAAGGAGGAGGTTCTCAATTCGTCGGGATCTTTTTTTTTTTTGTTGCTTTTTTTTATGTATGTTCGCCGATTACTCCGTCATTTATGATCCGATTTACGTGATTCTTTTTTTGTTCGACGCGGAATAGCTTCCAATTGATCCCCTAAAAATTTGACATAGTTTGGCCCAGTAGTTTTCATTTTATGAACATTTTTCATGAAAATAATTTTCACTTCGTTCCATATGTACACCGATTACTCTGAGATTTATGATTCGATTTACGTGATTCTTTTTTTGTTCGACGCGGAATAGCTGCCATGTGGTCCCCTAAAAATTTGACATAGTTTGGCCCAGTAGTTTTCATTTTACGATCATTTTTTTGTTGCCGGTTCTTGGGACCTATATTTTTTAAGAAGCGCGGCACCATTCGTATGTCCACCCATACATAGCTAGACACTAAAAAGTAACAAATAAAAAATTAAAACTTCGTTTAAAAAAACCGACTTCAAAAACTAAAAAACTAAAATGTATAAAATTACTTATTTCTAAAGCTATTAAATATTGATATATATTAACTAAAACATCTTGAAGTCGGTGCAAAGCAAAACATAAAAATTACTATATTTTGAAAATTACTAAGCACCGCCTTTAAGATGTTTTAGATAATATATATTAATATTTTTATGTTTTACTTTGCACCGACTTCAAGATGTTTTAGATAATATATATTAATATTTAATAGCTTTAGAAATAAGTTATTTTATACATTTTAGTTTTTTAGTTTTTGAAGTCGGTTTTTTTAAACGAAGTTTTTTGTTCCCGGTTCTTGGGACCTATATTTTTTAAGAAGCGCGGCACCATTCGTATGTCCACCCATACATAGCTAGACACTAAAAAGTAAAAAATAAAATTTAAAAACTTCGTTTAAAAAACCGACTTCAAAAACGAAAAAACTAAAATGTATAAAATAACTTATTTCTTAAGCTATTATTATTAATATATATTATCTAAAACATCTTGAAGTCGGTGCAAAGTAAAACATAAAAATTACTATATTTTGAAAATTACTAAGCACCGACTTTAAGATGTTTTAGATAATATATATTAATAATAATAGCTTAAGAAATAAGTTATTTTATACATTTTAGTTTTTTCGTTTTTGAAGTCGGTTTTTTTAAACGAAGTTTTTTATTTTATTTATTTGATTCAATTAATAGTAATAAGATTATTCACTACCGTAATGGTTGGTATTTAGTTATTATAGTTGTGTTTACGTATAATTTTCTATTTCTTTTTTGTTACCATACTTGTTATACATGTTTGTTACTATAAAGGATAATTATTATTTTTGTGCGCATGTGTCATATATCTGTTGTATGTTTCATATAGGTACTGTGTTAATGTCTTAGTACATTGACTGTTACTTAGTTACTTCCTGTTACTTGTTCTCCATTTGCTGTGGTGGGTCTAATCAATGAGGCGGGGTTAGCACTGAAAATCTGCGCTGTGCTGGAGGAAACTCCAGCACAGCTTTATGCTGAGTTGCCGAACTCATTTGTAAGAAATACACTATACAATTCAATTCAATCGAATTCAATCATGAAAAATTTTAACATCCTTGTATCGTCGCTCTCCTAGCAAATAAATTCTTTCTTTCTTTGATTCCCAGATTGATTGTGAATTCCTACGTTGATTAGAGTGACACGCAATATTGCTACAACAGAAGTGTTCGCGTGATCTCTTCCTAAGATCTCTCTATCGGGCAATCCTTCCTTCCTTGCAACCCTTTCTGTTTTCATTTTAAGGCATTGTACGTATTTGTAATAATAGTAATTGTTGCTATTGTATTGTAGCAATTAACCGCCAATCTGAGAGATCAAATGACCGTCGCATCGATACGTGAGCCAGTCCATTGCCAGCTGCTCATTAGATACTGATTGCGTACCGCAGCCGCCGACTGATCTCTGATCAAAGTGCAAATGGGTTCCAATATGAGCGGTGTATTATAATTGCATTCCGGATGCGAGGTGGCGGATTACCATGCTGATCAGCTTTCCGAGATCTCCCTCCCTTAGGGTGACAGGGAGGAGGGAGGGTCAGGACTTTAGGAGGGTAACCGCCCTTATCTTGTTTTGTCAGGTGTTCAAGACAGACGGACTGATCGAGGCTTTTGTGGTTAGACTATTTTTTCTTAACAAAAGAAAGTTATTTCTTCCATTGTTACTTAGTACTTCGTCAAAGAGTGGGTACGTCTGGCGACGACGTCTAGAAAATACGGTATTTTGTCATTTTATCATGCAATATATCCATGCGTTGTTAATTTACCATATATACTGACGATCTATCTAGAGGAATAAAATCTATATACATGTATATAAATTAAATAACATAAAATATATCCAAAAAGTCCCTCAGAAAATGATTGACTAACTCTCAAACTGATAACTGTAAAGAAATAAAAGACATCCAGGAGTTAATTGATACGTTATTTGAACCCTGCGTAAACCTCAATAACTATTCCGTTGCAAAAATTTGTCCACAGAATGTACTCTCTTTTGTACTAGAGGAGCTTCAAAACAAAAAAGTGGTAGCTTAAGAGCCAGTGAACGGCCACCTGTATGTAGAATATAAAAATATATTAATTTCTGTAAATACAGTGTTAAAGTAAATCGCAAGTAAATTATATTGATGTAAAACAGCGAACGGAAAACATATACATCTGACTGGGTAGTAGCTAAGATATTATTATTTATTGATGTGTATACGCAAAGTAGACGTCTGCCGCGATCAATATAAGTTTTTAACGCTAATAAATAAAATATATCAATGGCAGATCTGGTCAATCACTTTCAAATTTTTTTGTATATTCAAAATTGTCTGCCATAAAGTAAAACCGCGCGGTAATGGTCTGCCATTCTTATTTTCCGATAATAATAAGCCTATATATTCAAATGTCAAAACGGCAGACGTGGTCAAATGGATTTAAAATTCGTCAAAAATCGATACCTGTCTTGCCTCAGCGCTCGTCGCGTCCACCACTAAGAGCTTAGTGAGTCCCCGTACCATGCATGGTAGGTATAGGGTCCTCAATGTACAAAACCTCAGGTCTGGTCAAATACATACAGGTACCCGTTCACTGGCTCTTAAGCTATGGGAACTTGATCAAAGCGGGCGCCCGCGCGGGCCGAGCGTGCCGTGGACTCGTGCGCTATAGATTACACGCCGCAGAAGTGATGTCACAGCTCTTGTATCTACAAAACTTCATTAGAATTCACACTTTATTTCAAAATGTATTAATAGGTAAGCTAAATAAATAAACAAATGGTAAACTATAAAAGAAAAAGAAAGAGTCGATTGTAATGCGTTTATTTATGCTTAAAATATTAACAATAGTTTAAAATCAAATTAAATAAAAAAATCAAATAAATTGGTGCATTAAAAAAAATAAGTGTGCACTTTGGCGTCTATGAGTGGCTTCTCTAGTACATAGTACATTATAACCTCAACGATTTCATGTTGCGTAATGTTTGGAACAACATGTATCTTATACTAATTAAGTTATCGTGAATACCTGTATACCAATATTCGCGGCAATTGGTAGATCTAAAATTTGAAGAAAGGACAAAGAAAATTACTCTTATACTAATATATTATAAAGTTGAAGAGATTGTTTATTATTACTGGACTGATTTGAATAATTCTTTAAGTTTTAGATAGCCCATTTATCGAGGAAGGCTATGGGTTATATACCATCACGCTAAGACCAATAGGAGCGCAGCACCAATGACGAATGTTTCAAAATCGGTTTTTTTTTAATAACTTACCTTTTTTACTATTCCACGCAGACGAAGTCGCGGGCAGAAACTAATCTTTAAAATATACATAGCTAACCTCATAATATGAATGTGTGTGCAATTATACATTTGACATTAATTCAGAGATTGAGTTGCTTGTGAATTTACAGTCAGTTTATTAGATGTATTACAGCATAGGTACGTAGAACAAAGCCGTGGGAAGGGGCCCGAGGCCCGGGGGCCGGGGCTCCCGCAGCCGCAAGACGCCGAGTAATGGTGCCGCGGCCGCCGCAACACATTACTCGCAACATTGTGGGGCACGTTACAAGTTGCCCGTTTATGTACTGCCTCTATTAGCTGCTGTTTCCAACTGTTTTTCTAACTCGCATTACGCTTTAGTAACAGTTTCCTGCTGTACTCGATACTTTTGTGAGCCGTTGAAAAGTTGAAATGTATGCTTTCAAGTTGGGTAATTCGTGACGATTTTCCTCATCTATTTCGTATGAAGAGATTAAAAGTTTATTTAGTTAGTAGTCCTATATTGATGTTAATTTCCTAACAATGTATGTCAAAGCAGTAGCAGTCGAGCAGATCGACCTGTAATCTAACGCCTGGTTGAACAACACCTTGTCAATAAATGTTATAGTAGTTACTTAAATTTTCGCGATTAACACACATAATAAAACGGCTTTAAGCGCGTTATTTTATTTAGTTTTGGTTCCGACGTTTCAACCACTTTTTAATAGCCGTGAACACTAAATAAAAACTTTTATATTACTCATTGACACTTGACATCTTTGCCTTCCGTGAAATCACGTCTACCAAGTTTATTCAATCAATAATAGTATTATCTCATATAGAAGACTGGGACTGGTCTATTAAATCTTCTTTTATAAAACCAAAAAAGTCATAAATTCAGTTATGTAATATTTAAAAGGTAATTTATTTCAACAATATCCGTTGAGAGTTGTTTTTGAGATGTGGGGGTATTTTTGTTCAATGGTTTTTATGGTCCTGTAAGAAGTCAAATAAGAATGCAGGCGACGCTTGTCCCCTCTATTGTGCCAAACACTTGCATAGTCAGTTTAATCTAATTATACTCGTAATGTACATATTATCACGCCTGTTTCCCATAGGGGTAGGCAGAGATGACGGATTTCCACTTGCTACAATCTTGAGATAATTCATAATATCCAGGCACAATTTAAGATATCTGCGATTTGATAGTGGTAAGTATTTCCAGTCTACCAGCACCAAGTGTACCACCCACACTTGTTTTATCAGTCATTTTTCATATATTCTCTCCACATATCGAAACCACCTTCACATTCCTTTCGCGACTTTTGTTACTATTTTAGTTGCGAAAGAAGAATGGGACAATTTCGAAGGGTAGTGGGAAGACAGAGCACGCACGTACCTGATTAATGGGCATGTAATGTAGCTGTATTAATGTATTATGTACGTTTAAGCAGCGCAAGTTATAATATAGTTATTTTATACAATCATGTGCGGGGCTATTTAATTTAATTTACGATGATATGAGATGAATGACTCGTTGGCGTGCATGCGAAAAAGGGAACACGCCGTCAAATTCAAAGCAATAATTTAAATTGAAAAAAGATTTTTTTTTTTACTCTACGGACTCGAGTTTCGTACCCTTTTTCACAGCTTAATTTAGAAAAAAAACAAATTTATACACGCTTATTTATCATTTATTGAATGATGTTTGTGTTGTGGTGGACGTTACCAAAAGAAAAGTTTGTATAGGCCGAAAGAAGGTTACTTGGCGATACCAATTTTCAATCCACACGTTCCCTTATCACACTGTTTTTATAATATCATTCAAGTGAACCTCACGTATATTTATAATGTTAAAGTTTAAATAATCTCTTGATTATTATTATAATGGGCATAATTAATGAAACTAACCTCAGGTGAGCGATCGGACAATACGATTTTGTTAATAATTGTGTTCCATTGATCCGATCGCATCCTGTGGCTGAATTTCAAATTCACCCATTAATTTATTAATGCGATGCCCACACATTTAATTATTTCACTAAATTGAATCTGCGGCCCGATCAAATATTTCATTGAGATTTTCATGTATTTAACTGTTAGTCCTTTGGTTGGAAACACTCCATTTTAATGGGAAATTCATTTTGGTATAAGATAGACGGACTCATTTATTCATACAGTTAATTAAAACTGAAGTTCCTATCTCTTCTCCTTTGTGCTTCGCAGCTATTAACCTTAGATATATTATGATTTCTTATGGGGTTTCACTACTTTTTCTGTTACATTACTGGTACAAAATTGACACTATTTGTATGGGATTTATGTGAAATTGTATGCAGTAAGGCAAATGATCGGGGAGTTTGATTATTACAAAATGTCAAGCAAAAGTGACTTATTATTTTTCGTTGAAAAGTTTGCGAGGTAGGCAACGCATCGGCTCCTTTGGTGTTGTAGATGTGCAACGGCGATGGTAACTACTTACTACCAAGTAGATCCATTTACCTGTTTGTCTATAAGCAAACATAAAAAGCATGACAATAATACGTGAACCTCAACTTATCTGCTGCCAAGATACGTGTAAATGCTTGCGACGGAGATCGCCAAACAGGATGCGCCTTTGGCACGCGAACTTCCCTAACTTGGCTCACTTAAGCGACTTCAGAGAAAATAGCACACTTAGCATCAACCCCAGTAGGTCAGTGAATAGGTACCGAATTCATATACCACCTGAATAAATATGACAATATACCGACGCAAAGGAAACTAAAACATTAAGTAATCCAAATGTGCTTGATTTAACTGAGAATAAAATCAGTTATGAGAAGCTTTACTTTGCTTACATTATTTATATTACAATATTTTTTAACAAAACACAAACAAAAAAAAAACATTTTGACAAGCCACTGAACTAGCTACGAATCCTAATGGTGCCTTTCTTTTTATAGATCATTCATGCGTAATAGAAAAATTGGTATAATATAAAAATTGGGTTCGTGAACATCCAAATTGATTGGAGTCGTTGGCTGATTTAGACGATAGCTCCGTATTCGGGCCCCCGGAGACGAGCTGGAAGGTCGCCTCAATATCCTGTCAACAGCAATCCAATAGTACATACGGTAGGTGAATATATCATTGATTGTGCGAATTAAACAGCAGCTGAGTGAGAGCAAGGGCCCGATTCATACCGCTACTTGTAAATAAATATAAGAATACAAGAGAGAAAAGATACAAACAAGATCTTTCTACATATAATCTTGAATGATTGAATATAAGAAATAAAAAAGGGGCGCCTAACATTTAGTTATATTTAAGTAAGAATTACATAATCGCTAAACACAAATATATAATTTAGGGACTGAATTAAAGTATAAAATATGTTCGAGTCAATATGTATTATATAAAAAATTGTGTCATCATTTTCTTTGATAATAATTGAATTTACAACGTGTATTATTATTATTATTTCAGTGATTAAAATCAGTACATATGGCCATAATAAATTCTTTGAAAATTATGTCAATGGCACAGGAAGAAAATGCGCCAAAGAAATCACGAAGAAAGCGAAAACGGCAGGTCGTTGAAACGTTAAACAGTTACGCTGAAAATACATCGCTGCACGGCGTCAAGTACATCGTTGACAGGACGATGACTAGGTTCGAAAAGGTTTTCTGGCTGATGGCGATCGTCGCGAGCGTCACTATGTGTGTCGTCCTCATGCACAACTCATGGCACAAGTGGCGCACCAATCCCATTGTGATTACCATCAATGAGAGGGCCACTCCCATCGAAGACGTTTACTTCCCCTCCGTCACGATATGCCCACAAATCAAATGTAAGGCAACAGTTTACAACTACACGCTTGAAAAGCAAAAATACGATAACCTTACATGGGTATTAGTCCTAACTGAGGCGATGAAAAAATTCGTCACGAAATTTGAAGCGATATCAACTTTGTGTGAAAAGTATCCTAAGTGGCAGAGTTCCAAAATTTTTTTTAAGCCTGCCACCTTCATTAACAATATTCTAGATGTTGCTCCCGATTATGATGACGTGTTCATCAGATGCTTTTGGCAATCTATAGAGAAAAATTGTACTAGTCTCTTTCGAAAAGTGCTGACGCGAGAGGGTGTTTGTTACACGATGAACTCGTATAAAACAGACGATATATTTCGTGAAAAAAATATTCACAACGAACACTTATATTTGCCAGACTCTTCTTGGGAACCTCTAAACCACGACAACCATATGCTTCGGGCGGATTGGAATGGCGAAGTTTCGGATTTATCAATATTGCTGATGCTAAATATGAAAGACAAGAACAAGTATTGCCATCAATCTTTTGATGGATTCAAAGTATACCTGCACGAGCAGGCGGACATGCCGCAGTCGGGGCTCTACTATTACGCGATACACCCGGGGCAGGCGACTAACCTGGCGCTCAGCTTCGAGACTACTCACACACCAGACGAGCTCAAGGCCTACGCACCAGAAGCTCGACAGTGCTACTTTCCTGGCGAGCGTTATCTTCGTTTCTTTCGCGCATACACAGCTAACAACTGTCGCATGGAGTGCTTCACGAACGTCACCCTCAGAGAATGCGGATGCGCCAGCGTGTTCATGCCGCACGACAATAACACCAGACTATGTTCGTTGGGTGAAGGTGACTGTGTGAAACTGGCGCGAACGTTGTACGTGCTAGGATTTAGACAAAAGAAAACAACGATAGAAGAAACAACGACCACCGCTGATAATGACGATGTCGATGACGATTTCGACGTAAAAACCGCTCGAGAGGAAGATCCGTGCAACTGCTTGCCCACCTGCAATCAAGTGAAATATAAAGCAGACCGCTTTAAATTGCCTTTCGATATTAAAGACCATCAGATAGAGCTATGTTATAACAGTGAATGTAATTATAGTAAGACCATAGATTATTCAAGGTTAGACCTGTTTTTTAAACATGATAGTTTCATGAGCATGCGACGGTCAGAGTTGTTCGGTCAGACCGACTTCATCGCGCAGTGTGGAGGCCTGCTGGGCCTCTTTCTGGGATTCTCTGTCTTCAGCCTGGTGGAGTGTGTATACTTTCTCATTATAAGATTAAGCTGTCGTTTAATTAAACCTCTAGATTGAGATTAACCATTATGCATTTGAAAAGAACACGAATCTATCATGTCATGTGACTAAATGTATTTGTAGATTATACAGCCATTTTACTGCCTGAATCAAGATAGGAGAAGAAAAGGCAGCTCGCCGCCGTTGAGTGGTCTCTGCCGTCTAAGGATTTCTGCAATAACAGAAGCCTCATCAAAGCGGTGTGACGACGTTTAATGACGTCCTTCAAAACTAACCCAAGTCGACAGAGCAAACCTCGACAGGAGAACTATCCATCCAGATTCATATACATAGATGGCGATCCGGCGAGGAAACGTAGCCAGCCTTCTGGGCACCTTACCAATAGACGGTGATCTGGGCTCAGTATTCTACTTATAGTTTTGAGGTTAACATACAATATAAACGAGTTAGTTTTCTTTTATTGTGTTAGTTTATAAAGTCATTGTAATTAATATATTTCGAGAACATGATTTTGTAGTACTACACCTATTAATTGATGTTTGTATAGATTTACTTATTATCAGTCAAATATGTGACCCATAACAATTTTCTAAGAAAGTACTTGATCCCATGTAACATTTTAAATATAAGTTGTTCATCGTATTCGAGGCGAGAGAAGGCGTGCTCACTAACATCGGTCTCCGTCGCAGGGAATTGTCCTGTCGCTTTAAGTCTCTCCGCTCGATTCTGTACAATGCATATTGTATAAGCCCGACGCCGTCGACTTACAAGATAAACAAACCCACCGTTTTTATAAGACATGGAGACTCTTGCGAGGAATCTCGTTCCACATAAGTCACTAATATTGTTGTTCAAATACAGTGCAAACATTCGTACGTCGTGTCCCATTTTACAAATATATAATTGCGACTAACAAATTAAACAAATCGAAAACCGTCCATTTTTACAGTTTTTAATGAATTTGAAAGGTGTGACATTTTCTCTTTTATTTATATTATAGTCGTAATTTTAGTGTACGATTATTGTAAATGTATTATGGACTTTTAATTATATGCTGATTATTTTATTAAGCACCTTGAGTTTTAGTCATTCCAAGATACCCTATGTATTTAATATTCATAGATTACTATTTACCGATCAGGATTCGATCGGACGCAGGTGCCTTTGCTGCAAAGTTTTAACCATTTGCAAGTAATAAAATAAAACTCGCTATATTGTGTTTATGCTCCAACCACGTCGGACGACGTGCGTGGAACAAACTTACCTTTTAAGTTGGAACAACCCGAACAAAACGTGAAGATAACAAATTGTTGTTGGAATACGATTTTCGTTACCTGTGAGTTTGGAAGTTTTAAGACATTCTCTCGGGGCCCGTGGGGATCATTTGGCTCCCAATCGCGTAGGTTTCGGGTTCGAAGACGCCCGCGCGGGCTTCCGTCGAACGCAATCTATTAAGTACCTCCAGGCCGAAAAGATTCGATCACTATTCGCTTGAAACAAATTTAGTAGTTTATTGCGTGTCGGCACTATTCATTTTGTTATCTGGGATTTCTCCTGGTTTAAGAAAAAGGAAGCGTTAACCACATTATTCAAGGTAAGCTTCTTCAAGTCTCTTCGTCGACCATCCCGTCTCCCCGTCCTGACCTACGGGGCCGAGACGTGGATACTGACGGCAGGACTGGTCCATAAGTTTCAAGTCGATTAACGAGCTATGGATCGAGCAGTGTTGGGTGTTCTCTTTTGGATAGAATTCGAAATAAGGATATCCGTAAGAGAACCAAGGTAACCGACATAGCTCGCAAAATTAACAAGTTGAAGTGGCAGTGGGCCGGTCACATCTGCTGCAGGACCGATGGGCGCTGGAGCACACGAGTCCGTGTTTCGGTTAACGTAGTGTTCATGGGACTGGACGCTGGACGCGCTCCAGTCCCATGAACGGACGACTCGAATTAGCTATTGGTTGTCTTTGAAGACCACGGGCCATATAAATGGCCCGAATTTTGGACGGCTTGCGTGGGATCACAGGAAGGCCAACACGTAGAGGCCCCTTGAAATTTGATGTAAATGTGGCGTGACATTAACTGTCATTTACACCTGTCTACACCATACAATAATGCACCCAAAGACAAGCCCCTACCACTGTAGGACTATTGTGGGAAATAAGAACAAAAGGTACCGGGCTATTGGGGTGAACTGCTAATGGTACTAGGGGTCTGGTAATATGGGGACTAGAAAGAAAGAAAGAAAGAAAAGACGTTTATTTAGTAAACACACAACGAGACAGAGATGGAATGAATTACACGGTACGGTAATAAGAATTAGAAACGCCGACTACGCCGTCTTCCCGTCACAATGTTCACGGAACATGGGAAAATGGGCAGACGGTGACTCTCCACTCACTCATGGGCCCTAAAAATGCCATAGAAGACAGGAGCAACATGACTGTGAGCGGCTAAGGGCGTTATGCCATTCATCACTTCCATCCCTGGAGCTTGAGTATTAGCTCAAGCGATCTCCACTCTGTGACGGCTGGTTAAGGCAAGCACGGAGGTGGGCGCCTTGCCTTGGCCCCGGAGTCAGGTCCGAAGTGTCGCTAAACATCGAAGGTTTCGACACAAAGATCCCAGGTTTGGTTTATTATTAACATTCAATAGTATTAATTTCACTTAGCTTTAAGTATTATTTACCAACGGCATCCTAGAAACTGGTTTAAGTCAGTACTTAAATTTTGCAGCAATTTTAGCAGTAATTTTTATTAAATGGTAATGGCCATTTGTGTCTCTGTATGTGAAGCTGATTATCTTGAGGATTATTACTATAAAAGTAGTAGTTGATACACAGAAAAGTTTTGAGGTTTCCTCCAAGTGCTATTTCTTTGACTACTGACATGCTGACCCTATAAAGAAAATTGAAACTTATTATATTATACCTTGTCTAATTAGGTAATCACTTTTCTTGCTGAATATCCACCCAACTATAACAGTTATTAGGTACCAAGGGACCGAGCTACCGGTATTATAACAATTTGCCCACATTTAAGGGAAAGAAAGGGAAGGAAAATGTGGAATAAACTTATCAGTATTTCTCATCGTAACATTATGAATCACGTGTCACATTGTGTAGTCTATGACAATCCAGGGAAGGAGGCTTTAATCACTTAAAACTAACCTTAAGTGACTGAATTGTAGATTTATTATTCTCCTAAGCTTGTACATTATATGGTGAAAAAGCGGAAGAGCGACACGTGTCCAATAACAGAACGAAGCATTATCCCGACATTTAATATGGATTAGGTGAGCAACAATGATATAGGAGCGTGACTCCCTGCGGCGCACTTCTTTTGCGATGTCATGTCGAGCGAATGAGTTGTCAGTGCACTTGAAGGTTTGCGATTATTACCTTTGGGCCAAATGGGGCTATCGAAACTCTCAAATAACTTTATTTCTCATGAGAACTTTAGACAGGAGTGTTTTAAGTTTAATTTTTAAACTATTCTTATACCAATACATACATATATACACGCAAAGTTCAGTTACGTTTATTTAAAACCCTAGATGCCAAGAATATAAAATCTAAACAAAAAGACAATAAACTAGTAAACAAGTGCCTTTTGGACCAACTTTTTTCAGCAGTCTCCGAAAATTATAAATGAGGTGTCATTCGATTCGGAATGGCATCTTGATGATTTTCGAAAT
Organism: Dendrolimus pini; assembly: GCA_949752895.1. NCBI lineage: Eukaryota > Metazoa > Arthropoda > Insecta > Lepidoptera > Lasiocampidae > Dendrolimus > Dendrolimus pini. Next base: position 96,285 of record OX457132.1, on the reverse strand, counting down.
AAAATGAAGTTCCGCTTGCAAAAATTGTAAAACTTATTAACAATTAATTTGAAAAATCTTTATTACTTTTTGTGATATTTGCAAAAAAACTAAACCCTCCCTTCTTTTTTTTCAGTTAATTGTTAATAACTTTTACAATTTTTGCAAGCGGAACTTCATTTTTTTCAAAAATCATCTAGATGCCATTCCGAATCGAATGACACCTCATTTATAATTTTCGGAGACTGCTGAAAAAAGTTGGTCCAAAAAAAGGTTTACTAGTCTACAATGATAAAGAATGATTTAAATATTGTAATGAGTATATTTGACAAGGTTAAATTTTTATACTAACTGAATGTAACAAACCAGAACGATTAGTTAAAAAGACTAGACCTAACAACATGAGACTGAGATCTGATGCATGTAAATATATTATTCCTAAATATAATAACGTGTATGGGGCAAGGCGCGAGTAATAAACGACACCAATCATTGTAAATCGTTTCCCAGAGGACCCAAAGAGGAGCCTCAGGCTCACGTGTTGCTCTGCTCCATTGTTGATATAACGATATTGTGTACATGCCTCTCCGGCCTCTCCTCTCCGAATAAGCCCGTGAGGTTCCTGTGCCACAGGCGAACGAGTTCTTGATGTATATCAAAGTAAGGATATTGGACAATAAGTAAAATAAAAAACTTTCTAATTCGTCTGCTAATTCGAATGAAAGAATTATTCTTTTGCCTTGATTTGATCGCGGGGCTCTTAGTTGTTTTCTTTTATATATCATTTTTGTTGGTTGCTGTTAAAGTACAGATTCACTTTTGTTTTTTTTGTTTGTTAATATTCCGTTGTAAATATTATAAAAATAGAATGTTGTTTATTTATAGTTTCGTTTATTTTACTGTGGTAATAATACATGTATACCCATACAACCATAATCATAATGATTAAACACGAACAAAAAACTGTTTGTTGCTAGTTAATAATAGAATTATTGCAGCAGTCAGTTTCAGGTACAAAGCGAACAGTGAAGTGTAATTAATACCGCGATGGCTGCAATTGCTCTTTCTGCGGTTCAAAGTTAATAGAATGGGTTCGGTTCACGTTTTAATGGGATTGCATTTGCCAAGTAGCGGCTGGCGAGTCCGCGGCGCGATGCGAGACCAATATATTGTTACGAAAGAAAATGTCGTTAGAATTACTATAGAGTTTATTAGAGCTATACAAACACGTATAACACAGGTATAAATATAACCGAACATAACAAGTCCAAACGTAATGCAGAAGGTCGTGATTCAATAGCACGCGCAAAGTCCGTCACTAAATAGATTACCGAATGTACACAAGTCTCGCCTTGATCATGGTTATCACTCGACTGCCTCGTCCCGCAATCGGGGCATTGCTTTTGTTGCACAGATGAAATATGTCTGCCCGGCCGCGTGGACCGAATTTGCTATAATCAGTATGTACTTTCAGTCCCACACACCTGGATAATGACTGCCATAAAAGATTACAATACACAATGGGTTGTTTTGTTTCTAATCACAAAATTTAAACACAGTAACCAAAAGAAGTTCAAATGCCGAAAGGTAATAAAGGGTGTTTATACAGGTATGCAGGTGTGAATTTGTTTTTTTGTCGGCGTCTAGGTCGTAACAATATAATTAAAACATAATATGAAATGGACATGTTGGTGCACATTTAGGTCATAAAACCGAATAAGAGTTCACTGATAAATAAATCTGTGATCGATATGTATACGATAGATGTTTAGAGATGTCTAATTTGTACAATAAATTTAGAAAGAGAAAAAGAAATATAACAAGAGTATACAATAAATTACCGCGTAATTACATGTTTAAACAAAAAGTATTCGAGTGGTTGGTCCACAAGTACTATTGTACCTACAGTGTCCAATAATATTCAAGTGAGAAGTGAGATAAGAAGATATTGTATTGTTACAAAGAAAATATGTATAACGAATCAAAACAGATACAGAGATAAGTGAAGTAACATTAATATTGCGATGCCATAAAAGGTCAACTAAGCAGCACTATTCTTAGTTATCTTTATGATACCTGTATACATAAAATCTTCTGTGCGTGTGTATGTCACTAAACTCCTCCTAAACGGCCGGACCGATTACGATGAAATTTTTTGCGTGTATTCAGTTGGATTCGAGAATGGTTTAAGTTCACTTTTATAGCCGGTAGGTGGCGCTGCAATCGGGTTCTAAATTTTATTTCTTCAGAGAACAGTGTAACACTGAGTGCGTTATAAAACATGAGTTGATTTGAAATCAGGGGGGTAGTTCGAAGCAGTACATTCCGAAAATAAAATATTTAACATTCTCGTTTATTTGTCTATTAAAGCATCACGTGAAAAGTATTGAACAGGTTTAAAAGAAATTTGACACTTAAAGCTAGCCTATAGGGGTCAACGTTTGGATACTTTTTACATAGCCAAAAAGGTGGCGCCGCCATTGGGACACGTCATCATGGCGACGCAAACGAAGTTTCGCACATGCCTGGAAAAAAAAATATACTTGATTCATAATTGTTTTCTAATTACTTCTTGATTTTACATGAAAATATTTTTCAATCAATAATTTATCACAACCAGTAACAGTTGTAGGCAAAGTGTCATTAACGGAATGTCATGATTTACGGAGGCACAGAGAAGAAGGGTTCGGGACAGGTGCACCAGTGGCCTACTTAGCGCGCCGTGTCAGAACAGTGGGCCACAGCCACAACGAGGTTGCCATTGCCAGTCGCCAGTCGCCACACACCGCGGGACACTAGCCATGGCCAGCATCCACTACACGCGAGTAAACGCGCCATGCTATAGCTATTAAAAAGATGTCACATTCGTTCAGATATTTAACAATTTATACATTTTTATATTAACAGAAAAAATATAAGTTACCCGATATAAAGTATTAGTGTGCCTGTTGACGTTTACAATATCAGAGCATTGATGGCCGAGAAAGGAATTTTTATCCTTGTAAGAACGGATAAATAATACAATTTCCTGCTTTGGGGGCGACCTATTGTAAGAGCCAACAAAACAACCCACAGCCAGGTAGAAGGATATTTGCTTGTCTGGATGGCTGCCATCACTGAACTCGACTGTACCGCCATAACAACCTTGAGTTGTGTCCCAGCATTAGTGCCACGGTTCCAGTCTGTCTCTAGAAAGCGGCAGCACATTGGTAGCATTTTTGGTGTTACCAATGTGCAAGACCGCTTTTCATCAGATGAGCCGTCTGCCTGTCTGCTCAAATCTGAATGAATTATAAATAATATTGTAAAACAAAGATGATGATCAAGAGTGTCGCTTACGCTGGTACGCACGGCCACGTTTTAGGGAGACCGGCTAATTATGTGGGGAACAAATGCCTAGCCATGCCACCTCCATCAAGTCTTGGTCGAAGCGGAAGGCCAAGAAATGCTGGCTTAACGTGGTGAAGGATGACATGCATACCAATAGTCTGAAAACGGGAGATGCTCAAGACCGAGCGAAGTGGAGTAGAAAAAGCGGATCTTGGACAACGGAGTGAATTTAACGCTGGAATGATTATGATTTGCATAATTATGATAATAATAATTTATTATATAGCATGAAACTTTTGCTGTGTTGTGAGCATAAAAGTGGCCTGGGGAGACCATTATCAGAAGCAGACAATAAAAAACAATACTAAGGAAAAGGTCCCCTAGTAAAGCCTTTCTTTGTTTGCCGCTAAGACCGCACGTACCTTTTGGCTCGAATCGAGGTACGACACATTTAACGGAGCTTTCCTACGTTGTACTATATATAAACATAGTATTCACTCAACGTTTACGACTACAAATTAATTTGTTACGACCAATATAAGTCGATGGTTAATTATTTATAGTCTGTATTAAATCATATTTTGAATATTAATTTCTGAACGTGACAGGTTACTTAAAAATAGGACATGATTATTTACATTTTGTGCATAAAGAATTATTTTATTATTAACCCATTTCAAAAAATGGAGGAGATTCAATGTTATATATTTTTCTAACCTGTTAGGTTGTGTTTTATATTAAATACAATAATATTAATTTTCAAAACTACAGATTTTTCTTATTTCCTTTGAAACTCCTTTCGAAGTAAATAATATTTCCCTTAATTTCCAATTCTACTCGCAGGTCTCGACTTACCAATGTCGTTCTAATTAGGTCAAGTAAGTATTCAAGTATTTTTAACTATGTAAAAACGTACTTATAACCAAATAATATTTCTTGAAGAATCTCAAATTAAAATTTAACGTTGAAACATACGAGTAGATAGATTAATGGATGCGTAGACTTACATATCAATAACCAACCGGCAATATAGCATCGCCGCTGCCGCGCGGTGAGCTGCAGGCGCTGCGTCCACAACGAATCTTTCGCCAGAGTCTGTTCCGCTCTCGAAAATAGACCAATCAATGATTGGAATCGAACTAAACCACAGCCACGTATCGCTCTAACAAAGCGCCGCACCAGCGTATTTTTCAGTCATTCATAATGCACTCAAATACTGATTTGTATACAAAATAAACTGTTTTAATTTTAACAATATTAACTATTATGTCACTAATTACTACTTGCGATGGAGTTTACAGAGGAGTGTTTCCCGCTGTATTATGATAAATAAAAAGAGTGTTTGAAATCGACTTGGTGACCTATGGTGTTGCAAATCTCCATAGACAACGATGATTATTTTCCATCTGGTAAAGTTGTCAGCCTGTCTGATATAATACTTCAACTAAAAGGTAAGCTCAGTCGTTAGTTGTCAAAATATTCAGACCTTTCAAATACGGGGTCGCGTGATCCCGCAATATTAAAGTTTCATCGATTCCAGACTGAACTCGAGATTGATATGAGAAATTAAGCTTGCGTTTCGTAAAATATAGTAGGACGTGAAGGTATCCAACCTCTATTAGCAAAAAGCACGCACGTTATGTGCCACTTTGTGAATAAAATATATAAATAACTCAGCAAAAATAATTGTAAAACAAATTATTGTGGTGATGTAAATACTACCATGTCAAGGTGGTGAGTTGCAACACGTATATATAAAATACCATTTATTTTAGACGGCGTCGTGAGCTCAAATTAGTGTTTCTTTTTTAATTAAAACATCACCGTCTGCGGCAACAGGACAGGAATTAGATTATGATTCCCTCGAGTTATTTAGGCCTGACAGCGCCCCCCCCCCCCCCACCTCGTTAGGCGAATGGAAAGACAAAAATCACTTTTCACGGCGTGTCTCCAAAGATATTTTGAATGATTAATGGCGATGGTATTATAAATAACAGGCGTCCGTCTCTTGACAAATGTCGCTCCTCTGACAGATGGACGACATTAGAAATGCCCCGTCCCACTTCGACCCTGTGGGGTCACTAGGTGGCTCGAACGATAATTATATACAGTTGGAAGAGGTGCTGCACCAACTCCAAATGTTTGGAAACGGTAAAGGATAAGAGGTATGTTACACGATGCCCACCACAGTAGTCATGAGAACCATAGGGTATATTAATATCACATAGACAATCGTCATAGATAATAATATTTTTAGTCGATTTATCAGATAATTCGATTTATAATTTAATTACCATTTTCTACGAGTGAGTTGATTTTATAAGCCCACTAAATCATCGTCTAGATAATTTAGTGCATCAGTAACTAATTATTATAATTGTTTTTATGATCCTGGCAACACTATGATGTAATTGCTATTTTTAGCAATGGTATTGTTTTGTAGGGTAGCATTTTCGTATATAAGGCGTAGTGGCGTGTACACGGTGTACATGGCTTACTCTCCAGGGTGAATAGTCACATCAGCGGCTGAACAATAAAGGGGAAACCCTGGCCAAATAGTTAATATTCGGTATATTTGGTACTTTCTTACCCAAATCTCTGCAATGGTGTTACAGGTAGTAAACTAGGAATGATCCTTGAAGGAAGACATCGCGATGAGATATCAAAAAAACACGAAAGTACCGAAACAATTTGAAATTGTCTCATTTATTACATGATAAGCAAATAATGTAGATGACAGTCAGATACTTTATACTCTTCTTACAACATGTCCCGGCCTGATGGATTTTGTACGAACGTTTAAGTTATGATAGTCATCGTTTTGTAGAACTAAAAGAGTCAAATAGCAAATTCATTACTTTGTTATCATTTAAAAATTAGTAATTACTTCTATGATGATATTTTAAAAGTAATAATAATGATAAGATGGTATATTAAAGCTTGTTTTTTGTTATGTAAATAATATTGTTTATTGTAATGAACCTATTTAGTCAAGAATTTTTTGTAAGAACATTACATTCTTGACAGAAATTACTCGAGATGTAAAAAGATAATAACTGAAGCAGTTTCTTATTTAGAACTAGATTTTTTTCCCCCCGAGTTCAGCAGACAGGCAGACAGGCAGGCAGCCCGCCTGATGGAAAGCGGTTACAGATGCGCTGCTGCTCTCTTAAGGGATACTGAAACCTGGCCACTAATGCAGGAACACAACTCAAAGTTGTCACGACGGCTTACTGTAGATCAGTAGCCATCCAGACAGGCAGATGCCCGTCCACCTGGCTGTGGGTTATTTTGTCGCCTCCTACGACAGGCCGCCGCAGGAAGTTGTATTCTTTTTCCGTTCCTAAACAGATGAAATTGAATTACTTAGGACAAATACAGATAGCTAAAATCATTAGTAAGACAATAGAAACAAAACAAGTCTTAGCATAACGCTACTGAATTTATTATTGATATCGAATCGAGGGTAGGTCAGGAATTAAAGTGTGCCCATGTGCTGCACATCCAGCCGACAATAATGATATTATGAAATTGAACAGGTGGCCGCCGGAATGAGCTCCAATATCGGCGATAGTGAGCCAGCAGTCGTTTAACCTTCCACCTCTGCCAAATGAAATTCCGAGTCGGGGCCGGGGACGAACCGCGCCCGAACACGGCCGCATCGCCATGGCGGCGTAATATTGCACGGCGTACTTCTCGTTCCTAACCCTAATATAATTATATTAATTATGGTGTTGGGTTTCATATAAAACACAAGTGCTTGCGCTAAAGTCACTTTGATTTCGAGAGTATCAATAAGAACCACTACGAGTGGCGCCACCATTATTACTACGCATTCATTCTCTTCAATTCAAAAATCTGCAACAAGCGAACTATGAGTTGAATCTAATTTAAAATTCATTGAAACATTTTATATATTACGTCATAGCTTGTTATTCTCTTACAAAATTACGTGCTTAAGGCATTTTGTGAGATGATTAAAAATATGTCAGTGGTCCCCCTCAACTACCTTATTATATGGGATTAAATAATATCCTACATAGATAGACACTTGAGGAGTTTTCTTAGCTGAATCTTGACAAACCATAATGATGTTTCTTAATGAATTTTGGTTCAAGTTAATTGTAGAGGAAAATATTCGCCTTTCAGGTGGAAAAATGCATTTTACGAAAGTTTTTTTTATAATAATTAGGTTTACGTTTGACCACGATCACATCCATTGCCCGACGATGATGCGGTCGAAGATGGAGCACGCTTACCTAGATAGTACCTATTCACACGAAACTTGAAGATACCCGGATTGTAATTTTCGGGAAACACGGATTCTGGTAGTGCATTCTACAACTCTGCGGTACGTAGAAGGAACGTGGAGTAGTTTCAAATATGATTTTTTTTAAATTAAATGCATTTTATAGGATTCCGTGGGTAAAAGATATAACAAACCAGTGATGTTCATCGCCTGGACGGGACCCTTCGCTGTATCTGGACCGGCATACACTTGACTGGTATTTGATGTTATTGGTTCATAAAAGCTAATTGGGCACCATGGCCACTGCCAGCCAGAGAGAAGTACCTTTTGCGTCAGTGAACAAGAAATTGGCCCCGTCGTATACAAGTCGTGGACGTGAGGAAATACCAAACAAGAGAACGAGTCACTTCGCCCCGACCTGAGGCCCCCGTCACCTCAATCTGTGATGCGCTGACACTTGCGTTTTCGGGACCGAAATCCCGACTCGTTGCCGAAGGAGCGTGCCCCGAATGCTTGTCATGATACCGCTATAAATTTTCGCCATTGTGATGAACAAAGGAACCGCTTCTGCGGCGGAATCTTCGGAATGACCTTTAATAAACACAATTCAATTAAGTTCGCTAAGTAGCTTTGCGGAACAACTTGGTTAGAGTTCGAGTCATGTTCACCAGAATTCCGTAAAGATGGGGTCATCATGGGGTCAACTGTTTACTTTTGTCATTTACCCACAGAATCTTAAAAAAATCTTGATAGGTCTTCTTTAAACCGGTTTTGAATTAAAGCTATAATTTTTTGAATTTATCAAAATATTCCATGCTATATTTCAAAAATCAGTATTTTTTACAGTTTCGTTACCTGTCCCTTGGCAAAGCCACTTTGGCTTAAGGTTAATCGTAGCTAATTATTTTTACCCGCGATGGTGAACTTGCGCGGATTTTGGTAACTTAACAAAAATAGATATTTTACTAATAAACTTAATAAAAAAAATCACGCTTATCCTATTTATTCCACCTATATGTCGAAAGACGTTTTGCGTTTTACAGTATAAATATTTAAAATAGAATAAAAAGGTTATTGCTAAAATATTTATATCGTGTGCAGCACTAATCCAAGTGCGAGATGAAGTGGCTCGTACTTGGATATGGTACGCAGTACTTACCTAAGTGTAAGAGAAAAGCTGAATATTTTATTTGTTGGAAAGCAGCCAGAGCAGAAGCCAAATTGACAAACGATGCCGGATTCACCAGGATACTTGTATACGACTGTGAGTGCGGCGTTCATTTTATTTTACGATAATTGCAGATCAACAGAATTATATCAGTACATAGATGTCTTACTGCACTACTGGTTTCCAGTCTATCTTGTTTTATGTAATCGGATGGTATATCAAGGAATTAGACATAACTATTGTTACGTACGAGCGGGGGTACGCACTTATGGATTGGAAGAAAACACCAGATTTAAATTTAAAAGCTTTTATTGACTTACACAGCCGCACGTAGTACCTCTCTGCAGGGTTGCCCCTATACGGACGACCAACGATGCACAGTCCCGACGATAAGTTGTCACACCCTCAATACCGTCGCCGATATTGCGCGGACCACCTCCAATATTATCGCGTGTAGCTCGCTTCTGGTTTCCCTCTCGAACTACGCTACACACCTCCTTCGCGTATCTGTCCACCAAACTTCTCACTAAATTCACCACTTAGTTTTCACAGAATGTAAATGTATATCGTCAGAAGAATAAGACCAGACCATTCACCAAAAGCTATACTTAATGCAAACATTTCTCGCCGCCCATCGTAACAAGTTCTAAAGTTTGAAACATGTTTGGAAGAAGGTTACGCCCTCAGATAGCATCTTCTATGAAATGAACAACGTTCTTGGTGTGTAACATTGACCCTGCTGATAATATCAAGCTGCAGACGTGTCGTCCGTTGGGCCGTTGAGTCGAGACGTCACGTGAGCACTAACAGAGTCGTGAACTAGTTCGACGACCACGAACAGTTTATTCCCCCAAGGTGGCGGTGGAAGGGAGGTGGGGCGGGGGGAGACGCAGACACCAACTAGCTTACTTATTGCTAATAATAACTTTACAGCTGTCAATGAACAAACAGAAACTAACTGCTGAGAGGGTATCAGCTGTTGTTCACCCAACTTCCGAACAGAATTATTCATAGTGTTCAGTTTCAAATGGGATTGTTAATCTGCGGATATCCCGCCGTCGCTCCCGTTGCCAACGCGACCATCATACCACTTTGTATTCAAATACGATGTCGTCAAAATGAAAGGCCGTGGATCTGAGGGGGTTGGATTCGAAATCGTGTGTACATATGTAGGCAGGCATATTACAAAATGCATTTGTTACAATTAATTACAATAAAAAGCTAGTCAAATGCACTTTAAAATCTTCATCAAATCATACAAATTCTCAAAGTATATTTTTATTTTTAAGATACATGTCAGCAATTTAAGTCTCTATTTCTTCAAATATTTTTTGCTTTCTCTATAATAATAAAGTTAATAAAATAAGAATTTACAATTTTTGGGATATTGCGATAGATCTGTATCATAAGCGTTAACATTTTATAATTTGCAAAATAATATTAAATAATAGTAAAATATAGAGGACAATGAAAGATTAATACTAATATTGCAGTTTTATACATTATAATATGTTAATTATGTTTAAAACGAGAAAAGCGTTGGAGCGCCGACCCTTCCCCTGAAACGAGGAGGCCCGGGCTTAGTAGTTTATGGGCTACTATTATATAAGTATTTAAGGGATAATCTCTAAAACTCTCTCAAAATGGGAAAATTATTTTACGTTTCGGGGCCCTCAATGATGAACTGAATTTGTATGTACATAAAGTCACGTTACTCTTTAAGGAACTGAGCAGTGCTAAGTGCGAATTCCACTTGGTCGATTTCGAGACTAAAAAGGTCTTCCTTCCTGTTTTTCTGCCCTCCTGATCGTATTAACATAGTTTTGGTGTGTCTTTGCTTCATTTTTTATTCATTGTTTTATATTCCTTTTGACATGTATTTTCTTTCCTTTTTTTATTAGATTTCCAATGTCCGTATCATACATATGGCTTAACTGCTATCTATTCGAAAATGAATTATAAAAAAGTTTAATTCTCTGGTATCCAATCTGAATATCGCGTTCAAAACACAGTCGGCCAATCTGTTTCCTTTTGCGTTTGTAATTAAATTAGTATAAAACAATGGTGAAATGGTTTTGAGTACAACACAAACAAGAATCGAACAGTAAATTAAACAAAACTCTCCCGTTTCATAATATTAGTAGAGCGCTGTTTACTTCAAAGTTTTGGCGGGTCCCTGACGAGTCCGCCGTGCTGTGCAAACCACTGGGAGTTACGGCCACTCTGCCCAATTGATACCGCACACTACAGCTGTTATTGGTTCCCAATTGGCACTTGGATATTTAGGTGAGTTTAAAATACTCCTCGATTGTAAGAAGTATGTGATAAAGTATATATAACTAATAGGCCAAGTCTTCTTAAACGCATTAATATTACCTTTTTTATATATACAGCTTTTATTAGCTTTTTTCTCTTTAAGTGTATTGTAATTTATATACATATATCTTTTTAGACTAATTTTTATATTTTATTATAGTAGGTCTATACCAAGTAAGTCTATATCGTGTATTTATTGTCTGAGATTAGTATCATTTATTATATGATGCTAATCTCAGTAAGGAGGCAATTATGCAACATACCACTGTTCTTACTGTACCTCTTGTCCATGGGAGAAATAAAACGCCAATAGCGATATAACCGCCAATTGTATTTTTAATTTTTATTTCTGTTTAACGTATTTTTAACACGCAATAAAGCATAATCATTCATTCAATTTTTTTTTAATTTTTTGACGTCGAACAGTGAATTGAAATTCCATAACGTTTTTTTTTTTTTTTAACTATTGTCAGCCGGATTTCAATTGATTGGTTACTTTTATTTTATTTCTTCGTATAGGAATAACTATTGAAATTGAGGTTCAATTTATACACGATTGCTGCAGCTAGTAGTGACTTTAGGTTCCGTGTGAATGTTCCCAATGATTAGTTCATCAGGCAGAGTAATGACCCTAATGGCTCCCTCATTGTTCAAATCAAATGATCCTCAGACGCTCTGCTCATGCGAATCAGAAATAAATTGCACACTTCTGTTAATCTTGTACTGATTTTTATAATTCAGACTTGTATTCTAAAACGACCGAATTAAAATTTCAAGTGTTTTTTGTATAATTTTTTGTATCCGCGTAACGAAACTTACCACCTTCTTAACATTTTGAGTACTGTTGCTAAAAATAATTTTAAAACATATTAACGAAGTCTTATATTGTTTACAAGTAAGTAAATACTGCACACACCTTTCGTCATACCATACGAAGCTTAAATTGTTTTAATGAAGTAGTAGTAAACTTAAATCTAGATTTGTATTGTACTCACGTAAGTATAAATTCTGTTAAGCGCAATTGAGCTCAAGAATGTTTCGAAAGTATTAGAGATAAAATTTAAATATATTTAATATCTCTCGATATCGTGTATCTCCTTCCTATTGGTAAAAAAATATATTTCCTTACCAATAGGTAGGAGATAAGAGGCTTGTTAAATTCTTTTTTAAATATTGTTCTTAATATTATTTTGTATGTATGACTGTAAGCCTTCCTAAAATAAATTGAATAAATAAGTGTTTTTACTCTAATTTAATGTGCGTTAATTAGGGGTTTGAGTGAAGATTTTTTATAGCTGAAGTATAGCAGACAGACGGCCCGGCCCACCCTATGGAAAACGGTTTTTGTCGCCTATGGATGTTTATAACATCAGAGGTGTCACCAGCACTTTGCTGACCTCGGACACATCTTACGACAACCTTTTTGAAAAGCACGATATATCGTAGCGCGATGGGAAAACCCCCGCTGAGCTCATTCCAAATCCCAACAATATTTACATTAATAACAATATGTCGTGAAACTAGTAATATAAATAGACGGCTACGCTACTTTACGTATTGGAAGAAGTATAGCAGAGAGAGAGAGATGTTCTGGATTACCCAGATGATGACCCAGAATATCCAACAATCCATCCAACTTTTTCGACAATATCACGCTGTAGGCAATCCGGGCTAATGTTCCTTATGTACATAATATGAAGCTTGTTAGAAAGTTTGTCAGTTTCAATATTTTGTGTAATACCTTGGTGTTGCTCAATTTGCAAGTTGTGCCATTTGGGAGGCGGGCGGGGTCGAGGGTCGCCGCTTACACGCGGCGCGTTACGCCTATTTCGTTGACTCACTTCTGCTAATTTAATTAAGTTCTGAAGAATATTAAAAGGGGCATTTGGAAGGAGGTTTTCTAAACCCTAACTTCTAAACCCAAGATTATGGACATTACATGACAGAACATTAAAAAAAAAAACAAACCTTACTTGAAAATAAATATACAATAGTGAAAATAAAATTAAAATAAAAACCTATATAAAATAAAGCCCGTCCAGCCCCACCAAACCACTGTCGCTGGGCATTGTACCTAGAAGGCTGGCAGCATTACCTTGCTGGATACAGAGGCTCATCCTTTGAGAGAGGCAAACTCCAGTCTTCTGGTCTCCTGTTGTATCGACCAGACGTTTTTTAATCTTTTGAAATAATTCGTGGGCACCTGGCCCCCAGGGGCCCAAGGTCTCCACTCCAAAGGGCTTAAATATGTACAACCCTTGTAACAAAGGGTTGCATAATAATTGTGATAATATTGGTATTGAAATTGCATACTACGAGTATCATTATTATTCTGGAATATATTTCCGAGTTTTTGCAACATGCTTCTTAAATTCATTATTTAACAAAGAGATAGGTAACTCTTTATAGAACACAAAATAAACAATTAAAAAAAATGTATGTATTACTATAGGAACTTACTTCTTGGAAAATCAATAAGCGCTGTTATTCTGATGCCCTTGCTCCATCTGCGTTAGTATAATGTTAGTGACTGTGACTTATTTATAGCGTAACATACATTAGTGTAGAAACACCTGTCTATATTTGATGTCCTTAAGAATGTTGCATCTCTAATAACACATGGAACCCTTGGTTACATCTGCGTTACATCGTCCGTGGTGTACATCTATAGGTGACGGCTACCACATTACAACTATTTCGTCAGCTTTACATTTCAAGTGTTACTAAAACACCAGGCGGAACATTCTCCTGAGTAAAAGCAGAGAGGAGTCACATGAAGACGTCTTTGAGTTGTATAAAAGGAGAGCAAATAATGGCTTCTCAAGTTCCTACTCGACGATGTTGCCTCATTACTAAACGAGTGCAATGCGTCCGACTGTCGGCGCCGCCTGCCCATTGCTCGCCGATGCTGCATCCCGCCCCAATTACCAACTTAATAAGAGTTCGCTAACAACCACAATGCGGTCGATATGTCGCCTTATAACCGCACCTTAATTGCTGTATGGAAATAACTTCAATCACCAAGGTGACCGATTTTGCCTTATTCTTACAATTGCTTTATATTATTTATGATATAGTATTGCTTTATCATTCAATTTATTTGTTTTGAATAAGTACTTACTCATGCTTATACTTGTATATAATTAACGATGACAGTTCCAGAATCTAAGAAACTTACGGAGCTCGTGTGCTTGTTCCCTTCGACGTGCAAACATTAACTAATTATTTCGACTCAAAAAAATTATTTACTCATGAATATACGAGTATGCATGGAAGGAAATATTATGAACGACAACCGATACTACAAAATTCAGCATTTTATACTCACTTATAAGTTTTTTTATATAAAATATAAATTCAGGAATTATTACACAGATCATGTTAGTCTGGATGGCTCTCACCCTGGTCTATGGTGTGTCGCCATAACCACCTTGGTTGTATTCCAACATTAATGACCAAGTTCCAGTCGGCCTTTACAGGGCGACAGAACTTGGCAGCGCGTTTGGTGTTTGTTATAAATGCCACTTTCCATCAACTGGGCCGTCTGCCTGACTACTGAACCTATACAATAAAAAAAACATAAACATATTTAAATTTGAGAAACATAAATAGGAAAAAATAATTATGTTCGAACACCGGTGTAACTGAACGGGTGTAACGCCGTCGCACGTAGCATCGTAGTACGTAGCGCCGTCGTACGTAGCGCCGGTTAAAGATACATATAATATACTAGCGGCTCCGGCAGACGTTGTCCTGCTATGAAAAAATAAAAATCTAGGACCCGATCCCAGCGCCACCTACCGGTTCTAATTGTGGATTTAAATCCTGCGGGGACCCACTCAAACACACAAAAACAAAATCACCAAAATCGGTCCGCGCGCGCAATACTTAATACTTATTTGGCTACATCACTAATATCACACACATTTTAAATATCGCGATATCTTTTGAATGAAACATCCGAATTGAAGAAAACACTTATTGTGAGATAACTACAATAGTTAGACATATGGTTACGCGATATTTTTTGTAAACAATTATATGTTCTGCAAAGTGATAGTACATTGTTTTGTTCTATAATCAATAGTTTTCGCAGCGCACGCCGTGTAAGGATTTTTTCGGGTCATTTTTTTACACCTTGGGTTACATTATTGGATTTTAGTAAGGATCCCTAATTTTTTTTAAATTATAATATAGCCTATAGCCTTCCTCGATAAATGTACTATCTAACACTGAAAGAATTTTTCAAATCAGACCCGCGGTTCTTTAGATTAGCGCGTTTAAACAAACAAACAAACTCTTCAGCTTTATAATATTAGTATAGATTAATATGACGTAAATATATACCTATGATTATCATGCTGTTTCGAAATACGATAATGCGAAACCAATTAGCTTTATAAAATTGTTGAAATGGCAACATTTATGTGCATCTTGCTTCCAAAGCCATCGTAATACACTATATGAAAAGTAAAACGCGAATAAACAAGGTAGTTTCACAAATACAAAGCTTTCTACCCTTATTTTCTTGTCTTTTCTTGTACAAAAGGCGATCCGACGTCGACGAAGATGCGAGTGGCGATGAATAAGTGATTGCGACGTTGCTCGCTGCGATCGGCGCTTGCTGCAGCACACGCACACACACGCAGGCTGTTATCCATCAATCTTCTTTTTCTACTTTACCTCCATATTCTTCTTCTACTACTTTGGTATTCGAAGATTAACATAGGACGTGTTAATATTACAATAAAAGTGTATATTGTAGTAAAAGCCGACAGCATTCTATTTTGTTAGCAAGCTGGTAAACACCTATACGCGTTTGGCACACAAAAGACGAGGCCAACGCGTTGACAACGGCAAGGTCCAAGTCCATAGGCGACGGTGACCACACCATATCATTTGCACCGTCAGCTTGGCTGGACCCAGCAATTGAGAATTAACAGCGTGACTTCGAATCCTGACTGAAAAGAATGCACCACTTGTATTTCTGACGTAATATGTATTGTATTGGGGAAGTTCATACACCGCTCGTTTTATAACTTTTATAAACGGAATTTAACGCCAACTAAAATTCGAAGACAGAATTCAACGGTGTCTTAGTTTCGCTGACTGACCTGTTGTTCTCGTAACTATTCAAACACGAAAAGAATGAGAGGTCTCCCACTGAAGGACTTCGCCCCCTTGGCTATATTTTATTACAATTACCAAGTGGAAAACATCGAGAGGAAACTTGCAAACCGAGATGACCGATGAGTGATATACTTAAATCCTTTAAAATGGGGAGCCTGAATCAACTTTTGTGGGCTGTTGTAAATATAATACAAGGATAGAGTGAATTAGGTGAGATTATACTCACTAATCGGGTAATCCGCCGCCGGTCATTAGCGTCCCCTTGCGGATAGCACCCGAACATATTCCCCACAATACGACGCACCTTAAAGGAAAGAACGTCTTACATACTTGTACTTCGGAGAACCACTCGCGTCATTAGCTTCCTCAGCTTAAACGATACATTAACTGTTTTAGACTAAGACATGTGAGTCTATATTGCTTCGAATTCAAAAGTTTTTATTCAACATAAGTTGCACTAGAGAACACCTTCTGAAGACTTTACATGATATAAGTTAAATGTTAATTTTACTTCTTTGTTCTATGTACCCGCTTCGTAACGTGTTATTGCTGCTAAGAAACAAGCTGCTTTTCAGAAGCAAGTTTAATTTATTTTTATGTGAAATAAACCTAGACTCTGTTTGAAGATAGTGGTACCACAGTGTCACCGAGTGTGCGGCGGTCCTTATTCCGGATTTATGCATTCCGGAGTGCGGCGAGAGAGGCTCCGTCGGCGATAACGCTCTCATTGCCGCCGAGACATTCCTCATAAGGAGATTAGAGCGGGTGTCTGGTGTCTGGTGTCGGGCGTCGGGTGTCGTGATAACTCTAGAACATAAATCGCTCTCAGGAATCAACGTACATTATTGAGTTCGCTTCCGACATAAGCGGACAGATTAACTAAATGGCAGCCGAAGTTAGGGCGCACACATTGTTAACTAATGAACCGATTCCCGATCGAAGTTCGCTCGAGATGTTAATTCAACTTAAAACTCTCATTACTCTCGGCGACAACGAAAATAATTGTTTGCGCAACACCTTCCCCTTGCACCTGAGTTCCTTTATTAAATTGACGCTGTTTGGATTATCTGGGGTGATTAATAAATTATTATTTATTGTACGAGCATTTGTGTTGCCGTGCCGTGTGTTGGACGACGACGTATTTGTTAGTAAATTGTAAATGCGCCACCAAACGAACTCGAGCACCATCTTTTCGGAACAATTATTTGTGTCGACTTTCATTTAAATCCGTTTACTAGTTTTCACGTAACAACCGAAGAAACAGATAAAAAATCATTATTGTGTTTTTCCGAATTAGTTTACTTTTATTTAACTCTTTGTACAAACCCAACCCCTCTGCAGATTTATTACCAACTAGGATATTGACTTGAAATTAGTGCGGGAATCCCGAGACACAGCATTTATAAAAGAATATAGCTTTTGTTTTAGTGAAAGCTATGTCGGAATAAGCTACTCTTTATGCACCCGAAAACTAAAACTCCCTCCCGGGAAAATTTCCGTGGGATTCCCAGGACAGAATATATCACCTATTTCATTACATAACATTTGCTATCGATCACTCAAAAAATAGCATTGGAATTCGTTTTTTTTTTTCAATTGGCCATTTGGCCAGAAAAATCCCATAAATACCTACATATAAAGTAACGCAGATTTTTTGTTTAAGAATTTACTGTCGATCAGCGAAAGCCGCATCAAAGTCGAAACAGTAGTTTTTTCGGAAACCCGAACAAACAGACAAGACATCTAAAAAAATAGAAAATAGAATAAAATCACACTCTTCTAACTTGTACAAATATAGTCAAATTGTGGGTACAGGCTCAACTCATTGTAGTGTACAAAGTTGATGTTCCGACGAGACGACCCTTGGGCCCATCATTACTGTTATGCTTCTAGACACGTAGTTAACAAATAATTAATCAAAAATCCAGTGTCAACGAGACAGTGAACAGACAGGAGACGTTCGATACTATAACGCTGAGAGGAGAGTATGTGCCACATAATATTTTTTTAAAGTTGATAGTAGGTAAACTGTATATTGCTGCCGCCTTATTGAGTTAGTCGAAATATTAAGGACTAGCGGCCTCGGCAGACGTTGTCCTGCCCTGACAAAATAAAAATCAGAAATAATGTAGCATTTAGAATTATTTGAAATCAGTCTCATAGTTTTTGATATTATTCCTTACAAACATAAAAATGTTTTTTCTTTAGAAATATTATTCGTATAGCGGTACAATTATTATAATAATATTCGTATTATTATATTGTTACAAAAAACCTTAATACTTGCTGTTGCTTATAGGATTGTGTTGCTGATTTTCTATAGCATTGATGGAAATTTGAAATGTCGTCAAAGTTGTAATATGTCAAATGTATAAGATAGACCACATTAACGACATAATGATGAGTTAGATCTATAAATTAGTCCATGACACGAATGTCTTATACATAAAACTGAGTGATTGGTTGTTATCAGGCGTCCATATGTGCCGCCGTTTCATGCGATAAATGACTAATGGATGCTTTTAAGGGATGATTTTTATGATGTTTTACAAAGGGGTGCACGCGCCACGTTCGTTGGGGCTGTATAACGCGTGGAAGGCGGCCCCGGCGAATTAAATTGAGCTCGCAGGCACGCGAGGTGGCGCTGCTCTGCGCTGCAATTACGCCCGCACGTGCTCCCAACAAACTATTTTACATCACAATTAACACAAACATGTTATTTCCAGTCAAGTTCTCATTTTCACGCAAGTATGATCACATTTTTGAAGTGAAACTTCTATATGTTACGGCCGTGATGAAAGGCAGCGTAGAATAGAGTAGAATTGGTAGTCAAATAAAAGGTATTCATACAACAAAAAACAACAATTAATTCAGTTTAAATGCTCACTTTTACATTTGGTCAGGTAAAATATAACTGAAGCTATTCAACATAGAAACATAAATCCTAAAAACAACTTTATATAAACTGAATTAATAAATTATTTATGACAATCAATATACATGGTTTTCTATTGGTTGAAAAAGTAAGAATAGGCCGAGTGCGTAGGTGCGTATCGATTTACATACACTGGGACACTTCGTTATGGTGTCTATGTGCTTTTCTAAAACGTTATTAAATAATATAATCCTATATTTAAAACATATACCACAATTAACAAAGTACAATTAATCCAAAATATGAAATGATACTCTTAATAGTCTTTAATGACATTCTTCATCGAAAGGGCAAATAAAATATGTTGTATTCAAGAGCGAAAACAAACGATGACGTTAATGCCGTTATTTTAGAGTTAATGGAGTATCTTCGCGCAACTCTGAGCGGCAGAAAGCATCAAAATCAAAGTTGAATTATATTCTGTTTATGAGGAAAGTTGTAACGACGCTTAAGCCCAACGGAGAGGAAGCCGGGGTAAGGCGAAAGCGGGGCGTGAATAGGGGAAAGTGTTGAATTCGACGCATACTGCTAATGTAACGCAGAACGTCAGCTCCTTTAGAAATGTAAACTGCATTCAGTCATTTCACTTCATATTGCGAAAGGCTTTAATAAGTATATATTAAAGAAGTGCAATGACTGCGAAAGCAGAAAATTCTAAAGCGAATTTTTGTTTTCGGTAACGGGTTAAGAGCTGTAAAATAAGGAGGTTGCATTTTGTAAATTAGGTACTAGCTGATTTGAGAGGCGTTGTGCTGTCTGGATGCTAAGAGTCACTATCGGGATAAAAAAATTCAGCATAGCTGTAAATTGCGAATCTGACAAATAGGCAGACGAGTCAACTAACGGAACGTGGTTACCGTCGTCTATATATACATGCTTGCAACACCAGCATCAAGCCAACGCGTTGTCAGCCCTTAGGATGAAAAAGAGGCGATGGGACAAAGAAACGGAATAAGGGGATGAGAGAAGGAGGATGAATACGATTAGCTCAAGACTAACCGCTTAACGACAATATTCTGTAAGAGCGTCGTATCACACCAATCGAACTGACTAATGATTTCAGCATCAAACTCTACTACGTCAAAAATTATCCTATCTCTCAAATTGGACCAAGAAATACAAATTTACAAAATTTCCTCAAAATCATAATCATTATTATAATCGGCAGACAAACACACACATGGTATTAAGCAAGTTACGCTTGTGTTATGAGTAATATACAACGGACCACTCTGGGGCCGATCCCAGACACCCATACTAGGTAAATAACGGACAAAATACGTTTCCGAAATTTACTATACCGGGAATCGAGCCCGGAACCTTTAGGTTGCAATGAGGTAGGCCGTCAAAGGCTTAGCCCGCTCAACCACAGAGGCCGTCAAAGTAGAAAATTTTGAGATATTAGAATTTTACGTACATACATAACTTCACGCCAGGTCCCTTGCGGGGTAGGCACGAACAACAGAGCGCCATTGTTTAGATTAGAATTTTCCCGGATCAATAACCCTGTTTTCCCCTATTAAGATGATTAAGAAAAATGTGTACACCTAAATAAAGTAAAGCTTGTTTCTGTAAAGAAGCAATCGAAGAAGGCGTTTCTGAGGTACCTATCAAGTTCATAACGAGGAACATCTACCTTCCTTCCTAAATCATACGACCGCTGAATTTGCTCACATAGCTTTCTCATTTCGCCTTTGAAGTCTTTGCAAATTATTATGATATCGTCATAAAACCCACTGAAACGGTTGCCAGCTTGACTAGCGTTTTATTTTTTCTGCTTTATGTATCGTGTTTCATTCGCAATAAGTCACGACGCGACGGTGAGAGCTGTTTGGACCACAGTACCGAGTAAGGTCAGTGGGCGCGTTCCTCAGAACCACGGAAAGCTGCCTAAGTGCCTCGGAAAGTATATTAGAGTCTTGTTGGATGAGAATTGTTGTACTAAATATCTTTCTTTGTGGCTTATTGGTTGGAGCAACCTGACTGTACTCTCAAGGAGTGTTATAGCTTCTTTAGGCGTAGCTTCTTTTACTTAATTTTGTGGTTGAATGATTTATTTTTTGCTATCGAGTTTTGAGCTAAGCTTGCTAGCTTGAGCTGCGTCTAACACGGCAATGACGTTGGGCATAATATTGTTATTTAATCCCTAGGATTATTACCAGAATTATATGTATAAAAAATAACTGTTCTTCCCTCTATATCTCCAAAGTTATTAATGTATTTATATAAATTCGTATTTAAATATTTCTTTAAAATATTTTTTTTTTAAGAAAACATATACATATGTATATATATATAGAGGTTTATGCTGCTTTAAGAAAATTATATTTATATATGAAAGAAGAATAATACTATAAGTATTATTTTTCCATCATTTAGATTTACGTACATTTCTTATATATTTTACGAGCTTTGAATGATCTTGCCGTTCATGGAATTTAGCCAATGGCGCGTATTGTAGTCGGGTGATCATCAACACTTCAATTTGATATAAAAGTTAATCTTAACATTTTCAGGGATGGTTTAAGTAAATTTGTTTTGTAATTCCGTATTGCTTAATTACGTTTGTAAGAATCCTCTAAATGCGGGTCCGACTCTTACCGGGCCGCCTTTACAAAATGTTTTCACAATACATTCAGAAAAGATAACTCCGGATTAGTAGACGCATATGTACACATAATCTGGTTTCGTTTATGATCGTAGCGCTGTTATTGTTTAGGAAATAAGAGCACCATTAGCGGGTGACAAGACGTCGGCCGGATCATAAATAACAAAACACAATTGTTTCGTTTCCTTTGTTTGCGGGTTGAGGGCGGACATATTTTTTTCATGTGTCCGCCATTTTCAGGTGGGGTATCTTTAGAGTATCAGGTGAGGCGCAAATGGCGTCTATCTTGTCGCGCATAGCAACGCGTCCGCGACATTATCGCGCCAGAAAGGTGACTAAACGCACAGTCAGGGTTTAAAGGTGACTCTTGCCACTTTCCATCAGGTGGGGCGCAAATGGCGTCTATCTTGTCGCGCATAGCAACGCGCCCGTGACATAATCGCGCCAGAAAGGTGATAAATACAAATTCCTTCGGTCGGATAACCTGTCGTAAGAGGTGTCTAAACCCATAGTCAGCCCCCTTAGCCTGTTTACAAGGTTTATAATTTAAAAAAATGCTGCCAACCTTAAGGGTATAACAAAGCTTTGAGAAATTCGTGGCTGCGAGTTCGTTCCAAACATCTTATTAGTGTTCATTATTACCGTCATACTCGCGTAAAATTCCAGTTTTGTCCAAAGTATCTGCTTCTATCTACATTTTCTTATTCTTAGTTTTTAACCGACTTCGAAAAAAGGAGGAGATTCTCAATTCGTCGGGATCTTTTTTTTTTTTTTTTTTTGCTTTTTTTTATGTATGTTCGCCGATAACTCCGTGATTTATGATCCAATTTACGTGATTCTTTTTTTGTTCGACGCGGAATAGCTTCCAATTGGTCCCCTAAAAATTTTACATAGTTTGGCTCAATAGTTTTCATTTTATGAACATTTTTCATGGAAATAATTTTCACTCCGTTCCATATGTACACCGATTACTCTGAGATTTATGATTCGATTTACGTGATTCTTTTTTTGTTCGACGCGGAATAGCTGCCATGTGGTGCCTTAAATTTTTTACATAGTTTGGCCCAGTAGTTTTCATTTTACGATCATTATTTTGTTCCCGGTTCTTGGGACCTATATTTTTTAAGAAGCGCGGCACCATTCGTAGGTCCACCCATACGTAGCTAGACACTAAAAAGTAACAAATAAAATTTAAAAACTTCGTTTAAAAAAACCGACTTCAAAAACGAAAAAACGAAAATGTATAAAATAACTTATTTCTTAAGCTATTATTATTAATATATATTATCTAAAACATCTTGAATTCGGTGCTACGTAAAACATAAAAATTACTATATTTTGAAAATTACTAAGCACCGACTTTAAGATGTTTTAGATAATATATATTAATAATAGCTTAAGAAATAAGTTATTTTATACATTTTAGGTTTTTCGTTTTTGAAGTCGGTTTTTGATAAACCTGCTTTAAACCGCTTCCAGATGAAATCACCGATAACTGCGTTATACAGGCGATGTAACCAGGAGGATAAAAAACGGAAAGCATGCAATGCAAACTGTTGACATACGTCGTAAGTCGCGCAACTAAAATTAATGCGTAAATAAAAATGCCAACCCTTATAAAACGTAGAGCCGTTTAAAGCGGCACACGTGTTTACTGTCACAGCGTTACAAATGTCGTGCTCTGAGCCCGGGGGTGCCTTGAATTACAATCAGCTGTATCAGCGGAGGAGGGGAGGCCGGGGCGGGCCTCGGACGCGATTACCCCGAAGGCCTTTACGACTCCCTTCCTTGGGCGCTGATAACCATCTCTCGACCACGTGTCTCTCAGAATCTTCAGTGTGATCTCCCTTTGCTCTATTCTGTGCTATAAATACGAAACTTAGTTGGATTTGTGCTATGACATATTTAATGTAAAACATATGAGCGTGAGCTAATCTGATGGAGACATCTTTATTCATCTTACTTGTATTATAAGGCCAATCTTGGTTATTATCATTTAACAGTGTACTTATGGATTTACACTTTTTCATAGGTATTACTACAAGGAAATGGATTTTACACCAGTTAACTATAAAACAGGTACTACAATATTGACCTCGTAGATTACGTGACTAAACCACGTTTTAATCGCAAATTGTTTTTTTTATAATTTTAGACATACCTAACTAAATATTTTTTTCAAGCTGGCATTATTTAATATTTAGTACAATGAGGTAATATTTCGATTTGATGAATGTGAAATAACGAAGAACAGTGGTGTTGTTCGCCTCAGTGACAGACGCACGGACGTAAATTCCCATTTTTAACTTTGAAGTAGGATTTCCGGAGACAATACTCTCTCGCGGTCGCTTTGAATACCGGCCTCCGGCGCTCAGCCATTTGGCCTTCCGTTCGATGTCAGGATCTTAATTAACCTTTCTAATAATTCAGTAATGTACCTCTTAATTATTAATAGACTACAGTTTACCCGCGGCTATAGCGCTTGAAAAACCCTAGGTAATAGCTCTATGTTATGTAGTACGTAAAAAATTAATAAGGTTTGAGATATATGTATGTATAAATATAAACCTTCAATACTTAAGTTTCAAGTTGAATTCACTCAATTACAAAGAAAGTAAATCAATATAGTATAGACAACATCACATCAAAACATAAAGAAAAAAAGACGCAGCCAACCTTATTTGAAGTACTTAATACATAAGTAATGACACGTGGGCAACTTGACAACGTATTTGTTATTGAATTACAGCGATGGTTGTCTACATGGCAATTGCAGCGCCATCTATTTTGCTAATGTGTCTATTTTAAAGAAACAACGTCATTTGTTGGGATAAAATGTATCCTAAGTGTTAATTCGGGTTATAAGCCACCACTATGTCGAATTTCAATCATATACGTTTAGTACTTACTAAAAAGGATGCGATCGCAGCACTACCTTTTTCGCTATTTTTTGACTATCCCACGGAAACGACCTTATTTATTGGGATAAAAAGTATCCTAAGTTACGCCCCGGGATATGAGCTAGCTCTATGTCGATTTTCATTTAAATCCGTTCAGTAGTTTTTACGTGATGCTCTAACAGACAGACACACAAAAATTTTAAAAGTTGCATTTTCATAATCTCTCGATTCGAATTATCCCTCCTGTGTTTTTTTGCCATTTGTAAACGCAACGGACAAACTCAAACCATTTACACATTTATTATATTATAGATAGAAGTTAGATCGATTATAAATGCGAGTGTTTAGATGGATGTTTGCTCCTCAATCACGCCTGAACGGCTGAACGGATTTTGAAGAAATTTGGCATAGAGATAGACGTAGAATCTCCGTAGGATAACATTGACGCGAGCGAATCCGCGAGTGAAAGTGAGTTGTATTTTAAATGCAGAAAGGCCTTAAAGAGGTCCCGATTTGAACATATATCTCAGTGGTTCAGCAACAACACCTTGTATTTGTCGTAATCTGCTGACTCAGATCGAATCCGACAATTAATCACGCCTCATTAAGCAATGTTTTATTCATTGCTCGCTCCGAACACTTATCTTCCGGATGAACGCCCATTAGTGCGACATTTTAATATCAAATCCTGTCCATCTTCGGAAGGTATTTCGTGCTCCACTCGCGATATATTATTCACTCTTCATTGGCCACAATTTACAATAACACAGTTATTAATAAATATTATTAATTGAAATCAATAACAAATGCCGTGTATGCATATTTATAATAAAAATGTTCAAATGTAATATATAAAATTCTCGTGTCGCGGTGTTTGTTACCAAACTCCTCCAAAACGGCTGAATCGATTTGTATGGAAATTTGTGTGCATATCAGTCAGTCAGATAGGTCTGAGAATCGGCCAACACCTAGTTTTCATGTCCGTAAATTATAAGGGTGATCCACCTTTGAATATATATTTTTTGACAATTTTGTTTATTTTGATTTTTTATGATTTGGCATTAAAAATACATACAACACAAAATTTTCACCCTTCTACCACTAACCACTATTTTAAATAGCGATATTAGTATTTTAATAATTTTCTACTGGGATGATTTAGATTCAAATATGAACCAGGTAATTATATATATGTGTATAAGGTATCATTCGTATTTATACACAATGATAAAATCATGTTAATTTTAATAATGTTTGTATCGATCCTCTTTAGTATGTCATTCTTTTTATAAGTTTTATACAGACATGTCACTCTTATGTCAAGTTTCGGTTTTACAATATATCAGTTAATTTCATTCAAATGTTCTTTTAGTTATTTTACCCAGTAGTAGCTCTCCTGGACCAGGAATCCACCTTAACAAATAGAAACAAAATTTGAACGCAACTGGGATATACTCGTAACGTTTATATTTATATTTTAAGAAACTCTAACATGTTAATGAGAACAATAATGGATGAAACAGTTGGCTTCAGTTAAAATGGTGTTTTGTACGATGAGTGACCATCGCTCATCCCATCCCCGAAGCCGTCGTCTTCATTCAAACCTAAAGGTTGGCCATGCGTTGGCTTCACTCCTGGGCCTTGAAATACCTATAGGCTTTTCTCCGTGCAGGAACGAAGAAAGAATTCAATTTCAAAAGAGGCGACAAAACAACCCACAGCCAGGTGGTAGGGTGTTTGCCCGACTGGATAACTACCACCCCTGGTCTAGAGTATGCCGCCATAGTAACCATGAGTTGTGATCTGGCATCAATGACCAGGTTCCAATCTCCCTCAAGAGAGCAACCGCTTTCCCTCAAGTCGGTCGTCTGCCTATCTGCTGAACTCCTGAAAAAGAGGCGACAATAACTTTCCATGAGCTGGCCGTCCCTGTTTCCTAGCTTCCTAATAAAAAACATGTTATATATTTTTGGAAGTGTGTTTTAAATGTATTTTAGCTACAAATATAGTATTTAGATTGCGCTACACGAGAAACGCATTAGCGGTGGGGCGGTGGCGCACTCTTGCTGGCCCCGAGCAAACATGTTTGGACGCGCGCTGAATGGCGTCGGCGGCGAGTCGGCTATAATTACGCGCATCAATGTTGGCGTCAACATTGAAAAGAGCCGTCGAAAGAGCCGCGTCGGCTTCGTTCGCTCATTAATCTCGTTATTGGTTTTCTGAAAGCGCCGACAGCGGCCTGCCTTCAAACTTAAGTGGCAAGTTGAACTTGCGCCCCTGTCTTGGGATTTGCGTGTCCATCGGGGCTGAAAGCTCACTCAGCCTCAGTTGTAGAACATCGTTCGGGTTACATTATTTCGATAATATTAATATGTCACCGATATAATATTAGGAGCAGGAATGAAAATCATCTGACAAAAAATATGTTAAACTAGAAGGTTGTCGGATACGAGTATAAAGGAAGACCAAACAGCTGGGCGGATTGTGTAGAGAACGACATGATGAATTGTGTCGTGACAGAGGATGCTTGCCAAAATGGAGAAGTATCGAAGAGAAGGACCTATTGTGCCGATCCTAAATTACTGGGAAAGGTGAAAAAAGCAATCACCGTATATGTTTAATTATAAACTTTCGGTCCTGTATAGTAAAAATAATTTATGATAATTTACTGTCTTCTGTGTTAAACACATTTTCATTTTTTTTGTTATAGATATGAATTTAATCGTTTTTTGTGTGTCGTTTTTGTATGTCGTCCACCGTGAGCCGGACCTAATTCCCTGTTTATAAATGTACGGAGGAGCCTGGAACCAGTTTAGTCCAGCCCCCCGCCCGCCTCCCCCCGCGCGCGCACGATAATTGCCTGTCAAGAGGACAATACCATGTCTTCCTTCGTTTTGATTTACTGCTTCTCACGAATTTTGCATAACTGGCAACATCGACAATGGCACAGATGTGAGGAGTTGCCAACAGACTAATGAAGCTAAATATATTCAACCGGGCTACAGCCTCACGTTGTTTGTGAAGTTTGATTTGTAGCCTTGCAGTGCTGGCGAAGGCCACTCCGCCTGTGGCTAAAGTACTTCGAATTAACTTTGTTGCACTGGTTCAAGCAATTAGTCCGCAACACAAGTAATGTTGTGGGTTGTAATTCACAGGCGCTGATTAGTGGCGCTCTCCGCCTTTGTGGCGAGCATTAACATTTACGTGCCGTGGGACGATACGGGCGCAGGAAGAGGGGAGACGGGGGCCTGCGAAGGCACCTTAGCACGCGACCGACACACTAACAGGGTCTGCAGATTGTGTTTTAGCAATATCCCCGTAATAGGCGAATCACCCCGAAATTATATCATTTACTACGCTTTGGGCGCTCTGCTCAGCGAATATTTCGCTCACGAGAACAATACTCAAATCGGAATTATAACGCTCAATAAATGATCTTAAAAAATGATGGAGACTTGGCTATCTGTGTTTACGATTGCAAAAGAAGCTTCGATACAACAACAAAGTACAAAGTATTCTTCAAGTTTCAAATGATTACCGATCGTTGTTGACAAATTAAAACATGTGCGAAATGACCTTGTTGTAATTAACTTTGATTAGGGTAATGGATAGCGCTTCGTCGAGAACTTGGTGCCATGGCAATCGTTTTCCAGAAGTGATTCTACTACCTCTCCCTTATTCGGCCGACCCGCTTTCTTAGAGACGACGCTTCGCCAGAGTGACATCGACAATATATCACTCTTGGCAATGACATTTCAATGTACCTCTTGCAAATTCATTTAAATTGTTACCAAACAACTCTTAATGTGTATAAATGAATTGAATTCAACTTTATTATTATCAACAGAAATAACTATAATTTAGAAATGTGTTGTATGTTTGTTAAAAGTAGTTACAGAAAGTATTACGTCCTTGAACTGTAGGAGGCCTTACGTAACGCAGAGCTTCTGCCAAATAAACCGAGGCAATTACCTAGTCGAGTCAACAGTCTGTTTGATACTACGCTACGCAGCCATTGTTTGCTACGCGCGTAGTAACTGCGTAGCACCGTGTAGTGAGGAATATAAAATACTAGAGTTTACCCCGCGGCTCTGCCGCTGGTCAAACTCTAGTGCGTACCTTAAACAGCCGGCGTTAAAACAGGTTAAATTGTTTTATGTTTTTATATTGGTGCTAATTGCCCTCATGAGATTTACTTTTTATTTATTTATTTATATCGCAAACTATCCCATCTCCCGGGATTAAAAGTATCTATGTCCATGTTCGGTATTCAGACAGACAGATCGAGTTACTCGCACTTTTTTCTATAGATTATGATTTTTTATATCTATAAACTTGAGAAACGTTTAGTCTCTCACTCAAACGTTCATCTATTTTAGTTTTATTTTTGCGATAAAAAGTATGACCATAATGGCCAAAATGACCAAAAAGGCTAAATGGCCAAAATGATCAAAAAGGCCAAATCTACTGAAATAGCAAAAATGACTAAAAAGGCCAAAATGATCAAAATGGTCAAAATGACCAAAAAGGCCAAAATGACCCACATGGCCAAAATGACCAAAAATACCACAGTGACCGACATGGCCAAAATGACCAAAAAGGCCACTATGACCGACATGGCCATAATGAAGGAATAGGCAAAAACGACCAAAAAGGCCAAAATGATCAAAATGGTCAAAATGATCAAAAAGGCCAAAATGAAAAGTATCCCTTGTCCACCCTCGGTATTTAATTTATATACATACCGAATTTCAGCCGAATCGGCCCATTAGTTCTTCCGTAAAATCATAACAAACAGAAAGACAAATATATTTTTATCCCGGAAACTATCCCATTTTTCGGGATAAAAAGTATCCTATGTTCATTCTCGGCATCGAATATATATATATATATATATATATATATATATACTGAGTTTCAGCCAAATCGGTCCAGTAGTTTTTACGTGAAAACGGAACAGATAGACAGACAGACAGACAGAGTTACTTTCGCATTTATAATATTAATAGGGATTCACAAAATACCAATGCCTACCACATTGGCAAACGGCAATAATAAAAGGTTGTTTAAAGGTGCACTGTGGACAACGTCCACTGTGTTTGTAATTTGGCTACAAACTGGAATATACTTTCTGGTGAATTTTCATATATACAGACCCAGCAGTTTTTCGTTTTTAAGCGAAACTATTATGAACTGAAACTAAAATATAACTCACTGGTTACATCATAGCCATAAAGCATTTCCATGTAACGCTTCTATTGAGTGAAGTGGGCGTCTGCATACTTTTCTGGCGGGGAATTACAATGTTTCAAGATGGAAATGTTTAGTGCACAATTGTACCTCTCGTTGATAGCCCTGTGATAGTGTCGGATTAGTGGCCATTCCTAAACATCTACTAAATCCAACCGGCCTTAAACTAGAGTTAGAACATTGCGGCAACGCTTAAAATTTCCTTTGCTATTTGCTATGTGGCATTCCGATTCCCATGGCCGGATTCGCACACAATCTCCTTTCTCCCTCAGCTGCCATGGTGTGGGTGACGGGCTGTCGTTCCTGACATCCATCACTCGCAGCCGCTGCATCGACATCCACCCACCCTCCAATGAAACACGGGTCCTGCTACTTTTATTAACGTTATGCTATTAACCTTTTCATGCAGATGTTGCGACGAATTGAATGACTTGTTTGTGGTGCAATGTTGGTATTAGTTTTTAATGACTTTAAATATTGACAGATAACGTATGTATATACACAAATATACCTATTAAGCTGAATAAAACGCAAGTGAATTAAACTAAAAGTAATAGTAGTAATCGAATAAGATGTAATCGAATAAGATTATATTGTGGCGCTCAATTGATGTACTCGATGCAAGAGAATGGTGAGCGGCAAATGAATTCGTGGAACGTCGGCTTAGTTAGCTCTGATTTGTGCTGAAACCCAATTAGAAGTTTCATTCATTAGAATGAAAACATTTAATTGGCGTGAGAAGGGCCGTCGTTCGTGAGGCGGGCTGCCGTCGGCCGCGGGCCCCCAGCACTGAATGCAAATCGCCGATGCTATTCACAACTTCACACTTAGTTTCAATCAATTCCACTTTCATCTTTATCTTACTAATATAAAAGGGAAAAAGAACATTTATTTCTCTATTGCCCCTGAATTAAAAAAGAAAGCTTTTAACAGTTCTTTAATACGTTGCTCGAATACCTTGAGGTGTATCATGAAGAACACTGCACGCCTTAGTCTACTTGGCGCAGAATATTCGTATTTACATATTAGTCACGTTACAGGGTCTTCTAGTGTGCGGTGTTTTACGGACTGTTGTGGCAGTCACTGGACGAGACCCATCCTCGGATAGAGCAATAGCAGAGACTGGTCTAGCAGTATCGGCCTGACACAAAACTTCCAGTAAGGATTACTCAGTGGCAATTGTTCTCTGCAGCAACCTTTGTAATGCAAAGTTTATGCTTGATCCCAATATTTATTTACATTTCCTCAGATTTATTCAACTTTAAACGACGGTGTCACGTAACTGTCAAGAAAGCTACGTTTTTTTAAGTCAATTTAACTTATCTTTATGAAGCTATTTAGTAAAGTTACATGCAGCTTAGCTCATTTCTTTAGTTAGATATATCGTAAGGATAATGCAAGTTCGAGTTAAGTTACGACCGTCAACTAAGGTGACCTCTGATAACATAACGTTATAATAATAACGAATTTAACAAAATAATGACGACAAGAACATGCCTCTTGAGACTTTCGATAAAATGAAAAGTACGTGACACAAGTACGGCTCTTTCGCTATAATTTGGGCACAAGGAAGCAATCAGCTTTTGTCCAAGTCACAAGACGAGTGCGTGTCTTGTTCCCCCAGCAGCGGCTGGTCGGCAATTAGTCGCTTTGTCCCCTTCAATAACTACCGCGAGTCCCAAATGCGGTCACAATTACGTCTTGTCTATTATGAAAAATATAACCCGAAGGCGTGGTTCGTTATAGCTCGACACGTTCACACATTCTGGTCATTTCTTTATGACTACAAAGAACATAAATTAGTGAAAAAAATCATAAAATAATCAAAAATTCAATTAGCAAAAACGACAATTTCAAAATAATGCACTAAAAGACCGAAACAAGATTGAGAATAGAAAACAGAATTAAAATAAACTAGAAACAAAGTACAAAATAGAAAGATTCAGTTTTTTCGTAATAGTCGCATTTATCTCTATAGCATACGTTAAGTGGTCCTAATGCGGTGTAAGATGCAGCAATTCATGATCCATGTCTGTGGCATGTTCCTGTTCCAGCACGTACGAAAGGCATCATCGAACGACGGAGATAAATAGAGGCGGGGCGGGAGTGTGGCTCGCGATTTATGTCGGCCATAGAGGTGCTGCGCGATACGGCGACGGAGGATGTGCCGCGTGATAAGCAAACGACTTTGTAGCAGTTTAAACATCCTTCGACGGGGCTGCGGGGCTGGGGGCGGGAGGGGTGGGGTGCCGCTATCACCGATGAAATACCTTTTTATGCATGCAAGGGAGCCCACCTCGTGGCCCGGGATATTGGCCCATAAATCACCGGCGCTCACTTCTCAGGCCGGGTAATGTGCCAACGGGGAAGCGACAAACGCTGCTCTCTGAGAATTTTTCTTCTTTTAATTGTGGATAAAATATCCTTAAGGCGGTTACCTTTCCTAAACTTAAAGCCTCCATACAAGTGTTCTGGAGACGGCACGTTATCTAATGAAGCTGCATGGGTTACGTATATGTAATCAATAACGGGACTAATCTAGGTTCATCGGTCATATAACCAATTACTTTGTCTTAAAGTTTACTAGATAAAATGAAATTGCTACAAACATTTGAAATCAAGCAACACTTTTCAAATACAACGTAATTCAATAAGTTATGATTTTAGGGAAAATTAGGAAACCAAAATAATATTACATGATTAGTTACAAATAGCGCACAAAATCCTCGAATTCATTAAAGTTTTGTATTGAATATGTCACGTACGAGTCGGACTTTCGTTTGACATACCTCTTCTATGCCACTTTTACGTAAGTCGGTTGTCGAAGTCTCACAAAAGATGCAGATTAGTGGTTACGCGACTAAGTCGGGTAGCCAATTAACAAATCGAAAAAACAATAAAATTCCGTTTTTGTCGAATTTCATTGTATTTGAAATGTGGAACATGTATTGGGTCATTTGAGGTAATCTCCTTCAAAGCGATCAAAATGCTCGACGAGCCCGAGGTGTTCCTGGGCCTCTTGACCCGATACTAATGAATTTATGTGCTCCGGCCGCGGTTGCGAGTAAATAAAGTATATTTTAACGGTTTATATTTGATAAAATGGGCACCCGATTGCCGGTTTTATCGTTATTGCCCGAATAAAGCGGAGCTAAGCGAGCGGCTTGTTCGGCCGCACCCGCGCGGCCCATTTCTAATAGCTACTGGCACTAGTGGCAAACTCGCGGATTTCTTCCAAGAACCGGTTCGCTTATTAACTCATCGAAATTACAGTTATAGGTTTGATTGTGTTTCAAAAGTTATTCCCTATCCCTAAGGACAGTATTGTTCCTAAACGAAAGATATTTTACACCTTTTTTTATCAGGGCTACTTATACAAAAAAATGTAATGTCATAGCTGGAGCTACAAAGCGTATAACGAACAAAGAAACAAATTCACATTCACGTTTATAGTATTAGTATAGTCAATAGTATTGTGTAAAACGAACTTAGTAAATATATGATTAAATTAAAATTTATTTCAATGGCAGAGTATTATTTCCTGCGGCTTTGCCACGAGTTAAATGAGTTTTGCCCCTTGTTTAAATACGGAGTAAGTATTCATACAGATTACATTGCATACAATTTTTATTCAGGGGCTATTCGTTTCCAGCAAGTTTTGACTATCCTAATAAGTAAACTATCTCAATTACCGTGTTCAAAAGTATCATATACTAGCGGCCCATCCCGGCTTCGCATGGATGGACGGTAATTTTTAAAACACTTTGGGATAAACGTATAAATATAGCCCATGTTACTCCGGAATAATGTAAGATTCTAAGAGTGAAAGAATTTTTGAAATCGGTTCAGTAGTTTTTGAGTTTATTCGTTACAAACATATATATCTTTCTTCTTCTTTCTTAAAATATTATTATAACATAAATGTCTGTTTTCCATATTGAGACTACATGTATATCAAATTTCAATAAAAACCCAAACAGATAGACAGACAGAGTTACTTTCATATTTACAATATGAATAGTATAGATATAAGTTATGTTAATTTGATGTAATATTTTTGAAAATGCAATGTTGTTATTAAAAATTAATTTTCGTGACCTACACCTCCTTTTTCCCCATTTACGGCGAATTTTACAGTTTTCGTCTGAAACAAACTGTTTGGAAGAAAAACAACAAGATAGCGATTTCATTGATCTGTAGTGTCCGGAAAAGGGCCTTTTCGGGGCTATTGCGGAATAAGCCGGCGATGTGGTCGGCCATTGTGCGCCGGCCCCTTAATCCCGGCCGATCCCTCGGGCTCCGAAACACATATTTCAACTTCATTTTCATGAACTATGTATTGTCACGTCCGTGGGCTTGCGTGTCGCCGCCGCAGCCGACCCCAGCTCTTTAGCTGGCCATCGCATCAAATCAAATCATTATTTACCTAATCCTTTTACTATCGTACCATTACATTAACCGCTAAAAGTACTGTTAGATCACGCTTTCAAGCGTGTTCTTTCCAAATTTCATAAACTTAGAGCTTTACTTACTTACTTACCTAATATAAGATATAACGTTTTAAGCGCGACGTTTATTAGATTTTTATTTCTTAGGTTAATAGTCAAATAAAATGCCGCCAAAATGCTGAAAAACGTTAAAATGTAGTTGTAATTAAATTAACTGTGTTAAGAGGTTTTGCTCATTAGCATCAACTTTTGCCAACGGTTATGAAATTATGAAATGTTCACGGCAACTAATATAACGGCGCGGCTTCGTCTGCGAGGATGTTAAGGTTTCAGATTGTAGGCGAATGCTTCTTTTCAAAGCGAATAGCCACATTAAGGCTATACATACATTATTTGACAATATTTAAGGTCATTGATAATGTCTCATCCCAAATAACCTATTACTAATAACACCTTTTATAAAACAACCCACAGACAGGTGGTAGCGTATTTGCCCGACTGGATGGCTACCACCTCTGGTCTAAAGTATGCCACCATAACAACCTTGAATTGTGTTCCGGTATCAGTGGCCAGGTTCCAGCCTCCCTCAAGAGACCAGCAGTACATTAGTAGCACCTTTGGTGTTGCAAATATCTATAGGATGGTAACCGCTTTCCATCAGGTGGGCCGTCTGCCTGGCTGCTGAAATCATACAATAAAAATAAATGTAACGTCTTAAATCCATCGCCATATCGGCGTGATACTGTCTACATCTGTAATATTATCGCAAATAAAGCCCCACTATGAGAGGGATCTTGATCATGCCCGCTTTATGACATGTTTTTAACCGACTTCGAAAAAAGGAGGAGGTTCTCAATTCTTCGGGATTTTTTTTTTGCTTTTTTATGTATGATCCCCGACTACTCCGTGATTTATGATTCGATTTACGTGATTCTTTTTTGTTCGACGCGGAATAGCTGCCATGTGGTCGCCTAAAAATTTGACATAGTTTGGCCTAGTAGTTTTCATTTTACGAACATTTTTGTGTTCTCGTTTCTTGGTACCTATATTTTTTAAGAAGCGCGTCACCATTCTTAAGTCCACCCATACATAGCTAGAAACTAAAAAAAATAAAAACTTCGTTTAAAAAAACCGACTTCAAAAACTAAATAACTAAAATGTATTAAAAAACTTATTTCTAAAGCTATTATTATTAATATATATTATCTAAAACATCTTAAAGTCGGAACTTAGTAATTTTCAAAATATAGTAATTTTTATTATGTTTTACTTTGCACCGACTTCAAGATGTTTAAGATAATATATATTCATAATAATAGCTTTAGAAATAAGTTTTTTTATACATTTTAGTTTTTCAGTTTTTGAAGTCGGGTTTTTTAAACGAAGTTTTTATTTTTTATCTAATATCCAATCTTAAAATATTCCCAACATACCAATATTATGTTATCGTTTACTAGAAAACACTGGTCTTGTTATAGATTATAACATTTAAACTACCTACTAAAGTACAGTACAAACACTGCAGACGTTCCCATGAGAAGCAAGCGACTCTGGTACAAAACAAAGGATGCAAATCGGGGAATAAAGCCCACACCGATGACGCCTCTCGCTCGAATACTTTTTAATTTAGACGGATTATGATGCGAAGCGCCCATACGCCCATTCGCCCATTCGCCCATGAGGATCGTTCTCACATACACGTGACTCGTATTCACAAGCCAAATATCTTTATATCCAAAGTGTTTAACCTATTTTTTAACCGACTTCGAAAAAAGGAGGAGGTTCTCAATTCGTCGGGATCTTTTTTTTTTTTGCTTTTTTTTATGTATGTTCGCCGATTACTCCGTGATTTATGATGATCCGATTTACGTGATTTGTTTTTGTTCGACGCGGAATAGCTTCCAATTGGTCCCCTAAAAATTTGACATAGTTTGGCCCAGTAGTTTTCATTTTACGAACATTTTTTTGTTCCCGGTTCTTGGGACCTATATTTTTTAAGAAGCGCGGCACCATTCGTAGGTCCACCCATACATAGCTAGACACTAAAAAGTAACAAATAAAAAATAAAAACTTCGTTTAAAAAAACCGACTTCAAAAACTAAAAAACTAAAATGTATAAAATAACTTATTTCTAAAGCTATTATTATTAATATATATTATCTAAAACATCTTGAAGTCGGTGCAAAGTAAAACATAAAAATTACTATATTTTGAACATTACTAAGCACCGACTTTAAGATGTTTTAGATAATATATATTAATAATAATAGCTTTAGAAATAAGTTATTTTATACATTTTAGTTTTTTAGTTTTTGAAGTCGGTTTTTTTAAACGAAGTTTTTATTTTTTTACTTAATGAAATCGCTTTTATAGTAAAAATTATTTATTTAGATTTTTAATTACATTGGTTTCACTATATTTCAAGTGCTTATGCTTTAAAAGTGAAAATTGGACTAGTTTTTTACCATCACATCTGGAACGAATAAAAATATGTTCAAGGTATCCCACATGACACGTGTATCGTAAAAATGTTAGTTTTATATGTGTATCCATTCGAACGGCGAGGCACGCGAAATTAAAAACACAGCATCCTTGTGAACTGTCTATGGTGGTACCACTTTCAAGCAGAAGAATAAACTCGTCGCAGTTTTGCAATCTTATTAGAATCATCACATTGAAATCACGAAAGCATATTTAGTAAACAGTAAAAACTGGATAACCTAATGTAACCAGGAGGTTGTTAATGCAAAAAATCAGCCACCCCTCATAGAGGGTGGTGAGCTGACAACTTTAGATTTCAGTTACTATACCTACACTATAATAAATGTATTTCATAATTTATAATATTTATTAAGACAGTGATTCCAATGTCAATTCTACGCCGACGAAGTCAGAGTATAAATAAGTTAAAGCCGTATAGCATTCAATATTATCGGACTATAAATGTAGGCTGTAAACCCACGAGGAGGTCCACCGGCAGCTGCAGCAAATGACGGACACGTAAATGGACTTCAACATTCATTGAGCCCCTAAGAGGACGAGAGGTTACGAGGGCAGAAACCACAGTCCGTTACAGTACAACAAAGTTGGAAAGCCAACGGATTATTCGTCCAATAATAGCTGTAGCCTTCCGTTGCGACCGTTCGGAATTATTGACTTTGATGTCAATTGCCCTCCATCCGTACACCAGACTCCGGATTGCATTCTGACTCCTGCGGACTCAATCTTTAAAACTTTTACTAGAATAAAACTTAGGA
The DNA here is from genome assembly GCA_949752895.1 of Dendrolimus pini. NCBI lineage: Eukaryota > Metazoa > Arthropoda > Insecta > Lepidoptera > Lasiocampidae > Dendrolimus > Dendrolimus pini. Next base: position 58,715 of record OX457132.1, on the reverse strand, counting down.
GTTTTCAAAATACTTATCATAAACTAGTATACTATAGCTATCTTGATATTTTTTTTTCTGTTTGTGTGTAACTAAACTTTTGACAAACGGTTGGACCATTTTAAATTGACAGTTGAACCCAGTAGGTGGCGCTGCAATAGGCTGCTAGATTTTTATTTTTACAAAGTAAGAAAATGTCTACCAGGACTACCTACTAGGGAGGCATAATTTTGACAATGGCATGAAAACGATACAAATCTTATTGTAATTAAGATAATATAGCTATTGCGTTGAATGAGGCGTTGCTACGTTACAATACACGCGTAGTTAATAAGGACAGGATTTGGTTTTCACAGATATCTGACTGTCCTACAGCATACAATAATATTGTGAGAATGATACGTGATATGAACTGGTCCACGGCAATAGGTGCAGCGGTGAGTAGACCGAAAGCCTCTTCGCGTTCCGCTCTGAGTCCCGGCATTAAATCAGACCCTTCCCTTATTTATTAACAATCGTTTTTGTATTTAATTAATTACAGACGATTTTAGCTTTCAAATTAACAGTTAAGAGGGCCTTTTCATTTCAATTGCGTCTGATAATGCGCAAGCCGACGGGGCCAATCCCGAAAGGGCTTCACTCGTTTCATCATTGAATATTGTACATTAATCAGAAATGCCGACAGAATTAAGTAAATGAACTAAGGTATGATGTGAATTCGTATCTTCTTGGTATGGTGTGAACTATAGAAACAAATGGACCGTGAGAATTCAGATCCGCACATTGATATTGAAAGAAATGTTTGTTTTGATTTTACTCTGTTTAATAAATTTGAGCCCGCGAATCTGACACTAGCCGGCCGCTAACATTGTGGTCGCGAGATAACTGGAACCGGTCGACTTAAAGCGATACTAATGTTAAACTCAGTTACGGGTTTTTTTAGCTTATAAGATCGTTGCCTCACTCGATGATATTAAAATTTTAAACAACAATTAGTATTTATTTCAAAATTGAATTAAATATATTCACAAATATAATACGACCTTCGTTTACTTTATTCCATGCATCTATAGTAGAATTATTTTCTCCGTGCAGTTTGGGTTATAAATCAAACTCGGCCTCAGCCCGGCTAGGGCGGTGAGCATGTTGCGCGGGCGCAACGCCGTTAACGATAAAACTCGTTCTTATCAAAGAAATATTATCATACATATAAAAATCATTATTATCTTTTTTGCTGTTAATTTTAAACTTAGACATAAGTATTTATATTTATTTTTAATATAACTTGTTACATGCTAAACTTTTGTACTTATAGTTTTTTAATACATAGATACCTAATTAATAATTTATTTTAAATCATTATTATTCTTATTTTAATAAATACGTTGTTTTATCTATTTTTTTCTTTCATTTATATCACTAACCCACAAAATGACAAAACTAAATACACTATCGATAACACTTATCGACAACAATAATGCGTATCACTATGCCTGCCCATAAAGCCCGTGAGTGGAAGAGAGAGCGAAATACTCGCTTCACTGCTCCGATTATTTATGACCCAAACTGCACGGAGAAAATAATTCTACTATAGCTGTAGTCATTTTTTTAGATAATCAGTTGTGAAAAATACCGGTGTGAGACCAGTTTTACCTTTAAGTATGAAATCTCCATAAATAAAAAGCTTATATTCATGTCGAATAGACATACATAATGGCATTATTTATGTACAGACCATTTGACGGCGCGTAATCGCGCAAATATTCATGGCGCTTTTAACAGACACTCGCAATACTCGTGCTTGTGCCGTCTGTCGGGGTCCGGTCACCGGTCCACGCGCCTCGGGCGGCTTCTCCATCTCGCTCGCACATCACCACGTCTTTCAACATATAAATTGTCGCAAATCTGTATTACACAAATTACGAATGCTTCACAGTTTAACTTCTGTTACGTACTACAATTAAAATCAAATGTAAAATGTTACAAGATTCTAAACTTGCCGTGGCTGTACACTGGAATAGACTATAGTACACGATGCATTTTTTTTAAATTTCTTGTTTGTTTATCTGTTTGTTCGGGATTCACGTAAAAACTACTGGGCCTATTTCAATGCGGTCTGCGCTCCTTTTTATCCTGGGATTTATTCTGGGAATTATTTAGAATGGCCAAATAAAAAAATCGAATTCCAATATGATTTTTTCACTGATCGATAGCAAATTTAATGTGAACAAATATGTGATTTATTTGTCCCGGGGAAATAATTCCACGGGAATTTTCCCGGGAGCGGTTTTGTTGTTGTTTGGGTGCATAAAAAATAGCTTATTCCGACAGAGTTTTTACTAAAACGATAGCTTACATTCTCTTCTTTGCGTCCCGGAAATCCCGTGCGAATTTCAAGCCAAGCGTAAATAAAGTCTGATATAAAATAAAAGTAATATTTTCTGACACTGGCAACTTCTATAACAAAAAAAAGTGACAGATAACCTTAATTCATTTGTACGAGTCGCCCGCGGCCTGGCATATCTGTCATATCTAAAAGTTGCCGAGTTTTTGCCAGTTTTTATACAACTAATTTTATTATATATATATATATATATATATATATATATAACAACTAATTTTTTTAATATATATTTTATGTGTGAAACTATGTCTGTTACAAAATTATTTGTTGGTAAAACCTTTGTCATGTTATTGTTGCAATTTGTATAATATAGATTTGTGTTAAGTAAATTATGTCAAATTACATCTTCAAAAATTAGGTAATGCGTGAGCGATATGGGGAACTTGGGAACACACGTTCGCATTTGTACATATGGCATCGCATCAAGGCGATAGCTCACCAACACGCGTGCGGTGTTCAAGTACAAACAGACCGCTTTAACCAGATTTCCATCTAATGCTCAATTATTGCTCTTTGCTTTGCGAATAATTAATACAGTACTTGCTCTAAGCGAATTCATTACGTCAAAGCCATTATTGTAAGGTAATGTGTTGAAGCCGTAGTCGTTATATATTCTATGAATATTCATGCTATATGCCTACCTTACATGACAAGAATTGTTAGAACAGTGGAACAGGTTCGCTGCGAGACCGATGTCACGGTACTTTCAATTAAAAAAAAAAAAAAACATTGTGAGCCTATCATTGAGGTATAACATGTTAAGGAGCCTATTTAGCTACATTACATTCAGCGCCATACTTTCGGCTGGTATTACTTGTGTTTTATTTAAAATACTTTCCATTTAAGATTTCATTACTAAAACGGATTTTTAGATTTTTTAAGATTAATTTTGTTGTGAAATGAAATAGCCGTGTTTGTTTGTCTTTGTGGTACTTGACGTGAAAATATTAGATGAATCCTAGGAAACCTAATGCGAGGCCCTAAACGTGTATCACTTTTCTTAAGAATCCCGAGTAAGCGGGTCGTGGTTGCAGTCGCGTCAGCAGCAGCAGGTGGGCTGCCGACTCGCCCGTAGTTCGTGGCGAGATTCAAAGCGCCGGCAGGGTACAGGCCAGTAAATGGGCTTGTCTGCGGGGCAGTGTCGAACATTCGCAGCTACACAGACCTCTGGTTAAGAAAACCGACCTGCTTCAGATGAAAAGAAATCATCTATATAAAAAGAAAGAACCATTAGACATATTGTCAAATTTTGAATGACAATTTCAAATAATCAAATTATTATAAAATTCGTAATTACATCAAATAATAAATTAAAGAAACGTTAAGTTCATACTAATCAGAGAATACAGAGCTGTGTTCCCATAACCGAATTACAAAGTTCAGACAAATTTAGTTTTACCTACAAACATAATAAAATATAACAAGGGAAATTAAATTAAATGATTTGGATAACAAAACGTAAGTAATTAAAGGCTACCTACCGTAGGCAACGACATAGGTGGCAACGCCACAATCTAGTTAGTATGTATGCCAATAACATGAAAATAACGTAACTACGTCTAACTAATATTTAGTATTCATTTCGGTCTCATTGTACAATTTTTTTTAACCGACTTCGAGAAAAGGAGGAGGTTCTCAATTCGTCGGGATCTTTTTTTTGCTTTTTTTATGTATGTTCGCCGATTACTCCGTGATTTATGATCCGATTTACGTGATTCTTTTTTTGTTCGACGATAGCCTACCACCTAGCTGTGGATTATTTTGTGGCCTCTAACGATAGGCCGCCCTAAAGTAGGAAATCAAATTCAAATTCAAAAGTATTTATTCAAAATAAGTTCCACTGGAGAACACTTTTTGAAGGTCATACATATAGGTTAAAATTTAATTTTACTTCGTAGTCTATATGAACCGCTTCGCAACGTGTTATTGCTGTTAAGGAGAAGAAGCGGCAAGAAACTCCCCAGCAACACGTCTAGCTAAAAATTGTTTTTCTTTATATTAGTTGTTCTATTTATATTTAAGTTCTTTTTTTTAGTTTTATACAGAATTATATTACAGAATGACTTTTGAAGAATTAATGGAGTTGTAGCAAACAGTGCATATTCAATAAGACTGAACGCAATAAAAGGATAGAAAATATTATTATAGTTATAAATATAAAGACATACCGTACTAATTATTTTTTTTGCAACATATCTCCATATTTTCCTTACAAATACGGCAAGACAAAAACGTTACACTCGTACAAAACACAGTATAAGAGGTTGGAGCGAGCTGCTATGTAAATGAAGTTTAGTCATTTAAATATTCTTCAATAGTGTAGTATCCCTTTTTAAGCAAGATACTTTTTAATTTGATTTTGAATTTAGTGAAGGGCAGACCTAACATTTCACTCGGAATCCTATTGAAGAAGCGTATACCAACCCCCAAGAAAGAAGACAATTCTTTTTGTAACCAAAAGATGTCAATATCAGTTTATTACAATGCCTGGTGTTGAAATTGTGAACATCCTTATACTGCTTGTAGGCACTCAAATTATTACGAATATAAATTATATTATTGAAAATATATTGGCAGGCGACCGTCATAATACCGATTTCCTTAAAGCGTTCCCTAAGAGACACCCGAGGGCCGACGTTGTAGATTGACCTTACGGCTCTTTTTTGTAAAACAAATATAGTCTCTAAGTCAACAGCGTTGCCCCAAAGTAAAATACCATAGGACATGACACTATGAAAATAACTAAAATAAACTAGTCTAGCAGTCTCTTCGTCAGTGAACTGCCTAACTCTTCTGACCGCATATGCAGCAGAACTAAGCTTTCCTGAGAGACTAGATACATGAGCGCCCCACTGGAGTTTCTGATCTAGGTTAATGCCTAAGAATACAGTTGAATCTACTAGGTTAAGTCTAGTGTCGTTAAGAGAAATATTAACATCGTATTCTTTTACATTGGGCATAACAAACTTAACACATTTAGTTTTATTCGGATTGAGTGATAAGTTATTTACGGTAAACCACTTGGATATTTGGGTTAAGGCGTTGTTTACGTCGTCAAAGTTCTGTTTATTTCTGTCAACTTTAAATATAAGTGACGTGTCATCAGCAAACAACACTACCTCACACATATCATTAATAAAATATGACAAATCATTAATATATATCAAAAACAAGAAGGGACCTAGAATAGAGCCCTGGGGCACACCCATAGATATGCCAGTCTCACGAGATTTGATATTGTTAATTTCAACGCTTTGGCATCTATTATTTAAGTAAGACGACAGAAGATTGAGAGAATCGCCATAAATACCGTAATAATTGAGCTTTTTTAGGAGGGTCACGTGTTCAACGCAATCAAATGCCTTGGACAGGTCACAGAATACACCAATGGCATTCTGTCTCGCATTCTGAATCGTATTCTTTCTCTGTTCTTACACGATAAAAGCTAATCTATATGTTTTATTGATATATTAAATTGAAAGGTCTGTTGCGATCTTAATTATATATTTTATGGATTTCACAAGTTTTATTTGGTTTAAGATTTTATAGCAATTATTATGTGTTAATATTTAGACATATGTAAGGCGAGTGACGTGTGTGATTTATGACAATATAATGTTTTCATGTAATGAGGTTGTGAAATGAAGAAGTTGCGTTAATAGCAAACACTATATGTATGTACTAATCAATTGGGACGTTATACGGTCGTATAAATTCGCGGGTAATTTTATTTTGGTGCGCGGAAGTACACTATTCATCTGGCACCACAAGAAGGTTCTCCATGGGTCGGTGAGGTCACACTCCCACAACGCAGTGAAACGGGCGAGAGTGCAGCGCCACGCAAACTTATCCGTCAAAGTGCTCCAATAAACAAATCGCTGGACTAGAGTAAGAAATAAAGTTGTGCCGCGTAATGGGCTCACGTTCCACGGAGCTGCCGGCGCACTTGGCCTACTCGTAAAGTCACTATTGTCGAGTCACACAACTCGAACGACTCGGTGCGTTTACGAGTCATAAACTAATCGAGCGGCCTGCTCTGACTTTTGTTCACCTAAATTAAGTCCCTTTATATCTTTAGAACTTGTAGTTGTTTGTAGAGGTTTAGAGCATAGAATACTACGTACAACTAACGCGGTGTCTAATTTTTGTAATCTACTTAGTACATAACAATGCCAATTTTATGTTACAATAATCACACTGGTTTCAATGTTGAAACTGTTATTGGAAAATAAAAGAGAAGGCGCACGCTGGTGGTCGTCAGGTGTTCCGTCGGCCGGCACTTGGCGGCGGCCCTTTTGCATATTATATTATCAGGTCTTCGAAGTTTGTTCTGTTTTTTGGAACAACCTCAAATAAACAGACAGTGAACAAAATATCTTTTATTCACCATTGTATACCAGTGAAATGGGATACCTATCATTATATTAATACGTGAAGCAAAAACGTTGTACCATTTTTTACGAAAAACGCGCGGACGGAGGAGTGAAATTTCGCACACTTATAGTTTATATATAGTCCATTGAAATTTTACATGAGCTTTGCATTTCTTAGAGGACGCAATTTTATTTTTGGGACATCTGTGGGGGGTCAATAGAAGCTTAACCTCAAGTTTGTGGGGTCGCCACCCTTGTCCCCCGGCCGCCATCTTGGAAAAAGTGGTGAAAACACTTTTTCCGCGATATCTCGGAAACTATGCGTCTTACAAAAAATTTGTAAAGTCATGATTTGTAGCAAATTGTTTTGCCTACAAATATGTTTTTGTAACTTTTTGCCCTAAATTAAAAATTAAAGAAGTTATAAGCAAAAAGTGAGAATTATTTTAATCATTCCTAACTCTATTCTTTACCATAGAACTTACCAAATTTAACTTATCGAATGTTAAGCAGGTAGAAAGGTCCCCCGTTTTCTGCGCCACCTATGAGGTAGAGTCCGTAGGCGCGTTTTCTACCTACTTAACATTCGATAAGTTAAATTTGGTAAGTTCTATGGTAAAGAAAAGAGTTGGGAATGAATAAAAAAATTCTCAATTTTTTGCTTATAACTTCTTTAATTTTTAATTTAGGGCAAAAAGTTATATAAACATATTTGTAGGCAAAAAAATTTGCTACAAATTATGACTTTACAATTTTTTTATGATAAGTCAACAATCGGTGAGGTATCCGGTTCCAAAGTCGTAAAAAGTGTTTCCCCTCTAGTTTATGAAGCATGAGATGGAAAATTTTGAAAAATATTAGTTAATGGAAAATGTAAATTTGCTTGTTTTATGATAAAACTTTTTTATAGTTCAATAGCCCAATGACAAAAACAGTGGAAGTTCGTGGCCGCCAGAGGTTTCAACTAAACGCGGACTGACACGCCCTTGGCCGTTTATCATTATTCGTGTCATGTTTATGGCGTAAACCTGAATTAGGAAGCATTACGCCCTTTGTAGTTATATACACATTCTTCTACAGAAGATCATTGATAAAAACTTAATGATGTTTAAATGTCTTTAGTGAATTTCAAAAATTTATTTGGTAAGAAAGAAAAGATTTTAAAGAATTTCATTCTTTGTTTTCAAAATTCATGTTTCCCTTGAATCCGTTTGCGGCACAAATGGCTGTTTACGAAGCGGCCGGTTGTTTTACGTGACATGATTCATCCTCAGAGGCCATTGTTGTGGACATTCGCAGCCAAGTTCCGGCTCTGTATTTATTTCTGCTGGTCTTCAAAGTGGCCAATATTCGTTGGGATATCACTGTGTAAAATATCTACGCTCTCCTCTATTTATTACTCACGCTCTCTGATAAATGGTAGTAACGAGTGTTCACGTATTAAAATCATCCAGGTCAAATGACAGGATACTCCCACGTGTAGACCGCCCAGTTAACAAGTTGAACCGTTCATTCCGCGAAGGATTCATTTGAAAGTGATTACGCTGTGGGCGGCCATTTTGACTCTCGAACCGAAACATCATTTTATTAGTAGAATGTATCGGAAGCAGAAATAGGCGGCAGACACGCGTCATTACACTCCGCGAATCAAAGGACACCTATTGTACTATTTTTGATGTTTTATTGAATAAATACATATTTATTAGGTACTATAAAAACTTGAGAACTTTAACTTTTTATGTTTTCAAATAACCGCACAAAATCAAAATGAAATTAAATTGAAGCTTATCCGATAAAGTGTAAGTGTACTATATAGTTTTTCTATTGACACTGCGAAACTATGTAGGTATATCACGCATTCAGGTGACCTAACCGCTAACTAAAGAAGTCTCCTCCGCTATACTGAATATTTTTGCTCATTTACGGAATCTGTTATGAGGCTTGAAAGGGTCGCACTTGTCATGACCTCCCCGGTGGCGCCCACGCCTGTCGCCGCTCAAAGGACGCAACGCACCGATCATACAGGTGTAATAATAATATCACGTTACCAAACCAAAGCGAAGTTAAACTATATTATTCGTGCAGTTGGTTCCAGTATTCCTTCATGGAGCACATTGGTGTTATAAATTCCCATAGGCGATGTTGACCGCTTTCTATCTTCTATCAGACGGGCCGTCTACCTGTCTGCTGAACTCATACAATCAAAAAAACTTCACTATTTACGAATATAACACTCCGTGATTAATATATATAATAGTTTTACATTTCAATAGGAAACTTGATACTTTTGAAACATTATAAGCGAAACTACGTTTTAACGGTTTTAAGCGCGGTAATTTATTTGATTTTGGTTTATCCGACGTTTCGGCCGCTTTTCGTTAAAACGTAGTTTTATTATGTATACAAGTCGCGAAAACTTAAGAAAATATTATTATAAGCGAATATAATAAATCGCCCAATAGTAGTCTGTCATATCTAATTGTAACCTTTGCCTATTCAAATGTTATGTTAGGATGTATGTTTATGGTGCTTTTGCCTGACACTGTGGTGGATTGTAATAATATTTGTAATGCTTACTAAGAAAGTTGTAGTTAGTAACTTTATGTTTGTGTTGTCCACAGATTCGCAAAAACGCGTATAAATCACCGACCAAATTTCAGTAGCTAAAATTGCATTTAAAATAGCACCAGTCTTTTTTAACTGTGAAATTGGCAAAATCAATGCCGAAGCCATAGTTAAAAAGAATATACTAAGAAAGCATTTTTGAAAATTCTACTTCTAAGGGAGTGAAAAGGGGATGAACTGTATGAAAATACGTTATTTTCAAAGTAAAAAGCACAATCTATATATCTATACTGATAAAAAGTGTTTGTGTGTAATGTCAAAATAACAGTTTTATTATTAAATGCCTATGGAAGTAGATAATATAATAAAAATCAATTTTTATAATTTTCTCTGTCTGTCTGTTTGTTTCGGCTAATCTCTGAAACGGCTGTGCTGATTTTAGCGGGACTTTGACTGGCAGATAGTGAATGCTATAAGAAGTAACTCGGGCTACCTTTTTTTTACAGTTCCACGAAAAAAAATCCACGGGGATGAAGTTGCGGGCAAAGCTAGTTAGAAATAAATGTACACTTGTATCGGCATTTATGAAAATTCGACGCCTAACCTTTCAACTTTTTTGATAACTCAAGTCGTGAGTACTTTTAATCTACGCGAGCGAAGCCCCTGGCAACAGCTAGTATGTCATATCTTTGCTAGATTACATACGAATCGTTCGTGTCTTGGGTCTGGAGAAGAAACAAACAAACGTATAAATGTTTAGATATGAAAAAGAATAGCAGCAAGCCCGCAGTAGGCGATGAAAGCAACGCAATATCTGATTAGGCCGACCAATTTGCCAAAACTCGTTTACCTTCGGGGGATAATCTTGTTAATGCCACCACGATTTGTCTGCCTGCTGGGATACTCATTCTAGTGTTGCAAAGTGATCATGTTTGTACGCGCCCATCTCAGGAACTATTTCAATGTGGCTAAGCTATTGAAATGATTTTTTATTAATGTTTGACATGTGCCGGTTATGACTTTGACCGAGTAGCCGATTATTCGGCCAAGCCAATCACGGTTCCGGGTATTTTTGTGATTCGCGCGCAAGTCAGCGTGTCGGAAGTCGGAACTCTTTTGTTTACTTCGCATTTTTTCTTGATTTTAGCTTTTGTACAGGGCTCAGGGCGGTTAGTACAGGATCCCTGGTACACTTTTAATCATTTATTACTAACAATTTTTCGTGAGTAGCTTCCTTTTGACTAGACGCTCAACTTTTTCCTTGCAGTAACGTTGGTAAATGGTACCTTAATAGGGGTAGCAAGGATAAAATATGTTGATATGACGAATTTTAAAAATTTATTACTAACCGATTTTTTTTGTTAATTATCGAGATAATTATCTAAATAACGTGAAAAAATATTTGTCCTACAAAATATAAGGTTTTATCAGCGAGTCCCCCCTCTCCAACATGTATCATAAATAAGGTTATGAAAAATAATTACTAACTAGCTGTGTTTTTTTTTATTGGTTAGCTAGCATTTGCATAGTTTACCACCCACATTGTCCTACAAATTGCGTGGTACGTTATTCCAGTCCTCCAGTTACATAGTTGAAATTCATGAAATCAAAAAATTATACTGTACATTTTGCTATTGGAGCTGAGGCACACTTGTTACCTTTGTATTCCGGGGATATAGATATGAAATAAAACCGGATCTAGGTTAACAAATATTTATTAAGATAAATGAAAAATAATCAACAACAGGGTATATTAGGCTAAATGAAGGCGTCAGCCAGACCCATTTACCCGTGATGTAAAACAATTAAAATCTACGTATTCACATACAAGTTATATATTTAAAAGTTAACTAATAAGGCTTATCAAAGGCTATCATCATTGCAAGCTTTGAGACGGACGAGTTGGGGAATTAAAAGAGGGGTGTCAAGCAGAACAGGCTAAAAGAAATATATAAAAGAGAGATTCTTACGTTGGGTAGTTGGGTGATTTTAATTGAAATATGGTAGTGTCGAATAATTGGTGGTCAGGAATATAATTATCTAATTTTGAATAAGTCTCCGAGTAATATAATGTAGGCTTAGCTGTGTTTATAAGTGAAGCATGCTGGAACCACAGGATGGCTGGGAGCTGTACACCCAAACCAAAGATGTCGAGTAGGGCAGCCTTAACGGCTGACCGTAGATAGACAGCTCACTGCTGTTGGTAAAAACCTTCAGACCTGGAACGCGTCGACACAAAGGTGTTAATAACGTTTACCAGCTGCGGTGATTAAAACAGGGCACACAAGGTATGGATAGCTTTATAGCGATTTCATTTAAATTATGAGATGAGGGTACGACATATGTCTTTATCCTTTGTGGTTAAAATAACTAGCGGTGACAACAGGAACATCGTAAGGATTGGATTAATGCACATATGCGCAGTCCCACCGACAAAGTACCAGAAAATTATGGATGGACAATTATTGATAATGAATATCAATACTATTGGTTTGGTGTTTCACGTTATTTAGATAATTATCTCGATAATTAACAAAAAAAAATCGGTTAGTAATTTTTTTAACTCGTCAAATCAACATATTTCATCCCTATTACCTTAGTTATAAACCACAATCGAGAATTTTCGTATAAGAATTAGTTGGGCGTCTCATTGAAACGAAGCTATTCTCGAACATTCAGCTTTATAGTAATTATTTTTACATTAAGTATTAGTACTACAACTTTTGAGCGTAGGACCAAGATGACATACCACGCAATTTGTAGGACAATGTGGGTGGTAAACTATGCAAATGCTAGCTAACCAATAAAAAAAACACAGCTAGTTAGTAATTATTTTTCATAACCTTATTTATGATACATGTTGGAGAGGGGGGACTCGCTGATAAAACCTAATATTTTGTAGGACAAATATTTTTTCACGTTATTTAGATAATTATCTCGATAATTAACAAAAAAAATCGGTTAGTAGTAATTTTTAAAATTCGTCATATCAACATATTTTATCCTTGCTACCCCTATTAAGCTACCATTTACCAACGTTACTGCAAGGAAAAAGTTGAGCGTCTAGTCAAAAGGAAGCTACTCACGAAAAATCAACTTGTTAGTAATAAATGATTAAAAGTGTACCAGGGATCCTATACCAGGTGTTTTTGTGGAAAAATAAAAAAAATATGTTTGTTTAAAGATAATACTGTTATTGTTCATTAAAGTGTAAGAGCTCAATTGAAATGTAATAATGTCAAAAATAAAGGTTTCGTGTATGGATTACAATCTATTTGATTATAAAGTACAAAGTAAGAAGCCGGATAATCGGCACATCTCTAGTTAAGATCTGAAATAGTGAAGCAGTAAGTAACAATATAACGGTAAATACAACGGCAGGCAGTGTTTAGAGCCATGGGTGACGGTATCCTCATCCGCAATCACATTTCGATGCAACTGAATTTTTCTCATACATAACAAGAGGTTATAGCGGTAATTGCAAACAGCAAGGAAAGGCGTGAATGTTTTTGGCTTGTTTTAGTTGTAGGTGAAATGAATGAGGCGAGGGGGTGGGGGAGGGGGGGGGAGAGGGGGGGGGGGGTGATGTTTAATTAGGCACGCGAACACGAAACGTGCACAGAACGGTGAAATACAGCGAGAGGGGTCACTGTGGATCTGTATACATTTTTCACCGGTTGTGTCGTTTTTGACCTCATTGAGTCTACTGTATTGTTCTAGAATAGTCACAATAGTTTGATTAAAGGTGACCTGTAAGGAGAAAACCCACTCATTACTTAGCTGACTACTTAGTTATCGAATATCAAGAACAAAAGTAACTAATTTAAAAATGTGGGTGTGTTTGTGTGCGATTCAATTCACACACCGCAGAAGTGAAACTTCAGCATTCATGTATAACACATATTATTCAGATTCCATGTTTTCACTTTGAACAGATGACACGAGAGGCTTAAGACAACTAAAATAGGAAACAAGTGCTCTAGTTTCAATTTCATTTATGTCTTTATGAGCACAGAGCTTAAATAATTAAATTCATGACGTCACGCTTTTTGTTCTCATATAAAGAATTCACAATCGTGGCTAAAAAGTTTCAATTAAAGAATCCACCTTTTTTGTTATTTATTTTATTTTAGACTTTTTAGCGTCCTGGCACACTTTTAAACCAATTTATTATTTCTAATCTATATATCTATATCTATATATATATATATATATATATATCTATATCTATATATATATATATATATATATATATATATATATATAATGAAAATGGTGTTCGTTTGAGGCTCAATCACGCTTAAACCACTGATCGTATCGACATGAAACTACCACCATTCGATGCGAAATTTTTCCTAGATGGTTTATGGCTATCTATCTATCTATATATATATAAGCAAAGTTTGTTTTCTTTGTCCGAGGTAAACTCGAAAACTACTGGACCGATCAGCATGAAACCACAACCATTCGACGTGGAATTAATCGTAGATGGTTATAGGCTATATATATTTTTCAAATTCTATGAGCCCTTTGCCATGTTTTCTCGATTTGTTTGTTTATTAATTTATTTGAATAAGGCGGTACGAAGTTCGCCGAGTCAGCTAGTTAAATTTATATGTATTTCTCATCCCCTTTTAATTCCCTTTATTTTGATATCCTACTTGATAGATTTGGTTTTTTTTAAATTAATGTATTACTATTTCGCGCCAAAGATCGGTCATTTTGTTTATTTTTATCAAATGCCTATCTAAGACCACTTGGTTATTTTAGACAAACATAACGATACCTTAATTGACGAATCCATAAAGCAATTTGGAAGATCGAGTTTTTTTTACTAAATGGTGTGTCTTAAGGATTAAAGGAACATTAAAATTACAATGTAATCTAAGAAACAAGACTAATAATTCATTGACATCTGACCTACGATACTAGATATAATTATTTATATTAAGAATGTGTCCAATAACACTTCTTATTATCTCCATTTAGGATAAGACACCTGTTCGTGTGTTCTTTATTAACGATAAGCACATTGCACTTCACTTTTGTCTTGATACTTTTACAGCACTAACTTAAGAGGTTTGGTCTTTTTGAGTGTTCTTACTAAGCCCGTGTTATCGAGGAGCGGAATGGCCTCGACATTAACTTGGTGATGAAGACGAAGATTGAGGTAATAAAGAGATTTACAAACATACAAGATACGAGCGAAAAACATATACTTTTCTTGGCAGTCGAGTAAAAATTGCGACTGATGTATTAATTTACGTCCCTGAGGTGCAATGTCAAAAGCTCTACCCTGGCCATTCAAAGTAACTCTGCTATATGTGTCAAATAACTATTTCGTCACGAGATAATCGAATAAATTAATTAATGCAAATCTCTTGGGGTTTGCGAGATGGATAGAGGGAACCCCGAAAGCACTATCTCACCGCTGGCTTTACACGAATATGTACCTTGTGCTAAGTTTGAGCGTGATTAAAGTTTAAACAACGACCCCCCCCCCGCCCCCCACTCCCCCTCCGGCGCCCAACTCAAAGCGAATTTGTTATCGTGTAATGTTTGAGCCAACTACGCTGTGAGCTGTTTATTACACAAGGAACTGTGCTCGACCTCCGCAGCGGTGAACTGATTGCCGTTGCGAAGCCATCGCCCACTTATGTGGAGTCGGTGTTACAACAGTCTATCACCGAGCCGTTTATTCCTTATTGTGTATGAAAGAGGGATTTCCTTGCATTTCTTTCTATCTGTGTAATATGTAGTTTTATATCCCTTCGCAAAGAGTAGTAGTACATTAATGAATGATTATTTTATATACATAAAAGTTACTAACTTACGTCCTACCCAGAGGCGATCTGCTTCAAACTACTCCATAGAATGATTATAAATTAAAATGTATAGGCGTATGTGTGTGGGCACTGTGGGAACATAGGCGATACATGCACAGAATCTTGACTTCTTCCCGTGACAACAAACCTGGCTGGTCTGAGTCATGGACCAATTTTATATTATTTAAAAGCATCACCTCTGACCTGTTTTAAATATATTCTAATTTAATAATGACATGACAAGGTTTCGTGTGAGCTGGTGAGACTGTCGAGCGCGCACTGTGGCCGCAATTAATCCCGGCCCTTTGTGCATGCGTTGTCATTTAAATGACTGTTTTTGTAAACGACATTCTAATAAGGTGTGCCCTGAATTTTGATGGTTCCACCAGGACGCGGTGACTCGCTTTAAATAAGGTTATATCTTCCGCGTCAAATATATTCTGGCAAACACATACTACCATTCGTCTGCCTACTGCTGAAAACATCACGTATACGTCAGCCGTCTATTCTATTACTATACTAGTGGTAAAGAAAAAGAAGTAATATATACAAACCTGGCATTCCTTAATATCAGTAAAGCCGACATTACATCGAAACTGTTCTTCAGTTTGAATGAATATTGAGCATCGGCAGTAAATTGCTTTTTATGGGTATTTTAAAAAGCTTATCTATACTATAATATTATAAAGCTGAAGAGTTTGTTTGTTTAAACGCGCTAATCTCATGAGTTTGTTTGTTTAAACGCGCTAATCTCATGAGTTTGTTTGTTTAAACGCGCTAATATCAGGAACCGCTGGTCCGATTTAAAAAATTCTTTCAGTGTTGGATAGTACATTTCTCGAGGACGGCTATAGGCTATATATCATCACGCTAAGACCAATAGGAGCGAAGCACCAATGAACAATGTTTCAAAATCGGGGGTTTTGAAAACAAATTCCACGCGGACGCGCGACGTTGCGAGCACAGCTAGTTGAGGATATAAAAACATTTAATATACTTAATGTTACACGGTTACAAGACAGATATGAGAAGACAAAAGAAAAAGTGAAAATTGGCGTCAAAAAAGAAAATTTCAAAATATCTTGATGTTTGAAGTGCCAGTGCCAAAATACAGCCTCATTTCAGCAGAATCAACCAGAGTTTCGATTTTGATACGTATTCGATACGTAGTGACACGTGCGTTGTTGTTTCCGCAGGTGTCACTTCGGGGCTCGTCTCCGCAGCTGAAAGCCGGCCGTGTTCGACAACACTTGGCGCCTGAACCGAAAACTCGACTCTAAAGTCTTCACACACAATATTCAAATGAGTTCGTGAATTACTTACGCGCCGCTTCACATTGTTCATTATGCATCGCTTGTTGTTAAGAAATTTCAATTATTATTCCATTAAGTTTTAATTGATGCTTGTGTGTGTGAGTGTGGCACCCGCCGCCATTACGCGAACAGGAATTTGTGGAAAGTAGACAGGATCTTAACATCGCAAACATTCCATTGTAGATATTTTCAAAACAAGTCTGTATGAAGGAACACCATGAACATGTTTAAGTTATAAACACGCGTGTAGACATAATACACGCTTTTGCGTCCTACACTCGCTTCTGTAAGAGGCAGGTTTGAGTCCTGACCGGAAAACATTGCATGCGGAAAACGTGTACCAACTTATAATATATTTAGGTAATTTAATTAGAAAACTATCTAAGAATTATTATCACAATCGCTACATGTAGACGGTGAATGAAGCCCGCACAGTAAGATAACCGATGCGTAATACCGCCCGCCCCTTCTTAGAAAAGTAGGATCGACACCTCCCACGTTTCTAATTGAGGTCTTCCGTAGCCATAAGTCTGGCGGCACCTAGGGCAAGGCACCAGCGATGCCACCCAACGTTGAAATGCGACCAGCATTTTGGGCACGCTCCCCGCCGACAGCGATTTGGAGTGGATTTTTTACTTATACATTTATGTTATGTTGTAAGTATAATTATATTTATAGTATAGTTTAATTTATTGTCATGTAATGAAAATGAATACGAAGGAATTCGAAATGTACGCCGAAAACACTATATATGTAATGTTGTTTGTACAAAACCAGCGACATTAACACCAACCGCTGGAGGAGGAGATGGACGCAGGAGGGGGGAGGGGGGCTGAGGTGGCCGCGGTGCACCGCAGCCGGAATGGCCGGCGCAGGACCCGCGACGGGACACGCGAATGGTTCAAGCAGGCATGGCTTCGTCAAAAACAAAAAACGATGTATCAGATGATAGTAAACATCTATAACATCGCAAGCTAAACAAACTCGTGCCGCCGCAAGGGTAGCTATAGTAAGACTACCCGTTCCCAAGGAAGGAAGTATAGGTAAATCGGTGCCGCTGTGAAAGTGTTGACGGTATTCATTATCGTATTAGTTCAACTCTTCAATAGGATTTCAATACGATATTTGTTTGATTAGGAACGATGTCAACAAAACAGAAAGCTCCCTTTCGCCCTCGGAATGCTCGTAAACACGAGCTTAGAGGCCCAACAACACTCATTAATGGGCCGCTACAACATGTGGTACACATATTTGAGATTGAGGGCCTCCCGGCGCCCCCGCGCCCCCGCGCCCCCGCACCCCCGCACCCCCGCGGAGGCCGTACAAACAAACCGACTCCACTTTAATGGAGCAAGTTCAGTTCCCTTTCGTCAAACACTCTAATAACGTAGTTTCAGTGGTTTTGAATTTGCAAATTTGCCTTTCCGATCGTTCACCCACTGAATTAGTGCAGGCGTTGATTTGTTGTTTCTTACAGCTTCATTTAATGCGGAGTGTATAACATTATCGTGTAAAAAAAGTGTATATTTCGTATAATTTTCAACACAAGCGAACAATACTACTCTTTTTATTGCTGAAGTACCCACAGCAGACAGGCAGACAGGCAGACGGCCACTTGATGAAAAGCGGTTACCATCGCCTATGGACATTTGTGTTGCAGAGGTGCTACAAATGCGCTGCAGCTCTCTTAACGGAGAGTGGAACCTGGTCACTAATGTCAGAACACAACAGAAGGTTGTTATGGCGGCATACTCTACACCAGGGATGGTCACCATCCACTCGAGCATAGTTAGACATACGCTGTCGCGACACTTTTTGTAAATAATGATGTGTTCTACAAAGTCGTTGTACATTATTTTATTTTATGATCAATAGTTTTCGCAGCGCACGCGATTTTAGGATCTTTTTTTACACCTTGGGTCACATTATTAGAGTTTTAGTAAGGATCCCTAATTTTTTTGTAAATATAATATACCCTATGCCACCCGGGAATAGTGTAGCTTGCCAACAGTGAAAGAATTTTTTCAAATCGGTTCAGTTGTTTTGGAGCCTCTTCAACGAAACTGAGCAAACGAAATATTATTGAATAATATTTTTTTGGAAATATTTTTCTGTTAACATAATTTGACGTCCGAGTGAAGATTGATGACGATAGATGCGCATTTGTTAATGTTCCGTTGTATGTGTAAGTATAATTTTAGAGTAGACTTTGGGTGTGTTTTTGGTTCCGGATCGAATTCAGTTTTTTCTTTGATAAAATAAAATATGTTTAAATAAAAAATGCATTAATTAAAATGTACCTAACCTAACCAAATCATAATTTGCAGTAAACCTGTGAAAAATCGAAATTTTTGCTGGGACACATTTTAGAAGTGAAACTTCAACGGACAAGTGGCAAAACGAATGGCAACGGATAAGTGGAAAAATGAATCGCAATGGACAAGTGGAAAAACTTCAACTGACAAGTGACAAATTGAATCGCAACAAAACTTTAACTTGAAGTTTTACGGGCAGGTTTTCAAATTGGACAAGTACATTAACAATCTGCCCGTAAAACTTGAAGTTAAAATTTTGTTGCGATTCATTTTGTCACTTTTCGGTTGAACTTTGTCCACTTGTCCGTTGCGATTAATTTTTCCACTTATCCGTTTTTGTTTTTTCTTGTATCATTAGAACTCAAACGGTCCATTCATATTGAGCTACAGTAAGTTGAAGAAAGCTTTCAAACTTACTTTAAATCAATATGAATAAGACCGAAAGTGGTTATAGCAGCATAGACTAAAACAGGGAGTGGTGGTAATCCAAACGGGCAAAGGTTCTGTCATCTGGCTGTGGGTCGTTTTGTCGCCTTTGACGCCGCAGGCATTACTGTATTGGCTTAGTTCCTGTACGGATAAAAATAAACTTAAAACCCAATTGGGCCATCAAACAACCACCACACTGATAATACTTCTAAAGAAAATGTATGTATAATTCAATAATAATGGGCTTGAGTTCGCAGTAGGTACTCGTGAATAAGACGGACGTCAGAGGGCGGAAGGCGGAGGACAGAGATGGCGCATCGGCCCAAAGGGGCTTTCAAATTTTAATTCCTTATAACAAGATAATACAATAAGATGATAGAAGGCTCGTTTCCACCCGAATGAAGGAGGAACACATCAGACATCGTTTTCAACTTTGGTCTCCGGGAGCGCGCTGAGTTACAGACAAGTCACGTCTATAGGCATCTATTGTTTTATGCTTGTGTTTTGGCAAGCTCATGTCATTCGAGTTGCTTCAAGAAGGAGTACCGATCTCTTCGGAATGCCACAAAGCTGATAGATCAAAAAATGAATTGAAGTTATTTTTATAACAAGGAAAAGAAACAACAAATGTGTTCAAAATTTGGGAACTAAATTATTTTGGATTAACAAAGTAAGAATGGAAAAGTTCCGTGGACCTTTATCTAGAAAAAGGTAACTTTGCGGCGGAAAGGCCACCGGGCCACTTCCCATTAAATTTATTTTATATCGCCTTATTAAAACGGTTTTTGCATCTTATCGATTTCATTTAAAGAAACTGATTCATTTTGATAATTTTTCAAGTACTAATAATTGATACCAACAACACGACAATATATACTAAAAACTGTTGTCAACCCTAAGTTGTGAATGTATGACGGCCTTTCCTAATCTTTATTTTATCACGACATCAGTACACAATTTTGTGGCACACACAATATACACTACAGATTTTATCTACTTATAAATAAAAATCAATGTTAGTATGTTTGCCCTCGATACGCATCTAAACCATTGCCCACATTGTAATGAAACTTTCGGAGGGTGTCCTGAGGAAGCCCGCGACGGTTTCTGGCCCAAAAAAATATATATATATATATAATTCTTCTGTTTGCTTCCTAAACGATTAAACTGATTTTGATGATTCGTTTGTGTGTTCAAGTGGGTCCCGAAATGGTTTAGATTCACAATTAGACCCAGTATATGACGTTGCAATCGGGTTCCAGATTTTTATTTTTTAAGGGCAAGATAACATGTGCCGGATACAGCAAGTTTATAATATTTAAACCGTAGATTTTGAGCAAAATGTCTATAATACCTGTATAGTTTTAAAAGAAACGAACAGACGTGACGTTTTAACAGGGGTTTTTTTCAAAATAGCTGCGCAACCCTAAAGTCATCAAAAAAAACACGTAAGAAGTGAAACTTAAGCAACTATATGCAACTTTTCGTGTCACAATCCATCTATCAACAACTCGTTGCTACGCAACGCAACGAATCGTTGATAGAAATCTGACGTGACGCGTAACCGAAAAATGTGACTAATTTTTTTCCAACGCCGATAAAGAAGTTTCACGAGCGCTGAACACATTCCGCGACGCTGGCTGGCACTCTTCACGCTGGAACATGATATCCAGTTGGGCGCAACACTCGAAACACCGCAAGAGCTTGCTTCGTGGCACTTTAACATATTTTGTGAAATGAAAGGGTTTTAAAATACACGAAAATTATGTTTTGCCATTTAAAACACAGTCGCTCACTTTATTGCTATGTATAATATTGTATAAATGTAATACCGATATTATGAATTTGTTACAAAATATTACTGTAAACTCGGTAAGATCTGTTGCTGCGCCATACCTTCGCTAGCGAAGGTGTGTTAAGCTTTAATAAAAGATGAACTGCGAGCTGTAATCGGTTTAGCGGAGCAGGGAGCGGGCGGATCTAATCGCGTTAACATTTCACACGAGAGCGACAGACAACCGCCAACAGATGGCGGGGCCTCATCACGAGGCGAGATCATTGTTCAAAACATAATAACACTGCGGAAAATGGTTGATCTCAGGGCTCCTGGATGCTCTTTAAAACATGATGATCTCTTATCGTCTCCAATTAACAAAACAGTATGCGTTATATGCGTTTGTGTCAAATACATAGTAGTGTGTGTAATGTATTTTTTTTATTGCTTTAATGTATTTTTTATGCATATTATTTTTTAAATATCAGACTTCGTCACTTCTTCTCTATATGTGCGAACGTTCATACATACACGGGCGGAGTGCAATTTTCGTTTCACGTATTAATATATAGATATGGATGGATAGATGATGTTGGAAATTGTATATTCGTAGCAACAACCACACAAATTGTAGCTCAACAAGTTTTCACCAGTTGTTTACGAATATTCCATTTATAATGTAGTCCCTTATAGAATGGATTTTTAACCGACTTCGAAAAAAGGAGGAGGTTCTCAATTCGTCGGGATCTTTTTTTTTTTGTTGCTTTTTTTTATGTATGTTCGCCGATTACTCCGTCATTTATGATCCGATTTACGTGATTCTTTTTTTGTTCGACGCGGAATAGCTTCCAATTGGTCTCCTAAAATTTTTACATAGTTTGGCCCAGTAGTTTTCATTTTATGAACATTTTTCATGAAAATAATTTTCACTCCGTTCCATATGTACACCGATTACTCTGAGATTTACGATTCGATTTACGTGATTCTTTTCTTGTTCGACGCGGAATAGCTTCCAATTGGTCTCCTAAAAATTTGACATAGTTTGGCCCAGTAGTTTTCATTTTACGATCATTTTTTTGTTCCCGGTTCTTGGGACCTATATTTTTTAAGAAGCGCGGCACCATTCGTATGTCCACCCATACATAGCTAGACACTAAAAAGTAACAAATAAAAAATTAAAACTTCGTTTAAAAAAACCGACTTCAAAAACTAAAAAACTAAAATGTATAAAATTACTTATTTCTAAAGCTATTAAATATTAATATATATTAACTAAAACATCTTGAAGTCGGTGCAAAGCAAAACATAAAAATTACTATATTTTGAAAATTACTAAGCACCGACTTTAAGATGTTTTAGATAATATATATTAATATTTAATAGCTTTAGAAATAAGTTATTTTATACATTTTAGTTTTTGAAGTCGGTTTTTTTAAACGAAGTTTTTATTTTTTATAATGGTATCAACTTATTTTTCTACATGAAGGTAGGAATTGGGCAATGGGGTAGTTTACAATCAAATAAACAGGTATTTTATAAATATCAACTAGATCTTTTACGAGAGTACCAATATACGACGTCGTAATTTTGTGCATCGAGGCAAAAGCGTATTATAGATTAAACATTAACTAAAAGTATGTCATAATTGCGATATGCAAAGAGAATAATCATACTATATAACGCGGTATTTAATTTAACTTTTGATGAACACTCAAAGGACTCTCGCGGCCCATTTTGACGAAAACAGGATTGGAATCGACTGATTTAAAAAATAAACACATCGTAAGGATCAATTTGTATGAAGCAAAATGAAAGGCAAAGCAATGGAAATGGTTGTTTTTTCTACTAAATGTTCTTTTTTTCCATACAATATTTAAACCTCATTTTATGCAATACGGAATTCAGGAAATTATTTATTTTTATATGTATGTATCTATAATATATTTTGACATACGTAAGGCACGTTATTCACTGATTGCTTTCAAATGAGGTGCGGCCAAATGACCGCCGCAATTTGATATTTAATTAATTTACAGATGAGTGAAAACTTTGTTCAGGAACGACCTTACACTAAAACGATAGCTTGATTTCGTTTTTAAACGCTGTGGCCGTCCGTGTCCCGGGAGCTCGACTCCCGAGAGGAGGGACTGGAACGGACTAACACCTAAGATACAGGCTAGGCCTAGTTAGGCATTAGTACGAGTATCCAAACAGTCTTAAATCTAAGGCGAAATTCGTATGTCAATTTTGATGACAATAAATATATTTTTTGTAAATGTCCGCCCCTTTCTGTTAAAATTGTTTTAGATTTTATTGAAAAATGCGTCGAATACTCCCATTGTATTATTTTCAGCATAATAACATTTAATTTATTCTTATGAGAAATAAAAGTGCTGAAAAGAGGGTATTGTTCAATGTTTTGTATGTAAATACCGAGCACGAATCAGGATGTTTTGTTTTATTCAAACGGTTGGAAATACATCTGACGCGGCCGGCTTAGAATGTCTTCTATTTCAGTTGCGAAAACAATGCGGCGAGCCGGGAGTCGCGCTCGCGGGCAGGCGCTCCGCCGGGGCCCGCGCCGCCCTTTGTCGTTCGCAACGCCTTGTTGCGTCCGTTGCACGCGCCTCCGCCCGCACCGGCACTCGTGACACATCCTCCTGAATCGAATAGGTATCATCTCGGAGTCGTCTTCCTTCATTTGTCATGGTCAATGGTTTCAGTGGAACTATTAAACCACGAACCATCTGAAGTCTGAAGTCACGTGGGATGCAGTGATAAGGCATCGCGTTGGCGCTCAAACCTTGTTGACGCACGGCGAATACACGGCGAGGCGTCTTTACATTCTATACAACGCCAGAACGCAGCCATAGGAAACTGCTCGTGTATATATTGTAATGTTATTTTAAAAATCTGTTATTACAATGCACACAAGAATTTTGCGCACTCATCGTGTATAGTTTGTATCTTGGATGCTCGCGTCTTCGTTCCTAACTAAACAGAATTACTTACGCTTCACAAGAGTGTTAAAAGTCTAAGTAGGTTTTTGATTCAGTAAAATATGGAATTATATTTGAACTCTATTAGGTAGGATTAAATACATAACAATAACTTTTAATCATAATAATTTTTATTAAAAAAGTACTTTTTAACGAGCATTATTAATATTATGCGAGACGTTAAATGCTAGGTCGTGTTTCCTTTTTATATTTTTGTTTGCGGTGGTGGTGGTGCTAAGGTCCGTCTGCTTGTATCCTATTTCTCGTTCCCTTGTTCTTCGTGGTCGCCTTGATACAGATGTCGGCTGTACATGTATCTTGCGGAACAGTCCATTTTTAAAATTGTTGAAAATAAAATTTTGAGTCTGTTGGTCTATAGTGACATGTTTTAAAGAATTATTGAAAATATGAATGGCTTTTCAATTTGATGACGATGGATGTGTTTCTAAAATGAGAGTGGGGTATAGATACACGGCACATTTATTTATTATGAACAAAACGGGACTTTTTTAATATAGGTTAAATGGCGCCTTAGCCTTCGTGGTAATTTTTTTTTATAACCACCCAAAAATAATTTTCCGAAACATACACGATTAGTCTCTATGCGTACTGGCGCTGCAAGATCTACTTCTATGTTACTACAAAGTATACGCGAGTATTTGCTTACTCTCTTTCTTTCTTGCTCTTGTATGGATTGGAAGAACTTCGTAAAAAACTTATTTCCAATCTATAAGTGATTAGTTTCATACCCTTGCGTTCTGGCCTTGTACAGAATGGAAAGACGCCACGGCGAGGTCAGCACGAGAATTTTGATAGTCTGTTTGTCTATTCGTCGCACCCGTCTAAAACAGAAAAACTCGTGCTTTACAAAACACAAATTAGGCCGCATATGGAATATTGCTCACACTTGTGGGCTGGGACACCCGCTTACCGGGGCTCTGGACTCCATCCAGCGTTACGCCGTTCGTATAGTCGACGATCCCATACTAACAGGCGCTTTAGAATCGCTTAGCCTTAGCTTATTACACCGCCTGTACAACAGAGAGTGTTCCGAGGAACTGTTTGATCTGGTGCCAACGCCTCAATTTTACAACCGCACCGCTCGCCATCGGCGGGACGTACACCCAATGACATATGTCATTGCGTACACCCCCATTTCTTGGAGCTCCCTCGCTCAACCACGCAACGTTTCTATAGAACGTTTATTCCGCGTTCAACAATGATCTGGAGAGAGGTTTTCCCTCTGCGCTACGACATGGGGCCGTTTAAGAAGGTCGTTATAACATTTCTTAGAGACCGGCAACGCGTTAGCAACGCCCCTGGTGTTGCAAACGTCCATAGGTGACGGTAACCACCTTCGTGGGCCAACCGCCTCCTCTCCTGATTCAGGCAATGAAAAAAACAGTGTATTCGGTGAGCATGTCCCGAGCAAACAAACGAGCAAACAAAATGCTCATTAAGCTCACTACTCACAAAAAGCGAGAATGTGTTGAATGCAAACAACGATTTGGGACTTGTAATCTCGCTGGCCGGAATAACGACTACTAGCAACGAGTGCTCTGTCACGCACAGAGGGTTCTCGCAGCGAGTGTTCGCCGTGTGCGGCCGAGGCTTAGAGGACGGCTCGCAACTAAAGTGCGGGATTAGTGTTAAACGGCAGCGTTCGGAGGGGACTTGGCTCGGCCTCGGCGGGATGAGCGCGGCTTAGGGCCGGTCGCCGCTCACAGTCGCGAGAATAAATGCGCCCGACGTCGCACCACTCTCAATTATGCCCTACTTGAGTGAGGCGCCACTTCGTCTGCCACTCGATACCTTCCAATACACCATTTCACCCATCATTTATACATTACATCGAATCAAGTGATGATTACGGAAAAGCGAATATTAATAAATGCTCGTCGATCGAATCTGCTCTTGTAATAATAATGTTTTGTATAAAGTGAACCTAGGGCTCACCTCGCCGCACCGCTTAGCCACTTACGCCACATTGCCTCTCGCCAAACTTGTGCGGATTTTTTAAGGGCCCATGCAGTGAGTGACCAATCACCCTTTGCCCATTTTATCCATGTTCCCCGAACAATGCAACGGGCAGACGTCATAGTCCCAGACCACTAGCAGTTCATCCCAATAGCCCGGTATATTTGTTCTCATTCCCTAAAATAGACCTACACTAACTGGGGCTCGTCCTTGGCTGCATTTTTATATGATGTGACAGTGACAATCGCCGGTCAGTGCCACGGCACATTTACATTAAATTTTTCAACGGTCATATACATGTTGGTTATCCCAGGGCCCCCCCACGCAAGCCCTCTAAAAGCCCGGGCCATTCTTGTGACTTTAGGTGCGTGGAGACATACTATATATAATACATAAATTGTTGAAGTACAAGCCGTCACGTGTAGGCGTCGTCGTCGGCGAGGTCCTGCCTTTGGAATCCGAATGTGGCTGGAGTTCTGGCAGGTGTTAATATTAAACTGAACTGACACACCGTTTACTAAGTTACTTGTATTTAGGGTAATGTAGGTGGCACAGTGGTCCCACTAACTAATATTACTTGTGTAACTTGTCCCAGTTGTTGTGGCGATAAAGCCGCAGTGCAGAGTCACAGCAGTGCACTAGGTATTTATTTTGGTAATTCGAAAAGGTCTTGGAAGAAAGAAACAAAAACTGAATCAGCCATCGTATGATATTTACGAGCGTTGATCATAAAGTAGGATAAATTGAGAAGCAAGGACTGATCAATATTTGTCTTGTGGAGAGAGTATGATGTGAAACGTTCGTAATTTAGGCACCTATTGCTGCAAAATATTTTGATCTATATTCATTTATGAGTGGTCATTTGTCTTTCATTCGTGAGTAAAGTGTTACAATATATTATTTCTGGAGTTTTGCCATAAAATGAAATATTTATATAAAAAGACCATTATTTTTTTATAAAATTGGAGTCATAAATATATCGAGTAAACTTTACTAGACGCCCTCCGCTGCACTAAGCCATAAACGTACCGGAACGAAGCGGAACGTTCTAGCCTACATTTTAGACTTTATTATTATTAACAAATATTTTATTTGTTTCCAAAATTATGCATATGATACAAGAAACAATTTTATTGTTTCGTTCGTTAGTTTTTCGAAAGCTAAGAGGGCGAAAAAGAAATGTACAATATCGTTATGTAATGTTTTTAAATCCTGGCAAGAAGTTACTTAACAAAATATATTTAAAAATGTTTTCACAAACTTAACTATTTATATTTACTCCAGCTAGCTTCAGCCATAGTAGTTTTTGAGAACATTTATATTTAGTTAGACAGATGCCAGACATAACAGTCAATATTTTTTTTTAAATAACTCCTATTATAACGAGTCTTGTGGTACAAACAATTAGCTTAATGCATTATGTCAGTGCACATTCAGCGTTTGCTTGGAGTTGGTCCACTGCGCGGACACCACTCTGTCGCATATCCGAGACCCGGGATCTAACGAGGCGCTGAACATATAAGTTGCATGTGCTTCGCGCGTCTATGATCTAATTGAATCCACGTGCGCGGCCTCGCGTCGCGGTCACGAGGTGACCGACAGAGAGAGGCGCAGCGTCGTGCGGGCGGGCTTGTGATATTTATCAAGTGTATCTAAATCCTTTAGGACATACAAATTTAAAGCCAAGCCCTGCTTGTTTTGGTGTGTGTGCCAATAGTCAGAGTTCTAAGTACTACCTGAGACCTGTTAGTGTCGAACACTTCTAGCAGCTAACGTGGCTGACCAAGTGAACTCGAATGCTTATTGTGTCACTGGTTCCTGTATAGCCCCAACGTAATTTCGGAATTTACAGTCAGGTGGTAGGTTATTTGCCCGTCTCGAGGTCTAGCACTTCCGGTCTAGAATATGCCGCCATAACAACCGTGTGTTGTGTTCCGGCAATAGTGGCCATGATCCAGACTTCCTCAAGAGAGCAGCAGCGCACTTGTAACGCCTTTGGTGTTGCGAATGTCCACAGGCGATGGTTAGCGCTTAACATATTTTTTTTTCAAAGAGAAATTCACTTCTTTCCAAGTTTTAATGACTTTTTAATGAACAGTCTACACTTTTATACTAAATTTACTAATATTATAAATACAAAAGTTAAATGGATATAATTTGACACAGAGATAAAATATAGTCTGGAATAGCATATAGGCTACTTTTTATCCCGGGAAAATGTATCGTTCCCGTGGCGTAACATTAACGCAAGCGAAGCCATGGGCAAAAGCCAGTAATGATATATATATTACTTTTTACTGAAACTTGCTAGTTATTGAAGCGTAAATTCAACTTAAACAGTCTTATTCATATTGAATAAGAGAAAGTTTAAAGTATTCTTTAAGATCCGTAAGCCCTAACCCTTAGTTACAGTAAGCCTACTTACTCTAGCGGCACCCTGACCATCACCTTCAGGACGACGCAGATACTCACCGGACACGGGTGTTTCGATAAGTATCTGTATCGCATTGTGGGCTGCTTGCCTTCCCCGGACTGTCGCCAGTGCGGCGCGCCCGACACGGCGTTACACACGCTGGTCGAGTGCGCGGCATCAGCGCCGCAGCGTTTCGAGCTCGAGACGCACGTAGGAGCGGTCGACTCGCTCGGCGACCTCGTGAAAGCCATGTTGCAGAGCAGCGACGCCTGGGGAGCTGCGGTTACTTTTTGTGAGGCAGTAATGTCTCTCAAGGAGGCCGCAGAGCGGGACAGGGAGCGAAGCCTTACTGCGCGTGCTAATGCGTCTACTCGAGGTCGCCGGCCTTCAGCTGGCACCCGGAGAGGCAGGTACGCGCACTACTTCCCTCCCTGAATTAGGTTCCGTTACGGAGGGCCCTTAACTAGCTAGGAAAGCAAGGGACCATCGACCCCGTCTAACGAAGTGGGGTGTGTTCTCCCAGGGCACACTCCAGGCACTTTGTTGCGCTGGATCGGCTGGGTGTAACTATGTTCTAAATCTCAGCCTTTCCTTCACAACGAAGCGCAGGGTCGACAGGGAGGAGGGGGTTTTTAGTGGGTATTGGGGTTGCTTCCTCTGAGTCTTTCCACACTAGCTGAGTCGATCGCGGACGGATCACTGTCAAGAGCATACTATTGCTGCAGTGATGTCTCCCCCAACCGACGTGTGTTGTTCCCTAGCAACGACCCAGTCTGTGCGTAAGTCGGTAGCATTTTCCCTCGCCTCAAAAAAAAGCCAACTTACTCTAACTTAATATGATTATATTATATATTAATAAATATTTGTCGGTGTTGCGATCGTTTCATCGGATAGTTGGATGCAGCGAAGCGACATGCGCCCTGCCTCCAATTTAAACTTGATCCCCTCCCTCTGGAAAATGCACTTCCTATATCCAACATAAAGTTCCTATCTGGTTGTGGGCGCAACAATGTTTTAAATTGCAATAAGCATCTTAAGATTTCCTTGTCGCCGTCTCAAGCTCCTCTTTCTAGTAATTGCGTGCTTTTAATTAAAACCATGATCTCCCGAATTTATTTATTCACTTTTATAAAATATTTTTCTAATAAAGCGTTTGTGTTGTATGTACTAGTCACGAAAACTTAGGAAAATACAAAGTTTTGTCTATTATTAAATTTGTTGCGACTTTTTGGTCGTAATATGTTTATGAAAAAATATAAATAGAGAATTCGTCTCAAGTAACATTTAGAAGCTAAAGCAGACAATTTGAATTATTCTTACTTGTACGCGAATCCAGAGTTATGAAAAATCCTTCCCAAAGTTCGTTTACACGAAACCGCTTCATGTAAATGTTTGTCACATAGCAATAAATCCCTATTAATATTATAAATGCGAAAGTAACTCTGTCTGTCTGTCTGTCTGTTCCGTTTTCACGTAAAAACTACTGGACCGATTTGGCTGAAACTCAGTATATATATTTTCGATACCGAGGATGAACATAGGATACTTTTTAACCCGTAAAATGGGATAGTTTCCGGGATAAAATGATATTTGTCTGTTTG
This sequence comes from Dendrolimus pini, assembly GCA_949752895.1. Taxonomy (NCBI): domain Eukaryota; kingdom Metazoa; phylum Arthropoda; class Insecta; order Lepidoptera; family Lasiocampidae; genus Dendrolimus; species Dendrolimus pini. The sequence goes on along the minus strand of OX457132.1, from coordinate 28,748 downwards.
TTTGTTATGCTTTTACGGAAAAACTACTGGACCGATTTGTCTGAAATTCGGTACGTATGTAAATTAAATACTGAGGATGGACAAGGGATAATTTTAATTTTGGCATTTTTGGTAATTTTGGCCTATTTGGTAATTTTGGCCTTTTTGATCATTTTGACCTTTTTGGTCACTTTGGCCTCTTTGGTCATTTTGACCATTTTGATTATTTTGGCCTTTTTGGTCGTTTTTGCCTATTCCGTCAGTTTAGCCATGTCGGTCACTGTGGTCTTTTGGTCATTTAGACCATTTTGGCCTTTTTGGTCAAATTTTGTTGACAGATAGACGGGGGATGGTATATATGTATAATAAGCGATATAAAATGAAGTGAATCTTCTGTGCGCAAATACATAAAAATGTAATATAATATAACCTGTAGCACTTGCTCTATAAACAAGAGACACGCACTAGAGGTTAACCCGCGGCGCAGCCGCGGGGTAAACTCTAGTAGGTTAATAAATAAGTACAAATACATAGGCTACTACTCAAACTTATGTGCAAACACCTTGTGCGCCTTTCGCTTCCGGCGTATATATTATATATACGCCGGAAGCGCACATATTTATATATCTTGCACATATTTTGAAAGCAGCTCAATCGATCATTTAAACAAGAACAATCATTTTCCAGGGCGGCTGCCATTCAGTTTGTTTCAACAACTCATTGCACTTGCAAGAAATTTACATTTTCTTACATGTCTGTTTATTTAGCACCCCAAACGAAATCCAACGACACTGGCGGCAACTTTGTGAAGCAAGCCATAATTGGGGGATACCCACTTGTGACGTCATAAATATGTACACTCGATCAAAATGGATCACAACATTTTGTAACATGAGAAAAAGTGTTTCAGTTTCATTTCCAACATGAACAGTTTATTCTCGGTTGCAATGACAACAAAGCGTCTGTAATTAGAAAGTTAGGCTTTGGTGCACACCGCCTTTTTCTTTGGCACTGGTTCCAAAGCGCACAATCTTGTAACAGAACTTTCCAATTAACTAATTTACTAATCTTATATGATTTTCTCATTAGTAAATGATGGAAGTTTCTTAGCAACATGAAAAGGCTTGTTGCCCCCCCCTACCCCCTCCTCCTCCCCGGCCAGCTCCCTCCCCCTGACGGGGCCGGGCCGGCCTCTGGCGCGCAGCACACACTCCGAGCTGCAATTAGCGACTGTCAATACGGACAGTTACTTCCTCACCCTTGAGGACAGTTGGCGATTGTTTGAAAGCAATGTCTTCTAGTGCGAGGTTCAGACGCAACGCGTCGCGGCATGCTTCGCGACACAATAGTCTCTTTGTAGCCACAAGCGGACGTAACGGAACCATTGCTCCTACAATCTTAGTACAATCTTATATGAATAAATAAATAAATACTCAATACGAATTGAGTTTAGAGTTTGTGTCTATAGTTTATTCGGCAGCCATGTTTTGTGAGTTCGGTGGTAAGAGTATTTATTCGCGACATTGTTCTACGAGTCAAATGTCTGATACTATTATTAAATATAAACCTAATGCAAAAAGACAATTTAAAAGTAATGCACTAAAAAGATCGAAACAACATTGAGAATAGAAAACAATATTAAAATTAAATTTAAACAAAGTAAACTTTACTTCGGTTTAACAGACTATAATGTGAGTTGAAAGTATAAATATCCGCTTTAAGTTTAGTAGCAAGTGGAACCCATTAATTTCTTTCGTTTTATAATTTGCAATTGGGTATACCGAAGCAAAGTTTACTATGTTTACGGTTTATTTTAATTTTGTTTTCAATTTTTTCTCCTTGTTTATTTTCTATATTTTGATTTTCTACTCGATAGGTTTGGTTAATTATTTTTATTAACATATTACTATTTCGCACTGATAATCCGCATTTGTTTAAACACCTATCAAAGGACACTTGAGTTTTTAAGACGAATATATCGATACCTTAACCGTCGAAATTAATCAAGCCGTTTGGAAGATACGAGGTAATGAAGAAATCTACAAACATAACATGACTGTTCTACACCTGCCTCAAAGATACAGTGGATGCTAGATGATCGAGCTTCGATAAAATCAGTGTCGTTCAGACGAAGCGCAGTCGCATTGAAGGAGATCGGCGCGGTCCGCTGTCGAGGCCCCTCCGGCGCGCGGCGTGGAGGACGCACTCGGCACGGCACGACGCGGCGGCCATTAACGAGACACTACACTCGATTCCTGGCCAGTGCTTGACCACGGACGTGAGGCGCCCTCATCACACGTCTCGCCCGATGGCTACAATTAAATCCTCTTTAAATCCACGACATCGCAACGGACAAAATGACAGTACATAACAGAAGTGCACTGCACAAGCCTCAGTTTCGCTGACAATATCTTCTAAGGAATTTAGAAGGAACTTGGCTAGGTCTTTAGCGGCGTAAATGATTTCTCCTGACGCAATTGTTGATCTCGGCAGGAATTTAAACAAGAACAAAGTAATATTTGTCCAGCCTGGGAATTGTTTCGTTTGAATCGAAGACCAATAGTGCTTATTTTATTAACTTGCTGATTTTCATTCAGGAGTTGAGTATAACTCTCATCGCAAGAAGTCCAAATCCACATAAATATTACACGAAATTGATGCGGCTTTCACTGACTAGTGATGAGGGTTTCTTTTAAAGATATAAGATCACGTTTGGTTACTAGTACACCCGATCTTAAGCGATAATGGGGATGAGGATGGTGCGCGCATTTTTATTTGCAATGAATACATATTTTTTTATGCAGGAGTTCAGTAGATAGGCAGATGGTCCACTTGATGGAAAGCGGTCATCATCGCCTATGGACATTTGAAACACCAAAGGTGCTACAAATGCGCTGCTGCTCTCTTAAGGGAGACTGGAAACTGGTTACCAATGCCGGAACAGAACTCAAGGTTGTTATGACGAATACTACTTTAGACCAGGGGTGGTAGCTATCCAGGTGGGCAAATGCCCTACCACCAGGCTGTGGGTTGTTTAGTCGCCTCTTGCGACAGGCCACTTGGCCGCAGGGAATTGTATTCTTTCTCCGTTCCTGCACGAATAAAAGTAAACGTAAAAAACAAAGAATAAAAGTAAAAAGGATAAACGCATATAAATTAATCTTTCATTTGCTTTCTTGAATATCAAATCAATTTTGTTGCATCTTCACCGGTCGATGGCTACTCTTGGATGCAGGCGAATCCGGGCATTTTCCGTAGGTATTAATCATTTACAGAAGCATTTCGTAATTATATCTTACTCTAATTTTGAAATATTTTAATGTAATACAAAAATACTGTAATATTACCTGGGTTTTTCACAAATATTTGAAATTTCTCAGAATCGTATAATTTTGGATCTTGATTTCAATAGGGTTTTTTAGGAGATTAGGTATTTAATTTCATGTTTATGAGATGAGACACTGTTGTTCCGGAAAGAGGATATTTTATCCCGAGAAATATAAGTAAAAACATGAGAGCAGAATATAAAATCCATCATTAGTGATGCCCAGTTCTGATATGAATTTCTTAGTTATGTTTCATCGTGTTGATGAGCTGTTGCCTACTTGCCGATGGCGGCCACGATCTCCGACTTCGTTGATATCGAAATTGATGTATTTGTAAGAAACATGGAGATAATAGATGGTTTATTTAATATTGATAACAGAGAAATAATGGTTTTAATATTTTAAATACGTACAAAAATTTTGCAAACGTTAAGTGACTAAGTAACTTTAGTCCTACGTAGTCGATGAATAAATATAATGTTGCTTGATGTACGTGTTTTTAAATTTTTGAACTAATGAAAGTTCATTACTTTTATATAATACTAAAATTTTCCATAATTATCATGGTAAGGCTGTATAGCATTATAAGAAAAATGCTATGCTAAGTGCTTTGTATGCGTTTAGAGTGAATACCGCCAAGTTCTTGTTTTGGCTCCAGCGACGGTGGCGATGCGACAGCGCGCTTCTTTATTGGCCGAATAATTAACTCGCCTTGTGGGACTCGCACCCTGTACGAAATATGATAAAGTGCTCTTTAGTGGCGGGCATGGCGTTAGTTATCTATGTTCGACTCGTCACGTCGCAAAGGAGCCTCACACAACCATGTCCCAATGTGGGGCCCGAATTGCCCACCGGATGTATTTCGTGTATCGTTTCTGTGCCTCATGCAATTGTTCGCGGAGACAAATATTGATTGAACAAATTGTTACATCGACATTTGTGTGTGCTCGCCGTAATCGCCCACATAATATTTGTCATCGAGTTCGCAGGCTCGGCAAACAAGCAGACGGCGAGCGAGGCCTTTGATCACATTCGTCCTCGGCCCTCGGTGCTGAGCGCCCCTCGTCGAGGGCCGCCCTTCGCCACGATTTATATGGTGTCGCGCGTATTTCGGGCACATTCTATGCATAATGTAGCACACCCTCAAAGCCCTTCGCTCCTCTATTTCGTATTGTTTACGTTCGCCGGCTGTCGGCTGTGTGTGCGTTGCCTTTCGCCAGTGGCCGCCCGCTGGAGGGGCCTCCACACAATCATCATATAAATAAAAGCGGCGACACTGCCTCTGAACCCACCCTCTCGTCAAGTCTAGTCTTTGTATTAAGTTCATTTATGTGTAATCATCACACACACACACAAACAGATACAAATTTCTTTATGAAATGAGAATACTGTTAATATGCACACACACGTGTATTATGTTGTGGCGTCGGTTTTAATGATATTGGAGGCGAACCGTAATATAAACTGAATTACGACACGTGTAAACAAATTGATGTCGAACTGAATTGAATTTGCACGACAGCCGTCGGGGTAGATATCTGTCGAGAGGCCTGCTCCATTCGGCTGAAAGTAAACGTGCGACGAAGTGTGCCAGAGCAGGGGGAGAACATAGTCACCGCGACACCCGAGGATTGTTGAATTGGCTCACTCGGTCGGCTGAAGACGTGCTTGGCCATTATAGTGGAGCACGGGGGTGGTGGCGATCTAGCGGCCGCTCGGTTGCAGCAATTAGTGATTCATATATTTTATACGCAAAATATGCGCAGGTTAGTTTCGTTTTTAACCGACTTCGAAAAAAGGAGGAGGTTCTCAATTCGTCGGAATCTTTTTTTTTTTTTTTGTTCCTTTTTTTTTATGTATGTTCGCCGATTACTCCGTCGTTTATGATCCGATTTACGTGATTCTTTTTTTGTTCGACGCGGAATAGCTTCCAATTGGTCCCCTAAAAATTTTACATAGTTTGGCCCAGTAGTTTTCATTTTATGGACATTTTTCATGGAAATAATTTTCACTCCGTTCCATATGTTCGCCGATTACTCCGTCATTTATGATCCGATTTACGTGATTCTTTTTTTGTTCGACGCAGAATAGCTGCCATGTGGTCCCCTAAAAATTTGACATAGTTTGGCCCAGTAGTTTTCATTTTATGAACATTTTTATGAAAATAATTTTCATTTTATGTATGTTCGCCGATTACTCCGCCATTTATGATCCGATTTACGTGATTCTTTTTTTGTTCGACGCGGAATAGCTTCCAATTGGTCCCCTAAAAATTTTACATAGTTTGGCCCAGTAGTTTTCATTTTATGGACATTTTTCATTGAAATAATTTTCACTCCGTTCCATATGTTCGCCGATTACTCCGTCATTTATGATCCGATTTACGTGATTCTTTTTTTGTTCGACGCAGAATAGCTGCCATGTGGTCCCCTAAAAATTTGACATAGTTTGGCCTAGTAGTTTTCATTTTATGAACATTTTTCATGAAAATAATTTTCACTCCGTTCCATATGTACACCAATTACTCTGAGATTTATGATTCGATTTACGTGATTCTTTTTTTGTTCGACGCGGAATAGCTGCCATGTGGTCCCCTAAAAATTTGACATAGTTTGGCCCAGTAGTTTTCATTTTACGAAAATTTTTTTGTTCCGGGTTCTTAGGACCTATATTTTTTAAGAAGCGCGGCACCATTTGTAGGTCCACCCATACATAGCTAGACACTAAAAAGTAACAAATAAAATTTAAAAACTTCGTTTAAAAAAACCGACTTCAAAAACTAAAAAACTAAAATGTATAAAATAACTTATTTCTAAAGCTATTATTATTAATATATATTATCTAACACATCTTGAAGTCGGTGCAAAGCAAAACATAAAAATTACTATATTTTGAAAATTACTAAGCACCGATTTTAAGATGTTTAAGATGTAACACCAAAAAAAAGTAGATTCACCATTCACTGCGTAAAACGAACCGCACTGTGTTCTACTTCAAGTAAGCATTACATCTTGGGCCGGGGAATTCCCACAGTACGGGGAACAGATTATAAATGACTATTATTTGAGAAAATTGAGATGTTGATATTTATATTTATTTGCATAGTCTTTGTTTATTGTAAGCTACCCTTGTAATGTTGCCGATAATAGTAGGTAAGTTTATAAGTACATTTGGAAATAGTGGCTACATTGTTGGCATTAATAATGTAGTTTATTTAGTATTACTTTTCATGAAAAATGATGAAGACTTTTACGGACAAAATATATAAAAATGATGAGATATTAACTGACAAATTATATGTAAATTATAATAGTGATTATTAAATACATTGATAATTCCAATAAAAGTGTGTTTTTTTCACTGTAAAAACACTGTAATGAGTTTTATGATTTACTGTATTTTCCTACCGATCTACTGTAATTTTACATGCAAAACACTGTAATTTTGTCAATCCAACCTGGCAACACTGGTCCACCGGCAGAGTTGCTTAAAAGGTAAGAAAGTACCGCTTTGATGCCAACAAATAATCGTCGACATACAGCGCGGCAATGCGGCCAGCCTTCTGGGCACCCTCCCACCTGAGAGCGATTTGTTACACAGCCTATAATCGATTGTACTATTTATGAGTTAGTTTATTTATAGTTTTTAATTGAAGTTTTAAGTTAATTTAGATATCTACATAGAAACGCGTAACAGCTGCATGGAAATCTGAAACTACTTTAAAAATCACATAAATATTATATTATATGTAGTACATAAAATTATTAAGTAATGGAATATAATGGAGTTGAGACACCCCTCGTGGTGCAGCAGCAACACGTGAATCGAAGAAATTGTATCGTAAATGTTGATGGGATGCTTCTAGACTTGAGACTACTGTAATGTTGTGGGGCAACTCAAGTGATGTATCACGTGTATCCCGCGGGATACTCGCACTCGTTCGGGTCCCCACAAAATATAATGAGAATTTGTTTACTTTATTTGAGAATATTACGGACCTCTAGCGATTCACCGTTTCAGAGGCTCTAAACAGATTAAGTCTTCCTCCCATTGTACGACCTTAAACATTATATTCAGTTTTAATTGCATCTTTATGGTAATTCTGTTTTGATTTACTTGGGAAGCGATTTTTAACTAACTTTAAAAAGGAGGAGGTTCGCAATTCTAAGGTTCGTTACTTGATTTCTACGTCAAATGTGAACCGATTTCCAATATTTTTCTATGGAAAGGTACTCCCGAATTGGTCCTTTCCAAATAATATTTTTCTTTACTCGTTAATCTATACTCCCGAAATGGTGAGTTCTCAGTGCCCTCTTTTACTTAAAATACACAATCAGAGGCAACTTTAATATCGCCGGCAAAAAACGTTTCTTGAAGCCACCTCCGTTTGTAAAACTAAAAACATGTAATACCATAGTATAACTGCTCTAGTACTCTAGCCTGCTATATGTTTAGTTTAAACTTTGGCACAAAACAATATGAATGAAACAGTTGATTGTTGAGTTGAGTAGCAATTAAATTTAGCTTAAAAGTTCGTCGGCCGAACTTTGAGCAACCAAGCGAGCTGCAATTCCGACAGATTACTCTTGTATTTGGTCACTCTTGTATTTGCTCTTGTATTTGGTTAAAGCCACGTGTCCCAATTAAATAGGTATTACAATAGTTTGTTGGCGATTATACCGATTACAGGTTCGTCGGCGGTGACAGTCCGATAGTTTCTGTCAACCTTTTGCATTGTAATGAGTTGGCTTTCTAAAGACTGAGGGGTGACGAAATCCCCGAGGCCTAGAACCCCGCGGTTCACCCTCCACCTCCACCTCCACCTCCACCTCCACCTCCACCTCCACCTCCACCTCCACCTCCACCTCCACCTCAACTACTCCATTTATTCATCGTTCACTTCGAAGTGACTCCGAAGACAGTCACAACACATTGGTTGTAACCACCGCGATATTAATGTGGTAACTTATCGAAACATTACATTCAACGGTTGAAGGCCCACTGCTCATCGAAGTGGCGTTTGAGCAGAGCGACGCCCAAAAGGGAGCCAACGAGAGTCGGGCGTCGCAAAAAATTTGGTTCGAACAAGGGATCACGATCGTTGTCCACCGTGACCCGCATGTTTCGCGGGCAACTGTTTTTGTCTTAGATGGAGCGATTTCCACTTGGTTTTTTTCTATTTAATATACTATCGATCGTTATTATCAGTAGATTTATACTGTACTAGAGTCAACCTCTAGTGCGTTTCTCTTCTTTAAAGAGCAAGCGGTACAGGTTACATTGTATGAAACTGTTATAAATATTTGCCCCCGGAATATTCACCTCATTTTATATCGCAACCTATACCATCCCCCGTCTATCTGTAAACTACATAAATGACAAAACTTGACAAAATAGATAACATGGACCCAGTGGATCCTGTGGACCCAGTGCACTAAGTGTACCCAGTGGCCCAAGTGGACCCAGTGAACCAAGTGGACCCAGTGCGCAATGTGGACCCAGCGGACCAAGTGGACCCAGCGGACCCAGTGAAATGGGCAAAATCACAAAACCTATCCTAGTTTCCAGGATAACCTTTACATAAATCTATCCCAAAATGTATCCCATTATCCGGGATAAAAAGTACCCCTTGGCCACCCTCGGTATTAAAATTATATATGTACCGTGTTTCAGCCAAATCGGTCCAATAGTCTTTCCATAAAAGAATAACAAACAGAGAGGACAAATATATTTTTATTCCAGAAACGATCCCATTTTTCAGGATAAAAAGTATCCTATTCTCGGCATCGAAAATATATATATACAGCCAAATTGGACCAGTTGTTTTTCCGTGAAAACGGCACAGACAGACAGACAGAGTTACTAAGTACCGAGTCACAATTGAAACTAATAAAATAAACACCGAGTCGACATTCACATTACACAAGGGAAATATGTTTCGGTCTTCTTGAATGAAAATTTAGGGTTCTTTGTATTTTTTAATGCCAAATCATTAAAAAAAAAATTGAAATTTTTTTTTCACTTTATGGAAAAATAGTTTACGTCCTATTCTCAGACCTACAAAACTTCAAAAGATTCGTTCAAGCTGTTTCGGAGGATTATGTTACAAACACTGTGACACCAGAATTTTATATATTAGACAGACTATCATCAGTCCGCGAAACTTCGTTCACGTTTCCATGATGATGATTCAATTAATAATGAATGAATTGCATAGATGAAAAATTAACTGACGGTCTTATTCATAGAGAGAAAACTTCAAGCTTACTCTAACTTTATGAATAAGACTGTTATTATTTAGTAAAAACGGAAACTTTAAGATGCATACAGTGTCATCACGTATTAAATAATATAAAGAAAAGTACAAAAAATCTGAATAAATTAAGAAGACTCAAATATCTGATGAAGGGAAAATCATTGCCCTTCTAGTCAATAAATGATGCTTAATTGGAAAAAACTGGCGTTTCTTTCCAATCCCAGTGCTTACCCTCGATCAAACGTAATAAATATTATTATGCTCATATCACCCTCCTCGTCAATCACACTGCTGTGATCAGTTTTTTGATTCAAATGTTTTCGTTGATTTCGTTAATTTCAGATTGAAAAAGTAAGATCCTTTACATTTAATGCCAATTTAAGAATAAGTAATTCAATTTGAAATTCATAATTCGAAATACAATTAATTTTGATTTAGTATGCAATCAACTCGATTTAACTCTAATCACATTTAGAATAGAGTTCATTTTTCTAGACTGTTACTATGTTTTGACCACCTTGGCTGCTTAGATACATACGGCGTTCTTGGTGTGCCGATGTTTTTGGATAAGAATGCTGATGCGAACTATTAGACTACCTTGGTTGTATCGATAGTAATGATCACTTTCGATGTTCTTATCTATTTGACCATCTTAACTGCTACCTTCTTTCTGACGCTGACTGTACATAGTGCCGAAATAATCATATCAGTAGATAGTGCGTAGCATGTCGTTACGTCGCTGCCGGCGTAGCATGCGCGCGTAGCACGCGCGCGTAGCACGCCCTCGCCGTACAGCCGGTGATCGCAGAATCGCCGATTCTACGATCCTCGTGCTATGTCATTATTGTGTATGCCAATAAGAAAAAGATTGGGGCGACGTGTGCTGTAATTATGGTTTTAATTTAACAATTACATAAAATAATCCAAATCCGTCATATTTTTGGTATTGCACAATACCCATTAGTTAAAAATGATGTCTTAAGTGGTCATAAATAGTATAAAGCAGGGCCTTTACGTTAAACCTACGCCATAATTCTGAAGCTGTAGCCTACTTAGGCTATTTTAATATAAACAATATCCACAATTGCTCTGTGGGTTCGAGTGGAATTAGCATCCAAGGCCTACTTATTATTTAAAGAAAAATACAAATTGACATTGACTGAAAGTTCAATGCATTTGTTCGACCTCGTACAACAAGAAAGTACTCCAGCAATCAACTACAGGTGCAAGAGTACAAAGTGGACAGTGGTTTGCACGTAGACACTTTTTACTATTTATCGCAGCGGCCGATGCCAGGCTAAGTACAGAGTCTGCAGCCCTAGAATGGCAATACGACTGGCGCTTTACGACGACGGCATGCCTGCGGAACGTGGCCCCTCACTGTTCCGAGGCGTCGCGTCGCCTTTGAGAACTGTTCGCACGCCACACGCCACACGCCACACGCCACACGCCACACGGGGCGCGTAACAAACGCATTTGCATAATTGGCACAAGTCAAAAGAATTCCTCCAGCACTCGACTCTATTGTTCCGAGTTAAATTATAAACGACGACACCCGCTTCACATTCATCTCCCGAGGCACAACAGAACTCTGTGAGACAACCTGCCACTCAAGCAAATATTCGTTTTACATTTGTCACCTATATTTTTGTGTCATTCGTTATTTTAAGCACAAAAAAGTTTTTTTCAACAAATACGTTCAAGTCCGTTTTCTTTTTATTACAAAAATATATTTTTAGTTGCGCAAGCACTTGTATAGCTTTAGAAATAGTAACTAGTCTGGACATAAATACTGTTACATAAAAAAGGTTTTTTTTTCCACTTTTTAATTATTTTGAATTTGGAACACGTATATTATTTTAAAAACTTCTTTCCATTTTGCGCCATTTCACATATTTTTTCCTGTTCATTATCAAATTACAATGTCGTGAGAAATGAAGATTCCCGCCAGTAGTCTGTCGCATATTATAAACCAGACAAGTGAGTGGATCGATCAAAACGTCTTCTGTCGCGATACGCAGGTGAAAGGCACAGAAATTTCCTTTTTTTATCGATGATTTTTTTTTAATTTATTTATTATTAAATTAAATTTTCAAGATTAAAGAACACTACAATAATCAAAATGATAAAGTGTACGCTCACAGTTCTAAAGAAGCTGCTCAAGCGGTCGGAAAGGTACAACGTGGTCATCATCCTGCGCAGTGATGGTTTGGTGGGGCGTGTTAGGGAGTATCAAGGAGTCACAAAACTACATTTTTATGAAAAAGGAGTGAAAACTTCAGCCAAAGTGTATCAAGATCTGTATCTTGGATCATGTTGTGAAATCTCTCAGCGATACACTTTTTAAAAGTATACCGAGGACTTTCCAGCAGAACTCTGCACCTGGTTACAAGGCACGAACTACCCAAGCCTGGCTTGAATCCAAATTTCCGGACATTATAATATCTGAAGACTGGCCGTCATCTAGCCCAGACCTCAACCCTTTAGACTTCAAATTATGGTCAGTTATAGAGGACATGGCCTGCTCTGAACTGTTATATTACATTATTTCATAACAAAAATGCATTTTCAATTATGTAACAGACCTTATGGCTGGACTAGGTATATTAAGCGCCTGAAGAAATTGTACTACTAGCAGGCTCTAGTTAGTAATTGTACTTCTACTCGTACAAGCAAATTACAGGTAACTTTAGTCCGAAGCCAGGCCCGGGCTGTAATTCAAATTAGAATATTTCTGTCAACCACATACCAGCCTCCGGTGGACGAAACGGGTTCCTTTACGGGGGAGTGCAGCCGCGGTCTCAATAAGCAGTCGAATGGGCATGGTGCGTACAAGTCGCCAGCATCCACTTATACGTAAACGGCACCTGACCCTTCTCACCGCACGTTTACATATTTACGATGGCCGGCCGCAGCCGCCCTCCTCCCTCGAAGGGTAGGTCCCTTCGCTTTGACCGTCATGGGGTAATAAATCGCATTAAAACATCATTTTGTTTTTTTCTATTAGTGAATATCCGTATCCGTGCAAGAAAGAATACAATTTCCTGCGTTGGGGGCGGCCAGTCGCAAGAGGCGAGAAACCAACTCACAGCCAAGTGGTAGGGTATTTGCCCGACTGGATGGCTACCACCCCTGCTCTAAAGTATACCGCCATAACAACTTTGAGTTGTGTTCTGGCATTTGTGGCCAGGTTCCAGTATCCCTTAAGAGAGCAGCAGCGCATTTGTAGCACCTTTGGTGTTGCGAATATCCATAGACGATGGTAACCACCTTCCATCAGATGGGCCGTCCGCCTGTCTACTAAACTTATGCCATTTTTTTTAAAGAATAAAGCATTAGGTTAGTTCGCTCGAATCGACGTTTATTGTCTTGCTTGAAATGTGCTCGAGCGGCACTCGATGGGAGATCGTGTGAGAGCGCGGCGCGGGGGCCGTGGGCTCGGGAGCCCTCGAGGCGCGAGTGCCCTCGAGGGCCCTTCGCGCCCCCCACCGTCGCCTTCATCGATATAAGGCCGCAGGTAAAACGCACCCTAGACGTGGATTCGCTAGTGTTTCTCCATTCGATTATTATTGCTCTCTGACCTCTCGGCCGCCCTAATGAGCGCGGGCCTCACTCTCAAACGCCTTCCGTTTCCGTCCGGTCAGTCCGAAGGAGTCAGTCGCTGGCTCACCGCTTCAGAGGGGAGATAAAACAATACGATGAGTGTTGTACTCATGTATTTTTAATTGCTGAATCAATTTAACATTAAATTTAAGACCATATACAGAAATCTTAACTTTCGCGTGAAAATTTTGTTTTTTGTATTGACAGATTTTGGAGCGTACATGGACAACTCAGTTATAACCTTGCTAATTATCTAGCAATAAATTATTCCATGTACGTGACGTAACAAAGAGCAATGGCTTCATTAAAACTGTAACATTATTTAGTCCATATAGGTAACACAAAAATAAATCTATATATACAAATAAATATGCCAAAATTACAACTTCTTACTCGATGCGTATGAAAATATACGATACAAATATAAAAAACAATTTTGAAATTTTTGTCTTTATGTTTCGGCTAATCTCTGAAATGGCTGGATCGATTTTGAAAGTTTTCATTTCATTGGCAGATAGCTGGTTTTATAAGGAGTAACTTAGGCTACTTTTAGGAAAAAAGGCCAAACAGGAAGGCAAATTAAATTTAACTCCATGAAGACAAAGTCGTGGGTAACAGTTAGTGGAATACACAATGGAAAATGCTTTTAAATGTAAAAAACAAGCAAAAAAACTTCTAAAACGAAAACGAACGACTAAAACACGTTTGAGAGTAACTCTCCAGACTCCGGTTTGACTTTCCCGTTACCCACCCACTGATGCGTCACGATGACAGCCACTATCGGGAGGAAAGGATCACAACTTAGGCGCCGAAGGTCCTTAAAAATGTCGTATGGTCCCCTACATAGGATGCATTAACAAATCATAAATATTGTTATTGTACTATTTGTTTATTGATATTGTATTTGTTGTTGTGCTTGTGTCCAAAAATAATTAACACATCAATATTACAAGCCGTCGGCTTAAAGGAACGATAGTGTATGGAAATGGAGTATGGAGAGCGATGCAGGCTGCAGCGGCGATGGTCCTCGGCGTGGCCTGCGGCACGCAGCGCACGCACCGCGCCGCGCGATGTGGGTCACGGGCGGGTCACGGGGGGCGGGGCGAGGGGGGGCGGAGGGACACGCTCCCGCTATCCGCAGCTTCCGCGCTCTCGCATCAGGAAGTGGCGGCGAATGAGCCAGTACCCGTGTCACCCCCATTCGCCGTACATCGTCGGCCACCGATCGAATGCGCTTATTGCTATTCCGACACCCCTAATGCCACTGGAATGCTAACTAATTAACGGCACTGACTTCCAAACAAACAACCGAATCGGTCTATAAAGGGGGTTCAAACTTTGAGAACACGCGAAGCTTCGATTCCTTCATGTTGATTTTCCTATTATCAACATCATGACAAGCGAGGCGCCGCCCACGGGCACAGTCGGCTGAGGAGCCGTACCGTGGCCCACGCGGCATCCACACATTTCATGACTCTGATAACATTAAATCTATCGGCTATAGTTGTAAGTAGTCGTTCGTGAAACACAGGTTAAATCTTAGAGAGAGAGGAACATTACGAAACTCGATTTGCGAATAATCATAGATTGTCTGATATGAGAAAGAAGTAAGTAATCGTCGGAGCCAAATTCAAAATAAAAACATTAGGAATCGGTCAAGTTACGAATGAAAAGTTTGTCAGCAACGAGGCGAGCATAGAATGAGGAGACGTGCGGCGTGCGGCGTGGGGGCGAGGGGGCGCGGGGGCGTGAGGGCGCGGGGGCGACGGGGCGCCGAGGCGCGGCGCGCGGCAGTCGTCAGCGCGGCCCCGCCACCGCAGCACACCCGCAACCCGCAGCCGGCACGGTGGCCGCCACGCCGCTAGTATGCCGCGCGCCGCCCGCTGATGCCGCCGCCGGCCGTAGCCATGAGCAGCCCGCGAGGGCGCCGCGACGCCGCCCGCTGTTAGCCCGGCCAGCGACCGACGCGACGCGACCCCGCTCCAGTGTTTGTTTTTGAAAGTGTCATGAACATGGACTAGTTAGCGCTCTCGGATTGGATGGGATTGCGACACACGCGTCATCCGGTAATGAGGAGGCCGACGGCGCCCTCGCCCTCGCCGCGGCCGCCGCTGCGGCGGGGGCGTGCACGCGCAGACCCTTTGCCAGGCTGCTTCGAACCGGACTGACAGACGTTGCTGACCAGACCCTGCAGACCCTCCACGTCACGAAAGGACTAGACTTCGATGTCTCTAGTACAGTCTGTGGAACGAGATCTCAGCCCCTTTGTAATTAAAAACTAAACTCTTAGACGGTGCAAATGTCGTAGGCTGCGTACGGCGTAACGCTGTACGCGGCCGACCAGTGCACATGACTAAAATGTACCAGACTGCTCTCTAGCAGACTACTGAAGCACTGAAGGCACTCGTACTTCACGCGCCGCATCCACAATCACTGTTGAAAATTCCAGCGTATAGACGTCTCGTTTTTGACGCCAACTGACAAATCTATCCTATCTTACACAGAGTACGGGGAAACCTGATCGCCGTTATAACGTCCATTTTACGATGGAAATGGCGTCCAACGTCAATTGACGCCAGACGCCGCTTTCAGCATCTGTGATAGATCACGGCCTTACAGAAAGAAAATGCGTATATTGA
Source organism: Dendrolimus pini (assembly GCA_949752895.1). NCBI lineage: Eukaryota > Metazoa > Arthropoda > Insecta > Lepidoptera > Lasiocampidae > Dendrolimus > Dendrolimus pini. Next base: position 12,945 of record OX457132.1, on the reverse strand, counting down.
ATTAAAACTTGCGTGATAGAGTAGGGCTTTCCCTGCGGCGTAGCGAGTCGATCCCTGGTGAATGCTTGTACTTTACTTATGGTCGACACGTGCATTTTGAGATGGCACACAACATTAATCAGTACTCGTTTAGCACCGTTCTCGGTCAGTCGGCAAAACAGCCTCCGATCCCAGCACAATCATTTCATTAGCATAACTTTGGCAATAAACAGTTTACATCTACAAACTTCTATCATTAACATCCCATGTAGGATAACCCCTACACGTTCATTTGCCTTAGTACCGGTTACAAGGCAATGCCCTTCTACCGATGGTAAGGCAAGTAGAGGAATAGTAAGATATGGGAAGTTGAGCCTTGTAGTTGGCAACACTGATGAGAGACCCGTCTTCTAATACTTATTTACTTATATTTTCGGTTAACAAACGAGTGCCATTAGAGACAACGCACACGTCTTCGTACATATGAATCGGCGTTCAGCGGGCGCCGCGGGGCGCATTCTTCCCGGAGTGCATTTTCTTTGAATTCGTCGTTCTCATACACATTCCATTAATGTTATAAACTAGATGTCGCTGCTTCTGTACGAAGAGGAAACAAATCTAAAAAAATATAAATCATTACATTATTTCAATTACAATTATTTATAGTTTCACACTAACTGTAACCTGCGCTTCACCCGCGTGGAATTAAATTTCATTAATGTTGCCTTCCGGTGCGGCGACGTACTCTTGGGCCTTTCGATTATTATTTCTATAATAAAAGTAGCCTAAGTGACTTCTTATAATATCCGCTACCGTTCAATGAAAGTGCCGTCAAAATCGTTCTTGTCGTGATCTTTATGTTGACATTACAAGCAGACAAAAAAACAATCACGTAAATCGGATCATAAATCTCGGAGTAATCGGTGAACAAAAGGTCCCGACGAATTGAGAACCTCCTCCTTTTTTTGATCGGTTAAAAAATCTCAACTGACCCATACTGTAACTTGTAAAAATCAATTTCTGCAAAAATATGTCAAACATCTATACTAAACCCTTCTCTCCTATACTACTATACTAAAACTGTATACACACTACACTAAAAGAAATGATTGATTTTGAACGAACTATTTTCCTTACATTAATTAAATATACATCGGTCATTTGACGGCACCTAATTGCACCTTATATGGAAATATTGATTTTTTTTATTATAACTAGGCATCTATAAACTTAAAATTTATTAGAATAATAACACAGGTTGCTCTACCCCTTGATGGCGTTGAAATTGATTTATGGCCTGCGTCGTGGTAACCATGCTGTGTATACAGTACAGTGGCCACAAAATAATAATATTATCAACGGTTCTCTCCATAGTTTTCTTGAACTCGCCAGTTCACTTCGTGTTCCAAATTGTCCGTACATATTATGTGCGCTTAAGAAAAAGTGTTAACATATTAAGCGTTGCTTCCAATAGTTTACAAGTTAGGATTTGTATCGGTTTATTAAATAATGAACCATTCCCCTTAGTCTGGTATTCTATTGCAAGCTTTGTTGGTGTATTAAATGCAGAACAATTGATTATTGAAAAATATAATGAGCTAGCTAGCTAGCTTTAGCTTTCATCAAGATTTGCTCCGAGGCTGTTTTAATTATATTTTTGGTGCAACTGTTAAATATAGTCATAGACGGGCCTCTATGATTTACTAATATAATAACACTAAAGAGGAAAAATTTGTATTTTTGTATGTTTGTAACGAAAACTCAAAAATGATTAAGAATTCTTTCACCATTCGAATGCTACATTATCCCTGATTAATCTAATTAAACTTCAATAATGTAAACCATGGATATAAACAAAATAATTGGCTCCAGCGCCAATTGGGTTCTAGATTTGTATTTTTTGTTCAGGGCAGGGCAACGTCTGCTGAGACCGCTAGTATTATATATAGTGGAGATTTAATTAACCAGACTGATTGTTGCCGTAGGGCCTCAATCCGGATAATTGATTACCTATATGAAGAAAAGTTATTTTTTATCATATACATCATAACTCTAGAAAAATTACATACAGGCTGACAAAATAAGGCAGAAAATAATATGGAGGCGCCCTTTGCAAAGTGTAAACTCTAGCAACTCCAATTAGGTCAAGAGCATTTTTTTAGTACGACCTCAAAACACAGTGAGGCCAATTGACTTTGTTTACGGTCTTTTGTACAACTATTACCTGTACTTCTACAAATAAAGATTCATTCATTCGGACATATTATTATGAATGGAAAAGCCTTGATATTTGAAAGCATTATTGTCTCCCTACGCGCGATGGAGGAATTGGAGCAATCGTGTGATCAGGACCAGCTGTAGAAAATTCTCGTTCCATTCGTTTATCGCGTCAAGCAAATTATCCGCGTCTTGGGGAGAACTGTCTTAAGCCGTCACAAGTCATGATTTACACCTGAATAACACTGAGTTTTTCCATCTTTCTAATTTTCCTTGCTATTTCAGGTCATGTTCATTTTATAATAGTGTAGTTGAAAATCAAGTCACTTTTTATCAACTTATAAAACGCCGAGTCCGCTTAGATTTTATACCAGAATAGCAAGCTATGACGTCACGAATCAAACAGCGTATTAATATAATAATAGACTATTATTAAATTTATTCTAACGTGATATTTTGCAAGTGAAGCGATGGCATGGTGTTTTAGCACCTGGTAGTCCATCCGATGCAGTGTCTAGTTTCAAAGGTATGTGTCGAAATGGGTCTGTTTCGCTCAATGAGTGGAAATTGACTTGCACCCCGTTGACACTAATAATCGACTCGCTCGTTCCGCTCGTCACCCTGCAGAAATGAATGTGGTCGTGTCGTGTGTCCGCAGTCGCAGCGCGTGTGAGTGCGGCGCGGTGCGTGCGGGAGGCGCGCGCTGCGGGCGCGATGCGCTGACGCGATGCGCCCGCGGCGGCCGCGGCGGCCGCGATGCCGCGATGCCGCGCCGCGCCCGCCCGCGCCCGCCGCACGCGGCGCCCGCGCTGCTGCTGCTGCTCGCGCTGGCCGGCTGCGCGGCCAACCCCGACGCCAAGCGCCTCTACGACGACCTGCTCAGCAACTACAACAAGCTGGTGCGCCCGGTGCTCAACGTCAGCGACGCGCTCACCGTGCGCATCAAGCTCAAGCTGAGCCAGCTCATCGACGTGGTGAGTCGCGCGTACCGGTGGCGTGCCGATCGCCTCAGGCGGATCGCCTCGCACCGATGCCCTTTGTTTGCTCAACAGAACCTCAAAAATCAAATCATGACGACCAACCTGTGGGTGGAGCAGAGCTGGTACGACTACAAGCTGTCGTGGGAGCCCCGCGAGTACGGCGGCGTGGAGATGCTGCACGTGCCCTCGGACCACATCTGGCGGCCGGACATCGTGCTCTACAATAAGTGAGTGGTGGTGTGTCATGTGTTATGTCTTCATGATGGTGTGCAATGATGGGGACGTGCGAATGTCGCCCGCAGCGCCGACGGCAACTTCGAGGTGACGCTGGCGACGAAGGCGACGCTGAACTACACGGGCCGCGTGGACTGGCGCCCGCCCGCCATCTACAAGTCGTCCTGCGAGATCGACGTGGAGTACTTCCCCTTCGACCAGCAGACGTGTGTGATGAAGTTCGGCTCGTGGACCTACGACGGCTTCCAGGTGGACTTGCGCCACATCGACGAGGCCAGGGGCACCAACGTCGTCGAGCTGGGCGTCGACCTCTCCGAGTTCTACACCTCCGTCGAGTGGGATATCCTCGAAGTGCCGGCCGTGAGGTGAGCCCGAGCATACTCAATGAACACACAGGTACAAAAATATAACCGAACACAACAAATCCAAACGTAATGTAGAAGGTCGTAATTCAATACAACGCGCAAAGTCCGTCACTAATATATTACCGAATGTACACCCGTCTCGCCTTGATCGTGGTTTTCGCTCGACTGCCTCCTCTCTCCATCGGGCCCTGGTTTTATACCTCGCAAATACAAATGTGCCCGTATTGTAATCGACCTAATCCTGTTCCTTAGAATAATTAGTAAACGCATGCTAATGAATAAGGAAACAAAAGAAGACAATCATAAGAGAATTACAATTAGTTCAAATGCCGACAGGTAATAAAATGTGTTTTTACAGGTGTGAATTTGTTTTTGTCGTCGCCTGGGTTGTAACATTAGATCTATGTGTATAGATCGCAGCGTCGACTCAGGATATTCTGCTGGGTTCTGTGTTCTCGCCTCTCATGTTCGCACTGCGAGCTGGTGATCCTGTAACGATATCGCGTTGTTGCAGGAACGAGAAGTTCTACACGTGCTGCGACGAGCCGTACCTGGACATCACGTTCAACATCACGATGCGGCGCAAGACGCTGTTCTACACGGTGAACCTGATCATCCCGTGCATGGGCATCTCGTTCCTGACCGTGCTGGTGTTCTACCTGCCGTCCGACAGCGGCGAGAAGGTGTCGCTGTCCATCTCGATCCTGCTCTCGCTGACCGTGTTCTTCCTGCTGCTCGCCGAGATCATCCCGCCCACGTCGCTGGTGGTGCCGCTGCTCGGCAAGTTCGTGCTGTTCACCATGATCCTGGACACGTTCAGCATCTGCGTGACGGTGGTGGTGCTGAACGTGCACTTCCGGTCGCCGCAGACGCACACGATGGCGCCGTGGGTGCGGCGCGTGTTCATCCACGTGCTGCCGCGGCTGCTGGTGATGCGGCGGCCGCACTGCCGCCTCGACCCGCACCGCAGCCGCTTCGCGGGTGTGCCGGTGGCGGCGGGTGGGGCGCGCCTCCCGCACGAGGTGCCGCCGCCGCCGGCGCCGGCGCCGCCGTGCCCGGCCGCGTGCGGCGCGTGCCGGCTGCACGACGCGCCCGCGCTCTGCGACGCGCTGCGCCGCTGGCACCGCTGCCCGGAGCTGCACAAGGCCATCGACGGCATCAACTACATCGCCGAGCAGACGCGCAAGGAGGAGGAGTCCACCAGGGTCAAGGAGGACTGGAAGTACGTGGCGATGGTGCTCGACCGGCTGTTCCTGTGGATCTTCACGCTGGCCGTCGTGGTGGGCTCGGCGGGCATCATCCTGCAGGCGCCGACGCTGTACGACGAGCGCGCGCCCATCGACGTGCGCCTCTCCGAGATCGCGTACGCGACCGCCAAGCCGCGCCCCCCGCCGCCCCGATGAACGCACCCCCACCACCCCCACTCTGTACATAGTATACATACATAATATATTAATATTGTAATAGTTTTTACGACGAACGACACGATCGAAAAGAGTCGAATTTCTTTTGATAGAAACGAAATAAAGCGATTGTTTATATAAAAGAGAAATTCCATTATTCCACTTCCTAAACTATACCACTCGATGCACTAGGAATCCCATGTTACAATAACATTATCTGTCCCACGTAAAAGGGGAAAAAAAACGACCGCATGAATTTAAGAATGTACTCCTCCTAAGACGACGATGTTTCTAGACCCAATATTGTGAAAGAGCGTGAGAGAGAGAGAGAATAAAATTAAAAGAGAAAAAAAATCGAAATGTGTGCTGGGACACATTAGAAGTGAAACTTCAACGGACAAGTGGAAAAACTTCAAGTGACAAAATGAATAACTTGAAGTGTTACGGGCAGATTGTTAAGGTACTTGTCCAATTTGAAAACTTCAAGTTAAAATTTGGTTGCGATTCATTTTGTCACCTGTCAATTGAAGTTTTTCCACTTGTCCGTTGCGATTCGTTTTTCAACTTGTCCGTTGAATTTTCGATCCGGAACCAAAAAAAAAAAAACATAGTCTACTCTAAAATTATACACATACAACGGAACATTAACAAATGCGCATCTTTCGTCATCGACTTCATTCAGACATCAAATTATGTTAACAGTAAAATATTTCAAAAAAAGAAAAAAAAAAGTAGCGACAGCATATGTCTAACTATTATAGTTATGCCACAATAAGTGTTCTTTTTTTTTTTTAAGTTGAATTAAAATGTCCCTGCAAAAAAAAGGGCTCTTTATTTGTATATTGGTATTAATCCTTATCAAAAAAAAAAAAAAATACTTCATATTCAAGACTGCTTCAATACCTTTATAAAAGATGATACATACATTTACCGACAAATGGCGTTACCACCGAGTGAGACATAGCATGGGACGTGCTTAATGCCTGCCAAACAACACTGTATGGAACAAGGGGCCTAGTAGGCAAAGTTCATGGTTCATATTATATCGATACCTCTGGGCTCAAAGGGCGTATAGCACAAAACAGCTACAGTTCAGGAGAGTCAAAAAACTTAAAAAATAAAACAAAATTAGCTATAACTTTTTAGTCTCAATGATAAAAACAATCTATGAGAAAAATACTTACATTTTCCTATATTTTAAGTAAATTTTATTAAATGAAGCCTAAATATAATTTAGTTTCCAAAATAGTTTTGCTTTACTACCTAAGAAAACTACAAAATGTCCTTTAAACCCATTTTAAAACAGCTAAGGTTATTAACTTAGGCAGTAAATATAACCTAGCGTAAAAAAGTTGTATAATATTAGGTAGTAAATGATAATAGCAATGTTTAATTGTGTTTTAATCACAAAGTTTGCATTTAAAATTGTACAACTTTCATAATAAAAAGGGTTAAACGGGGTGGGGGGTGGGGTGGGGGGTACCCCAGCGAGAGAATGTGGAATCATCATCATCAGCACAAGAAGTAATAAACATCTTTGGCTTACAGCATTTCATAAAATTTTCTTCTTCACTATCTTCAATAATATCGCTATTTTTACTTGGATTATTTGGATCGAGAGGATTACTAACATCATTTAACATACCGGAAGCAATTGGTTCCGTTGATTCTCGATCTGAGATAGGTTGGGGAAAAAAAAAATCTTTTCGCATATAGTATGTATGAACTTGTAATTAGATCTCTTTGGCTATACCATTTGTACCTGGCTGGTTTTGGTATCATTAAAAAGTTTTAATTTTTAAAGAAGACAACTCCAAATTCAAATTAGGAAAATGTGCGATTTTCATTTGTTTTTCTTATTGTTAAAATGAGTGAATGTAATGAAGAAATTCAATTCATTTTAAAATTTTACTATAAAAAAAAGGTAAAAATGCAACACAAGTCGCGAAATAAATTTGTGATGTTTATGGACCAAATGCAGTATCTGTGAGAGTAGCGCAAATTTGGTTTAAGCGTTTTCAATCCGGAAATTTTGATATCAAGTGCCTCCGTCGCTCTGGTCGCCCTGTTACGGACAAAATTGATGCTATTTTTGAAAAAGTGGAGCAAGATCGGCGTATTAGTATTTACGATGTAGCTGGAGCAATGGGAATTGACCACAAAACGGTTTTGGCGCATTTCAAAAAAGCTGGGTACACAAAAGCTCGATATTTGGGTGCCTCATGAGCTCACTGCCAGAAACCTAATTAACCGTGTACTCATTTGTGATTCTTTATTACGACGTAATGAAACCGAACCATTTTTGAAGACGCTGATAACTGGTGATGAAAATTGGATCACGTACGACAAGAACGTGCGAAAAAGATCGTGGTCAAAGGCCGGTCAGGCTTCACAGACTGTGGCGAACCCCGGGTTAACTCGCAACAAGGTGATGCTGTATGTATGGTGGGATTGGAAGGGCATTATTCATTATGAGCTGTTACCGCCAGGCAGGACCATCGATTCTGAAGTATACTGCGAACAACTGATGAGATTAAAGCAAAAATTTGAGAGAAAGCGGCCAGAATTAATCAACAGAAGGGGTGTGGTTTTTTTTTTTTTTTTTTTTTTTTTTTTTTTTTTTTTTTTTTTTTTTTTTTTTTTTTTTTTTTTTTTTTTTTTTTTTTTTTTTTTTTTTTTTTTTTTTTCTTCTTCCCCAACCTTATATATTTATTATCTTTCAATAATAATTCTTGAAGAGATATTGTGTGTGTTCAGAAATTGAAATAAGTACAAAAACGATTCAAAATGCCCTTTCTTTTGATACCCCACAAGATTTTCTTCAAACATAGATAAAACTCTCTTGAACAGGTGTTTACAAACAAATACAAAAACTAAACCAAAAAAAATTTATTCATCTGTTCAAGAACTGTGATGCCACAGACTGATAGGTAAATAGGTACACGATAGTCATCGTACATCGATATAGTTTACACACGCGTGCACGATAGATGTCGTTATACGAAAATGCTAAACGATATAATTTGCATTCAAGTCATAAATAAAAGTAAGAGATCATAGTCGGTAACGGGTTGGGTTGGGTTGGGTTGGGTTGGGTTGGGTTGGGTTGGGTTGGGTTGGGTTGGGTTGGGTTAGGTTAGGTTAGGTTAGGTTAGGTTAGGTTAGGTTAGGTTAGGTTAGGTTAGGTTAGGTTAGGTTAGGTTAGGTTAGGTTAGGTTAGGTTAGGTTAGGTTAGGTTAGGTTAGGTTAGGTTAGGTTAGGTTAGGTTAGGTTAGGTTAGGTTAGGTTAGGTTAGGTTAGGTTAGGTTAGGTTAGGTTAGGTTAGGTTAGGTTAGGTTAGGTTAGGTTAGGTTAGGTTAGGTTAGGTTAGGTTAGGTTAGGTTAGGTTAGGTTAGGTTAGGTTAGGTTAGGTTAGGTTAGGTTAGGTTAGGTTGTTTTTTTTTTTTTTTTTTTTTTTTTTTTTTTTTTTTTTTTTTTTTTTTTCGCCCGGTCTCTCCGTCATAGTTCAGGACAGAGTCATCATATCTTTTTTCTTTTTACTTTATTTATCAAAAAATGCATGCATTATATCTTACTACATATTTTAACGCAAATAAATATTACAGTTGGGAATGATTGGTTCAGGTTGGTTTTGGTTGGGTATGTGAGGGTACAAGGTTTTTGGTGTTGGTTGGTTGGATATTGGTTGGGATGGGTAGGGATAGTTCTTTATTTATTACATTTTGCAAGGTAGCCATAAGTTTTTACAGTTTTACTTAGTTATCTACATGTTTACAGATTTACTATGTTTGCATTATTTATACAGGTTCTTTATGTCTGTAAGTTAAGTTTGTTCCTAGTTTTGTACATATTTACTCATATTCTAGATTTACATTTTTTACTTTGTTTAATACAATTATTGCTTATTTACGTGTTCTTAAGTTAATTTTACATTGTATACTGTGAATTACTCTAATTACATTTCTTCTTAATGGTTTCTACCTTTATTGTCATTTTATATGTAGCTAGATGCATTTTTACATTTATTTATTGGTTTTTGCTGCATTCTACAGCCAGTGCTTCCTTATGTAGCAGTTCTTATATATTATTACATGTTTTATTACTAATTACTATTTTTGTATATATATCTATTTTTACTAGCTATTTTAACACTAAAAGTGGATATACTTTTAGTATATCACTTTAGAGTTTTATATTACATACAAATGTTTTACTATATTATGTTGCTGGTCAATATACATTATTATTACATTTTATTTTACATTTACAGGTTGTGCTGCTACATCGCAGGGGCCTACGGTGAGATAAGTATGATTTTATTATTTGTGTGTATTTTGTGTTGTTTTGATTATGTGTCAATTTGTGCTATGGTGTTCTGCTGGTTATGTGTGTTACAAACAAATTACTTTTCCAGTAAAAGTCTTTTGTTTCATTTGATGCAGTGAACTGTTTTGTGTGTTTCTGGGTAGTATTATCTGTTACTGGTTGTCTGGTTGCTTTGTTTGTGTATGTGTATATTATGTGTGCCTGAATGTTGTGTTTGTGTGTTATTACTATGTGTTTGTAATGTTATAGTGTCTAGTTTGTTGTGTGTGTTTTCATGCCCGTAAGCTCCCTGTCCCGTCTGTTTCCTTCGCCATTTGGATCTTTTATTCCTCATAGGGGCGACGCCGCACACTTGTAGGAGGTAACGGTCGGTCCCACGCAAAATAGCCGAGCCGTAGACCGCACCCCGCTGACTGGTCCTATGTTGCATAGTTTGTTACCGGTTTTACATTCTGTGTTTTCTCAGCGGGGCACGGTTTCCGGCCCATTACTATTTTGTTGTTCCCGACGTCCCTCCTATTCGTATGCGACGGTTGCGCGCACTATCGCATCCCATTTTGCTCTAACAGGGCATCTTTCGCTGAATGCGTTGTGCCCTGTTTCTGCCTTTTTCTCGCGTACACAGTTTTTACATTTTGGCTGCGCGCCAACGATGTGCTCCTCACACTCGCTCATCGTATGAGGACCCCCGCAGTGACTACACATTACCTGGGATTCGGTGCATAGCTTCTTGCCGTGTCCGAATCCCAGGCAAATGGTGCATTGGGTCAATGGCGACCTATCCGTCACTTGCAACGTTTGCAAGTCTATTCGCACCGTGCCTACTTCAGTCAGCCTCTTCCAAATGGGCGGAGTCACCTTTAGGACCACTCGATGCGTGTTCGGGTTTCTGCTCCGCATTTTGTAAGCGATCTCCATACCTTCGTCGACCTTTTCCAGGCCCTCAAATACCTGCTTATTTTGGTTCTTGAGGGCCCTGAACAGGTCTTCGTCGGTGTGGATACGAAGCACCCCCGTTATCATTACCATTGGTTTCTTATTGGTAATGTTCTCTGCCGTCAGGTCTTTTTTGTCCTTCAGCAATTTGCGCGTCAACCTGTCCCTCTCTTCGGCTGATCCGCAGCTGATGATGACTCGCCCATCGCGTGATTTCCTCACCCTCTCGACTTCCACCCCCCCTTCTTTGGCGTTTAAAGCCTTCCTGATATCCCTGAGGGTGTCATCAGCCGAGTTGGTGGTATCCTTACTTGTGATGGCTACCGAGTGCAGCGTACGGTAAGTGGGTGGTTTATCCCCCCGCCTTGCCGCTGCCACGCTCGCATAGCTCGGCTTCGGAGAGCTCCCCTCGCTAAAGTCTGTTTTTTGCTCCTGAATAACTTTACTCAAGTTATTCATACTGTCCAGGCTCTGTTTTAGTAGCTCGGTTTGCTCCTCCATCCGCCTTACCATTTGGGCTTGACTCTCTTCCATCTTCTTTATTCTTTTCATTTCTTCACTTACATCCCGCACTGGTTCTGTCTTCTCTTGTTCTTCCGTCTGTACTTCTCTGCAGCTTGTCTGTCTTCTGGGGACCGGGTCCTTCCCCGCTTTCTGCGCATTTTTTGCGGCTTCTCTTAGGGCCATCCCAAGCTCGCTATCGCATTGGCACAGGAGGGTATAAATGCGTCTAATCGCTAATTTCGTACCCCCCTTGATCTCAGTTTTCAGGTTACGCGAGCTCTCGATGTTCAGGTTGAAACTTTGCAGGTGCTCTCTAGCCTCGTATAACCTTTTTTTTTTTTGCCTGGCTTCGCGATTATATTTATGACCCAGTTCGTCGTCATCTTCCACGTATTCGGTGACCTCAGGTGATGGTACTCTGCTAGCGTAGGTCTTGTTTATTGCCGCTGATGTAGCTGGGCTAAAGTCTATTTGACGAGCATTATTGGATGGCGGGGAGTGTTTTATAGGGGCCACCTTTTTTGGTTTCGTCAGCGTGTGCGGGTACGTCTCAGGACTAGTGTCCGAGTCCGGTGAGCTATTCACATAGTCCCCGGGTACTCGTGTCGCTCTCCTCGATTTTGACGGTGTGTGAAACATGTTAAAAGGTGGTGTGCGTAACTATATGTATATACGGTGTCAAGTGAAGAACTAATCTAATCGGTCCGCGCAATAGCACTGGATCGAGTTGTCAATAAAATAAAATAAAGTACAATGTATATTTAACCAGTCAATTATTAAACTAAAAGAAAATTTTTATTTTACAGGTACTCCTGTCAACGTGTCAACGCGTCAAGTAAGTATATATCCTATCTTATTATTATACAACTTTTGTCTTTCACTAATCTACTTTTATTTACAGGTAAAAACCTGGGTCTGAGTCAAGGGCCCCAACAGGGGAGTCAACAAAACAAAAAGCAGATAAGTGTATACTCTATCAGTTCTTACACTACTTATAGACTAACTATAAACTACCACTTAATCTAATAGTTCGCTCAAAACACGACTTACAATAATTTTTCTTTTTTGTTTCAGGTCCAGAGGGGAGCAGGATGGGCGCCGGGAGCCGGGAGGTGGACAGGTGGACGCGTCTCTTCGCTACGAGTGCAACGACACCTCGCACGCCGGGATTGGGTACAAGGACAAGGATTTACAGGTAAGTGAAAAATGGGGGGGGAGCTAGAGGGGGGGGAGGGGGATGGATCGGTAGGTCTCGTCGTCCCGAGTTGGATGATACCAAACACGGGCCCGTTAGCGTTGAAATTGAGCGAGAAACAGTCTGCGAAGTTTTGTCCCTAAAAGTCCGGATGAAACTTCGCAGTTTTGAAGTCGCTGTATCTCGCCCAATATCACTGCCAGAAGCTCGTGCTTGGGCTCAAACTGCTCGCCCCGGCGAGTTCTATCGTTCTGGATCGGAAAAAAGGCTGAAAATTTTTAGGTCCAAAAATGGGTCCAGCGGGTACCCCTAGTGCTGGGAGTCACTCCTGAGAAAACCCGAGATCGCTCAGGCGGATATTGGCCAAGTTATAGGGTCTTGAAGTTTTCCAAGATGGCCGCCAGTCGAAGTTTGTACTCCTGTATCTCAGCCGCTAGGGGGCCTACTGTGCCCGAGTTTGGGTTGGGGGGGATGCCCCTGGCCTGATCTAGGTCCCTATATGAAGATCTTGATACAAAAATTTTTGCCCTTTTTTATGGTCGGAATCGAAGGGGAGTCTTGTAGAAACACCCCCAGTCGAAACCCCAGCTCGATAGGACCAATAACGGCTAAGTTATCGAGATTTTAAAAATCTCAAAATGGCCGCCCTTATGTCAAAACGCGGCGAGAAAACCTCGCCACTCGGTGGTTTTTCGTCCTATCGAGTCCGGACTTCGACTGGGGTGGTTCCCGGAACCTTCTCCAGGCTATCCTGGTGAAGGTTGAAATCAAAAATAAAGCAGCCTTTTTAGGTGCTGGTCCGATGT